>JABYQF010000009.1:0-1200000 GCA_022606195.1 Trametes polyzona | reverse complement strand
CCCGCGCTAGGAGGCGTGCTCGGAGGAGGTATGTGGACCCATCCGTCAGAACCGAATTTGATCCTCATCGGGTACCCGTTCGCGTCGTAGAACCCGCCGTGGGGCTCAGGTTCGTCGTCCGAGCTCGACGACGTAGACGCGGCTGACGGGGTGGGCGGCGGCTCAAACTGCCAGATGGTCGGTTCGGCGGAGAGCGGCGACCGCGCTGCCTCGAGTGGGCGCAATCTACCGCCTACCGTTCCGCCGGTCTGCATCGCCTGTGGCCGGGCAGACGTCGGCGCTACAATCCCACGGGGTGTGGCCGTCCGGTATCTATCATTCCTCTCGGGCGGCGGAGGGCGATCGTTGTTAGACACCGGAGGGGGGTCCTCTTCCTGCGGGAGGCGTCTAAGCGCTAACCCAGGGGTATGTCCCGCCGATGACCGGCGTGAAGGGGCGTCATGGTGTTGTGACGGGTCCGCCTGAACCTGTGGCTGAGGCGGCTCGGAGGGGGTGCGTGCTACGGCGGCGACATGGCGAGGGATAGCAGGGTGAGCGATAGCAGGGTGAGCGATAGCAGGGTGAGCGATAGCAGGGTGAGGAATTGCTGCGGGAGTGTAGGCGCGGCTCGATCCCGCAGTGCGCAATGTGGAAGAGGCGGGGGAACCTGTGCAGTGGCTAGGTGTGATTGCTCTGGGAGGTGAAGCATGATATCCCGTCCTCGAGCCGCTCCCGTAGCTCATAGGGGATGGGGGAAGGGTGGCTGCTGAGATGAGGTAGCATGATGGGCCGGAGAGTGTGCAGTCCGAGTGGCACCGGACACACCGGGTGCGAGTCTGGGAGAAGCGTAGGGAGAAACATGTCGGGTGGGAGTGTGGCTAGGCTGGTGCGACGGCGAACCTCGAGCCACAGCCGTATGCTGTGCGTTCCTGTGTTGCTGGGGTTGATACATTCCAGCATGCCGTCGGGCATGAGCGGCGGGAGAGTTGTAGCTCTGAAGACAGGCGCGAGAGCAGAAGTGATCCATGCTGTCTTTAGGCTTGAATATCCGCTTGCAGTCTGGATTTCCGCATTCCCGCTCGACGCAATGCTTGGGATGGGACCGAAGCGAGGGAAACATGTGCTTCAAGGACTTCATCTCCCTGGGACGCCACGATGGGCGGAGAGCGTGGGTGTGGGTGAGGGGAAAAGAGGAGAACTTCGACAGTTCACGGCCTTCGCCCGTTGTGCTCTTTATGCAGCTGTCCAAGCCCTCTTGGACTCAACCGAGGTGGAAGAACAATGGCGTTCGTGGTAGATCACACAGTGAATCGCTTCCACTTTAGCCAAACCTCGTCAAATGGAGATCCGGTCGGGATAATGGGGCGCTTGGATTCCTAGACCTACGGGCCCGGCAGTGGGGTTGACTGTAGCGCTAGGTACTCACTGCCTTTTAACAATTCGACGCCGCGCATGGCGACGAGCTTAGATTTTTGAGTGCCTACGTCTACCTCATAAGCCTTTGAGGCGCAGTGGGGATAAACGCTACCCTATGACTTGACCGTTTCCTTGGCTTGGCTAGTAGGTCAAAGCTTGCTCCGCCCGTTGAACGCCCGCGTATGCGAGGGTTTGTATTGATTGTTTAGTATTCTGCCTATGAGGGAGATTGCGCAAGTTAGTTGTACCTTATAGTCTTGGTAGCGAGGAGACCGGGGACACTGCGACTGAGGCCACGCAGCGCTCTCTGACTCAAGTTGCCATCGGGTGGTCGGTAGCCACGTGGAGGCTTCACCTCGCTGTGTTGGTTCGGCGTCAGTACAAAGCTGAACCGATTAGCTCGGCTCTACTTCTGCACAGCATCTTGCCTCACGTGGTGATGCTGCGACAAGTTGCTGTGGCCATGGCACCTACATCCACTACTACTAGTGACTTCTGACGCATGGCCAATGCAAGCTCAACAAACTCACATCCGAGTCCATCAGCTATAGATAGGTTCACATGTCGTTACATCGCATTATCTCAGAACGGTACCAATACAGGAGAGGGGCGGCAACCATGGTCAGTGACTTGTCCCAATACGGTGGATCGTACAGATCCTGACTCACGTTCAAACGCAATTACTACGCAAGCACTGCTCCCAGCATGCTCGCAACGTTGGAACGTCGCCGTAACCTGCTGGGTTGGGCGCACAAGGTTGTTAAGCGGCGATCGGCCAACGCGAAGTCTTGAATACTATCCGTGCTATACACAATTTATGCAGCTCCAGGATGTCAGGTACGGGATGCTTCGAGTGAATCAGAGTGCGAGCCGACTTGGGCGGTGTGAAGTACACAGCGTTCGATGGATGTATAGGATGGTAAGAAACGAGGAACAGGAAGTCGAGCATGCGCGTGCAAGCGATCGAGAGCGCACAGCTGC
Source organism: Trametes polyzona (assembly GCA_022606195.1). Taxonomy (NCBI): domain Eukaryota; kingdom Fungi; phylum Basidiomycota; class Agaricomycetes; order Polyporales; family Polyporaceae; genus Trametes; species Trametes polyzona. The sequence goes on along the minus strand of JABYQF010000009.1, from coordinate 1,197,624 downwards.
GCACATACCGCCGGAAATGTGTTCAGTCTCATATACGTCCGCCGTGCTGCCACCCTCGCCACTTACACACACCTCTGTTTGCTACAGCCATGTCTGACGACAAGGTCTTGGACCAGCGCGACTCTGCATCAACCGCGGAGACTCTACCGGTTGCCATAATCACCCCTATCGCCAGCGCCGTTGAGAGCGCGAAACCACAGAACCGAAGCCAAGGGACGTTAACGGAGAATAAGACCGCGACCAAGGATCTCGGCTTCCTACCTATACCGAAGTCGCTGCAATATGACCCCGAACACCCCGCCCATTTCGGCTGGGCGATGAACGCGACATTCGGCATCGCCAGTACATTCAGTATGTTCGCGCCGCTGGAAATCGCTAGCGTCGGAGCACTGACGAAACATGCGGAACAGTCGTGTCCAACTTGTATTATTGCCAGCCGTTACTCAGTGAGTGTGCCGCATTCCATGTGTTTTGGCTTGCGCAGCACGCACGGGCCGTGAGCCGGCTATGTACACGAGCATTAATCTCCCTTGCCGCGTGTTGCAGGGCTAGGGGCATGGTAGCCCTATAGCTTCCTGATATGCAATCCCTTACTTGTCGTACTAACGTCTCCCTGTATCAGTTCAATTTGCCGACACATTCAACGTTACATACCACGAGGCCTCCAACATCCCTACACTGGTACAAGCAGGGTAAGTCGCACTATGCGTTATCCAGAGTGGCCGCTCATATGGCTCCGCCAGATATGCCATCGGGCTCCTGTTCATCACTCCTCTGGGGGATCTAGTCAGACGGCGGCCGCTACTATTGCTACTTGTGGCAATTACTGCCTCGCTGACGATAGGCCTAGCTATCACGAAGAGCCTTGTCGTGTTCGAAGCCCTCTCATTCCTGGTCGGCATAGCTAGCGTCACTCCTCAGGTCTTGATGCCTCTTGCTGCGGACCTGGCGCCACCCGAACGTCGCGCATCTGCTCTATCTATCGTCCTCGCTGGGCTCCTTCTGGGTATGCTCATCGCGCGTGTGCTCTCAGGGGTCGTCGCGCAGTTCGTCTCCTGGCGCGTGGTCTACTTCGTTGCCATCGGCGTCCAATACGCGGTGCTCCTCATGTTATACTTGATGCTCCCCGACTATCCTGCAAAGAACAGAGGTGTAACGTACTGGGGCATCCTCTGCAGCATGGCGAGGCTTACCGTGACGGAGCCGCTACTCGTCCAGACTATCCTGATCACCATCCCGTCAAGCGCCTGCTTCACGAACTGGTGGGTTACGCTTACCTTCCTGCTCGGCGGCCCTCAGTATAACTATTCTACGTGAGTATTTTTTTGATCACGGCCTGCTGAGACTCTCACCTCATCCTCTTGCAGCGTCGTCATCGGTCTGTTCGGACTAGTGGGTATTGTGGGCGTCGTGATGGCCCCGCTCATTGGGCGTATCATCGACCATCTCGTGCCGTGGTCTGCGACCCTCATCGCGATCGTCGCGCTCATGATAATACGCGCCATTCAAACGGCCGCCGTCGGGCTCAACGTTGCCGTCGTCATCATTGTTTGCATCGGGCTCGACATCTTCCAACAGATGCAGCACGTTTCGCTCACCACCGCCGTGCTCGGGCTCGACGCAAGCGCACGCTCGCGGCTGAACGCGGTCGTCCTCCTGTCTGTGAGTGACACTGTCTCCGCACCGTACCCCGTGATGTGCTAACAAGCTACTCTGATCAGCTCTTCATTGGGCAGGTTATTGGCACCGCGGTGGGCTCGAAGGTCTTCACCGCCCACGGCTGGCGGCCGGACGCTGCGCTGAACCTCGCGTGGACGGCATTTGCACTCTTGATACTGCTCGTGCGTGGGCCGCATTGTCCCCGGTACACCTGGATCGGGTGGAAGGGCGGCTGGGAGCTCCGCAAGAGCAGGATCGTTAAGCGCGAACCGGCCGTAGCGGTGGTGGAGTCGAAGGCTGATGAAGGCGAATCTCAAGGAGCAGTGTAGGAGAAGGGAGGCAGACGAGGGGCGGAGGAGTGAAGAAGAGGCGAAGGAAGGGCCAGGGAGACGAAGTCTGCCCCTAATGGACAAGAGGGTAAGGCTAGCCGAGGTCGTATGATTATGAAGCGTGTCCAAGTTCCGCCAGGCGAGTGTTCGACAGGGTTCGCGACCGCCATGTCTTGGCGTTCACGCTGACTAGATGTAGTTGTATATATCGCATACCCTGTGATACCTGCTGTTGCCACCGTCTTCTACTGCATCGGGCTCTCTATTCTATTACTTCCCTCCGAGCTGCGTGGCCTCAGATTAGTACTCACACCAACCCTATATATATCGTCTGCGGTTTGGCGTTTTGCACCGCTCCTTCGAGCAATTTCTGCAGCACGTACGGCGACCTCAATCAGCTTCCCACTATATGGACGCCTCAGTAGTTCGACGGACTCAGAAACGGTACATCAATTTCTAATCGAAGCAGATTCGTCGTCAGCCGCGGCGACGAAGGGTCGACGAGGTTTTTGGGGATGATATATATTTGCAAAAAGCTATCACCAGTCCGATATGGTGTAGTGGCTAACATTATCGCCTCTCACGCGATAGCCCGGGGTTCGATTCCCCGTGTCGGAACTTTTGCTTCTCCAAGCTCCTAGGAGCACATGTACAACAGCATATACATAGGCACTGGCGTTAGCGCTTCAACTTTTTTGTGTCATTGCCAAAGGGGCAAGCGAGGCTGCGAATTATAGTAGAAATTGTCTATCACGAAGTCTTATTCGAGTCGATTTGGGAGTGGCTAGCGTTCACTCTTTTCTGGGCGGTCAGAAGACTCCATGTTCGGTGAAGGGCACCGGCAATACACAGACGTCTTGGCCTAGAAAATAGTCACGTAAGGGCGCCCTTCAAGGAACTCTACTCCAATAGCGAAGGAGACTCTCGCAGGTCCCTCCGTGATCCTCTCCATGGGGCTCATGCACCCTCGTGGGAGGTGAAACCGCGAGACATGTCGTGGGTGGGACGAAACTACGGATCCGCCGGGACAACAGTTGTGTTATGTCCGCGGGAAGCAGTCGCCGCCGGGATGACCTGGAGAACGCTGATGCACGCTAGTCTAGAGCAAAGAAGCGAAGGGGCAGCATGGTGCACCGCACGGATGACGGCGGCCAGAGGGCGAATGGAAAGAACAGAAAGCCGGGCAGACCCCATGGGCAGTCAGGCGCCACCGCACGTGATCGTGTTTCGTGGTCGGCCATACCGTCGCTTGCTCTTGACTGCCTCCGCCATGGGCGCAGCCGGTCCGCCGACGAGCTCGACCTCCGCGCGCGGTCCGACAGGCATCAGCAACAGTTCGAAGAGCGGGAGGCTCTCGTCATCGACCCTCGCCATGGAATATAAAGACTGCGAGGACGGGGATACTCCTCCGACCAATCCTCCGAGAGCGACGGGCCACTCCAGCCATGCTCCGACGGCGATACTCCTCCTGGACGCTTCCTGCTCTGGTATCTCTCTGCCTTGCTCTTCTGACATGGCCCGCCACTTTACGTACGAGCGCCTCGGCCACCCCGGATTCTGTCCGACTTGCCGCCCGAGCAGACCCTCCTCGCAAGGATGACGGCTTCACTGATGTCGTGCAATGGGACAACTACACCATCTTCTTGCACGGGCAGCGCACGTTCATCCAGTATGCCCGCCGTTACTCATGTAGCACTTAAAGCCTGCTAACATGGCCTCCTAGCTCCGGAGAATTCCATACCTTCCGCCTACCGGTGCCCGATCTGTGGCTCGACATCTTCCAGAAGTTCGTCGCTGCCGGTCTAAACGCTGTTAGGTATAGAGACTCCATCGTTCTAGCGATTACACAAAGCACTGAGATGTCATGCATTATTCTAGCATCTATATCCACAGTGAGTATCAGTTGACTGCTGACTAAGTCCTTTCTAACCACCTGCCGAATTGTCATTAGTGGGTGCTACCAATCCAGCCCCTGGCGTACTCGACTTCAACGACTGGCGAGCATTGAAGCCCATATACGATGCTGCCAAGTTGGCCGGCATTTTGATAGTGCTTCGCCCTGGTCAGTGTTGTATGTGGTACTCGAACGCAGTTGCTCACTACGTGTTCTCCTAACAGGTCCATACGTGAGTCCTACTAGCTCATTGTGCAGCGTCAACCTCTGACAACTAATGACGCTCGTTTGGCAGATTAATGCGGAGACCACGGCAGGAGGAATCGCACACTGGGCGACCACCGAGGTTGCAGGGGCATTGAGGACCAACGCGAGCGATTGGACCGCCGCTTACGAGCCATACATCAACGGCATCATTGAGGAGACTCGTCCTCACCAGGTGACTGCCGGAGGCCCCGTCCTAGGTATATCCCTTCAATCTGCGCTTATGCGTTTCGTGAGCTGAAGTGCATCACTTTTCGTCAGCTGTACAGATCGGTACGTGACCTACGCGTTATGGATCGAATGCTCAGTCTAAACGCTCAAGAGCAGACAATGAGTACTCCCAGAGTCCCATAACGCATGCAGAGTACTTTGCAAATCTGGAGAAGCAGTACCGCCAAGGAGGTATAGTCGTACCCCTGTACGCTCGTCCACTCAGTCTTTGGGCCTGCGATTGGGATTTACCATAATGACAGGACCTACAACGATCCGGGACAGCGCCGGAACTTCATCAACGGCACCGGCGCAGTCGATATCTACGGCCTTGTAAGTCATGTTCAGCCGAGCTGTGCGGCTCCCGGTTGATTGTGGTGTAGGACTCGTACCCTCAAGGATTCGATTGCTCAAACCCGACTCACTGGAGCCCAGTTGTGACGAACTACCACGACTATCACATTACAAACAACCCGAGTCAACCATGGTACATGCCCGAGTTCCAAGGCGGCGCGTTCGATCCTTGGGGTGGACCAGGATACCCGGCATGCGAGGTCCTCACCGGACCAGACTTCCAGGACGTCTTCTACAAGAACAACTGGGCCTCGAACGCCAAACTCCTCTCGTACTATATGGTCTACGGGTACGCCCCTTCCTTCGCTCTCCATCACGGCACCCTCTAATTCCAGTGACTTCCAGAGGTACGAGCTGGGGCGCCTTCCCGTTCCCCGGCGTGTACACCAGGTACGTGTCTTCCAAACCGAAGTCCGGACTCTACCGACAGATAGCATAGTTACGACTACGGCTCCGCTATCCACGAGACGCGCGGGCTCTCCTCGAAGTTCGACGAGCTCAAGCGACAGGGCCTGTTCTTGCGCTCATCGCCAGAGTTCCGCAAAACTGACTGGGTGGGAAACTCGACTGGCGGTATCCCTGGATTCAGCCTGTCGAACAACGCTGCTTTTGTCACCCTTCTCAAGAACCCCGACACTGGGACTGGCTTCTTCATCGCCCGTCAAACCGACTCGACGTCAACGTAAGTCCCTCTCGTGATGCACTCGGGAGCCCGCTGGACGCTCACTGCTGCCTGCAGGTCGAGCATCTCGTTCAATATCACTGTTCCCACTTCCAAGGGAGCACTTGCCATCCCGCAGACAACGAACAGCATCGTCCTTGACGGCCGGCAAAGCAAGGTCATCGTTACAGACTACACCTTCGGTGCTCGTGGTTCGGTCCTCTACTCCACCGCGTCCATCTTCTTCGCTGGCACCATCGGTGGACGTGACATTCTCTTCCTCTTCGGCGATTCCAATCAGTCCCACGAGGCTGCAATCACCTTCACCGGCAACGGCGTGCGCACGCGGTCCTCACACGTCCGCTTCTCCTCGTCGCGAGATGCCAAGGAACCGACCACAGTGTCCGTCCTCGCCGGCAGCAGCGGTCTCGTCACGATTTGGGACTCGGACACCCAGCTCGTCCTCTTCGCAGACCCCACCACCGCCGCGACGTTCTGGGCCCCGCCCATCCGCCAGCAGACCCGCGAGACGGTCCCCGGCTTCGAGAACTTCTGGCAGTTTGGGACGAACACGACCGTGCTCGTCGGCGGGCCGTACCTCGTGCGCAACGCAACCCTCGAGGAGAACGGACGTACCCTCGCGCTGCGTGGTGATCTGAACACGAGCGTACCCCTCACGGTGATCGCACCTCCCACTGTCCGCGACGTCACCTGGAACGGCCAGCGCGTCGAGGGTCTGCGCGCGACGACCGATGCGCGTGGGCGTGGTGGTTTCCTCACTGGGCACCTGAACGAGCGCGCGTCTATCAAGAACGTTCACGTCCCGAAGCTCACCGGGTGGAAGTTCGCGGACAGCCTGCCGGAGGTGAAGCCTGGGTTCGACGACTCGAAGTGGGTGACTGCAGACCACACGACGACGAACATCTCCCGCAAGCCGCTGTTCGGCGACGGACGCGTGCTGTTCGGTAAGGGTACTTTGTACATGTAGATCGCATTGAGACTGACACAATGCTCAGGATGTGACTACGGGTTGTGAGTTTAGTCGGGTTTAGGAGCTGACGTACGATCGTTGACTTGCCGACCAGCTGCGAGAACCACGTCCTCTGGCGCGGCCATTTCAACGGTACCGGCTCGGAGACGTCCGTCAACTTGACCATTAACGGCGGCAGCTGTATGTCGGGCCAATTCGATAACCTACCTTCGCTGACTTCTACACTTGCATCCAGCGTTCGCGGCTTCGGTGTGGATCAATGACCACTTCATCGACACCGTCTACAACGGCAACGATCAGATCAACACTTTGTTCACCTTCCCCAACGGTTCTGTAAAGGTCGGCGAGGACAACGTCGTCACGGTCGTGCAAGACAACATGGGCAACGACGAGGACAGCAACGGTGCGTATCACTGCCCTGGCGAGACTGCAGCAGGGTCCTGAACACGCCCCGACGCTTCACTTGCAGAGAAATCCGCGCGTGGTATTCCCGGCTTCCAGCTCAACACCGGCAACTTCACCACCTGGAAGGTCCAGGGCAAGGTCGGCGGATACCGCAAGTGAGCCCCCATCGCTTTTCCCCTGCACTCGTGAGCCGTACCTAACTCCTCGCTTCCCACAGCTACCCCGACAAGGTGCGCGGCATCATGAACGAAGGCGGCCTCTTCGGCGAGCGCGAGGGCTGGCACCTGCCCGGCTTCGACCTCGCCTCCGCCAAGTTCACCTCGCGCGAGCTCTCCGAGGGCCTCCCGAGCGGCGGCGCGGGCGTCGGCTTCTTCGTCACGACGTTCGACCTCGACTTGCCTACGGGCACGGATCCGCAGTTCAGCTTCGTCTTCGACGGCGGAGAGGGCAAGTCCGGGCAAGCGTACCGCGCTCTGCTGTTCGTGAATGGATGGAAGTTCGGCAAGGTATGCGCCATCGATCCACAGGCCACCGTGCGTCCTGCTGACTTGGGGCTTCAGCGCGTTGCAAACGTCGGTCCTCAAGCCTCGTTCCCTGTACCGGTCGGCATCCTGGACCCTAACGGAAAGAAGTATGTGGTCACCTCGGTTTTAGTGAGCTGCGAGCTGACGAGGGCATTGCAGCACCGTGGCAGTGGCGCTCTGGGCACTGGAGAACTCCAAAGTCTCGCCTTCCCTCGAACTGGTCGTCGATGCTGTCCTCGATGGTGGCGTTGGACGCGTCGCCACCAACAACCCGAAGTGGTCGGCGCGCCCGTCCAATTGACTGGCATGACGGACGCAGGACGGTGATTTGAGAAACATGGTACAATGAATCTGGACACATCTGGAGGGATTGTGGCAATCTCAGTCGGAAATGTACCATAGTGCTCCTGTGTGATGTAAAACATATCTTTCACGATGCGTCTGTGTGACATTCGTATGAGGGGATGCGATGCCATAGAACCTAATAAGACTGCACATCGTGAGATGGCCGCAACGTGTGAGAGCACATAGAAGGCAGCCTCGTGACACGACACACGAGGGGTGATAGAGGGGTCTTGACCGATAACAGTGTGTGCTGTACTACTAATAGGTATCCGCACTCGTGGCGAGACTCATCATGCAGTCCTGAACGCAAGCGAGCACAGCAGGTACGGCACCGAGCACAAGCCTAGACGGGAGAAGTACTGAGTAGTGAGAACAGCTGTCTCGGTCAGAGCCCATTCACGCAAACGTAGACGTGCCAAAGTGCGAAAGGAGGAGACGCGGCTCCAATGCGAGTCTGTGAGTGAAATGACGAGTGCAGGAGGCACCACCCAGAAAGGCGCCCGGCGTTTACGCTGCTTGGGCGCTCGATGATCGAGATCCAATCGGGTGAATAGAGTGCGGGGCTCCAGTGCGGCTCAACGGACGCGTACTTAATTACACACACCGTGCACCGTGACCGTGTTCGGTGCTCGAGGCTGGTGCACCCGAGAGCGCCGTCTTTCAAGTCCTCCATCCACTGTCTCCGCCATGGAGACCAGCGCAGCCGAATCTGGTGATTTGGTGGTCATCAACAAAGCTCCAAAGAGCTCGAAGAGGCTTCCATCGACGGCCATCGCCATGGACCGTGACGCCGGCAAGGACAGCTTTGCGCTCCCAACTCCAGTTCTTGAGCCACGACGTGTCACTACAGTCATGACTCGGACACGCCCTTTTTCCTGGGCTCTCCCCGCTTTCGTTGCTTTCTGTCTTGTTCTCCTGACATGGCCAGCCACCATACGCACCACCGCGTCGGCCGCCGTGGATAGTGCTCAAATCACCAGCATGGTGACGGACCCGCCTCGCAAGGGCAACGGTTTGACTGACGTCGTTCAGTGGGACAACTATACCATATTCTTGCACGGCCAACGCACGTTCATCCAGTATGTTTACCCTCTCGTCTGGAATACGGCACACTGAATGTGCTATCCTAGCTCAGGAGAGTTCCATACTTTCCGTCTCCCGGTACCTGATCTCTGGCTCGACATCTTTCAAAAGTTTGTCGCTGCGGGCTTGAATGCGGTCAGGTATGCAGAATTGCACTTCTCATCAAGCAACACCCGCTAATGTCGTTACCGTTAGCATCTACATTCACAGTGAGCCCTAGTTTCTGACCTTTACCTGAGACTGGTGGGAGTTGACGGTTTTCGTAGTGGGTGCGACTAACCCCGCGCCGGGCGTCCTGGACTTCAACGACTGGAGGGCGTTGAAGCCAATGTATGACGCCGCCAAGTTGGCTGGGATACTGATAGTCCTCCGTCCAGGTTAGTCACAATTGCCTCTGTCCGAATATACTGCTGCATAGCTCACCGCTGACAACATCATCCACAGGCCCTTACGTAAGTGTCATATTCGCTTGCCGTATCAATCGGGCAGCACGAGGGGCAGCGGCGGTACCGCATCTACGCATAGCCATAACGCGTGCACCTGGCGGATTCAAGCGTGGTAGGAGCATCACTAACAGTCTCGTCCGCAGATCAACGCCGAAACGAGCGCAGGCGGAATTGCACACTGGGCGACAAGCAAAGTCGCCGGGGAACTCCGGACCAATGTCAGCGACTGGAACGCAGCGTACGAGCCTTACATCGAAGGCATCATCAAGGAGACCGTGCCGCATCAAATCACTGCCGGAGGTCCAGTATTTGGTATGCCTCCGTGCCGCTCAAATGCGCTGTGCGATCGGTATTGATTACTATCCGTTAGCCGTCCAGATCGGTTAGTCCCACTTAGCGTACGAGATCTCTCGACTTCGCATTTTGAGCGTATTCCCACGCCGGCAGATAACGAGTATACACAACATCCTACTCCACGAGCTGAATATTTTGCCAACCTGGAGAAGCAATATCGCGACGGCGGTATTGTCGTGCCTCTGTTCGTCTGGAATGTCTTTGTTCTTCCGTTTCAGACGCTGATCCAGCGTAGGACGTACAACGACCCGGATGAGTTGCGCAACTACATCAATGGAACCGGTGCTGTCGATATCTACGGAATGGTCAGTCTCCGTGCCCGCGGAACCTATATCCTCCGGCGGGATGTTTGACTGACACCTATGTTACCGAACAGGATGCGTACCCCCAAGCGTTCGACTGCTCCAACCCGAGCCATTGGCGTCCTGTCGTTACAAACTATCACGAGTACCACATCAAGAACAACCCGAGCCAACCGTGGTATATGCCTGAGTTCCAGGGCGGCTCGTTTGACCCATGGGGTGGTCCGGGCTACGAGGCGTGCGAGGTCCTCACGGGGCCGGACTTCCAGGATGTGTTCTACAAGCATAACTGGGCGGCGAACGCCAAGCTCGTCTCATACTACATGGTCTACGGGTATGTTCGTTTGTGGACCTTCTACGATAGTACTGCTGACTCATGAACCCTGCAGGGGAACGAGCTGGGCAGGCTTCCCCTACCCCGGAGTGTACACCAGGTGCGTCGCTTGCCAATAGCCTGCCACTTGTACGCTACTCACCCAGAGACAGTTACGACTACGGCGCCGCCATTCACGAGAATCGTGAGCTCTCTGCGAAGTACGACGATCTCAAGCGACAAGGCCTTTTCTTGCGTTCTTCGCCAGAATTCCGCAAGACCGACTGGGTCGGGACCTCGACGGGCGGTATTCCGGGCTTCAGCTTGTCCAACAAAGCTGCGTTCGTGACCCTACTCAAAAATCCTGACACTGGCGCCGGTTTCTTCATCACTCGTCAGACCAACTCGACCTCTACGTGAGCAGCTGTGTTTCACGGACACAGGTGTGATACTGAACGACCTCTCGCAGGGCACACATTTCGTTCAACATCACCGTGCCCACTTCCAAGGGCGCCTTTTCCATTCCACAGACAACCGAGGGCATCGCTCTCAACGGGCGGCAGAGCAAGGTCATCGTCACCGACTACACCTTCGGTGCTCGGAGCTCCGTCCTGTACTCCACCGCGTCCATCTTCTTCGCCGGGACCATCGGCGGACGCGACGTTCTCTTCCTCTTCGGCGACTCGGAACAATCTCACGAGGCCTCAATCATCTTCACCGGCAACGGTACCCGCATCCAGTCCGCGCACGCTGGATTCGCTTCCACCAGCGACGCCCAACAGCCGCCTATCGTAACGATCTTCCCGGGCGTCACGGGTCTCGTCACCATATGGGACTCGGACACGCAGCTCGTCCTCTTCGCCGACACTACCACCGCCGCGACGTTCTGGGCCCCTCCGATTCGTCAGGAGACCTGCGAGACCGTCTCCGGCTTTGAGAACTTCTGGCAGTTCGGGACGAACACGACTGTGCTAGTCGGCGGTCCCTACCTTGTACGCAACGCGACACTCGACGACAACGGACATACCCTCGCGCTCCGAGGAGACCTAAACGCTAGTGTCGCCTTGACTGTAATCGCACCTCCTAGCGTTCAGGCGGTCACCTGGAACGGCCAGCGCGTTGACGATCTGCGTGCGGCGACCGCGCCGCACGGCCATGGTGGCTTCCTCACTGGACACCTCAACCCCCGCGCGTCGATTAAGGGCATCCAAACACCGAAGCTCACTGGGTGGAAGTACGCAGATAGCTTGCCGGAGGTGAAGCCCGGCTTTGACGACTCGAAGTGGGTGGTCGCGGACCACACGACGACGAACATCACGCACAAGCGGATGTTTGGCGACGGACGCATCTTGTTCGGTAGGCCCGCTTTATTGTTTCAGGAACGCCGAGGCTAACACCACCTACTAGGATGCGACTACGGATTGTGAGTGAATTTCGAACGCCCCACGTGGATAACCGCTAATCTACACCACAGTTGCGAGAACCACGTCATCTGGCGCGGCCACTTCAAAGGCACCGGGGCCGAGAAGTCCGTGGACCTTACTATCAATGGCGGCAGCTGTGAGTTTGGTCCTCGAACTGTGCTGTCCATTCGCTTACTCTTCCGTCCTTGCCCAGCATTTGCGGCCTCCGTGTGGATTAACGATCGATTCATCAGCACTGTCCACAACGGCAAGGAAGAGATCAACGCAGTCTTTACATTCCCGCACGGGTCTGTCAAGGTCGGCGGGGACAACGTTGTCACGGTCGTGCAGGACAACATGGGTAATGACGAGGACGACACTGGTGAGGTCCCGCCTATCAGAACGACGTCAAAAGATGGCTAACACGTCGTGGGTTTCACAGAGAAATCCCCGCGAGGCATACCAGGATTCAAGCTGAACAGCGGTAACTTCACCACTTGGAAGGTCCAGGGCAAGGTCGGTGGATACCTCAAGTGAGACCTTGCTGCCCCCGCCTCAAAACATCATCGTCATACTGATCCTTCCTGTAGCTACCCCGACAAAGTCCGCGGCGTCATGAACGAGGGCGGGCTCTTCGGCGAGCGCGAGGGCTGGCACTTGCCCGGCTTCGACCTCGCCTCCGCAAAGTTCACCTCGCGCGACATCTCCGAGGGCCTTCCCAACAGCAGCGCGGGTGTCGGCTTCTTCGTCACCACGTTCGACCTCGACCTGCCCTCGGGTACGGATCCGCGCTTCAACTTCGTCTTCGACGGCGGAGAGGGCAAGTCCGGCCAGGCGTACCGCGCCCTCTTGTTCGTGAACGGATGGAAGTTCGGCAAGGTGCGTAACCCCCACCGTGCTATGCTGAGCTGCGCGGCGGGACCGTGGCACCGGTGTTAACGATTTGTGTGGCGGACAGCGAGTGGCCAACGTCGGTCCCCAAGCCTCGTTCCCTGTCCCGGTGGGCATCGTGGACCCCAACGGAAACAAGTACGCCCTCTTTCTCTCCTTCGTTCGACCCCGACCTAACCGGCATGTTACAGCACTGTGGCCGTCGCACTCTGGGCACTGGAGAACTCCGCCGTCTCCCCCTCCCTGGAACTTGTCGTTGACGTTCTGGATGGTGGTGTAGGGCACGTCGCTACGAACAACCCCGAGTGGTCCCCGCGCCCCTCCAACTAAACCGACCAACGACGGACCCAGAACGAGGAGGGATGAGTGGAACATCTTGGAACACTAGGCCTGGACATTTTTTCTTGCGGGGATTGTAATTCCCCGACTGTGTATGTACTATACAACCATGCTACTTGATGTAAAACACGTTCTTTCTTGCCCGCTGTGTTGTGTGCCTCATCGGTATCTGTAGGAGAGAGGAGCAAAAAGTGCGTCACCTGAGCGATTCGAACACTCGCGGGCAAAGCCCAACCGCTGTCAGCTGGATAGCAGGCGATCCCGTTAACCACTCCGGCAAAGTGACGACGTTGTGGTTTTCTTGCGGTCTATCATATTCTATTATAGTCACACAGCTCCCGTACCTAAGTAGCTCTGGTGTATGCCCCAGATGTCATCGACGAACCACCACTACTACGAGAACAGCTAGACCAGATTCTTCGAAGGTACCGTATTGATTTGATATGCGGTTGTCGTTGTCAGCGTCACGAACGACCAATGCCGCATGACCACCGCTTGAAGGATCTCCACCTTCCGGTCAAGCTTCAGGCTTCAAAGGGCATCCTGATATCGGTGACACAGAGGAACCTAGGAACACCTGCTACTAAACAGGCATTTGCCGTTCACTCGAATTTGGTTCGTCCTTTACATTTTCTTCATTGAATAGACCTATTCTGACCTCATGTAACGTGGTCGTCGCGGTCTCCTGCGTCTGCTTCGGTCATTCTATGATGTCCTGCGCACGTATATAATCATCCGACTACACCCTCCCAGATATGCGGAAGGGCGTACTGACTAGGACTTTTGTGCCTCTATGATTTGTCAGGACTCAACGCGGTGCTCACGGCTCTCCCGCCGACGCCTGCTTGCGTCTGAAGTTATCTACGTACAGCACGGCGTTCCGGTGGTTGATTCCGGACGTCTTGTCAAACTCGGCAAAGAACCTGCTTGTCTACATACGCTCGTCACCTCCCGATGCTGCCAACAGGATTCCCGAACGCCCTCCGAGACCTCTACAGGAGCGTGCACATTGGGTGCTACTCCGCTGACCCTTTCGTCCAGGACGACCGCTTCTATTACGCACATCTTACGTCGTCTGCCTATCTCCTGGCGATACCATCGATCCACCACTACGGAGACTATCACGCTCGACCTATTCCCTTTTCCTTACCCGCCCGCAATCGCGTGCTCGAAGGCTGGCACGCTCGGCAGCTGGAGCCTTCTACGAATAGCGCTGTGATTTACGCGAGCCGGAACGGGCGTTCTGCTATGCTCTCTGTGGGCAACTTCCCTCCGTATCGGACCCGCATATTTCTTCCGGTTCGAGGGTAGATCCGGGCTGAAGTAGTGTCGAGGTAAGACCGCGGTGCATATTCGACGGCGGGATCGTCTTTTGGTGGCTTCCCGAACGGCGTGAATACTGAAGCCCAATGCCGGCGGCAGGGATAAGCAGGTACGGTAATGCTCGCGTTTCTCCACTATCTTGACGTACTGACGGCAGGGACACCTTTGAGGCGCGCAACAGGTTGCCTCCGGCACCACGGCGGTCTCTTTCCTGCTTTCGGTGGATCGTATCACGAAGGCACTGCTTCCCTGGGGAGAAGCACCGGAAGGAACGTGCGGTGCCTGCGTTCGACGCGTCTTCAAGTCGCCGACAAGCCTTCGGGGGAAGTCATCGCACCATGTCTGCTCGCATTGATAGCGGTGCTCTCGTAATGTCCATGCGACTGTACAGAGCTCTCTGAGAACCGTGGTGAGTTCCTCTTCGAACATACGCATGTTTCACCGAGGGCCCCCGCCAAGCACTGCGAGTCATAGATAAGTGGGCTCGACGAGATAACGCCTCGGTCAAGCCACGGCCATTCAAGCAAGGCGAGTTGCAAACATGTCGACTCATTCTACGTAAGACGGACTCGTACCGCCCTGCTTCCGCTCACACACTCTATCTGCATACCAGTACGGACGCTCGCATCTCGCGACGTGCTGTCTGGAGATCATGCCATTGCAACTCTTCGCCGTTATCGCGCAATACGGTGCTAGTCTTCGCGTTATCGCCAGTGCGCTCGCAAAGACGACCGTGGATTAGCCACAGCGGCGCGCAGTGAGCTCCTCGTATGACGCCGTCGTGCTTCTCGAGCTCGCCGTATTCTGCCTTTCGCCCAGTCGCTCGGCCTTCGGGGGCTCCGCCGTTACCGGCCTCTGCCAAACCTACCCAACTTGGACGGGCGTCGAACCTACTTGCCCTTCCTCGGCGGTAACGGCGCGTTCTACTGTTTCGCAGCTTCCGGCGTCGTTCCCTGCACGCCATCGCACGCACGCAACGCCGGCAACCTCACGAGATCTGGCTCAGGTTCAGGGAGAGGGAGAACGTCTGATCGCCCTCCTCTTCCATGGCCACGGTCTGTCCACCGACTGTCACTGTGGCCTTCTCCCGCTTGCGCGTTCTGTACGCCTGAGAGTCATCTCCGCATTTGAGGGTGCATATCCGCATCCGCCAACTTCGAGGGTCCCCGCTTACCATACGCCATATATTATACCGCGCCTGAGGCCGACCCTCCCAACCAAGCATTCATTTCAAAGTTCCGCATTCTCATTCACCGTCGATCGAACCCTAGGGCAAGTAATTACGGAATGTAATAAATACGCACATGTGATGACGCCAGCGTGCGTGCGTACGTGCGGGCTTATGCAGACGGAATCCGAACAATTGAAGGCAGTGGCCACACCCGCCATCCCTAACACTTGGAAAGCGGGACCCATGACCGCACCCTTCCTCGGCGCGCGCGCAAGCCGAGCGATCTGGGACGAGTGCGGCTGCGACGGCTATTTGGGACCCGCCGCCTGGGCGCGGTTACGGGAGCGCGGTCTGCTGACCGCCTTCACGCTGGTCACAGGGCGCGCGCGGGGGGACGGCTTCCAAGTTCCAAGTGCGCTCCCAGGTCGCCAGGGACGACCCATGGGTCGCGGAAGGCGTCGTGGACGTGGGCACGGACATGAACGAGAATCAGGCATCTGGACATACGGCCCTGGGTAGTTCTTGGTTCTTGGAAGGTGTTCTGATATAGGGGTGTATGTACACACATGCGCGGGCGGACTAGCTATACAGAATGACGACGGACGAGGAGCAGGACGTGGACGGACATGGCGCAGCGTGGGGTGGCGTGTGGGTGTGCGTGCGGCACACAGGTGTGGATGTGGCAAGAGACAGCAGAGAAGGCAGGTGGGAGAAAGCGAATAGTAGAGCGCGCGCGCGGGTCCATGCAAGAGGGGATGGGTGGAGGCGGGCTCGGGTTGAGCGGCCTGGCGGTGGCACTCAGGCCGACGCAGGGGCGGACAAGGTTGGATGCGAGCGGTGGCTAGCTTCCGTAGCACCGAGGGGCTGGGGTGGGGGAATCATGGGGTGCGACGCAGCGCCGGGCGCGTGCGCGAGCAGGTGGTATACGTATCCGTGATCCAAGGTGCGGGGCGGCGGGCGCGTGAGGACGGCTCCTCAGGACTGTGGCAGTCGTCGTGCGGCGGCGGCACGGCACTGGAAGCACTCGTCCTTGACGGTGTCGACGTCTTTCTGTACTTCTGGTCCGAAGTTCTGCAGGAGAAGAGAAGTGATCAGCTGGCTGCTACGCGACGCGCTATGACATAGACCGCGATGGAGGTTCGGGCACCACGGCAATGAGGACTTCTCGCTCGTCGGATGTGCGAGCGCGCGCGTCGCGACGCTCCCCCGTTCCGAACGTCCTGAACGCTTTGCGCGAGTCAAGAGATGCTCACCTTTATGCACCCGGGGTCGCGGCAGCCGCGCGGGTGGAGATAGCTGCGCTCGCACCGGGGCGAGTTGCAGTCCATGATCGCGACGATGAGGTGGCGCTGGAAGTGCTGCATGGGCAAGCGCGCTCAGCTGACCTGCGGGGCGCGCGATGACGGAGTGGACAAAGGACGTACCCCACACTTTGACCACCGCGTGCCTTCACTGTGGGCGACGACGGTTAGGACGCGAGGAGTCATACAGCATGGGCGCGATTCACGTACGCGATTCGGCGACACATTTTGGAGAGAGTCGATGTGCGAGGGTTGTGTACGAGAGGAGTGCCACTCGGGGTGAGATGTAGCTAGCGAGAGTGCGCGCGGGCAGTACGGAGGGCGCGAGGGATGCGGGAGGTGGACGAGGACGGAGCGGTATAAGTACAAGAGCGAGCAGCTGTGGCGCGAGGACACAAAGGGCGGGCGGGGTGAGTCACAAAGGGCTCGGACAAGCGATCGAGCTTTTATGCGGACGGGCACTCGCGGGAAGCGCTGGCGGAGGAGCGATATCGCTCTGCCCGTACCCGTCTCCGCCTCCGCCTCTGCCATCGCACCCCAGGCTGCCGTGGCCAGAAAATATATGACTAACGCTCTTCGTCTTCCTCGTACCAGCACAACGGTCCTCCGAAGCCGAAGCGCACGCCTGCGCCCTGCAGCGGCAGATGGCACAGGCCGT
The DNA here is from genome assembly GCA_022606195.1 of Trametes polyzona. Lineage (NCBI taxonomy): Eukaryota > Fungi > Basidiomycota > Agaricomycetes > Polyporales > Polyporaceae > Trametes > Trametes polyzona. The sequence continues at coordinate 1,180,404 of JABYQF010000009.1, read as the reverse complement.
CCCTCCGCGGCGCTGCGATTCAGACATTTGGAGCAGGGATCGTGAGATTCAGACGTGTCGCGTACCACTCCGACTTACTCACTTATCCTCTTCCCCCTTCCTCTTCTCCGGCCAGAAGCGCGGACGCACGCTAGCCATCTCAGGCCAGGCAAGTGATTTCGCCACCTGCCTACTGTGGCTCTCTCCTCTCGCGGCGCCTCCCAATCGCGACCCCAATAATCCGCGATCCGGAATACGAGGAATTCCTGGAATACGGGTATCACGCGATGCCCCCCTTCCCTCCCCTGTCCTGTCGACGCTGCGGCCACACCATATGGGAGGAGAAGCCCCGCGCCGTACGGAGGTACATGCCTTCGGGGCTTGCAATTGATGATGCGGCTCAGCCCCAGGCTGTCGCTCAGCTCGCCGGCGGACAGCTTGCACTTTCCCGTACAGATGACGAATTGCACGCCAGAGATTTCGAATGTTCCTCGACGCTCATCCCGCACAGCATTACGGCTCGCGTTCAATGGAACGCTCGACCCCGACGCGGTCGCAATCGTCAACGTACGCCGACGTCGACGTGCCTCCATCGCCTCGTGTCCAGCGCGTACGATGCCCAAGCTCGATGCAGACGCTCGGCGCTAATGCCTGCCTGTTACTTCCCTAACTCGCCCTCTTCTCGACAGGACCCGGACGAGTGATGCATCTTCCACACAAGACGTCGTCTCCTTCGAAGCAATCAGAAATGGCCCATCATATCTGGCTTTATCCACAGGGGAGCCAACACGCGCGCGTTCCGTAAGAACTCGGAAGGCCCCCCACCCGCACGCACGTCCCACTGTGGCTGCGAACGTGAGCGCACGAGCGAGTGGCCAAGCTAGGCTGCCTGAATGGCGACCGCACACGCACCGTCCTATTCTTGCCCGGGTTCCTGGGGGACCCGGGGACGAGGGCCAGGGAGGCATGCCTCATGACATGCCGAGGCGCGTTCGTCTTCAACGCACCGGCACGGCGACGAGCTACTGTATGCGTGCGCTCATCAATGCGCCGCGCCCGCCTGCGTGCGCCCGACGTGCTCGCGGACTGCCCGTCGCGACCCGTCCCAGCCTTGGCCCGGGACTCGTCGACCGTCGAACCATAACGCCACGGTACCGTGTCCGGTGCGGTACGGTAAGCGCGACCGTGGGGAGGCGCGTGCGTGTCTGCGCTCCTCACGCGCATGTGCGAAGTACCAGGTTCTGCGAACGTGCAACCACATCAGGTACGTATCAGAGCCTCCTCCTCACTCTTCGACTTCGCGATTCGGGCGGCCTTCTGCAGCCGTCTATCGATGGCCGGGGCCATATGTTCGAGGCTGACGCAGACGACGCGTCGACGTCAATAGAACGCCTCCCATGACTGCACATTGATTGTGTCGCGCGGCGGGTGGGCCCCTCGGGCGAACTCGGATCGCGCGAAGGAGGCGAACATGCCCCTCCCAAGTATATGCAGCAAATCTTTCGCTTCCAAGCGTTCTTCTCGCCAGTTCCCAGCCAGCCACGGGCGGGCGGGAGGCTTACGTTCATTAGGCCAAACGGGTGCTGCTCCGCGGCCCGAGCCTCTCGTACAGACCACAAAGTGCAAGCATTGATCATACTTACCGCCGGCAAACAACTCGGGCCACAACTTGGCGCGTCGGACAAGCGCATCGATGGCGGGCTGCAACCATCTGGCATCTGCGTCCGAGCCGCCATCACCATCGATGGCACGCTGCGTCGGCTCCGGGAGTGGAGTGGAAGGTTCAGACGAGAGAGCAGGAACGGAATGTTGCTGTCCGGACGGAGCTGGGGTCGGGAGGCGGGACGGAGAGAGATAAGGGTGTGCGCGGAGTGCGACATACTCATTTTGACATGATCAGCAGAGTGGACCGTTGACTCGACTCATTGTCCTATCAGTCGACCATGCAGGGTTCGGTCATGGCGTGCAGACCCCCATGGCAAATCTGCGTCACCAGTAAGGCGGTATAGTTCAATCAAGGCCCACGTACCAAGGCCTGGCTAGCCAGTAGCCACAAGAACCAGATCGCCATATGCCACACTACGCCATCGGTAGCAAACAGACACTATGCATGGCATGACGGCCAGGAACACCACTGGTCTCGGAAGACACATATGCATGTATGTACTTAGCTGCAGGGAAGCCCTGGGGGATCCGACACCAGCCGGCGGGTGCACTCGCAGCGGATCCGCGAGCCCATCCGCGTCCGCGTCATACACGGCTCATTGGGGCTTATGGCTGACCGTGACGGCCGTGATGCTCACGTTCTCGCGCGCCCAGGTCGCAAAACATATGACCCGCCGCCGAACGTCCCATCCGCTGAAGCTTCAGTGCTAGAAGCACTCGGGCTTGTTCCTGACGCGCGCGTGTTCCTTGGGAGCCTTCTCCCGCCCCGACATCTGCGCAGACATACGCACCGCACCGCACCGCAACGCATCTCGGGGCGGGGGAACATCAGCCACGTCAAGTGTGTCCGCGCCATACCGCACAAGGTTAGTGTAATCGACACGCACCCAAGGTCCCGGGATCCGACCACTGCGGTATCAGTACGTACCGTATGTACATATAATCGCTGCCCGGCGTCATGTCGCATCAACTCGCTGCAGCGGCCGTCATATGTAGCAGCGCGCGGACCATCTTGGGCTGGAGGGACAAGGTCCCATGATTGGGACAAGACGTATGTGCGATCCCGGGGGCGTACTCACCTTCTGGAATCGTGCTGTCCAACAAGGCATTTCGCGGACATGAGTGCGCGGGAGTATCCCGGCCACCCAGACCACATCCGCGAGGTGGTAGCCCATGTGAGCCGCATAATGCACCCCCGGCAATGCCGGACGCCGAGGTACTTGGGCCGGCGCGTTGCGCTCGCCCAGGGCGAGACGACAGCTACGCGTTGTGCCCAAAGTGGGGATGTGGTCATCTGCTCTGTTTAGACCCTTCAGAAACTATGAGAGGCGCGCGATGACAAGGCAGACGACGGCAGCGAATATACGCATTAAATAAAGGCGAGCGGGCCCCGGGATCGGACCCTAAGGCCTGAGCGGAAGGCCGGATACAGTTTGTACACCGCAGCCCCGTATATGGCACAGGACCACGGGACGCGCATGCGCACGCGCCTCACCGAGACGTCCCGTCCGCACCCTGCGGCCGCGCGTCATCCACGCCCGCGGCCGGCTCCTTCGGCACAGGGTCCGAGTCAACCTTGACGACGACGAAGCGGCGCGTGAGCAGGTTGAAGACGCTCCCGAAGATGAGCGCGATGAGCGTGCAGCTCATGATGATCACGTTGTACGGCATGCTGAAGTCCGGGGTGGCGAGGTCGACGAGCATGACAGGCGTGTACATCCGCCGGGGCCGGCGGGCCCGTACCAGCTCCGGGCTGGTGGAGTTCTCGGGCGAGGCGTCCCCGAAGGCGAATGGCACTAGCACGGCGGGCGGGAGGTCCCACCCTCGCTGCGCGTCTGGCGGGTGCTCGGTGTAGCGCAGGAAGGGTTTCGAAACGTCCATGGTAAGGCGTAGCGTGGCACGCGGCGGAAGAGTCAGCACTGCCTGCAGAAGTGCTGGGCGGGAGTGGGGGATCGGGGGCGTGTAGGAGACAATTTTCACCAGGTCATCTGTTCGTTGCGTGAGTACTTCATCTTTTGTGTCATCTCCCGAACGGCGGCTGGGCCCTTAGTTACACACCTCTAGTATCGCCGCCGACATGCGCGCGGAGGGTGTGGAGGTAGAACTGGAGGTGCCACGGCATGGTCTCGAGGTATCCGGTGCGGACCTGAACAGGAAGGTTGTTTGTAACCTCTAGTGTGAGGCGTGCCTCGGCCTGGCTAGTGCCCATTAGATTCCGGTGTACAGAGATATCTGTGAGCGGCGACACGCTTGAGGATTCCGCTATAGCAGGGTAAGTTGCGGTCATATACGGGTATAGATAATCCTTACGGTATTCGAAGCGCGTCTCGTCCGGCCATTGCATTGATATATCAAGCGCCTCTTTCCCTGTAATATCATCAGCTCTAGCCCCTCACGGTAGAGTTCACCGTGCGGTATTCACCGGAATCGATTGCGTATAGAGCAATATCATCTGTCACGTCGGTCGGTCCGGGGGTGATCACGTATGGAGTTTCACTGGGCAATTCCACTCGAACCTTGCTTGACTGAGCAACGGGGCACGCCCTTTCGATGCTGCGGTCGAATACTGAACGGAGCGACCAATCTATGAACGCCACCAGTCAATCGACATGTTTTCCGACAACATCGGACGGTAAGTAGTGCCCATTGGGGACGCTGTGCACCAGTCGAACGCGCCACAGGCAAACCGTAGATTCGGCTAGCGAGGATATGCTAACGAGATTGAGCGAGTTTGGGATGCTTACCTCGACGACCGTCGGAGGAATAGCGGACCGGATCGAACACAGCTTGGAAGGTGAGACGTACTTCCACCCCAGCGCCCTCGAGATAACGCACATGGACACCAAGTCCATGCCAATCTGCGTCGAAGAGCCTGTGCGGATTCAGAAGGCTAGCGATACCCGACAGTGATTTGCATGGGAGAAGCTTGAGGAAGGGGGTGAGGTTCTCCGTGCAGACGTGCTCAGAGGGCAAACTGGCATGGCGGAGATGATGAGGGTGGGTGTAATTAGGTAATGAGCCTTCGGGCTGGAAGGTGAGTGCTGGAGACGTTGTGCGCTGTTCGTCTAGATGTCCCAGGGACGCGCAGAAGAGACCAGCGAGGGAGTTCCGCAGGCCCTGCCACCGGCGGTCCACCCTGTATCCGTTGAGCCCTTAGTATCATGCGGGAGTAATGTCGTGCTAAATACTGACGATGTCGGAACCGTGTCTCCCATCCACACCCACAATTCGGCGCCGGTTCCTACTCCCGACTCTTCGGGATGTCCCCAGTGGTCATAGTTCCACTTTCCAGCATTCAGTGAGAGATGGAGCTCTGTGACTGCATGTTCGCGCAGGACTTGGCCAAGAGCGAGAGGAAAGAGGGTATAGTGCTGCACTGATTGCCAGCTGTTAGGGCGTTGCGAACAGTGACGAGACGTCCTGACCTTCGTCGTCGGTATCTAGAGCGTCTGGATTCCTAGGTGTAGCACCTTGAAGGAGAGACGTGAACGAGAAACGAGCCTCAAGTTTGCCATCTCGGAGGGGACGAAGCGTTAGGTCTTCTTCGAATACCTCACCCTGTGCGGATGCGGCGACCACATGTAATGCCAGCAGAAAACACGCCCTCCAGCAGCATTTCAAGAGCATATCAGTGAGTCAAGTTCGAGTGCACCTCAAGTCATGCACGAATCGCAGAGACGGAGAGCAGCAGGCAGCCTCGACCGATGATACAGAACAGACCGAGCCGAGCGCGAGCACGAAGAGAGTAAGTAGCAGTAGACGCCCGGCAAACATGTGCTACGACTTCCTCGTGGGCGCTTAGACCAACTACTGCATCTTGCAGAATCCGGCGATCTGAACAAGCCTTTAGATTCGTCTGCCTGGGGGTAACCTCAAGCATCTAGTCACAGTGAGTTTTTGGACAATCAATCAACACCAATGCTAACGAATGCAAGTTTCCAAGCTGCAGCTTTGCTCGAAACGCAGCTCAAAATCTTCCCGATTCGGCGCTTGGAATCGTAGGTACGTACTCCACCCTTGAGAAAACGTCGTACCCTGGATGTATATGAAGGAGCGTCGAATCGCCATTGCAATAAGCCGTGATTGTAATTACTTTTCCGACCCCTTTTCTTCCAACGTCTGGGCGACAAAGAGTAGTTCAAGGTGGGCTCCAAGTTGGCGCTCACCTTGAATTCGATGGTTCTACGGGCACACACGATATTCTTGCTTTCACCATAGAGAGCAATGGAAGGGTCACAGCACCTGACTTGCGTTGACGACACCTCTCTCCGAGACCGCATGCGAACATATTCGATGCATACGTTTTCCATCAGTCCACCTATCGTCCGATAAGCATGAGAGCGCTCATGGGCCATAGTTCTCCTCTATAGAGCATATACGGATAATGAGCCTGCTCGCGACAAGAAAATTCACGGTAGAGACATTCAGTCCCACCGAGCCTGATTCCCGCGCGACCCGGCGCGTTATCGTCAATGCAGACATCCTGAAGCAAGCCAAGGTCTACGCCGGCGACGTCGTGGGCTTATCTTCCGTGGACTCGCACAAGGTACCTGAGAAGCACTTCGATGTCGGTCGCATGAGCCCACTGATCGAGCTTGTTCCTTTCTGCAGCTGTTCGCCGTGGGTGTCGCATGGCCATCTTCTGACCTGTCCCAAGATTGTGCGTGCTCGTGTCCCTGCGCCACACGCGCGAGAAGAGGACGTCGCGATGTCCACTGAATGGCGCCTGCTTGCTGACACATTCCCCCGACATCGACAGCTATCCTCGTCTCACCGCCGTTGCTTCTGACGGCCAGGGTGACCCCAGGGTCGAAGGTCAACCTCTTCTCCTTGGACGCTCCAAAGCTACCTCCAGGCGTGCCTTCCCTTCGGCACGCAGAGCTCGCGCAGACAGTACGTGTGAAGGAAGTCTTCGATGCAAGGCGTCCCGCGATAAGCTCTGCTTCTGCATCTTCCTCAAAAATCCCAGATTCTGGAAGGGGGAAACGCAGGGACTGGCTCACCCTGCTGATCAGGGAGTTCCTGAGTGCGTCTTTTCCCTTGCTATGCCCGAAACCCTATCTCATTATCGATCTATCGCATAGTTGACCTCGGGTACCTCACCGCTACACAAACATTGGACGTCGTCTACGAAGGAAAGACGCGTAGATTTACCGTCTCATCCGTCTCGACTTCACGCGATGCAGACGACGGTACCGACCTTGCAGCGGAAGTGCAATCACTTTCACTCACCGATGCCCGACCGAAGCTCTGGACTGTCGGCTGGGAAACCACGGTCGTTCTCGAGGATGAGAGTTCAAAGACCGCTGCAGCAGATGAGGCGGAAGCGAATGCGGTGAGGAAGTTATCCCCATCGATGGCGACCGCGCTGACAATGCATGCGCACCACCCAGGCTGCCGGACATGCCGTCGAGCGCGGCGTGGGCGCAGATGCGTACGCCTCCGTGGGAGGCCTTGACAAGCAGATTGCGCAAATCCGCGACCTCATCGAAATCCCACTCACCCGCCCAGAGCTCTTCCGCCAGTTCGGTGCGTCTTGGCGTCTTCCGCTCGGACGTATCCCTCATATGATCTGACCTCCCTTCTTTCCGCTATATATTCGCCGGCATCCCTCTATGGTTCCGCGACTGAACCTACACCTACACCCGGCTCTGTGGTTTGCGCCGTATGATCGCGGTCACCAGGCCTCAAACCTCCGCGGGGCGTGCTGCTCCACGGCCCACCTGGGACGGGAAAAACGCATCTTGCACGCGCGATAGCGGCATCCACAGGTTCTTCCGTCCTCATCGTCAACGGACCCGAACTCTCGTCCGCCTACCACGGAGAAACGGAGGCGCGAATCCGCGATGTATTCACTGAGGCCCGTTCTCGAAGCCCATGCATCATTGTGCTGGACGAGGTGGACGCGATATGCCCTCGTCGGGAGGAGGGCCCGGGTGGAGAGGTCGAAAAGCGTGTTGTGGCCCAACTCCTGACGCTCATGGACGGGATGGAGGAGGCCGGCAAGGACGGCTCGCAAGGCAAGGTCGTTGTTGTTGCGACAACAAACAGGCCAAATGCGATCGATCCCGCATTACGTCGCCCGGGTCGTTTCGATCGGGAGATTGAGATCGGTACGTGTGTCTGGTCCATCACTGTCGAGACAGAACTAAGTACGCGTTTCTTCTTTGGTTCTGCAGGTATTCCTGACGCGGAGGCCCGTTATCACATCCTCCGCGTCCTTCTCTCGAAGGCCCCGCACTCTGTCGCAGACGAAGACCTCCGGTCCATCGCGTCCAAAGCGCACGGTTACGTCGGCGCCGACCTCAGCGCCGTGGTGCGCGAAGCGGGCACCCTCGCTATCAAGCGCTGGCTCGCGTCGCAGCAGCAGCCCTCTCACAGCGACGCCTCCCCGCAACCCTCCCCACCGTCCGAAACGGCCCCACAACTGACATATTCCGATCTACTCGCGGCGCTTCCGACCGTCCGTCCGTCCGCACTACGGTCGCTCTTCCTCGATACCGTGCCCGTGCATTATACGGACATCGGTGGACAGTCCAAGACTATCCAGAAGCTGCGCGAGTGCGTGGAGTGGCCTCTGCTACATCCGGAAGCGTTTGCTCGTCTTGGCGTACGGGCGCCCAGAGGCGTACTCCTGTACGGTCCTCCCGGATGCAGCAAAACGCTGCTCGTGAGGGCATGCGCGACGGAGAGCGGTGTCAACTTCCTCGCGGTCAAGGGACCCGAGGTAATCGATCACCTTCTAGAGAACGGTAGCAGGCGCTAACTACAAGTCGTTACTCCTCAGCTTCTGAACAAGTACGTTGGAGAGTCGGAACGTGCGGTCCGAGAAATATTCAGTAAAGCACGAGCCGCCGCACCGTCTATCATATTTTTTGTGCGTAGTCCCCTGAATACCCATATGGGAATCCAGCTGTATACTCACGGAAATCGTACAGGACGAGATTGACGCCCTTGCGACCTCTCGCACGGCATCGGACACGAGCGGCGGCGCACACGAAGGCGTGCTAACCAGCCTCCTCAACGAGATGGACGGCGTGCAAGAGCTAGTCGGTGTCACCATCGTCGCTGCAACGAACAGGCCGGATGTCATCGTACGTCAACCCTCTCCCCTCTTCCCTTCGTAGTCCTCACCATCGACGGTACTCAAACCCACACCACGATACAGGACTCGGCGCTCATGCGCCCCGGCCGGCTAGACCGCATCCTCTACGTCGGGCCGCCCGACCTCGAGGGAAGGGTGGAGATCCTGCGCATCCGCACGCAGAAGATGAGCGTCGAGCCCGGGCTCGACCTCGAGCAGATCGCGAGAATGGCAAGTACACACACCTTCCTTTCCTCTCCAGCGCTCTTCTTCTCCTGACGGCTGACACTCCCCCCGCGCGCGTGGCAGACGGAAGGGTGCTCTGGGGCGGAGATGACGGCACTGTGCCAGGAGGCGGCCCTGCTGACGATGAAGGAGAACATCGACGCGCCATTCGTGAGTCCCCGCTCGTCACCGGTCACGGCGTGCGTTGGTTGGGGGCGGCTGATGGAGCGACGTCGATCTAGGTGCCGAAGGAGGCGTTCGTGAGAGCGGCCCAGAACATCAAGAGGCAGATCACGCCCGAGGTTGTTGAGACGTATACTCGGTGGCGGGACAGGAATGGTGTCACCGACGCTTGAGCTTGAGCTTGAGGACCGTGGTGAAGGGGCTAGGCATGTCGCCCTGGGCGCGTACAGTATATCGCAGTGTCGAAGCATCGAGAGAACGTTTGTTGTGCGAATATATGCTCATACGTATACAAAACCTCGAGCGCGTGTACTACGAGGCGCACGAACAATCTCTAGAACAAGCACGAAATGCAAGGCAACAGAACACAAAGAGACGGAGGCAATGGAAGTTGTCTACGGCAGGTATCTCAGAGAGCATGATATAGCGCTACACAACTCTATCTAGCCAGCATGAAAGCTTGAAGTTGTCGTCTCAAACCTTGTCGAGAACGCACCCAGGGCACTCTCCACGATCATACGGCCTCGCTCGCCCTCTTCTCAATCGACAGCGAACCTTTCCTCTCTCGTCCCCCCGCCTCGTCCTCACCCCTCCGCTTCTCGTCAGCCCCTCCCTTCTCTCCCCCTTCTCCCTGAGATTCTCCCTCAGCAACCTTCGGCGCATCGGCTGCCGACGCATCCCGCTCGGCCACGAGCCTACTCTTGCGGAGCTCCCAGCCGCCCTTCCACCCAACCCAGGTGTACCGGGGACAATGCGGTCCGCGCGCGAGCAGGATAAAGAGCGAGAACACCGTCCACGCGAGGTTGAGCGCGGCGTCCGGCCGCCAGCCGTGGGCGGTGTACACCTTCGAGCCCACCGCGGTGCCCATCACCTGCCCAATGAACAACTACCAGCCACCTATAAGCAATCCTCCTTGCAGGATACGACGAACAATGAGGAGACTCACGGCAAGGAGGACAACCGCGTTCAAGCGCGAGCGCGCGCTCGCGTCGAGCCCGAGCACGGCGGTCGTGAGCGAGACCTGCTGCGTCTGCCGGAAGACGTCGAGCCCGATGCAGACGATGATGACGACGGCGACGTTGAGCCCGACGGCGGCGGTTTGGATGGTGAACGTGATCGTAAGAGCGATGATCGCGACGAGCGTCGCGGACCACGGCACGAGACGGTCAATCGTACGCCCGATGAGAGGGGCCATCGCTACGCCGACCATGCCCACCAGTCCGAAGAGACCGATGACGATGCTGTGAAGTGAGACATGAATATCCAGGAGCACTGACAGGATAATTGATAACTCACGTAGAGTAGTTGTATTGCGGCCCGCCGAGCAGGAAGGTAAGCGTGACCCACCAGTTCGTGAAGCACGCGCTCGACGGGATGGTGATCAAGATCGCCTGCACTAGCAGCGGCTCCGTCACGGTGAACTTCGCCATGGTGTAGAGGATGCCCCAGTACGTGACACCCTTGTTCTTCGCGGGGTAGTCGGGCAGCATCAAGTACAGCATGAGGAGCACCGCGTACTGCACCCCGATGGCGATGAAGTATACGACGCGCCAGGAGACGAACTGTGCGACGACCCCGGCGAGCACTCGCGCGATGAGCACGCCCAGCAAGAGCCCTGACAGAACGATGGACAGGGCGGACGCCCGCCGCTCAGGCGGCGCGAGGTCTGCGGCAAGAGGCATCAAGATCTGGGGAGTAACGCTAGCTATGCCGACCAAGAATGAGAGCACCTCGAATACGACCAGGTTCTTTGTGATGGCTAGGCCTATGGTCAGTGATGCAGTGATGGTCGCCAGTAGTAGTAGCAAGGGCCGCCGTCGGACCAGATCTCCCAGAGGAGTGATGAACAGGAGACCAATGGCATACCTGGCGGCGCAGAGTTCTGAATACAGCTACACATGAACGGACCACAATACTCACCCTGCTTGTACAAGTGTAGGGATGTTGGAGACTTCGTGGTACGTGACGTTGAACGCTTCCGCGAATTGGACTAGCACGAGATGACGTCAGTACGGGAGATAATGCAGGGTATAACGACAACAGTGTAGACGAGTGGGCACTCAAGCAGCAGTCCGTCTACACCCTACATGTGCAATCCACCAACACCAGCGCCTCAGGTTGGCCGTGTACTGATCACGCCGACACACGGCGCCACATGTACATCAAAAACATGCATATGGTGAACCACTCACTAAGCAACGGTTGGCAGTAATACAAGTTGGACACGACTATCCCGCATGTTTCGTCAGTACTCCGACGACTTTAATCACGTTCTATTGGCGCGAACGTACTGAATGTACTAGCGATGCCGAATGTTACGTTCATAGCCAAGCCGAAGTGCGCGGGATGCTCGGGGTCATATTGTAACGATTTGGGTATAGGAAGGAAGCCAAAATCCCTCGTGTTGGTTCTTGGCCCCGCGGACGTGCCTTGAGTTCCGTTCCGTGGCTTGTCAGACTCCCCGGCGGCCGGGGTGGACGTAGGGACCGGCAGGGTCTCCGCGGTGGATGCAGCGTCACGCTGGTCCGAGGCCTGGTCGCCAGACATGGCCGTAGGGAGCAGAGGAGTGCGTCTGGGGCGAGGATGGCGACACGGCCGCCATGAGTATGGGACTGAGTAATATTTCTGGTGGATGTATCGGAAATAGCGCTGCTGTGCGCTCTATATCGCTTTGCGCGCTCCGGCTCGGCTTGCCGTTTCCCACCATCTCGTGCAGATAAACAGCGTAACTTCTCTCAGCGACCTCGTCGTTGGGCGTCGTTGTAAGTAAGTATCAGCACTAAAGTGCCAACGTCTAGGCCTTTGAGCGAGGAACTAGAGGCTGCGCATCGGTTTAGTCTCAATCTTGGCGTGAGATACAGTATATTCTGACGTCGGAGGTGATGACTATTGACTGTCGGAAACAGGACCGGGTATGCCCTGAGTCGACGGACGCACCTGGTGGACACCGTTATATTGATGCACCTCAACTGCATTGGAAGAGGGCCAACAGCGTGATGTGTTGACAAAACGCAGAGCGGGGCAATTCCGAGTCGGTCGGGAATGCAATACGAACCTCCCGCCGAAGAGTGCTCCCGAACAACGTCCAGAGATGCGAGCGTGGTCAGCCTCCCGCCGCGCTGACATGGTCTGGCCAGCCGCGATCGATGGTCGGGCATCGTTATATATGCCTCTGCCCTCTCTTCCGGCGCTCCTCGTCTCTCGTCTTCCTACGGCCACCACCCCAGCCCGGTCTCCTCATCCGAGCGCTGCCGGTACTTGACCCTTGTCCACCGGACCTTGTCTCGCTTGGTTCCGCCTTCATCGCACGTCTAGTGCCAGGCTAATCCTCCATTGGCACGCTCATGGCCCAATGGCTGACCTAGGTTGAATGCTCTCTGGTAGCCTCACCCTACCACCTGTCTCGTCAAGCATGCTGGTGTACGGGTAGTGGATGGAGACACGTCCATTCCCAGGTGGAGGGGCCATCCGAGGCAGGTGTCGCAAAACGGTTTGTCTATATGCTTTCTACTTACAGTGTCCTCAGCCTCCGCCGCTATTGTTCCCTCAAGCACGGACCTCTTCAAGCTCGGTCCGGCACAACAGTCAGCAAAGCCGTTTTCAGCTCAAGAGCGGCATCAGTACATTACTAGTTGCCAGTTCTTCCACTGTCGAATTGGTCCAGCCGGAGTCGACACCGGTTCTCAAGACCACGGCTTAGCCTCCTCTTCAAGACACTCGGGAGTCGACACCCGGTGTTATAGAAGGTGGTTGAGTTACGCTCATGCCCTCGACACTCAGGCGACAAGTAGTCCGCCGCCTCTAAGCTCCATCGACGTTCGACTTTCTGGCACCTGCATCTCCCTCGATGTCACTTCCTCAGGCGATCCTCTCGTTGGACTCCTCGACGTCTTGTTCATCACGATCGTTCTCTCGCGCTCTTTGTCTCTGTCTCCTCTTCGCTCTGAGGGTGTCCCTCTCCACCTTCTCTTCCACGCGGCAGACACTGGCGATCTTCCCCTGCGCACCTCAGACGGTCACTGCTCATTGCATTCCTCTGGTTTTCTCTGGCAGCTTTCTTCTGGTTTTCTCTCTGTTGCCTCTGTTTCTCTTGTCTCGCTCTCCCTGTAGTATCCCCAATTGTATACGTGCCTTCATCGTAAGTTGTCTGACGCCCTCACTTCATTCTGATATCTCATCGCCTCACAGCGACGTCGCACTGGTCTATCAAGATCGACCACCGCGACCCTCATCCTCCTCACCGGCCTCGTTCCACGGAATCGGACAGGCGCCGACCGACTCCGTGTTGACCGTAATTATGGGGCGAATCCGAACTCTACCCCTTCAACGTCGACGTCCCGCCGAATGTCAAGCAGACTGCCGCTCACAGTCTCCCCGGCGCGGTTCTTCTCGACAATATCCTCTGTTCATCCTGATTTTAAGTCCCCCCCCCACCAACGTTCGGCTGCGTCCTCACTGGCGCGACGGCGGATCCCCATCAAGCTGGGGAGCTCGTGCTCGCTCGTTGAACCCGCGTACCTCCTCGCCAATTCAAACCCGATTTCCCGGATCCTCGGCATTCCCGACCCTCGAGCAACCTAGGCGGCCTTGGCGACTGCCTTAAGAAGAATTAAGCTTCGGACACCCTCGGGTGTCCACCCCTGTTCCCGTTCTGGACAGTGGTACGTCGTCATATTCATTCTTTCACTTCAAGACACTTACATGTTCCCCTCAGTTCTCCACGCTGCACCATCGCGTGTTCATTCGGCCTCGTCAAGAAAGCGATTGTATGCGCGCATTCGAAGCCTTTACTATCCCGGGCGAACCTTGGTCCATGACAAGTTCGACCACCGCCACTCACCAAGATATTGGCAAGATCATCAGGGTGCGCCGAAATCCGTCCATCACTCGTCGCCTCTCAAAGCATGTCACGGTCGCTTGAGAGGCGGTGACTATCGTTCCTATGTGCAGTAGGTGAGAGTTCTCAGCCTATGAGGCATCACCTTTCGCTCACGCGCACTATGCAGTTCTCGTCTCCGCGTGACATGAGTACATTCATGCCATTCGAGTGAGACCTATTTCACGTTCATCGTGGCTCCGGGCTGGTCCCAGAGCCCATCTCTCGCGTTGTCCCCTCCGGCGAGTCAAGATCGCTCGGACCGCATAGTTCCTTCTGCATTGGGTGAGTAGGCTCGTGTTCAGCGCGTCGGTTACTATAGCTCACTCGTATCTTTCCAGCTCTGAACCCGGAGTGATACGTATGTACACGTATCGTCCCGGAAGAGGAGCCGATGCCCCTCCGCGACGCCTTCCATGCACGGAAGGCGTCGCGGAGCTCCTAGCCGGTGTCCATCCATCCGGCTTCGGCTTTTCAAGACTCCAAGCCATCGCGGGCGCGCTCATCCGCCTGGCCCATCCTGAACCTTCCTCTCGACCCTACTTCGCTTCGACCCGACTCTCGCATCCATCGACGGCGTAGTAGTCATCGGGATTGGCCCTCCCGACGACAAACCGCCACCAGAGTATCCTACTGCCGCCCTGAAGATTTTGGCCGGTCTTCATCGGTAGTAGGCAGTTACGTGCGACGCCAAGGCGTAACAAGTGAGTCCCATCTCGCAGCTTCACTCCGCCGCTGCAGCTGACTGACGAACTCTTCGGTGTAGCCCTCTGTGGTCCCCGAGCCAGCATCGGCGGACAGCAGACAACGGGCGGGTCTGTCACGAGGACCCGTTCGACGCGCGATGGGCGCGGCGACGCCGCCTCCGGAATGGAACCCAACCTCGCGCATAGGAGCGGCCAATGCTTTTGTCAAGCAGCATCGGCTCCTCCGCCCTCGCTGGCGAACACGGCACCAGGTCGCTAGTTCCCTATCAACTCTCGACTGTCCGTCCATCCATTGTTCAGAGGCCTTTCGGGAGAAACACGGGGAACAGCCGCAAACCCTTTTTATGCTATTCGGTCGATACTGGTCGTTCCTGTGTCTGCTTTCTGCTCATGTAGACTTTTGGAGCCGACGGCGGACGCGCCGTCGGGATCATGTCGGGTAGTACATACGCAATCCAGTCGTGTTTGGTTTCGTGGTTCATCTACACCGCGTGCTCAGTCTTGTAATCTGCATGGGCTAAGGACGCATAGTAAGCTATCCACCGATTGTTCACCACTTACGACCACACGGAGGTCGGAGGGATACTGAACCTCTTGGCTCTTCGTCGAGGGTATCAGGCTTGGCCGCCCTCGCGGTATACGAACCCTGAAAGTCGTAACGAAAAACATCCCTCACATGCACCCCAAGACTGCGCGATACTTAACGAGCACCATTGTCACATTACACATCATGTAACTGAGAATAGATCGGGCCACTATATATCTACGGACCAAACACACGCCAGCGCCGGGAATGTTCATGACGAGTCCACGTCTCTCCACATCTACAGATCACCTCAACCGGCCCAGAGTCCTCAGTACTCGTCGTCAGGATAGTCGACCTGGTCGTAGAGCCTCAGAGTCTCGTTCCAGTCCCTCTTCCTCCGCCTCCTGACCGAGAAGTAGTTCGCCTTCGCGGCCCACCGCCCGCGCACCCGGCCCTTCTCCACCCCGCCCGTCTCCGCAAAGTACCTCTCGGGGTCCTCCGGCAGCCCGAGCGTGCCCACCGCGAGCTCCATGACGCGCCGGTGCAGGTCCGCCCGGCGCGCGCGCATCTGCCGCAGCGCGGGCTCCCCGATCCACAGCAGGCGCGAGAGGGACACGAAGGCGCGGAAGGCCGACACCGCGTCCTCCATCCAGCGCAGGCTCATCCACATCGCGGCGGGGACGAGGATGGCGGTGAGGAGCGCGACGGGGAGCGTGGCGAGCATTGCAGCGAAGTAGACGCAGAGGAAGGAGATGAGGCCGTACGTGAGCTTGTACTGGGCGATCTCGTCGTACGTGTCCCAGACTGGCCCGGTCCGTTTGTACTGGTGTACGGCGATGACTGCGGTGATGAAGACCGGGAGCCATAGCAGGAGACCGGGAATGGAGAGGGAGATGAGGAAGAGCGACCATATGAGGCGCACGCACATCCGGTAAAGGATGACGGGGCGGGCGAGCGGTCGACGAATGCGGTCATCCTTGATTCCCCACTTGGAAAGTTGGTCCTGGTACTCCTGTGGAATATGATTCAACACATAGCACAGGGTTCGTTCAGGCAGATGCGGACCTTCAAATCTCTGCCGAGTTGGACAATCTTCGCGTCTTCTCGTAGAACCTGCTCTGCGGAGGGAGTTTCTCCGTCGCTCGTTGGGTCTCCTCTGGGATTCTCGGCCAGTTTGAACGCTTCCAGGAACGTCCTGACAACGCGCACGTAATCCCCCAGACTCATTGTCGTGCCTAGCGGAGCATACATGCGGGCGGCCAGCTTGGCGATGCGGATGAGCCTCCATGAGGGTGCGTCCAGAGTACCGGAGCTGATCTGTTGGTGCATCTTCGCTGTAAGGACGCGAATCTCGTTGAAGTCAACGGGGGCAAGCAACTCTGGGTTGTTCTGTGGACGGCTGTGAATGTGGCAGTATACACCGCAAATAGTGAGAATACCGACCTTCGGGGTGAACTTCATCGGCGGATGGAAAGTAACGAGTACGTCTGAGCGGAAATGCTGTCTGTGCCTATACGCGAGTTAGCGGTGCTGTAGTGTTGTGTGCAAGCTGATTATTGCATACATGTACGTGATAGAACAGGTGAGCACGTCAATCTCGAAGTCGGGGTTATGACGGTTACGGGAGAGCACGTCCGAAACGAGTCGAGAAACTATGTGACAAAGAATAAGCTTGTAGGAATAAGGATAAATGTATGGAACCAACCTCCCGTCTTGAGCGGCGCAATGGTAGGGTGATACCTGCTCATGCCCTCCGGAAACAGGCATACCGCGTCGCCCAGTTCCAGAGCCTGTCGTATCAGTCAGCCGGTATAAGAGAAAGTGAAGGTGAGTGTCGAGACCTCCATCAGATACTTCATGGCGTGCGAATTGTCGACCTCTGCACCATCAACGTAGTCCTTGCGTCTCATGAGAGGAACCGTTCCGGCCGACTCTATGAGCCAGCTCGTGAAGGTCTTCTTCCCGAACTGGGTCGACTTGGCTGTCAGTCTGAGGAGGTTGCGTTTCTGCTCGCGAGCGCATGAGATTATGCATCCAGCAAATGGGCTCTGGAGCATTCACACCTTGGACGGTATAGACGTGACCAGTAGGCTACGTTCGTCGTGTCCGTCAGGATTCATGCTGGCGCACCCCTTCCCCTAGAGTAACACTTACAGGGCATCGGTTAAGGAGTTACTATGGTTCGCACATACGATACTGGAATAACCTTGGGTTGTGGCACGCGAAAGGGTGGGCCACGAACAAAACACTCACCACGGCACGCCTCTCGGGGGAATTAGGTCCACATTCTCGACGACAATGGTGCCGTAGAAGATCTTCAGCACAAACTTAAATAGAAGTCTATGCCATGCTTGAGATTCGCATATGCAGACCGGACCCACGCCGGCTTCTTTACCGTATAAATAGGTAGGACCATGGCGTCGGCGTGCCCCTCGGCGATGCTGGCATAGGATGACGTCGCAAGCTTGACTCCAGCGGCGACGCACTTCGGCAAGAGTTAAGGGCGACAAGAGAAAAAAGCTGATATTTGTGGCAACTGGGGAAGAGCCAACCGAGCAATGGTGGTCGTGGTCTGGAGGACACCTGCCGTCTGGACGATGACGATAGTGTCTATGGTAATTAATGTTGATAAATGCGATTTTACACAGTGAAAGTAACCTCCTTAAGCCTTCTTAGCTCAGTGGTAGAGCGCGCCACTCGTAATGGTGAGGTCGGTTGTTCAATCCAGCCAGGAGGCAACTCTTTTTGTTCTCCGCTCCTCCTACGTCTTGCATTGCAACCATGCCCCTGAAGGGAATGGTGTACGTACTCCAGGTAATACAACAAAGAGATTCCTGATGAGCTCAAATCACTACAATATACAGGGCGATCAACACAATCTACCGGCAAAGCTTCCACATGCCATCCTTGACCATCACTAGCCCCTCTCTCCGCGCAGCCTCCATGAAATCAGCGAGCTGTTCAATCGTCTGGTCGTAACCAGGTGCGAACTTGAGCATCGTCTGTATGCGCGCGAGGGGCAGCGAGCCGAGGTTGGTGAGCATTCCCTCGATAAACTGCGTGGCAATTGACATGAGCTCGTTACTGTGTCACGTACAGCACAGGAAAGACGCACCTTCCAGAAGACTTTCATCTGCTCAGCATGTTGCTGCTGGATAGCAAGTCCGGGGGCCTCCTCCTCTATTGCCGGAGCTACGCACGCATAATGAGTCGTGTGTGCATATTGACGGGTGCGGAAAAGACCTACCTGGGCGCGCTACGGCTTTCTGACCCGATGACTCCGCCTCTGCGACCTCGAGCAGCTTGTAACGGTCAGTCTCTTCCTCTTTGACCACGCCGAGGTCGACCCAAGTGATCAGCGCTTTGAGGATGGCGCTCTTCTCCACGGACTTGAGCTCAGCCACTAGCTCGTCCACGGTCCAGGTGTCTGGCGGGGTTGAGCGATCAGCCTACATGTTGCCCAGGCACGGAGGAGGGTGACATACCTTTCTGAGAGAAGAACTCTACGATCGATGCCTCGAGAGGCGGCACTTCCGCGCTGACCGTACGGTCTTGTAGTTCGATGTCGAGATTGATGGTACCGAGATGCGAGAGCCAGTATAGCCGCTTGTCTGGCTTGAAGAGGTGGTACTCCCTCGCATACGTCTCCTGGATTCTGCCATCGCGCTCGTCAAGACCTGCGTACGAATCCGCTCTGCGGTGACGTACTCTCGGAACTGGCCTGGCATGGTGAAACTGTTCGTTTGGAGCGGCGGCCAAAAATGTTTCGAGATGATCGTCGGGTGGAGAGGCAACTGCAGCACGCGTGAGCGCAGAGTTATGAATCTTATACCGAGACTTACAGGTTTCTGAGCTTGGACGTGCTGGTCAATGCGGCGAGAGTCCGTCATGTCGCGCAACATGACCTCGCAGACCTGCAACGCCGCCTCTCCGAACCGCACCTTGAGGATCTCAATGTTCCTCCGCTTTGAGGCATATCATTCGTTAATATGCTGCTAGGCGAACAGACGACGGTGTACTCACCTCTCGCTCGTAGTTGCCGTCCTTCACAGCGAGCAGTCGTTGGGTGAGGAGTACTTGCAGCTCTTTGACGAACAGATCCTTGGAGTCGTATATGCTGACTAGCGTGCTGATCACGTCGCTGGGCTTGTTCGTCCGGAAGTCGGGTCCGGCGTCTATGGGTTCAGGTTCCCAGTTGGGGTCTGTGAAGTCGTCCGCCTGCATTTGCTGCAGAGGTTGGATGGGCTCGTTCTCGTCTACTAATGAGTCGCCGCTCTCGCCGTCTCCTACGAGGCTCGCCACTATACAGCGGATAGTGTCTGGACGCTCCCTTGATGCACATTCAAACTCGGGACTCAGGCGAATTGTACTGTGAGCAAAGCGTACCTTAGATACTTCCGTATAGGGTCGGCGACTTTGTAGAGTAGGACGCCTGGTGGATCGATAATCCGTAGGCAACGGATGATGGAGACGTATTGCGTCAATATGTCCTTCGTGTCTGCACCAGGATGGAGAAGACGCTTCTTGTTACTGAGCTAACGTTAATACCTCCGCGGGACCGTGGAGCATGGAAATGAGGGCGTACGCTTTGCGCAGACTGATCACCAGTTGGCTGCGTTGATCTACACGCTGTAGACATTCCTGGAGACGACCACGAACGCGATTAACCATCAAGTTCACATCGTCGAAACCAGGCCGTGAGGAAGCGACCTTCAGATCCTGTAGCGCACTTTCGGAGTCAGGATAATCGACAATGATGTCGAACATCTCCTGTATGCTTCATTCATAGGATGAGCGCGAAGTCATCCGGATAGGCAGGGGACGATTACCGCAAGTCACAGAGCGTCTTGCAGACATGGTAGTCGAACCTCGAGCCGACACCCTGCAACATCGCACGAGCCTCTTCGGCTATGGAAGGATCGTCAGGACATTCGATATCACAGAATCTTCTGTCCGGGCCAATCACTGACCACTTCTTGCTCCTCTTGCGTAGGGCATGATCATCCAAGGAATGATTTTCTCGGCCATCCAGTCCCGGAGTTGTGGCAATACGGGCTCGTCCCATTTCTTCGCGCATGTTTCGTAGATATGTGCCTCGATATGCTCGTAGCACACGCTAGAAATTAACGATTCGTACCGTTCCAGTAGACCAAGTGTTTCGCAAGCGGTCCATAGCATGTAGTCTGGCCTTGGTGGGGGCTCCGTGGAGGACAAATCCGGAGATATGGCCCATGGTGGTGGTGTGGACGCGTTAACCAGGGCAAACGTTGAGGCAATAAGCTCCTTGAATCCTCGTGAAAAGGATGGGGGGAATATGGAGAATATGTGAGTCTGGAATGCAAGAGTATAGGCGGAAAGTATTGTTGCGCCTAGTCTGCGGTATGCATCAGTGGTATGCCCCAACCTCCGGGCGTGCAACGCTGCACATACTCAGCAATCGGTTTCCACGCCTTGTACCATGCTACTAGGCGGAAGATCATTTGGATTATGGTATCAACTTGTCCGTGGGTCTGTGATAGTAAGTTATATGAAAACAACGCGTCTGCCATCTACTGTACCTCGTATTCCGTCATATAATGGCGCACTTCGCGCTCGATCAAATGTTGCTGCCGCCGCATGTCCTCTTCCCGGAGTTTGACGGCAATTATATACCTGGGGTATGAGAGCGGTGATGCACGCACTCACCAAGGAAGTTCTCTAGGAGCATGGACAACATTCTGGCCTTTCCGACCACGTCGAACGCTGTCCGAACCTGCTGCATATCTTGTGGCTGAACTGAGCACCTTTCCCGTGGGGCCACTGTGGGTGCGACTCACCGTGTACTTTCACAGAAGTGGGATCGTTGATATCCCGGGGGTGTAAAAAGTCCAAAGCTATCCGCCATGCCTACGCGTTGTGGACGAATCGCGTCCGGAGTCCACACGAAAAGTACGGTATAGAGGCATACCTCGCTGAAGGATAGCAGCCCCTGGATTCCCGGTTGCACTCCATTGAGACGTTCAAAGGCTTTTTGCCATTTCGCGGATGTCTGTATTCGTAGTGATTCAGTCGCCATTGGGTGCAGCACAGGCAGTGCAGAAGGGTGGAGGTGGAGGAGGATGAGGAGAATGTGAGCCACGGGCGCGTCGCGTCGCTTGCAGGACGCGCCCCATTGGGCGCCTATTCGCGCTTCTCTTGACCAGAACCACTACCGCACGCTCTGGCAAGACCATCCTTCATCCATATGCTCGTATGACTGACTTCAAGAAACCCTCGACTTTTGCGTACAAAAATGTTGATGGGCTCCCTGTTCACGTCGATGTCTACCCGCCCGCATCGAGGGTCAACCAAGAACACCACCCTGCGGTTATCTACTTTCACGGAGGCGGCTTGACCGTGGGCAACCGTTCAAGCTGGTTCCCGTCTTGGCTCCACAGTATGTACTGTTTACGAAGCGCTTGTGGGCAACAATCTGCTGCTCCTTCCTGACCTCCGAGCGGCAGGGCGTACCGTCGAGGCTGGAATGGTCTTTCTCTCTGCCGACTACCAGCTTATCCCACCAGCTACTGGAAGCGAACTACTGGATGACATCAAGGACCTCTTCCGCTTCATAGAATCTCGGATCAACCAATGCATACAGGAGGGATGGGTTGCTTCGTCTCGTACTGGCCGCCCCTTTCAGATAGACCCCCACAGACTGGCAGTTTCCGGCAGCAGTGCTGGCGGGCTTTGCGCATATTTATCAGCCATTCACGCATCCCCCAAACCAAGAGCAGTCCTATCTCTATACGGCATGGGAGGAGATATGCTGGTTAGTGTGTTTCTAGGAGGCTACTTCGTACGACCCGTCCTCATTTCGGCAGACGCCTCACTACCTCACTCCCAAGACTGAGCCATTCTTCCGTGGACGTGAAATACTAGAACCCAGCGACTTCGCCGTATACCTATACCCTGCTTGCTTGGTATTACCACCCACTTCCGACTCACCGTTAGCGTATCACCCACCGACCTATCATATCCCTGGCTACCCTGCCAACCCTCGGATGCTGCTTGCACGACTATATCTCCAGATGGGCACATTCCTAGACTATTATACCGGCTCTCACGAACCCAGCCTGAGCGACGCACTTCGCAAGCTCTACGACTCACGCGCCCGTAACGACCAAGCCTTCGCGAAGAGCCTCGCGGAAGCTATCCCAGTTGCGCAACGGCACCTTTTCCCACAAATAGCCGCAAGTGGAGACATGCCCCCTGTACTCTGCATTCACGGATCGGCAGATACGGCGGTTCTGGTTAGAGAGTCAGAGAATCTTGTTTCCATTCTGAAGAATGCAGGCGCTCGGGCAGAGTTGGTGGTCGTGGAGGATAAGGAGCACTCATTCGACTACGAGGCCACAGCGGAAGGAGAATTTGGGGGTCCCGAAGGGCTTTTCGACAGAGCCATGACTTTCTTGCAGGAAGCCCTTGCTCACCCGTAGGTGTGTACGTACGGATGCTAACACGCGTCATGAATATCAACTGACTGAACCCGCAGCATGCATATTGTGTACGACGTCTGTGTAGAACCTCAACGGAGTGGTATATGAACCCTTTGGAATACTAGTACATGAAGGTATCGTCCAAAACCAAGCAAGAGAACAAGAAAGCAAGAACAGCAAGAACCCCAAGATATAACCACTCATCATACCGCCACCAATGGCTCGCCCTCTACCCCCGTCGGCTCCGCTGTTCTCGAAGGGAAATCCGCCAACGTGTCTGCGAACAGCTCCTCTCCGCTGAGAGAGCGCGCGACGAACGTGATGCCCGGGTCCGTCGACGAAGGCTTCTCGGACTGCTCCAACGCCGTTCGCAACCGCTCCGTGAGGGAATCCGTCTTCGGCTCCTGCTCCTGCCACGCCCCCTCCTCCATCACCCCAAATTCACTCGTACCGCTGACGTCCGACCGGTCCCCGTCCAGGACCACGCTGGGCGTGACGACGCCGTCCTCGTCCGAATGGCCATCCTCTGCCAGGCTCGCGACCGCGTCGCCCGTTGACGTGCGTATTTCCGTGCGCGCCCACTCGTGCTCGAGCGCCGCCTCCCACCCGAGTTCCCTGCACAGGTCGCGCACGACGTCATCGCATCTGCCAAGTAAGAGCACGTCGTCGGAGCGCATGCCAATGTCGCCCGCGAAGTCCATGTTGATCAGCACCCGCGGGCAGCTCTGGGGCACCAGCGTCGCCAACGACGCCAACGGCTGCGTGGCGAGCGACGTTCCGATGACGAACAGCAGGTCTGCGCTGCCTAGGTCCTGCGACCGCTCTGTGAACGCGTCCGGCGGCTGGTGGGCAGGGAAGGTCAGTATTTGAGTTCACTACGGCGAGGCGTGGCGAGGCGCGGGTGGAGAGACGCACCGGGTCGCCGTGGAAGACAATCCCAGGCTTCACGAGGCCGCCACACGATTCGCAGCGCGCAGCCTCGCCCTTCTCGACCGCTTCGCGCATCTTCGCGCCGTCGTATTCGCCTTGACACTCGACGCAACTCTGGCTCGCGAAGCTGCCTTGCGCCTCCACCAGGCGCTCTGCGGGGACGCCCGCTTGCCTCTCGAGCGCGTCGATATTCTCGGTGAAGCATGTCTGGAGCGAGCCCCCGTCGGCGAGAAGCTTCACGAAGGAGTGTGTGAGCGTAGGACGGTAGCGTCCGGGATAGAGCTCCCGCGCTAGCGTATACACTGAAGGGAGGCGAGGCCAACACCCCAGTGAATTGGTGAGCTCGCGGCGGTGGACCGAAAGCTATTGACGTACACGGTATAGGATTGAAACGGAAGTAGTTGCGTTCAAAGAGAGCACGCGGATACGGAAGGTTCAGTCGTGCCATGACTGTGGACTAGACGATTTGACACTCTGTTAGGACTACGATTGAACCACCAAAAGAATATCTGCGCACGTATAGTCCTGGAAGACCGGATGCCGAGGATCAGTGCAAGGGCATATGTGGGCTCTCATTATTCGTGCCTTTCTTTGGGTACCGAAAGTCGGGCACGCCTGCGCCCGCACTTGCCGCTATTATTCCATATGATGAGTGGCCTATTCACTTCCATGGGCAAGGCATCCCACCTGCGCCGAGCTGTGTTACCATGCCTCAGTCATGCCATACACGGTAGACAAAGGTGGTGCGGGGTACCAGTACGAATACCCGTCGGCACCGTTCGGAGTTCATGTATCGCGCGATACCTGCCACGTCGCGGGACTCCAGTATCTTCGTGGGCCCGTCGTACAACATGAGCAGCTCGTCCGGGTCATCCATTGTGGTTTCTTGTAACTCCAGGCCATCGACGTTAGTCTCACAGGGGGCAAACGAAGACAACCGGACCCATGCCCAACGACAGCGCTCACGTTAGGTCTCCTGGTGTGCCACTATTCCGATGCACAGAACGCCCGCACGGATCGATGGTCCTGGTCGAGAGGCAAGAGAGACAGCAGCAGGTGGGAATGCGCACGGCGGGTGGCATCAACGCACTTCCTTCGCTTGTCAGAAGAGACGCCGCAGCGATTACGCACGGCCAAGATTATCAGCTGGTCTTCCGGGGGAGCGCGGTATCGCGCGAGCTGGGGGCGTGCAGGGCCAAAGCAGGCCAAGCCGCTGTTGAAGAAGCATACGCGAAGCATGGGTCCGCCCGCAGCGGGAGGCCTGTCGTCAGCACCTCGGGGCGAGGAAGCACGCCTGAACCTCGAGTGAGGCACGGGACGGGCCTGTTCTCGGACGTTTTAGGTTTGAGGCGCGCCTGCCCCTCTCCAGAACGGGAAGATGTGCGGCAGAGCGAATATAGCGATTGTCCACTCACCTCGCGCTCTGATGAGGAAGACGTCGCGGCTCGGCGGTTCGCATGGAAGGGATGTTATACAGATGGCACGAGTATACAGCATGGCGCCGGTTCGACGAGCAATACAATCATTGAATTCTGCTGACCCACCTACGACTCATCACAGCTTCTCCTTCGCAGATGATGAGGCTTCCGTCTGCTCCGATGGGGCATCATCTGCCACGCGTTGGGCCTCCGGAGGCTTTGGCTTATCCTCCGCCGGGACGGATGTGGCCTCGGAGTCGGGGGCGAGAGTGACGGTCGTAGGCGTATGATCTCCTCCGCCTTCTGCAATCTCCAACCCTTTCTCAATTTGCTTTGTCAGTGTCTCCACCTCCGCATCCACACGCGCATCTTCCACATGTTCGTTGGGCACCGCGGGAGCGACATCCGGGACCGGTTCCGAGGGTGTCGTGGTGACGTCCAGTGGCAAGACTGCGGGGGCTTTCGCCGTCTCTGATTCTGCGGACAGGAGCTCGTCAAGTGGCTTGAGGCTCTCCGTCTTGCCCCACTCGCGATCGAGTTCTTCTTCCCACCCCAACTCCTTGCAGAGCTTCCGGACGGTTTCGTCGCATCGTCCGAGCAGCACCACGTCGTCCGAGCGAGCGCCGATGTCCCCTGCGCGATCCAAATTGATGAGGATGCGCGGGCAACGCTCCGGAACGAGACTCGTTAAGCCGGCGAAGGGTTGGACGGTAAGAGAGGTGCCGATGATGATGAGGAGGTCAGCGCTCCGCAGACGCGGGACCTTCTTGTAGAAATCTTCAGGCAACTGGTTAGGTAACGCGTGATGAGTGGCTTCCAAGTCACCTAACCACACCTCGTGTGAGTGTGGAAGGAACCTACAGATTCACCGAAGAAGACAATGTCAGGCTTCACAAGACCGCCGCATTTGCCACACTTCACGATGTCACCGGATTCTATAGCTTTCCGCATCTTCGCACCATCGAAGGAGGCATGGCAGTCGATGCAATGCTGCGACGCGAAGTTTCCGTGAGCTGCAACAATCTTGTCGTCGGGTACGCCAGCCTGGCGCTCGAGTGTGTCGATGTTCTGGGTAAAGCACGTGTCAAGGAGTTTATGGTCCGCGAGGAGCTTCACGAAGGTATGTGTGAGTGTGGGGCGGAACTTCCCAGGATAAAGCTCCCGAGCGAGGGTATAAACTAGATATAGTCTCTAGTAGTGAGTCCTTCCAAGTCCCAAGACTTAGAATAGCAACCTCTCACATGGCGCTGGGTTCTGGCGGAAGTAGTTGATCTCAAAGACAGCTTCGGGATACGGTAGGTTTAGCCTCTGCAAGTTTGACTGCGCCCGCGCGATATCAGCTTATGTCAATCACAGACTTCGGGTGCTGCCTTACATAGAGTCCTGTATCCAAGACAAGGTCAGCCTCCTTCTACACGCAACGCGACTGTACCTACCAGTGCCCGGTGAACGGAAGTCCGGTATGCCTGCTGCCGTACTGACGCCTGAAATGATGGTGGCGCAGTGAGCCGTGGCGGCCTCATGAGCTTGCGAGATTGCTCACCGGCTCCTAGCTACAGAATAGGCTCTATGTGAACAAGGACTTCGGTCTAGATGAGGCATGCGAGTAATCTGGCCTACCATCACGAAAACATTGCGACAAGCGGGCGATTTCATGTACTTCGCGACAGAGGGCAAATCCTTCCCCTCGAGGACGACGGGCGGTCCCTCATAGGGCGTTGAGACCTGATTACCCATATTAGACCAAACAGAGTCTGTGTGTATATACGCGTTCCTTGTAGAGGGCGGAAGCAGTGCGACTCGATGGTAGCGTGGAGCTAAGTTGAAGTTACAAGCGTCCGCGAAATCCGGCCGCGAGTACTGCATCCGGGCGTCTGTAGCCGCTGACGCACGCACGATTCTATCTAGGCAAGTGCTACTATAGAACACATCACTGGTGTCGATGACCCTCAACACCCGGTTCCCGTAGAGTGCATGTACACTCGCACTATCAAGATAACGCTAGAGTGCATGAATTACAAGGTAGAAACCCATCATGCAAAGTCTGGGGCCTTCCAGTCCGATAGCCACGACACCACAAAGCCTATCATCTCCTCATGGATGAGTTGGATCTCGAGAGGCTCCTCTGAGAGGTTCCGTCGTCCGTATTCATCGTAATGGTGTACAGCATCTATCGGGCATGGGCGATGATTCTTTTAATATGCTTTCGAGAAGGATATCATAGGAAGTGAACGCACTGGGTATAATCTTGAAGGGCCTCAAGATGGTATCCGGCCTTTCACGTGCATACTCACTGTGAGGAGTTGCCGGCCGCCAGGGATCGACTGCAGCACCACCCAGATCTGAGTAACTGTTTCGCATATAGTGTAGTAATAATGACACTTACCCTCCCCGTCAATGATTGCCAATCGGTCGGCCGCGATGTCGAAGTCTCCAATAGCGTTGACGACAGTAATGTTCGGTGTCGGGGGGACAACGAAGTACTTCCCAGGGTCATACGCCTACATGTATCAATCCAATGTGAGCGGGGCAGTTGGCAGTCAAGGATGGTATAACACGGACCTGTTTGCAGATCTTCGATTCGTACGCCAAGTCCAGCCGACGTGAGACGATGCGGGGTTGTCCCTTGGGTGGTGCAGTCTGTCCAGGTTATGTTGTCAAAACAAGGATCTGTGTGCCCCAGATGAAAACGGACCTGGAAGTAGCCCCACTCTGTGCAGACCTGGAAGAGCCAGAGCCTCCAGGTCTGCGAGAGATCTGCATCCTTAAACTTAGAATCATCGTGCGTCCCGAAGCACTGTCAACGTTCCGGTCAGTTACCGTTGTATGACCTGTTTACAATAGACTACCTACGTCCTCAACGGTGCCTCCAGTGCATTGTGACACAAATTTCTGTCATGCGCAGGATCGTAAGCGGAGTGCCCCAGCAGTCCCGTGAGTGATCAATTACCTCCTTGATGTACCGGGCGTAGTTGTAGACCGGCACCGGGATTGCCAGGTTCTCGTCCACCGTCACGAGACCTACGCTCTCGTCGTATGCAGCGGCGCTCACCTCGCCCCAGGGTGTAAACGGCTTATTGAGGGCTGCACAGAACTCGTCCCAGCCAGTACTGCCGACCTCCGGGTCCCACACTTTCCCCTGCCAGTATCCAAGGGGGCTCTACACCCATGTTAGCGCCGTGTATAATCCGAACAAGCATACAGGGACCGACCGAGAGGACCGATGCGAAGTCGTCGTCATGCCGTAGCTTCGCGAGCCCGAACAAAGCCTTGAGCGGGGCGCGCGTGACGGGCACATCGAGGAGTGCGTCAATGATCTGAATCGAAGTCTCAAGATGCTGCGAGCACTTCGGGTCGGCGGCGCGCCGAATCACATCGAAGTATTCCCAAAGTTCGAGGGCCGCATGAGTGACGCCTAACAAATATTGTGAGCCGCTGGTATCAGTATACCACTTGACAACGTACCACTTGATGCGATGGCTCCATACACAAGGTCGGGATAGAGGACCTTCATGTGTGCCGCCCGGGCTCCCGCATATGACCCCTGCAACCTGCATGTCAATCCAAATACCGCTGTGGGCTGACTTGGCTGACCCCGTAGTATATCCAGGGAGTGCCAGGGGCAGTCAAGTCTTCATCAATTCCGGGGAACTTCACGTTCGCCATGAAGTGAGCAGAGTCTGCCGCGGACTGTGCGTTATTTAGCCACCTGAGAATGTCCGTCAGGCTTGTTATCGCGCACGCGCGCACGCTCGCGGCTTACCGGAGCGAATCCGTCGTGAAGTTCTGCACGGGCACGGAGCGACCTGCCCATGTGCGTCAGCCACGAATGTTTTGCCCACCGTACAAGAACTCCGCTAGCGCGATAGGATGCAGCCTTGGAGATAAAGTACTTCGCATATGCCGCGTTCAAGCGAGCAACCGAATACTAGTGCACGCACCATAATACCGATGCTCCAGTATCACGCCCACGCCGCCAGTCACCTTCGTGAGGATCTCGACGATGCCCGTATCAAGGAACGGCAGCCTGCCCACACCGCTCGTTTCGCCGCCATCGAGCACAATGACTGGCGCGCCCGGGCGCGGAAGGTAGTTGCGTGTGCTGATCCAGTACCGCTGCTCGAACGTCGGCGTCGCGGACGCGTTCGCGGCGAAGTGGTCGAGCGGTTGCGTGAACCAGTGCGCAGGGAACCTGCGCTCGAGATCGCTCAGGGGTTCCTCAAGATGCTGGGATAGAGACTCGTCGCTCGCAGCCTGAACGAGCAGCTGCTCGGGGTTGCTCCTGCGCGCGGATGCTGCGTGCTGAAGTCGCCAGAGGTTGACCGCCTGAGGACCGTGGGGTGCGCGTACCAGGTCGATGCTGCCGCCATATACCGGCACAGCACATATTACAAAGAAAGAGAGGAGCGCGAAGAGTGCGCGCGTCCCAGCCATGGTGGTCGCCGTGCAAGGAGCTCGTTGTTGCGCCCGTTATCGGCCAAGTGAATGACGCTCACCTCTCGGGTCAGCGGCTCAGTCATCCCACCATCCTACCATGAATATATTCTCACACCCGGCTTCCTCTCTCACATTATATGCGTTTCGTCCAGCTCGGTGGTGCATGCATTGCTCAAGCACAAGAGGTCGTCGGTTTCTCGTCCGTGTACGCTGAGTACACATTTCACGCATCAGTACGCCGCCAACACCGACGCGACGGTCACGTGCGACGTGGAAGGTTCACGCCACTTGCGCGACGAAGAGCGGAAGAGGACCCACGTCTACGGTATATGCTGCAAGAGGTCCGATATCGCACCTAGGTAGCCTATGTTGTGAGATTTCTGTCCGAATGGATATCTAGCTCCTTGATTCGCATTAGTATCGGCCTCGACACTTTACCCTGGCTCGTGTTGCTCCGCATGTAGGCTCCGTGCGCATGACTAGACCTTCAGCCTATACGGGTGGGAGTAGCTGGCTGGATAGTCAGTATACCCCTCTACAGCCCTCATGAGTTGCGGGTCCATCGTGTGGTCATCGACCTCCAGCCTTGGGGTTCGGAGCGACAATCCCGTGTCCGTATACAGTATACATGGGTTCTCCAGAGAAGCAGTTGCGGTGATGTATGCGTCCCGTAAAGCGCCGTAGAATGACAATCAAACAGATACGATGAAGATGTGGATAGGGGAAAATCGTGATCATAAGTCGGGCTGCGGCGCTACATCGAGGCATGATGGTGAAGGGACCAAGTAGGAGAGACCGTCGTGTGTGCTAGGATACATCAAAACGGTACACAGACGCACCCGAGAACAGTATTCTGGAGGAGGAATGACACGCTATACACCTTGTGGAGCCCCAGAGAGAGAAGGAGGGAGTTAAACCACAGCCAGGACACAACCATGCCGCTGTAACAGGAAGACAGACAAGTCCAGAGAAGCCTCAGTCAGCCGAGGGCTTGACGCATACCCGCCGATGTTCGTCCCAGTCCAACCGCTGGTGGCTCGCGGAGCAGTACTTCACCAGCTTACACCGGCTACATACCAACCCCGCGAAGCTCGTGCGCGTAGCTTCTTCCCCACTCGCTTCGCTACATTCGCTGCTGCCCTCGGAACACCCCTCTCCAGTACCGCCGTTGACAGGAGGATCGTCGGTGAAGCAGACATTACAGTCGATCCAGTTGCACATCTCCTTGGGACGCGCGCGCCGGCCGTACCGATACCGCACTTTCTTCTTCCCCTTCGCAGAGGTACACAGCACCGCAGCAGTCTCGGGGCCGTGTTTCGGGAAGCGGATGAGCTCGCAGCAGTTGTCTGTGCAGCCGGGGTTTGGACAGCCGCTGGGAAAGTCATGGTAGACGTCCTTGGATGGGACGAAGTGCGGGTTTGCGAAGAGGATTTGGGAGTAGGACATGGTTTGATGGGAGAAGAGGACGATGAAGGGGGGTCGCTTCTCGTGGAGAATGGCGCGCAGCGTCAAGTCGATTTGCGGGAAACAGGGGGTGCGGCGATTGCGGTCGAGGGAATAATTTAGTTGAATGTCTAGGAATGGAGGGTGAGTCGGGAACAATTGCATCAGGGGGAAAGCCAGACGCGTTGGCCTCAGCACGCGGACGAGGGACAGAATGGACCGGCACATGTGGCGAAGCGAGTCTACGAGCCAAGCGTAATGAGGAACTCACAATCATGATTGATCTTCTGTTCTACACTGGGCTTGCAGTATCCCGAGGCGGTATGCTGACAGACGTATTGAAAGTATTCGGACACCTTGTCCATTTCGTGTCGCTTCAGGTCGGTGACTATCACATAAATATCGTCGCATCCGCGGTCGTGCATGCCGCGAAGGAGCATAAGCTCTGGCAACTGCGGCGGGGGCATCAGGGGGTGTTGAGCACATCGACGATACGGATGGATGCGCACCATGCTGAATATCACAGGCATCATCGTGAGGCGCTTCATGGAGCTGTGGTGGTATACATGGGTGACCCAGGTGCGGTCGAGGGGGATGAGGCGGCCAGTATCGACCGTGCGCGTGAAGATGTTCTCGGGGACGAAGACGCCCTTGTTCCACAGCAAGATTTGTTCACAGCGCGCATTGGCGTTGGCCGCGTGCTTTCGCTCGCGTACGCGTTGGAACCAGTCATAATAAGAGTCAGGGCGGTGAGGTCGCTCGAGCCATTTGTCGATGAGCATGTCGGTAGCGTCATTGTCGAGCTTCTGGCAGACCAACTCGCTCATAGACAGACTGGGCGGGATGAATTTGGAGTAATGCAGGCCGGGCATCGTGGCTGAGGCGTTGGGGCCGGAGAGAGGAGAGCTCGAAGGTATCGCAGGAGGAGTACGGGGGTGGAGGGTGGTGGTAATGGAGAGAGGTCAAGGGTGCGAAGAAAGCAGCTAGGCAGAGAAGCGGGAATGATGCTCGTCCATGAGAAGCGCCTGATACTATGGCACACTGTGACGCGAAAAAGCCCGCCCTAAACATTCTCCCTTGTGTCCGGTCGCGACGCGTTTGGTATTGTCTCTGCGTGTTGTAGCACAGTTATTGTACTGTCTATAACTGTCTATAGCTATCTTAGTAATCCTTGTACTTTCTAGCCATGATATGCTCTCAAGACTAGGACTACGCTCTACACGACGCTCGGCCAATTACATGCTTCTCCACTTGCGCATGCTGGTATTATGATCTGCTGGAGGCCCTAACACAGCGAGTACAGGTCATTGCAAATTTTCATAATTGTTCTCGACCTCTCTAAGTTTGTAGTTATGCCGGTTGATCGCTACTCAATATACTGTACCTACACAGCTATCGCAAAGGGCTACGAACCCGGGCGAGTGTAGGACGAGTGTCCGGCGTGGCTCACCCATTGGATGTATATTACTTACCTATTGTACCATGCGGTACCTGTGAGGTTATAGGAGCCTTTCCTTAGGCAATGTTCCCTGCAGCATGTGTTGCCCACTCGCTCGAGACATGCGTCGAATTTCCGGCGCGTACTACATGAAGCGGTGCACCCAGAAGAGTCATAAGATCGATGTTGCCACGTTCTACGGATACACCCACGTTTGGGCCGCTAGCCCTCTCCGCGCAGCTCTACAACTAACCATCATCATGTCCTCTGGATCTGCTCCTACGCTGGCTGTTACCTTCGTGAGCGCATACAGCCGGTGGAAAAAAGCAAGAATGATCGCTAACCGAGCTGTTCGCTGCCACTAGATCCGGCATGGAGAATCTACAGACAATTTGGTAAGGACACAACATGTACAGATGCGTGTATGACTTGTCAGCACCAACGTTCACCGCAGCGCAGCGTGTGGGCGGGTTGGAAGGATGCACCACTGTCGAACCACGGTGAGCGACGACCGACTATTGCCTGCATATATCCTGGTTTCTCATCAGACATGATACCGTAGGGATGAATGCGAGTGATCTTCTCTCTGGCACGCATGAACGTGGCTTAAGATAGCCTTTGATTTCTAGCAAGCTAAGGCAGTGGGTCAATCCCTGTCTGGCACGCGGTTCGCCGCTGTGTACGCTTCGCCTCTCAAGCGTGCCCTATGGACCGGGCAAGCCGTCCAGGAGGCACAGCCCGACCCGAAGCCGCCACTGGAGGTCTCCCCTCTGCTGCGCGAGCAACACTTCGGCGTAGCCGAAGGACACCCATGGCAGTGGGGCGAGACGCCAGGACTTACGCTCGAGGACCACTTCGCCCAGGGTCTATATCCCGTGCTGCACGAGCGCGGACAGAAGTTCCCCGAGGGCGAGAGCCTGGACGACTTGTTCGCGCGCGCGAAGCAGGCGATAGACGAACTTGTGATGCCACACGTATGGAGCGCCGCGCGAGAGGGGAAGAAGGGCGTGCACATCGCGATGGCGAGCCACGGCTTGTGTATCAGCGAACTTGTGCCTGCCCTGCTCCTGAAGGACGAAAGTGGCATTCATCCGGGTGACAAGTACAGAGGCCTGCAGAACACGGCTTGGACGAGAGTGACGGTGAACGTCAAGGTATGGTGCCGCTTTCCCGCGTCTGCCCTGATGCTCACCGCCAACGCCAGGGAACGAAGGAAGGGGAACCATTAGAGTTTTCCGATAGTGACCCTCCGAAGCTCGAAGTGCGAGTAACGGATGTAAACCGTCATGAGCACCTAGCTGACATTGTGAGCCATGCATTGTTGAATTGCGGGCGTGGCTACTGATGTAGTCTCGGTAGAAACGCCAGAAGGGAGGGATCGGACGTGCAGGTTACGATCCTAAGCAGAAAGACATTCGGGCATTCTTCGGGGGTGCCAAGGTGCAGGCCGAGGATGAGGAAGGTCGAAGCGAAAGCAATGCCAGGGACGAGGCCGACGTTGTAATCGAGTAGCCGCAGACTCCCGGTGGAGTAGTCGTTGAGGAGCATTAGATAGCGGAGGATACGCTACGGTATAGATACAACTAGTAGTAAAGCAGAAACTGTGGACACGTCAGGTGGGGGAGACCGAGTCCTGTGGGTTCTGCTTACCATTGCCATACTCGCAAACAGAAAGTACCCGCATACGGTCGCTCTTCAAGGAGAGCCATACGGCAGGAGTTTCTTCAGACGGACAGTCTGCGAGCCATGAGAGTACGCGGTCTGGCTCAAGTCGTTTTTGCGCGCAGGGCTCTTGTTCACGTTCAAATGCTTATGGCCCGCCTTGCCCTGCACATCATACGCAATGTTCACGGACTGCCCAACATAATAGAAACTGATACGAAACGTACGCGCTTGAATATGCCTGACGCTATCGACCTCCACCGCTTCTTCGCTCCGGAGTGCGACTTGAGCTTCGGAAACTGTGCCACCGCAGACGTCGAGAACATCCGCGTCGTCGCCACGATGCGTGAGAGGAAGAACATGGCCGACGGTCCGCGTAAGAGGTCCCCAGCAGGTAGCACAAGGACACGATAGCGCGGATAGCGAGGACAACAACGAGAGGAGAAGAGACAAGAGAGCGCACGACCCGAGCGGAGTATGTATCGCGGGCGTCTGCTCACCATGCCCTGATCCCCGAGCTAGAGCCCGATCCAATACACTCGTTTCTCTATACCACTACCTCCCACACGATGAGCAACAATCCCCAAGACGATGCCGAGAGAGTACGAATGGCATCCGTAGTCGTTGAGACCAGCGTACTGACCGAAAGATGTAGATCCGTCTAAAGCGCCTCGCCAAGCTGCAAGGGGCCGCGTCCTCCAGTAGTACCACCCCGGCCGCGTCCACCTCCGCCTCTCCGGTCCCTTCGTCCACCCCGCCGCCACCCAAACCGACCCCTCAACCACCAGCCGTGCAGAAACGGCCAGCCCCGGCGGAACCCGCGATTGCTGCGCCATCCCCCGTCCCGCTCAAGAAGAAGGCACCAGTGGTCTCAGGTCCCGTTCACCTCGATCTGCCGGCATGGGAGGATGAGACCATCTCTCACATATTCAACGTGACCCTGAAGGTATGCTTGTACTGTGGCATTTGTTGTGTGTAAATCTCACGACGCGGCCAGAAAGAGGTCGCCGAGAGCACCGGGTATGAAGTTGTGTGGCTGAAGCACCTAGCTGAAGAGTTGCAGGGAGAGGGTACGTGCCATTCGCACATATGTTCCTGTGTGATATTCTCACTCCACTAGCAGGTCTTCCCTTGCAATTGAATGCCGGAGTGGCGGATCGCACACTCATTGCACGGCTAGAGCTGGACCCACAGTCGATGTCGTATGTACATCATCAGGTCGTACTATCATACGAAAGCTAATGTGCGCGTAGCGATGATCTGGAGTTCCTGCCTGTCCTCGCATCTCTCCCACCTCAACAAACGGTCTTTGAGTACCTCGTCAAATGCTGGAAGCGACTGAACGCAGCCAAGTCTGCGCTACTCAAGAAGGTCCGATTCGGTGATCTAACAGCGGGTAGGGTCATGCTGATATTCCCGCAGAACTACGTTCCTTTAGAGCAGCAGCAGGCTCTTGACGTCCTGGAAAAGTTGCGCGACTTGATCATTAGCTACACCGGGCTCACGCTGCAGGAACCGGAAATGTTCCCTCAACCCAGCGGAAAGCCCCTCGGCGCGGCGGAAGTCGTCCCTTCGCTCATGTCTCTCTCGACGCTCTCCGGCCCGTACCTGGCGACATCAACATCCCACACACTCCTCGACGCATCAGAAGTCGAGTTGCTCTTGCAGGATCTCGTCAAGCGATTCGAACCAGATAACGAGATCGACGGCGTGCTGGGGCCGGTCGTCGCCCAGCTCTGCTTCCACCCAAGCATTGCACGGGGGTTCGTAGACGATGGCTGGCGCAGCGTCGTCAGCGGGCTGGAGGCGCTGGTCAGCATTAAGCCCGTTGCAGCCATGATCACACGGTTGGCCCAGTGGAATCCCGAGAATGTGCCCGCACCACAATTTGAGAAGGCCAGCCTCCTCGGGCCCCTGCTGGGTCTCGGTGTATTCGAAAGGGAATGGGTAATGCGCTTGCGAATACATGTACTTGGCAACGATTGACCGATCGACATGTAGCCGTCCATCGCGAAGACGTATT
Source organism: Trametes polyzona (assembly GCA_022606195.1). Taxonomy (NCBI): domain Eukaryota; kingdom Fungi; phylum Basidiomycota; class Agaricomycetes; order Polyporales; family Polyporaceae; genus Trametes; species Trametes polyzona. The sequence goes on along the minus strand of JABYQF010000009.1, from coordinate 1,144,351 downwards.
TCTCCAACCACGACACACGACCTCCCGGCGAGATGAGCTCCGCGACGGCAAGCCTTCGGGGCACACTCAAGACACTGCAGGTTTGTGGCGCTACAGACCATGGAGAGCCTCTGGTCTGACCATCTGGCAGTCCTCCTTGTTCCAAATCTTCAACGCCTTGGTTCGGGCATCCGCTGAGTCAAGGGAGGCCGTCTTGCAATACTTCGCACGGGCCGTGAACCTGAACCGAAAGCGTGCGGGCATGCAGGTCGGTCAATCTGGCCGCTGAGTCCCCCGCACCTTCTGAATCCAAACGCCCACTCAGGTTGACCCTGCCACGGTCTCAACGGATTGCTTCATGATGAACCTGCAGATCATCCTCCTGATGTTCTGTGAACCCTTCATGGATGCGACATACAGCAAGGTAGGTTATCGCTGTGATGCGCTGATTGCATCGCTGACCTGTTACCTCCATTCGCTTAGATGAACCGTATCGACCCGGCTTACTACGCACACTCATCCCGCATTGATTTGACTGATGAAACACGGATAAATGCGACGAACGAGGAGACCGAGCAATGGGTCAAACAGCAGGAACCTCCAACAGGTCCGCGCGTACAGCACACCGATAGTCCGTTCCGACTGACATCGCCCGTTATCCGCAGCTCTTCCAAACTTCATCACCGAGATTTTCTACATCACCCTCGCCGCAAGCCACATAGGTCAACAGAAAATCGTCAACGTCCTCGACGAGTGTGGCAAGCAGTACGAAGAGATCAGGCGACACGTCGAGCTCCTGGAGGGCGATCAGTCTTGGAGAGGGGTGAGTTAGACGTTGCACCTGTCACAACACTCGGAGTGCTGAAAGGATTCGACAGACACCATTCCAAGCGCGAACGGAAGCGGCTATCAACACTGCGAAGGTGGATATATGAATGCAGATGAAAATCCGAATTATCTACTCACAGGACCATAGGCACAACAAGATACTCTAGCTGCAGCGATGCGGGCATATGAGACACAGCTTGGCGAGCCTGAGCTAGTCTTCCGCACGATATCGTTCGTGAACTTCGTCTCAACCTGGGTCATCCGTTTCGTCGACCCCCGCAAGCAACATCCTAACCCCCTTATCGAGTACGTGAAGTTGCCACGCTACGTCGGTGTTGGTGGTGGCTGATAACGCATATCATAGGCTTCCGCTTCCCAAGGAGGTACCAACGTCGTTCCGTGTTCTGCCAGAGTACGTGATTGAGGATGTGATCGAGTACCATCTCTACATCTTGCGGTAAGTCTCACTCAAGCATAGCGGGCAAGGAGGGGCAAGGGAATTCACACCTTTTGTACAGCCAGAGCCCCAACAGCCTTGAGCTATCGGGCAAGAATGAGATGCTCGTCTGGTGCCTGACGTTCCTAAGGTCGACATGGTACATCAAGAATCCGTTCTTGAAGGCCAAGATTGTGGAGGTGTTGTTCTATGGCACATGGAGCTGGGGCGAGCACCGCAGCGTGCTCACGACCCTGCTCAACACGCACCCGATGGCGTTGAAGCACCTCGTACCTGCCCTGATGAACTTCTACATCGGTAAGCCCCCGCGCGTCGCTCCTCGGATCATGCTAAAATGGATCGCGCCAGAGGTCGAGCGGACCGGTGCAAGCTCACAATTCTATGACAAATTCAGTAAGCCGACTGAGGTGAGATCTGCGGGTTACAGTCGCTCATGATTTGACTTTAGACTCGCGAAGGAACATTGCCTACATATTCAAGGTCATCTGGAACAACCAGGTACACCGTGATGCGTTGAAGAACGAGGCTGCGTAAGTCCTGGCTCTATTACCTGCCTGCCCACATAGCCCTGACCGTGTATGCCAGGCATAACTCCGAACAATTCGTTCGGTTTGTCAACTTGATGATCAACGACGTGACCTACCTCCTTGACGAGTCCCTCACGGACCTCGCTAAGATCCACGAGATCCAGACCGAGATGAAGGACAGGGAGGCGTTCGAGGCGAAACCCATTCAATACCGCCGCGAGCGCGAGAAGCTGCTGCGCGACCTCGAGCGCATGGCAGGCATCTACGTGCAGCTAGGCAGCAACACCGTCGACCTCCTCAAGGTATTCACGGGCGAGACCAAGTCGCCGTTCATGGTACCCGAGATCGTCGACCGCCTGGCAGCGATGCTCGACTACAACCTCGACGCGCTCGTCGGCCCGCGCTGCCAGGACCTCAAGGTCTCGAACCCGGAGAAGTACAAGTTCAACCCGAGGCAGCTCCTCAGCGACATCCTCCAGGTGTACCTCAACCTCTCCGACCAGGGCGAGTTTGCGCGCGCGGTCGCCGCGGACGAGCGCTCGTACCGCAAGGAGCTGTTCGAGCAGGCGGCGAGCATTGCACGCCGCAAGATGCTCAAGTCTTCTGACGAGATCGAAAAGCTCGGCTTGTTCGTGCTCAAGGTCGAGGAGACCAAGGCTACGCTCCAGGCTGAAGAGGACCTCGGAGAGATTCCGGACGAGTTCTTGGGTGAGTATATGCGCGTGCTCTGCCACTTCCGCCGCTGATCTAGCGTCCTGTACGCAGATCCGCTCATGTACACGCTCATGCGCGATCCCGTGACTTTGCCGTCTTCGCGTGCGGTCGTGGACAGGGCCACTATCAAGAGTCACCTTTTGTCCGATACGAAGGATCCCTTCAACCGTATGCCGCTCAGCCTAGAAGACGTCATACCCAGTGCGTATCTGCACCATACTGTTTGTGCACAGTATCTCATGTTTACTGCCCACTAGATGTCGAACTGAAGCAGCGCATTGATGCCTTCCTGGCGGAGCGGCGCAACAAGAACACCGCACTCGACAAGCCAGCTGAAGACGTTGTTCACATGGATGAATCGCATGAGTAGAGGCAAGACCACCAGAGACGTGTAGCATATCGTGTACTCTTCACAACTTCTCATCCTGTACTTCTCTTGGACGTCATATTGCATCCTGAGTCTCCAATTACCGGTTCATCGTGTCGTCCACTATCCAAGACTATATACAGCATACTGCTAGAAAACGGGGGCATTCCGCAGGAAGAGCCTATGTTCCTCTTGCTGCACCCATTTCGCGATTGCGTTGGCTGCTGAGACAACAGCGCTCTTGGGCAGATGCGGCGACAGCGCGAGGTAAAGCTCGAACGACTGAGTGATCTACAGGTTGCAAAGATGATCAGACTACCTGACAATATGGTAGCAGTCATTCCGACATACCCAGCCCATGACGCTTTCCTGGGTCGTTCGGATATACTGCAGCTTGAGCGTTCGCTCCTGCCCAGATTTGGCGTGGATAGCATCGAAGAGTGTTTGATAGAGGGTGATCAAGCTGCAGGGAGGTCGCAGTGTCGTCAGACAGGAGGTTAAGATAGGCGCAGGGAGCGCATACCGTCGTTTCTCGTTGGGGCTGTCATACGGCTCTTCGTAGATAGGCATGGTGATCTGTACGTGGGAGCGAGACTTGTACACAAAGTGCCGCAGTCCAGGGATACCGAGACTTGACGCGGTGTACTCCGTCTCCCCGTTCGCAATAGCATTCGATAGCGACCGCAGCAAGCCGTCTTTCGCGAGTCGCTGCGCACAGCGGGAGTTTTCAGCGTTAGTGGGTGTTCTGAAAGCCATAGGGCGGATTCGCGACATACTTGAGAAACTGTCTCACACCACCCTCTAACAGCTTCGAAGTCGGCGTTCCCGCTAACGCATATGAGGCCGACTTCGGTGGCACGGCCGGCAGCGGCAACACCAATCGGCAGGCTTTGCGCACTTGATGCATCATCGTTGCGCTGCGCCTCTTCTGGCTCTGGAACAGCCATGGGGGGAGCTTCAGCCAGTTCCCCAGGCGTGGCCGGTGTCCGAGGGGTATCTTGGCCGTCGTTGCGGGGCAGGAACATGACGTATGCATTCACGAATGCAGAGGAATTGAACTTCGGTAGGCAGAGGGGGAGCCACGAGGCTGCTGCAGAAGAGTTCATAATAGATGGGGAATGAATGGTGTTGACAAGGATGTGGAGGTCTGAGCAGGTTGTGAGGATCGATGCATCAGGCTTTCATACGAGACCCACCAGAAGGATGTATGGAGTGCTTCCTTGGTCGGACGAGCGTGATGATACGTCCCTGTGCTACAAGGATCACGTAGAGCATTTCCTGAATCGTGGCATGAGTGATAATCTCAAGTAACTCTGAGGTATATTGACCTTGATCTTCGAAGTCGGCACTAGTATGTCGGCTACTGACTTTCGCAAGACAGGGTCAAGTTTCAAGCAATGCAGTGAAGAGGTGCTCATTGCCAGATCCCACTCCAGCCTGGCCAGTAGGGAGTATAAGAATGGTTCTGCACCTGTGGCGTAATACCCGACATCAGATTGGTTTTGCACGACATGTTGCGATGGGAAGGCCACAAACCGCCTAGGAGTCTGCGCAAGTCGAAATTGCGACGCTGCTCGAACATTCGTTTGAGCTGTTCACCCGATACCACACTCAAAATTTGCAAGTGCAGATACTCCAGATGGAATCTAGTCTTGCTTCACAGACGTTAGCTGGAGGATGCCAGATTGCATTGAAACTATTACTGACGACAGACTCTGGCTCACCCCATCCGGACACACATACATAGTACAGCGGTGGCCGGAGCAAGAACACAATGCGAGTTCTCCCCGCGTTGATACACCGTAGCTTGTCCCCGTCATCGAGGAAGATGGATACAAGGGCCTGGATAACACCGATCATGGAGGTTGCCCCGTCGGCATTGGAGTCGTGGTCACTGCAGAGCGTTAGCACCGAGGGTCGCGTCGCTGACTGCTTGCAGGTATAATACCTGATGAAAACGGGCTTTCCGGCATCCGTGAGCACGAAGTATTGGCGAGGGGGATACCCTTCCGCTTGAGATGTTTTACGGCGTAAGCAGGATACATATCGTCAATCCTACAAGTATTTACCTGGGGTATGTGGAATCTCGTTCAGAGCTGCGACCTTCTCTCTATGGCGTTGCCTGAATTTCGAGATATCTACGGCACATAGTCATTCATGAGGCCATTTAGGCCTAGGGGAAGCAAGCTTACCCGTGAACGATTCCTTCTTACTCAGTGTTCGCCGGAGCTGGTCGCGCAGATTCTTCTTCGAATTCTCATCTCCAGCAGGCGAGTCAACTAGCCCGCTGGCGTGTCCTTGTTCGCCGTCGATCGTGTCGACCTCGGCGTCGGGCTCTTGGATCAGAATGCCTTCTGTTATGGAGGAGGCAGAGCTGCTTTCCCCGCCGCTTTGTTTGGGCGTCGCGGTTCCGGGAGGAGAAACTGACACTGGCGAGTGGACGACCGAAGAGCCATGGCTATATACTCTCAGCGATGAGACTGAGGGAGCCGGCCGTATCAACGGAGGCGCAAGGCGGGAAGGCGAGCGGCCAGGGACGGGTGTGCCAGAGCGGGATGGTGCACGAGACGGGCTCGTACGCGGGGTGTGCGACATGGTCAATTCACGGATGTCTCAAGACAGTGTCATTCCCAAGTTGCGTGAACAGCTGCCAGCCAGTGGTTGCTCGTCAAGACCAAGAGTTATAGCAAACCATGAATTCGCCGGGATGGTGATGGTGGTGAGGAGGAAACAAACAGGCTCTTGGCTTCCACTCACATCTTCGCTTGTGACCACCACCACCACTTTCGTCCTTCCCCATCTCCGCCTGTGGTCTTCGTAAACTCAACCATCTGCGAGTATTGCATGATTGCCAAGTCGACAATCCCGACCTCAGCGCGCGGCGAGCCTTGGTTCGATGACGGCAACATTGTTCTCCTGGCTGAGGACAGCACCGCCAACAATGCGGTAGCCTTCAGAGTCCATCGTGGTGTTCTCGCAAGACACTCCGAAGTCTTTCAGTCCATGTTCGAACTCTCCACACCTATTTCCGGGGATGTTGACGTCGCGGAAGGATGTCCGGTCGTGCGCATGCACGATCGCCCGACGGAGCTGAGCGCGCTCATCCGGGCCCTCTACGACGGAGCGTGAGTGTGCGTCGTCCGCTTTTCGATCGCGTTACGCGTCGCGACAATTCATATTCACGCGAAGTCATTTCCCTATCTCCTCACGATTGCGCACGACGACAAATAGGTCGTTTGAGCACCGCGGAATTCAAGATTTCTACCATGTAGCGGGCATACTCCGTCTCGCGACCAAATACTTCATCGCCCACCTCCGGCGCGAGGCCATCCGACACCTACTCCAGACGTGGCCAAACACACTTGTGGGGCACGACCGTTTCATCGAGCGCGCTGTGAAGGCGCCGCTCGTCGACGACCTTACGTACCCATATGTGCACCCGCTGCACGTCCTCAACCTCGCCCGCGAAACCCACGTGCGGATCATCGTCCCCTCCGCGCTATACTTCCTCTCTCTATACCCGCTCCCTGACATCCTCTCTGGCGACCATCCAAAGCTATGCGTCGAACACCCATCACGTCCCTCCTCTCAGCTCGCACCAGGCGACCTGCAGGACTACACGCTCATGTTCCAGCACCGGATAGACGTTATCCTCGACTTCATCCGCCAGAGCTGCAGCGCGCGTACGCCAACAAAGACGTGCCAAGGCCAGCCGGGTCTGTGTCAGAAGGCGTTCGTGCGACTGGGCTCACGTCTATCGCGCTCATGGGTCGTGCGGACTGGCCCCCTCCACTATACGGTGCAGGCGATCGACGAGCTTGCGGACGACCCGAACGTATGTGGACCGTGTCGGAGGGGGTTCCGTGAAGACGTCGTCAAGCTCCGCGAGAGGATATGGGAGGAGCTCCCGGGAATCATCGGGTTACCGAGCTGGGCGGAACTCGAGAAGATGGACCTGACCAGTTGACCGTGCGGATGCAAGCGTTTTCTCTCGTAGTGTTTAGGGTCGGGCGGGATCTCATTAGACTTCTCTTCAGGGTCGTAGGTGAGATAGCTTTGGAAGAACACGTGTACAATATTGCTGGGTTCAACAAACACGAAAGAATCGCGGGCTTTTCTTGTCTCAATTTGCGAGGCCCCTTGAGTATACCGACGCACCTTGGACCCATACCTCCTCCCGGTTGCGTGTGTCGCCTAAACACCACCACTTCTCTACAACCTCTACGGTCAGAGTCAACGGCGGGTGACCCTCGACTATGTCGAAGAAGTCCAGCGCGCCCACACCGTACCCCTTCCCTGTACCGTGTTCGTTATACACGCTGACTATGTACGTCGGCCCGTCAGCAACCAATGACGCCCCGCTAAGCTATATATCACTCACTGCACTGCGCGTCGAACGGTGCGCCAACCGCAAACATACCGCAGCCCTCCGGCAAGCCCAGTGCACTCGCCCCACCGCGCGTAGCGAGGTACAACGCCTCCTTCCAATCCACGGACAAAGACTTGGTTCCTTCTGTCTCTCCTTTGGGCCGGTCTGTACTCTCGAGTATCCGCGCGCCCTCGCGCATGCGGGACACGGAGACGGTGTGGCGCATGGCAGACATGATGTCGATGCTATACCCGCCAGCGACGTCCGTGCCGAGCCCGACACGCACACCCGCGTCGAGCGCCTCGCGGAGCCGGAACGGCGCCGCGGAGAAGTACGCGTTCGAGAGCGGGCAGTGCGCCACAGCCGTGCCCGTAGCTGCCAGTCGCGCAAGCTCATCGGCGGAGAGGAACGTGCAGTGTGCCTGGACCGTATGCGGTGTCAACAGCTTGCTCTGCGGCAGTTCCGGACGTCAGCGGACGTCAGATATGCGTGGATGTGACCTACGTGCAGGAAGACGTCCATGTCGTCCTGGCCGTGCTCGGAGAGGACGTGTTGCACCTGGTCGTGGGCCTCCGCCATATGACTCTGTACCCTCACGCCGCGCTGCGCAGCGAGCTGCCCAAGCCCTTCGAGGAGAGGCTTCGAGCACGTCGGCACGAAGCGAGGAGTTAACACCGGTTGCACGAGCCGCGCATGCGGAGGTAACGGCTGGACAATCTCATCGCAGTCGTCGCAGAACGCTCGCGCGGCCTGAAGGGCGGCTTCCGTGGAGGGCTCAACGTAGGACGGGCGAGTAGAGATGTCCATGGAGAGCTTGCCGACGAACGCGCGCACGCCTGCCTCTTGCATCACACGCGCGAGGATGAGGCTAGCCCAGGTGAAGGTAAGCCTTCAACTGTATACAGTGAGGTATTGCATTCTCACTTCGTCTCAGTCCCGATAGTCCCAAAGAGTAGTACAGCGCCAGTACCGTGCTCGAGGAGCCTCTCGGCAAGCCGCCTGTACACCCTCTCAGCGAGCATAGGGTCTGCGTCAAGACGTTCTTCGGCTTTGAAAGCGTACTCGTTCAGCCACTCCATGAGCGGGAGGTGTAGTCCCGTGCCCTGATAAAGGAACTGGGGCGCATGGAGGTGGAGGTCGCAGAACGTGGGCACAAGGAACGAGCCCGCAGGAAGGACAGTTAGTCCATGCTCGGTTCTTCCGAGGAGCTCCTGCGACGCGGGTGACGATGCGTCCGCCAGGTGGTTGATATAACCCTGTTCGTCGACTCCTGCGTCGAGTTGAGTTGAGTTGTCAGTATCAGTCTATCGGAGGTATAACTCACCTAATAGATGATTATGCAGAATCTCGACAGCCCCGAGCGCGGGCGTGTGCACAATTGTTCCACGGAAGAGATGACTCCTTGTCATATTCTGATATTGCTCGTTAGTGGGGCCCGGTGCCGGGGGCTGCACCAATCCCTCCGATAGGGATGGCAACGACAAGGATGTATTGAGTAAGGAAGGCAATACTCGCAGCCCTTATCTGATCGCTCCCAAATGCTTCAGTTGAGCGTTCGTAGGCCAATGCGCGTCTTCGGCTGCAATGCGTACACGGCAGCGCCGCGTAGGCGAGCGTTGTCCCCCGCACGCACCGGAACGAATGTGACGACCATACTCATTGGTATTTATACCATATGATATTCCAAGCAGCGGCCTCGTAACGTCGTACAGGGATATGAACGGGTATCTGGGCAAATTAAACAGGAGACGAGCTAGATCGAGCAACTACGCCCAAGGGATTCAGCAAACAGGGATACCCCCACTCCACCAGGCTAGGCGGCTAGTTCTTTTTAGATTCTGCACGGGCTTGCGCCCAGCGGAGGGAATTGGCGATATGACCGTACGAGTCCCACATGAGCCAAAGCGGGACAAACACCCAGCTGTTGGGTTGGTTAGACAACGCATAAGCTAGTACTCGGGATATCACTCACATGATGTTCATGAACTACATGACGAGCACCGTTGCGTTCAGCGGCACAACGTGCATCCCAGGAGCAAACAGGACTTACGACGAGGTATACCCAGAGGTAGAGAGCATTAGAAGTGTCGAGACTCGGGCTGCCGGTGAGCCATTCGGGGCAGAATGTCATCCACCTGAGTTCACAAGAGGCATTGTAGTTCAGTGCGCCGCAACATGTAATTGTAGCTGTGCCTGAATACGCACCCGCCGTAGATCTCCGACGTGCTTAGCACAACGATCCAGTAGTGCCGCGCGGGATCGCGCTGGACGAGTTGCTTCAGCACGTAGAAGCACATGGTACCCACGCCGAAGACAGTGAGGAGTTCGAGCGAGACAATCGTCGGATCCGCGGTGCCCCAACGCGAGTCCGCCAGAGCATATTCCTTCCCTATAGGCCCATGAGGTATGGACTGCATTGGCTGTATCTCGCAGACGTACACATCTGTGCCATAGGGCCGGAGCTGGTGATGACCTGCTTCCCGAAGAGCGAGTAGTACACGAACGACCCCTCGAGGGTATAGTGGATAATTCCGTCAAATGCCTGCATAGGACGTCCGCTCAGCTTCCTTCCTTGCGTGTTGCAGACCCACTACTCACAAGCCATATAAATGTCACACGATCCTGCCAGCTCGCATTCTTGGGAAGAAGAGACTTGGCAGCGACATAGGCGGCGATGCCTACGGCAGTAACAAATCCGAGAGAGTAGGCCGAGGTCGCAGTGAAAATGGGAGGCGCGGTCGACATGGTTCAACGTTGTCGTCGAGGTCGTTCCGTGCGAAAGGAAACGGCAAACGCGCGCAGGGTGCGGGGAAAGGCATCACACGGTCACGTGCCACGCGACGCGTGGAACGCGGAGCGCAGCCCAACTAACACTGTGCTACTTGCGGTACATGGAGTCCAACTGTACCTGTGTGAAGGCACTCTCCGCTCAGCGGCCTAAATTCAGCCTTTAACAGACGGCCATTTCCTCCGTATGAGTTTTCGGAAGTACCTAAGTACCCTTGTACAGTTGTACCGTGACAAGCGCCCGTCACCTTGTCGAGGCTCTCTTCTTGCTACGACTGACGTCATCGCGAGAACAACTGGTAGATCATCGTAGCGCACAGCCAGGATCATATTCTGTACTTCGAAGCAGTACATCAGGACCGTCCCCAAAGACGTTACTTTCTCCTTCCACCACCGAAGTATAATCCAGCTCTAACTATCATGGCTGCGCTACGATACTTGAATTCAAAGCTCGCGCAACAGGTAACAGTGTCGCGGTTTGTAATCCAGCAGGCCTGCTCACAAATTGAATCCCAAACAGATCGATGAGGAACTCATGAGTGCTGCTGGGGCTTTTAGCCTCGACCAGGTTGGCCCGTCGTTCACATACTGAAGATGGCGTCACACAACTGACCAATGCCTCTCCGTTAGTTGATGGAGCTCGCGGGGCTTGCATGCGCCCAAGCACTCGCTACGGTATACAACAGGGAGAAATACCCTCGTGTGCTCGTGTGCTGTGGTCCCGGTAACCAAGGTGGTGACGGCCTCGTCGCTGCTAGACATCTCGGTACGGGCTGTCGCTCTCGTAGACGAGGTAACGAAGCAGGCTTAGCGAGCCACCTACAGGCATGTTTGGATACAAGCCCACTTTGTGGTATCCCAAGGTAAGCATCGAACGAGTGAGTGTCTCTCATGTGTTGGGTGCTCATTCCATATCAGCCCGGTTCAAAGGACATCTACAAGGTACGTCACAGTAGCTCCCCAGGAGCATTCGGCCGATGCTGACCCTCCGCGGCAGCGCCTTCAACAACAATGCACTAACATGAAGATTCCGACGCTCGAAAACGATCCCGATAACCAGTCCCTCGGCAGCGCGCTTTCATCCTCCGACGTAGTCCTCGATGCTATATTCGGGTTCTCCTTCAAGCCGCCCGTCCGCTCCCCGTTCGACACGGCGCTGCCATTGATCGCCAAATCCGGGCTGCCCATCGTCTCCGTGGACATCCCCTCCGGATGGAACGTCGAGCTCGGGAATGTCGACGGAGTGGGGCTGAACCCTGATGTGCTCGTGAGCTTGACGGCTCCCAAGGAAGGCGTCAGGAAGTTCACCGGAAGACACTTCTTGGGTGGTCGTTTCGTGCCAAAGTACGCTCTCACTTTCACCAGCCTGGCATGTCGTCATTACTATACAGTCGCTTACACCTTTCGCAGGTCTCTTGAAGAGAAGTTCCAGCTCAACTTGCCGGAATACCCCGGCGTTGCCCAGATTGTGGAGCTGCCTAGGGTGGAGGAGGCTGCCGATTCACAGAAGTTGTAAGCAAGAGGGGTGGAGGGTGCTTCTCAGCTTCAATCAGTAGTGCTGGAATTGACGTGTATGGATGTGTATGAATAATAGCGACACATATGCGCTTTTGGCTTCTGAGCAACTAGTTGAGAGCTTTCTGTAAAGGCGACTTCTTTCTTAATATACTACCCGAGTAGGATTCGAACACGGGAGTAACGCGTCTCTCGGGCGGCAATACTGTAATTAGCCACCGCGTCGCGTCTGGGCGCCTGAGCGCGTCTTGTCCCCAACCACCTCGCGTCGTCTGCAGCCACATCCGCTACCGCACTGTGCTTGATTCCACTACGATGTCTCGAGCTCACCAATTGCTGCTGAAGAAGCTATGTCACAATGACGATACACTTGAAAGGGCAAAAGCCGTCCTGCACACGGCGAGCATCAAGACTGCCCCAGGATCTGGATACGAGCTCGGACAGGGCGCGAGCGGGCTGCCTGCTATATGCGCATACATTGCCGCAGAAGAGTGAGTCTGCAACTCTCGACAGTCCCAATTGCTTCTTCTCACACGAAGGCGCGTGCACGAAGACTGGGCGACACGGATGTCACGGAGCAAATTGCGCAAGTCGCGTCCTGCCTGAAGCCCAAGGTCTTCAAGACCACGCTCAATACCGTCAAGGGCGCATTGGCTGAAGCCGCGAGGTCCGCTGCCACCGCATCTCCGACGAAACACAAGACGACTACGCGCATGATCACATACGAAGCCCTGCTGACGGAGAAGAAGTTCGGGCGGAAGGCTCTGGTGTCCCGATGGATGCAGGACGCGGAGAGGACGCTGCTAGAGAACCAGAAGACGCGTCGCAAATTTGGGAACTTGGACGCGGTGACCATTGCCGTCTTTTGCTGGACGTGCCAGCTTATGGGGGTGAGTGCCGTTCCCGTTCCCGGTGCCCGGCCAAATCGTTCATACTGAACGCGCTATTAGGCGGGCAAGAAAGTGGACGCACAAGCGCTGCTGGGAATGTATGGCGTTACCTCCAAGCAGTTCTCGGACATCACGGACGCGCTCCACGAGCTGTGCGGGGAGACCGCGAAGAAGATCGAAGAGCAGGTAGCCTCCCTGAAGGCGAGCCGATCGCCCACCAAACCTGCCCCTGCAGCTAGCTCTCCTGTGAAACCTTCCGCGTCCGCGGTCAAAGCATCCTCGCAAGTCACGCTTCCTCCCGCCATCGTACCTCCCACACCGTCGAAGACAGCGACACTCACCCGGAGCCCGTCCAAGTCCGCGCTGCGTGCTCCTAGTGCGGACCTTTCCCCGCGCAAGACACCCTCCCATAAGCGCAAAGTAGCGTTCGACGGCCCAATTGCAGAGGCGGACGAGGACGAATTCGATGCGCTCGCGACGCCTTCGAAGCGACAGAAGTTCTCTTCACCTATCAAGGAACTCCCATCGACGACGACCACCCCGCGCAGAACGTCGCGACTTGCACACGACGGCGGGCAAGACAACAGCGCGGAACAGGACACCCCTGCAAGCTCTTCGCGTGACACTCTGGACCTGCTCCGACACGCAGCCAGAGGAAGCGTCGCCGGGTCCGTGCCCTCGACTCCCCGGCGTTCACGCGTCGCGTCCCAGCCGTCCTCCACGCATTCCGCGCGTTCTGTACGGTCCGGGTCTGGGCGCTCGCAACCTACGACACCGACGCGACGCAAGCCTGCCCTACCGACCGTGCATGAAGACGAGGAGCGTCCGGTGCGACGGCGCTATCGCCCTGCGTTCGCGGACACGCAGCAATGGCTGAGGGGCGACGCGCGACTGGAGCGTTCCCTGAAGCCGTGGGCGGAGAGGTGGCGAGAGCTGATGGGGAGGTGCGGTGGAGATATTTGGGAGGCTGCGCGAGCGGCTGGGGACGATAGGAGGAGACTGCAAGGATCGGTAGTCGATGTGGCCAGTTGAGGGGTGGTTTACGCCTGTGTACGAGTGATTCTCCGCCCCAGCAGCGTGTTGTGTATACTTGCATATGTATTTGTGTAATTGACTCAGGGGAGGGTCGTATATACCTTTGGTTGAGCACGTCAGCACTGGTGTACTTCAAGCTGCAGCTGTACATACTCAGCTTTTGAAACACATGGAAGTAGCAGAGCCGCCAGAGCGTCATAGGCATCTCAGATCCAGGTCGGGTATGCGGTTCTGCCGGACCGGTGCCTGCTGACCTCGGTCCTCGGGCAAGCGACGCGGTGGCGGCGCCGTCGCGAACTCTCATAAATTCCAGCGACTCGCGTCCGCCATGCACACCCCTAGCCTTACGCCTGCCGCTGCAGTCGTGCTCTCGCGCCCATGGCCGCCTTTCAAGTGAACAATCTGTTTGATGTCAAGGACAAGGTCGTGTTGATCACCGGCGGAAGCCGCGGGATTGGGAAGATGGTGAGTACGGGTATGAGCGTCGGGTGGGGAGTACGAGGCTGACTCTGAGTGTATGGTTTGTGTAGATCGCGACTGGGTTCGTGAAGAACGGCGCGAAGGTAGGCGTGCTATATCCACCTGCTACGCTACAGTGTCTAACATATCCCTCCTGCAGGTGTACATCTCTTCCCGCTCCGCCAAAGACTGCGCGGCCACCGCGAGCGAGCTGAACGCGCTCGGGCCCGGGACGTGCATTGCGCTCCCCGCGGACATGCAGAAGCTCGAGGAGGTCGATAGGCTCGTCAAGGAGTTGAGCTCGCGCGAGAAGGCGCTGCACGTCCTGGTGAACAACGCCGGCGCCGCGTGGGGCGCGACGCTCGATGACTACCCCGTAGGTTCACGTCTGTTTGTACACGTCTCCTAGTAATCAATTGCTCACGCGGATATGAACATGTAGGACGCGGCGTGGACCAAGCTGCTCACGCTCAACCTGCAGCGCGTGTTCACGTTGACGCAGAAGTGTCTGCCGCTGCTGCGTCAGGCAGCCGAGCAGGGCGGCGTGGACGGCGACGCGTACAAGGACCCGGCTCGCATTATCAACGTGCGTGATACGCCTTCCACCCTCGTACTGTCCCTGACGCCTTGTCGTCAGATCGGCTCCGTCGAGGGCCTGACTGTGCCCGACCATGAGACATACGCCTACTCGGCTTCGAAGGCTGGTCTGCACCACCTCAGCCGTCATATGGCCGGCCGACTGGGCTGCGAAGGCATCACAAGCAACACGCTTGCCTGTGGTACGTCCATCTTGACACATGTGTCCGAATTGCACTCACCATCTTTCGTGCAGGTCCGTTCGAGAGCAAGAGTAAGCAGAGGCACCCCCTCTCGTCCCCCTTCTTGGTGCTAACCAAAGTACTCACACAGTGATGGCCCAAACGCTCCGCGAGCAGGGCGACATCATCCGCGCCAACATCCCGCTCGGACGCATTGGGAGCCCGGAGGACGTCGCGGGCGCGTGTATATTCCTGGCCAGTCGCGCTGGGGCGTGGATTAACGGCGCGACGATCCGGGTCGATGGAGGGGCTACTGTGCGCATGGCGATCATGACGCCTTCGGCGAAGCTGTGATACAGTGCCTCCTCTAATGTATGCTTGTATACGCTTGTATGCCTCGAATGTGCATGGAGTGACTGTGGTATGGCGCGTTGTTGCATCATCACCAAGGGGTGAATAGGGTGAGGTTGAGTAGATGTATGCTCGTTCGTCTAGGTATCCAACAGTTACAGACATTCTATAATACACATTACTGCGCGGAAGCGACATGACCATCAGCCAGACGTTCAGGCGAGACACGTATGAGAACTCACACTTTACTGCCTTCCCATGATGCACGTCCATCATATCCACTCGCGGGGCGTCTTGAGCACCTCCACGAGCTTTCCCTCCCGCGTCTCCGGGTCCGTTCCCAACTCGCTCATGTACTCCCACCGCGCGGTCTCCGGCAGACTCATCAGGATGCTCTCTATCCGCGCGCCGGGAGTCATGAGCCCGAACTTGGTCCCACGGTCGTAGACGAGGTTGAACTCCACGTAGCGGCCCCGCCGGAGGAGCTGCCACCGGCGCTCGTGCTCGTCGCTCGGCGTGCGGATGCGGCGCTCGAGAATGGGGACGTACGACGGCACGAACGCGTCGCCCGCCGCCTTGATGAACGCGAAGATCTCGTCGGGCGTGCGCGGGCGCGCGTCGCCGTCCGCGAACTTCTTGTGCGGCTCGTCGCAGAGGTCGTCGAAGAAGATGCCGCCGATGCCGCGCGCCTCGCCGCGGTGCGCGATGAAGAAGTACTCGTCGCACCACCGCTTGAACGTCGGGTAGACCGCGGCGCCGTGCGGCGCGCACGCGTCGCGGATCGTGCGGTGGAAGTGCGCCGCGTCCTCCTCGTACAGGTACGAGGGCGTGAGGTCGGAGCCGCCGCCGAACCACCAGGCGATGAGCTTGCCGGGCTTGCCCGCGGCCTGCTCGGCGTCGGTCGGGGGCTCGGTGATCTCGAAGTAGCGGTAGTTGGCGTGCACGGTCGGCGCGTGCGGGTTGCGGGGGTGGATGACGAGGCTGATGCCGGCGGCGAAGAAGGGGACGGAGGACTGGACGTCCGGGATCGAGGAGTGGTCGGCGCGCATCTGCTTGATGGCGGGCGGGGGGAGCATGCCGTGCACGACGGAGATGTTCACGCCGCCCTTCTCGAGCACGGTCTCCTGGGGCGCGACGCCGGGCGGGGGCACGGGGACGGCGAAGACGCAGGAGAGGCCGCGGCCGCCCTGCGCGCGGAGCCAGGCGTCGCGCTTGAAGGCGGGGGCGTTGGGGTCGAGCTTTTCGAGCGCGGAGACGATGTCGTCCTGGAGCTTGGAGATGTACTCCTCGACGCGCTGGCGCATCGGAACGTCTGCCTGCGCTGCCATGGTATGTGTGGAGGATGGTGTGAAGGTCGACGCGGCGTGCGAGGAGTATATGTACAAGTTTTGGGCGGCCCAGCGGCCCAGATCCCGGCTCGTCTCGACCGGCGTCTTGTGCTAGGGAGGCGCAGGCCGGGCAGTCGCGGTGGACCTGGGCTTTCCTTTCGCAACCGTACGAGCGTCGGCATCGCGCAAAATTCTCCACCGGAGCTGTCCTGGAACGCGCGCGCGTCGATCGCGCGGGCGCGGAGGAGGAGCAAATCGAAGAAAGGCCGGCCAGCCCGCTCGCCCCGGGGTACGCTATGGGCGCTTGACGCTAGCGTTCCGTTATCGGTTCTGCAATTGGTAAGGCCAGCACTGTGTTCGTTCTTCCAGCTGTAGCCTGCTGCTGTGGCGTGAGTGACACCCTTGTTGACCGTGTGAGTATATGAAACAAGCTCAGATTGACTCCCCCAACAACACCTCAGGATCGCGCTACAACACCACGAGGACACTATCGTACAACACGAAGCACGACGGGACAGGGTATGCGACCGTAAGCGTACACGTCTCCCGAGAGGCGGCGAGTCCGTATAGGAGAATCTACAGCCCCGTAGGGCGGCCCAGCACGGAGAGTGGTCGACTGAGGTTGCGTATGTGGCTGATGTCCACGGACGCCCCTCCTCTCCGCATCCTCAGCAACCCGGTCGACAGCGGCGCGGGTGCCTCCTTGCGCTCCTCCTCGGGAGGTGCGTTGTCGTCCAGGGCTTGGAGCTCCCGCTTCACCATCATCGCGACCAGCATGATCGCGCACGCGGCGGATACGAGCATCTGGGGGAAGAAGCCGATCGCGTCTGCGCATACAGTCAGTATCCAGTTTCACGCTGGTGCTGGAATATATTCACCTATGAGTACACCTGCTCGCATTTACCATCAGGTCTGGATTATCCCGAGAAGAGCTGCCAAACTCACCATCTAGATCCGGGGCATCGGGCATGGCGTTCCGCAACTGCGGGATGAGCAGGATGATGATAAGCGTTGAGGCAAGGTACTTCACGATCCGCTCAGCACCCTCCACCCGCCACGAGAACGCGACGAGGGCCATCGTCGCATGTGCCAGCATCCAGCTCGCCGCGAACAGCAGCAACGCATACGTGCGCGCCTCTGGGGGGCGGCTCACGCGCAGCGTCAGGTCGCGCGAGGGAGCTTGCGTCCCGTTGGCGTTTTGCGTGTAGCTTTGGACGTCGTCGGACGAAATAACGAAGCTCGAAGTGAGCGAGATCGTGGCGAGACGCTGGATGGGGAGGGTCTTGTTCTCGGTGGGCGAGACGGCGCGCAGGGTGCTGGTGAGGAGGTAGGTGTCGAACGGGTAGAGGCGGGCTTGGTGCACGTCCAGGACGTGGTCGTCGTCGAACTGGAACATGTTCTGGATGCTAGCGATTTTCAGTCAATGGCTGGTCGGGGGTAGACGACGGATGGGACCCTACGTGTTACGACGTCCGTTGCTGCTAGCGTATGGAAAGAGTGTGGGATCGTATGTTGCCGCCGCTTCGCTCTCGCTATCACGTATATCATGAACGACACATCCACATGCTTGTGAAGTGCATTGCTCACCCGTCGACGAAGATTTTGAGAGGCATCACCGGCAAGCCGCAGTTCGCGCTGCCGTGGGCGCCCTCTGACCCAGGCAGAACGAAGCCCTCGCCGCACGCAATGATAGACCATCGTACAGTCAACGCAGGCTCGTCGACGTCCACATCCACATCGTCGCCAATGAGCACGATCTAGGCGTGCCGTCACCGGTCACGGTAAGCAAGCCTCTCCCTCACACCCGAGCCGACACACTCACCCCAGGGGCGTTCGCAGCTGTATCGTCCAGCAGAGCAGCGAACGGGGGCGGGTTATCGTCATCCCCGATGAACGCACACGACACCGCAAGGACGAACAGCAGCGACAGCAGCGCCGCGATGCCCACGACGAACGCCGGGCCCAGCGGCATGACGCCCGCCCTCGTCAGCGGCTTCAACGGAGGCAGGTTCGGCCCCGTCGTAGGTAAGGGCGGGGCGGGCGGCGTGCCTATATGCGTCCTTCGCCCACTGGATTTGGTACCGTTCGGACGGGCGTGCTTGTGCGCGGGCGCGCTGGAGCTCTCTGTGTAGGAGGATGCGGCGGAGGGGGGCCTGATGAGCCCCGTGGTGGAGAGGAAGGAGTGGCGGGTCGACATTCGGCCGGAAGACGAGGATAGAAAGAAATGAATGGATGGATGGATGAACGAGCAAATGAACGTGGGACGCTCCGAAGAGGCTCAGACCTGAGCAGCGAGGCAGCGGAGAGGGGGGAGGGAGGGGGGGGGTCTCGCAGACAAGCAAGTCGGTGAGCGGCGGGGCGGGGCTTGCGGCTCAGACACTCGTCGCCCGCACTTCCTGCGGCAGCGCGTGTTTTATTAACTCAAGGCGGGGGTCGGGTGGCCCCCCGCTGTATTGGCGGTGGCGGTGGGGGGTGGCATGGTGGCGCGCCCCTGCGGGCGCGCGGGCTGAGAATTCGAAGCGGGGCCGTGGCACAATCGTCGGGAGATGTCCAGGAGGCACGCTTCGCTCAGGGTTCTAGCACGTCGAACCTGCGCCGGGTGCGTCAGTCTGGACAGGTAGGCGAACGGGAAGCGTTCGTTAAAGCCGCAAATCCCTCCTGCGTACGGCGATCTTCTGCCAGCCATCGCGGTGGCACCGCACGCCGGACGGTGAAAGTTCACCGATATGGCGTGTGCTTGAAGGCATTCAGAGGTGTACAGCGCGTATGCATGACAGCTGAGGCACATCGGCGTATGGAGCTGCGCTGAGCCTTCCCTGTAGTGTGTATATTGTATCAGCACCGATGATTCCCGGAAGCTAGAGAAAAGCGAGCGGGAACTCACACATCCGCGAGCTAGCCCAACTAGCCTTGAATTACGTGTCTGCGCATTAGCTCAGGCGTTCTGTAGCGCATTGCCTCATAGGTCATAGCGGCTGTGCAGAACGCGCCTCATCCGGCTCGTTCCGCATTATCCCCGCGATCGTGCTGCGAGAACTGCGAGAGCTTGTGAACCTTCCTAAGAAGCGGTTCTAACAGAAGTAAGCTGTGTGAACGCATATCAAACATGGTCTGATAGCATCGGTCAAGAACCGGCGTTACAGGCGCAATACATATGGCCGTGGGTTAAAGGGTCGACATCCTATCCACAGGTACGTTCTACATCTAGGACCTGACTCGACATCAGAGCTGACAGCAGCGTGAGCATATGCACTCACATGTAGCACGGTACTTCAGGTACTTCAGGGACTTCGGCTTCACGCAGTCGCCGACAGGACACTTCTCAAGGTCTGTATTTCCTCCAATGGACCGCCATCGTCTCCTTCCGGCCCGAAGTTCTCGAGAACAGCAGCAGCGATCTCGAGGAAATGCTTAGTCTGCTCTTCGAGGAGCTCGCCCTCTCGGGGAGGGATGTCCGCGCCCGCGGTGCAGATGAGGTTCCATAACGTCTTTGACAGCTCAAGTGCATGCATGCCTGTCAAACCCACCACGGTAAGCGTTGATGACACCTTGCGCTAAAACGTCCTCGCAGCTCACCGATTTGAGGATAGTTCGGCGGGTACACGAGCACGTAGAACGCGAGCAGCGTGAGCCCGGCCTCGACGGCGTCCACGTACGGCCCTTCATGCGACGTCTTGCTGAACTGCTCCGAGAGCGCGGGGAGGTACGACTCATGGAAGACCGGGTACAACGTCGCGGGGACGCCTTCGAAGAGGCCCGGGGATGCGGGCAGTCGGAAGGCTCGCACGTCGTTTCCGAGTACGAAGGCTCGCAGCGCTGCATCAAAGTCGCGAAGAGCTCCTGAGGGGGAATCGCCTCGTTCGGGCGGAGGGGCGGCGGGTTCGACGCCGCGCTGGAAGCGGCAGAGTGCGCATTCGCATGCGAAGCCGTAGTTCACCTGGAGCGCCTCTCGTCGCGTTTGGTAGGGCAGGGCAGGATCCAGGTACGGAATGGTTATCTGCGACCGGAGGTAAGCGTTGAGCTACACCACGCGAAGCTGGAATCGGTCACCTCTTCGCCTTCGGCAATATCACGAAGAGCTACGACTTCCATGGTGACTGGCTCCCTAGGCTTGATGAGGTATTTGCACGCTGCGTTTGGTACACACGAGTGGTTGAAGAGGCGGCTTGCCAGGGGAAAGACCCCATGAGCGTACGAGTTGAGATGCGAATGCACAACGAAATTGTTGTTGCCAAACCGGGAGTAGAGCTCCTTGGCAAGCGAGAGGCTTTCCGACCGGTTGGCTCCTTTGGGTAGGCAGAGCGGGAGCTCGAAACTATCCGCCCTCGGTCCTTTCAAAAGCTCCATGAACGTCGAATAGGAATCGGTGGGAGCACCGCTGGTCTTCCACGACGCCGGCTCAGCGACCATCTGCGAAAGCAGCAGCGCGTCGACCTGATCGTGCGGCGTCAACGCCTGGTACTCCGTCGACGCGGCGAAGGAGTTGAAGTTCTTGCATAGCTTCTTATGATGCGCCGTCCACGCGTTCGTCTGGCCTGACGAGAAAGGCAGATGAGCGGGCACGATCAGTACATTGACGAGGACGAATCGTACAAACGGTTCCACAGTACCAGAACGAGGCGCACCCGGTGCACCGCTTGAGTTTCATTGAGTCCGATTGCAGGACGTGGCATGCATCGCAGCGCTTCCCCTTCGCCGACGGCAGGAGGCACGTCGCAAGGGCTGGGACGAATGCGATGGTTGAACCGGCTGGCAGCTTAGAAGTCGCAACCGCTGAATTACGGGCGGTTGGGTGGGGTGCCAGGCGAACCCGGGAAGCCGATGCTTCTCCAACCATCAATAAGTGTCTGTAGCCTTTTCCGAGCAATGCGAGTGTATGGTTCCCGACTGTACCGGCGAGGCTCTCCACCAACCTGAATGGAGAGGAAAAAGGTCCTGTGTGATCGTGGTCGAGTACTGACCACTAAGCGCCGGGAAGCCAAATTTGAATAGGAATGCTCATGTTTTCGCGGTACACAGGAAAGACCGAGAGCAATGTTGTAACAAAACAGAGTCACTAGGGCGATAGCCCGAAGGTACATCAGTATACATAGTACATCCTTCTACTCGATGTCGATGTTGATAATCTTGATATCCTCGTACGGCTTATCCATCTTGTTGGTCTTCACGTTCTCTATCGCGTGCACGACCTCGAGCCCAGACAAAACACGGCCAAAGATAGTGTGCTTCTTGTCCAACCACGGCGTCGCCGTCGTCGTGATGAAGAACTGCGACCCGTTCGTGCCGGGACCTGCGTTCGCCATACTGACTGTATACGGCCTGTCCCCAAGTGTCAATAATCGGGTTTCCTTGGTTGTCAACGAGGACTTGGCTCACCTGTCGTGCTTCAAGTCATCCGAGAACTCATCCTCGAATTCGTGGCCCCAGATAGACGTTCCGCCCGTGCCGTCGCCGAGCGGGTCTCCCGTCTGGATCATAAACTTCGGAATGACACGGTGGAAGATCACGCCCTCGTAGTACCCGCTGCGCGCGTGCCCGACGAAGTTCTCCACCGCTTTCGGCGCCTGCTGCGGGAAGAGGCGGAGGTGCATGTCCCCGAGCGTTGTGTGGATCGTCGCGCTGTTCGCAAGCGGCGACGGGCCGCCCTTGAGAGCAGGTGTGGACGCGGCGATGGTCTGTTCTTCGCGGGTCGGGCGCTCGTTGAAGATGTCACGATCGCCAGATTTGTCATCCCTGGAATCGGGTGAATGAGCATGATAGCGGAAAGTGTAGGAGAGACCGTATACTTACTCAGGCTCAGAGCGGGTGAACATGTAAAATCTTTGCCGCTTGTAGCCTGTGCTGACCAGGGTTGGGTCACGTACAGACTTCTCCGCCAGCAAGGGATTCGCTGAGGCGGCTGCTGCCTATGGCCAAATCTCAGTCAAGGCTCCTGAAGAGGGTATAAAGGGAGCACACCGCGGTCGTCCGCCCCTTCTTCGCCGGTGCTCCTTGGTACAAGGTCAAGTTCATGAACCGCACGGTCTCATCCTTGCCAAGTAGCCGTACCACCCGGTTCGTGACGGTATTCACGACTACCGCATGACTATATTAGCAGAGAGGGCATGAATCACGTCAACTTCGCGCATACCTTTGATACCGAGCAACGTGGGGTAGATCACAAATGAACCACTCTCATCCCAGACCGCGTTGATCCACATCCCAGGTATCCGGTCGTCAGGTCCAGGGAGCTCCAACTCACGCTCAACGGCTAGTCGACGACCAAACTCCATGTCGTCGACCTTGTAGATGGCAGTACCTGCTTGCTGCATCTCCTGGATTGCCGCGAGAGACTCGTCGTACCGACGGGTCATCTTCCCAGAGAGGAAGGAGAATATACGTATTTGGCGGTCGGGCAGCGAGAACGTCACAAAGTGGGAGGAGTCGGGCGAGAGGCTGATGCACGTCGGCGTGGATTTCGACTAGGTCGAGAAGGTCAGCCGACTGGACATAATGGGACAAGTTGAGATGGAGGAGACATGCCTTCTTGAACTCGTACAGGTCCGTTTCGCTCTTGTATTGCCAGAGCCCGGGCACGTTCTTGGGGAGCTCAAACGGCTCCGAAGGTTGCCAGTACTCGACGAAGCCACCCTCGTCTGCGGAGATGACGCAGTCAAACCGGTCGCTATACTGACAATACGCGAAGGGGCCTCAGTCGCCGTTTCAAGATGTGAAGACAGAGAAGCTGACCGTCATGATGTGTACTGGGAAGCGGTGAAGCTTCTCTATGGTCTCGAGAGGCTTGCCGTCCCCTCTGCCGTCGTATATGCGGATAGTCCCTGTGTTACGTTCTGAACTGCATTATGGGTCAGTAAGCCTACGTGCGAGGGAAGAGACTCAACGTACACAGCGAGAAGCCCCATCGCCTGCCCTCGTCGATGCACCCAGCAGCACGCGTTCGGGGTATATCCAAGCTTGAGCATGTTGATCATATCTGCGCCACAATACCCCGTTCAGAACCGACGCAGGAAGGAGGAAGTCGGGCGCCATACCGAAGTTCACAACGTCGAAGACCTTCGCGCTCCCATCCTCTGCAACGCTCGCGAAGAGCTGGCCGTCCGCGCTCGCGGAGACCGCGACGACCGGCGCGAGGTGCGCGCGGTAGAGCTTCACGAACTCGATGCCCTGCTCCTGCTTCTTCCACAGTTTCACGACCCCGTCCACGGAGGTTGTCACGAGGAACTCTGTCCTGCTCCCGCGCGTCCATCGGTTTATTGCACGAAGGAGACTGTGGCGGGGCGCACGCACCTCGTCATGACGCAGAAGTTGATCACATCTCTGTGCATGAAACTCTTGTAGTAGCGGTCCGCGCTCGGGAGGTGGTCGAGGTAGAGTTTCTCATGCGGGAGGACTGCGGGGGTGTGAGACGCGCCCTGCGACGTAGGCGTAAGACGACGGCGCGCTGACCTTTACGCTTCTTCTTCGCGACGGGTGCATCTGCGCCTGCGGGCATAGGCATCGGCCCGACGTCGTCGTCGTCATCGTCGTCCGCGTCCATTTGGTCGTGGTGATCCTCAGGCTCTTGCTTGACTTGGTGCTCCTCGGCCTCCTGTCCATCCCTCGACCGTTTTCCCAGAACAGACGCGTCGTTTTCGCTATCGGACATGGTAACTTGTAAGTAATTTGTAAGCAGCAGAGCGATGAGTGGGAGCCCAGAGACACGGCCAGAAATGGGCAGGAAGAGGAGGGCCAACCCGTGTAGGCGCCTACCGAGACACATCTAGCGAGCACGAAGTTGCGATCCATGTAGGCGCGCGGCGAACAACATATTCGAGTGTACGTCCAGTGTGCGCTGAACAGATAGTCTGATTAAATGTACACGATACATCATCCCAGCCCCCTACATAACGACGCAATCATCCTTCCCTCCCCCTTCCGCCAAAATGGCCTTCTCTTCCTCGGTAAGAGGGAGACCCTTGCGTGCGCGCTCCTGGATTGCCTTCCTCCTGCTCTCCCTCTCGGCCTTGGCTCGTCTATGGATGGTTGATACAGGTCCGGAATTACCGTCGGGGCCCATGTTACAGTAGCACGACATATTGATACAAGTCGAGAAGCATTACGCATTACGCCATTCCAAACAACGGCGGCGGGACGAAGGATAGGTTAGACGAAGCAGTGGGTTTCGGAGAGCAGCGTTGAGGCGGGTCATTCGTCGTGTCGGTGTCAGCATCATGAACGGGTTGAGTTGCAGGAGCGGGGGTCGTGAGCAAGATGGTATGACTACAGCTCTATGAGTGATCCACTGAAAAGTAAGCAAACGGGAGGAACTCACCGCTCGGTGGCAGAGAACGGGTTGGAACGCGAGGAGGTTGCACTAGGCTTAGCAGCCGGTGCCGGTTGTGGTTTGCTCTTGGGCGGTGCAGAGGGTCGCGAAGAGGGCGCACTAGCGGCGGCGCGCTTGATAGCGGCCACAGCGGCCGCCGAGGCAGCGCTCGTCTGGTTCGAAACGTTGGCCCAAGGGCTGCCAGCGGCGGGCTTTGAAGTCGCTGAGTTTGCATGGGCACAAGCGTGGTCTTGGGGAAACCGGTGCTGTGGACAGTACTGCTGCTTGCATGACTAAAGTCGTGCATGAATAAATAAATTGTGGCACGCGGTATGACCTTGTAACACTCACATCGCATCGTATGGGCGAGAAGAGCACTTTGCCGCACTTAGGGCGTGCACATGTCGGCGCGGACTTCGCCTTGTTCGACTTTCCGGTCATCACAGAACACTGAGTGTTGATGTGCTGCTCCATCCGGATGTTGGGGTCCTGTCCTGGCGGAATGGCAACCGGGGTGTTGCATAGCGGGCAAGACGGGGCCACACGGTCGTGCTTGGCGGCGTCGTACTTCTCGCAGTGGTGAGTGGTCGGAAGGAAGTGGTCACCACAGAACGCGTGTGCGCAGTGTTGGCACTTGAATGGGAGAAAATCCACCACAAGGCATGATGGCTCTGAGCATTGCTTCCCGATGTCGAGGAGCTGTTGATCGCGTTCGGGGGTGGCATAACCGGACATGGGGATAGAGGTGTAATCCAGGATATACGTTGCGCGGAGGCTTGTGGTGGGCAATGGTAGTACTGTGTCGTGGTAGGAGTGAACGAACAAGGAGAGACAAACCAAGACGATTTATAAAGCTGTGGACGTCGGGGACGCGCGTCCACCGATGAGGAGGAGGACGCGCAAGCTCTGCGAGGTGGTCTGCTGCTGCAGGAAAGCAGCTGAGCGCTGTCTGCGTCCAAGACCTGCAGGTAGGAAACGCTGACATAACGGGGCCACGCGCCGGAAGATTCGCGCGTTTGCTAGGTGGGCCGGATAGGTGAAAGACCTACACACCAATAGAAAGTAAAACACTGCTCAATGACATGGGTCGGTGGCGTAGTTGGTTATCGCATCTGTCTAACACACAGAAGGTCCTCAGTTCGAACCTGGGCCGACTCATTTTTGCAAATGCTCAAGCCCTTCCGGTCCTCCATCGGTTAGAATTGCATGGGTGACATCATCCTCCGACTCACCAGTACTGATTACTCAGCGTTATATATAACTGAAGGATGTACATATGTTCCCGTAGGCCTTTATCAAGCTTATTGACTGCGAGTGTCCGCCAACTGTCGACTCTACAAAGTCTCGCACAATTCAAGGTTTGCTAACTAGCGACCCAGTGCGCAGACATACGTAGACCACCGTGTATCACGGTCGTAACGCGGTCCACGTTCTTTCAAACTGCACAATGCTTGAAGAGAACGGTCATCTCGCTCTGTCCACCCGTTCTGACGACCACTGAAAGAAGGGGGGTAGTCGAAGCCTTGGGGGTCCTCGGGGGCAGTAACGTGACAGCCATCCTCTCCAGACGCCACTGGTAGTAGCCGTCACGGCTTAACTACAGCACTCGTTCATTTCAGTGAGTGCCATGCTGTAAACGATACGTTCTGCTATCACTGCTCTACCTAATGCTCGAAAGTCACAGAGGTCATCGAATATGCAAGAACGACCGCGCCAGATCCCACTACTTGATCTCGATACCTTTCGCCTCATACTACACTACGTCTCAGGAACGGAGCTCCTGACGTTCACGCTCGTTTCCCGCGTCATACGCGCAGAAGCCACAATGGAGCTCCTTCGGAGACCTGTTCATATTCTCCGTAACCAACGCCTGCGCTTTTTCTGCCGTTATCTACTCTCGGGCGATATCAGGAAACCGTCCTACCTCCGCAAACTCATAATCAACCATATAGAGAAGCCGCTCGGTCCAGAGGACAATGACATGTTCATACAAGTCCTTAACAGGTGCACAAACCTAGAAGCCCTCGACCTCCGATGGTGCGACGTGCTTTTGGAGGAGGATACACGCATACCGGCGGCCATCGCGAGCTTACCATCTCTGAGCCGCTTTTCGGCCTATCTGTACAGAGATAGACAGGAGTTGCAGACAATCCTGTTCAGCATAGTCAGAAGCTTGAAGACCTCCCTCAGGACCCTCCGCCTGCCTCAGATCTCCGACGAGATAGCATCCGCCGACGTCCTCAACGAGATAGCGCGGACCCATCATCAGCTCGAAGAGCTAACCTTCCACATCGTAGGCTTCACTCCCCTCACCCATGCATTCGCCTCCGTCCGCAAACTGCACCTCATCTGCGAAGAATGGCTCCCGAAGCTCTCGGACGTCTGCAGCACCTTCCCCAACGCCCGCGAGGTCACCTTCGACAACTACATGTTCCTCGACGAGGCGCCCCAATTCGTCCACGAGAACGCCGTCTGGCCCTCCCTGGACTTTCTACGTGCGACCACCGGCCTGATCCATACGCTCGGCATCACCTTTCCAGTGCGCCATTGGGACGCCGCGTTCTACGACCATGCGGCCCACGACCAAATGACCGAGGTCATCTCTCGTTTCCGTCCCAGGAAGCTTACCATCTGTGTCCACTGCGCGTCGAACTGGGACATCCCTCGGGCTCATCCGAACCTTGTGGTGTATGACTCGGGGAAGTCGGGAGTCAAACACCTGTTCGTGAAGGCTACAGTCTCGCAGCCCCGTATGGCGGCGACCGCAGA
Source organism: Trametes polyzona (assembly GCA_022606195.1). Taxonomy (NCBI): domain Eukaryota; kingdom Fungi; phylum Basidiomycota; class Agaricomycetes; order Polyporales; family Polyporaceae; genus Trametes; species Trametes polyzona. The sequence goes on along the minus strand of JABYQF010000009.1, from coordinate 1,116,916 downwards.
TTTCGTGGTACGTAATCAACTTCCTTTTCGCTCATGCGGAAGGTTGACGTTGTACTATCTCGTTTGTTATGTCCATAGGCGACCCTTCGGCCGCTGCTGCAAGACTCGCACGTGGAGCTGCTGCACCTTGCCGTATCCCCGTTCTTTACCTCCGACGATCCGGACGAGATTATCAAACCCCCAATGAAGTATTCCGGTCTTCCTGAGGCCGAGGCACCGCCGGATGTCGACGTCGGCGTCTTAGCCGCGGACATTGCTCAGCTCAGCCCCTCGATTCGGACCATCGCGGTTACCGTAGCGTCCTTGGGTCATTTCGTCTGGACTGTCGCACGCACCGAATACGGCGATGCCGTGGTTGTGAAGCACGAGCCGTACGAAGCGAGGAGAACCTTCGACGCTGAGGCGGAACGTTGCTTAAGAGAGTAGGGGATGTAGGGACAATGATTGCTAGTAACGAGAGAGGGCAGGGTACGTTCTCCAGAACCATATTCACTCTATCGCGATATGGTCACTCAGTAATAACTGCTCATTAGGGTATCACGGGACAGTATATATTAGCGTGCCTGTAGGGTACTGGACGCAGGGATGGTTTGCAGGATGTTGCGCTAGACCCTGCTAGACCACCGTGACTCGGGCTTTGCTGAAAGAGCACGATTCGGAATGCTCACAATCCAGCGAGGCGGAGATTTCCCAGAAGCTGTGATGGCGCGTGGGACATGCAGTGGATGCTACGACTGACGCCCCTACCGAGTTCCTGGTGGCAGGCTGGGTGGAATCTGCATATGAGTATGGCGGTCACTTCGAGAAGCAAGCGCCCGGCTCGTGCCACGAGTGCGCCACAAAGGATGCGTGGGCGCTCAGTGGTACCGAGTAAAGTTGCCATGAGGCTCTCGGACATCTAGCTAGGGCTGCGAGCTACTGTGCTATACGCTTGTTCTCGCCGCAATCGAGATACGGCATTAGACTTGTGGTGCTGCTCGACGTTAGATCTGCGACATAGCTTACTTTGCGCTTCTCAGGAAGGTCGGCAGATGAGCGCTGGGAAAATGGATCTTGGATATGCCTCAGAAGCTCAAGGACCGACTGTGCCTGATTTGGAGGTTCTATGGGACAAATACCAAGTGTCTGCATGAACGTGCGACGCAGTCATGTGTCGAACGTGCCGTGCGCACTGACCACAGCCAAGCGCAGGCCAGGGCTGTCGTCCGGCTGTCGCTGGCCCTGTGCCCGAGGACGAGGGAAGTATCTGGCCGCTACGGGTGCCATACGCGGCCGCAGTGGACATGGACCCCGTCACCCCCACGTCACCTTGGCCGCTCTTCGTCCGAGTATATATTCCTCTCCGTGTCGCTTCCCGTCCGGGCCTGTGCCCTGACGAGCTTCACAATGTCTCCCGCGCCCCTCGTCGATCCCGTTGCCACGTCCCCTGATCGCTCGGCCCTCTCAGACGCAGAGGCGAAGAGTCCCGTTCTCCCCGCAGACGACGACGAGCACAAAGCGAAGACCCTCATCCTCTGCTTCGACGGCACGGACAGCCAGTTCGATGGCAATGTGCGTCCCGCTTATCACGACGATGCTCCGCGCAAGCTGATCATCTCCTCAGAACACGAATGTCGTCAAGTTTTATTCTCTCCTGAAGAAGGATGATGACAACCGGCAGCAGCTATGCTATTACCAGGTAAGATGTCGCTCTTGTCTGCGTCTGGGTTTGCGCAACGACAAGCCCCGCTGCCCCTTCGGCCTGCGTCTGGGACTCCGCGGAAATGAAGGCGCCCTTCGACGTCATCAGACACCGTCCGATGAGCTTTCATTCGTTGATAGTCCTCTGACATGGAATCACACACAGCCTGGTGTTGGCACGTACTTCAACCCCGGAGTCGTCTCGCCGTTTTTCCAGTGGGCCGCCAAGATCCTGGACGAGGCCTTTGCATGGCGAGTGTCCGCAGTCAGCTATTCTCGTACCCGTCCTCTTACGTCCTCCCATCCAGGTATCTCGACGCACACGTGCGTGGAGGGTACCAATTTTTGATGCAGAACTACAATGCCGGAGACCGGATCTGCCTCTTCGGTGCGACGGCCGTCTTCTGCAAACGGCCCGTATCAATATTAACTTAGAAGACGCATACAGGCTTCTCGAGAGGCGCATATACGGCTAGGGCTCTCGCAGGCATGCTTCACAAGGTCCGCAGCCCTGTACTTGCCCGGTTAGGACTGCCCAGTAGTGACCTCATCCGTGATAGATCGGGCTGCTGCCCAGAGACAACCCAGAGCAGATACCCTTCGCGTACAAGCTGTATACCAAGACGGACCAGGACAGCCTGGCATTGGCTGCCGGTTTCAAACAGACGTTCTGTCGGACCGTCGAGATTGAGTTTGTGGGTGTGTGGTAAGTGCCCCAGTCTTCACTCTTTCCATGACGAGGTAGTTGGAGCGATCGTCAGGGAAACGGTGGCGAGCGTCGGGGTCCTGATGTCCCGTACCCTCCCGTTCACTACTGCGAATGCCACCATCAAGAAGTTCAGACATGCGTTGGCTTTAGACGAGGTAGGTTCGAATGCTGCTAGTTCGCGGTGTGCGATATCCGAAGAGCTGACGTTGAACGATAGCATCGCGTGAAGTTCTTGCCGAATTTCTACCATCGTAACTCGCAGGAAGCCTCCGCAACTGACAGAGACCCAGACGCATCGGCCTCTAGCTCAGACGAGCAAGCAGCGAACACGCATACAACCGAGTCCTCGGGCGTCGCGTCCGCAGGACCAAGCAAGCTGCGGCGACGCAGCTTGTTTGGGAAGTCTCCGAAGCTCGCGTCGAAGGTGGAGAAGACGAAGCTGCAGCAAGATCACGCGAAGGCGCAGCTGCGCGCAGGCCAGTCTCCCACAGGCTCCACCACCTCGAGCCTTGTCGCGCAAGCCCTCGGAGACCGCATTCCCGGCGGCACGGATGTTTTAGAAGTCTGGTTTGCTGGCTGCCACGGTGGTACGCATTACCACCTCTTACCTCTTCAGGCTAATTCAGGCCTGACTTGACGCATATACGCAGATGTCGGCGGAGGCGCTGTGGACGATGACGTCGAGGTCAGCCTGTCCGACATCACGCTTCGCTGGATGGTGCGCGAGGTCGTGCTCGCGCAGTGCGGCATCGCCTTCGATGAGGCTGCCCTGGTCCGCGCGAACATCCCAGAGTCCATCTTCCGGGGCGAAGGCTTCCCCTTGCCCGCGGAGACTACGATCTCACGCGCGCCCAGGGGTATGCACCACCGTGGGTTTTCCCCTCCCGACGACGCTCCCGCGGACTCCCAGGAGAGCGGTAACGGAGACACTACAGTCCCGCAAGGCAAGAGGCAGCAGGAAGGTAGCGCAGGTAGCGGAAGCGAGGGCGGCGATGCTCTGGACGCACGGGCAGATGCGCTGCAGCCCATCCACGACGCGTTGAAAAAGACGCCGACGTGGTGGCTGGTCGAGATCATCCCGACCTGGTACCCGTGGCAGGACGCGTCGGGGAAGTGGAAGACCCGGTTCTGGTGCGTGTCTTCACGATTCCACTTCTTCATGCGTTGCTGAACCGAGCGTCAATAGGTTCCACCTTGGGAGGGGACGTCAGGTCCCTGTAGACGTCCCGCCGATGATCCACGGGACGGTGCGGATGCGGATGGAGGACCCTACTCTGCAGTATACGCCGCGTGCGCAGTGGAAGCGCGGCACGGAGGTGTTTGTCTCGTAGGAACCGACCTTACCCAGCCCTTGACGCACCCACGTACTCACGACTATTCACGACATGATACGACGACTGCGGACGTTTCAGCTATGGACATCTAGTCTACTCACACTCTACTACCTATCGCGGCACCCACCGCATTATACATATGTACATATATCTCATGACTGCGCCGCACGACGTTGTACCTGTGTGTAGCAACGCATCATGAAGTTCCGCGAACTCTTCGGCGCGATGTCTTGTCCATCTCTTAGCCGCTTGTCACTGCACTGGACTTGCAAAGTTCGCCTGTCCCATTATACGATATTGCATATTCTCTAGGGATGTACGATAGACGTGTACACGAACGCAAGGGTCCATTAGTTTTATGGAATCCAGCACTGCCCGGTACAGAGACCACAGATGCCACGCAAAGCCCACAGTCCCGGGCGCCAACCCGCACCGCGACGAACTTAGTTCGGGGGCGCGAACGCGTCGGCCAGGAACTGCTCGATCTGCTTCTTGTGCAGAGCCTGTACAGAGGCGGTCAGCGTCGTGCGAGGAGCCGACGGAAATGGGGCGGACGCACCTTGCTGCCGGTGGCGACGGAGCTCGTGGGCTCGCGGCCCGCGTAGAGCGGGTACTTGCCCTTGTGGTGCTGCGTCTCGTTCGCGGCGGTGAGGATGCGCGGGCCGACGTACGACCATGCGCCGTTGTTCAGCGGCTCCTCCTACGGGTGGGATGAGTATCCGTGCTGTCGTTCGTGTGTTGCTTTGGACACCTACCTGGCACCAGAGGAGGTCGGCGTTGGGGTACTTGTCGAGATGAGGGGTCAACTGAATGACGTTGAAATGTCAATAGCGGCTAGGGACGGAGTGGTAGGGAAGACGTACGAGGTCGTAAGGGAAGGGCGAGAGCTGCTCGATGCGGCTGATGACCACGTCGTTGATGCCCTTCTCCTCACGCTCCTGGAGGAGGGTGTAGTACACCTGGCCTATATGCAGAATCCCATTATCAGCTCACGACACAACAACGAACAAAACGAGGGATTGGTGACGGACCAGTGCAGAGAATGTGCCGGCGGACCTTCTCCGGCGCGACGAGGTTCTCCGGGTGGGGGTCGGGGAGGTAGCGGAGGAAGTGAGTGTCGCCAACCATGTCCGAGAGGTCGGAGCGGGCCCTCGGGTGGCGAAGGAGGGATTTCGAGAAGAAAAGGATGAGCTACGAGGGAGCATACAGTTCAGTGAATAGTGGTGGTGCCATGTCATAGTCATACTTACGGGTTTGCGGAAGTCACGGTGGATCTGGCGGCGAAGAGCATGGAACTAGATACAGATAGTCGAGTGAGCTCAAATATTTCATAGTGATAAGAAAAACTTCGTACGTAGTTGGCGGGGGTCCTGTAGGTGAACGAGGTGAGCAAAAGCCCGCACTTTTCGACAGGCGAACAGGGGGAGTGGACTTACGTAGGGTACACAACCTGCATGTTGCAATCCTGGTGCTGGCGCTCGATCTTCTCAGGCGTGGGGTACACATGAGGGTGGTCGTCGCACAGCTGGAGGAATCGCTCCAGGCGTCCACTCGAGTGCTCTGGACCCTGGCCGTCGAAGCCGTGAGGCAGGTTGACGACGAGACCGGTGCGCTGGAACCATTTCCGCTCGCCCGAAGCGATGAACTGATCAATGATGCACTGTGCGTTGTTCGCGAAGTCACCGAACTGCGCCTCCCAGATCGTGAGCGCGTTGGGCGAGACGAGCGAGTATCCGAGCTCGAAACCGAGCGCGCCATACTCGGAGAGGGACGAGTTGCAGACGACGAAGCGCGCCTGGTCACCGCCGAGGTTGTTCAGCGGCACGTACTGCTGCTCGTTCTCCTGGTCGTGGATGACAGCGTGACGTTGGGAGAACGTGCCACGCTCGACGTCCTGGCCGGACACGCGCACATGTACCTTCTCCAAAGCGAGCGAACCGAACGCGAGGGCCTCAGCAGTCGCCCAGTCGATGTTCTTGCCCTCCTCGATTGTCTTCCCGCGGTTAGTCAGGATACGCGCGAGGTTGCGGTGCGGGTGGAAGCCCTCGGGGAACGAGGAGATGACCTTGCCGACGTGCTTGAGCACGTCCTCACTCGTGCCGGTGTTGCGCGAGGGCAGGTTCTTCTCGACAAGCTCCTTGGGCGACGGGAAGCCAGGCCAGCTCGAGGAGAGCCATTCCTTGCTCGTCGGCACGTAGTTCTTCGCGCCCTCCGCACCCTGCTCGAGCACGCCCCACACCCACTTCTTGTGGTCCTCGATTTCCTTCTCGGTGAAGGTGCCCTTCTCGACGAGCTGTTTCGTGTACTTCGTCAGCGTCGTCGGTTGCTTCTCAATCGCCTTATACATGCGCGGCTGCGTGAAGCTCGGCTGGTCCGTCTCGTTGTGCCCGTGGCGACGGTAGCAAACGATGTCGATGATCACGTCCGACTTCCATTTCGCGCGCCAGTCCGCCGCGAGCTGGCAGACAAAGTTGACGGCCTCGACGTCGTCGCCGTTCACGTGGAAGATCGGTGCGTCGAATGCCTTCGCGATGTCGGACGGGTAGGGCGTCGAACGAGCGAAGCGCGGGTCGGTCGTGAACCCGATCTGGTTGTTGACGATCAGGTGCACCGTGCCTCCGGTGCCGTAGTTAAGCAGGTTGTGGAAGCCCATGGTCTCGTACACGACACCCTGCCCGGCGAACGCGGCGTCACCGTGGAGCAGGATGCCCATCGCGGTGTTGTGCGCCTGTTCGTCGTTGGCAAAGTGCTGCAGGGCGCGGGTCTTGCCCAGGACGAGCGGGTCCTCGGCCTCGAGATGCGACGGGTTCGCGACGAGCGACAGAGAGACTTTCTTCCCCGACGGCGTCGGACGGACGTAATTGGCGCCAAGATGGTACTTGACATCACCAGCCGGGAAGTCATCGTCCTCGGCCGTTCCGGAGAACTCGTTCAGGATGGCCTCGATGGGCTTGCGGATGACGTTGGCGAGGACGTTGAGACGACCACGATGAGGCATGCCGATTGTGATGTTCTGAACGCCGTGCTCGACGGACCTGTCGATGAGCGCCTTCATACCGGGGATGAGAGACTCGCCGCCCTCGAGACCGAAGCGCTTCTCGTTGGGGTACTTGGTAGCGATGAACTTCTCGAACGACTCAGACCAGATGAGACGGTCGAGCACCATCCGCTTCTCGTCGATGGTGTAGTTCCACGGCTGGGGGATCTCGATGCGCTCCCGGATCCAGTCGCACTTGTCCTTGTCGGGGATGTGCACGTACTGGAAGCCTATCGAGCCGCAGTAAATCTTCTTGCAGGTGCGAATGACTTCACCAAGAGTCATGGTTTTCCTGTCCTCGGTGGCGAAGTGGGGGAGGATCCCTGGGCCGAGCGTGATAGGCGTCTCCAGGTCGCGCTCGGTGAAGCCATACCGGGAGAGCTCGAGCTCTGGCGGGTGTACATCGTTGAGGTCAGGGTCGAGAATTCCAAGTGGATCGAGCTCGGCGAGATGATGACCGCGTACTTGGTACGCGCGAACGAGGAGTTGGACCTATTTGCCACGCGAGAATAAACTTGCCGTGCACAGCGAGCGGCCGGAAATCAACGTACCTTCAAGTGAATATCCAGATCCTTGTTTCCGGCAAGGTTCAGGTTTGCAACGCCAGTAGGGACGAAACTCGGCGGAGGGGTGAAGGCCTTGTAACTCGGAAGGCCCTTCTCCATGCCCGAGAAGTACGCGTTCCATGACGGGTGGACCAGCTTCGGGTCCTCCCGCCATAGGCGGTACATTTCATCGATGTAATACGAGTTGGTACCGGTCGCGAACGCGTCGTTCGGCGATGGAGGCTTCGCGGGGGTGGCATATGTGCGTACAGCGCACGCGTTCGCAATTCCGAAACGATACCGCGAGCCGCTGAGGGGCTGGATGACACGGGGGAGACGGGTGAGCCTGTGCATGTCGGCTAGTGCGCGCGGTCAACGCGGTCGTGAGTCGTGAGGTCGTGAACGGGAAGAGGTGGTGGGAAGAGGAAGAGTGAGCTAGCACGACGAGGAGGTGAGGAAATATATTCGACCGAGGTCCGAGTGCAAGTTCCTGAATAGGCCGAAGCCAATGACGAAATCGGACTTGCACATCCATAGACGCCCGTCCGTCGGCCCTTCGGATTCCGGATTCCGGCTCGCCGATCCCGGCGCCCGTTACCCCGCATTCCGAGTGTGTGCTTGCTCGCTGTGCGCGACGGTGTCGAGCACTTTCCAGCACGCCATGGCTTCTCTCGTCCTGCGCGGTGCACCAAGGGCGAGCCTGGTTGGTCGCGTATGCAGCATCTCCAGGAGATCTACCCGCGCCCTCAATGTCGACCACAGCGTCCCCCCGGCGGGAATGCCGCCTCCACTGCGGGGCATCAAGGTGCTTGACTTGACTCGGGTGCTTGCTGGGCCCACGTCCACCATGTTGCTTGCGGATCTGGGCGCGGACGTGATCAAGGTCGAGGAGGTGTCTAGAGGTGATGATACGAGTGAGCTCATCGCGTCGAGTAACTGAACTTGGTGCACAGCGTGCGAGCTAACACGGCGTCTCGAGGGTCTTGGTACCCACCCTCCGCTCCGTTGTCCCCGTCTGCGCCCCAGGAGTCTTCCCACCTTCCTCCCGAGTCTGCATACTTCTTGGCAGTGAATCGGAACAAGCGGTCCATCACTGTGAACTTCAAGGAGCCAGACGGCCTCGCAATCCTGCACAAGCTGGTGAAAGAATCCGATGTCCTCGTGGAGAACTTCATCTCGGGGAAACTCGCAGAGTTTGGCTTGGGCTGGGAAGACTGTCGCAAGATTAACCCTCGCCTCATCTATGCAAGCATCACAGGTGTGCTTACCGACCTCGGACCTTGATAGTACATACTTGACGTTGTGCCCAGGCTACGGGCAGACCGGACCCTTCCGCAAGGCTGCTGGTTACGATGTCATTGTCGAAGCGGAGGCGGGCCTCATGCACATGTAAGGTTTAAGGTACACTCCGCTCCTCACGTTTGGCTCAACTGCTTCACTAGTACGGGCGAGCCGGATGGCCCTCCATGCAAGGTCGGAGTCGCAGTAACCGACATAGCCACGGGTCTATATGCACACGGCGCCATCATGGCAGCCCTTCTGTCCCGCCAACAGAGCGGCCAGGGCGTTTGGATCGATTGCAACCTATTTGAGTCTCAGGTCCGTCGTGGCGTCCTACCTGAAACGGCCAGACTAATTGACAGGCGTACAGTTAGCGGGCCTTGCGAACATAGCGTCAAACTACCTTATTGCCGGACAGCAAGGCTCGAGGCACGGTACCGCACACCCATCCATTGTTCCGTACCAAGTTTTCCCCTGCAAGGACGGTTTCATCATGATTGGGGCCGGGAACGACAAACAGGTACAATTTACGGCACGCACTAGCACAGGTGGTCACTGACCTATATATGCGCCTAAATAGTTCAAATTGTTCGCGGAGAAGATTTTGGATAGGCCAGATCTTCCAGAGGACCCCAAGTTCTCCACGAACAAAGCCCGGGTGGCCAACAGGCAGGAGCTCGTTGCTCTCATCACCGACGCGCTGCAGAAGGAAGGGCGTGACCACTGGATCGAAAAACTCACCGGGCTGGGGTGCGTTCTATCTTTGGTCTGACAGCTGGCGCGCCGGCTCATGACGATGCTCAGCGTCCCGTTCGGACCCATCAACAACATCGAGCAGACGTTCGCACACCCCCAGGTCGCTGCGCGGCAGATGATCACGGAAGTCGAGGTGTGTCTTGGAGTGATACGTGCCTATTCGAAGGTTCTGATCGGACATTGTGCAGCATCCGCGGGCGGGTAAGATTAAGCTGGTGTCGCCCGCTGTCACGTACAATGGGCAGAGGATGCCCATTGAGCGGCCGCCTCCATATCTCTCACAGCATACCAACGAGGTTCGGAGTTCCAGTCTGTCCGTGTTAGCGCCGCGACTGAACGCATAATCACGTCAGGTATTGACTGAGCTTGGATATAGTGAACAGGAGATAGCGCAGCTCAGGGAGAAGAAGATTATTTAAGTAGGCAGCAGCAATGCCATCGAGTCTCATGCATACCATCGGCACGCATCCATCCCACATACCGCACAGGTGTATTCCCAAGTTCTACTCACAAACTCCACCGGTGAAACGTGAACCTACCGAACTTGCCGATTGATTGTTTTGGTACTGACACCTCCGGGTGTCATGCTGGCAGCTACCCGGGACTTCGCTAAACGCTCACAGTGTCGTCATACAGGTGACGCACATACTCCCACCCGACCGGATACACTGTTATATACCCGCCCCAGCACAGCAGACAGGTTCACCAGGTGCGACCCAGGTTCCTCTCGGACGGCTTCGTCGTCTTTCCCATTGCGCTATGGTTTTGCCGAACGCCCCTCCATGACGCCGCTTCCACATGGACGGGAGTCTCCTTACTGGCTTCGCACGGCCATGCTGTTCGGAACTCTGCTGCTCCTTGGTCCGCTCTTCTTGTTCATCAAAGCACGCGGAAGCGCAGCTTGTATCAATGATCTGGCACCCTCCCTCTGCGTGCGGACATAACCTCTGGCCTCTACTCGCCTCCTGGCCGACTATGCTCGCCCCTTGCTCGCGAGGCACTACTGGGACGCTGCCTAACCGCCGACGATCTCGTTGAACTACCTCTCTCCTTCGTCAACTCCTGGTAGTCGATCTCTGCTTTCACATACGCCTGTTTCTGAGGCCTGGACGATGATGCGGCACCCGTACGCCCTGGTGCCCGACTCGCGGCCCCCATCGCTCTTCTCCGTCCCCTCGCGGTCCAGCACCCCAGAACCGCCACCTCCTCCGCTGCCTCAGCCGAACCGTCGATACCCCTCACTCGCACGTAGCATCTCGGTCCCTGCCCTGCAGTCTGTACATCCGCTAGGGGGGATCCGTGCCCCACCCCGACCTCCTGGAAAAGAAAGTACCACTGCTGGGCACTATGTGAAGCATTCCAGTCGAGTGACGCTCTTGTTGAGCGGACAGCGTGAAGGCGTCTCTCTCCCGGTATACTCGACCGGTCAGACTATCGAGGGCGTGTTGGCCGTCGCGCGGCCCTCCGGCGTGCTCGCACTCGAGGTGAAGGTAGGTAGGGCGGGAGTGGCCGGCGAGAGGCCGGCGAGAGGCCGTGGTCGATGTACCCCTGCACATGGTATATTTTCTGACATACTGAACAGATCCAAGGCACTCTCAAAGTCGAGGAGATTGGTGGTTCCGGGTCACGTACCCTCCGCGTCCTGGACGAGATGGTGTACAGCTGGGTACCGTCGCGTAACGGGCCATTTCCCTCGAACGCATCCTTCAGGTATACGCTCCCGAAGACGTTCGTTGACCCAGAATCCGGGAGCCGTTATGTGCTGCCGCCGACGTACAGTGCATACCTCGATGGTATACCGGGATTTAGAGTCGAGATTAGGTATGCGGTGGTGGTGAATTTGACGCGCCAACGCGAGGCGGCGACGCTCTGGAGTGGAGTCATCAAGTGCGTCTACATATCCCTGACTTGGCTGCGTTGGCTCCTGAGGTTAACACATGATTGTCATCCCATGTAGCATGAACATGCCGTTCCAGTACACGCACCGCACGCGCCCCGCCCTCGCCGGACCCTTCCCCAGTAATCCGCGGAAGACGGAGGACAAGCCGCGTACGCTGTTCACCTTCCAGATGCGCCCATGGCGCGCGGGGATGTCGGGCATCGACGTGCACGTCAGTACATCCCCTTCGCCATCCTCTCCGCTCTTGCCCGTGGCGCGCACGGTGTGGAGAATGCAGTGCTGACGAGGGCCATTACGCACAGGTGTACCTGCCTGCGTCGCAGGTATGCAGCGCCCAGGAACCGATCCCATTCCGGGTGACGCTCCGAGCGGACGAGCTCGCGCTCGCGCCGTTTGCAGAGTACCGCCCCCGCGCAGCCGCGTCGTTCCTCTCGCTCGCACCCTCCGCGGAGGCCTCGACCTCCGGCTCCAGCGAGTCCGTCGCGATCGCTGGGGGCTCGAAGAGCCTCTGGAAGAAGTACCGACCGAGGGCGTACACGGCGCTGACGCAGACGAATGCTCGGCGGTGTCCCATGCGGATCCAAGTGCAGCGGACGACAATTGTGGATACGCGGCGCACGTCGCCGAGTCCAGGTCCTTCCGCAAATACTGCAGGAAAGCGGAGAGCAGGATCCGACTGGCGGCTGCAGCAGAAAGAGCAGGGCGCATCCTTCGTGGGGCCGGAGGAGAAGAGCCATCTGTACAGCAAGCAGTGGATCGGACAGGGCGTCGTGCACGGAGCGAGCAGGAGCACGAATGCAGTGGTCTGGTCCGGGGCGATCATCATCCCGCCCAACGCCGCCGGGTTCGGGGGAGGGTTCGAGGTGGATGGGCTGAAGGTGATGGTGCGTGGTTTGCCTCTTGAGTGCGCGCGCCTGCACGTTTGACTGATCTTGGACGTGGGCCGGCGGCGGCGTGCGTAGGACAGCATCGTGCTTACGATCGAGGCACCATCGGGCAGCAGACCGCAGTACATCTCGCTCAGTGAGACTATTCCCCTACGGCTCACCTCGGACTCGTTTGGTAGCCAGGCGGCCTTGCCTGTATCGCCCCTGGTATAGACAGCTGCGCAGACATTCGTTCAATTTTGGACTTGCAATTGTACTACATATAGCCGTGTGCACCATGAGCACCACAGATTGACTGGGATCGTTGGACGTTGCCACCAACAATGACCGGGAAGTGCTGCGGGTAGTGGAATTGGTTCCCAGCGCGGGCGCCTGCTGCGAGCTTCGCCCGCGGCTGGGTTGTTTCGTCCCACATGCTCTTGCGGACGTGCACATGCTACCTGTCTCTCGTTGATGCATCCGGCTCGCTGTTTGGCTCCATCCCCGGTCGCACATGCGGTCTGTCTAGGCTTCGGAGGACCTGCACAGTGATCTTGCGGTATGATTGCCTCTAGCTAGCGCATCTTGCGAAGGGGCGCGCGCCGGACGACATTGAACAGATGCACGCGCGTGCTACGGTCCGCGCGGTAAGTATGGCGTGCGTGGTGTTGGGGGCAGGGACGCCGGTGGGATAGTCCGCGCGCAGAGGACGATCAGGACCCGGAGGCGTGAGCGTGTGCGCAGAGGAGTGGCAGCATCCGCCGGTGGCAGCGGCCGTCGGACGCCATATGTTTACTCATTGCCTGCCCCAGTCGCCCTTCCTTCTCCTTCCCGTCTCCCTCTTTACTCAGCTCTCCCTTACCCCAACGCTGCCCCCGCTGTGACCCATGTCGACGACGAGTCTCCCGAGATACGCCTCCTCGTTCACTCGCATTCCGTCCTACTCGGCAGAGCCTCATGAATACGAGCAGCGTCTCGCCCTGAACCGGCCGCCGCAGAGACCGGCCGGAGCCTTTGTGAAGCAGTCCAAGGGCGGCAACGTGAGCCTCCGCCTGTTCGCACAGGAGGACAACGTGAGCCTGCCGGTGTACGGGTGCGGTGATGCGGTCGAGGGCGCCGTGAACCTAGCCAAGACCGACGGGGTCACTTCCGTCGAAGTCAAAGTGCGTAGCTTTCTGTCCAGGGTCCCGCTGTGCTGCGGATCAATGGGCCGAGCTGATCGTCGTTCCTACCCGTCCAATCCGGAATGTGTAGATTGAGGGCAGCTTGCGCTTGCGGGAAGTCGGAGAGGGCGGCACGACCACCCACAAGCTATGTCTCTCGAAGGTGACACTATGGAATAAGGAGGCAGACCGAGGACCCTGTCCGTCGTCTCTAAAGTTTAGCCTCACGTTGCCGGAATCGTTTTCTGATGGTAGGGAAACATATGTGAGCATAACAGGGATATTGGTAGTGCATATACTCAGTCATTCCACCGTGCTCGCATAGCCCCTTCCTCCAACCCATGATGTGCACTTGTCGGGGGTGCCGGGGTTCAACGCAACCATCGAGTATGGGGTCAGCGCAACAGTAGTGAAGGGGAAGACATCTTCGCTGCTTCACCGAATTGGTCACCCGTGAGTAGACTATACGCCCTTCCACGCGAGGCACATTGAATAGATTTACGACGAATTGCAGTACCATTTCGACCCCGTTCATCTACCTCCCCCGTTCACGTCCAGCGGTACCCCTGCCCGAGCCCATGTACCGATCATATGATACGAATGGGCTTCTTCTATCGCCCGATTGGCGGTGTTGGGACGCGACCATGACGGCAAGAACATCCACAAGCAAGGATATTCTTTGCCAGGTGGGTATATGCGCCGTTCCGAACCCCGCGAGACTAAGGGGCTGATGTACACGGATCCGTAGCTCTATCTTCCGGCGTCGCGAGTGTTCAGCATCACTCAGCCAATACCCTTCCACATCACGTTCTCTTCGTCTGCGTTCTCCCTTGCTGCCTATCTGCCATACGGACCCACGGCGACCATCCTTGCGCCGAACAAGCAATTCACGCGTATAAGGGTTCTTAGGCAATCAACAGTCGATGTTCGGTGCGCACGAAATATGTGTCGCGATGCTCTGCCGTGATTGATCAAGTTAACCACCCTGTAGGAACGCACTAATTTTGGGCACAAAGACCGATATTTGGCGAGTCGATACCATTGGCGAGGCTGAGTTCAGACATTCCGTAGGTCCCAGCTAAGGATATCCGCCTTTGTAACTTCCTGAACCATAACGTAGGGCGACGGTCCTGACTGGCTCTCGTTCGCCGGCGAAGTCCGGCTAGACAGGGACGTCAAGGTCGGGGGCTTCAAGGCGGGCGGGCTCACCGTCAAGGTACGGTCGCACTATCCGCTGATAATCACTAAAGTATTGACGAGCGTTTTCCGCAACACTACGTAGGACTTCATCGAGCTCAGCATGGTCCCGCCTGACCCGGTCAAATGCCCGTTCAAGGAGATGCGGCTCGTCATTCCCATCCGTCTCACCACCGACCCATGGTCGTCCGATGGCTTCATTCTCTCTGTCGCAGAGTCGGACCTCTCGGCACCGCCTACGCCTCCGGAGCCGCTCTAGGGCCTTCGCTACGCTCCCGCTCGGAAGTCGACTGAGCTCCCAGCATTGGTGCGATAGTGCATTGTCTTGTGTATTTCTTGTGTTGTACAATACGCCGTGCTCACTCTTAGTAATGAATGCTTGCTGTATCATTAGGACCACAGAGCTTAGAGGGTGGCTTCGGTATGCAGTACGGATGGTAAGTGGCCCTGGTATACTGAGAATTCATGCCTGGGGTATGTCAATCTCGCCAATCCACACGCACTCTGGCGGAAGAAATGGTGCTTTATCTCCTCGACTGGGTGTCCCTCGTTCGTTCGTTAACGTTCTGGATATTGGATCAGGTACAACTGGTTGACCACCTTGTCTCTCGAATACCCGTACGATCTCGTCGTTACTCCCGCCGCCAACCAGGTACCCGCTTCGCTCGACGCTCCCGAGTAGGCTCGGTGCCTCGTCGTCGCCACCAGCATTCTCGAGAGGGATTCGCAACCCAGGCGCTCCAATGTGCGCGACCGTACATGGAAGGCGCACAATTGAGCGCTGCATTGCAGCCCGCCCCTCCAATCCTACGGCGCTGCATTCCCTCGGGGCGAGGTATACTCCCCTGCACACCGCTGCGTCCACACCCATTCTCGTGCCTCGCTGGCCCGCCTTTTGGGTACACCCGCGCTCGGGGGCGTAGGTACATCCGCACCCAAGCCACCGGAGATTGCAGAGGCATCACCGCGCCCTGGGACTACGACGAGGACCGCCTCTCTGCGCTCTGCGGCCGACTCTCCTCCACTCTAGAGGAGGGACGTATATAAAAGCCCACGCGGTCCCTCTCGGACCTCGGTCGCTCGTTCATTCGCCGTTCCCCGCCAAGGTCCAGGACCCCCTCCTGCTCGCGCTCGCTCCAAGGCTCCGGCTCGCCCGAAGATGCGCCTCACCATCTTCGCCTCGGTCGTCGCGTACGCGGCGCCCATCCTGTCCCAGCAGATCTACGACATCGTGCGTATCTGACTTGTCTCGTAGTCGGTTTCACTCGATTGCTGATCGAGGTTACCTCTGCGTAGTGGTCGACGACGTGGGATCGGTCCCAGCTGCTCACCTACACGAACCTCTACCCGAACCCGGTCCAGTTCAAGACTCCCGGTGCGATCGGCGCCGCGGACATTGTTATCAACGACGCTAAGACGTACCAGACGGTCTGGGGATTCGGCGCATCGTTGAGTACGTACCTCAACCGTCGTCATGTCGTGCGCTCTCTGACAGTCTATCCCGCACAGCCGACTCCTCTGCCCAAGTACTCAACGACTTGAAGGTTTTATCAGACTGCCGAGATCGAGAACGAGTGACTGACGACGTGGCTTCGTGCAGAACAAGAACGCGGACAGCTACTGGAAGTTGCTCAAGTACCTCTTCGACAGTGGGTCGACCATACAGTAAGGCATCCGACGTTACCCTGACATCGTTCCCCTACAGCGACAGACGGAGCGAACTCCGCTGGCTTCTCCTACCTCCGCATTCCTCTGGGCGCCTCGGACTTCTCCAACACGGGTAAGTGTGGACCCCGTACTCTACGTTCCTCAGTCTCCACGCATACATTCTTCGCCGCTCACACAATGCATGCATGCAGTCTACAGCTTCGATGACGTCAGCGGCGACACTTCACTAAAGAAGTTCAACATCAACAAAACGCCGTCGTATGTGTTCACCGTGCTCAAGGATATCCTGGCCGTCAATGGAGCGATCAAGATCCACCTACTGCCGTGGTCACCGGTAAGCCTTCGGAATTATGTCTAGGACTAAATGGCATGTTTGCTGACGGGAGATCCGCAGCCGGGATGGATGAAGGATACAGGCTCGATGAATGGTGGAAACTTCCTGTCTCAGTATACCTCTGTCTGTGCGTTCATCCGGTCTCACTCTCTCCCAAGGACGAGTACTAACTTAGAATCCAACTAGACGCGAAGTACCTCCTGAAGGCGCTGCAAGCGTACAGAAGCAAGGGCGTCAACGTTTTCGCCATCGGTATACAGGTATGTCCCCATCTTATGCCTCAATGATGCCGAGTAGCTGACCATCGCGTACGCAGAATGAGCCTGAGAACTACAACCCGACATACCCGACTTGCGTCATGACGCCTGATCAGGAGGCGGCGATCGCACAGTCCCTCCGGTCGCTCATGGATAGCAACGGCTTCTCGGGCACGAAGATCTTCGGCTACGACCACAACTGGGCCGACGGTGGAGGATACCCCATCGATCTTGTAAGTCTTTCTTTCCTTCTGGTCGCTATGCGTGGTTGGGATACTGACACGGCCATAGATGAACGACGGCGCAAGCGCGTTCGCGGGTGTCGGCTTCCACTGTTACTCTGGCGGTGTCGCGCAGCAAGACGCGTTCCACTACGCGTACCCCAAAAAGGCCATCCTCTTCACCGAATGCTCCGGCACGTACGGCAGCGACTGGTGGAGCGACCTCAAGGTAAGCTGTTAATGTGTAATGACCCTGGTCAACCACGCTTACCGACCTCTAATCTTCAGTGGTACATGGACAACATGTGAGTTGGCTCTGTGGAGGTGTTCCCAATGGTTCATGCATACTGACCTCCCGCTCCTAGCTTCATCGGTTCGATTGAGCACAACTCCCACACCGGACTCATGTGGAACCTCGCCCTGGACGGAAACGGTCAGCCCATGCTCCCCGGCACGAACAGCTGCTCCCCGCCCTGCCGGCCAGTCGTCACCGTCAACAGCGACGGAAGCTGGAGCGTGAACCAGGAGTGTACGTTCTCCTTACGCTCTAACCTCTGAGAATCCGTATGAATTTGTTCTTCCCATACAGTCTATGCGATGGCGCAGGCGTCGAAAGCCATCATCCCCCGCGATGCGGGCGGTCCATGGGGAAAGCGCATCTCGGTCAGCGTCGGCGGGAACCAGAACTGGGCCCTGCGCGTCTCCGCGTTCGTCACTGGGCGGTCGAACACGAACGACTGGCTGCGCTACAGCCTGGTTGTTTTGAACTGGTGCGCAGACACCGCCCTTACCCCGCCGCTTGCTTGCCAGTGCTGACTATCTCACTGTAGGGCTGACTTCCCTCAAGGTTACTGGAACCCGACCCCAGTGAAGACGACCATCGAGTTCCGCGGGAAGCAGGTGAGCACCTCCTGTTCTCATCGATTTTCGTTTGACGGAGCTAACGGGCACCCGGTAGGCGACGTACACTTTCCCCGTGGGCATCACCACGCTCTGGTGGTACGCCCCGAACCAGGGCCACTACAAGCGCGACGAGTTCGACGACGACGCCACCTTCTGGTTCGCGAACGCGACGGAGGCGGGCGTCGCGTTCGCCGATGCGGCCGAGGGCGCGGCCGAGGCATTCGAGGGCGCCGAGGGGGCGTTCGACAGTGAGACCTTCTACATCAAGTCCAACGGCGAGAGGGTCCGCAGCGCCAAGTTCCTCTGAGCGTCCGTCACCGCTTGCGCTCGATACTGTAGAGCTTATACTCTTCCTACGTTCTCTTTAGACCCGTGTATCTTTGCTGAACATCCTTTCCTTCTCTCCTTGGTTTTGTTGTTGCCATATTTAACTTCGTTCTTGCGTCCCCGGCTTGTTACCAGATGTATATCTATAGCCCCTTGTCCTGTTTAGAAAGATCTTGTGTATCCTTATCGAGTACCACATATATGTAAGACCGCTCAGTCGGTCATGTCACGAATACAACAACACATTATCCCACCTTCCCCATCCTACCCATCTTCGCTGAATCGCTCGCTGGACGACGGCTCAGAACCGCGCGTGCAGCGTGACGGGGAGCGCGGGCCTCCTCGACATGAAGAAATCCTTGTACCCCGCCTCGTACGCGCGCGGATTCCACCCCTCCCTGAGACGCACCTCGAACTTCTGCACGAGCGCGCACGTCACCGCGCGCATCTCCTGCAGCGCCATCGGCCGGCCGACGCAGTTCGCGGGCCCGTGCGAGAACGGGATGAACGCGGCCTCGTTGTGCACGAACTGCGGGGCGCTGGCGGACTTCTCGTTCGACAGGTCGGGAGCCGGGGGAGGCGCGCGGCCGGCGGCGATGAGCCAGCGTTCGGGCCAGAAGTCTTCGGTGAGCGGTGAGAAGTTGCACGGGTCGCGGTGGAGGGACCACGGTGGGATGTACATGGCCGTACCGGGAGGAACGTAGCTGCGGGGTGAAAACGACATTAGTACAGTTTGGTGCACTCAAGATGCGGGGGACATACTACGGTCCAAGCATGACACCTTGACCGCGATGAGGGACTTGACGCTGTGTACCGCTAGGGACGGGCGGGTACAGACGTAGAGTCTCGTTTCTGCTCCTCGTTAGCCTTACCATGACTCCAACTGATTCGTTGAATGCTCACATCACGGCATTGAGGTAGTGCATCTCGCGATAATGCTTCGGGTCGCCAGGGTTATCACCCGGGGGATAGAACTTGTCTACTTCTGCCTGGAGGCGCTTATATGCGTCCGGATGAGTCGCCAGACAGAAGAACAGGCTGGTCAGCGCGCTGGCGGTAGTGTCCGCTCCGGCTATGATAGCGAGAATCCCGTCGTTGATGAGTTGGAGGACTGGGGGAGGGCTTCGGTCGGGCAGGTCCTCGTTGTTCTGTCGATGACCATCAGCCGAGAGCCGAACGGATTCGTGGAGTGCACTTTACCAAGTAGTGGAAGATGTCCTTGCGTTCCGACCCTCGCTCAATGCGCCGCGCGGTGAATGCCCGACAATGAGCTCCCATCCGTTTACCGTGCTTGGATATGAACGGGATGCGAGCGGCGTACAAACCAAACCACGGGATGTGGCCGATGAACGTGGCCGGCCTTCACCGGTGGTGAGCGGCACATCGGTGTACGAACCAATTCATGATGCTTACGGCGCTCCAGCACCCATCGTGGTCCATATACCATCCTTATCCCCCTCGCGCATGAGCTCGGATCCGCCGCCGTACCTGACGCCCGCAGGATGAGCTGACGGTGTACACAGAGAGGTCTAAAGAACAGCCACCTACGCCATATCGCACATGAAGTCGTAACTGGGCGTTTGCAGCCAATTAGCTCTCCATTGCCGTGAATACCCAAATGACCGGCAACTTACGTGAAGTAGTTGATGTACTCTCCCAGAGAGATCTCGCCCTTCTGCCGTTCCAGCGTCTCGACTAGCTGGTTCGCCCGGGAGGCGACCTGTGGCTCGTATTCCTTCAAGGCGGCAGCGCTGAAGGCTCGGCTCCAGGGTTTCCTGCGCTCGTGGTGCACTGCCGGATCCATTATCCCCGGAAGAGGTAGATTGCTGATAGTGCGAACACGTCCTATCATGACTATCATGCTTGAGGCATCAGCCCGACGTCTCCCGAATCGCCAGGAACGAATAAGGGCTCCTTACGCGGTCCTTTCGGCACGCCTGATGGCCCAAGCATAGGACTGATGACTGAGGGGTCCCTGAATGACAACTCGTTCGGGCCTGGAGAAAGAGGGGGACACGGGGTCAGCCCTGGGATAGCAAGAGGCTGTAGGGGATTTCAGTCACCCGTTCGTACTACGTCGCCGTAGCGTTCATGTAGCCTCTTGATGTAAATATGCTGGTCGCCGCGCAGTCCGATCCAGGCCATCCAAAACTTAGTCAACTTGCAGCGAACAGGACCAGGGTATCGTGCCAAGGGATGTAGAGGCGAGAGGCGGTATAGGACGACAGAGATGAGAAGTACCGAGTAGAAGACGCTCAGCGATGCGCATAACGCATGAAGGAACGACAGCGTCAAGCTCAGGAGTATAGTCCCTATAAGAGGAGGCACTGAGACCAATGCTAGATGCGTGGCGATGGAGTAGGTCTCAAGGTATCGAAATAGCTGGTGTGTGACCTGGATATATGCTCATTAGACCACGACGTGCCGCCCATTGTGCTTGAAAAGTGTACGGACGTACCAGCCCTAGCGCACAGACAATGAGCAGAGCGCCTTCTGTTGAATTCTGCAAGCTCACGAGGGGCGCCATGATGGACGCACCAGAAGATAACCGGACGGGTCTGCTCACACCTCTGGGGTATTGCGGCTTTATAACTGTCCGGTGGCCCTGGGAACCAGCCGGTGCAAGCGCGAGCGCAATCATCGAGTGGTGTATCTCACTCCTGATGAGGAGCCCAAACTGCTATAGCGGGACTGATCGGCGTGCGTCTTTCGACCACCACCATCATTGTACACCATGCAAAATGTTGGCATCCACCATAGTGCCAGTACGCGGCTCTGGTACACTGATAAGGCCACTAATGAGTGCAAGTGCCCAGGAACAAGATAGAAAGGGCCATACCTCAAAACTAATGGACAACTTTGAGCTCTACCGTTCTATCGCACAATGACTGCTGCAGGATGCTCATGGGATCAAAGCCAAGAACTTGACGAAAGGTCCGAGATGATGAACGTGCAGCGCAATGAATATGTTAGAACCGCGTGGTGGAGCATCATGTGCTCTCTGATGGTTCTGCTGCAGTAGGCTGCAGTCTGGATGACCCTCTAGAAGCGGTATGATATCGTTGTCGAAGTCATCGAACCCAGGCGGACATGAGAGAACGGACGAAAGCGGGCTGGGCCGGGATGAAGAGGATGGAGAGGACGAGAACGAGGTTCGAGAACGGGTGACGGAAAAGGCAGGCGCCCTATATCATGCGCCTCCGCCGATCAGCAGCCAAACGCTCTCCCTCCCTCCATGTTTCCTCCCAGGCCCCTCCTCCTCCTCGCCCTCGCCCCCGCCCTCGTCCACGGCCACCACTCGAGCTGGTTGCGCAAGTTCACCCCTGGCTCCCGCGACGACGGCAGCTGGCTCTGGAGCTGGGCGTGGGCCGCCGACGGCACCGTCTCCGTCGTCGACCGCTCGCCTCCCGTAACCTTTCCCGCGAGGCCTGCCTCTTTCGGCGCCGAACTCACAGATCCTCTGCTGGGATATGTGATCCCGCTGTCTGCCTTCACTGCACCTTGCCCTCCCGATTCTAATGTTTCGACATCCCGCTATCCTTTCGACCCCGATCCCGTACTTGGATGCCCCGAGCTATGCACAAGCGGTCATGAGCCTGAGCCCACCGACACCTGGATCGCTCTGGTCCAAAGAGGTGGATGCCCCTTTGTTGAGAAGGCAAGGCAGGCGCAGAGGCTAGGCGCAAGAGCAGTAGTGGTTGGCGGTGATCGAGACAACCCAGACGCTTTGCTCAATATGTTCAGCGAGAGTACGTCGTCAACTTCCCAGGATCTTGTACCTGCAGCAACTCACACATGCCATTCGTGCAGGAGATGCATCTGACGTCACCATCGCCGCTACCTACATCAAGTATTGGGATTACGTCCAACTCTCGTCAATGATTGCCGTGTCCAATACGACCCACTCCGGTCTCAAGACACTTTCCCTGCTACTCAACACCGAATACTCTGCATGGGAATGGTACTCGTAAGGTTTTTCCTGCCCGTGTAGCATCACAAGCCTCTGACAACCACAAATTTTAGCCCCATCATCACGTTTATCATTATACTCCTATTACCATCCCTCCTCACTTTTATCACCCTCCTAATTCACCGCATCCGAGCGGCACGCGCAGCGCAGCGCGACAGAGCGCCGGAAAGCGTCGTGCACAACCTGCCCTGGCGCGTGTGGACCGGCTCAGGCTGGGAGAAGCACGAGCCTCCCTCCGACACCGCGGAGGCGTCTACCGAAGCATTGTCCGACCAGGATCTCGAGCGGGGCCCGGACACCCCGAACGCTTCGACATCCCACGACGTAGCGCTCCCGGCGTGGGTCGAGGAGCAGATGGAATGCGCCATCTGCCTGGAGATGTTCGTGAAGGGCGATCGCGTGCGCGTCTTGCCGTGCTACCACCTCTTCCACATCACCGAGATCGACGAGTGGCTTATCCACAAGAAGAAGCTGGTACGTGCCTCACGTTCAACTACCCAGCCACTCGTAACTGAGCGAGCCCCCAGTGCCCCATCTGCAAGGCGGATGTAACACTTCCCCGACGCCCGCCAACTGACCACCACTCCGCTGACCATCACCCACCCGAGCACTCCACACAATCTGCACCTCCATCGCCTACATCTTCTACACCTCGCCCGCCCTCGACGGCTTCGGAGCCTACCGAAAGGACACCTCTGCTGCAGAACGTCGACCAGACATCCGACGACGGCACACGCTAACCCCAGCTGAACACGCAATGACCGATTCACGACTTTCATGACGTCTACGTATACCCTGTACTACAGGACCTTTTGCGGTACACTTTACCTCTCTTACCCTACTTCGGCCCTTAGGGGATTCATTTGTTATTCCTAACCAAATTGCCTACTGCACGGCTACTGTACCACCCTACTCTTCTCCTCGCAGCGAGATATGTATCAAAGCAAATGTAAAACAGTCTCTCGAAAACAGAAGTCGTTGCGCCAACAGTCAGCGGTTGCGTGTATCATTGGCAGAAAAGCCCATGGCAGCAGGCGCACACATCACCGATGTCGATCTACCATTGGCGTGCTAGACAATGCCTTCCTGACCCATGTAGACCCATACTGTACGTATATGATGGGAGCAGCACCGATACATCAAATCACCGCGCGATAACCAACCGCGTCTCGGGCCCGTCCGCTTCCGCGTCCGAGTCCGACACCTCCATATCCTCGTCGCTGTCCTCATCGCTATCCTCATGGCCCGGGCCGAACGCGCGGATCTCAAACACGTCCCCATTCCCCTCCGTCCGCAAAATCCTGCAAAGCGCGCACACGCATCAGCACACATCCACCGAGGGTAGGACACAAGGGAGGAAACCACCGCACGCACTGGTCGAAGAGCGCGATCGCCTGCCGGTCGTCCCCGTCCGCGTCCGCGTCCTCGTCGTCCTCCGCGGGGCCGTCGATGATGCCCATCGCGCGCAGGAGGAGCATGCGCGAGTTTGGGTCCGACGGCGGGACCGCGCGCACGCCGGGCGGCGTGGCGGCGAGCGGCGAGGTCGAGGGCGAGGCGGGGGTCGGGCTGTGCAGCCGGATGTAGCGCTCGATGCCCGCGGTGAGGAGGTAGGGCCGGTCCGGGTGGATGAGCGCGGTGTTCACGATGGAGTCGTGGCCTGTGCGCGCGGGATGGTGGTCAGGCTTGGTGAGAAGGGAGCGGGGAAGAGGGAGAGAGGGGGCTGGTCCAGCGGTGCGTACCTGTGAGGCGGGCGTGTGGTACGGAGAGTTCGACTGGGACGTAGCGCGGGCTCATGTACGACTCGGCGTAGCCTGCGCAGTAAGTGGGCGTTGCATGAGTTTTCAGCTCCAAGGGTGTGGCTTGGTGGGGAGGATAGACGGACCTATCTCTCCAGGCCGCGGACACAGATCCCACTCGACATGGTCGACCACCACCCGCTCTGCGCGCAGGGTCGCCTCGTCGGGTATCTTCCACAGATACGTGCGGAAGTCGTCAGAGCCGTGCGCATAGTAGTTGTCGCGATCCAGGCCAAACCCGCCCAGGCTGCCGTGCTGTACAGGGCCGTCAGAAGTTCATCGGCGATCGGAGTCTGACTGTTCAGTGTACCTTCATAGTACAACTATTGGACCAGGTCGTTTCTCCTGGGAGTACCGGCGAGCCGTCGGGTTTATATCGTCCGCTGAACGTCGCGATCGGGTAGGGGTCGTCGATGGTGTAGAGGGTCGGGTAATGGTGCTAGCGTCTACGTGTTAGCCAGAGCAGCTCAGTCGTAGCACACTACTCACAAGCATAGTCAACGCCAATTTCCGTCCTGCAAACGGTAGATGAATACGCGCTACGGCGTTCAGCCGGTCGGCCTACCTCCTCGATCGAACACCAGACTGCTCGTCTCCGGGCGGGCCATACACGGCTGGCCCTGTTTTGCTATCGCTGTGACATACTAAGCAATGTTAGTCGTCACCATACGGGCCGCGTGCACACACACCTTCTGCACGATGCCCTTATGTCGTCGCTGCGAGAGCGGGCCGAACGCTATCCGGACGTCGCGGAGGCAGACCGCGCCCTGCGTGTCGCTCGTCGCGAACAGCTGGGTCATCGTCGGGTGGTATTGGACGCAGGAGAAGGGCGCGATTTGCTGCAGGATGCCCTGCGCGCGGGTGTGGCGGGCGTCGGCGCGCATGTCGTGCAGGATTATTCGTCCGTCTTCCCTGCGGAACGTGAGTGTGACGCGGTGGGTACGCGCCCACGGTGGACTTACGATGCACTGAGGAATAGGTAGTCGTTCTCCGGGTGACATGATATAGCCCTGATGCTATCCTGCGCCGAGTAAGGACACGGCACAGATCAGAGAACGAAAAGGATGGAGGCGCATACATCGTGCTGAGTGTCGCTCACAGAAGGTGAGCTTGGTTCTTGGTTCCTGCTGGCCACGGCTGTAGATAGATGGGAGAGGTCATACTGGAAGATGTATGCCCGTGTATCTCCCCTGGGATGTACGATTTCGTTAGGCAGTTGGGGGCGAGAAAAAACAGACCGACCTTGCAGCACTTACGAATAGAGATATTGCCCCGATGCAGAGAAGGCCAGAGTGAACACGTTCGCCTAGCAGGGACGTGGTGTTGATGGATGCTATTCCGCGTTGGACTTGGTCTGGAAGGCGAGAGCTCACCTTGGGTCCGACAGACTTCCAAGAAGGCATCGAGAGCTCATCCTGGTCAAAGTCCCAGAGAAAGACGTTGGGATCTAGGATGCGAGAGAGTATCAACGGTGCCATGCAGTGGCATAGAATGCGCGATCAAGCATACGTACCATCTCCAGCACTAGCAAGCCATCGGCCGTCCTTTGAGATGGCTAGCGCGTTGACGCAGGAGGTATGGCCCAGTAATTTTCTACAGGCAGCAAGGCTCAATCAGACAGAGTCGACTACGACCGTCGTGCCTTCTCAACTTTGAGTATGGCAAGCCGTCGGAGAGGAGCGAGTTCACGGCTTCGCGTCTCCTCGCGATCGGGGTGTTCTTAGTGTAGGAATCCGCCGCGGTCCACAAACGACTCAGGCGGCTTTGGGGTATATGCGGAGTCATGGCTGGAGAACACGCTCGGGTGGCTCTGCGTCTGCGCGAGCAAACGGGGTTGAGAGGATGCAGCAGTGTGCAGGTAGTTCATGCGCGGATGGAGGACCAGGGTATGGTCGGCGTTCGTGTCCGCGGGCACTTCATAGGCTCAAGCAGTAGCCTAGAAGGATCTACGCACGTCAAAAGATCCCGCAATCTGAGATACGCTCACGCCAGCAGCAGTTCAAAGCCGGATCTAGGTCATGCAAACAGAGCGAAGACAAGAGCGATGGCGGCTCTGCGCGACCGAGACGGTCAACCGTCCTCCACGGCCGACTCCGAGGTTCTCGGAGGATCGGGGTACGAACCCCTTCGAACTCCGCAGGCACCGAGCTCTCTGATTCTCTTCCTCGATCTCACCACCACCATGATCCATCTCCTGGTTTTCGGCTGAAGGTACGGTGCAACTCTCGTGGCTGACGCGTTGTGAACAGAAGGGGGAACGCATCGAAGATGTGCCTCCCAAATACACTTGTCAGCCTCTAGACCCGATTGGAATGGCTAATGGAGGCTTGCTTCGTCAACTTTGCCTAGCTTCACCTTGGCCAGTGATCTCAGGCATTCATATCATCCTACCGAGCAGTGTCTCTCGCTACGCTTTTCCTCCATCTTCACGATGTCGCCTTTCATCCTCATCTCTCCCGCTACGCGTGGTCTCTCTCTCGCACTCACCCGACACTACCTTGGCACAACTTCCCTCCCGGTCTATGCTACCTACAGGCCGAAGCCACCTTCTGCAGAGCAGCCTCGAACACCTGACTCGGTACGCGAACACATCCTCCGCCCGCTCAAAGGCGTCGACCCTGCCCGTCTGCGTGTCCTCCCTCTCGACTTCACCTCCGAAGAGAGCATCGCGGCAGCAGCCAATACCCTCGCAGAGACCCTCCCCAAGGACGCCGAGTCCTATCTCCGCATCGCCTTCTTCCTCGCCGGCGTTCTGTACCCTGAGCGACAGCCTGCGGACCTTTCGCTTGAGAAGGTCGCGGAGACGTTCCAGCTGAACGTCATCGCGCACCTACTCCTCATAAAGTACTTCTCCCGTTTCCTTCCGCCAACAGCCTCTGCATCAGCGGGAACCTCCCATCCCAGCACGCACAACACGCCCGCCCCCGAGTCTCTGCTGGCGAAGTGGGTTCACGTCTCCGCGCGCGTCGGCTCGATCTCCGACAACGCCCTCGGGGGCTGGTATTCGTACCGCGCGTCAAAGGCGGCGCTGAACCAGGTCATCCGCACGTTCGACCTGCACCTCCAGGTGAAGCGGCTCCCCGCGATCAGCGTCGGCGTCCATCCTGGCACGGTTAAGACCGACCTGAGCAAGCCTTTCTGGAGTGGGGTCAAGCCCGGGAAGCTCTTCGAGCCTGCGTATGCTGCGGAGCGGCTCGCCGAGGTCGTCAAGGGCCTTGGAAAGGCTCAGCGAGGGAGAGTATGGGATTGGAAGGGTGAGGAGGTTCGCCCGTGAAGTTCTCTTCTTCAGAGGCTTTGCGGATACGCACGCTGTACAACCCGAGCCGTGTGTCGGGGATTTGTGCAAGTGAACGCAATGCAGATTTTTCCAAGGGATATTATGTTCTCTGGTGGCGTTGATGAATGCAGCTCGGTTGCTCCCTGATCATGAACAACGTGTAAAGGGAAGGGGGCAAAGTGCATTGTATGATGTGCTGCCTCCGGTCTTGCACCTGGGTCTGTCACTTCAGATATCGGTGGTCAACGCCCCGGTTGGGGCCTCTTCACACTGTTGCAACAACCGGTGAACAAGACTCAAGGGTATGGCCACAGACTCCCAATGCTCCCGCAGCCTCGCTGATCACTCTTTTGCAGGTGGTGTGAAGCGATGCGCCGATGACGAGGTCATCCGACAGACGCGTTTCCCAGGGTTGGCTCCCAGGTCATATAGCTCGGGCGCGCTGATCTACCCTTCAACGACTGCCTTCTCAACCGGAAGACGAGACAAAGTAACCGTTAAAAACTCCTCAGTGCTAGCGCCATTGACCGCCATGGACCGGTACTCGAGTTGATTTCATTTTGACGGAAGAGACGCTTACTTGTATATACGAGCAGCACTAGCCCAGGTCACGATTCAGCTGCGCCGTGCCCCTCGCCGAAGAAGCCTGTCCAGCAGCAGAAGGCGAGAAGGAGCCCCCAGACGTAACGTGTACGTCCGCACCGCCAGCACATTTAACGGGCATAGACCGCCCCCGGGCTCACAATAAAGACATGACGGCACGTTGTGCTCCTTCCTCACGTTGTCGCCAGCGGTATTGTTCGGCATTTTTCGCAGGTGAGTCCTGGCCCGAATTTGACGTGCTACATCTCCTGAAGCGTTTACAAGGCAGACCGGGGCGCGCCATTTGTCTGTGTATCAGTCTGTGGATGCAAGCGCCCGTCCTGAGAACCCGTCATCTGTCAGCGCCAGTCATTACTTACTGTCTGGCGGGCCTCGCGACTTCGATATGGACGGGAGAGGAGACGTGGGTATGGTCTCTATGCTATGAAGAACAATACCTCCGATACTGTACATGGCCCTTTTCCTCTTGCCCGCGCGACCTCCACTTCCCCTCTCAAGCTGCCCGACGTGCCATTGCGCTCCTTTAAGATCTCATCATCCGTCCTGTCTCTTGCACCCGAGTCAGATCATCTTCAAAGAGACAACGTTTGACCTGCGGTGTCCATAGAGGCAGACATCATGCCTGATGTCACGGTGAGCTGCACTCGATGGTCGCCGTCGCGCCGCTCACTGTCTAGTGGTAGGAGACCTCCTCCCCTCATCATCCTTCGCCGTCACAAGCAGGTCCGTCTGCAGCCTCGGCGCCATGGAGGGCGCCTGTATCGTTGCACGAGACGAGTACAGAAACGTTCGGCTTCCGCAGCAAATATGCGAAGGACCGGTATGCCCGTATGGGTAAGGATGCGTTGGCCAATACCCTCGGGCCCATGCCGGTGGAGGAGTTTCTGCTGGCTTTCCTGCCGTGCGGGGATGACGTCCTAAGCAGGATGCCTCCATCTGCGAACGCATTCGACGACGTCAAAGGCGGACGCAAAGAGCCGGATATCTATCTTCCTCTGGTGCGTATTGCTCTCATCCACATACCCAACCGCTCGCTCACATCGCAGCAACAGATCAAAGCGCTAAATGAGGACAAGAACCCCGCCAACCCCCGTGGCTCCCGGTGTCCTGGTTTCTCTTTCCGAAACACGTCGAATCGCCCAGATAAGACAGACGGGGACCCCCTTGGTTCTGCTAAACCTGACATTACATGCTACGCCGATCGGCACGTCACTGAGTTAGAAGCCGAGAGCTCCGATCCTTCTGACGACGCCGACATGGGCTTTGCGGCCCGTTCATTGAAATAAAACCTAACAGTACCGACGACTACTTCCTTGATCCACCGTCCGGAGTCACCTCCTTCGACACCTGGACGTTCGTTTTGGGACGATACGATGATGCGGACAATGGCTCCCACGACAAAGCCTTAGAAAACCTTGGGCAGAGCGTCCGATACGCGGCGCTGGTCTGTGCCCGACAGTACCGGAATTTCTGCTTCTCGTTGACTCTCGCCGGAGAGATCGCACGGTTCATCCGCTGGGACCATGCCGGCGCCATCGTCTCGGAGGCGTTCAGCATCCTGGCGGAACCCGAGCTCCTCTGTGAGTTCTTCTGGAGGTTCGCACATGTGTCGGACTCGGCCCGGGGATACGACCTCACCGTAAGCACGGCGACCGTAGAGGAGGAGCGTCGCTTCCACGAAGCCATCAAGCTGCACGTCAAGCTACAGCTGCCGCGCGACGACCCACGTAGCTTCGAGGAGGGTGTCGAGATGCACTACATGCCTGGCTTTGTCGCTTCGGTCATCTTGTCCGTCTTGTCTGACGACGGCGCTACCACTTCTACCCGGAAAGTGTTTGTCTCTCGCCCGCTCACCTTCCCATTCTCCACATCTGGTCGAGGTACGCGTGCCTATTGGGCCGTCGAGCTTGGGCAGGACCCATCCGAGGACCGAACGTACGCTCTCAAGGACACGTGGCGACTTGTCGGTCTCGAAGGACACATCCGAGAACGGGAGGGGGATGTTTTACTCGACCTGCATAGACATGCAGTGCCCAACATCCCTCCCCTCGTCGGTCATGGGGATGTACCCCTCATATCGCGTATCGGGGATACGGAGCCGCGGCCTGATCAGCTTGGAGGTGTGTTCCGACGCGCATTAACGAGCATACAGGCTACTGACTACGACATGGCCCATACAGCCATCGTAGTGCAGGAGACTGTCACAGACAAATACCTAGACCGCTGGTGGGTATGCGGCCTACGTACGGGAATCCAGCGTGGAGTCGCGCGGCGGATACACTACAGAATGCTGTTAGGGGTGGCCGGCCTGGACTTGATGCACATCTCAGGATCTGAAGAACTTCTTCGTGGCGCTTTCGATGCGTTCCTAGGTGAATGAACATCGTCTTAGATCTGTGCCTCGTGGTCTGATTTGTCCGCAGCTTTGAGAGGAGCTCACGATCTTGCGCATCGCCTCCACCGTGACATTAACCCCGGAAACATCATCTTGTATTGGGACAACACCAACAAATCGGGGCGTCGGATTCGCAGGGGCTACCTCATTGATTGGGATCAGTCGTCGGGCTTGACGGCGCGATACGATGAATATGGATACTATCCATCGGTTCGTTGGTGGTGCCACCGTCTCTTTCTACAACTCCATTGCTTAGTACACTGATTGTGTCCTCGTCCAGCTCGCATGGCTGTTTCTATCATACAGAGTCGCTAATGGATCGGTAGAGTACCACAAACTCACCGATGACATGGAGTCATTTCTGTACGTCGTCTTATACTGTGGTCTCCTTCGTCTGCCCCACGATCTCCGCCCCGGCAATATCCTCTGGATCATGCGATGTATGCTTGGGCAATCCGAGGAGAAAGAGGCTGAGGGGAATGTGCCGGTTACTGTTGGAGGCCGAGGGAAGGCTGCTAACCACTCCACGAGGATGTACACCCAAAGCATTGTGTGGGGCTGTCCTGGTATGCAGGCGTGGATCACCGCCGTCTGCGACTTCCTCAGCCCCAACAGCGATACGCCGCCAGCTCGTCTCGGCAAATGGAACACCCCAGATTTTGAGGAGTTCTGGAGGACATTCCTAGAGAACACGACTCTATCCTTCGGGGATTGTGTCAACCACATCGCCGCGGCGCCGAAGAGACTCACCCGCAGCGCCCCGCCGACTGCCACAGGAAAAAGTCATCAGGCCACTGCCAGTGTGGGTAGCAAGAGACGTGCTTCTTCCCCCCCTCCGCAGTCTCCTCCGAAAGCCAAGAGACCACGCTTTGATCCAAAGATGGAGGCGCACGGTCCCGAGTCTGCGTCGTCTTCTTCGCATGTCGATGCCCACAGCTCCAACCTCCTCGCCGCGCGGCAACGTAGACCAGCCACTGCGTTTGCCGCGCCACTCTCATATGCCACTGTTCCGCCTTCATCATATACCGCGGACGCCGCCTACGACTCGCAGGAAGATTCGGAAACCGAGCCCATCGAGGACCTTCGAGTATCTGACGAGACCGTGGCAGACGCCAACCCGCAAGCGTCGTCTTCTGTGCCACGGCAGGCAGGAAAGAAAACAACAACGGCGGATGCTAGTGGTAGTACTGCAGGTCTTGCACATCAGCAAACTGGCGTTTTGGGTACAATGCACGGTAGTAAGAGATGAGTGTTAAAATATACTGTAATGCACTGACTGTATGATAGACGCGGGCAACAGCTTGTAATATTCACACGTGCCAGACGATCGTACTGTAACCCTCAGTAATATCCGCCGGAATACTACCATCCATTACCGTCTACAGTCGCGACGACCGAGACATGCATTATTTTGTAGTGCACAGGCACTCAGGTACCCTCACGCCCCGACATCCTCACTCTACACGGTTGTTAGTCACTGTTCACCGTCCTGCCGACCAGCATGTTCATGCTTCCAGATAGTAGCTAGATTTACATCGACCTCAGGTCGACGAAACTCAAGCCGCACATATCAAGCGCCCGTCTGCTTCTCTCTTCCGAGTCCGGAAGTTGGACCAAGTGGATGACGCGTACGACGTCATCCTCGGGTTCGAAGCTTCAGCTGAGTTAGAATTTCCTCCATAAATTCCTGCCCGTGGGCGACCACCTCTCTTCGTCTTAACCCCCACCAGGTCGGCAGGTACGTCCCTCACAGCTCGACTATACTGAAATAGCAATACTGTCCGCCGCCGCGGGTAAGCCTCCACTTGCGTATGAGGTACGTCGGCATCGTATTCCATTCTCTGTACAATTCCACGTGCTTTGTGGCGCATATAGTCAGCCTAGTGTGAGCTGAGAGGCAAGGTGAGCGGTCTGGTCTATCTAATGGCACGTCTACCATCTCACAGTGCGACCGGCTCGTCTCTCTCGGGTCGCGCGCTACCTGGTGGTCCTCGAGCTCTATGCAACTGATGCCCGTGTCTACGCCCTTGTACCTTGGTTCAAGAGGCAATCTCGCTCAGCTCCGCTCTCGACCCGTTGGCACTGTCGCGCTCTCGCGAACCCCTTAGTGTCATCGCTTGGCCTGGGCCTGGAACCTTGCATTCTGTTGCGCCTCTTTCTCCACTCCCGCGTTGGAAGAATTGCACCGTCGAAGGTCACAGAAGAGGTTCGTGAGTCGAGCTCCGCGCCTGCCAACCACTGATGTCTCATGACAATCGCAGCCATCCGTTCTCGCCTGGACCGCTACATTTTCGCTTTGCGTGAGGCCCTCGGCATACCTAGTCAGGTCCGAGTTGAGTCATGTGTAAACCGCGTCGGACTCATAGACCATGAACCCAGATGGCCAGCAACAATGCAGGTATGTATCAGGCTATTCACCTGCTGCTGACTTGGTTCCTATACTGCGCGCTCTCAAGGTGAGAGGCGTGTTGCTCACCGCCTACCGTCGCTTCTATTACCCTTGCTGATGCAGCCGCAGCCAAATCGGCGAAGAATCTGAAACGCAAGCTGAAGGTCGATCAGAGGTCTCTTTCTGCGCGGTAATTCAGACGGATTACAAGCTCACTCCTGACGATGCTGACAAATCTTTGCCTGTGCGTAGGAACATATGCAAAAGAGACTATGCGGCGAAACATCCCGAAGCTACGGAGGGCGAGTTTGCCACTTACTTCACGTCTTTGGATGACGAAACCCTCAGGGTAATCTCGCAACAACATCGTACTATAATTCAACTGACCCGTCGTTGCTAATACAGGGTTACAAGGCTCGCAGTCTTGCCGAGAAGCAGAAAGCGAAGAACGAGAAGACCAAGGCGAAGCGAGCAGGCAGACGGCTTTCAATGCCAGCCAGCGGAAGCTCGCCGACGCAAGGCTCCTAAGATACATGTATATGCATCTACTAGCGCCCGGCGGAAGTATGGGAACACGTGACCTGAATGACCCCTCCGAAATCCAAAAGTTTATAGAATTAACTGCTCACCGTGAGGGATATTGGAGACTCAATGGTATGGTATTGTAGTACAGTGCATGCATTATTATTCCATAGCTGTATGGAAGCTGCTCAGCTGCAGGATGGGTATACACATGGCATTCTATGTGGATATGTGGGACCTCAATGTTTATGTCCTGGAGACAGTTCCCATCCTGATATAAACATGGGAACACCTGTTATGCATAGGGTATAATGTACTCTACCATACTACAGGGTCCTGTGTCTATACGTGTTGTTGAGCATGAGCAGTGAGCCCACAAAGGACACTCCTGTAAGGGGTCACTTTGGATCAACCTCTGCTATCTCTGTATTTAGTGAAGACATCAAGCCCAGCACATCATAAATGGTTGTAGTTCCTCCATAAGTACCTGCTCAGATATCTGCCATTTGAACTGCATGGTGGTCAACTTAATATCTGAAGTATACCCAAAAACAGACATTGGAGCATTCTGACTTTGTGGGCTCACTGCTCATGCTCAACAACACGTATAGACACAGGACCCTGTAGTATGGTAGAGTACATTATACCCTATGCATAACAGGTGTTCCCATGTTTATATCAGGATGGGAACTGTCTCCAGGACATAAACATTGAGGTCCCACATATCCACATAGAATGCCATGTGTATACCCATCCTGCAGCTGAGCAGCTTCCATACAGCTATGGAATAATAATGCATGCACTGTACTACAATACCATACCATTGAGTCTCCAATATCCCTCACGGTGAGCAGTTAATTCTATAAACTTTTGGATTTCGGAGGGGTCATTCAGGTCACGTGTTCCCATACTTCCACCGGGCGCTAGTAGTACTAGTCTGCGCAATTCCACCAGAGGACTGATGTACGTACCATATGCATGTCCGGCACATTGAGGTAGTCCGTCGATTCTCGCAATCATAGTACGGTCTGGACAATCGCGGAGGGTGATCTACCGCTCTGAGCAAGCCAAGCAGGGTCTCGTTGGGATGCTGGCGATCCCCGCGCCGTCGCGGAGTCATGTTCAGGGCGCCTAAGGTGTAGCACTGCGCAAGATGTATTCATGTGGTCATTACAGCAACGTAGACAGAACAGCGAAATGAGAAGCGAAGTGGCAGACTGCGAGCAACGACGAAGAGCAGAACAAACAGAGGTTCTTACGAGATAGCAAGACATCAGAGAAGTCGATGGTAGCGTCATCTGTCTATTAGTATGATCCATAACTATGGTCACATCACGCATTGCGGAACAACGATAACGGTCTGCTCACGGGGAACAGGAACTTACTATGTTGGTGAAATGCGCTTAGCCGCACGTCGAGGAGAATGACGCGTTGGCGGTAACTGGTACGCGCCGATAGATGTCTCCGATGAACGAGGGTGCTGCTGATTACGGATGCGGTCACTTCGGCGGGGTGGATCTGTAGGGCTGGGTCCTCGTCGAGCCCGTTTAGACGGTCGAGAAGCCGCAGATGGGCGGGGATGTTTTGGATGAGTGCCTCTAGATGGAGAGACGGCCACGGGAGGAGAGACGACCGCGGACGTAATGACAGGGATGGATGGGAGAGGAGCAGCAAGCGGAGGAGGATCGATCGTCGCGGGAGGGATGCGGGGTCGAGGGATAACTACAGGTGGCACCTCAGTGACTACCTCGTCGGATACCCTCTTTCCCGGGCTCGCAGCCGTAGCTATGTCTCTGAGCCATGGCGGATTCGGCCCTCTGCGCACGAGGCGTCTCGGTGGACTGGGAGTGTGTGTGGTAGGAGGGGACGCCAGGTCATAGCAGCCCGACATGGAGAGTTTGTGTACCTGGCGGTCGTCTTCGTCCAATTCCCGCGTCCTGAGAAATTGCGACCAGAACGCATCGAGCTGCGCACAGTTCCACATGTCCTTGTATTTCTCCCTGTCCTCGGGCAGGGGCCCGTGAAAGTTGAGGACGGTATCGAGCCACTCCTGGAATGCGGCGCTACGGAAACGGATAGGTGCAGTGTATGTTCGGTGTACCCGGTTCACAATCTTGCCGTCGCCGCCAACGGGGTCTCTGCTCGGCATGCCCATGACCCGGAAGAAGCCATTGATGGTAGTCGTGAGGAGTTGCATGGACGCGTCGTGCGAGAGGTACATCAGCCCGGCATATAAGACGACATAGAGCAGCGATTCCATGTCGTCCGTGAACCTGTGTTTTCCAGGTTTGAGCTCGAGCATCCGTATAGACATGAAATCCCACGTCCCCTATAATATGGTGTGAGACCATGGACGCGATGTTGAGGGATGAAACCAACCGCACGCCCATCTTGCAGAGATTCCCCAACTTCGTCGATGCGATCGGAGGCTTCCCAGTCAATGAGATACCCTCTCCTCAAGGCCCGGTCAGGTTCTCTGACCAGGATGATGTTGCCGAAGCTCAGATCTCTGTGTATGCGCAAATCCTTGGCCAGGGCGTCCTGCATTGCTGAAGATATGGATGATCAGTATGCGCGATATTGTACCATGACGCGACGGTCTTACCGATAAACACATCATAGGCGGCATAGAGCAATTCACGAGTCCCGCGAATGGTACGAAGGCCGTATCCTACCGTACTGGTGACTAGTCGATAGTGTTGTCGCTTGCTGATATACACTCTAGCGTCTTCGATGCGGCTCGCCCACGCTGCTTTCATGAACCGGGCTGTAAGGGTCCGCTGGCATCGTAAGCCTGTCCGGAACGGAATCAGGTTACCTCCTGGAAGTAAAGCGATCGGACGGAGACTCACGGGTGTTCTGCAAGAGCTTAGCGTCGTCCTGCACATCACCATGCGCATCGAACAAAGGTATATTATGGATACCAAGCTCATTCAGATGACTCAGCACATTTCCCTCGAGCTCCTGCATCGACCGTGAGCGCCAAGTATCCTTGAGGAAACAGATGGTCTTCGCCGTGGAACAGACCGCCCAGAAACCGCGAGTAGCCCGTCCTTCCAGGTAGAGGGGCGAAACGACCGGTCTTGATACTATGATGCGTCTGACGCCCTCTGAGGTGCTAGATTTTGCCGAATGTACCTGCATCACGGCCACCTGCCCCGGAGAGTAATGGGCGCGCAGCGCTTTCTCTAGCCCTTCGCCTTCGACCTGCAGTTGGCATCGGACGTAAGGCTCAACGACGTCTCGAAAGAGGGCCTCTTCGGCCGGCGAAGCAACGCTGACGCTGGAGTCGTGTCCGCGTTCTAAGTAGGTGACCTGGGAAAAACGCCAGAAGAATTCGAGGAGTGTTTCGGGGTTTTCACGAATGTCGAAAGCCTGGGTTACGACGCACCCGGAGCGGTCCCACCTGAACAATCTGGCGAGTGACCCAGATAAAGTGACAGTGAAGACGAAGAGGCGGTACTGGCGAGCGAAGAGTTCAGCTACGAAGCCGAGGTGCAGACCGAATGCCCTGTCGATTCGGTCATACTTCGCTTCTTCGCGCTCAACGAATGGATGGCAAAAGTTGTGCGCATGAAGTGCATCCTCGCTGAGCCCCGCCGGAGGATCCACGAAGAAGTCCAGGGATGGGTCTTTCTGTACACTGATAAAGAGTTCGGCGTACCCCAGCTCGACACGAGAGGCCTTATCCGCGCGGCAAACAACCTCGGCATTCTCGGTAGTGAAGCAACTGATATGAGGCTTGGTGTAGCCAAGACGCAGAGGGCGTATACTGCGGGAAAGGGTATCGACGAAGACAAAGCCGGGGCAGCGTGCTTTGTACTTGGTCTTCTTATTCAACGCAGCCCACTATGAACTCGTGAGTGGCGCGGAGTGTACTGAACTTCATATGAACACACTAGAGGCTGGTAGATGTCCTCCGGGTTCTCTGCACTACGTGGTACGGCTTTGAATGCGCCTTTAGGTGACAACATGCCGGTCCTATCACCCGCAGGAACCGGGAGGAATTCGTCGAGGAACTGTGCCGGGGGCATTGGGCCAATAGCGCACTTTTTGACCTTCTCGATATGCGCGTTATTCCGTATCATCGCGAAGTGGGGGTCAAGGCCCTCCGTGTGGGATTGGGTGGCATCGAGCGCCATGGGGACGTTGTAGACACAAGCCATGAGTCGAAAAGCGAGTAGTGACCAAAGCAGTTTCACAGCAAGAGCAAAGATATTGTGTAGTTATGAGAGACGACCCGGCATCGCGTGCGTGGAGAGGACCAGCACAGTGGTGGTGGTACATGACAACGTTTGAACCTGGGCGGCAAGCCAACGTTCCTTGGGCGCTCCCACACATCATGATATTCTCACTCATTTCGTCGTCCGGTCCATGCCCAGGATCACAAGTATGTATCTATTGCTGCTACGGACGAGCTAGGTACGAGCCAGTACTGCTACCATGTCGGCGTTGCATCCGCCGGTTATGGATACGTTCGCTTCGTCGGAGGGATTCCACGGCGCTCCGTGCGCGTCGTGCGCGTTTTGGAGGGGAGGAAAGCGCAGACGCCGCCTCATGACCAGATCGCTTCTGTACCCTGCCTCGAGCTCGGTGGGCGTAGGCATTGAGAGCGACCTCGAGGGGGGCGAAGTAAAGCGGCCTGAACCGCATGCGCACAGGCGGGCTCTCAGAGCGGGCTGAGCGCGTAGTTGAAGGGGACGCCGAATCGTAGTTACAGCTGGTTCCAGAATGAATGCCCGACGCGCGCGAGCGCCCGAAACGAGCGCCACCAGACCTGAAAATGTGTCCGGAGTCCAAAAATCCTGTAAATTCGTAGCGGCCGCGGAACACCTCAAGTATCGAGTATTACGTTTGATTGTAAAGTAGACAGCATGTGCCAACAGGACGAAGCAATGGATGGGTGAATGGAAGCAGATATAAGTGAAGTAGATGGCAGTTTAGCTGCATTGTGTCGTGTTCGCGTGTACGGCAGATGCAGATGCCTTCCGGACTAATGATACCACACCAAACGGATGTACGTAGCCCCAGAAGATGTAGGGGAGGGGGGGCCGTTTAATATAGTACCGGGGACATGTATGGGTGGGGGCGAAGGGGAGGAGCGATACCTTGCCTGCACCATGCCTCAATAGTGCATGCTCCTGTGCTACCTATCCCTGGTGCTGCCTCTTGACGTCGCCCATAACCATGTTCGTCACGTAGAGTCCAAGATCCATCCTCCTGTCTCACCCATGCGTCCGGCCTGGCTGCAACTTGTGTTTCCACTTCGAACGATCACCAGTCCAAAGGATGTCGCCATTACATCCGGTTTTTGAGTGTTCCAGCATTAAGGGACCTAATCAAGCCTTCTAGAAGGAGAAAAGGAGGTCGAGCAGGTGAGACTAGTGCGATTGACAAGGACAGACCCGGGGCCTGTCAAGACAGGATGCTGACGCTCACTCTTGGGAGGAAGCGCCCGTTGAGCGCCCGTGGTCCTCGTAGTTGGGTGCGAAGTTGGGGACTACATATGTCACTCAAACGAGCATCATTCATCACAGAACTGCACAATTATGCTGTAGAGTAGTATAAAGGTTTATATACAAAGTTTCAGCAGAATCCATCCAGCACGACGTCGTAGGGAATTTTTGGGAATTTACGGATTTTTGGGGCTCGAAGCGCTCGATTCGCGCGCTCGCGCGCGTCGGGCATTCATTGTGGAACCAGCTGTACCGAACATGGAGAGCGTGTGGACCATGCGGTCGTCTTTGTCTAGTTCACGCGTCGCGAGGAATTCAGACCAGAACGCGTCTAAACGCGCAGGGTCCCACATGTCCTTGTACTTTTCCTTGTCCTCTCCCATGGGCGAGTGGTAGTTCATGACCGTGTTCAACCATTCCTGGAATGCAGCGCTTCGGAAGTGGACGAATCGCGTGTACCATCGTTCGAGGCTGTTCACGAACTTGCCACTGCCGCCGACGCCTGGCACGACAACGCTCCGAAAGAATCCGGAGACGAAGTTTGTGAGGGATTCTATCTTGAGGTTGTGTGAGAGGTACATGAGGCCGGTATAGAGGACGACATAGAACAGCGATTCCATGTCGTCCGCGATCGTGTGTTTCCCTGGGTTCTCCTCAAGCATCCGTATAGACATGAAGTCCCAGGTACCCTGCCATGTTATCAGAATGCATGTAGAATGCGCGGAAAACGGATGCGTACGGCACGCCCCGTCTCAAGGGACTGTTTGGTTTCATCGACGCGATCGGATATCTCCCAGTCGATGAGGCATCCTCTTCTCACGTCGCTTTGCGGTGTCTTGACCAGGACGACATTGCCGAAGCTTATGTCTCTGTGCAAACGTGACGCATTGGCGAGCGCGCTGCGCATCGCTTCGTGCACAATCCGAGTCAGTACCAGGGGGAAACGCACAGAAGATTTGAAGGCACACCTTGAAGCACGTCATGCGCTGCATGCAACAGTTCATGAGTACTGCGAACAGTATGTAGGCCATATCCTATCGTGTCTGTGAAGAGTCGATAGTGTCGCCTGGTATTGACGTGTACTTCCTGGCCATTGATGCGGCATGCCCATGCTGCTTTCGCAAAGCGAGCAGTGTGAGTCGTCTGGAAGCGCAAGTCTAAGCAAATCTGGATCAGATGTATCGCTCAAACGTTGTAAGGATTGGTGCATACATGTCGTTCGAGACCTCAAATAGTCGTCCGGCACATCACCGTGCGCGTACAGTGTGGGTATATTGGATACGCCGACCTTGTTCAGATCGTGTAAGATTTCTCCTTCTCGCACGCCCCGCGGGTCCGAGCACCAAGTGTCTTTGAGAAATCCTATGCTCTTGGACTCCGTGCAGACCGCCCAGAATCCGCGAGTCCCTCGACCTTCGAGGCGTAGAGGCGACACGACAGGCCTCGAGACTATGAGGCGCCTGACACCCAACTGTCCGTCCGGTGCGGACATGTGCACCTCCACGAGGGCCACACGTCCCGGTGAGTAATGCGCGCGCACGGCCTTCTCCAAATCTTCACCCTCCAGCTCCAGCTGCGCACGGACATGGAAGCGGACGACGTCACGAAAGAGGGCCTCCTGGGCTGGCGAAGCAATAGTCACCCTGGAGTCGTGCCCGCGCTCTAGAAAGGATACCTGGGAGAAGCGCCACAGAAAGTCGAGGAGAGTCTCGGGGGTTTCGTGGATATCGAAGGCCTCGGTCACGACACAGCCAGCGCGGTCCCATCTGAACAACCTCGCCATAGGCCCGCACAGGGAGATGGTGAAGAGGCACAGCCGATATTGACGCGCGAAGAGCTCGGTGGCGAAACCGACGTGAAGACCAAAGGCCCTCTGGATTTGGTCGTACTTCGCTAATTCATGCGACTCTGGGATGCGAGCGAAGTTGTGCGCCTTGAGAGCCTGCTTATCGAGACCCGCTGGAGGGTCCACGAAGAAGTCCATAGAGGCGTCCGTCCGGATGTTGATGAAGAGCTCAGCGTATCCTAGCTCGACACGAGAAGCCTTGTCGGCACGGTGAACTTCAAGGGCGTTCTGGGTGGTGAAGCAGCTGATATGTGGTTTGGTATAGCCCAGCCGCACCGGGCGAATGCTTCGGGCGATAGTATTGACGAAGGTGAAGCCAGGACACCGTGTTTTGCCCTTGCGCTTCTTGTTCAGTGCGGCGCACTACGTATAACAGTCGTGAGTGGCATGAACATTGTGCACTGTCATGACGCGATACTTACTAGAGGCTTGTATATCTCCTCAGGATTCTCCGCACTGCGTGGAACGGCCTGAAACGCGTCCCTGGGGGACAGCATACCTGTCGTGTTGCGCCTAGTATGGATCGGGAGGAATGTGTCGAGAAACTGTGCCGGGGGCATTGGACCAACAGTGCACCCCTTGACCTTGGCGACATGCTTTTGATTGCGCACCATGGCGAAATGAGGATCAAGACCGTCTGTGCGGGAGTAGGTGGCGTCGAGGGCCATAGGGACGTTGTAGACGCAAGCCATAGCAGATACGCTCAATATGACAAGTTCGAGCAGAGCTGATGAGGTTGTATGTGTGGGGTGGTCTCTAGCTAGGTAGATTATATATACACGGCACAGTATTGTTGAAAACAACACCACAACCGTGCCGAGGAATTGGAAGGTGGAGGTGCTTCTTGAAGACTTGTCTTAGGCTCGCAGGCTCGACTCCGAATGTTATTGTACTCCCGTTTTGTGCTGGGCGGATCGCAGATCCAACAAACGCCGGTCCCAGCGTTCGCACTCAAATCCACAGCTCCTGGATATCATGTCGAGAGTCAGCAGCAAACCTATATGAGTAGCGGTAGCAGGGAGGTGCGACTGCGGTAGGATGTGCATGGTTCGGCCTGAGCAAAGACTTCGGAGGTCTCTCTCGAGCGCTGGCTCCTTGTGCGTGTCCACGTGATCTCTGTCTACCCCATATGTTGTCCTTCACCGATGTACCTGTCGGTGACATTTGAGCATGGGGACCTGTGGCATCAAGATTGATGGCGTGGACGCGAGAACAAGCCCAGCAACGGAACGGGATGAGATGACATCAACGACGCGCGAGCCACAGTCGGGCAACCTAGTTATACAGAGCAGGTAAAGTAAATGAATCCATATCTCGCTGGCCACCAATCAATCCCCCTAGAAGAGGACGGCCAGCACATCATCACATCGTGTGAGAACTACGCCAGCACACCACGAGGAACCGCCACCGGGAAGTCGCCGCGAGCGGTCATGCCGCATTGACGCCGAACAGGTTGGCGAACCACTGCTGCACAGCGTCCAGCTTGTACAGGCCCCGCTCCCCCGTAAAGCCGCCGATGACGAGCACAAAGTGCGTGATCGAGATCGCGGCGACGAGCGCGATCACCGACGAGATGCTGACGAAGGTCTCGTCGGACGGTGGCTGCGACGCCTGGTACACTACCTTGGGTTCCTCCAGCTGCGCCTTCCCCAGGTCCGTCGCGGGTGGGCTCGGCGGCGAGGACTCGACGGGAGAGTGCAGCGGGGAGTCGAGCTCGACGTCGGAAGAGCTCGTGCTCGCATTGGCCGCAGAAGGGGGGTTGAGCGCGTCGAAAAGCGCGGTATTGTAATCGAACGCGAGCTCCGCCTCCTCCAAGATGGCGGCTGTGTTTGTCGACCCGCATATAGTAGAGACACTCACACGTCAGTGCCAGCGCCCCCGGGGAGAACAGCACATGTGGTACGTCACCTTTGAGCTCCGCGTTGTCCCCCACGCCCGCATTCATCCCATCCCGGTACCATTCCTTGATCTTCTTCAGGTCGCCCATCGTGCCCGCCGTCGTGCCCCCGCCGAGCGGCCGGAACTCATAGAAGCTCACGCCCGCGCCGTCCTCGAGCCCATACGCCTTCGCGATGTGCCTGCGGATGAACTGTCCGCCACTGAGGTCGCCAAGGTACCGCACGTACGCGTGCGCAAGGAGCCGAGACGGGTCCGGGCCCGCGGCGAGCTCGTTGATGCGCGAGACGTACTGGGTGAGTGCCGCGGGCGGCGCGGTCGTGAGCGCAACGTGCAGCGGATGCGTCTTCCATGACGGCTCGGGCACGCCGAGCAGGTAGCTGATGTCCGCCGAGAGGTTCTCAGTGCGCGCGAAAAGACCCGGGTTGTGTGTGGGGGCGAGGACCGGATGGGTGGCGTGCTGCTCAAGTGCGCGCTCGAACGCGCTATACGGCGCCGATCACGCTTGGTCAGATTGAACGACTGCACAAGAAAATGCGCAACTCACTCGTATATGTGGTAGAGCATCATGAGGAAGCGGACATATTCCTCCTTGTCGAGCTCGCCGCGAGCTAGCCATTTTGCACCCTGGCTGTGCTCAGCGCGTTCGTGAGCGGCGGCTGTGCCTTGACGGAGGATGTTGGCCACCGGCTGTGAGAGGTCTATGACTGAAGCAGAGGACTTTCCGGAGGCCATGATGGGGGGCGAACGGCTAGCGTTGCAGCGTTGCGAAGGGGCGTAAGGTGGGGAGGTAGGAGTGTGGGGGATCCAAGGAGGAAAGCGCGGGGCTTATGTATTACAGATATACCTCCGCAGGAGGCGATGATCCGTATAGACCTAGTCTAGGACGCGGAAACCCGAGCAAGCGGAAGAGGAGGCGAGGAGAGGAAGGCAGGCTGGGGCAGCTGCAGCCTCGGGCAGGGAGCACGCAACGCCTCCGGGGCTGATCACACCATTTTTATCTTATCTGATAACACTTTTTCGCACATCCACGAGCTCTCCTAGACGCCCAGGTGGACGGTCCCTTTCCTTGGCTTCAAGATCCAGTTAACTAATTACCGGTAGTGGCTACAGCCTGGGGCACGGACTAGCCGGCGTGTCCCTGCAGTGCGATCAAGATGAAGGTGGAAGTCCCCAAACACTTCCAGGTAAGTCTCGCTCATACGTCTGACATACGCAGCAACGGTCCAGGTCGCCTCATGAGGTTCCCAAGCATGCTGCAGCGGAACATCTGCGGACTTCTTCGTGCGACTTGAAGGAGCACGAGTTCACAATCTCCGGTCGCGGAGAAAGGGCTGAGAGCGTGACGGCCTCAGTGTTCGCGACCAGGTGCACTTCGCGATGTGCGCTGGCAAGATACAGTATGCTGAGCCACCCGATGCACGTGGGATAGCATATAAGTGTGCGGTCATTGCGCCAGCTAAGTACTGCAGGTTGCGCGGGTGGGAGACGATTCAAGCCTTACACTCGCTCTCGCCAGCGCCGTCGTCGATGTATCATTATCCCGTGCTGTGTTCATCCTCTAGTACGTACCGCCACGCGAGGTCCTGAAGTTCGAAACTAGTACTGACAGACTCCGCAGACTTGATTCATCCTCAGCGGGGGTGAGTACCTGAATAGCGAGCAGATCCGTGGTCTCCCAAACGCGAACAACCCTACGTTTCCCCCCACTGTGTCATACTATCTCCAGCCCAACTCCAAACGCACATCTATGCATCTTTGCCTCCGGATATCGAAGATCCTCTCCAGCATCTTCACGGCCCTCGACGGCTACGACTACGACTGGCGCATACCGTGCTTCTGGCAGTCCTGAACTCTAGGTGGAGGAAGCCCCCATCAATCCCGTGGTCGACACTCGAGCAGGATACGTCTGGCGAGCTTGACACGGACCCGGCGCTCGATTCGGAGTACACCTCTGACCCCGAGTCGGCTTACGCATACAAGCCGCACGAGCGCGATCTAAACGGTCTGGTTGGCAGCCTTGATAGTCTCAGCCCTATACTCTCTAGTCCCTCGCTGCAGAGTTTCGAAGTCGCTATCGACGTCGTCTTCCAACTTGATAATGCATCTCTAGCGACGCTCGCGCGCAGTCTTCCACTGTTGCGGACTCTCACACTCCCACCTGGGTCCTTTCTGCTTCGAGGCTTACATGGACCCTGTGGCCGAGTGGCTGCCACATCTGGATGGACTGCTCGCCCTCCTTGAGTTCTGCACAGATCTCAGGACGCTCAAGGTCGCGGTACACGGCTCGTTCTCCAAGCCATGGCTCGATCACCTTGAGAACATGCCGGCGAAAGCTGCGTCTAGCGACCGCCCCGGGGTCGCTCAAGTGCGCACGTTAAAACTCTGGGTCACGGCGCTCAACGAGAAAATCCGGGACGAGGACTACGTGGTATTCTTCACGCGCTCGTTCACTGTCGTACACCACATCCGCGTGGTCCTCCCGTCCAACTTTGCCCACGACTAATCCAACGAACAGTGTCCGCAACCGGCTATTTATTGGAGCGTGGCATGCGCGCGTTGGGAACGGATGCTTAGAGCGGTCGCGGAGTAAAGGGATTCGTCCGTCGGCGAAGCGGCGCGCACTGTTAGGTGAGTGTGCTTGTCGTTCGTTTTC
The DNA here is from genome assembly GCA_022606195.1 of Trametes polyzona. Lineage (NCBI taxonomy): Eukaryota > Fungi > Basidiomycota > Agaricomycetes > Polyporales > Polyporaceae > Trametes > Trametes polyzona. The sequence goes on along the minus strand of JABYQF010000009.1, from coordinate 1,071,932 downwards.
CGATAGTAAAGCGTGAATCTCAGAACAATGACCACGTCATAGATGGTCCGTAGATTGAGCTTTTACCACAGCGAGCGTATATATTAGCGATGACCTGTGCAACGTGTTGACGTGTACGAATAGTAGGGATGCCCGCAAACCATTGGCATGGCGCATGTAGGGTCAGGCTGCTTTACGTAGGCTGTGTGAGGGCGGGAGATTAGATTACTTAGATGGGCGTCTTATCTATGACGGGGGCGGGAAGACCACTGGCGAGCGCGGCTTCGCGGAAACCCGCGCTCACTCAGCACGCAGTGATGCCCCTTCGAACTATGTACACACGCCGTCTCTCACCGGTCCATAAGACGGACGCTACGGCCTGTCGCGCTCCACACCCTCTTGCTCACCACCGACACCAGCCAGGATGCCGTTTGGGACCGTCAAGTTAAACGATGGCAACGAGGTAGCCTACACACTGCGCGGGCCAGAGGTGCGAGCTCTAAAGATAGGTGTATTCGCAGATGCCCGCCATTGCGTATGGCACCGGGTCGAAGTGGAAGGGACAGGTGAGAAACACGCTATGCCTCAGAGTGCCCGCGGCCCCCTCAGACCTGGTTCTCGCGCACGCTGGTAGGACGTCACGGACTATGTGATTCAGGCCATCGAAACCGGCTTCTCGCACATCGACACCGCCCAATGTATGCGCTATGTCGGATCTAGAATCTACGCGCGCGACCGTTCATAACGTTTTGCATAGGGTACAAGACGGAGGATAGCGTCGGGAAAGCCGTTCGCGAAAGCGGCCTCGACCGCTCCGAGCTCTTTATCACTACGAAATGGTCCGGCAATACTTCTGCGCCCGAGGCGATAAAGAACAGTCTCGAGCAGGTGCGTTGTGATGCATGTGTCTGCGCCTCAGTACTAACACCATCTCTTTGCACAGCTGGGCTTGAAACAAGTTGACCTCTACCTGATCCATAACCCGTACTTCCTCAAGGACCTGGAGCAGGATTGGCGCACGATCGAAGGTTTCAAGGAGGCTGGTTACACCAAGTACGCCTGACTGTTGCATGCTGCGAAACAGCATTTTAAACATGCCTCGCGTTTCGGTAGGAGTATCGGTGTCAGCAACTTTGACCTCCCTACGCTACAGAAGCTGGTCAAGGTCGCAAACGTCAAACCCGCAGTAAACCAGGTTAGCTCGTGCATACAGCGGTCCGCGAGGGTGAACTGACTCTCGGACGCAGATTCTCTTCCACCCCTACAACTACGCGCAGAACAAGGAGCTGCTAGAGTTCAGTGCGAAGCACGGCATCGTCACAGAAGCCTACAGCAGCCTTCAGTAAGCCGAGACGCGTTAACTCGTAATACTCCGCCGCTCACGGTCCCCGGAAAACAACTACTCAGGCCGATCACGAAGTACCCTGGAGGCCCGGTCGATGAGCCCGTCAAAGCCGCTGCGAAGCGTCTCAATGCCACGCCCGTGCAAGTCCTCCTTTCGTGGGTGAAGAGTAAAGGTGTTGTCATTGTGACGTGAGTATAGCTCGTTGGAGTGCATGGATCCATCTTAACTCCTCCCAGAACAAGCTCCAGCAAGGAGCACCTGCAGGAGTACTTGGCCGTCGCCGACCTCCGTGAGTCCCGCCCGGCCAGATTATGATAATTCCTCGCTCACCGCTCTCCATATCAGCCGAACTTACTGCCGACGAGATTGCTGCGATTGACGAGGCAGGGGCCAAAGGACCGCCTAGCGTTGTTTCGGCTGCCCTCTACGCAGCGAAGAACAAGCTCTCTAGCAAGAGACACATCTTCGTCGGAGCGCTGTTGCTGCAGCTCGCCGCTTGGGCGTTCATCCGGGGGAGGTTCATTTATGGGATGGTTCTACTGCTCCAACTTGTCGCTTACGGTCTGACTGTGGCCAAGTGCTAGAGCGTCGCACCTTCGGCACATCTCGATGTTCATTAGATACTGTTCGAGACCTTACTCCGGATAGCTTATTACTGTCATGTCGAGTTGTAAGCATAATACCGATGTCACTATACCGCCAGGAACGGAGAGCTCGGGCGTGCCTAGCGTCTATCAGTTCCGAGGGTGGCTGAGCGGGAAAGCTGGACGTTCGCCTTGTCTCCGCCCAGCACATCCTCTCAGCAACCCAGGCTTGTCCGATTACCACCACCGTCTCGTGTTCACCTCGAGCATGTTCGTAGCCTTCTGAGTGCTGCCCACATTGTTCGGCGGACATCATCTTGCAGTCGTTACCCGAGACGCTAGCGCACCATGGATCAGGTCGACCACCCCGCGCTCCCGCCCGACAGCCCGCTCATGACGATGACCAACTCCTTCCTCAACGATGGCATGCTCCTGCTCTCGATGCCTGGCCCCCGTCTCCCGACGAGGGATCCGACGTACTACATCAACGATGGGAACAGCGTTCTGCTCGTCGAGAACACGCTCTTCAAGGTCCATCGCTCTGTCCTCACCAAGGACAAGTCCGCGTTCGAGACCATGTTCCAGCTCTCGGGCGAGACAGACTCCGCGCGGTCGGACTCGAGCATGGGTGCCACGCAGGAGGGCGAGAGCGATGACAACCCCATCAGGCTGCAGGGGGATACTGCGGACGAGTTCCGTGCGTTGTTGTGGGCACTGTATGCTCTGTGAGTACTCGCGCTCGGGTTGTTCAGGATACGTCGCGATGCTCATGAGCTCTCGCATAGCCCACATGAGTTGACTATCGCAATGTCCGGGGAGGCGGACTGCGTCCAGCTCGTAAACCTCGTCCGCATAACGCACAAGTACCAGTTCCGCAGTATCATGAACTGGGCTCTTGCCGCGCTGCACCACTACTATTCGCGCCCGGGCGCGTTCGACGACGTCCTCACTACGGCTGCCACCGCACCAACCGTCCCAGGGGTACCCACACTCCCTCATACCGGCCCCGCGACACCAGGGCCCTCTCCATCGCACCCGCCCACGCTCGTTCAGATCACCGAGCTGGCTGCACTCTGCGAGCGCGCGGATCTGCTCGAATGCACCGTCGCCCGCTGGAAACGGCTCATCGGCGAAGGCCGCGACCTCGCGCTCGCGCTCGCCACAGGGGAGCGCTTCAACCTACGCCCCGTCGTCGGGCTCGCGTACCACGCGCTCATGCTCCGCGGCAAGGCCTACTGGGACGCCGAGCGCGCCTTGACCCGCGCACAGCGCGTGCGCCTCCTCGCGGGCTTCTACGCGCTCACAAAGCTCTGGGAGGCGCTGCCGGGCCAGCCGCCACCGCTCACGCACGGCGCGCGGTGCACGAGCCAGCAGCGGTGCACGAAGGCGTTCGGCGTGCTCTGGCGCACCGTGCTCGAGACGGGGACGCAGGTGATGCCCGGGCTCGCGCGGGAGGACTTGCTGGGGAAGATCATGCTCGCGGAGAGCGTGATGAAGGCCATGGTGGAGCGCGAGATCCCGAGCCAGGGCTTCTTGGATGGGATCCCGCATTGCAGGGAGAGCGCGCTGATCGCGACGACGATGCGCATGCGGGAGATCAAGGATTCGCTCGCCGACTACTTCTCGGATGACTTCTAGGAGGGTTGTTGCCCTCTCACTAACGACTTTATGCCGGTTTGTGGATCGTGTCCGGAGGTTGCTTATTTATTCACGCTGGATTAGATACCTGTATATGCGCGCGTCCCTGTACTAGATACCCTCTCGGAAGTAATGTATTGTTACGCCTAACGACAGATAGAATGCACTTTGCGATCGAATACATCGGGATACAGGTCCATTCATACATGTCCGGTTACTACTTCGCAACAGACGTCGCGATCGTACAGGTTCGTCAAAGTCCAATAGCGTACAACATAAAGTGTCGGCATCCTCCCTCATAGTCTCAGTTCGTCTCGGCGTTAGTGAACGGCGTGGTCGCGAGGCCGACCTGGCTGTTGCCCGTGTCGTAGACGCTGTAGAAGCGTTGCAGGAACGCGAAGCCGTCTGCGACGCCACCTCTCAGTCACCCGGTTTCGACAGCATCGGAGGAACAAACGACGCACCGATAAAATCGAGCCCCTGCCCGCTCGGGTTGCCCATGTCCGACACGACGAGGTAGATCTTGCCCTCCTCGCCGCCGATGGTCGTGTTCAGCGCGCGCGGCCAGATCTGCGCGTTCGCGGTGAGCTCGAACGTCGTGCCGCCGATGGCGAAGAACAGGGATTCGAGGCGCGCGAACTGCGCCTCGGTGAGCGTGAGCAGCCCGGTCGCGTCGTCGAGCGTCGCGCCCGTCGCGCGCTGGTACGCCTGGAACGCGTCCGTCGCGAGCAGGAGGAGCGTCGTGCCGGTGTCGACGATGCCTGCGGAGCCGGAGAGGAGCGTCGTGCCGCCGGAACCGTGGGTCACGTCCTGGTCGATGCCCCAGTACATTGACGCGGGCTGCGTCGAGGTGATGGGCGTGAAGGTCACGTCGCTCGTGATCCTGGATGGCCGTCAGATGTATACTTAGAGGGCTGGCATGGGCGAGATACGTACTTGCTGGTGTCGACGCTCCCGAAGGTAAGCTCACCGTTGAGCGCGCCACTCTCAGTAGTGGGCTGGTAGAAGATGCCGATGGAATCATTCTCGATGAGGCCCTGCGCGAAGAGGTTGTCCGTCACGGTGGGGATAGGCTGGTCGCCGGACACCGTGCCCTGAGTGAGGTCGACCGGCCCAATGCCGAGGATGCCATCTTCGCCCTCGAAGCCCTGGGAGGTAGACGCAACGCCGATGCTCTGGTTCTGGATGACGAGCGTAGGCGAAAGCGTCACAGTGTCGGTGTCTATACTGGTCGTCAGCAACGTGTGGAGCAAGCTGATCGAGGCACGGCGGCAACCCACACTCGGTACCGGAGAATGAGCCGGAGCCGTAGCTGACGTTCTGAACAAGAGCGGAGCCATGAGAATGTGCGTTGCCCCACATCCAGGTAGTCTCCCGCGGGGCTTACCACACGCTGGCCGGTGCTCTTGCTGGAGCTCGTCGGCCGGTAGGGCTTGTCGGCACCGACCCAAGTGTTGGAGCTACCTGTGGGATGATAAGTCAGACGTGGAATTGATGAATCAAATCGGAGCAAGCTGACCGGTATCGATGAGGAGCGTGTACTGGGTAGGCGGGTTACCGACACCGACGGACGCAGTGTAGGTAACACCAGCGTCGGTCACATCGACCCCTCCGCCAGGCGTGGACGTAGGCGGAGCGGTGCCCGCGCCGCCGGTGCTGCCTCCACTACCAGCGCCGGTACCGGCACCGGTACTTCCGCCGCCATGACCGTGGTGGTGACCGTGGTGGCCATGGCGCCGCCTGCGCAGCTCATGGAAGGCGGCGGGCCCGTGAGGGTTGATGCCTTGAGCAATCTTCTGCGCTCGAGCCCTGTCGCGAGCGATTATGTCCTTCGCATGGCGTCCGGCGACGCGGGTGACAAAGGGGACTGAGCGGGATGCGACGAAGTTAGACATGGCGTGTGATATGGTGGTAGTACTGGCCGTGAGAGATGTAGTTGTTGTGATAGCGTTCAGCTAAGCACAGGGGAGGGTTTATATACGCGAGGTGCGTCCTGCGCTAGGTGCTAGGCACCAACGAGAAGTAGGCTCGAAGTGGTGCGGACAGTCGTGGAGGCGAGCGGGGACAATCGGATGTCATAATCGCAAGTCCAGAAATAACAGCGACTGGAAGCCACGCCCGATACGAGACAGATAGAGCTGCTTCTTCGGCGGAGAGGACAGGCTAGGCCGCTGCGCGTGTTAGATAAAATGCTGGCATAGTAGGTTGTCCCTTGATATGTCGTCATGGTGTATGACAGAAGAGCAGCAATCCGCCGTCCGGTAGCTAGCAGTCCCAGTAGCATCAATCGGAGGTACCAGGGCCAGGGCTGTAGTCCAATCGCGTTGTGGCGGCGGGAGGAGAAGCTACAGAACCTAGAAGCAAGGGTCACGGATTCAGTTGACGCAGTCGGTTCCGCACAGTCTCCTCTGCGAGTATCGTGTCAGGTCCAGTCTAGCGAGAAGCAGAAGCGGGCGAGGCAGGGCGAGAAAGATAAGCCATTGGAGGCAGTTGCTGACCTGCGGCCCCACGGACAAGTACTGTCAATGACATACGGCCACCACGCTACAAGCCCAGGTTGTTCAGCAACAGACCAGAGGGCTATGTTTAACCAATGTGCATACACGTTTGTTAATCTTCTCCGCAGCGTTCTGCTGTGTGATACAATGATCCGCGGTGGGACGAGAAGTTCAGGGAAAAGCACGCAACAAGCAACCAGCCTCCCTGCTATGACAAGTGGAGCCTCCGGCACGGTCCAATGAGACAACAGCCGGCTCTGGCCCCATCCTGCGGCCCTGGCAGGCCACAAGGGCCCTTTTGCGAACTGAGAGACTGCGCTGAGACAGCCGGTCAGTATGACCACGATGACCACGATGATCACGGCAATCCACGCTTTACGGAGCCCTTATCATGCACTGCGTCATGAAGCGACAGACTGCCTAAGGGCGTCGGCAACGTGTCTTATAGACTCGGGCCCGACCTGTTGGTGCCCGGTGTTGCAGGGACGCATGGAATTTAACCTTTCGTGGGAGGCTGAATACTCACAAATGACACCTTCCAAAATATTGCTAGTCGGCAGGATGTCGTGCGACGTTACTATGTCCCTCATGACGATTTCTGGTGGACATAGCCTGACGCTGTGAATTGGGCCTGAAGAAGACGAGGAGCGTTGAAGGGGCATTTATTAATGAGTGCATCGTGAACCTATCCAGTAGAAACATCAGCTCACGTCAGTCAATACCACGATCTGCACTGCTTCACGCTTCAAGGACATCGAGCAGGCTGTAGTCGACGCGATGTTGACCGGCCACGTTGCATACGTGCATATATACCGGGGAATCTTGAGTCAATGGTTGTTTCAGTACACGCAAAGGGTGTATTCTTGGCGTAGAATGCTATACGAACCTACCGGTCACGGTGAGGCCCGCCGCAGAGCTGTACGGGTGAGTCTATAGACGATGGATTTGGAGAAGTCGAGGGCTTTCATTAGGCGCTCATCGTTGGCGGTTCCGACGCAGGTGCAGTGCGAATATTCAGTGACGGCCGAAAGTCATGTGCCACCCCCCTGCCGGCTCAATGATTGTCAGATTCCCTGTAATTTATGAACACTGCATACATGCTATATATGCACATGTAGAGCCACCCCAATGTGCTATATGATGCACTCACTCCCATAGATGTTCAGTCTAATTTCTGGGAGATATTTGAGCAACAAGTCTAACACCACTAAAATGGGACCGCAAAATTCCGGTCAATTTAACCATATTTCACACGTTCCCTGTGGAACCACAGTGGTTATGGGCATGGCAGTGTTATACAATAGCAGGGTCATGCTTCATGTCTGATATGCTCTAGAGCTCTAGGGGATATAACCCATGTGGATGTTTTTATAGGTACTACATTGATTGCGGGATTCTACCAGGGATAACTGCTTTAAGCCTGCTCTACCACAGATGATTGTGATACCATCTAGAGCATCAGGAGAAGTACTTGATAGACATGACCAAAATGGGACAGTTGCTTATAGTACTGGAGAGATAATTGAGTAAAAAGTATATTTTTGGCCCACTTTGGCAAATTCGGAGGCATTTCTACAAGGCTGGACTCAAGTACCATGTGATGCCTGATAGTCATAGGGTAGTATGGAAGGTATCCTATATTATGCTGGGCTTTACGGATGATGAACATGTCTGCTTTCGAAGTTGTGATTTAGGAAGCCTAAAAATGAGGTTTGTCATATTGCATTAGAAATGTTTTCTTTATTTGTACTACAACTAGGCAGCAGATGGGAGTGAATGTACCCCTGATAAGTGTATTATAGGGGACTCTGTATAGATGCCCTACACCTATGCAAGGTACCATCCATATTGGGGATTGAGCTGCATTTTGCGCAAATTAGTGATATGACAAACCTCATTTTTAGGCTTCCTAAATCACAACTTCGAAAGCAGACATGTTCATCATCCGTAAAGCCCAGCATAATATAGGATACCTTCCATACTACCCTATGACTATCAGGCATCACATGGTACTTGAGTCCAGCCTTGTAGAAATGCCTCCGAATTTGCCAAAGTGGGCCAAAAATATACTTTTTACTCAATTATCTCTCCAGTACTATAAGCAACTGTCCCATTTTGGTCATGTCTATCAAGTACTTCTCCTGATGCTCTAGATGGTATCACAATCATCTGTGGTAGAGCAGGCTTAAAGCAGTTATCCCTGGTAGAATCCCGCAATCAATGTAGTACCTATAAAAACATCCACATGGGTTATATCCCCTAGAGCTCTAGAGCATATCAGACATGAAGCATGACCCTGCTATTGTATAACACTGCCATGCCCATAACCACTGTGGTTCCACAGGGAACGTGTGAAATATGGTTAAATTGACCGGAATTTTGCGGTCCCATTTTAGTGGTGTTAGACTTGTTGCTCAAATATCTCCCAGAAATTAGACTGAACATCTATGGGAGTGAGTGCATCATATAGCACATTGGGGTGGCTCTACATGTGCATATATAGCATGTATGCAGTGTTCATAAATTACAGGGAATCTGACAATCATTGAGCCGGCAGGGGGGTGGCACATGACTTTTGGCCGTCACTGTTGCTAGGCTGCTTTCAACTTGGCAATGGTACTGTATATCGAGTATAGACCCTCGGCCGCCACGAATTGGAACGCAGGTCATATTCCACTACAACCAAACATCACTATTGTTAGATCTACAAAGTATAGTCTCAGGCAGGTTTGAATGTCCTCCGAGGTGGCGCCGTACACGTCCGCGTCGACCTGCCAACCCACCAGCTATCATGGTCCAACGTCTTCACAAGGCGGGAGATAATTACTCCACAGACCAGCTATGATGTGTTATTAATGCACGGAGATCAAACACTGGAAGGGTCTCACCGGAGTGTCTCCGCCACACCGCTCTTTACCCCCAAACCTCGAAGTACGAAGAAGGCCGCAAGTATCGTCTTCCATCGTTTGCAGGCCAGATTCCTTGATATATGCGGTCGTGGGCACTGCTCGTCGGAGTAACCCGCGGTGTAATTGGAGGCCATGACTACGCGCACGCGGCGCACGAAACTGAAAGCACGGATCAGAAAGCGAGCGTAGCAAGCGTCGGGGATCCTTTCGTCAAGGGCGGTCGTCCACAGTTCCAACGTGCGCACTTGGGCTCGCGCAGAGTGCTGGTCAAGCATCTCCATCATGCCCCAGAAGTCAGCGAGCCACGCGTCGGAGAACGTGCCACGGACCGCGATCTTGAGCGTCTTCAGCTCTAGACAGGACCACACGAGGTTGAGGAGACCATCTAGATGCGGCAGCGACTGGTAGGTCCGACTGGAGTCGACTTCGAAGGTGAAGGGCCCCCGAAGTGACGGGACGAGTGTGAGTGTCTGCAGATTGGGCAGGCAGCGTGCCAGAGTGCTCATGAACACGTCGTCAAGCTGGAACACGACAGCGATTGCGACCTCGAACGTCTGCAAGGATGTTATAGAGAGTACACTCCAGAGGCGATGTTCGCTATCATCCAGACCGGGCAGCTCGCTACCGGGCCGTTCGAATAAGTACTCCGACTCTGGTTCTAGGGTGTACGCGGGATGAAGATCTGAGTCCGTGTCGCCTTCATTGGACGGATCATGTTGGAGTGGCGACCACGGGATCGTTTGTGGAGAGTTCGGCCTGAACATCGGTGACGTTAGAAGACTGTCGGCGAACAACCTCTCCTCCACTTCGGTGAGGAGCACAGAGACGCGGGTGGGCCGACAGGCTGGAGAAAGCGGTGCCAACACAGAGTATATGATTTCTGCCGAATCGTCCGCTTCCGCGTGAACGACATCCGAGCAGATCGTCATGGCTTCCAGAGCGTCGGGATCGATGTGTGCGAGGAACGATGACGGGTAGTAAGCGTCTGAGGTGCTCACGAAGAGTTCTCGGACTCCTCTGAATGGTTTATAATCCAACACGGCACGCGACGGATAAGCCTCGTCGTCGCGAAGTTCGAGCGCCAGTGCTGTTAGGGTCGGAAGGCGGCCGAGGTGGGAGAGCAACACGGAGTCAAGCAGGAGAGAGTTCAACCAGATCGTATGCAGTCCCCGCATCTTCATGATGGCGAGAGGGACATGATCAAGAAGTGGATAGTACGTTTCTAACGGCATGCTGCATCTGAACGTACGAACTTCGCCGAGACACCAATGTGACTGTGCGCCCTTCAGATCAACGCTGCGCCGATGTCAGTGAAATTGAGGCGTACCGCGAAAGACGTCATGGGGAACTGTAGGTATTGAACCTGGGGGCTGAGTAGGAGCCGCGAGTAGAGTTCGTGGATCCATACAGCTCTGTATACCACATGCACGAGGTTGGGGAACAAGACTTCTGGATTCTGTGCCCGTCGAGCGAGGTACAACTCTAGAGGCTTCAATACCGAGTCTGGGTCAAGTCCCCTGATGATACGGGGAGAAGGCGCGACTTTGCGCCCAGGCGTGGGTTCTGGGGGGTCATACGGAGTTGTCGTCCCTATAATCTGGATGAGAGGAATATAAGGGTCTAATCTTCGCCACGCAGACTCGGATGGTTCTTGGGTAAAACACTTCGAGAGAATAGAACATCAGGGGAGTGCGGCAATGCAAATACAAGAATCCTACCAGGAGGTATTGTTCGTTGTCAAACCTGAGCAACCCCTCTGGCATCAGGTAGCGGATGAGAATGTATGGATCCGGTATGTCGCGCCACAGCACTTTCAGGGCGGGCTCTTTGAACGTCTTGCAGGTGCGTGCTAGACTTGCGAGAGCACGAAGGCTGCTCGCACGGCGACGCTTAACGCGAGCAGGACACGGTATACGCGCGTCGTATTCATAGCCGTCGACGTTCGTAAAGATAATGCGGAGGACTTCTTCTATCTGGAGGCAGCGGTGCATCTTCCAAGCTTTCGAGCCTCAAAACGATGTCAGTAAACAAGAGGGGTCAACCTATCAAATCATGCGTGTCAACATGTACCAGCCGTTATAACACTTGGTGGTCTTAGTGGTGGCGTTCCCTACCACCGAGTCGTTCAGGTCCAAGATGCACGGTGTGGCTCGCGCTCGAGACTGGAGAGTGGCACTGGCTGTGGCACACACTACATCTTATCTTATCTCCCATACACGCGCGCCCAGAATCCCGATCAATGATCCCGCCTCTGCGGCCTTGTCTCCATCCGCTATGTCGCCGTATCTGACGAGGCCTACGAAGTACAATATCGAGGATTCGAACATAGCCCTACTGGGCTCAGATGTGAGTAGACTGACTGGATACAGTCCATCATGCGGAGCCCTTGTATGGGGAGAAGCGCTCATACTACTACACGACGATCAGTTGGAGAAGCAGGTCAGAGAGCATGCCGGAGACAAGGAGCCCGCATGGGAGCACGCCGGCAGAGTCCCCGGAGTACAGATATGGCGGATAGAGAAGTTTGCTGTCAAGGAATGGCCCAAGTCTCATTACGGCTATTTCTACGACGGCGACTCGTATATTGTGCTGCATGTAAGCCGGAATTGTAACATGATCCACTGGGTGCCTAGGATGATACTGAAGATTCACGGTAGACCTACAAGAAAGACGAGGACTCGGAGGAGCTCTTCTACGACCTCCACTTCTGGCTCGGCTCGGAGACGTCTCAGGACGAAGCCGGCACAGCAGCCTACAAGACCGTGGAACTTGACGACCGTACGATGATTCACTCGTTCTCTGATATTCGCACATGTGCTCAACATGTACTGGCTAGACCTAGGTGGCAAACCAGTCCAGTACCGCGAAATCCAGTCATACGAATCCCCGCGCTTCCTATCCTACTTCCCGCGTTTCATCTGCCTGCACGGCGGCGTTGCCTCCGGTTTCCACCACGTCTCTGCCCCGCCGCCCGACACCACGCGGCGTCTCTACCGTGTAAGCGCGACGCAGGTCCCAGGGCGTGCTTCGGCGCATCTTCAAGTTCGCCAGGTGCCAGATCAGGCCGAAAGTGTCGTCCAAGGCGACGTGTATGTCCTGGACATGGGCGACAAGATTTGGCAGTTCAACACGCGCTCGAGCCCAGGCAAGCTGCGCTTCAAGGCTGCGGAGTTCGTTCAGTCCCTCGAGAGCGAGCGCGGGGGGCAGCCGGAGACGACTGTGTACGGTGGGAGTATCGTGTTCAGCGCAGCGAAGCGAAGACCCACTGACGACTGACAACCGTCAGACGAACACGGAGAGGGAGCTGGAGTGTTCCTAGCGGCGTTGGGCCTGTCCAGCGTCCCAGACCCGCAAGAGCTCGCCGCTACCGATGGCGACACTGCACTCTTCAGGTTGTCCGACGCCAGCGGCGAGGTCGCTTTCGAGCGTGTCTCTCCGCCGACGTTCTCCACCTTCTCCTCCTCCGACGCGTTCGTGCTCGACAATACCACCGACCGAGTGTCCCCGGCCGTATACGTATGGGTCGGCCGGGGAGCGTCGCTCACCGAGCGCAGGCTCGCGTTGCAGTACGGCCAGTGGTACTTGTATCAACACAAGCAGGGCGGTGGCCGCGCTGCTTACGCGACGCAAATCGTGAAGATGCACGAGGGCCAGGAGACGGACGCGTTCCTGAGCGCTATCGGGGCATGAGAGGATGAGCATTGCAAGCAGGCACAGGTAGTACATGTATACGGATGGGGATACCCTTGTACATTATCGGATCTGCTACTGGAAGGTATGGATATATGGATATACATGGGGGGATCATGGGCGTGAGTGATCATAGTGACAGACGGCATGGGAAAGACGGTGGACATCCGCGAGAGACGATGTTCAGACCGTGAGCGAGAATTGGGAATGGCGGACAGCGGGCGCAGCTAGGGGTATAGACACGACACAAAGAGATTGAGGTTAAGCATACAGAACACGATTTCGTCACTGCCGGAATAAACAGCGTCAACCCAAACAGCGGATGGCAGGACGTGGAAAGTGAGAATCCGCCCTCACCTGGCTCACAGCGTGAACACCTGGACTTCGTACACCCTTTGGAACAAAAAGTCGCTGGCGAACGTGTTCGAGCATGTGGTGCTGTGCTTCTTCACGAGCGCCTCAATCTCCTGGGCGCGCCCAGGGGTGATGAGACGTCCCAGGATGTGGGTGACCCAGGTGCGGCAGGTGATGTCTGCCCGGCGGTTCTCCTGTGCCGTATGATAGCTCTTCGGGAAGACCGAAGAGCATGTAGTGCGCAGCTCCGCTACGCCCACGGATGTGTAGTCTGAGATCCTGAAGTACGCGAGCACTTGGCCGTTTTCGACCTTTGACGTCGGCCCGCGGGGCATGGCCTGCTCGACATACCCCTCCGGGCCAGTCGGGTTGGAAGTGGTGGGAATCCACTGATGGCGGGTCGCGACGCCCTTGTCATCCACGTGGATGAGAGCCCAGTGAAACGAGTTTGAGATGAGGGGTATGGTGGTTATATATAGAGAGTTGGGGTGCAGCTTGACGGAATACGCGGTCGCGCGCGGCGGCATGGTGGCGACTCGCTAGTATCGGATGATCGGTGCGAGAGCTAGACAATAAGTAAGGCAAGGTTTGGGAGACGTGAGGTCATGACGATGCTAACCGTGCTCTTACCGCTTTGAGTGGAGGAGACGGAAACGAGTGTACCTGAGGGTGAGAGGTAGTGGCGATCGTACTGGAGACGGATTGCAAAGGAAATCAAATATTCCGACGCGCCCTCCTTATAAGAGGTGTCTCCTCGAAGATCCCCGGGTTTGGTAAGGCCGCCCTGTTTCCGCGCGGAGTCTGCGTGCGAGGCGTTGGGCTGCAGGGGAGAGGTGTGTGCTGACGGATTAGTGCGATGGCTTGTAGTCGCCGACTCGCCTTGAATCTCCGCTGACTAGATAGATCCCGCTGGGAATCTGATAGGGTCTCCTGGTCGCACCACTTGATGGCGTGGCGCCTGAATGACTACCACGTTGAAGGTGTAGAAGCGCGGCGAATACATGCGAGGCAGTGAACTGCCTACACGGCCCGGGAGCATGACTTGTCGGCGACTCGGATCAGTGTCGTCTAGCCGAGCCCACGCTCCGCATTCCTCCTCCAGGGAAGCGGACGAACGAACCACATTACCGCGGGGTTCTCAGGAGGCGGATTGTCGACCGCAATACGTCAGTATACGCGATGACGTCGACCGAGGAAGGTGTAGGTCCCATGTGCGTTGATACCGGTGATCACAGCTCGAGACGAGCCGTCTGCAGTTTAGTCTTGCATGTCTCGTCTGGCATAGCATGTATATATCCATAAACCGATGTACGCCCTCATCGTTTCGGTGTCCTCAGTTCAGTACACAAGGCGTTATGGGATCAAGCTGCAAGCAGGAGTCGACTCGAACTCCACTTCAATGTCGCAGCGTCAACTGTTGGCGATTCGCCTAGGAGTTATGAATGGAGGTGAAAGTTTTTACGGTCAAAAATGTCCCTTGAGCGCGACCTGAGAAAGGTAGATGACTGAAGAGACGAGGAGCTCCGAGTGGTGGGAGAAGGGAATTCACAGGACACGGTGGGCGCCTCGTGGCGTCGCGAGGAACCGTCCTTCCCGTTTCAGGTACTCGTTCTTGTCGGCCGAGTCAATCAATCTCTCCTCCTTCCTCCACTCGTGCAGACAAGGCCTCGCACTGACTTCCTTCTCAGCCGTACCTTGCTCTATGTGCTCGGGTCTGCATCAGAATGCCCTCGTTGCCGCAATTGTTCTGTGGAACGTGTTCTCGCTCGCCCAGCGAGAAACGCCGCGGCGCCGCACGCTCGGATGGTCTTATTGTTATGCGCCATCTTCGATCGCCTCGTCTCCGCCCATCTTTCCGTAGTTCGCGCTCGGGGGACAAAAGCTCTTGCTCGAATCTGAACAGGCTCGAAGATGACTAAGCCGATGCAGACATTGTTCGCCCTCTTGGTTCAGCGCCGCTCACACAAGACTCGGGCCCAGTGCCTTTATGATTCCCCTTGCACTCTGCTTATAAGGCTCAGGCTTCGGGCGCTGGCTCTGGGGATCTCTACAGCTCTACTCGAACTCCTGCTTGAAGGATCCTGGGGCTGCTGTCTCTGCTTCTTCCGTATCAGACATCGTAGACGTTCTCGCTTTCGGTGGCACTTTGGGCGTCTAGGTGATCACAGGTTAGCGGGTCCATTACAATAACCCATCGGATTTCTAGCTCAGGTGAGATTGCGCCCACTGCCCTGCCGTATGATAAGTACTCGCAGATGACTGAACGTATCCTCCTTGACCTTCTTCCAGCCATCCACCCGCTATGGACGGTGAGCGCGCACCATTTGACCAGATGGCCAACGGCGAGAGACCGACCCAGCGGCACCCAAAACATCGCAGTGAGTTCCATCCATTATGCAGTCATCCACTGTATATCAGGCGCTTGTTAACATATCACTCATAGCGAAACTGTGCCGCGATTTCCCTTTCGGAAGGTGCCGATACGGGGACGACTGCTCGTTTCTCCACATCTCTCCAGCACCCTCTCCCTTGACCCAGTACCCGTCTATCTCCAACTTCCCTCTTGTTGCACAGTCCCTCTTCCAGACATACAGCCTTTTCTCACCCCTCGATCCGTTGTACCCCCCATCAGCCCCAGCCTCGAGGCCGACAGAGGGTGTGTATGGCGCCCAAGGTCCGGTTCCCCGTGCGAAGGACAACCAGAGGAGTCGTCCACGCAATCCCTCACGAGCGTTGCATGTCGAGAGGTGGCGTTTGTCTGTGGACTCTGCGAAGACGATTCCGTCGCCCATCCCCCCAGCTCCCCCATCGACACCGACCCGTGCATCCATGTCTGGTTCTCCCCCGCGGATCGTGCAGGGCGAGGCGCATCGTACTCAGCCAGACGCGACGGCGCACTCCCCCACCCATCAATCGGACGTATCTCGTCCTGGTCGCTCGTCGGTGTCCGCTGTATATCGTGCTCAGAAGCGAAACCAGTTCTTCCGAAGTTCGTACTGTCACCTTCTCAATACATGTCGAGGGACTGACGAGCGCGTCCGTACAGCAAAACCATGCCGCTTCTTCGCAGAACCAGCAGGGTGCATCAAGGGCGACAGGTGTAACTTGTGAGCAACCTCGTCGATGCGATTGTACGCCCTCTCATAATAACCCGCAGTATTCATGAGCTTCCTACGGACGGAAGCCTCCCATCCGGCCTCCCGGCTTCCACTGAAATTATGTCCGAAGGTGAAGTTGAGAGCGCCGCTGATTCGAGCGTGCAAGGAGAGCTCTCCCCTAGCACGATCGCAACATCTGAGGCACCGTCCTGTACTTCGGCCGTGGCAGATGAGCCGAAACGGAACTTCTATCCCGTCACCTGGCGAGTCGTCGGCGGGGGAGTTACGTTGGGCGGCAAACGTGAGCACCGCCCCAACGTGAATACGCCGGCATGATAGTAACACTACTCTCGCTTCGTTTCAGGGGAAATGTGTCAGAACTATCTGGCAGGCCGCTGCCGGGAGGGTTCTGACTGCAGATACGCCCACCCGGATCCCAGTACGTCCCGTCGTACGTCTCCGTGCGATATCTTCTGAAGCTCATTTCCCCAGACGATGACGAGTGCATCTACGGCTACCCGGATAATTCCCTGTTCAGCCCGATCTCCCCAATCTCCCCAGTGCTTCTTCCGTACCCAATCATGTACCCAATCTTGTCTCCCCTCCAGCCTTACGCGCTCCCTGCGCTCCCCGGCCCCATCCCAGTAGAATCGCCGCCTCCGACTGTCCACCCCACACCGACGCCGTCAGCACATCGGGCGAAGAACAGCCTGACGAAGCTGACGGTCGTCACCACGGTCGCGCAGCCCGTGGCGACGATCCCGCATGGGTACTCGCCGCATCGCGTTGTCGACGGCAGCACTCTGCTTGACCGCGAACCTCCTCATGACGCGTACCGTGCGGACTGGGCGGCACGCACGGTCATCCGGCCCCTTTCGACCCCGCCAACGCCAATGCACGGCTCGGACCTCGGCGTGGCGAAGGTGAGAGGCCCTTAGTCCCTCGATTGTGTTGATACGTTACTCACTCGCTGGAACAGCTCTTCGCTGCGGAGATGCCTTAGAGGCGCACCTTCTGTTCTACGCAGTCACTTCACAACACCCCGTCATGCCCACCTCCCGGAGTCTCATGCAGTCTTCTCGTTAGGTCCGCCGGACAGTTCTCGTAAGTGTAGTATCTTATTCTCCACGCGGCGCATACGCCGCTGTGCGACCTACGTTATCTTCGCGTTCGTATATTCCCTGGTGTTCATTTTGGGCGTGTCGGGCGCATCGACCGCCCGTGTACCTCACGTGGCTTCGGCTTTCTTCTGTGGTTTTCGACGCAAGCTTGGAAATGTTCGTGTATGCTCCTGTTGTATGCTTCTCAATAGATATCATTCGCCATCTGCAGTCTGGGGATTCGTAGGTGCGCCTTGCACAATGACACCGGCCTTTTGCCGACAGCTCTACGCATACGAAATGCTGTCCTCAAGCCACCGAATATCTGCAGAGGACTTGCGAAATACCCTCGATATCCAGGAGCAGTCGCACTTACGTGATTTCGCCACCGTCTGGGCGCCGTTCCCTCCAGATGCACCTGCAGGGCACAGCTCCTCGAGCACGCCCTTCCATCGCGCACAAGCGTCATCCCGCGATAACGCTATAGTCCACCCGTCGGGCGCGTATCCAGCCATAGCTTCCGAGGACATACCGACCCGGAAGAGCTCGATATTCAGGAAGTAGGTCACGAAGAACCGCACAAAGGCATTGTCGGGAACGGCGCCATCCAACGCCGTCGCCCACAGCTCGAACTTGCGCACGCGGCTAGGCCGCCAGGACTCTGCGTTCTCGCTCCCGTCGGCGCCCGTCGTCCATGCGCTGGAAAGTGTGCCGCGGACGGCGAGTTTGAGCGTGGTGAGCTGTGTGCAGAATTCGAGGAGTGGGAGTAGTCCGTCCAGGTGGGGGAGTGTGGAGGCATCTTTGCACCACCACGGCGCGGGGACCAGAGAGAGGGTCTTCAAATGCGGGAGACGACGCGCAAACGTCGCCATGAAGGCGTCGTCCAGATGAAAGACGGCGTCGAGGGCGATTTCGAACGTCTCCAGGGTTTTGAAGTCGAGCACGGGTTGCAGGAAGGTCGCACTCTCCACGAAGTTCAGCAGTCGGTCACCATTTTCGAGAGCGAGGCTACGACCCAGCACCCGCCGTAAGGAGGGCGCGGGTCCCCGCGGCACATGTGAATTGAGGAGGATAATGGTCACTCGAAGTCACTCCCTAACGGTCTCACCTGTACAGCTCAGCGCGTGATGCAGGTAGCAGGTTCAACGATGATTGACTGAGTTCTGTGCAGACGCGAACGTGCACGGACTCTGGCGACGCAAAACAGGCTGGAGAGCGATGGTTCCGAACGGTCATATGTGAATGCAAGTATATGGGGCATTACAGAGTGACGAGGATACGTGAGGTTCCCTCATAACACGTAGATGTCGGACTCCATCCTCGTCACAAGCTCAGCCGTGTCAACCTCAGATGCTCTTGAGCACCGGCCACCCCTACAACACACCGCGTTAGCGACCCCGAGCACGGCCGACGGCCAACTCCTCAAAACTCACAGAGCTCCAATCAATCGCGTTGAGACCCAAGGACGCGTACACGTCGCTGTACGGCTGCGGGCTGTTGACAGGGATGTAGTGGTATACGAAGATGTCCTTGCCGGACTTGGAGTCGGTGAAGATGCTCTGCCCGCCGGGTGCGTAGACGTTGCCGTGCGAGGCGAGGACGAGCGTGCCGCCCGTGTTGCGCAAGTCTCTGCCGGACTTGTCCAGGAACGGGCCATGGGCTGAAGAGGATCGTCCGACGAAGACCTGTGGTAGCGGGAAAAGGTGAGGCGCGGTCTGTAGAGATAGCGTAAGGATGCCTACCTTGTACTCGTTCCCGGGCGGGGGCAGGTTCTTGGCGTCGAACCCGCAGCAAGTGCCTGCATGGCGATAGTGAGTCGTGTGTGATTGTTCATGCGAGAGGACTTACCGCTGCTGAAGAACAGGTAGTAGAAGCTCCCGTGCTTCCACACAAACGCGCCTTCCTCGGGCTGCGGCGAGGTCGCGTTGAACGATACCTGAGTGGGAGAGCCAGATAGGCTCTGGAAGTTGCTCCCGAGATTGACTTGATAGATGTTGCTCTGAGGAAGATGAGTTAATTGCTCCCTGAATGAAACACATGGGGTAGCCAACCCAGAATGAACCTACGACGCACAAAATGTGGGCCATTAGCGGGAAGTCACCTACGAGAAAGGGGGATACTCACCGAATGTCAACAAGGGAGAGCCATGCTCGTCGATGACGAGGTTGCCGTCGATCGCATTGTACGGTGACCCGGTCTTCGAGGCGATGACCTGGCCGTGATCCGTCCAGGTGCCTGGGTCCATGCTCGACGACGTCGCCAGACCGATAGCGGAGTTCTGCGACCCGAAGGTGGAGACCGAATAGTACGCGTAGTATTTCCCATTGTGGAATGAGACGTCGGGTGCCCAGATATCGTCTCTGCCAGCTAGTACGCGGTACAGGGTCAGTGTACGGCGCTTATGAAGAGGTATTGAGGCTTACGAAGGTTGATGGTGGAGTCACTGGAGAGAATGGATCCCACAGTGGTATAAGGTCTGTCAGTGCGGCATAAGCCAACGTATTTGAGACGTCATATGTACAAGCTCGCGAAGTACGTACCCGGCGAGGTTGGTCGCAGTGAGGATACCACCCCTGTTGTGAGTGGTGAACAGGAAGTACTTGCCGTCACTGGCGCGTTGAATAAGGCTCGGGTCATGAATAAGGACTGATCCTGAGAGTTTGAGAGGGTCCGGGAAGCTCGCAGCAAGGCTTCCCAGACCAAAAGTCAACAGACCCAAAAGCACAGTGATCCCGAAGCCGCGAACCATGACGGAGAGCTCAGACCGGGGGTGGTGCGTGGGGATGACCCGGAGACGCGGGGCTTCTTATAGTGACGAGCAGGTCCATGTGGGCACGGCGACAAGCATGGGTCTGGATGGTCTTATGGCTACTGTCCGCTCATCGCTCGCAGGAAGTTATGCCGGCGGCCCGGCGGGATAATGGACGAAGTCTAGTACACCTGACCACCGCCAGTACCTAACCTATTTTCCGTACCCCTGGCGACGGGCCGTCATCAGCATGATCGCCTGAGGAAGGAAGTTCGGAGCCGCATGCAACTTAAGTACATACCGACGGTCCGTGGCCCTCCACTGTGTTACCGCCTGTTACCGCATGGTACCGTCCTCGCGCATCCTCACACGAGCAGTCGCGAGACGTGTGCAACTCGGAGAGTGCGCGGGGCAATTGATTGGCATCCGATCCTTATGCGAGATGCCTACGAATTCTTCGGAAATACAGAAGAGTCCGCCGCGGCGTCCTGCCCGAAGTGCGCCCCAAGCTTCGCATCCTATCCGCGCTTGGTCTTGTGTACCGCTGCAGACCGGTGCATATTCCCTATGTGGAGAGTCTGCATACCCACTCGCCAATCCGACACTGGAGCAACAAGTGACGCGTAGAGGATATCGGAGCGCACGAGTAGCCATACTTGAACTGCTCGACGAACTATACTTGCCTGGGCGCATCATCCTGCACCGGTTATGATGGAAACACAGATATGACATGTTTTACTCGGCAGTTGTGGCAAGGGTAAGCTGGCAAAGTCTTCCGTTACGGAGGGGCGACAAGACACTCGGTGTAGCTGGATGGGGAAGCAATAAGCTCGTGGTCAATGCTCTCGGACGAGTGGGGAGGGGAACGAAGCAAGGCACACCCCTGAATGTGATGATGCCCACGTGGCCATGTGAAGGGAGCATCCCATCATCTGAGCTGCGGGCGCTTGTGCCGCACATCTCGACTTTGGCCAGATTGGTGCTACAGCTCTGCAACGCCTCCCGGGCTGTCCACATCTTTCTCCCTCCTCCTCCATCGCAACCGCCCTTTACAGCCCTCTCGGACGCGTAGTTCTCATAATACCCTCAGCACCTTCTTCTTACGACGTACACGGCAGCTCAACGACTCAATTTCCTCGCAACACTTCCTAGGAACCCCTACGATCCATCATGTCTCAATCTGCATTCGAGCATTCTCCGGAGCCGTCTCCCTTGAACACGCGCTTTCTTGTTGACCCTGACCACGATGAAGACCGCCTTTCTGAGCCACACTTCTCTGACGGTGATACTGCCTCCGCAAAGTCAATAGCGCTCTCATCTCCGCCACGCTCGCCTCGCGACTCTACAGCTCTCGGAGTGCCTGAGAAGCAAGAACCTGCCATAACGCCAGTTAGTCTTGTTCGCCAAAGCCTCTCGCTAGCGGGCTTGTCCAAGCGGGACACGCTCGGTACAGATGCAAGCTCGGAGCTCGATCCCGATGGGGACGACCGGAGTTTCTTTGCTCGGAAATACGACGAGGGCGAGTCGCCATTATCAAGCGTTGCCCCG
The DNA here is from genome assembly GCA_022606195.1 of Trametes polyzona. Classification (NCBI taxonomy): domain Eukaryota; kingdom Fungi; phylum Basidiomycota; class Agaricomycetes; order Polyporales; family Polyporaceae; genus Trametes; species Trametes polyzona. Next base: position 1,050,440 of record JABYQF010000009.1, on the reverse strand, counting down.
TCCGTGCACGAGGCCGACAAGATCGTTTCGAGCCCGCCACCATTGCCGCCTTCACTCCCTCCGTCTGCCACTCTGTCGTCAAGGCCGTCGTCCGCCGGTGTTCGGCTGAAGAGCGACACAGAGAGCATCTTGTCCACGGGATCTGCGTCTACTTCGTACTCGAAGAAGGCACGGCCTGAGTCTTTGTTAGTTCAAGCGCCACAAGGCGCGTTAGTGCTGGGCATAGCACTGGTGGACTTCAACCACTTGGTGTGTGACATAACGTTCACTGCTCACTCGCTGTCTTCTTGATGCACGCGGCCAATAGGTTGGCCCTAAGATCGAGTTTTGCCGGGGAGACATATTCGAGGACGAGGAGATCGCCAAGATATTGCCCTTCCTGGCGTTGCCTGACGGTGCTCATCTTGTGAGTGAGGCCCCCCGTAACCAAGGCCCAAGCCAATGAATTCCCTACAGACCACGGAAGACTACTCGTACTTCCACCTCGTCCCGTCTTCGCCGAACCCAAGCACTATCTTCGGCATCTCGTGAGAACGTTTCTCGGTGACGTTTGGCAGGAGGGCTGAATCGTACTCCAGGTGCAATCGGCAGATCAGCAGCGCTGAGCTTCTGGTCAAGGATGCGGACGTGACAAGGTCGACCGTCCAGAAAGCTGTGGTGGTCCTGGCGTCGAAGCCTGTGTTTGGGCCTATCCGGTATGCCATGAGCTACAACCTGTTGCGGGGAATGGCGTTCATATATGCGCGCTCAGAGATCGCCTCGGGGTTATCACCCGCGCTTTGTTCGCTCAGCGAGACTTCAGCGATATGAGCATCTTGGATGACTTCCACTCGTCCTTGGAGCACTCGCTTCGCGGGCAGCTCACGGAGAGCGGGCTATACATGGGTACGTCAGAAGGCATCAGCACACGTGCCATCTTGCTCACGGGAAACGCTAGGTACCAGTCTGCGCGAGCTGGTGCACAAGTTCCGGCAACGTACTCTAGTTTTGGTTAAAGCGCTCATGCTACAGAAGAAAGTCGGTCTTACCGTCTTCGCATATGGTGATACGCATATCTCACTAACGTGATACCAGATAATGTTCTTCGGGCACCCTGTCGAGCGTTTGTGCACATATCAGTATTCCCTTGTAACACTTATACCCGGTCAGTACATCCTCATTATTTCTCCCGGTATGCGCTGACGACTTGAGTAGGTCTCCTACAGAACCTGGACGATTGCGGGTCACCTCCCCTTGCAAGTCGGGCGCAGACGCTCACTCGACCGACATCTCTGAAGACCTCCGACCCGAAGAGCATGATGGCCTACATGGGTCTTCCACTAGATCTGTTCGGCAAGGTGTGTCCGGCTTGATGCATCTCTATGCCAGGCACTCACAATCATGATAGGACGCATTCTTCCAACCATATTTGCCTCTGCAGCAGCTCGATATGCTGAAGGACACCGGATGCTGGCTATGCGGCAGCACCAACTCAATCGTAACCCAACAGAAGGAGATCGAGCTCCTTGTCAATGTGCGTCGAGTGACCCGTCTAAACTCGCTTTTCTCTAACATGTTTGGTTCTAGGTGGAGACGGGAACTATCGAATTCCGTGATCCCAAGCTGGAACGCCTGGTTGGACTGACGCCCGCGGACCGCAAGTGGATGGACGATATCGTCAAGGACGTCAATGATGGTTGGGACGAAGACACGGGCATGTCTGTTGGCATGCAGTAAGTATTGATGTGTCACGCAGCGTTAGAACTGTAAACTAATATCGTCAAGCAGCTTCAGGGGCAGTGACGACTACCTGCGCCAGAAGGTACGTGTTGTCTACTATATATCGAGAATACGGTATGCTGACTGCTGGCGCTAGTTCGAGGAGTATATCTCGGCAGCATTGGCCTCGGTCAAGTACTCTGCATTCTTGGCTAAGGGCCAGAACAACGGTGTGATGATCCAGGACGGCTCGGGCGATCCGAACTCGGTGCAAGACTTCAACCCTCTCTGGATACAGGAGTTTAAGAAGTCGAACGCCTACGAGGTTTGGGAGCGTGTAACGGACCCGCTTCTCTTTGATCTCGTCGAGGCGCGGTATGTACCTCAACCACACCGCCTGGCATGTGTACTCATCTCGTCGCAGCCACCCTTGCAGCGAGAAGCCCTCCGTCGTTGCGGACATAGGCTTGAGGCTCTCGGAAGGCATCCAAGAGCTGAAGCTAGATCAGCAACTGGCTCCTACACGCGAGGCGATCTCGCGCACCTTCGCTGCAGGGTCGACGAACTTCTTCAACGCGGTGGCCGGCGTACGCGAACGCTGGATGCAGCGCAACCCGAGTTCGACGTCAAGCGACGGCGCCTCCGACGTCACTAAAGTCGACTCCCGATCCACCGACGGGACGCCTTCGCGCAAGAACTCCGGCGAGCTCTCCCGGAAGAGCACGATGGACGTTCCGCCCACTCCCACATCAACACGGGGCCTGCGCCCGCTCAGCATCGTCGGCGCTCAGGCGCTCCAGACGCCAGAACCTCCCAAGACGACCGTGAGCTCGTGGGGCGCGGGTATCAGCTCGTTCTTCTCCCAGCGCACAGCGCGTCTCTCCACATCGTCCGTACGGCCCCAAAGCGTCTCGCGCGGCTCGTCGCCCGTCCCGCCCCCTGCTCCGTCACTCCAGACGGACAAGGACGTTCCCCCTCGCCCGGATGCACAGAAGGACGTGCCGCCTGTGCCTCCCGTACCTCCCGTCCCTGCCACGCCGCCCATGCCTCACGTGGAGTCGCCCAAGGAGATCGCGCACAAGGACCTCGATGAGGCCCTTGCCGAGCACGCAGCGCGGCCCGCACCCGCGGACGATGCGGCTTCCGTGAAGACGCGGGCTTCGGAGGACGCGCTGTCCGTCCTCGGTATGGCCATGTGAGGGAGCGAGCGACGATAGAGGCGAGGCTGGTCCGAAGCCTGTGACTATATTGATGGATAGGCATGCTTTGAGCGTGAAGTTTGGAGGCTCCTGGTAGAGTATGTATCCATGCATGGGCGATACCCGTCCCGTCACGTTAGCAGTGCCGTTTGCATGTCGGTGTCGCGCAGTATATTATTTCGCAAGGCTTTCGGTCGTTACAATCAGGTCGCAATGCATACATGTTACAGTTACGTTCGCACATACAGCGGGAGAGGGTGCTTACTTTGGGATGGATGACCGGGAACGAGCCGATGGAAAGGTGCGGGCACCGGAGCGCCCGCGCTCTGTGTATCGGTATCGCGCGTTGTCACTGCGGAGGCGCCGCTAACACGCCCGCAGAGGCCCACAGCGGCTGAGTGAGGGCCCCCGCTCCCCCGCACCTCTCTCCCACCGACCACCACCTGCGACCCCTCCAGCCCCCGCTCGCCGCTACGCCCATCTCTGCGCGGTTCTACAAGACGACTCGAGCGGTGCCGTAACGAGACTGCGACCACTAGCCTTCGCGGGCGGCGGACCGAGCCTGAGGAACGTCCATCATACACACATTGGATATTGAGGCCCGGACTGTGATTCTATTGCGCCCGATCGAGCGACGGAGGACGAAGTACCGTGACTACTAGCACCATTGGGACGTTCCCCACCCCAAGCCACCACTCCCGGTCTAGACTGAGGCAATGCTCGGAGGCTCTTACGCTCGCGGCACGTCTCTTGGGCTGAGACTCGCCGGGTTCGCACTCGCGTTCTCCCTCGGACTCGGTGCCCACGCTGCTGCTGCCTCACCAGGACGTGCCCGGGATGCGGGCGAGCTCGAGGCGAGCGGTGCGCGTCTGACTGCGGTAGCTGCCGCTGCGGTCCCTCCCGCGTTCCCCGATACTCCTGGCGCGGTGGGCCAGGAAGTCCTGATGTCCGCCCCGGTTGCGGACTTAGAGCGGATGGGGAAAGGTCAAGGGAAGGGCAAGAAGGGTAAAGGCAAGAAGGGCAAGGGCGACCGCGAGTACGAGAATGGCGAGCAGCCCCCGGTGCGGGACACGGTCGGGTGGGTCGACCCGCGGCTGAACGGAGGGCGGCTGATCGACGTGAGTGCTCCTCTCGTGCTGCTGGACTCGTGCTGGTCGCTGCGAGGGAGCTTACACGCCTGGGGACAGTATGTCACGAAGAAGGTCGGCGAGCCGCTGAACATCATCATTTCGTCCCTCTCGGACCCGTACATCCTCACCGAGAACGGGCTGCACAACTACGTGAAGTGAATGGCGGCTTTGCTCGTGCTGGGTGTTCGAATTACGCTGACAGGATGTTCAATAGGTCTATCGGCTTCTCGGAGGAGTGTCTAGGGTTGCACTATGGGTACATCCACGAAGCGGACCTCGGGGACGGCCTAGGTCGCAAGCCAGAGCAGTTCCTCGGCCGCCAGGACTACTTCCCGATCATGGGCACCTGCTGGGAGAGCGTCCGAGGTGGACACCATTTCCGTGCATGGAAGCAGAATGGGACCGAGGCAAATAGCGGGGCCTGGTTCCTCGGGTGAGTGTTGCTATTCCCTCTGCAATTGTCGGTGTATGCTTACAACGTCGCTTCAGGGCATCCGAGGAGATGGTATGTCTACACCCCAGCACTGAGGAGTTCACACAGGTTCTGACGTGCAGCAGGATTCGTCCAAGAATCACATGATTGTCGAAGACGGGTACAACCGTGGACGTGACTATATCGTCAACCAAGTCACTCAAATCACCCACTGGAAGGGTATGTGGTGGAAGGGCGAGGTCGAGTGGCGCGAAGGCCTGCTTGAGCGTGGCAGCCGAGGTATGCGGTCGCTCTCGTCTCTGTACATTCTGCTGGTCGACTCACGGATTCGGCGCAGGCGTGAACCACGACATCGAGCAAGACGGCCGCGTCGCCATTCTGACCATCACCCGGCTGTGAACCACATCAATCACTGTATCCTCCGCAACCCCCTCTTCCCTCATTTCTTGTTTGTATCACTAACGACCCCTCACGAGCGACGACGATCACACATTTTCATCTCCCCGTCCCCACTGCCCGCATCTATCGATCTACTACAACCCCCTCGGCAACATCTTGTGTTCTAGCACGGACTCTCAGGTTGGACTGGAGCGGATCGAAGTAGAGGCCTGATTTGTATGTATGTCCTGACCAGATGCTGCGGCCGGATTGTACGCAGGATCTGTATATTTATATGCCCGGCCGGATGCACTGGTTGTAGAATCTGCTGTATATACCATCATTTATACATATCACAATCCCTCGTGTGTTCACGTTGTGTCTCCAGCGTTTCTCTGTCTCTGGATAGTAGAGTCGTCGACGCTCCAAGACAGGTATGGTTCGTGCATATGGTAGTTTCGATCGGGAGGAGTCGATCTAGATTGGCGATGTACTTCGCGTAGGCGCTAAGCGCTCGGCGTTGAGTTCAGTCCACCACCCACCAACGTCATACCTCCTTCGAACCTTGCGGACACTATGCGCACCAGCAAGGCCGACGCGCATACCCAGACGATAGGCCGTAGGTGAAGCTACACGCCCACTGCCATGCAACATCACTGAACTTCTGTAGTACTAAGTCAAGGCCATAGGCGGGCAGGACGATGGTCATCGTTCGATGCCGTCCTACGCCGACGTCTACATCGAGGACCATATGGCTACCGAGTGGAGCTCTGGATGGAAGCATCAATGGCGAAAGCGCACCGCTTCTTATCGCCATCGTCGCTTGCGAGGGCCGGAGCTGCCATGGCCAGCGCGCGGGACGTGCATTGTGCAGCGAAGTTGCCTGAAATCGACAGAGGTGGCAGACGTTCCAGCGCTCGAAGCCGCACCGGGGCCCCACCTTTATCTCCCCCAGCCGAGCCCCCTCGCGGACGTTAATTTGTACAGAGCGTACCTGGTCCTCACCACCTGTCCTCGTACTACAGTAACACTTGGCACGATTCCGCGACGATCGTTCACGACCCCGCGCGTAACGTACTATCAACCATGGCGACCAACCCCAATCCGAGCGAGAAGCTCGCGCGCTCAGAGTCCGGAGACTCGAGGAGCCCTGAAAAACGCAGGTCGACGGACGTCGAGGCGTACGCCATCCACGCCGAGACGCACGATATCTTCGATGACGACCCGGCCGTCGATCCCGTCTACCAGGCGAAGGCACGCATCCTCAACGATGCGCTCCAGGAGATCGGCATGGGCAGATACCAGGTGAGTGAGAATTGCGCGCACGCAATCGCGGGCTGTGAGGGCGACTGACGACGCGTGTGTGCCTGTTGCAGTGGTACCTGTTCATCGTCGCGGGATTCGGCTGGTTCTCGTGAGTGGTCGTCATATCTCGCTTGTTTCGTTCTTGCGGACTGTGAGCTCATATGGGTCCCTCTTTTAGAGATAACCTGTGGCCCGTGAGTCGGATCGGCCATCTCTCTCCGCACGTTCCAGCTGTCTGAACGTGTCCCGGCACAGATTGTCACAGGGTTGATCCTCGATCCTGTGGTCAACGAGTTCGGGTTCCAAGGCCCTTTTCTCAAACTCGCACAAAATATAGGCCTGTTGGTGGGTGCTGCGTTCTGGGGCGTCGCATCCGATGTCTGGGGTCGCAAGTACGTACTTCCCTTGACAACATGCAGTCCTGTTGTTCATTTGTGCATTACAGATGGTGTTTCAACATAACACTTCTTATCACCGGCGTTTTCGCCGTGGCCGCTGGTGCATCGCCGAACTACATAGCCTTATGTTCCTTGGCCGCTGTTTGGAGCGTCGGGGTGGGAGGAAACCTACCCGTTGACTCTGCTGTCTTCTTGGGTATGTGCTACCCAGGTCTACCGTGTTTTCCTGGTCGATTCTGATGACGTCACTAGAGTTCATTCCTGCTTCGCACCAGTATCTCCTCACTATATTGTCCATCTGGTGGGCGTTCGGTCAGCTAGTCGGCAGTTTGGTACGCTCTACGGCGATCCATCCTCGCCAAACTTCATTGACTACTTCCCATTTAGGTCGCCTGGCCGCTCATCGCAGACTTCTCCTGCGCGTCCGCAGCCGACTGCCCCCGCTCGTCCAACCAAGGCTGGCGGTACTTCCTGTACGCGATGGGCGGGCTCATGCTCCTCCTCTTCGTCCTCCGCTTCTTCGTCTTCCACATGTACGAGTCGCCGAAGTACCTCATGGGCCGCGGGCGCGACGCCGAGGCGGTCGAGGTCGTCCACCGCGTCGCCGCGTACAACGGCCGGACGTCCCCGCTCACGGTCGAGATGCTGCAGGACGTCGAGCGCCGGATTGGCAAAGGCGGGTTTGCGGGCGCGGGTGCCGGTGCGAACGGGGCGGCGTTCGATACGAGCGCGAGGGCGGCGCTAATTAGGAAGTTGAAGACGTTCGCGGGGAGCCATGTGAAGGGCCTGTTTGCGACGAAGAGGTTGGCGTATTCGACTACGCTGCTGATCGTTGTTTGGGGTACGTACAGGATATGTTGTCGAGTTTGGTGTGAGTCGTCTGACGTGCGGCGATACAGCTCTCATAGGGCTCGCCTTCCCTCTGTAAGTCGTTCCCCCTCTAGACCCGGCCGCACACGTACTCACTATGGCTACAGATACAACGGTTTTGTGACGTACTTGTGAGTGTTGGGTTGGTCGTCCGTAGTGAATTCCAGTGCTGATGTCGAAAAAGCCTCGCCACACGGGGTGCTCGCTTCGGAGACAGCTCTGTTTATATCACCTACCGCAATGTAGGTGTCGGATGCAGCATTTGCGAAATGACCCGGTTCTGACTCCCTTCGTTGACAGCAAGTCATCCTGAGCGTCATCGGCGTCCCTGGTGCTCTCCTTGCGGGGTGGATGGTTGAGCTACCTTACATGGGGAGGAAGGGTACTCTCGCGATCTCAACAAGTACGTCTATTCCATGCGTGCATGTACACTCCGCCGCACACAGGGGATCCTGACAACGGTCTCTTACACGCAGTCATTACCGGGGTGTTCCTGTTCGCGAGCACGACCTCCCGGACGTCAAATGCGCTGCTCGGGTGGAACTGCGGCTTCACGTTCACGAGCAACGTCATGTACGGCGTGCTGTACGCGGTCTCCCCGGAGCTCTTCCCGACAAAGGACCGCGGGACGGGGAACGCCATCGTCGCGTCGGCGAACCGCGTTTTCGGCATCATGGTGCGCGCCCTCTTTTCTTGGCCGCTCTTTTGTCATATTCGTGCAGCGCCGTTGGCTGACCAGACGCGTCGTTCGGGGGAGCGCAGGCACCGATCATCGCGCTCTACGCGGACTTGTCGACGTCGGTGCCTATCTGGGTGTCCGGCGCGCTCTTCCTCGTGTCGGGGTTCATCGCGCTGCTGTTGCCGTTCGAGCCGAGAGGGAAGGCGTCGATTTGAGCACCCTCGAACACGTTCTTCATTCCGTGCCTCCCTTATGATGTTTAGGGTATTTGACTACCTCAAGAGCAACCGACTCACGCCAAGACGACGCTTGCTTGGCTACAGAGATTTTACTGTGAGCGGACGAGGGAGACTTGCGATTTGATCATGCGATTCCAAAGTAGGCGGAGGAACACTGGAAGCGAGGAAAGCCGCGTTTGGCGAGCACAGGAGAATGTCGTCATCGCTGCCCCTGTTTGCGTGCGCTACTCCATCAGCATCCATGGGCGCCTACGGGGTGCAATGCTCCTTTGGGCGAGTCTGGTGAGCATCCGTTCCGTAACGTCCGTCGACATCTGCCCCGATTTATCCTTTAAACAGACAGCTATCGCCACGAATGCTACTTCGAGTTCCTCAGCTGACCACCGACGCAGCCAGAGAAGCGTCCGAAAGTGCAAGGGAGCGTGTGCGGCGTCGAGATAGAGTGTCGAAGGACGCCTTGTCCCCGCGCGTATCATCCTTCTTCCTCCTGATGCTCCAGCGACGGAGAGCACGCCCGGAACAGCCGCGGAGAAGGTTTGTGCGCCTCGGTGCGGGCTGGACGTTCTTGCGCCCGTGTCTGCGCTCCCACCGCCATGCCATCGCCAGGGCGAAGACGTCGGGGGCACCCCGTTCGTCCCGTTCGACGGGGAATCCATCAGTCCGTCGACGGCATCCTGAGCTTTTTCAGATTTCGTGCTCGGCGCAGCCGGCCATGTCCTCGCGCCTCTTAAGCAGATGCGTGAGCACGCGACGTCCCCCAGGTCGGATCGCACGACCCGCCGTCAGACTACTGGACGGCAACTGCTGCTCTGCTGCTCGCTCACGACTCCCTCGTTTCCGACGTTAACGTTCACGCTCTCTGCACTCTTGACGACTTGTGTATACGAGACGAGCGATGGCGACCCCTGTACTCCCTCCAGTGGCGGTGACGCCGGTCAGCAGCCTAGAGAAACACGAAGACGCCGACAAAGAGAAAGTCGCCTTCGACGAGCCGCCGGTCGTCGCGAACGTCATTCCGGTGGACCACGGCAAAGATCTGTACGACGAGGACGACGCGTCCGTCGACCCGGTGTACAAAGCGAAAGCGAACGTGCTCGGAGATGCGTTCCAGGAGATCGGGATGGGCAGGTACCAGGTACGTCGTATATATGTATGGCATTGTGGACTGGCGCCGTGGGTGCGGCGGCTGATCGAGCATGGTTTGTTTGTCCTAGTGGTATCTGTTTTACCTGACTGGTTTCGGGTGGTTCTCGTGAGTCTTCCATTGGTTTGGGGTTGTGTATGGATGAATTGTTGACCGAGCGCTGGACCGTGAAGCGATAACCTATGGCCTGTGGGTGCATCTCCCAACTTCGCTCTTCCCGGGGAACTCAGCAGAAGATCTCCATAATATAGGTCGTTACGGGACTACTGCTCCCACCTACCATCAACGAGTTTGGGTACCAAGGAGCATGGCTCAAGTTCGCTCAAGCCCTTGGCTCCCTAGTTGGCTGCGCATTCTGGGGTGTTTCCTCTGATATATGGGGCCGCAGGTGCGTGTACTCAATCTTGCATTTGCCTGTATTGTTCAACGTGTACCATCAACAGATGGGCATTCAACCTGACCCTATTCATAACTGGTGTTTTCGCTATGGCCGCGGGCGCCTCTCCAAACGCCGTCGCCCTGTGTTCCCTTGTGGCTGCATGGAGCGTCGGCGTCGGCGGGAACTTGCCGGTGGACTCCGCTGTATTCTTGGGTGTGTGTTCCCTTACCTTTCCATAGCATCGCCCTTACCATTGCATATCAGAGTTCATCCCGCCTTCACACCAGTATCTCTTGACTGTCCTGTCTATTTGGTGGGCATTCGGACAGCTTGTCGGCAGTCTTGTGCGTGTCTCTGTATCTCCCGATACACCAAAGTGCCTACGGCGCTGACATTCTCCATCTAGGTCGCATGGCCACTCTTCGCCAAATTCTCCTGCGCATCCGCCGCCGACTGCCCGCGCGAGTCGAACCAGGGCTGGCGCTACTTTCTATACGCCATGGGCGGGCTCATGACGCTCCTCTTCTTCCTCCGCTTCGCCGTCTTCCACCTGCACGAGTCCCCGAAGTTCCTCATGGGCCGCGGGCGCGACGCGGAGGCGGTCGAGGTCGTGCGCGCCGTCGCACGCTTCAACGGGACGGAGTCGAGCCTCACGCTGGACATGCTGCAGAACTGCGAGCGGCTCGCGCGCAAGGACCGCGCGAGGAAGGAGAAGGGGACGGGCGTGCGGGCGAGGCTGGCGAGGGCGCTGAGCACGATGAGCGGGGGGCATGTTAAGGCGCTGTTCGCCACGCCGAAACTGGCGTTCTCGACGACGATTTTGATCATTATATGGGGTGCGTTTTCGTGTCTTCTCTAGACGTGGCTCAGCGCTAATAGTTGGGCATCACATCTAGCTCTCATTGGGCTCGCATTTCCTCTGTACGTAGGCTGCATCTTTGTGGCTGACACGGTTTCGCTGACGGGTCTACAGTTACAACGGTTTCATACCGCTCTTGTAAGTGATCGATTGAGAAGCGACTCAAGGTCGATACTCACCTTTGTTCATCAGCCTTGCAACAAGGGGCGCGGACTTCGGCGATGGTTCTATAAACATAACATACCGTAATGTACGCTGCTTAAATTATCCTGTTTGACCGCATAACATAGCTGACGTCTTTTCCGCTACCAGCAAGTCATCCTGAGCGTAGTAGGGCTCCCGGGTGCACTCATCGCAGGATGGATGGTCGATCTCCCATACCTCGGCCGAAAAGGCACCCTGGCCACTTCGACCAGTGCGTCTTTCTCTCTGTTCACAACAGCCAAACCCTCGACTGACCTTCCCCTGCAGTCATTACGGGAGTATTCCTCTTCGCAGCGACGACCGCACGCTCGTCAAACGCGCTGCTGGGTTGGAATTGCGGCTACAGCGTGACGAGCAACATCATGTACGGTGTCCTCTACGCCATCTCGCCGGAGCTCTTTCCCGCGAAGGACCGCGGGACGGGTAGCGCGCTCGTCTCGTCCGCAAATCACCTCTTCGGCGCTCTGGTAAGTAGAAGACCTCCGTTTGCTACTGGTATGCGTACTTGTACTTACTGGACGCGGGATACAGGCGCCTATCGTGGCGATATATGCGAACCTGTCGACGTCGGTGCCGATCTACGTCGCGGGGGCGTGCTTCATCGTCGGCGGGCTCCTTGCCTTCCTACTACCATTCGAGCCGAGGGGCAAGGCGTCGATATGAAAAATTATACTGTGTACAATGTAAGATTAGACGAAAATGCAGGTCGGTATGAACTGGGGCGAGGCGGTCTGACTCAACGAACTTCCGATTGCCCTGAGGTAAGCGGCAAGCCTAAGGTGAGTACGGAGACCCTCGCCCGATTCCCTAACTAAATGACCTGAGCCTCCTTCGCTTCACAGTCATGAGGTCAGTGAGTTTCGATGGTCAGCCTTCTGTCTCCGGAGGCAACGTCGGCAATGCAAGCAAGGAGCGTCGCCGGACTTGGCTGCGCCCGCAACTTCGCACGAACAGGCGAATCAACTCCAAGGTGGCACACCGGCGAGGACAGCTTCTTGACCTGCACCACCATATGCACCACTGTTCTCACTTTTTCGTCAGTCATGAGGCGATGGGCGTGTCATTCGGAGCTCTACGGTCATCAGTGCAGGTCCTTCACAACTGCGGTCCGGTATATCTGCGGATAGGTGGCTTGCAGCACTGAATACTGAGCACGGAGGGGCAATCGGCTACTTAGGTATGTGCCGAGATAGCCACTCGTCTAGGTCCAACCACGAAGTAGCCTGGACAGCGATGGTCTTTGCCTGGCTATCTGGGCTCACTCATCTACGCGTTGCTATATATGCGCCGCACCGCGGCTGTGGTCTGGTCACCCTGACCTCCATACAGTCGGATGCTTCTGCCCGTAGCGGTGCAGCCCTTCACTTCGCTCATGCTCAGCTTCACTGGGGCCATTGCGTCATGCTCGGCGAAGAATATCCGACATGACGCTTTGCGCCGCGGCAGGCCCAGCAAGCAGCATGCATACCAAATCACGCAACAAGCGCACCGCATGGAGGAGCACGTCTAGAAGCCAGGAATCGCAGAAGGCTTGTGGTCCCTGCCCGTCGTGCTGCCCGTATGACGGCTCCGAAGGGCTTCGGAGGGTGCACCTTGTGAGCCTAAGTTGGTCAGGTGTACCGCCGCGGAGCCGTGTCGCTGCGAGCCGACGCTGGCGGGTGGGTAACAGCAGTGGTACAGTGAGTGATCGTCGGCGCATGCTGTGCTTTGTTGACATAACCATGCCTTCACCTAGGAGCATAAATATTGGGCTGGACGGACGCTTTTCGTCGTCGACCCTCGACGCCTATACATCCGCGGCTTGTATACGATGACGGTCCTCACTACTACCTTGTCCGCACTGTGCCTCGCGGTTTCGGCACTGCTTTCCTTGGGCAGCCTCGCCGCTCCGCTTGCCCCTGCGTTCCCAGACCCCTTGCCGTTGAAGGGCGACCATGTCTACGTGCACGACCCGAGTCTCATTCAGCGCCAGAGCGACGGGAAGTACTTCCTTTTCACCTCTCACGACAAGGCGGGTATCATCACTGCCGACGACCTCGCTGGGTAGGACTATCAACTTCACATTCACCAGCATCTCGCTCATGCTCATCACTCGACAGACCTTGGACGGAGATCGGCTCGATCCTCCCTGACGGGTCTTCAATCGACCTCCGTACGCAGCTGCATTGTGAAGTCTATCTGGTACCCTTGAGCTGACAACGCCCTTGTATCAGCTGGCAAGGACGATATCTGGGCCCCGGACGTCTCGTTCCATAACGGACAGTACATCGCCTACTACGCCGTCTCCACCTCCGGTTCGCGCGATTCCGGCATCGGGCTCGCGACGTCCCCTACCATGGAGCCCGGCACTTGGACGGACCAGGGGCTGGTGTTTCGGACCCATGAGGGCGACCAGTATAACGCCATTGACCCTAGTCTCATCATCGATGAGAACGGGGCGCCGCTCCTGACCTGGGGTACGTCGCTTCTTCTCATAGGTAGAGAGACCCGCTGAACGGCGTATGTCACGAGTAGGTTCCTACTGGGTAAGCGCCTCCCCCATGCTGCACGGTCCCCGAGGCATCTCATCCGATTTTCTTCTAGAACGACATCCACCAGTTCAACCTGGGAAGCGACTTCAAGACTGTCCAGGGCGACCCGGTGCAAGTCGCGTTTAACTCTACCCCACCTAGCCCTGTGGAGGGTGCATTTGTCTGGAAGCACGGAGACTTCTACTATCTGTTCACAAGCAGCGGTACGCCAACAAAATCTATACTCGTATGTTTTGAGTACTAATGAGAATTCGACATGTCCAGGCCAGTGCTGCTCCTTCGACCCGAACAACCTCCCTCCGGCCGGGAACGAGTACAAGGTATCCACACCACCTCCCACAATCTCACCCGCGCGCTCACACTTGGCCCCTCGCAGGTCTTCGTCGGCAGATCCTCGTCCGCGCACGGCCCGTTCCTCGACCAAGCCGGGGTCGACATGCGCAACAACGGCGGCACGCTCGTCCTCGCCTCGCACGGGGACGTGTTCGCGTCCGGGGGCGAGGGCATCTTCACGGACTCGAAGAGCGGCAAAGACATCTTCGTGTACCACTACCTGCACTCGCAGGGCGCGATCGCGTACAAGGAGGCGAACTCGAGCTTGGGGCTAAACGCGATCGACTGGAGCTCGGTGAGTGCCGTTTGTCGTGTTTTGCTGAGGGCGGTGGTGTGCTGATGGATGGAGGTAGGGGTGGCCTGTCCTGACGAGCATCTGAGAGTTCACACGCAGGCTGTGTACGTTACAGTGGAGATTCCCGGCTCTGTGAATCGTCGAACGGACGGACGAGCGAGATGTCGTAGCTGTACGAGTACCAATGACAATGATTGGTGTGACCCAACCGGGCCTACTGGATCCCTGGAAGAGTTAGCGGCCTCTCACTCTGGCTACAAAGACCTGCAGCTCGTTCCACTTGGAGTGCTTCATACATCGGTTGGGATGTTGCCGCGCCGTTCATTCGCCATCGTTTATCATGCCCGCCGGGGGGCGACGCGGTACCAATAGACAACATCGCACAGAACACTGGGCCGGGCCTGAGGGGCACCGCCGAACCCGGGACGCAGTGACATATGGTGGTTTCGTGGCCGAGCCCGCTCACCACACTGGAGCCCTTCGGAAGGTTGCACGCGACGACTCGGATCGTGATCGCTCAATCGATATATGTCGGCGTATCATTACTACCTGCAAGTACAGGGCCGCTCGTATACATACAGTACGCGTACACTACTGCTATCCTCACATATACCTCTTCGGCGCACGTTAGTTTCCCCGCGCCCGCGAGCGGCGACGGGTACTTATCCCGAGGGCCACGGAAAGGCCTGCGCCAGGGGTCGCGCGCGCGCCCAGTCTCACCGCGGCGACCCCGTACCTCGGGAAGACTTGAAGCACGCAGGGGTGGAGCTTGAGGCACACGGATGTTGAGGCACACTGGTCTTGAGGCACGCGCATCACACGGTGTGCACAACTGGAAGCGGCGGGAGCGGTCAGCGGCGATGCCCATCAGCGGTGGCGAGCGAGAACGACTTACAAGCACAGGAGCTCGGGGGCGCGGGGCGCTGTGCGGCGAGCGCACGTCGCCGGTTCCTTGTGTGCGCACCGGGCGCATGCGGGGTCGTTGGTGGCAGGGGGAGACTGCCGACGTGCGACGGTTGGGGCGCCGCATCTGAAGCGGCGGGCGAACGCTGTCGTCGAAGTGACCTACAATGGCGATGGGTGAGCGAGAGCGCGCGGTGCAGAAAAGCGAGGACACGTACGTTTCCGCGACGGCGACGCGTGCCAAGGATGCTTGTCGCTGACACGAAGGCGGCGAAGTCAGCATCGAGCACGCAGCAAAAAGGAGGATCAAGCATACCTGCAGATGCAAGCACAAGGGCTCGGGAGACGAAAGAGCGTGGTGGTGGTAGGCGAGTGCAGTTGGCTTCCCCGCTGCCGTGAGGCGGCGGGTACTGGTCCCGGGGGCCACGGAAAGGCCTGCACTCTTCCCCGGGGTACCTAAAAAGAGTGGGGGTGAGTAGAGTGGTGGGGCATAGGGCATACTTCGGCGCCGTTGAGGGCCTTTGTTGTGAGCATAAGAGTGGTCGATTTTTTATTTATGCATATAGTACAGTCTCTGGCTGGAGAACGAGGTCAGCGCGCCGTTCGAGGCGGAGGAGAAGAACAAAAGAACTCACCGATTTCCCAGAGGCCGGCGCTACCATTAGTGCATATCGCGTATGCACGCGGCTTCTCGCCCTCGGTGCGCGGTGAGCGCATCCGAGGACTCCCCCCTTACCTTCTGCTGGCTTCCCGCCCTCGCGCCCCGTGAGAGGCTCGCGGACTCCCCCCGCGCAAACTGTGCGCTCGTCAATCTTCTCGCCCCCGCGCCGGATGTGCAGGCGCGGGGACTCCCCGCGCATCCTCAGTGGTGCTTACCCTTCTCGCCCCCGCGCCAAATAAGGGGGCGCGGGGACTCCCTCCTGCAGTCGTTAGTGGTGCTCTACCTTCTCGCCCTCGACCCGTGAGGGCTCTGTGAGGACTCCCCCCTCCGCCGCCCCCGAATGGGGACGGCTCCCCCGCCCGGATCAGAGTCCCAGCGTCGTGCCACGAACGTTCTACATGGCTGCTGGTCCTGGGCGAGGGTGAGTATATGGAGGTGGTCCCCGCCACCGGTGTGCGGTGGCGTTCCTGCGGCGCGGCGCGGCGCGGCGCGTTAGCGAGGGGTTGGTGTAGACGGTGGAGGGATGGCTTACGATGTATGCGGGGACCACCGCTGCCCACCCGAGATGGGTGGGGCTTGCGCTCGCCGTTGAAGTGAGCGCGGCGTGGAAGTCGATGGGGCCGCTCGGCGAAGGTGAGCTACGAGAGGTCAGCATACCGGACGCCGCCGCATACAGAGGCACGTACCGGTTAGTCCCCAATGGGGGCTGTGCGTGCCGTCGAGTGGGACGGCGCGCACATGTTGAAGACCGAGGAGCGGCTGGCAGTCGAGAGTGAGCTGAGGGGCTCTGGGGAAAGGGAGGGCGACCCCCAGCGGTCTTTTATCCCTCCAGGGCCCACCGCTTATCGGCCTTTCCCAGGAAGAAGCCTCGCCCATCCGTCTCGGCGTGCACGCCTCCGCACAAGGGCGCGTCCCGTTCCGGAAGGACTCCGTGCTGGCGCGTGTTCTCTTTTGTGCTGAATTCGAAATGGGCGGCGTGATGGTGCGGCGTGGGGGGTGCGGAGATCATCCATAATGGGCTCCTTGGGAGATCCTGCTCGCGGCGAGGGGGCCTGGAGACGGAGCGCGGGGGAGGACCTCCCGCGATGGGTTGGGAGATAATCAAGAACCCACATATCGTTGACCTTGGGCGCGGCGGAGACAACAGCGCCTCTGGGAAACTGGTGGCGAGGACGCACCATGTGTTCAAATTTCGAAGCCTCCGTGGCCTCGTGAATACGTGGAGGGGTACTGCCATCTCGGAGCACGCCATCCAAGCACAGGTCCGCGGTGAAATTCGTGCACGTTCTAGGGCGCGGCGCTGTTGTCTCTGCCGTAACGAATGGCATACACGGGTTGTATTGTTCGTGGCGCACTGGTTGAGGAAGGCGTACCATCCCACCGCGATCGTCTAGGACTCTGGCGGCTCCAGTGAGCGTTCCTCGCAGGGTGCACACAGATCATATTACGCACCCTCTCTCCGTACCTCACACATTTGTCGCCTCAGAGGGCAGTCTTGGTTTTCAGGTGTTCCCCCAACGCGTTCGTTCCTTGTACCAGCGCCGAGGCGCGCGCGAAGCTGCTAACCGATCAGACCACTAGTGTCCTTCGCATTGAGCAAATCGCGGACCGCCACAAGGAGTTTGTAGTCTCTTGCGCACTCCTCGGTGAGTGAGGGTGCACATCGCAACCTAGGCAACGTGCAGCCACTTTTCTCGGCCGTTTGCGACCGTTTGCGAGAACACAGGGCGAGGCGCCTCAGGCCCTGGCGCCACATATGTCTCAGGACGTAGTCCCACATTACGCGTCACGCATGGGGCGAGAGACAATGGTGAAAAAGCTATTCTGAATGCAACGATAGTAGATTAGTGACCGCTATCACATCCAACATACAAGTTGACTCACTCGAAAACCCCATCATCGATGACGCTCGCGAGTACTACCAGGCATTATGCAAAAATAGCCACATCAATGAGGGCATACGATCGTATACCTACACCGAGCTCCAGCAATCTACTCATGTATGATTCAACGACTGGGCACCCCCAAACACCTTATGGTGAATGACAAGGGGACCATGTACGCTCCCCTGGTTCCATAAGCCGCTGATGGCCAAGGAGTTGATACGCATGCAATCAGGCGGCGTCGTTGTGCTGAAGCGGTAGACGGTGTGCTGTACACCGACGTAAGGACCTGCTCGGTGCTCAATGCAAGCTGTGGCGGGTGGCGGCGAGTAGCAGCGTGCCCGGCGTCTGCCGTGTCTCGGATCACCGGTGCCTGGCCTTGGCATGGGCGCCTACACGAGTTTGGAGGACAGATGCTCCTGGCCATGTACTCTCACTCGCGCAGGTCGGATGCCCGTCTCCAGCATATCCCTAGTATGAATTGATGCAAACAGGCATTTCCTTCGGTGCGATGATATTTTCTCTTGCCCCAGATGGTGGGTGCAGGCTGGGGAGTGGCGGAGAGGGAGACGGAATGCATACCGGCCGGTCGATCGCCCCGCGCCAGTCATGGGATTGTGCAGATTGGTGGATGGCGCCGTCTCCTCCCCGCAGGGCGATCGTATACCCCCGCCTGCTCTCATCTCCCGCCCCCTTCATCGCAGCGTCCACCGGCGTGTGTGAGTGTATATAAACCGCGCTCGACGGTGCCACACACTCGCATCCCGCTCGATCCAGCCTTTCCGACACGGTCACCTTCGGAAGACGATGGAAGGTCACGATGCCATCGCGACGGGCACGGACGTATTTCCCGCGCAGCCGGGGCTCGTTCGTGAAAAGTCCGACGCCAAGTCAAAGCACGAAGAGGCGGATGTCGAGGCCAACGTCGTCTCCGTCTCGTCCTCTCACGACCTTCACGATGTTTACGGCGGGGATGACGCCACGGTGGACCCAGTGTACAAAGCAAAAATCACGCTCATCAACGATGCATTTCAAGAGATTGGCATGGGTAGATACCAAGTGAGTAATCTGAGCACTTCTGCCTCCGGGGCGGGGTTGAGCCGACAGGCGTGGGTACCATAGGTACTGAAAGCCCTGCGATTCACCTGTGCCGCATGATGCGCCCCTATACCGCATTTCGCGCGTAGGGCTAGCTTGTATGGTCTGACTATGCTAGGGGAACACCGCCATCTACCCGCCCTGTTCCTCGAAATGGCTATAACTGGAGCCTAGTTGTGTACTAACAATCGACCACCAGTGGTACCTGTTCATAGTCGCCGGTTTCGGCTGGTTCTCGTGAGTTTCTCAGTTCCTGATACTCCTTCCAATCCTAAGCCCGAGTTCATTCTGAAGGGATAACCTATGGCAGGTGAGTTCCGCCGATATTTATGGGTGCAGACTATCGTATAAACGCGGGATTGGCATAGATTGTCACGGGTCTTATCCTGACGCCGTCCGTGAACGAATTCGGCTATCAGGGCCCATTCATCAAACTCGGTCAAGCTATTGGAATGTTGATCGGATGCGTCGTATTCGGCATCGGTAGCGACATTTGGGGACGCAGGTAAGCAGCGCATCCACTCGATACAGAGAACCGAGATCTAACATACGAGCGTGGAGGTGGTCATTCAACCTGACCCTCTTCATCACCGCGCTGTTCGCGATCGCAGGAGGAGCCTCTCCCAACGCGTTTGCGCTGTGCGCCTTTACGACTGTGTGGAGTATTGGTGTGGGCGGGAACCTGCCAGTCGACTCTGCCGTGTTCCTCGGTGCGTCCTTCCCCATTTTCGACCAAAATATCTGTCGCTCAACGTATACTCGGCAATACAGAGTTCGTCCCCGCATCTCACCAATACCTCCTCACGACGCTCTCCGTCTTCTGGTCCATCGGGCAGCTCGTCGCCAGTCTGGTCAGTACCTCTCCACCACACCCACACTTTGACCGACTCCTACTCACGCATCAACCAAACGCATCTCACAGCTCGCCTGGCCGCTCATCGCCAACTTCTCCTGCGCCGGCCCGCACGACTGCCCGCGCGCGGCGAACCAGGGCTGGCGGTACTTCCTCTACACCGTCGGCGGGCTCGTCATGGTCCTCTTCGCCCTCCGCTTCTTCGTCTTCCACCTGCACGAGTCCCCGCGGTACCTCGTCGGCCGCGGGCGCGACGCGGACGCCGTCGCCGTGCTGCAGAAGATCGCGGCGTACAACCGCACGCGCACGCGGCTCACGGTCGAGATGCTCCGCGCCGCGGGCGAGCAGGCGCGCAGGAAGATGGCGGAGAGCGCGTCCGTGATCGAGGTCGTGGAGGAGGGGGAGGAGGTGGGGGGTGTGGTTCCGGAGGTTGTAGTGGTGCGAGGGAAGGACGTGAAGGGCGTGCGGGCTGCGCTTGCGGCGGGCTTGGAGATGTTTGACAGCAAGCATATCAAGGCACTGTTCGCGACGAGGAAGCTGGCGCTCTCGACGAGCATCCTGATCTGGATATGGGGTGCGTCTTCATCAGTGCCAGTGCGGTGGAGGTGGCATCTGACTAACCGCGCGTATAGCGCTCATTGGCCTCGCGTTCGCATTGTGAGTACAGACATTCGCAAGGTGTATATAAATATCGCTGACGAACGCTGTCTAGGTACAACAACTATATCCCGTTCTTGTGAGTACCCGGCGCCGACGACGTCCGAGCACTATGAACGCCCACTCACTCACTCCGCCAAATTGCAGCCTGGAAACCCGAGGCGCACACTTCGGAGATGGTTCCGTTTACATCACGTACCGGAATGTGAGTATCATTGTCGCGGCATGGCGAGCACGCAACTGACGATCTCACGTCCGTGTCACGCAGCAAGTCATCCTGAGCGTCGTAGGCATCCCCGGAGCCTTCCTCGCAGGCTGGATGGTCGAGCTGCGCTACCTCGGCCGAAACGGCACGCTCGCCATCTCCACCAGTACGTCCCACCTCTTTCCTCCTCCCCCACCCCGAGAACACACTAACGTTCATTGCCTGAATATGAAGTCCTCACGGGCGCGTTCCTGCTCGCGAGCACGACCGCGCGCTCGTCCAACGCGCTCCTCGGCTGGAACTGCGGCTACAGCCTGACGAACAACGTCATGTGGGGCGTCCTCTTCGCCGTCACGCCCGAGCTGTTCCCCGCCAAGGACCGCGGGACGGGCAACGCCGTCGTCGAGCTCGGCGACCGCATCGTCAACCTCTTCGTGAGTGCCCCCCCTCCCTCTCCTACTCTCACAACGTGTCTGACGCAGGGTATGTACGACAGGCGCCCGTCATCGCGATGTATGCGGACCTGACGACGTCGGTGCCCATCTGGGTCGCCGGCGCGCTGTTCGTCGTCGCGGGCTTCTCGGCGTTCCTCCTGCCCTTCGAGCCCAGGGGGAAAGCGTCGATTTAGGTATCGATGGCTCGAATTGTCCCTTATCCCATATGGCATAGGGCAGCAAAAATGTGGTACTTGGATACCGGAGGAAGACAAGATGTGTATAATATACAGTGTTGTTGGAGTAAATTGATACACATGCGCGGTGCGGGATACGAAAGCGTGATGATGAATCGCGTAAGGCGTGAGGCGTTACCTTGAGGGTGTCGGGTTATAGACATTACTGCGAGATGCCGCGGAGCCAGGTGATGTACGTTGTAAGGCGTGAGTGGGTGCCCAGCGCAGGCAGCTCGGAGAGGATTGCGTAGACGGATTTGCAGAAGTCAAGGTACGTGGTGCGATGGATCGTGCCGGGCTCCAATTGCTGTGGGATCGTTCGGTGAACATGTCAAAGAGCACTAAGAGGAGGTACGCACGTCAAGAATGTCTTTCATCGCCGCCAGGAAGAAGCCGGTGGACGTGATATGCAGGTTGTTGTCCGCGGTGAGGGCGACATCACCGTGCGCTTCGGCAACGAGGTTCTGAGAGAGGGATTTGAATATCGCTGGGAACAATGCATGTTATTAGACGGCGCAAGACGTGCTCGGTAGGGCCACTTACCCTCAAGAAATGGGACTCGCTTCTCGAAGAACTCCTGCTTGGTGAGGTGGTAGTCGCCGTCAGCGCTTGGAATCCCGACTGGTAGGTCATGAAGGAGCGGATGGTGGAGCCTGTCGATGGAGAGAAGGAGGGAGACGTAGTCATGTTCCAATGTGACGGCGCGCGTAGCCAAAGACTCGAACAAGACGTTGATGAACCGATCGGTGTAGGTCTACGAACGACATGAGGGGAATCCTGAGTATTGGGAGACATCTCACATACCAAGTATGCGGGCGGGTCGAGTTGCAGTAGCATATACATGAACCGAAGGCCAACTCGGCGTCGTCGGGTAGTATCCGCAATCGTCTCCCACGACTGGGGTCCAAAGCTGAAGTAGAAGTTCCAGTCCTGACAGCCAAACGTGTCAATCAAAGAAGAGCATGGGTCAAAGCAAACACACATACCTTCTTCCCGTTCTGTACCACAACGTTGGCGCAGCCCACCCAGCAGTCGATCCAGTTATCAGCATCCTTGAAGTAGAGCTCTCCAGGCTTCTGATATGCAGGGTCGCTGAAGTGCTTGCACACGAGTCGGTAGATGGCGGGCGAGATGACCTTGTCGATAACCTGGGGCCCGAGTCAGATGTCTGACCTTCCGAACATCACATCAACGCAGGACTCACTTCGCAAACAGCCTTGTCCTTCTCTTTGTTCTCCGCATGCTCCGACGCCCCAACATCTTCGCCTAATGCGGCGAGCAACTCAGGGTCGTCGAGGTCGAGGTCAAATTGGTCGTAATCGTACTGGCTCTCTTGACTGTCCTCTGCAACCGCCTTCGGCTGTGGACGGCGCGGCTTCGGGATAACAAGCGCACGCGCGTCGAGGAACGCCTGGACGAAGCGGCGTATTTGATCACCAGTAGACGAGATAGACGACAGAGTCGTGGATGTGGAGAACACCCGCGTAACCCATGCTGCAAGAGATTGTCAGGATTCCACACGCACAAAGTCAGTATGATAGAGACACTCACGTCCTCGAAGAAGGGCGGGATCCGGGTACTTCGCCCGGTTATCCTCGGGATTCATTGAAGACGTCTCCAAAATCCGGCGTACACCTCCCAAGATGAGCTGAATGGAGATGACGACCCACGTCTGAGAGACGTTCGAGCCCCCGATGGCGGCCTTGCCTCGGTCTGCAGCCTGGTACTCGTCGATCAAGATGTCCGTCATCTGCCCTATCCAGTCCAGGATGTCCGTCAACGGAAGGTCGAGGTGACGAAGGAGGATCCCGAGATGCATAGCACCACGGATACACGCCCGACGTGTCTCGTCGTCTGTGTCTTTGAAGTTGACGTAGCGGCGCGCGTTTGACAGGCGGTACCTGAGGTTGGCGACTGTGGGCTCCAAGTAAATAGCGACGGCAACGGCGCTGAACCTGTTGTACAACATGGACAGCTCCCTCAACGTCGGCGGGCTCGACTTCGTAAACGGTACCGAGCCCACTGGGACTGCGAGCGAGAGGATTTTCTTCAGTCTGGGAGGAATCGCCTGTGTCTTCGCGAGCTCCGGATTACCGTTCCGCATCTCCTCAGCGGCTTTCGCCACGAGCTTGAGGAAGATCGTAAACGCAGTGTCGCTGCGGTTACTCTCATGCAAGAGCAATAGGTTGTTGTGCAGTAGGAAGCTGGGATAGTCGCTCGGCTCGTCCTCAAGACTCGCAAAACGCCTGCTCTTGAAGATGTCCAGGAGGCGATTGAAGACGAGGGAGGTGTCGTCGCCGTCGAGGCGCCAATGCCACTTGAGGTTCAGCCAAAGACACCGCGAGACGAGCACTCGGACGTATTCGTCCCGTTTCCGCAGAACGCGGTGAGGGAGAGCCTTGTCGGCGACTGGATCAGCAGAGAGGGGCGCACGCTCAAGTACGGCTGCTATGACCTGCCACGACGCTGGAAGGCGTGGCGTCATAGACGAGTTGCCGTGCCGCGAGAATTGGGACAGCACGCAGAGCGTGAAGAAGCTCCGCCACATCGCCTCGCGAACCTTCAGGTCCGTCACGGAGGCTTGAAGACCCTTCGTCTGCAGGACTTGGAGGTACAGCGTCCAAAAGGAGCTGCCTTGGGGCAGGAACGACGCCTCGAACGTCTTGTCGCAGACGAGGTTGAGCAGACATACCCATAGCTCTGCGATTTGCTGCCCCTCGGAAACGTTTGTCAAGCCTTCCCTGCTGAGGTCGATGCCAAGCGGCCTCTCCCCAAACGTGAAGTCCCACAGCTTAGCCATCAGGGCCTTGACGCAAGCAGCGATGATATCCAGGTCAGGTACGTCCCCTCTCCGACGGCGGTCGCATGCGAGCCTGCAGCTCGCCTCAACCAGAAACCACTGCACCTGTACCACAAGTGGGTTGGGCTTCTCATCGTCCGGGAGCACCTCGACGGGCTCCTCCATCAGGCTAGAGAGCCGCTGTATGAGCGAGTGGGTGTCCGTCATTAGCGCGAGGTAGGCACCGTCGTCCGCCTTGAGGAGCAACCAGGAGAGATGCTGTGACACCGCATGCAGGAACGCTTGCCACTGGCTACATATTTCGTGGTCGGCGAGATTGGTCCCGCTGAGAATGAGGTTACGCAGTCGGTCATATACGCTCTCCAGACTGGCGTTAAACGCATCCACAGACATGTCTGGTTGCAGAGTGCAGTCGAACATGGAGCACGACGCGGGGTATGGGACGTCTTGAGCGCCAGGGAGGAGGTTCATGAGCTCGTACAGCCACCCGCGGCCGAGGTAGGACGTGTTCGGGAAGGAGATGCCTGCGGGAAGCGGATGAATATCCATGTGCACGGTGACGCGCCGCAGGCTCTCGAGGTCTCGCGTTTGTTGAGAGAGCTGGGGATGGGGCGCGGGATCGTCGGGAACCACGAAGGAGTCGTCGGATTCGTCGCCCCTACCGCCACCGCCGTCGCCTAGCGTCCAGTATTGCTCGAGCGTCGAAGGATGCGCGGACTTGGATGGCGGCCTCTTCCCCTTGGACTTCGACTTGTGCTTATGCCGTTCCGAGTTGCGCATAGAGGGCCCTCCATGTACAGGCGCCTCCTGGTCGATCGTAACCAGTCCCGTATTGGCCCTTCCGCTGACCAGGTGTGAACCGCCAGCCGAGAAAACATACAGCCCTGCAGGCTTGGGCTTCTGCTTCTGCTTCTTGTTGCCCTGCTCGTCTTCGCCAAATTCGACCACGTTGGAAGGCGGCGAAGGCGGACCTAAGAGGATCATCAGTGAACTCGAACCAATGCATAACGAATGCACACTGCCCACCACGACGGTCGTTGTAGACTTCCTCAGCCGAATCGGGCGTGGGCAGCCGCTTGAAAGGGAGGAGAGTCTGGCGTCCCGACCCATACCGTTTCGCACCCGCCGTAGTGATGCGCAAGCGGCTGCCGCCACCAGACCTGCTACCGCCCCCGCCACCATGCGACCTATGACTTCCACCTCTCTCGCCTCCCGGGCGACTCGCACCCCCGTGCCCGCCCCCACCACCTCCGCCAGCGCCAGCGCCAACACGCCGTTTCCCTTTGCGCTTCCGCCTCGAACGCGAGCTCGAGGACATGTTCGTGCGCGACAACATACGGTCGATCAAGTCGCCCTCGCGCGCTTCACCGTCGTACCTCGACCTCCGCCTCGCGCCCGTTCCGCGTGCGGCACCGGCGTCGTCGCTACTGCTGGCCTCGCTGCTATCGCCCATCCCAGGCAGACCGCTTTCAGAGTCGGACGAGACCGAGATATGGGAGTGCACCCGCTCGTACGACCGCACGCGTGGGCGCGGCTGGTGCGCGATGGGCCTGATTTCGTCCTCTTCATGTAACACCGGAGCATTCTCGTCGAGAGGAGCGAGCCCCGGGCTCCCGCGTCCGGGCGAGGGTAACTCCGCAGGCATCTCGACGTCCGAGCTCTCCGAGTCACCTCTGATCTCGATACTCCGACTCGAGAGGTTGCGGCTGCGGATGCGCTTGCGAGTCTCGCCAGGACGTAGCGGGCGCTCCTCCTCCTCGTGCTCGTCTTGCTCGCGCGAGTGTGAACGGCGTGCGCGCTGAGTGGCGGAGGAGGCGTTGTTGGTGCGCATGAGGCGGTTGATGAGCGCGGCGGGCATCATCCGCCGGAGGGCCTTCATGCGTCTCCGGTCTTCCTCGTCCATCGACTGCGACTCGGAATCTGAGCCCGAGCCTGAGCCTGAGCCGGACTTGGATCTGGAGTCTTCGTCGGAACTCAAGTCTGACGGAAGTGTGCGAGGGCGACGGCGGAGCGGAAGGTCCAGCTCGTCATCGTCATCGGATGCGATGTCGATAACGTCAGGCGGGGTGGAGGACGTCGGTGGTGGGACGTTGCCTTCCGAACTCGCACCGTCGTCCGTGTGCGTACCAGGAGTAGGGGGAAGAGCGACAGGGCTGTCGGGTCGTCGGAGGTGATCGAACATGGAGAAGTCGTCGTCATTCCATCCGGCATAGGTGTTCGCGTCGTCTTCAGGTTGCGGACTGTGCACGGGTGACGTGAAGGTAACACTGCGGTGTCTCTTCCACGATGAGGAAGGTCCTGCTTCTTCTTCGGCGTGCGCATCGTTGGCAGGAGGTGGGTCAGGATCTGGTTGTGGTTGACGCGGTCGCGGTCGCGGTCGAGGGCGGGGCCTTGGTGGGTCATCATGTCCCGACGGTTCTGCCTGGTAGGGGTGAGCATGAATAGGCGGGAAAAGCTCCTTGCGACCAACCTGCTTCCTCTGGGGAGACACGGACGACTGTAAATCCTTCTTCCGCAGGGGAAATGGCCGTGGCTTGTGCTTCTTCCGCCTCTCCTCCCTTTCCTGCCTCCGCTTCTCCCTCGCAAGCCGTCTTGCAAGTGCATCTAGCTCTGCATCTTCCTCCCCGGTGCTACTCCCGCTTAACGGCTCCTGCAGCGCAGCCGGATACCACGCAGGCTTCTCCGCTCTTCCCCTGGCACCCTCTGTCCCGTGCTCCGCGGCAGGGTCACCTGCGCGGCCCTTACCTTTCAGCAGCCTCCGTTCCCATCGCGCATCCTGGTCTTCGTTCGCGGCGTCCTCTTCCCCAGCCTGATACTCGTCCTCCGCCGCGGACGACCCGTCTAATCCACGTGCGCCAGTACTCGTGGACCGATGGCGCCGTCGCGGGCGCGGCGGGCTGACCACTTTGACGATCGCTTCCGGGGCGGCGCGCATTTGCTGCTTGTAGACGCGTTTATCGTATTCGTACGGGTTGAGCTGCCGCGCTTGGCGTGCACGAAGCGAATAACGGCCATCGTGGCGGTCGGCCGGTCCTACCCGCGCGGTTTGTATCACAACTTGAGGTACGGAAGGTAAGGCAGACCGAGCGGGCGCCTGAGCGGGAGAGGTTGAACGAGAGGGGCCTGCCTGGTCGGACCCATTGGCTGCGACTGGACTACGTGCGCGAGAAGGGCCGGGAGAGGTACCATGCGCTGGATCGTGGCGTTTCGGAGAGGACGGCGGAGTGAGCGGAGAAGAGAGAGGGGATGTGCCTACATCCCTCTCACGCATTGGGGGGGTGCGTGGTCGTGACGGAGGTGTAAAGAGTGCAATAGGATCAGGAGAGGACGACAGCGAGCGGGGATTTTCGGGCCTTTCCTCCAAAGAGAGGCGAGACACATCAACATCCGGCGGCTGTAATGGTGATGATGGCAGCCCATTGAGAGGCGAAGATTCGCGATCGAGGCAGAGTTTAGTGGCTTCATCCCTAGGCTGTGCGGGTGAATCGTCCGCGCGCAATCGGGAACCAGAGGGTGAAGACAGGGGGATAGGATCATGAATTTCCGGGAGCGAAGATGGTAGCAGTTGTGATACAGAGGGACTACCGGGTGTGGGCGAAGAGCAAATCGGACATAACGGCGAAGCGGGTGCCGAGTGGGGGTGGGGTAGATTGGTGGACGGCAGAAGCGGAGAAGGGTGGTTTCGGGGCGTAACATACAGACCTCCGTCAAGCTGCAGATCATTCGTATGGCCAATTCGTATACGCACTCATCATCGCTCACCTTTCGTCGTTTCGCAGAGCGTCCGTCTCGACTGGAGGTCGGGCTAGGGGGCTTCACTCGACGTGGCGTTACCGCAAGACCAGGCGACGAAAGACAGTTCTCAATCCTAGAAGACACAGTCCCACGTCGTCGTGCGATTTCACGCGTAGCCACCGTCCAATAGTCCAGACTAGTCGCCGCGAGCTCTTCGAGTTCCTCCTGGTCAGATGTTGGGACTACATCATCAGTGTCCATGGTGTGCGCGGGTCATAGAGCAGCTATGTTCTCTTGGATTCGTGTCAATTCGTTCGTTAGATTGTCGTCAGGCAGTGAAGCACATGCAGCAGTGCAGAGAGCGGAGGAGGCGACAAGTCCAGACATCGACGCGTGCCTGGCATTGCGCCGTAAGCCACGGCTGTGACAAGGGCACGTGCAAAGTCACACTCGCGTCGCGTTCTCTTGGCAGTGGCATACTTGTAAGCGCCCGTTGCTGCCTCTCTCTTGACACCTCGATCCAAATTTGCCCCTCGTCGTCTGACGCCTAACAGTCGACGAGCGTGTGCTATTCTTGCGAAATCATTGGAAAATAACGAATACTACGCCTCATATAATGATTGAACGCATGCGAGCGCAGGTGAGTGTCTGCTGCAATCATGCGCGCGCGTCCAGCCAGTCCTTCCTTTGTGCCACTGTCTGATCGCACTGTGGTTCCACCCCAGCGTACACACGTTCCCACTGATCTAGCTGGAATAAAATGGGCGTACACTGTTTCCAACTCCTTTGATTCCCAGTGTAGAAAGTTCTTTGTCCTCCCATCTAAAGGGTCTTCACATCCAACAGATCGAAAACTGTCTGCCCGAGCGACGAAAGACAGCATCTCATCTACATGTGCTGAACGTGTAGGTGCTCACCTGTGCTCGTTCTCTTCACCTCAGTAAACGCCTCCCGATCAGATCAGTGTTGCACGCGAGGATCGAGCATAAGTGCCACTCAGGTAGGGCGGGGGGTCGTTGGGCCCGCTCCTGCTGCTCTTCGTCTATTTATCCTGTTTCGGCAAAGATAGACAATCCAGTCCGCAAATGGCACAGTGGCAGCGATGCACTTGTAGCAGGTGTTCCAAAGGTAGGAAACCAGGTCGAGATCTGGTCAGCGAACCTCGCAGATCCCACACGAGCCGCTTCCGGAAAGAGGCAGACAACCTCCCAGAATCGGACACATGCTGTGTGTCCACTCCTCGACCACATTTACCACTCTTCTTGGAGAAACACACGATTGGAATTGCGTCACGAAACGTGGTGTGCGCACGGATGAGGTACGGGGGCCGCTCCCGGTCTCCCCGACTCGTGGTACTGGAGCTGCAACGAGGCAGTCCGAGATCGCTCGACCGTCTTGTCT
Organism: Trametes polyzona; assembly: GCA_022606195.1. Taxonomy (NCBI): domain Eukaryota; kingdom Fungi; phylum Basidiomycota; class Agaricomycetes; order Polyporales; family Polyporaceae; genus Trametes; species Trametes polyzona. The sequence continues at coordinate 1,021,500 of JABYQF010000009.1, read as the reverse complement.
CACCTCAGGAATTCCGGTTTTCCCGCAGGTCGTCCCCAGTTCCTGGAAGCACAAAGTAGCCTTATTTGTACATTCCTGCTGCCTGCGAATGCGGTGTTTCCCTCGACGGTCGAAGGAGTGGCCTCCCCACTTGTCACAGGCATCCGAGATGCAATAAAAGGGCCGCCCGCTCGCTCCCAAACCTCACATCCACCTCATCCACCCACTCCTCGCCAACCATTCGCAGCCGCTGCAATACCAGTCCTCTACGCACATCATGTCTGCTCAACGTCACATTGACCATGTCGCCCAACACGCTCCGCGTATGGGCGAAGGCCGTCAAGATGCAGCCAACCCTAACGGCCACGGGGTCGGAGCGTTGCAGGGGCTCGCTCCCGGACACGGTCTATCTGATGAATTGTGAGTGACCGCGATGTACGTTCCGCCGTGACCAACAAGTTCAACCATGCACTCGTTACAGTCTGTCCGAAGAAGTTGTCGTCGCGCGTCCCGCCTCCGGAATTAACGGCTATGTCTGGCACGACAACACCGTTCCGGTCACGCCTCCTCGTCCCAACACCCCTGCTCAGCCGGCCAATGGACCCGCCTCTCCCACCGTACCCTTCGCCACAGCAGCCGCTGCGGCGGCTCCCATCCTACGCCCCGTACCACGCCTGCCTGGCAGTAGGGGCTACCCGTCGTCGGGACACGCACGTTTCCCTAGCCCCAACGCCGGCTTTCCCTCCACCCCCCAGCCGCGCCGGCGCCCCTTCAGACTCATCGGCCCTCGTCCACCCACGCCCGACGTAGCCTTCACCCGCTCCGGGCAGCCCATCCTGGTATGCCCCGTCCGAGCCTGTACCTACGTACAGTGCAACAACAGGCGGTGTGACATGAGGCGCCACATCAACAGCCACTTCCCCAGGGCCCATCGGGGATTGGTGTGCGTTGGCGTGCCGGTGGACAAGCTCCCGCAGGATGTGCTTGAGGCGCTGCCGGAGGAGCTGTCGCGGGTTTGGACAGACGACGAGACGGGGGAGGCGTACGTGGGCACCGGGTGCGGGAAAGTATTCTCGCGGAAGGATAGTCTCCAGCGGCATCACCGCACCGGTCGCTGTGTGGGTGGAAGGGTCTGAGGGAAAGGGACGTCGGTGCGTCTGAGGCGGACCCCGCGGGCACGGGCTTGACTTCTCGGAAAGGACTGGAATGTCGTTTGGTGATGGACTCTGTTTGATTTCGAGTATATACACAAGCAGTAATGCCTGGTGTCAATCTAGTTGCTGGTTTACCGTATTACCCTCTGATATCACGCCCAGCCCCGCGTCTCGAGATCTTGCAAGTTGTACGAAGTGGATAAGTACTGTATTGTTTAACAAATACTCATCACTCATACCAACAGTAGGTCGGAAAGAAAGCATCATTACTATACATTCTGCTTCTGTGCGCGCCGAAGTTAGGGTGGACTTAGGGCGACCTGATGAAGGGTCGACGCGTCTCCCCGAAGGGACCGAAATGAGTCGCGACGAGTCACAACGCGGGACCCGATTGGGCCAGTACCACGTGATGCGTGACCCTGGCGTGTTGCCGTCACCACACGATCACGGGCGCCGGCGGCGCGCGGGTGCCTTGTGGCTGGGGCCATCGTGCCCGCTCTCTTCCCACCACCATCTTCCCCCCTACAGCGCTCGCCAGCTCGCGATCTGTGATATACCTGCAGTCCGTAGCTCGTCGGCGTAATTATTGATAAGTTATTGGCATCGACGACTATTCAAGAGGGCATCAAGTTCAGAGTGACGACGCCACATCCAAGATTCAAAGACCGAGGGCATACCGTTCTTCCGGAACCCAGCTGCACGTCCGAAGCCAGAGTGCGACGCGTCCAACAATTGTCCCTCCCCCCACCATTATCCTCGATAGTAGCGTATAAGCCAGCCTCTGGCCTCTGCGTGGCCAAACTCAACGCTCGGTGTATATATGCCACCGTCTGAGAGTGTGCTGTGAACCTCAACTCTACTGCCAGTGGAACGGCCTCAAGGCGATTTTCTCAGCTTCTTCAACATTCCCCTCGCCCGCCCGCGCGGCACGAGAGACATTCAGCCTTTGAGTGCACAACATAAACCCACACAAACGGTTTTCACCAGCGTGTGCCACCGCCGCCATGCCTCAAGGAACGCCATATAACGCCTTCATCCCCCCGTACTCCATCCGCGTCGACGACTTCTCCACCCCGTCCTCGTCCTCTACGAATGCAAACCAACCCCCCGCCGCGAGCCTGTACCTCCTTACGCATACACATACGGATCATCTCAACGGGCTATCCGCGCGTTCGTTCGGGCATACGATCGTATGCTCGCCCGACGCGAAGGAGATGCTCCTCCGGCACGAAGTGTATGCGGAGCGCGCGCTGCGCGATATGGACCTCCGCGCTCAGAATGTGCGGACGTTCGCGCATCTGAAGGTCGAGCCGCAGCGGTTAGAGGATGGAAGCTTAGAGTATACGGGTTCGCGAGACTTACTGGTACGTTCCCGCCCCTATGTGATCACATTTCAACGAGACTAACGATTCTGTGTGTGTAGCGAGCAACACCTCTCCATACGCCGACACGGTTCCGGTTGAGCGACAGCGAGAGCGTGACGATCACGTTGCTCGACGCCAACCACTGCCCAGGAGCAGTAATGTATGTCATCTCCTCTTCCGGTGTCATGTATTGGAGGGGGTGCTCACAACACGATCATGTAGGTTCCTCGTAGAAGGTGAGAAAGGCGCGGTACTCCACACAGGAGACCTGAGGGCGGAACCGTGGTTCCTAGACTCGCTCCGCCACAACCCCTTCATTCAGCGATACTTAGATCCCTCGGCATACGGACCGCAACCACGCCATCGCCGGCCACACAACCGGGCAGCATCACCAAAACTCGAGGCAATTTACCTCGATACCGCATGCCTCATGAACACATACGAAGTCCCCACGAAGGTGCGTCCGGCCTGCGCCCGTCTCACCATATGTACTCACATACATGGCGCATATAGGCAGAAGCAGCGGCCGGTCTGAGTGCACTTATGTCACTCTACCCCGAGACGACGCGCTTCTTCATCAATGCCTGGACGTGGGGCTACGAGGATATCTACAAGGCGGTTGCACGTACATTTGGGGCCAAGGTACGTGTCGTGCATAAGCTCGCTTCTCAGGGACTCACATTGATATGCCCTTGCGATAGGTCCACCTCGACAGGTACAAGCACGGGGTCTACTCGCACATCAATGGCGACCCATTCCTTAAGTCCATCATCACGAAGGACGGGTCGTCGACGCGCTTCCACGCGTGCGAGCGGTTCGACCGCTGCGAACACGTTCGGGTGAACGGCCGGGAGTCCCACACACCGAGTGGACACCACGTCGTGTACGTTAACCCCGTCAATATGGGAGCAACGGCATGGGAGCTATACCGCAAGGAGACTGCCGAACAGCTCGCGAGGGGCGAGCAGGTGGACGTGTTGGTGCGTACCTCCATATATGCGTACAGCCGTTCCCCATTGTTGAGCCGCATTCGCATACAGCTTGTACCTCTCGCTCGTCACTCGCCACTCCTGGAGCTGCGAGCATTCGTATCGCTGTTCAAGCCACGCCGCGTCGAGCCCAACACGCTCGACCCTACGCTGAAGGGCCTCGACGCGGCGTGTCTCAACGCGATGTTCGCCGGATGCCTGGCAGAAGCAGAGGACTCACCTGCAACTAGCGGTCCCATCGAGTCCTTCTGTTCGTCCTACGCGCTGAACTCACCACCGACGGTTGAGGTCGGAGAACTCGACGCTTCGCTGATCGATGGCACTAACGCCGACGAGGACGTCGCGTTCAAGAACCTCGAAGGCGAGGGCGCGCGCGAAATAGCGGAGAAGTGGGCTGACAGCGGTCGCATGCGGCGGAAGCTCATCGCGATGAAAGATTTCCTGCCCACGCACTATCAACAGGTCGTAGAGCAGATCCTCGACGGGACGTACCAGCGCACGCCCACACCCCGAACAGCGGAGACGGCCCGCTCTGCACCGCATCGCGAACCACTCAAGCCAGCGATCACACTAGCGAACGTAGCGCCCGCTCCCGCGCCGACGAGGACCTTTCAGGGTCGCGCAAGCGCCGCCGAGACGAAGGCCGCGATGGCGCGCCTCTCGTTCGCGGTCCCGAAGGCTCTCCAATCGCCCGCCGCAGACTCCGACACGGACGACGAAGACGAGGATGCGCACGCGCTCACCGCGCACCTCCTTTGGGGGGAAGACGCTGGTATTCCCGCGGACCTCAATCTGTTCGGCCTCTCGCACCCTGATCGAAGCTCGTCTCCTCTTCCTGAAGTCGTAGAACAGCCCGCCGCAGGACCCGCCCGCGTAGCTCCTGAACAGCCAGTCCAGATACCGAGCAACATGCCGCTAACACCGACGTCCAGCCGTGGGTCGCAGGACCTCTCACACTGGCTAAAATCGTCCTCGCCAGCTCCCGTCCCCGAGGAGGATCTGCCAACGCCGACACCACGACCATTGACCGTGAGCTCCCGTCCGCGCGACAATTCAGCACACACACCGGAACGCGCGCGAACACTCGGCTCGCCGTTGGAACCAGCAACAGTGCGCCGCAGGGAGAAGAGGCCACAGCAGCAGATGCCTACGCCCGAGACGAAGAGGCAGAGACATGCCGACACTGCATCCACGTCTGCATCCGCGTCCGGTATCAGCACGCCGCCGCCCAGGCGACCACAGCTCGCATCTGCCTTCCCGGACGCCTCGCGGAGAGCGGAACAGGCAGGCGCGAGTGGAAGCAGAGGGCGTCAAGGCGTTGATGAGACGGTGCCACTCATCGACCTCCGGAACTCAATCAAGAGGCGCATTGCACGCGACGGCGAGTCTGTGGAGCGCACACCGAGCTCCAAACGACGTCGCCTTGCAGATGAGAAGACGGGCTCAGCGCGTGTCGACGGGCGCGTCGGGGTGGCGATGGATGTCGACGTCCACACAGCCGCCGTCGACGCACCTCAGCGGGTGTCAACAACTCAACCGAAACGTCAGCGGGTGACATCCCCTACAAGTACGCGTGCAAACAAACACAGCGCGTCCATCTCCATGGCCATCCAAAGAAATTCATCATCCGCGAGCGCGATGAAGGTCGCTCCGGGGACCGGAGGGAAGAAGAGCAAAGAGCAACAGCGCGCGGAACGCCTGCGCATCGCGGAGAAGCTCGCGCGCGCGCTCCCCGACCGCGCGGACCCGTCCATCTGGACGAAGCTCGAGCGACACAGGCTGCGCGCGCAGGAGACCGAAAACGTCGACGTCAACCTTGCCGCAACCAACGCGACGGTCGAGGTGTGCGAGGCGCAGGTCGCGGTGAGCACCGCGTGCATCAAGGGGGAGGCGGCGCAGGAGCGGGCGTGGAGCATTCCGAGCCGGCTGCCCTCCCAAGATGAGGATATGGGCCAGGAGCATACGGCTCGGGTGCAGATGCGGGTGGAGGAGATCAAGGATGGCCTCGCACGTGGCCTACGTCCTGGCCAAATCATCCCTCGCCTGAGTTGTATGGAGAGTCAGGAGGCGGACGCATGAACTTGACCTTTTACGACATGGGACACGCGAGGACGGACGCCATTATTTATGACATATTATATTAGAGTCCAAGCATGTTGTAGCATTATCAACAAAACGATGAGCAATAGAAAGCAAGGCTAGTAGCGATAATACTGAGTCTAGAACATCAGTAACCAACGTCTCGACAGAGTGAGCTTGAGAACGGAAGACACGCACATACAAGGGTCCGAAGCACTTAACGATTACTTGACGAGCGGTCTCACACCTATACCCTGCTCCTTCAGACTCTTGTCTGCGTAGTTCTGGAGCTCTTTCTGGTATTGGTCTGATATGCGTTCAGCACCACTTGTTCGCAGCTGCGCACTGTGCTTGACTTACTGAGAGGCTCGTCAACTCTCGGCTTCTTTGCCGGATTTTCTGTGGTATCATTTGAGCTCGACGCATCAGGAGAACGACGCTTGCCCCGGTGTTTCTGCGCATGCGGCTGTGAGCTTGGCCGGCCAGTGACAGCAGCACGCTAAAGATACTCACGAAACGGTTGTCAAACTCTCGTTTCCTAAGGGACGGTCAACGGGTCAACACAGTGCCTACACCCCGTTTCGATGAAATAGACGCACTTTCGCAGTATCTCTTCCTGCTTCTTCTTCTCATCCTCCTCCTGGATGACCGATTGGTGTCATGAACCTGTGAAGAGGTGCCTCGTTCATTGCAGCTTACCTTCTTGAGTCGCTGGAAGCGCTCTAGGAATGAACCGTCGTTAGAGAAGACATTGACCGGTTTGGGTTTGGGATGGGCGTTAGGCTTCGGCGGGGGCGGGCTGGTGGACAAGGGTGCGGGAGAAGCGTACCCGCTGGGTGGTAATGGCGTCGAAACCGCAGACATGGCGATGGACAGTCGAGAGTCGACAGGAGATGGCAAAGGCGGTGGCAGGAGGTGGTGGTCGATGGACAAGGAGCGGCGGCGACGGGGTCGGGGTCGAGAACGTCGTCGAAACTGTGAGCAGGCGTGGGAACTCGGGCATCAATGACGCCAGTCAATTATGGCAAGTGCTCAAGATGCGAGATATTCCTCTTCCACTTTTCCCACCACCACGGGCTCTAGGAACCCCAGGCTGAGCTGTTGGCATTGGAACCGCCTTGGGTCAGAGCAAGAAGATTCGGTTTTCTGGTGTCGAGTGGCTATGGATGCAATATCCCGCTGACCCATTGACTGCGGCAGGCGCGTTCCGCCCGCTGCGAGGGACTGTGCAAAGAGGCTTCTGATGTGTTTCCTAACGGCACGAGATGCGTACGCTCGCAATGGAAGTCGCTAAGTCCGCTCAGGATGAGAGAGCGCAGCGGTGAGCCATTCACTCAGCCCATGCGCCCTCATCCTGTATGTTTTCACATCATAGACCATCTAGAGGCGCAGTCGCCTTGCATGCTGCCCATGGGAATTTGGCTTGATTGATCGCCACTTTGAACGCGACAGACCCATCACTGTCAGGGACAGCGTAAAGCCACAGAGCCCATTGCCCAGTCAGAACGTGCATCCCAGTGCAAGGCACCGCATCGCGGGGGGCATATGCGAGCACTATGCCCGAGAAAGACGCTGTGCGTCACCCACGAACCTTGTACGCTGCCGAAAGCGGAGGGTGGGACGACTGGACCGTATATGGTGCTCGCAAAGAACATTCTCCCACCTTATGGCATCCTACTAGCGCAGGCGGCTGCAATGTGCAGATCACAGGTATCCGGTTCTCTCCCTCGGTCGGGGCCAATCCGCTTCCGAGGACCATTGATGGAGAAGCTCGGGCCTGCGCCGTATAATACGCTTGCCCGCCGTTGTCGCAACCACCCCCCGCCGCACTGACTGCAACTATGGCAGGCCCTCCTCCTCCAGCTGGTGCGCCCCCCATGGGCATGGGTATGCCGGGATTCGGGGAATCCTTCGGTGTGATGCTCCTTTCAACCATCATAGCCGCCGCGTACGTTCCTCGATACCCTCATTGCCCCATGTCTTCTCAGCTCCACGGGCAGATTGTATGGCATCACTACGTTGCAGACCATATTCTACTATGACCGGTTCCCGAAGGATTCTTGGCTCTTGAAGACCAGTGTTTGTCTGTCCCTCCGTACCGTCCACTGCCCACTGACCGGCGATCCGCAATTCTCAGGTGGCTGCCGTATGGTATGGAAAACAGAGAAACGCATAAACTCCGCTAATCAGGGCTCCTCAGGGTGCTAGACACCGTGACGATAGTATTGGACTCCCACGCAATCTACTACTACCTAATTGTGAACTACAACAATCCCCCTGCACTCCTGGTACAGGTCTGGTGAGTCCATATTCGTCCCTACTGAAAGAATCACCCCTCTTACTATGATGCTCAGGAGCGCACAGGTATGTCGAGGTGCTGCCTGCGAGGGACACCGTATCTAACCGCACTACAGGTGGAGATTCTAGTAACCGTGAGCGCCTCACTTCTTCACAGACCAGCGCGATGATTGATATGTGGGACCTGGTTACTGTCAGTATACGGTCGTAGCCATAGTGCAGTTGTAAGTTCTCTGAGTCCTGTCCCTGTATCGCACAGCCCGACGATCGTCCCACAGCTTCTTCATATTCCGTATATACCAACGTGAGTCTACATTGAGATCCCGGGATTGCGTCTAAACGGACCACAATGTCATCCCGCCTTTAGTCCGACCGTATATGTGGTATATACCACTTGTCCTGGTGAGTGTAGGCTTTTCCTGCGTTCGTGACTGTACGCTAATCGCCGCTCAGGGTACCATCGCGCTAGCTTCTTACGGTATGTATACGGGTGTTGTGAGTCATGGCGGCGGGAACTGACTAGCCGCGAACGTTTCTACAGCAATCGTCGTTGGTACGTCGCGTTCGATTGTGTCTGTTCAGGTAACTCGCTAATACCTCCCTGCACGTGCTTAGTGATTGTTGCCCGAGTGTGAGACCCATCATGAGTTTCACGATAGCGAACCGTCCTCAGAGCTTGTTGTGTACAGGTTTGAGGACTCCGCCTGGGACCATGTGCAGAGTCCGGCTATCAACGTATGTGCATTGTATGCAGCCCTCGTAACACGTTCCGCCGGCTCATTCATTTATCCAACAGGATCCACTCATCGCAAATTGGGTCCTCGGCATGGTCGTTGACTTCTCCATCACAGCGGTACTTTGTTGGTACCTCTGGGCTGAGAAAGTCTACGTCCGACGCAAGTCAGTGGTCGCGCCTCATCTTGTGAGGGCGCAGCGGAGCTGAACGAGTACCATAGGACCCATCGGCTACTGAACAGGATCATCATCTTCAGCATCAATAGGGGTGCTATCGCGGCGTACGTATCACGGGTCTCCAAAAGACGGCGTGGCCTTGAACTAACCCAAACTGAAGCGTGGTGCAAGTCCTGACGTTCCTAACAGTGAGTTCGCGTAGGACAGTTCGCCTGATACCTTGCAGCTTCGCTAAACATCTCCGCAGAAACTCATCTCGGCCCAGAACCTCGTCTGGCTCGCTTTCCACAACGCGCTCAGCAAAGGTAGTCTTCCCGCCGCGCCATCTCCTGCGACTCTGCTCACCCTACCCTTGCCTCGCTCAGTGTACGCAAACGCGATGCTCGCAACGTCAGTACTCCAATGTCCTTCTGGCATCGTCGCCGTACAGCTCAACTCAATACTTTGTCACGGTACTTAGTCTGAACAGCCGGACTGCCCTTCGGGGCATGATGGACGACGAGGACGTCATGAGTGGCACCGAGCTCAGTCTCCCCACCATCAGAACCGGGAGACCCGGTGGGAAGCCAGCGGACCAGCAGATGCCAGTACGTCGTGCGGCCCGTCTCCACGCTACGCTGTAGAACACTGACATGTACGCACCGTCGGGGTGCTGCCAGACACTGCGATTCGCATCCGTCACGCAGGCGTCGACGTTCGAGAGGCCCAGCATCGAGTCCGAGGCGAGCGTGGACTACGGGTCGTCGAAGACGGCTGTGGTCAGCAAGCCGCAGGTGTCCAAGGTGGTGCGTTGCGATGGCCGGCGGGATCATAGTCCCGGATGTCGCTCATACTGAGCTTCCTCGTTCGCAGGAGTCAGGCCAAGCGTTTTGAAGCCAATCAACCGACCGTGGAAGTGTTCGTCCCCCTGGTGAGTGTACGGCAGGCGCAGGACGCGAAGATACCGGTGGACATTGTACAGTAGTAGTCTTGCATGATGGCATGCCAATCTCGTTCCAACCCAGCGCATGAGAAGGAACAGATACGATCAATACACCCGCATGGTGACCTAGGGAAGACAGGGACAGGGGGGGGCAACTATGACTTGCTTCGCTGCGCCATCCGTCTGCTCTTACCCGGACGTTTGGCTGGTGCCTTACCACCTTTTCCACCCTTGCCGCCCTTGCCCCCACGAGCACCCGGTCCGCCTCTCTGCACGAAGCTGTCGGTCGAGTCCTTGGTGTTCTGCTTTGACCGCCGTCCCGCACCGCCGAACCCGAACTTTTTGTCGCGAGCCTGTCGTGGGAGCTTGGCCTTGCCGTTCGGGCCTTTCGCGCGTTTTGACGGCCGGTCGGCGAGCGCGTCTTCGACCGCGACGTCGAAGTCTTCGCCGTCGCCCGTCGCGCCGTCCAGCGCGCCTTTCCGTTCTGCGCAGCGGAGACCGTCAGTAACTCGTACACGACCGGTAGATAGCACATTGGCTTACTCCGCTTGAGGCCCTTGAGCCGCTCCTCCATCTCCTTCTTGCTCTGCTGCCGCTCCTTGATTTTCTCCATCTGGACCTGCTTGCCGAACTTCTTGCCCTCACGCTCCTTGCGCTTCTCCTCCGACCGCTTGAGGCCCGCGCTCTCGTCGAGCAGCCGTTGGCGGATGCGCTCCATGTGTGCGTCGTTCTTGACCATCTCCGCGAAGTAGTCCGCGGGGCGCGTGAAGGGGAGGTTGTGCTTGTGAGCGAGCGAGCGCGCCGTCTGCGCGCCGTGTAGTGCTTGCTTGTAGCTGACATAGAATACACGTGAGCGGACTCCTAGCAGGTACGAATGGAGTCGATACATACAAAGCAAGCTCGCGGTTGAGGTCGTCCTCTACATCGACCTCGATTGATTCGGGGTATGTTACAGTAAGCGTCTCCGTCCAAGGTAACGAGGAGGGCAGAGCGATGGTACTCCGTATGCGCTCCATTGCAATCTAGAAACAGCCGTGAGCGGGGGTAGATCCGGAGTGTATGTAGAGAGCATACCTTGTTGTCAATCTCCACCTTTTGGCGCGGCATCGCATCCTCGTCCAGCGCGTCCTCGTCGGAAAGCTCGTCGACAGGGATGACCGGTTCGTCCTCTGCGTGCGCGTGCGCGCCCTCCGCTTCATCTTCGTCGTCCTCCTGGTCAGAGCCCTCGGCTTCTTCAGCGTCGGAATCTTCTCCCTCCTCGCCCTCGCCCTCGTCGTCTTCCCCGCTCTCCTCTTCCTCGTCGCCCGTCAGCGCGCGGAGTTGCTCCATATCATACTCGTCCAGGCCGTCCTCGCCCAGAGCGTTCATGAGCTTCTCCATGCCCTCTTCGTCCACGTCTTCCTCCTCGGAGTCTTCGTCAGACCCAGATTGGTCGTCATTCTCATCTTCGCTACCCTCTTCATCAGATTCGCCCTCGCCTTCGTCCGCATCCAGCTCGTCGACCTCTTCTTCCTCAGATTCGTCTGAAGAATCTGCCGCGCGTTCCTGCAGCTTGCTGGGTTTTGCGGGTGCTTTGCCCTGAGCCTTGGCAGACTTGGTTTTTTCGGTTTGCTTGCGCTCCTTGAGTTTGGACGGCATTTTGGCAAGGTTAAGGAGGAAGGCGAGCGGTACTACACAAGCCGTAAACGCGAGAGCGATCGGTGCACAACTTCGTAGTAGGCGCCCGAGAAATTCAAGGTCACGTGCCTTCGTGAACGACCCGCCCGCCCCGCGCGCCGACTGTCGGCTCAAGGCTCAAGGCTACTTATGCACGGAGTGCAGTCGTCAAGGAGGGTACTGGGCGTGACTATCAATAGCATTTTTCAAGGAGAAGCTACAGTCACATGGGTATTCTTCGGGACGACGTGTTTACAACAAGGCATAGCGAACTACCGATACAGTGAGGTGTTGACAATTTGAACAATACAACCAGGGGATGCGAGCGCAGATGTAAACATGGGGAAAGAGACGTTCGTAGGGATACATTCTGAGATGAGTCCGAGAGAGAGAGGTTTCGTGATGCATATGAGACAGGGACGAGGGGGAGAAGCGAAGTAAACTCGGTCGTGACGTACCTAGACCCGCCTGCGGGTCCTCTTCGACGACTTCCGCAGCTCAGCCTTGCGGCCCTCGTCGGACATCTTGACGCCACGGCCCACGCAGGCAGTCTCCGCGCTTCAGATGGCGCCCCAGGGCGTCGGCACGGGAGAACACGTTCCCGCACCCACCGACGCGAAGCTCGCCGTCCACCATCGACCTCTTTGCCAGAGCCAGGTTGATCCCGTACTTGGCCGCCTCGCTGATTGGGACGCCAGAGCAAGTCAAGGGGACACCCTTGCGTTGGGCGGCCTCCGGGCAGTGCGTAAGGCAATGCCTCTCAAGATCCTGCTTGCGCTGCGTCTTCTGAACGTAGGGACAGAAGGGGCACTTCCAAGCCTTCAGCTCCCCCGCCACTCCTCTGTCGTACTCTTCCAGGGTGATCTGCAGGGCACGCGGTTTTGCCAGACGACGAACAGAGGCTTCGGGCAGCGTGCTGGAGGTAGACAGGGGCGAGGGTGAGGGAGTGTATGGAGCAAATGCGCGCGCCGCGCGTGCCTTCGTGCGAGTGTGTCGGACCGGCAAGGGAGAAGAGGCATTGCAGCTGGCCGACGGAGAGGGGGAAAGGAGACCCTGGTCGTCGTCCTCCAGTTTCGCAACGGGAGTCTGGCAATCAAGGTGGCTAAATGAATGACAGACCGCTTCGGAGGGGTCAGGGACGGAGAGCAAAATCTCTGTCGAAGCTGGGTTCATGGGAGGCGCGGAAGGAGTGGGGAACGAGTTGATGATGTCGGGGGCATGAGGCATGCACCCATCGTCGCTGAACGGGACGGTGGAAAGGGGGTCGTGGGACAAGATGGGAGCAGCGCATTCGCTTCCTTGCGCGGGCAAGGCCATCTCGACCCAAGGCGTCTCCGGAGCGGGTCCGTAGTGAAACAATTCGGGCGCGTAGGGGTCCGTCAAGCCCTCGCTCAAAATGAGGGGCTGCATGTTGAAACTAGGGATAATTCGTTAGCGCCTGGAGGTGAAGGCCTAGTACAGATTACATACCTCGGCCCACAAGCGGCTGTATCGATAAATTCCTCGAATAAGAAGTCGCCAGGTAGGTATTCCGCGGAGCGGGAATCGAACCCGGCACTGTCTGAGAGGAAGGCACCGCACCCTCCGAGGGAGGTGTGAGAGGCTGCAGCGTAGTAAAAGGACGAGAATGGAGCTGCTTCAGGAGACGACATGTTAGAGGGACTGCGGAAGGACGAGGAGTACTGGGGTTCACGATGCTGCAAGGGCAAGCCTCTTATACTTGTCGGAGGGCACTGCGTGTCGGCGGGTCCATGTCCTTTGTCTCCTCCAGCTTGCCGCGAAGAGCGGCTCTGGGGAGCCTGCGTTGACCGATGCCCATAGGGCGACCCGAGAACGCGACACGATCATGGGAGAGGTCGTGTCAACGCTTCAAAAGCGCGCTTTGCTGCGATGGTGACGGCAAAGTTTCTCGCCGACAGTTTCCTTGTCGAGGCTCCTTCACATCGTTCTCGGATCTGTTCCAGCTGGCAAATGCCACAGTCTACCTTCAGAGGGTGGTCAGTCACGTTGCGTACACGAGGACCAGATGTGTCTTATCTACCATCGTGCCACCCGGTCCGAAACGTGGTACAAATCCCTAGATAGGACGGGTTCGACAACTCTTACCATGGTTTGCATAGAAACGGTAGTTAGTGGATGTGAATTGCTGTCCACCTACCAGCTATAAGCTGTAAAAGCCTTTCGTTCAAGTGCCATGAAGGGAGACGTGTCGGACAAATCCAGTAGAGCTGTTGGCATCAGAAGTTAATAGTAGGGGACCTAGACCTATAATACAAGGGGACTGTCGATATGAATCTTCCGGTATTCCGTTGTGTACTCCATTGTCCTTAAGCTTCCAGAACCCTGAAAATCTGCGCACATTTACGTCGAGTCAGTTCGCCGTCCACAAAGCACGGCCAGCGCGACGTACCTTCACCAATCCACTCTTCAGGTCCTCCAACCGATAGCTCGCGGACTCTACGCTCTGCTGCCCGACGTGCTGGTTCGCCTGGTATACCTTCACCTTTGACTTCTTCGTCTCGAAGTCCCCAATGACCGCGACCAGCGGCTGCCCGACGCCAACATTCTGGTGGTAGCTCTGCAGGCCCTTGTGGCCCTTGAACTTGGCCTCGTGCGCGACGAGCACGTCGCCAGGCATGATGTCACTCACCCGGCGCTGCACCGCCGCCGCAGACTGGCTATAGACGAGGTAGCCAAAGGACTCGAACGGATGTGATGGCTGTGCTGCGTTCGGTACCTGCCCGAGCACCGCTGTAACAAAGCCGATGTACGATCCGTCGCCGACGACCGACTTCTTCGACTTCTCGTACAGCGCTGCAGCCACCTCGTGGATCTGGACGCCCACGCGGCCCCAGTGAGCCATCAGCTCATCCGGTGTCAGGTGCTGCTCGGCGGGGGGCTGTGCCGCGGAGGCAGGAGCGGAAATGTGAACGCTCGTTTGTTGTTGCTGCGGCGGTGGCGCGGGGACGGCCGCTGCCTGAGGCCTTTCCGAAGGAGCAGGAGGATAGTTCGTGGAGTCCTCGGACCACTGACCAGACAAAGAAAGGTCGGCGTCGCCGCCGAAGTCGACGTCGGGAATTGCAGGCTCTCCGGACTCAATTTCGGGCGTCTCCGGGACTGGGGGAGGGGGAGGGAGTGGCGCACCTCGAGGGGGCGGCCGGGCCGAGCGCGGCGGGGGCGGGGGCGGAGGTGGCTCATCCGCAGTCTGACCTTGGTCGACTATGACGAAGTCGCCTTGAGACTCGCGAGTAGTCAACGCAGGTGGCTGGGGAGGAGGGGGAGGATAGCTGAATGCAGGAGGCTGAGGGGGGCGCGCCCGAGGGACAGGTGGTGGTGAAGTAAAAGAAGGAGGAGAAAGCGGGCGCGCTTGAGGGACAGGCGGGGGGCCTGTAGATACGCGCCGTGCACCACGGTCGGGTACGGGAGGCGGGGGCGCCTCCTCCTCGGCATCAGTGTATGTGACCTCTTCAAGCTCGCTTTCTTCGTGCGCGACGTGCTCGCCATCCGACACGTGGTGGTAGTCCGACTCCTCTCCGTGCTCCTCGTGTTGTGGGGGAGGAGGGGGAGGGGGAACAGGTGCAGAACGTTTGGGAGGTACGGGGGACTTCACTGTGTCGCTCTCGTCCTCGGTGGATCGACGAACGGGGGGACGCGGAACGGGAGGCGCAGCGCCAGGAATCATCCCGAAGCGCATACCACCCATGCCAGCGATACGAGCGGCAATGCGCTGCTTGCGAGCGAACTCGTCCTCTTCCTCTTCAGGAGCTGCCTCTTCCGCGTCCGTGCCAGTAGGCTTCTCGTGTTCGTCATGCTCGCCATCCCCTTCGTGCTCAGGCTCCGGAGGGGGTGGCGGCCGGCGTGCTGCCGGCATCGGGGGAGGCGCACCAAACCTGATCCCACCAAGCTTGGCCATCCGCTCCGCGATAGTGCGACGCCGCGCAAGCTCCGCGTCCTGTTCCTCATCTGCCGTCTGCTCGTGAGCAGGTTCCGTTGCCTCCGCCGGAGAGGCAACACGAGCAGGGGGAGACGCAACCCGCGCCGGCGGTGGTGGTGGTGGTGGCGACACTACTCGCTGCGGGGGAGGGGGAGGAGAGACGACCCTCTGAGGCGGGGGTGGGGGCGGAGCATCAGATGGCGGCGGGGACACGACCCTCGCAGGGGGCGGCGGCGGAGGGGGAGACACAATGCGGGCCGGCGGCGGGGGAGGAGGCGAAGATGGGAACGCCTGTCTGTCCAGCCCAGCGGACTTGGGGCTGTAGAACGAAGGGTCGATGGGGTCTTATATGCGCGTTCATGTCAGCCACTCCTCTTTCACTAAACCAACGCGCGTTGGTGAACAATGTCTACACTCACCGACGTCGGAGTCGTCCAGAACCTCTTCCTCCTCTTCGGCATCGGAGGGCGGCGCATGGAGCGGAGGGGGTACATGCCGGCCAGGAGCTGCCGCCGAGAGGGGAAGAGAAGCAGGATGCGTATGGCGGGGAGGGGGAGGAGGTGCGGGTGCGTCCTCCTCCTCTTCGGGCTCCTCATATTCCTCGACGTCTTCCTCTTTATCCTCGCCATGTGGCGGAGCATGTGTGGGCGGGGGAGGCACCTGGACGGATGCACGCCGGGGAGGTGGCGGTGGCGGCGGAGCGTCGTAATCCTCCTCGTCCTGTTCTTCGTTTCCATCGTCTTCTAGCATCGGGGGAGGAGGTACAGGTACCGCCGCGTGCCGGGGAGGTGGCGGAGGAGGAGCGCTCTCTTCTACGTGGCGATCCTCTCTAGATGGCTTCTCCTCATACTCATCGAGAGCCGCCCCGTAGTGTTGCTCATGGGCATATTCGTCCTCGTGCAGTTGGCGTTCATTCACCACCTCATCTTCATGTTCAGGCCCAACTTCACGTGCATGCCTTGCGTATGCGTCCTCGACATTGTCTGGCGATGGCACACGTTCCTCTTCCTCTTCGACTTCCGCCTGAGCGGGAGGAGCAGGAGGCGGGGGCACGACTCTCGGAGGCGGAGGAAGAGACTGTCTCTTTGGCGGGGGAGGGATCGACTGCCGTTTCGGCGGGGGAGGAGCAACTTCCAATTCCTCCACGGGCTCCTCCGTCTGAGTGGGAGGCACCATCGGAAGTGGCCTGGGAACATGCGCCGGGTGTGTATGGTGCTGCACCTCGGGCACATTGTCCTCCTCCTCTTCCTCAGCATACTGGCTCTCGCTCACGGACTCCTCTTGCCTCTCACGCGCAATCTGATGATCTTCCCCGTCGTTGTGTGCATTTCCGTGCTCGTCGTCGACTTCATTTGCGTGCAGACGGGCGCCGGCCTCATGCCCAGCACGTGCCTGGGCTTTCTCCGCCGGATGGGCTTCGGCTTCCCCGAGGATATCCTCGTCCTCGTCCTCGTACGCGGGTGCAGTCCGCTCGAGCGTCCGGCCCCGTACTTCCTCTTGCGCCTCTTCGGCGGCGTCGTTGTCGTCGCCGTCGCTCTCAGCTGCACGACGATCTACAACGAAAAGCATTTGATCAATACCCTACTCGTACACCCTCGCACGCCGACCGAGGCGGGAGAAACCTTATTTACCATCCTGAGAGTCTTCCTCCTCCTCTTCCGCCACGGGCGCTGGGGCGGCCTCGGTCGTCGATTCCGGCGCAGACCCAGCAGCACGCACCGAGCCCACGCTGTCCTTCCTCTCCGGCACCGGCGGACGGGTCGATGTCGGAGGCGGGGGCGGGGACTTGAGCGACGCAGTCTCTGATTGTTGACTGTCGCGGCGGACGGGCAGGGGCGGGTGCGGAGGAGGTGCCGACGCACTGGGCGAGCGTGCGGACGCAGTAGAGTCCGCGCTGTCGCGGCGGATCGGGGGAGGCGGGAGCCCTCCGCCGAAGGGGTTGAAGCCGCCGGACTTGGCGATCCGTTCCGCGATGCGCTTGCGGCGGGCAGCCTCGTCTTCTTCCTCTGGCTCTTCGGCGGGGGCTTCGACGGGGGCCTCGGGCTCTGTAGAGTGCTTCTCGTCTTCGGGCTCCTTGACAGCGGGCTCTTCGTGCTTGGGCTCCTCGACCGCGGGCGCTTCTGCATGCTCCTCTGGCTCTTTGGCGTGCTCTTCCGTTTCCGTGTGTTCAACGGGTGCTGGCGCATCTGCTTCCGTGTGACCCTCCTTAGAAACTTCAGAGACAGGTTCGTGCTCCGTTGACGCGGCTTCGGTGGTCTCGTTCTCGCGAGCATCGGCTGCTTCCTTGTGGACCTCCTCGGACTTGTGAATCTCCTCATCCAGCTTCTCTGCCTGTCCTTCGGTCAACTCGGGCTCGCGGTCTCCGTGTGGACCGGACTCGGCGACCTCAGCGGTGCTGGGTTTGTCTACTTTCTTAGCGGCAGATTCAACCGTAGGAAGAGGCGACGGGCTTTCGTGCAGCTCCTGAGCAACGACTGGCGGTGCCGGAGAGGGCGACTTCGCTGCACGCTTACGCGGAGGTGCTGCTCGTTTAGGAGCTTGTGGGACCGGCATGGAGGGGGAGCGCACGGGCGGCGACGTCACACCGGAGTCTGGGGAAAGCGTAGCGGAGGGCGTGGAATCCTTCTTGTCCGCGGCGAAGTAGTCTGTAGACGGGCATCTACGTCAGTTAAACATATGAATGCCAACCGCCCAATGTAACTCACCGGGAGAGCCTGGTTTCTCGTCTTCCGTAGTGGGCGCAGGGACGCTCTCAGTGGCCGGCTCGACTACCGCAGGAACTGCTCGCGGACAATCAACGTACGCTCCGTATAGTTTCATACCGACCTTACCTTCGGCGGTCGATGACACCTCTGCAGGTTTGTCCTCCTTAGGTTTGTCATCCTTGGGCTGTTCCTCCTCGTTGTGTTCCTCCTTGTGCACCTTCTTGGGCGGGAGGTCAGGCTTCTTGCCGTAGATCGGCGGGGCCATCCCAATTCTTGCCCCTCCCAGTCTCGCCATCTTCGCCGCCAACGCAGCCCGACGCTGCCTCTCCTCCTCCTGCGGGTCCGGCTCCCCGCCCTCCTCCTTCGCCTCCTGCTCCCCCTCGCCCCCCTCCTCCTTCGGAGATTTGACCTCGTCCTTCGCCTCGCCCTCCTCCGCAACGTGCGTCGCCTGCGGCTTATCCTCGTCATCATCGCCCCCGATCGCCTCGACGCGCTGCACGACCGGCGGGGGCTTCCACTTCGGCTTCTCGCCCGCCGGGCGCGGGGGCGGGACCGCCGCGCCCGCGGGGACGCCAAACGCGCCCGAGCCCTGCAGCGCGGCCATGCGCTCCTTCAGGGAGAGCTTCCCGATCGCCTCCTTCGCGTCCGCCGCGGACATGCCCGGGCCCTTGCCCTCCTCAGCCCCTGCGGCGGATCCGCTGGCTTTGGGCGAGGTGGGGGGCGAGACGGGCTTCGGGGCCCACTGGGCGATGTGCCCCGGCTTCGGGCGGGGTGCGGGCGGGGGCGCTGGGGCGGGCGCGGCACCCTTGTTCTCGAAGGCGGCGATGCGGTCGCGCAGGGAGCCGACCTTCTTCGGCGGTGGGTCCGACATGCCTTCTGTCTGTGCTGTGTGTGTGGGTTGCTTGAGAGTGAGAGAGGGGTGAGAGCTGCGCTCAGCGCTGCTGCGAGGAGCGGTAGCTATGCCCAGTCGCAGCGGGACGCGTCTCAAGCTGCCCCTCCCCCTCTGGCGCCCGCCGCGGCACTCCCCGAGCCAGCTTGATTTGGCTGCCGTCGTCGTTCGCTGCCGCCTTGGACCCAAGCATGTTCAGTTGGGCTCGTACTGCCCTGCTGGCAATAACTACTACAGGATGTATCTGCGTTGATGCAACGGGTACAAAGGCCAGGTATTTCGCTGTTGTATATGCCGGGCAGACTCAGAAGCTGGTACTATCCATAGAGTGATGGCAATGCTAATCATCCCGGAATAGTTGACCCTAACTAGTATATGCTGAACCTTCTCATGTAATGTAGCCTGATGTATGCCCGCATTCGCTCCGATTACACGAGAACTCATACAGGCGTGTCGTCCGTGAGCTCTCCCACCTTCCACAGCCAAAACGGCCCTGCGAGTACCGGTCAAGTTAGCATCCATCCACCCCGAGCAGTCGCCCACAACCACGCACCGACTGGATCGTGTCTATCATGCAGTACTGTAGTCCACGCCCCCAGGATTCCATATTTCGACCGCACATTGCCGACTTGCACACCCTCAGAACTAGCAGAATCTGTGTTCAAAAAAGCATGAGCAGAATAATAGGCACGAAGGACCGACCTCCATATAGCATTGCCTTGTTCACCTGAAGTCTGTCGGCCACCGCGTTCAGCATTGCATGATGAAACACAGAAGGGAAGAGGATTCACAAAATGCCAGCGTATTTGGTCATCGGGGGTAACTCTGACGGATCCCACGAATATCGCGTGTCCGTCTAACGAGCCACCAAAGTTGATGCGAGGTCGCCCGGGATGGGCTGGATCTGGCTCTGTCCCAAGGATTCGTAGCTCGACATGTATAGAGCGGAAGACCTCTACGAAGTCCGGGTCTTCGAAGATATCCGGGCGCAGAGGCTCTGTATCTGAAGACTATTCCCCGAGTTGAGTATGTCAACATGGTGAGACGATGGCACATACGTTGAAGTTGTTGTAGACTACTCATTGAGTCATTAGCCCGGGTAATACTGTGGAAATCGTGGAGACTTGTGCTCACCCAGCAACTCTCGATGATCGACGAAGCAGAACGAACATTGCCACCTGCCCGTCACGCCCGCCCAATCCTCCACCTCATCCAAGTCCTTGTCTTCCGGGAGGATGCTCTGCGTCCACGGCATGCTCATAGGGAACAGGTTGAACTCTGCCTGGGCGGCCTCCTCCGTGTCCGGCACGATGTGCATCGACATCACATGGTGAATCGCGCGAACGTGCACCCAGTTGATGCGGCCGCTGCCGTCCATCATGAACGGCCCGAAGTCGTTGTCGTACTTGTAGTTACGCATCGCGTAGACAAACGCGCGCGACGCTGTCCGGTTCGCGTGTTCGAAGTCGCGCGCGGTGAGCCCGAAGTACGTGTGCAGGCGCGCGCGGAGCTGGCGCTCTTCTGCGGAGAGCTCCCATTCTTCATGCTCGATGAGCGTGCTCCCGCGGAGCATCGCCGTCGCCCAGACGTGATTCATCGAGAGCTCGATTACGTCCGGGTCCGTGACCGGGGGGATGTTGGTGACCATGTCGATGAGGGTTTGTAATACCGCACAACGTTCCTCGGGGCGACATGCGGAGACCTTGGTGAGAACGGTTCGGGCGCGCATAATGCGCTGTAGCGTCGACTTCCAGTCTATGCTCTTGAGCGGTCTCCCAAGCGATGTGTAGCATTTCCGGAGGTCATCGAAAGGCTGCCGAAGGTAGAGTTCGCGCCACAAGTGCTGGCTGTCAGGGTTTCCGTAGACGACGGAGTGGTAGGCGGAGTTTGTCTGTGAGAACTGCGCGACGTCTATGGGGTCCAGAAGAAGTAGGATCTGCTCGAGCACTTCAAGGGGGAGGTCTTCGAGTTTCGCCATGATCCGGTCAGGAGTGAAGAGGCTTCGTTATAGAAAAGCTTGGTCTACCGGCCATACAGATGAGCTCTCGCATGATACGGCGCGTACTGTACAGGATATCGCACCTATATCCGCCTCCTAACAGAAACGGTCAGACTCCCGCCAGCCCACGGGTCGAGCTTCACGCGCACGTATAACGGTTGGTAGTCAAGAGGAAGCGTTCGGGAACTTGACAGAATCGCGGGATCGCGCAGCCCGCTGAGCAATGAGGTCACCCACGGTCCGCGGCTCAACCGGCCCGCCCCGGGTCTGTGCAAGCGCCCGATCCAGATCACGGGCGCCTGTCGCGCGTGCCACCGCGTAGCAGCCGCACAACAACTCGCACTCAGACACCCATCCTCTCTCCTCCGTCTTCCCCTTCGCTTGTCATCTCTCCGCCCGAGTTGCTCGAGGAGCTACCGCTTTAGACTTGTAATACTGCTGAGCTCAGAATGAGCAAACAAGCTCCCAAAAGTAGGGCAGTACCAACCAAAGTCCCCGGCATATACAAGTCGGACTCCGTGCGGGTATGAGGCAACGTTTGCGGACCCTCGCGTTTCCTGACGGGGACTAGGATGTAGCGGAGTCGCTCAATATTACGAACCTCCCGGAGGTGGTTGCCTCAGCGCTGGCTAGCGACGTTGAGTACCGGATTTCCCAAGTAGTCGAGGTACGTGTCTTCCCCGCTGCCTGGTAGTCCATACCTGAACGTGCACGAAGGAAGCCGCGCGATTCATGCGACATGCGAAGCGGACGACACTAACCACGGCCGACATCGATCAAGCGTTGCGCGTGCTGAACATTGAACCACTATACGGCCACTTCCCCTACAACCCACCTACCTTCCGACGCGCGCTGCCTTTCCCGCAGATGCCATCCGCAGGTCCCGTATACTTCATCGAGGACGAAGAAATTGAGTTCGACCGCGCATTGCGGGAGGAGAAGGTCACGCTGCCGAAAGGCGTATCATGGACCGCACACTGGCTAGCCGTGGAAGGCGTCCAACCGCTCATCCCAGAAAACCCTCCAGCAGTACCACGGGACACAGACCCCGAGAGCGCGGCAGCAAAGCAGGCAGTGCCCTCAAGCCTCTCTGGATCCATCTTCCCCCCTACACCTCCATCCTCCGACCGCCCATCACCCATACAGGCTTCGAAACAACAGCCACAGCAGCACAGCGCCGTCAAGCAAGTGCTCTCGCGCGAATTGCAGCTGTACTATACCCGCCTTACATCGTCGTTGCTGCCACCAACGTCCGACTTCGCGAAACGCACGGCTGCCCTGGCGAGCCTGCAACACGATGCCGGTCTGTCGCCTCTGCTCCCATACTTGGTTCGCTGGGTTGGCCAGGGTGTAGTGGATACCCTTCGGAGTGGATCGCAGAGTGAGAACGATGGGAGGGTGTTGGAGGTCCTGCTGGACGTCATAAACGCTCTGCTCAACAATCAGACGCTTGGTGTCGAGCCATATGTGAGTCCCTGTGCAATGTGAATGCGAAAGTGATGATAATAACTTGCACCATACAGCTGCACCAACTACTCCCATCAATCTTCTCCATCCTGCTTCACTCTGCACTGCCGCCAAGCCACTCCGTTCACCTCCGAACGCTCGCCGCGCAAATCCTTTCTCACCTGCTCACGCACTACTCCACGACGTACCCCGGCCTTTCCTCCCGTATCGTCAAAACGCTCATCGTGGGTCTTATCGGGGAGGGCAAGAGCAGGTCAACGCGCGAAGGAGCCATACGCGGTCTTATGGGCATCGGTAAGGAGGCTGTCCGGCAAGGCCTGGTCAAGCACCATGGCGCGAAGGTTATAGGGGACGAGTGCATGCCCGGCGAATCTAGTCCGCTCGTCGAGCTTGTGATGGTACGTTTCCCCCTTTACCCGTATAGCCCCAATGAAGATTCACAGACACGTGTAACGTTTCTAGGAGAGCTTCAGGATGATACACCCTCCGTCTGCGCAACCCACGCCGCTCAACCCGGACTCGGGCGCGGACGCGTCGGTGATAGAGGATTTGCGCAGCCACCTAGGCGGCTTCTTCGCCGAGCGCGTTATGGGCGACTCCGCGTGGGCAAGAGGTATCCTCTCCGACGAGGGGCCCGGGGCGTGAGGCCTTTTCAGGACTCGGTATTGTACGGTTTGTGCTTTTTTGTATCTTGTGCGCTGCTGTTCGGACGATATGTACTTTTACGATGCGTTCATGCGTGCGTCGCCGTAACACGCCGCGTCGTGGCCCAGCGAGTCTGCGTCGGCTGTGCGCCGTCGTGAGTATCCGGCACGTATCTCTTATGCTTTGAGCACTGTCGTTCACTCGAAGCGCGCCGGGCCGATTCAAAGTGAGTTGTTGTATGCGCTGTCCAATACTAATACGAGAAGTACTCTCAGATAGCATGCAGTTTGACGGCCGTGGTAGGTGCCACTGTCGTAACCTCCACCTGATGGAACTCCTCTGACCTGCCCGTAGGTCTGTATGTCTATCGTGACGCCCGGATGACACACGCCCATCGAGTCCTCCTATCAGCAGGCCATGCTCTGTCCGCCATTGGCTGCCGTCTCGGGTCCTATAGCTTTGTGCATGCTTCTGCACCATGAAGAGCGGATATATGCGGGTAGAATGCGAACGCGGCCCACTCCGTGTGACAAGGCCGGCGAAGTTCGCGTACACTCGCGTCGTCATCGGACACGTTCGTTAAATATACATCGCGGGCGAGGGTGCACTCAGGTATTCACCATCCGCACTACCCCACTTCCCAAAACCGAACGTTTCGACGACTATATCATGTCTGCGGAGACGACACTCGCGACGGAGGAGACTTGGAACGGTGTTCCCCTCAGCCAGCTGTTCCCTGAGGACAAGCTTGGATGGCGCGGGTGAGATCGTCCCTCACCAGGTTCGAGGGCACCTCCACAGCTAAGTCCACTCACGTTATCTCCTGCAGATACGTCGAGTGGGAGGACAAACCAGAGCGGAAGCGCATCGCCTCTGAGATCCTCAAGACAAAGAAGTTCACGCCGATACCTGGTATGTCTGTGAATACTGGATTCCTTGGCCATGACTGTCTCCCCTTAGAATGTTACGTGTTGACATACGTACGCGGTCGACGCAGAGTTCCAGTTCGTGCCGCTGCCCACCACGAACCCGGTCCTGGTCGGGCACCGCTGGAAGGAGTACCACGCGGCGCTCGGGCTGAAGAGCGTCGTCGACTTCAGCTGGGAGACGGTGCAGAAGGAGAAGCCGGGCATGATCCACTTGCTCGACTTCCCGTACAACGGCG
Source organism: Trametes polyzona (assembly GCA_022606195.1). NCBI lineage: Eukaryota > Fungi > Basidiomycota > Agaricomycetes > Polyporales > Polyporaceae > Trametes > Trametes polyzona. The sequence goes on along the minus strand of JABYQF010000009.1, from coordinate 997,343 downwards.
AGACGCCCCGCGCTGAGCTCATCAACGGTAAGATTACCGACAATGAGTGGCATTTGTGAGTACACCCGCCTCCTCCGACAAGCATGAGTGCTTGATCCGCTGAATTGCGCTTGACTTAGCGTGCGCAATCATGGCGGTGTGCCTGACATCGACGAGGACGCGTTCGAGCTGGAGATTGGCGGTTTAGTCAACAAGCCAGTCAAGATCAGTATGAAGGATCTTAAGGATCCCTCCAAGTTCCCGTAGGTGTTCGCTTTGTTACCTGCTGTGTGAGAACATGAAATGAACTCCCCTTAGCCAGGAAGAAGTCACCGTGACTCTCCAGTGCAGTGGAACGCGCCGCCTTGAACAGATCCAGGAATATCCGGGTGAAGGGGACGAGCTCATTAACGCTGTGAGTACTGAACCGTACTGCTTGCGCTTGTGGGACAGGTCTGACGGAAGTAACTATAGCCATGGGGAGAAGGTGCTATGTATGTCCGGATGGTCATGTGTAAATTTGGTGTGTGGTATGGACTGAGAACACCATGCAGTGGTACCGCAGTCTACCGGGGCGTCCCGCTGAAGAAAGTGCTCAAGCTCGCGTGTGGCGGCATCCTCCCCGAGTGCAAGCACCTCGAGTTCATTGGCGCCGACACCTACTTCAAGTTTGTGTATTGGGCTCGTCATGTCTTTCAGCTCTGACACGCGCCTACCCGTTTACAGGAAGGGCAACGTCTTCAACTACGCGGTGTCGGTGCCCTGGCGTAAAGTTCGGGCCAACGAAGAGGTGCTGCTCGCATGGGAGATGAACGGGAAGCCCTTGCCCAAGATCCACGGATATCCCCTCCGCGTCGTCGTCACTGGCTACATTGGTGCGAGGAGCGCGAAGTGGGTGTACAAGATCAATGCGCTCGCGGAGCCTAGCATGGGTCCAGTCCAGGCGCAGGAGTATCTGTACTACACTCAGCAGGTGCGTCTCGGCTAGAGGTATCTTGTCTCTTCGTCATAGCTAACGCGCGACATTCGACAGATCGGTAAGCAGAATACCAAGTACTCCAATGGGTTCTCTATCCAGAACATGCCCGTCTCGTGCGTCGTACTCTTAGGAATTGGCCCATCCACCCATGCTCATGAATTCGGACTTTTAGGAGCGCAATCATCTTCCCGCTGGACAAGCAGGTTGTCATTCACGATGGTAACGTTGAACTCAAGGGCTGGTCGTACAGCGGAGGAGGCAACTGGGTCGAACGGGTGGAGGTCTCTCCCGACGGGTAGGTTGACCACCCAACCGCGCAGGTGAGAAAGCTGATCGGCTGCGTGTCACAGCGGGCATGTCTGGTATAGCGTGCCCCCGGACAATATGACGGACAAGGTGGGGGATATACAATTCACGAAGAACCTTGGCTGAGCGGTTGATGCTGCAGCATTACCACGCTTGGAGGCTCTGGACCGTCAGACTCCCCGTCGACGCTGAAGGATGGCTTGAGTTCTGTGTGCGTTCCTGGGACTCCTCTAACAACACCGAACCTACGTTCGTGCGCTCGGCGTGGAAGTACGTATTCCCCATATTGAGTTGATTATCCAATCATTGAGAGTACTTCTGCCTTCTACGTGCAGCTGGGACCTGCATGTTACCTCGTCTTGTCACCGCATCAAGGTCTACAGCGTCAACACGTCGCGAGCCGCAACCGCCGCCCGCCTGGCAGATATGTCGGCGAGAGGCGTGAGCTTCAATCCCCTGACGATGCCGCTCGAGTGGTCGCTCGAGAGCGAGGAAGACTATCTCAAGGAGATGAGGAGGCACCCGCGCGAGCCCCTCACCTGAACGCCCTCACCTCAACCTACCTGTACCATATCATGCCATGTAACGGAGCCTGACGTTGGATATGCACCATCGCGTGCCAATACAACTACAATGTGTATGTAGCAATGCAACATGTTCGTGATTCATTCTGTCATTCCGTTCGTGCTACCCCATGCGTGCGAGATTAGAAGAAGGATTGCGGTGAGATGTATGATATCGAGAGCGAGAGCGATGTGAGATCAGTGTCAATGCGAGCTGTGCCTATCGGCCGAGGGCGTCTACGATTGCGCGGCGGGGACCTGGGCGGCGTGCTCCTCCGCGAGGCGCATGACCTCCATGAGGAAGGTCTGCTGGTCGGGAGAAAGCGAGGTCGTCGCCATTTGGTAGCCCTGACCGTTCTTCATCTGGAAGGCTGTAGTGGATCGTGTCAGCAACTACCGACTCCAGAGGTATCATCATAAAAAAAGCGTACTCGTCAGCGCCTGCTTGAAGGAGACGTAGGGATCGACGTTGTCGAGGGGACTGATGTAGCCGAGCTCCTCCTCGAGCTCCTCGTCCTCTTCCTCGTCATCAGAGATCTCCTCGCCGTTGGCCGCCTTCTCCGACTTCTCGCGGAGACGCTGACCCTCGTTGGCGAGCATCTCGACGTACGCGGAGTCCTCGTCCCAAACGTCGTCTGGATGGTACGATTAAGAATCGGGACCAAGGGCACAGTCGATGACAACTCACCATCCTCCTCGTTGAGGTTGAGGTACTTGGAGTCGTCCTCATCCGACTCGTCGTCAGACTCGTTCTGGAGCGCCTCCTCGAGCTCCTTGCGCGCTGCAATTCATGCACATCAGCACCCCGCACTAGCCCAGCCTCGCCGTATGACTTCTCACCTTGCACAGCCTTGGGGTACTCCTGGAACAGGGTGAGCGCACCAGAGACGATGCCGTGGAAGCCCTCGCGGATGGACTCAGGCACGTTCGCGGCGTCCATCTCCATGAGCGCACAGAGCGCCATGATGCTCAACTTCTTGTCGTGCACGCGCGGGAGGCGGTTCGGGACCGCGATCGTCGCGAACCACTCGTCGAAGAACTTGCGCGCGGTGCCGGGCCCGGCCTGCTCGAGGATGTGCAGCGTCGCGGCGGGGTTGTAGAGGATGGCGTTGACGAGGACGTTCAGGTTCGCGATCTGGAGCGCCTTCGTGTTGGTCTTGTCGACGATGGAGAGCGCGGTGGTGATGATGGGTTGGAGGGCCTATGACAATTCGTTGGTGAGTAGAGGAACGAGGGAAAGTCGATTTCAACGTACATCATCGGCGAAGCCACGAAGGTTCAGGAGGATGGACTCTGCGAGCTTGCAGCCGTTAACGGCATCGTTCTCACCGAGGTGGTCGCTCGTGATAGAGGTCTGGTAGATGTCGAGGACCATCTGCCTGTAGTCCGCACGGGCCTTGAACACCTCCGTGCCGAACGACACGAAGTTGTCGAGCGAGGGCAGCATCTCTGTTGCAAACGGTCTTAGGGATGGCATCTACGTCTTCGGGGACATGAGAATACGCACCATCAAGGAAGTCAACAGCGTCAGCTTTGAACAGCTTGTACGTGAGCTCAAAGACGGGCCACATGTTGGGCGAGATGCTGCGAAGCTTGTACGTGAGCGCATCAACGAGCTCATACATGTTGTCGAGCAGGTCGAGCAGCTTGTTCTCGAGCGTGAGCACGACGATCGGGATGATGATCTCCTGGATCTGGGCAAGGATCTCGGGCGAGGAGTCGACGGCGTTCACGACCGTGCTGATGGTCTTCGCGACACCCATGGCGGCGAAGGTCTTGTCCTCGTTCGCCTCGCCCTCCATGAGGGAGTCGAGGTCGGGGCCTGCACCGATGGTGTCGTCGGCGACCTGGCTCTCCTTGGCAAGACGCGCGTAGGTCTCGCACTGGGGAACGTCAACTTCAGGAACCAACTTACTATGCAGAGATGCACTTACGAGACGTGCGGTGAGTTCAGCCGCAACAGGAAGGAGCTCAGTCTGGTAGGTGTCGACCATGCTCTCCATGCAGTGGTTGAGGATATCGAGATCAGTCTCCTCAGACAACTTGAGGAGAGCTAGGCGCGGAAATCTCAGGGACTGATGTCTACCGCTTGCAAACTGAACACTTACTCTGGATGACCTTGCCGACCTGGGGAGCGACCGCGGTCTTGACTGGTAGGGGGTCAGCAACCCTGAAACAGTTGGACTAGATGAGTCCAGTGCGACGTACCAACTTCGGAGTCGGTGACCATCTCGACGAGGGCCAAGCACGCGTGAACGCGGACGGGGAGTTCCGGGTCATCAATGGCAGCGGCAACCGCGGTGAAGTGCTGGTGCAGGTGCTGAGAAGGGTTCAGTTATACTGCCTCTACAAACAGGGCAGAAGTCCATTACCTGCTCGTTCGAGAACTTGAACCCCGCCTTGATGACAGTGCCCAGGACCTCGCACGCCTAACAGGATGCAATTGAGACCAGCTTATGTGGGACATGAAGCGAATGCCCATACCACTGCGCGCATGTACGGCTCAGTTGCAGTGAACTCAGGGAGCACATGCTGAATGAGGAACTGCTCCATGTTGCCCTTGACGTCTGGGTGACGCATAATGAAGGGACCAAGAGCCGCGGTCATGTTGAGGGCACCATAGCGCTGGGGAGCATCGGGCTTACTGTAGTGGGATGAGACAAAGGCTAACCATAATTTGAACGGCGTAGTACGTACGACTGCAAGACGCGGTTGATGAAGGCGAGGACTGGGAGGAAGGTGGTTTTTGTCCTGTTGCTGGCAAGCGAGAACAAGAAGGAGGTGGCGGCGGAGACCGGGCTGTCGAAGGCCTCAAACTCATCTATATCATCTGGTGAGCCCAGTGAAGGTGACTCGTTGTGTGATGGTTACTAACCGACAGTGGTGCGGACGAACTCAATGGGATCGGTCTCCCACTGCTCCTTCTTCGCTGGGGTGAAGGAGAGCTGAGGGAAGACGTACGACGATACCAGGGTCTCGAAGTGCGGCTTGAGCAGAGCCCAGGTGGCCTTGGGCTTCACGCTGAAGAAACGTACTAGTGTCAGACGCCGTCATGTGATCGCGATCGGTATCACATACCACTCCGTGAAGAACGCGAGGATCCTGTACTGGCACTTCTTCGAGAGCCACGCCTGGCCAGACACGTAGAGTTCGATCTGGTGGAGGTAGATCTTGAAGATCTCCGGGGCGTAGTTGGTGACGAAGTGGTTCGCGAACGGACCGTAGTCCTTCTGGAGGCTGCTCGGCAACTGCGACGGGTTGCCGAAGCGGTGGAACAGGCGGCCAAGGATCTTGTACGCCCACTTCTTAGCCTTCCACCACTCGCTGCGCTCGCGCTCCTCCTCATCTTCGGGAACAGCATCCTTGGGGATCTGCAGGTTGACAACCTGGAAGAGGAGGCGGCCCCAGGGAACGAGGCTCTCATTGCTCTGCTGATGAGCACTCAAGTGGAGGATGATGCTCGTGGAGTAGGTCTTGAGGATAACGTGCAGGATAGTAGGGACCTCCTGGCTGGGACCAACGGGAGCGTTGGACAGAGCCTGAGTGGCAATGTTGACGAAGGTCGGGAAGAACTCCTCGACCAGCTTGGGCAGGACATCGTTGTTCTGGCGGAACCTGGGTTGAATAGTTTAGTGAAATCTTCAGATTTAGAGACCCCAGCTACAACTCACCTGAACGCCCTGACCATCTCCAGCGCAGTCACACATCCCGCGTGGACTTCGCGGACGTCGGTGCTCGCAAGCAGTTTCTTAACATCATCGACCAGAGTAGGCCACTGCTCCGGGAAATCGCGCGCGACGATGTTCTTGAGCGCGCCGGCAAGCTGAACAGTGATCGCGCGGGAGGGCGAACGCGCGATGAGGGGAAGGAGGGACAGCTTCAGGTTGTCACGGTCGGCAGGGGATATCGGGGTTTGGTCGGGGCGCGCGACGGTATCCACGAAGTAGGACGAGTACACGCGGTTTTTCAGGTAGACCGCAGCGGCCTGGCGGGTGGGGCTGCAGTACTGTCAGTCGCGTGTGGAAATAACCACATAACGCGTACGGCACGTACAGATCGACGGCATCATTCCCCACGATCTGGAGGACGGCGGTGACCATGCCATCCTGTCCGCCAAGCTACCATGTCGAAGTTGAGGATATGTACATGAATTCGTTCAGAAGGCGCGCGCACCTTGCGGATCTCGAGCTCTGCCCTCTTCTGGACGTTAGGATCGGGGCTGAAAGTGCATGAGAAGAGGTTCGTTAAAGTCTGGGGGTCCATCTGCATGGCAGTCAGCTCGTCAGCTCAGCTCTCTACTGGCCGTGCAAGCGTGCATACCTTTGCGAGGGTATGAAGGGTGGGTATATGTACAGAGAGATGGAGGAAGCTCGTTCCGAAATTTTTGGGAGGTGGACGCGTGTGGCAAAACGCGTGGTGGCCGAAATACAATCGCGTCCTTTATCGCGTGTTAAGCGCCCGCGCTGCAATCAGGCCTTTCCGCCTGCAGCCCATCACCCGTGTGTGCACTCGTTGGACATGCTCGGCGGCACGGTATAGTCGATTTCATAACACGGACGTCATCGTTTTGGCACGGTAGGTAATCAGGCAGCAGGCAAGGCCGCAGTCTGGCTCGCATGACCCGACATCAAGGCCTGCATGCGGGACCGCACCACCGCCGGACTAACAGCGGTGTCAGATACACAGCGAGACAGGCAAGTACACCTGCCAAATCATCACAGGAGAGCAACTATATCCACTACTCTCTGCTTAAAACCAATGGTACACAAATACTCGGAGTAGTATTCACAGAAGTATAGTCAACGAATGAAAGCACAAGCAAGACGGTGAACGGCAAGATTCACAGGAATTCACAACAGAAAGAATCGCATCGGGGACTATACAAGTACCCGACGGACTGACTTCGTTCATGATGACGCGAGGAGGTACGTCCACAATCCGAAGAGCACGTTGAGTAGGAAACCAACTACGATGCCCATCTGCATCCTCCGCCTGCACGCGTTGATATCAGCGCCGAATACTCGGGTTATCGAACCTGTGTACACTCACGAGAAGACCGGTGTGCTAATCGTCTGGTATTCGCTGCCGTCGTCCCAGAAGACGGCCGGCTTGCCACTTCGGAAGAAGAAAAAGGGTATCAGTGGGAAGAAGAAGCCGAGCACGATCCCGTTGTGCAGCGATGAGACCGTCGTCTGCGACTGGGAGGGACTGGTCCCTCCATCGAGAGAGTCAATCCACTGTTCCTCCAGCATCCGCGCATGCTCATCGTCTGTAAACGGGCACACTTAGAGATTCCGTGACAGCGCTTGCAAATAAACCCACGTACAGTCCTCTTGATCATCGAATTCCTGGTCCAAGTAGTCTCTTGTAGAGTGTGTGTGAAACTGCAAGCGTATGTTGGCGATATCCTCTTCCGAGAATCCCGCTGCTGCGAGCCTATCGAATCCGCGCAATGGTTTGAGTTGCGCGGTCTGGTACATTGCACATAAGCCTCTCTCTCAACCAAAGTGGGGAGCCAAAGTAGCATACCTGCACCTTGCTCTCCTCCTCCTCTCCTTCCGACAGTTGAGGGCCAACGGAGCAATGCAACCATGTTGTGCCTCCACCCGATGTTGGTGTGGCAGACCCCTCCTCAGCAGCGTCCTCCGAACCAGACGCGCGCCTTCGTTGCTCCAACGAGGCCACCCGTGAGTATAACGGTGTATTCTCTGCCAGTAGCTGTCCCGCATGAATGAGCCTGAGCCTTCTATCCTTCAGCTCCGGCCTGGCGAGGCGTATCTACAGCGCGCATCAGCACTTCGGACGGCAGTGCGTATCTCCCTATCAATAGAACGCACACTGCGTTTGACATCCTTGACGGTGTCCTTCTCCGCTACCTGAACTGTCAGGTCGGGTATTCCCTCCGTGAATCGGATGGTCAGGTCCTTGGAGGGTGGGGTATCGGGTACTTGCGGTATCTCTGTGGCTCTTTGCTTTCCCTTCGCCTTCTCGCTCAGTGTAGCCATGGTAGGTATTAAAACGTGGTACGGTAGGATTGCAGTGTGGTGGTGGTGGTTGCTGCTGAAGGTTGTGGCGGAGGTTACGCAGCACGCGCTTCGGCTGCCCCGCGTTGACGCCCATGCGTGAGGCCGGTGCACGTGGACGACGCGACACGCGTAAACCGCGCCTGTCCGCGCGATTCGTTGGTTCACCGTAACCTTACGTACCGCAGCCGTGCAGCGCGATATCACAGGCAAAGTATAGTACAGATGGGATTCCGATGAAAACGAGGGCATGGACACGAAGAACGAGGGTATATACAGCATGACACCAAGCAGGCATCCACCTGACAGCGGACACCTCCCCGGAACCAGAACGACATCGCGGGTACACACACTCAGTCATGCCCACCCGGCGGAACCCACGGTGTCGGACTCTCCTCTACTCGCCCCGCCATCACCATCTGCGCGCCTACCCCGATCGTGTCCTGCAGCAGGTCTTCGCCTAGCATCCTGAACTGGGCCGCGTTCTGAGCTTGCTGTTGTTGCAGCCGCTGGGCGGGCGGGACACCGAACACGGTCTCCTCCTCCCCGTCCGGCCCATACGCGCCGTCGTCGAACGAGTCATCGTCATCGTCGAACCCGTCGCCGTCCTCGGGCATCTGCGCTCCCGCGAGGAACGGGTGGATAGGCGGCACGCCGCTGCCCTCGTCGGTCGGATCGTCATCGCCGATGGAAGAGTCGAACGAATCATCATCATCGAACGACGGGCGCTGCGCCGCGAGCAGGAACGCCGCCGACGGGTTCGCAGTATTGTGTGCCTCCTCGTAGTCGAGCGAGTCCGATGACGAGTCCGGGTCCATGTCGGCGCCCTGTCCAATAACCTCGTCGTCGTAGAAGTCGTTGTATTGCGGCGGTTCCGGCGTCTGCAAGGGTTCCGGTGGGGGCGCAGCGGGTTGTGGCGCATGTACGGAAGAGGCTGCGCTGCGAAAAGAGGGAACCGAGGACGCAGAAGAGAGGCTAGTGAACACAGGGGCGCGCGAGGGTTCCTGAGAGGGACCTGTTGACGCAGTGTGGTTGCCATATCCCGGAACGTTGAGGCCAACGCGGCGCATCAGACTGTCCAGGCTAGAATCCACCGCGCTCGTGCTAGTCTCCGACGAAGGTGGCGGAACGTATGGAGAGCGCGTGTAGCGAGTCATGGACGGCGGTGTCGGGATCGTGCTCATACTGCTCTCCGTGCCACCCCTCGTCTGTCCAGCACCGGCGGTACGCCTGGCACCGGTCCCCGTTCGAGGTGACGGAAATGCCCCGCGACGCTCAACATCGAGAAGGCCCTTCATAATCCTCTCCGCCGCCTCTTTCTTCGGCGTCCGTCCGAGCTTCGGGAGCCTGGCGAAGTCCATCATCACGGGAGGCGACATCCCGAAGTTCTCGTCGAACGAATCGTCCTCCGCTGGAGGCGGGGTCTTTGTCCTCGTTCGTGCCAGTCCGATCGCATTGGACGTCGCAGAAGGTTTGAAGCCCGACAGCTTAATAGACGAGGGAGGGACGCCTGGTGTGCGTCTGAGAATGGCCGTGGCAGGATCCGAGAGGTCCACAACACCTTTCCAGTCAGAAGGGTCGGTGTCTGGGGGAAGGTATGGATTGAGCGTCTTGAGTACCGGAGTCTTGGGCTTGAACTTCAGTGGGGAAGTCATGCGACTGGATGCAGTCGAGGCTGTGGCTGTCGAGGTGTTCGCGTTCCGACGTAGTACGTTCTGTAGTAACGGCTGGGGATCGCGGCCCTTACCCTTGTCACGGGCGCGAACAGTAGATGGCTCGGCGTCCTGTGGGACGGGCATGACAGGGCGTTGTGTAACGTCTTGCGATTCATCATAGACATCGGAACGGTGTACCGCCGAAGTGGACGGCACGTCGACGTCGTGATCTTCGGAAAGGCTCTGAATATCGCGATTGAGTTGCATCAGCGGCGACTCCAGTGTAGCTGTCCACGATGGTGTGGGGTCGGAACCCTGGCTGGCGAAACTATCATGTGCGTTCTGCCTCCGCGTGCGCGAGGCCGCGGGAGTCGAAGAGATCGCGGCTTGGGGCGCAAACGACATCTCCGAGGACGTGCCGTCTGGGTTGAAAGTGTGGTTAACGCGGGGAGTCGATCCTTCGGACTCTATGTCTGAGTGGCTTGGCTGTTCAGCAGAAGGCGTTTCAGATTCTTCGGTCTGTTCAGAGTCCTCCTCTTGTCCCGGCTCGGCACTATAGTCATCGAGCGTGGGTATGCGTATTTGTGCGGATTGTTCGTAGAATGTTGTCCAAAACTGTATGGAACGTCAACCGGAAAGGAAAATTATAATCGAAAGAGAGCATACCTTCGCAGCCTCCCGCACAGGTTGAGTGCCGACGGCGTAGCGCTTCACCGCGGGCAATATCCGGCTAGACATAACATGATGTATTTTGGAGAAGTTGGCATCTATGTTCTGCAACAACGCGTCAGCATACGACCATCTGCCATGGGCAGACGTGAAGGGACCTGCAACTTGAGCGTTATTAGTTGTTCGATCTGCGCAATCTGGTCGAGTGCGGGCGCTGTCGTATCAAGGCCAGGAACCGTGATGTCCCTCGGGTCGTGAGTGGGCTCCCATCGCGGAGGTAGGGGGTCGATAGGCTGAAGTTCTGGAGGCATGGGGGCGCAGACTGTGGCTCGCAGAGCGCGACAAGGCAGAGACGGAGGAACGAGACGCGCCGAAGCGTTCGAGATCGACCGCGTCCGCGTAGATTAGATTAGATGCAGTGTACCACCGCTTTGGGAGATGTTAGTGTCGGAGTGTTAACAGAAAGTAAGTAAGCTTAGCCGGAGAAGTGCTCACTGTTGATTGCTTTGTATTTGTCAGCACCTCTCGTTGCTTACCGGTCCCAGTACACATTCGACACCGACCACCATCGTCCTCCCTCCGTCGAGGTTCCTGTTCTTTCAATTGTATCGCGTCTCCCAGCCCACTGCCCAACATGCCGCGTGCAGAAGGTATGTTGTATGGCTAAGTCTTGTCGGTCACTGCCTCATCATTCTTTGTAGTCGGAACCCCAAAGTACCTCGCCAATAAGATGAAGGCGAAGGGACTGCAGCGTCTGCGCTGGTACTGCCAAGTGTGCCAGAAGCAATGCCGAGACGAGAACGGCTTCAAGTGCCATGCCCAGTCCGAGTCCCATCTCCGCCAGATGCTCGTAGTCGGCGAGAGCGCAGGGAAGCACATCGCCGACTTCTCCTCCCAGTTCCAGCACGACTTTGTCCAGCTCCTGTCACGGCGGTTCGGGACGAAGCGAGTAAAAGCGAACACGGTCTACCAGGAGTTCATCCAGGACCGCAACCATCTCCACATGAATGCTACGCGCTGGGTCACCCTGACCGAATTCGTCAAGCATCTCGGACGGACGGGCGTGGCGCGGGTGGATGAGACGGAGAAGGGCTGGTTCATCGCATGGATTGATAACAGCCCCAAGGCACTCGCCAAACAGGTCAGTTGCCGATTAACCACTCTCGGTCCATGATCCGCTAAACGGACCTTTGTTCCGTAGGAGGCCTCCATGAAGAAGGAGCGAATGACCGTCTCTGACGAGCAGCGCGAGCGGATGCTCATCGAGGAGCAGATCGAGCGCGCAGCGGCCGAGGCCGAGGCGTCTGGGTCCAAACCTGAACAATCACCCCCTGCAGAGGAACTCGGGTTGAAGCGGGATGAGAGCACCGAGAAGGTGGTCTTATCGCTGACACCCAAGACCCCTGCTCTCGCCTCCTCGTCAACGTCAACAGGTGCTGCTTCAGGCATCAAGCTGAACGCCCTGAAACCCGCCGCGAATCCTCTCAAGGCGAACCCCCTGAAGGCAAACCCGCTCAAACGCCCCAATGTCTTCAAGCAGGCGGCCGCTAGCTCTTCCTCATCTGCGTCTCAGCCAACGGAGACAGAGAAGACGAACGGGAAGAAGAGAGAAGCGCCCATGACCGCTGCTGAACGACTCATCTTTGAGGAGCAGGAGAGGAAACGACGGCGGATGGAGCGCGACGCCGCGGCATAGGGTCCTTCTGTCTTGTGTGGGTCTGGACGGTTTTCTTCGATACGTGTATCTCTATCTCGCTCTCGCATTGTTAATGTATTGCTATTGCTGGTTAACCATCGCAGTTCAAGAGGGCCAAAGCGGCACCCCTGTGGCGCAATGCACTCACCATGGCATTGTCGCCCTGGCCACGTTCATCCGCTGGCCACACTCGCTTTGATCGTCCAGGACAATAGGTCAATGCGAACGGATGAGGGATATAAAGGCAGCTATGTTCTACCGACCTGACATCCTCCGCTGCTCTCGTTCCAACTTCAAGAATCCCGCAACACATACCCGCATCAACCTCAAAACTCTCGCAACAATGCTCGCAAGGGATACTCCAGTGCTTCAGTTGGACACCGTCATCACTCGGTCGATTAGTCCCGGCGGGTGCCCCTCGGCAGGCGATGTCGACATGGCGTCACCTATCTCCTGGGCATCTCTGCCTGACCGCCCCCGGACGTCACAATCGCGGCGACCGTCGTTTTCGGTGAGCAACGCACCAGAGAGCATCCCGCCGAGCGCGTGGCGCATCCAGCCGGGCCAGTACGTCGCCTTCTCGCTCGACACGGAGGCCGTCGCGGGCACCACGGGGCACCCCGACGGCTCCAACGAGAAGAACGCCATCCGCCAGTTCCCCGTCGGCCGCTATATCGGGCTCGTCGTGGGCTCGTACGTGCAGCGGGCCGACGACAACACCCGGTGGCTCGAAGAGCTCATTGTGCTCTACGTCGCACGCGCGCCCCCGGCCGTGCCCAACACCGAGGCATTCTACATGCCCATCGCGCCGTTCCAGGGCGCGGCGGGGGGCAGGACGCGAACGCGCCGCCCATCCGGACGAAGACATTGTTCCCGTGGAAGGACCGTGTGCAGTGGACGACGTTCGGGACGCGGCTCCAGATCACGCACCTGCACGAGTCGAAGCTCTCGTTCGACATGGACGAGGACGAGTTCGCGCGGTGCGAGGCGCGCGTCGCGGCCGACATGGACAAGATGGAAGACGTGCTCGTGCAGAGCGGCGGCGAGGGCCCGATCCGCGACGGCGTGGGCAAGCTCCGGCCGTCGCCCGAGCCGTTTCCTGCGACGGTGTGGCGGGACATCCGAGGCGAGCACGGCGCAGACCCGACCGCGTTCGTCGCGGAGCTGTACGCGTTGGACGGGTGAGTGCACGCGCGCGCGCCGACGTTTTTTCTGCTCTTCTCTTCGCTTGCGCATGCCCCCGTTCCTGACCGCGCTTCGTGCTCTGTTCCACAGACTGATGCAACAGCTCGCCGCCGGGCAGTCACAATGAGCCAACCTGCGCCAGGACGCCACTGGAGAACCCCTCGGGGTCCGGGTGCCGTGTAATCTGGGTGTAATAGTATTGTGGAGGGATGCCGGCTGACTGCACCCTCCTCGTGTACGGAACGCTTCGTTTACATGTACGCCGCAGTGTATTCCATAATACAATGTTCATCTCGGACGCCCGGCGCGGCTTCTGCCCCGTGCTTCTCGCGACTCGACGGCGGCGCGCAGCGGACATCGAGCAGCCAACTGGCGGTCAGCCAGACGGTCGCGACGGCATATCCTGCCCCAAACGCGCGTGCAATATAAATGGGACACAACGGCCGTGCACAGAAACGTAGAAGAGGGCGCTCAAGCAGGCTCAAGCTTGCCGCCTCGCAGAGCCTCTTCCCCTTCCCCTCCCACGCCCGGGCTTCTTCGTCGGCGGCGGACTGTCGTCCTCGCCTTCGTCGTCGCCCTTGCCTCTTTGGCCCTTCCCTTTCGCCTGCTCGCGCCCCCGGGAAGCGTCCTTTTCGGCCGGCTTCCAGTCCCGAAACTTTCGCCGGCACGCGCTGCTGCCCATCTCTTGGTACTCCTCCCTCGTCACCATGCACTGGGCAAACCCCGGGCGCGCGGCGAGCGCGACGGCGCCATAGTACGCCTCCAAGGCCGGGCTGGCGGGGTATCGTCAGCCGCGCACCCACCGTATATGCACGAAGGGGACCGGCGTACTGTTCGGACGTGTAGACCGCCACCTCGCAGTCGATGGGCGCGAGAGACCGCAGCTCGGACGTGCTGTCAGCGGCGGCGCGGGCGTCAGCGGGGTGACGATAGCGAGATAGATATGCGCCTGCGGGGCGGCGGGCAACGTGCTCACAGTCGCTCGCGGAGGCCTGGCAGGGCGGCGTTGCCACCGATCAGTGCGATGTTGGCCCAAAACAGGCCCTGCAGATCCTCCGGTAGCAGGGATATGCTCGCCGCCACCGTTGCACTGATCCCGGCTTGTTCGAGTCCTGCGAAATCACGGCGTGAGCGCGAATCCGGACGCGGGGCGACCACAGATTGATACTAGCCGATGTCCGTCGGATGGAACAGTATCTCGGGCACTGTGAAACGCTCGTTGTTCATGGTCAGGGTCTGGTGTCCCTCGTTGAGCGCCTCGCCTGGGCGTCGTATGCGTCCCGGCCTGTTCGCGGAGTAGTCCGGGAATATGTATTCCTGTATAATGGGGTTCCGAGTAGGTTGGACCCTGGCGACATGGTCAGCTACGGTCAGAAGTGGCGTCAGGGGAACTCCACATACCGACAGACCTCGAGGTCCCTCTTGAAATTGTCGGAGACGAAACAGCACGCCTCTTTAACCTCGTTTACGATATGCGTCTCTTCCATCATGTTCCACTGGCGGAACGACACGATCTCCTTTAGATGGTTAGTCAATAGTTTCCCACCGACATCAATTCTGGGGGTGCTCTCGGTCAGCACATCGTGCAGTCACCGGAAGCATAGCGGGTGTGACCTTTTCACTGCTTCCCAAACCACGGCCCCATTGAGTATCGGAACAACATGGGTAAAGCTGAACCCCGAGTCTACCACGAGTATACACTCCGGTGGTGGCAGACCCGCCCCAGCCAGTAGACGGCTGTGCGGAACGAGTGACGCCGCTAGAAGGGGGAAATGCCGAGGAGATTACTACGATCGCGGTATGCCAGATGGAACGTGCTCACGGGTGCATCTGTGGTACGCTCGGAATTCGTACTCTTCAAAAACGAACTGGTCGTAGACGTCCTGTATATTTGGCAGGTTGAAGTACGGCTCAGTGATCAAGAGCGACGCCTCGGACGTGTTAACCTTCATATAGCTATGGTTTAGATTGGCTTCAGTCCGAGTGTGCCGTGGCACTGACCCGGAGTACGTCGTTGGAAAATAGGCCATCCCAGATGGCCTTCTGTGCGTCCCAGTCGACCAGGAAACCCTGACAGCTGCGACGTCTTCATCTTCCGCACCGGATAGATGATCATGGTGCGAACCCACCTTTTCGAAGGGGAGGCGGAAACGAAGCGAGGTGAAGTCGCGGCATCTTGCCAATTCGTGGCCGATGTACGTCGAGTTATCGCCTTTCGATCGTACGACGGAGTTTGGTATGATCCTGCACACACGGCCGGTTAGGCAGGCAGCTGCATGCACAAAAGACACATGCGCGCGTACAGCGGACGGTCGTCGTGGACGCCGAGGACGCCCGCCTTGATGGTCGAGGCCCCATTGTCGAGGAGGACGGTGTTATATGACGCCATTGCGCCGATTGGCCACACGTAAATCCCGACGGAGGGCGAGAGAGATGGGAACGCGATGGCAGAGGACCAACCAGGACGCGGACTGCCGTGGCTAGAAGCACACAAGGCTCGGCTGGGTGCCTCGACCGCTGCGGGAGAGGAGAAGACGGCGGGCCGTGTGGTCAGTACGTGGGCGAAGAGCGAGTGCGGACGGCCGTGTCGGGCAGAGCACGCTCGCGGACTTGAGCTTGGCCAGTGGCAGCCGCGACGTCGAGCACTCCTCGGACGCGTCGGACTGCGAGACGCGTGCGCGTGTCACGCGTCATGCGGGCGCCTCTCCCGCCTCCTGAGTCCTTCGCGTGCTGCGCGCGGTCAGTCGAGGCTCAGCGCGAGTCTCGAGAGGCACACCGAGCGTGTCTCTGCCAATCGCAACCCCTCCCGGCAGAGTATGTACGTCCCATGCTGGCGCATGACGATCGCATTCATCGGCCTTTCGAGTTCTAGGTGCGGTCGAAGCCTCTGCGCGCTTGCATCCCGGCCCAGAGACGAGCTCGACCAAGTATTCGCTTGCCCGAGTCGGCTCGAGACACCGTCGGGAACACATCTCCAGCACTATAACTGTATCGCCGTGCCTTGCGATCGTTTCTTCTTCATCGAGCAAACAAGTGCGTCCAGCCATACCTTCTGTGACTCACGGCGAACACCTGTCCGACCCCCAGCGGCCACCTTGTGAGCAGATCCGACTACTGGCGGTGCTCCCGTTCTCCCCTTCAGGTAAGCGTTTCGGGCACCTCTCCTGTGGTATGTCCTCTGGTTCTTTGCTGAGTTTCGAACCGGTCTGCACCCGTCCTCTTCGATGCTCATCCGTCCCTTAGTTTACGCTCACCCGGTCCACCAATGTGCGTCGCCTTCTGGTCCCTCGAGCATCCCGATTATGCTCTGTGCGTTTCATTAATCACTTTCCGCACCATACGCAGCTGGGCACTAAACTCCCGCTTAGCATTCTATGTAACAATCGGGATGAGTTCTTGGCCAGGCCAACCGCGCCAGCCCATTGGCACGCCTTCGGGCCAATCAGCGCCGACGATAACACCGAAGGCCCCGTCCTGTCCGGTCGAGACCTCCTCGCCGGTGGGACATGGGCAGGAATCAACCGCAACGGTAGACTCGCTCTGTTGTGTGTAACCTATGCAGCCCGGTCCGTACGAGGCATTGCTCATCCCGCCGCAGGACGAACATCACGGAACCAGAACGGAAGTACGCCTCCTCCCGCGGAGACCTCACCTCGTCGTTCTTGCTTCCAAAGGACCCGAAGCACACCCTCCAGGCCGAGATCGACGAGTTTCTCCTCGAGAACCGCGATCGAGCCTATGCGGGGTTCAACCTCCTCCTTCTGACTCCCGCGCCCACGCGGGGCGATTCGGGCCCCCGCTCGCTCTCGCTCTCGTTCGACGGCGCGCGGGCTACGAACTCGGGCGGCGGTGGCCCGATCACGGCCCGCATGCTAACCCAGGAAGAGCGCGAATGCGGCGGCATGTCCAACGGCGTCGACCATCACGGCGCGAGCGAGTGGCCCAAGGTGCAACACGGCATCCAGACGATGAAGACCGTCCTCAATTCATTGCCACAAGACGCGGCCGAGATCGTGGAGCGATTGTTCGCGCTTTTGACGTGAGTCTCGCACTCCCACAGGCTGTCCCTCCTCCCCCGTTCCCCCTTCTTCCCCCCTTCCCCCCATGCGCCGCCGCGACGCGTGCCGATGGGCTGATGGGCTGACGCGCTTCGCTTGGCGTTCGCTATTACCCCCCAGCTGGAAGAGCGAGCACGCCCCGCTCGACCGATCCGAGCTGCGCAACACGATTCTGGTAGATCCCCTGCCCATCGGCGCACGCGAGTCACCAGACGGGGGTGCCGCCCCCAATTATTACGGCACCCGATCGTCCACGGTAATCCTGATCCGGCGGGACGGAGCCGCGTTGTTCATCGAGCGCGACATCTGGACTCTCGACGACGACGGCCGCGTCCAGCGAGGAGATCCGGGACGCGACCGCGTCTTCCGCTTCCAGATCGAACCGGACGGACTCGGCGCCCTGAGAACGGAGGACACGCTGCAGCGGGGGCGGGTGGGGTGAGAACGCGCGGGGGGGAGTACCCAAGATGCATCGAAGGTATTATAAAACTCTGTACGCTACTATGCTACACCGACGCCGTATATAATGTACATGGCAACCAGAAGCGACGCGGGCCTCGTCCTACACAGCCGGATAAATACAGCCACGGGCGGGGTGGGGGCGGGGAGTGGTATACGCATGCGCAAAGGCAGATGTTTATCGATCGCAAGCGAGGGGAAGGGGGGGAGAAGAGCGAAGTCCATGATGTCCCGAGGAAATATCGAAGGAATGCTGCGGCTAGGCGCGCTAATTGCCGATGTGATACGTTTTATGGAACACTGCGTGCTCTTGTGTCGCGGCGACGGGGAAATAGGTGTCGTACCCGGCCGGCTGCGGCATCGTGCTCTGCCACTGCTCGTGCATCGACGGCTGGCTGACGCTCACGCTCGACTGGCTCGACGTCGAGATGGGCGACATGCTCAGCTCCGTCTCCGGCGTGTTCGACAGGCCGTCGTACGACGACGAGGACGACGCGGACATGTTGTTCGCGGGGCTCCCACTGTGCGGACGTAATACACCGTCAGCCTCTGCGAGCCCGCGCAGGCGGGGGAACGGGGTGCCCGGCTTACTGCATGATCTCATTCAACTCCGCGACCCGTCGCAGGATGACGCAGGAGTGTCGGGCGTTGTGTTCCGGCAGCTGGCGCAGCAACGAGAGCGTGTGTTGCAGCTGGTTCGTGAGCCCGATCAGAGCGTTCCCCGCGGCGGGGTTGGTGACGCAAGAGCACGGGTGCTGGACGTATTGCTCTTGGTAATACTGGTCCCCGTTCGCCATGCTGGACGTCCCGTGCCGCGCCTCGCTGTAGGTCATGACGGATGCCGACGAGGGGGAGGAGTAGCACGAGGAGTCGTCGGTGGGAGAGTACACGCCGTGCCCGTGTTGCTGCCCGTCCTGCGTTCGGTAGAGCGCATATGGCTGCGCGGAGGCGTTGTCGACGGCGGAGGTGGGAGGGGAGGGTGTGAAGCGGTAGAGCTGCTGGTGCTGAGGCGGATCCGCCTCGGTCTTGATGGCCGGGGGCATCCGCCCATTGCTGCCCTGCAGGCCCACGCCGCCGTCGTCGTGCCTGTCGCGCGGCAGCTTCTGGTACTGCAGTCGTCGGGAGGAGCGCGAGTGCCACTTCTCCGTCACGTCGCCATCGCAGAAGTTCGGCTCCGCCCACTTCGGATGGGGCTTGCCTGGACAGGAGGCGGGGAGATGAGGGCGAGAGGGCCGAGGAGGGCAGGCTGGAGCACGTACCTCGAAGTTCCCGGACGAGGCTCTCGAGCTCGGCGATCCTGTTCCGGAGTCGCGTGTTCTCGTCTACATTTGGGTCGTCGCTTCGGGTGTATATGAGCAAGACGCCCGACCAGCTGGGCGTGGCGACCTACCGAAGCGCAGGGTCGTCGACCTCGTATACGCACAGGCCGGTCTAGACGGGCGCAATGCAGTCATTAAGATGGGGTAGCAATGTCGCCAAGACATTGATCAACGTACCAGGCCGAGTTGGATGCAGCGTTGACAGGGCCTCTTCCTGTCGCACTACGATAGGCGGCCACCTCAGCACCAGCGGCGGTGGCGACAGCTATGACGAAGCGCGCACCTTCCTCTTGGAGGTATGGCAGTTCAAACATGACTGCGTTGTCCGGTTGCGTCGACTGTAGTAGAGGTTGAGTGGCGCCCGGGGGTGGGGGGACGGCGATGATGCTCACCGCTTGCGGTGGTCGACCTCGAGGCCGGCGAGTTCAAAGTCCATGATTTCGCCCTTGAACTGGAGAGGTTGCTGGAGAGAATCCGAGGGGATGATGGCACTTGGCGACATGGTCATGGCTGGGGTAGGCGGTGGGGATCCCGAAGCCTGGCCGGACGGGGACCCTTTTGTACGTCCCCCTGTGCGAGCGCCATGGTAGGAAAGGCTGAAGGCGAGATCCAGGAGAGATCTGGCGGATTCCGATTCACCGTAAGGCTTTCGAAGGACGCACCGAATTGGAACGGCTCGCCAACAGAATCCACGCCCCTGACCGCGCTTCTGGGCTGCCCAGGACGCACGCCGTTTCACATAGGGCGTGACATAACGTGCGACTCGAGGAAATACCCATGGTGGGTACCGCTGACGGAAGCAGATAAGATGCTGCTGAATGGGCAACGTCGGATGCCGTTATGCATGGAATGATGAAATCTAAGTTCTTTTCTATATCAGAGTTGGAATCAGGCCCTGCAAAACGGGGAGGTGACTCTGCAAAGCGTCCGGCACGAGCCTCGCCTTCGATGCTGCCCGGCGCCGGGGCGAAATGAAGCGTGTGCGGCGGACTTCAATGTGCCCAGCCGTGTACGCGGTTCGCGTTCTCTGCAGGCATGCGGCTACCAAGCGACGAGCTACAACGTCGGGCGCGACATGTTCCGTGCCTATGATAGAGTAGGATCCAGGAACAGAGTTGCCCACCAATCAAACATTTGCCTACGGCCAACCCCGAGAGCTGCAGACGGCGCATGATCATGGGGGAGCGCGGGGGCGGGGAGGGACAATGAGTATGTACATATGGCATCATACTATATTGCAAGGAGCATCGATGGGGGGCCCTGGCAAGCTCCGACACAATCAAGCACGCACCTCGGCCGCGGAGAGGAAAAGGTCATAATTACATTTTGGGCGCTGGCGCGTCCGTGCCCCCCGTAAGAGGAGCCGGGGGAGAGTCAGAAGGGCGGCCTCGCGACAACAAAGCATGACGGGCATGGGCGTGTTCGTGAGACGAGCGAGGAGTGGTCGACGGGCGGGGAAAAGGCCCGAGGCGTGGTCGGGAGGAGCGGAACGGACCGCTGAATTCAATGATAATGCAACTGCAGCCCCCAACGTGTCCTATGCCGACGGCGTGGTCGGGCGAACGCGAGCTTCTGATGGCCCGGGTCGGCGTCGGTTGGGCGTCTGGGGCCTGGCGAGAACACCGGGCGGAGGGCAGTGCGCGCAAGAGATTAGGATTCGAACGCAGCCCGTGGACAGGCGCCGGGCGAGGGCGCGCGGGGCTCGAGGGCTCTGCGCTGGGACTGGGACGCGCAGATCCCCAGCGCACGCGTGGCAGCACACGGGCAGTGACAAATGACACGCAGAACATACATCAGAACGGTGGCGTTTGAGTTTGGCTGTCCGGCGCAAAGAGGTTCTATGACTTACGTGAATGCCAGAGGGAAACTGTCCGCCACGTCCCGCTTGCACTCGTCCTCGAACCGCCCTCAGCCGCCCAGCGGAGCAATGGCGTATCTGCACCACGCCCTCCCCCGCCCGGACGGACGACCGCCAGCGTGGGAACGCGCACGCCGCCCTCCGTCCATGCTCCGTCCAATCCGGGTCGGGTGCGTGAACGCGAACGCGAAGAGGGCGTCCAACCTGCTGGGACGCATCGGTTTAGGCTATCTCGTAGCAAACCCGGAACAGGCCTCTGACACGGGGCGTCTCCCCGCCGGCCATTTCCCAGCCCCCTAGCCATGCCGCTCGGGCCGTCCAGCAACACCTCCCGGATCCAGCACGCTCAGGGATCGTGACGGAGATATCTATGCCCCAGGTGCGGTCCCGCGAATGAGCGAATCTGTCCGATCACGCAGGAGGCTCATCACACCCGCGGACCTGTCTGGACAAGGGGGGCGCTGGCTTCTGCATGTCGCACGGGAAGCTACACGCCATCGACCGGCTCGAAGAGGACTAGAAGGGCTGGGTTCCGGGCCCTGTCACGGCGGCACACAGCGGGTGGTCGGCCGACGGAGTAAGATTCAGTTTAGGATTTGGATGGGAAAAACTCACCGGACCCCGATGCCAGCTGATGATCTTCCGGTCCGCCTGACGACAGCCACCTCTGGCCAATTCAGTCCACAAAACTCGGCGGGGAGTTCAGTAGTGCTGTCATTCCCTCAGTCATCCGATACGACGTCCCTGGGCAGAACCCTCGACTCGCTAAGGATTCCCGGCCAGAGAGCGAGAGATTCCGACTCGATATCAACGTCCCGAAATGAAAGCCCTCGCAGGAAGAAAAGTCCAGGGAAAAGCAGGGATGTTTGAGGTTGACGTCCGATGGTCGATAACGAACGAGCAGTATGGAATCCCGGGCATCAGTGGTCGGGAGTTCCCCGCTCAGACAGCTGTAGCAAAGACCCCGGTGAACGGCAGTTTGCTGAAGATAAGCGGTAACAAGGCTCGAGGATGCCTGCGACTAGCCCAGTATAGTAGGGTGGGCGGTGGACCGGGCAGAGAGATAGAGCCAAGAGGTGTGCTGCGTGTGTCTCCGGGAGGAGTACGGCTACTTCGTTCCTGGTCAACCAAAAGAGGAGAAGAGCCACACCAGCTGAGTGGTTGGGTGTTTGAACCTGTTTACTTTGTGGCGTCCACCATCAATACTCCCGCCAAGCACTCTACGCCACTGACTGTTAGCGAAGTTGCGAAGTCGCGAAAGCGACAATGTCGCGCTCCCTGCGCAATGCCGCTTCACACATTCGCCGGAAATCAACTCATGTGAGTTCCGTCGTCGACTGCATCAGACTTGCGATTCACAGAATGACATCCGCAGCCTGGCGCATCACTCCCACGGAAGTAGGATCTGCTCGCTGGACAGACGCTCTACTGGACAGCCAGTAGCGGCGGCAGGGTCGCTGCAAGAACCTGTGTATGTCGTTTTGGGAGTTCATGTTGACATGGCACCGCAACGTCTTTCCCGAAAGCACGATAACCGAAATTCACGGATGTCTGGCGTTACCCGCGGCGGATATGGTCAAATGACTTTTGATACTACTAACCTCTTTCCACTCAGGCTCGCACACCTAAAATACACCGGGGAAGGTCTACCCGACCTTTTTCCTGGGCGGCCAAGTACGCGAGTCAATGTTCTGGCGGATTCTGACCGTACACGCGTTCACGGCCCGGTTGGCTGGACCCCAACTCAAGGAGCACGGTCGCCGCTGTGCCAGCGACGGTCTTCCATGGTCGAGCTCTTGTCGTTCCCATACAGGATCACGGCGATGAAGCGTCAACCTACCCCACTTATACACTGCACGTCCAGGTGCCGTCGGCAAACACTTCGCTGGTCCACCCTTCGCGAGTCTGTCTGACACTCACGACGTCGGTGGAATTCTATGTACTGCTGTGTGGGCCATCGCGTGCGGCGTCCTTGCAGTTTGTGGGTACGGCGCTCGTTTGCGTACCTGTTGTCCGTGCTGATAGAGTTTGTCCTCACGCTAGTGCTCGACCATGGACGCCTCGGATTCGCAAAACCGGTCAGAAGCCCTGCCTCACTCCTTCACGGCTTGCATGCGCCTTCTCGCGTTCCCATCCGTTGCGTTGGGGTTGCTCTCGGCTCAGCCAAGAGGCCCAGGGCTCCAGAGACCGTGCCTCGACAATACAGAAGATCTTCCCCCATTCGTGGACTCAAGCAAGTGCGGCCGTGTTGTGATCTTAGGCGGTGCTAATGCAACGGCATCGGGTTGACAGATGTCGCGAGGATCCCAGCTGGAGCCTCGGATAACCTACGGTTAGACTCTCCGTGCCGCCTCGTTACATACGTGACAGTGGGGGTCCACGCGCCGCTCTCGATCGCCCACTCCTTCTTTGCCGCGACCCTGCGGCCATAGCTCACATTCCCTTCCCATGGCACTCGTTCATTACCGTTTCGGAATCTCAAAAAACTGCTCGCTCCCCCGAGGGTGTACGCTCTTTGTGCTCGGAAGCACTAGCCGACGCACTCTCGCCACTTCCCTGCCATAATCGAGGCCCCCGTTTCGCGCCAGGCTGCTCGCTGGATTTCCTCCAGCTCGAGTCGCCCTTCCGCCCCTCGTCGGGCGCCACCCGCACTCCAGTATCGACCGATCGGTTCTGCTCCCGGACGTGCGCAGGGCTGATGCAGATCCTGCGGCTCCGGCGCCAGCTCTCAGGGCTCGCGAGCGCAATATAGTAGTATACAGTAGTCCGCTACCAACCAAAGGGCATCTCGGCCTGCTCCTCATCCGAGTCCTCCACCCTGCCCCGCGTTCCGCTGCTCGACGCTCGAGCCTCGGTTGACGGACTCGTATATTAACTGTGACATAATAACGCCACCGTGAATAAATTCGGTGGCAATATGGCACGGCGAGCTATTTGTGCGAGTGCCCCCGGCGAGATGCACAACGCCGACGGAGGCGCGCATCGGGCTCGACGACGTCGCCAGCGGACTGTGCATGACGGACGGGCGACAGCAGCTGCAGGGGCGCGGCGGCGTCCCGCGAGGCGCGAGTGTGGCGAGAGGGGGACCGTGGACGTGCCACCTGCGCTAACGCTCGCTTAAGCGCGGCCGTGGTGGCGTGAAGCGCGTCATACGTCGCCGCCCGGGCACTCGCCTCGCGTCGACGGCGTTTCGGCCGCTGCGAGCTCTGTCCGCGACCACGACCGCCCTCGCCGTCTTCGCGACGTCCCAAGCTGGGGAGCCCGCGCTCTCGTCATCGTCTCCCCCTGACATCACTGGAGAACGCAGGCTCGACGACTACTAGCGAGTCGTCAGAGAGTCGCCACCGGTCCCTGGAGGTGCCGCATGCTCGCGAACTGCTCAGACCATTCGGATAAGATGGCACGACCGTCTGCTGTGAGTCTTCCTCTTCTTTCACCAGGCATCTCTCTTATCCGCAAGGGCAGGGTTTGATCTGAGCGTGTAGCCGTCGGCGCTGTACGTCGGGCTCAATGTGTCGCGTGCGGACCGCAGGGGACCGTTTATTCACACCGTCCTCTTCGAGGAGCAGCACGGTACCAGCGTCGAGTGCGTAACAGTATACTCATCGCTGTCCTACGTGTGACTCACCCGTTCCTGTTTTTTGACAGCTCGAGCACCCTGCCAGGATCGGCACGGTCGTTCAAGCGTACGTCCCGATGACGCAGCCCGTGTTCTACGGGGGTGATGAGAAGGAACGGGCGTATGTCATCTCTGTTCCTATGCCTACGCTTGTCCGTTCCCCGTCGCTAATGAATTGCAGCGGGATCTATGCGTATACATCGCGTCATCCCTCTCTCTTCTCCTTGATACAGTTCCGAGTTAGCCCGTTGTCCAGGATCACACCCTGACGAATACCTGTCGCAAGCACATGCCCAGGTATCTCCTGGCCAACCAGAGGCTATGTTGTGGGCTTCTGATCATTTCCACCTCCACGACGAGGATTCTGCTCGGGTCACGATGAGACCGTACCTCGACCTGAACCTGAACAACTTGCGCGTTGAAAAAAAGTACCCTGTGACCTCACTGTTCAGAACATACGGGTGAGTCTATTTTGTCCACAGGTTCCGCGCCACCACTGACATGAGGCATGCCATAGAAATGATTCACTTGGCCCGTGCGCTAGGATGTGCTCAGATACCGCATCCCTCGTGATAGCTGGCCCCCCTGGGTCAGTCGTTCTGTTCTTTGAGCGTCGACTGGATGATTATTGGTCCCTACTGATAGATTGTGGGCGTTTGCTTGCGTCCGCACAATAAGGACCGCAATAAAGATCGGCCAACTCTACGAAGGTACGTCATGCTCCGTCATGTCTAGGCACCACTCTGACGATCGCCGCTACAGTGTTAGTAGGACCATGTGAGTCGAGTCATCTCGGTCGATTGTCGCCCTGCCGAACACACACGCAGTGGAGACTTGAAGACGTGATCTGTCATTGGCTTGAAATGCATCCTGGTACGTCTCCTCCGCGTCTCGTAGTCTCACCGCCGCTAAAATAGCCGCCGCCAGGCATGAACGTGTCCATCCTTCGATGTCAAGGCTCTCTCAGTAGGCCCTTCGTCCGCGGCTTTGCGCCTGTTAACCCCGGATAGGGCTACGTCTGGCGAAGGTTCCGACAAACGCGAGGCATCCGCTCGAAGGTTAAGCGCGTCACAAGTCAACTCGCCGCGCACGATTGGATGGGAGGGAATAGCATCCTCGAACGCGCGATTTCACCGTCGCCGCGCTCTTGGCGGCGTTCCTAGCGGTTGAATTGGACCGATTCTACCTCAAGGTTAGTGCGCTACGCCCATGCTGGTATGCCTCCGTGTCCCGATGATACATTGTCTACAGAGGCGCTGCCGTGGATGGCACCAGGCCTGCCGTTCGTAATCGCGCGTTTGGTCGGAGCCTTTCTTTGTGCTGCGCCCTTCCCGCCGTGAGAGAGCTGGAGGCGTACGTGAACGATCCGGGGTGCGCGCCTTCTCTTCCCCACTGGCGACGAAGATGGCTGACGGACGATCGTTTCCATTCATTCACCGTACCCCGTGCGGCCCAAAGAGGCAGTCCGTGCGAATGGGGCGGCCACGTCTGGCGGCTGCCAGCCACGATTGGAACGGAGCTGTCTGCTGATTGCGACGCGGGACCACGGACGGTCGCCGGAGGCTCTCCCAATGCGCGTGCGCTCGGGCTAGACGATTGGCGCTTCGGGCTGGGTTCTGTGTCCCACTGTTCGGGTACGCAGCCTGTTCCGCTTCGGAAGGGGAGGTCAACTGACTCGTGCGTCGCGCGGACGCAACAGGTCGGTGTCCCTGCGCGAGGCGATATCGACGCCACCAGCAACGTAATGCGAAGGCGGGGGCTGCATGACGCCACGGACGACGGGACGGGCTGCGCTCCTGCGGCCGGATCGAGGTAATTGCAATGCGCATCGGAGGGGGCGAGCGAGCCTATGCGGTTGTGCGCTGGAATATGGCGTACGGAGGGGCTCGGGTGTATTAACCTACCGTCTATTCTGAAGCCAGGCACGAGGCGGGGTTCCCAGGCAATAAGTTCGCCGCATACGCAGGGCGCGCTCGGGGCCAGTAGCGGAGGAGCGGGCACGGAGGGCGGATGCGCTGGGCGAGGTCACGGCTCGGTGGGGAAGCAGCCCGAAGGAGGCGGACCGCATGGGACGCGCGGGCGCGTGCCGCATCGGAGGAGCAATCTCGATTGTGTATCTGGAAGAAAGGCACAGCTCTCTGCGCGATCGATATGATCCCAGAGTCAGACGCGCCGGTTCGCCCAACACGATCGCGCAAAGAAGCTCGCCATTTCGCTTCGGGCGCTCAGCGCAGGCTCTCGCCGCAGCCCCGCCGCCGCCGCCGGGCAGGGCACTGGGACAGACTGGGACTGGCCAGCTGCGGCACACATACGGCACAGCGGCCCAGCGGATCGCCCGCCCGGCCTCCCTCTGCCGCCCGGGCGCGCACACCGCTCGAGGCCCAACGCGCAAAGACGCACCCGGCCCCAAGCCCAAGGCGCGCACCCGCGCACGCTCGCGGACGCGGCGGGAGATTGGTGGGAGATAGACCGTCCGCTCTCGACGACGCCCCGCGGGGATCCATCAGCAATATTAGCATCTCCCCCCCGCGCGCCTGCCCGCCCTGCAGGGGGCTCCCGGGAAGCTCGCATCGCGCAACGTGCGCGTCGACGTCCGCGCGCCGCCGCGGGGCGTGATGTCATGGCGATCTCGCGCCGTCCTATGTGCGCACCCACTACGACTACACTAGTGCTGCCCGCCTCCTCCGCCTTACTGTATAGCATAGCCTGAGCGAATCAATGTGCGATAGGCGGGACGCGGAGCGCGGGTCCGCCGTGCACGAGTCCGAGTCAGACCGCCCGCGCAGAGGACCGCGCCGGACCGTTGAATGAACGTTGATAAGTGCAGCGGCGCAGCGTGCAGAAGCGTGCGGGAGACACGCAGGTCGCGAACACGCTGACAGCGGCCGCCGGGGGCAGCGCCGGGAACGGCTTACGGGCTATCGGCGGGAAACTGTACGTGCAGGAGGACTGCTCGATGGGTCATGGTGCCGAACAGCTTAAACGGTGCGCGGGCGGCGTAGGCGCACGCAGAGAACAGAACCCCCGGGCGAGAAGGCGTGAAGCACACGTCGAAGGCGGAAGCGCGGAGACGGACGGGCGTGCGCGCCAGTTCGGAAGGAGAAGGCGAAGTACCGCAACCGTTCGCGACGGCGGCTGCCCCATGGCAGACGAGAGAAGTGGGCGAAGGCCTGGCGAAGACGGGGGTGCAGGTGCTGCATGCAGAAGACGCGCACGCTACCGTGCTGGTGGTCGGGACTGCCTCTCCGGGCACAGACAAGGGATGCCATTGATAGACGGCTGGTGCGTGCGTGGTGCGTGCGTACGTACACTGGGACCACGTCCGACACCGGAGGGCACAAGCGGAGCCCTGCGAATAGGCCTGCTCCCACGTCGACTCGCAGTGGCGTCACTCCCGTGCGTGCTGGGAGCCCCTGCGCCCCGATGTGGTCCCCAGATGCGGGCTGACCTGGTCCCGCGCACGTCCGGCGGACCATCGCCAGGGCCCAGCGAGTCAATGTGCGAAGTGGTGGGAGGCTGGGACGACAGAATGTCAGGACGAGGTCCGGAAGGGGAAGCGAGTGGGTCAGGCGTTGAGGCGTGCCGGGTGTGAGGGACGCAGGGACGTCGCGACTTGCTCCGCGATAGATGGACATCCCCCTGTACGCTTCGCTGTCTTCCAATCTCGCAGCGCGGGTCCCAGGACCGGGTAGATGTATATCGCAGGCGCGAGTCTGGCTCAGGGCGGCGGCGGCGACTAGCCCAAAGCGAGTGCCCGACGTGCATGGGGCAGAGGAGAAGGCGTACGCCCATGTCCAACAGCCTGCCGCTTCGCTATAGGATCCAAGAAGGGAACGGCAGTGTTACTAGGAAAGAGCCGAGTACACAAGACTAGAATGGGCTGTTGTTGACTCGTCGCGGTTTTGTGGTCCAGGCGGTGTTGTACTAGCGTCCCGTCCAGCGATTCTGTGCCCTAGTGGGCTCGAGATGTAGACCGTCAGTTTCCAAGACTGTTCGACGGGTAGATATAGCATAGTCTGTTTCCTTCACGTTCTGAACCTGTGGTGTGCATGGCAACCAGATATCTGTCCTTGTGTTGTTCCCTTCTATGCTAGGGGATGTCGGGTTCCTGCTATAGAGGGAGTTCAACGTATCTCCACATAATCTTGGGTAGAGAATGAGCTCATCCTGCGACGATTGCGACAAACAACCCACGACGCTGGCGTGATTGTCACGGCTGGCGTTGAGTAAGGCGGGAGAGTTGTGTGGTCGACGGGCTGGTTGCCATATAAGGCATGGTACGGGAACATTCTAGCGAGTGCGGGCGCCTGCGCGGGGAGTGTCGATCGTCGAGAGCGTCATTGCTAAGCAGTCTCCATCCGCAACACCGCCCGCTCATATACCCTCCCCGGCCCAGTCCTGCGCATACATCTTGTTCTTCTACCGTCATCATCTCTTGTTTTCTTGCTTTCTGTACCCGTCGCTCAGCCGACACCTAGCCTCGTCATGGACGGCAACAGCCAATCACACAACGGCCTGTTTGGCCATCTCTTGGACCCACACCAAGTCGGCCAGGTTCTCAACGGCATCGTTCGCACTCTCCTCCCGCAACACGACCAGCAACAGCAGCAGCCGGAAGCATCCTCGTCGACGCTACCTCCATCCGTGGAGGATGCAGCCATGCCGCTGGAGCCGGCTGAATCCGCACAACCGGAGACAATACACGCGCAGTCTGTTACCAGGTCAGGCGATGCTGACGCTCCTGTGAGTGAAGCTTTGCATTGTTCATCTCGATAGGCCGGGTTTTTGTACTAACCAGAGATCGTGATACCATTGTTGCAGGCGTCGGTTATAAGCGGCACCCAACCTACCGCAGTTGCAGACATCCCGCCACCCCCGTATCCTTCGGGCTCACCCAGCGATATCCAAGACGTCGAGATGTCATCTTCTACCGATCCTGCTCCCGCCAACTCCTCAGCGGATTCGTCTTCCCGATCACGACCTGAATCTCGCAACGCTCGCCGCGCACGAGTAGAAGATGAGGACGAAGAGGATTACTGGCGGGAATCTAACCGTCAGAGGATGCATTCACCAACGCCCCACGACGATGATCGCCACCACTTCATGCCTATCCCGGAGGATCACGGAGTTCCTCGCACGGAGCAGAGCGCGCCCGCTGCAGCTGTACCACCACCGCCGCCCGCGGATGCGCCTCCCCAACCCTCTGCTGGTCATCCTCAGCCACCTCCGAACAGAATGACTTGGACCATCGATTTCTTCCCCGTTTTCCCTGACCATCACCACCCAGTCAACCACGCCGCTCATCACGCTCAGCACCATCACGCCGCACACCAGCACGCTCATGCGCAAGCTACGGGTGACGCTCCTCAGGAGGGCAATGCGCCTCAGGAGCAGGAACGACGCGACCAAGTGCCCTTCCTCAACTTCTTTATCAATATACCCATTGGCGGCAGTGGCGTTCCAGCGCAGCCCACCGCGGGAAACATGCACGGTAATGCAGCTCCAACCGTTGTGTTCCGTCCATACTTTTACCCTGCATCCACAGACGGAGGAAACGCGCAAGCAAATGGGGCGTTCCCTTTCGCACAGTTCATGTTCCCGTTCGGAATGGATGCGCTGGAAGAGCGTGATGATCCAGAGCGGGCGCAGCGGCTGGTCGACGGTCTCGAGGAAGTCCCCGTTGGTCTAGTCAAGCGGATGGAACGAGCGGGTGGCCCGGGTAGCGCTCGTGGCGAGACGCCTACTTGTGCGGTATGCTGGGAAAGCCTGCTCGATCCAGAGGGCGGTGGTTTCGAGGGCAATGCCGAGCTGGCCCGAGCCGAGGCGGCGCAAGCAGCCCGTGAAGACGCCGTCTCCCGGCAGGAGGGCGAGGGTTCGATGGATTTGGACAACCCGACGGCCACTTCCCAAGGGCAGCCGGCGTCGTCGCCAGCGTCCGACGCTTCGTCGTCCACATCCACATCTCCGTCGACGTCCCACGGCGAGGAAAAGTATCCGAAGATTGTGGTCCTTCCCTGCTCACACGTCTTCCATGCGTCCTGCCTTCTCCCGTGGTTCTCCAAGCCGGGCCGTACGACATGTCCGTCGTGCAGGTTTGACATTGACCCCGACTCGTTGACTTACAAGCCTCGGCCACTTCGGGCTCGTCGTGCTCATCCTCCGCCAGCGCCTCAGGCTGGCGCTGGGCCGGCACCGCAAGCCCACCCGGTCTTTGGACCTGCACCCCCTCCGCCGCCTGCTTCTGCTGCATCTCAGCCTTCTGCCGCTCCTCAGGCCCCAGGACAGGCCCCGTTCCACATTCCCGACATCGCGCCCGGTGCTGGTGCTGGTGCCCAACCACCCGCCGATGGCCCTGCAGGGCAACCCGGACATCAGCATCCACCACTGCCACCCTTCATCACTTTCGACATCAGCATGATTGTCCCCATATTCCCCGGTCGGCCTGCTGGAGCTGCTGCCCAAGCTGGCGCCGGCCCACAGGCTACCAATGCTCCCGCCGGCGAGGGCGCACAGGGCGCGGCACCTCCCCCTCCTCGCACGGACAACAACGGGTTCAGGCTGGACGACCCGATTCTGGCGGAAGCCGTGCGGAGCACGTTCGAGCGCATCTTCGGGCGTCCTGCCCCTGCTCCCGCACCAGCCCCAGCCCCGCGATCTCAGTCGCAGCCGCCAGCGGGTACCGCAGCTGACGGCACGGCTCCCACGGGCACCGCGCAACCACCCCGGGAGCCTCCTATGGACTGGTTCACGTTCGCTGGTCCACTTCCCGGTTTCCCCCCTGTGCCGCCACCGAACGCGCGGGGTGACGCTCCTCAACGCCCTGCACCGAAGCGCAAGTGGACCCTCCCTCCACCTCCTGGTCCCACCCTCCGCCAGCTCGTCGAGCGCAACGAGCGGGAGATGGGTCTCCGCTGCTCAGACGTCAGCTGTGGCCTCGGCCCCTCGGACGAAGACCCAGTGACGACGTTCGACACCACGGCCCTTCGGCAGATCTCCATCCGCCCGCTCAAGGCTGACGGGTCCGGCAAGGGGGCCGTCTGCGAGCACAAGTTCCACCCCGCGTGCTTGGTCAGCGCCGAACGCGTCGCGGGCTGGGGCGGCGAAGACAAGAAGGAGGAACGGGAGAACGAGAACGGGGGCGAGGACGTCGAAGTGTCCTGCCCGGTTTGCCGAGCTGTGGGCGTCATCTCCCGCCTGGACTGGGAGGAGGGCGCGTGCGCGCTGGCGTGAGCCTGTGCGTGCCGATCCTGACCTCTCCCCTTGCTACCCGAGTCCGATAACCTCGTCGCGTCCACGATGAGGCCTGAGATACCCACGGCTGAGCGACTCCTCTCTCTCTGCCCTGCTATGATCATGCGCTTTCTTGATTGTTTGATTACCTAGGCGCCGGACCTGCTTCCGCGCAACGATCGTCGTTTCTTGTGTGTACCTACTTACGCTTTCGCTCTCTCGCACCCGCACCCCCGCATCATGTGTATATCAGACAGACCCGACTCAGTACGGTAAACAGGCTGTATGAGTGTTCGATAGAACGTGTACCAATCTAATCCCCATGAACCATATCCCCTTCGCGCGCAGCGTCTGCGAGGCCGAGGCCCGCCTCTGCCGCCCGGCTTTGGGCCCCAGCGACACCATGTTCTCAGCGTCCGCACGGGCTCAGCGAGTGCCTGGGGACTGCGACCTATATGGAGCCGCGCCCTGCCCTTGGGCAGAGTTCAGTCCCGTCCGTCCAGAACTTAGAACCCGCGATGCACACGGCCAGGTCGACGTCTTGCACTCTGCAGCACCCCGGACGCGCGCGCGCGCGGGCAGCAGCGGCCGAAACGGTCGTGGTTCCACGCCCCCACGGGGCCACGGCGAGCTGCCGTACTCTGTCGATAGCTTGCCCGGCCGGGATCCGCGAGCGGCACGTCGACGTCCAGCAATTCAGACGCGACGTGGACGGCGAACAGGGTACAGTATGCCGGCGGACGGGCGGGCGGGCGAGCGGATGGGCCTTCGTCGAATTCGAATCGGGTGTGAAGCAGATGCCGGCGGGAACGCGAAGGGCGTGGCGGGCCTGCATCGAACGCTATAGATTGCGGCGAGTGCTCCCGGCCCCGTGCCTTCCAAGGACGTTTCTGACCAGCGTCCGCGGGCTGCTGCCTGAGCCGGTCGCACGCACGGTGGGCCCGCACCTGACTTTCTCGTCGTGCGGCCGGCGCGCGAGGCGCCGCTCCGAAGCCCACGGATTCTGCGCCAGCGAGCTATAGAGTGCTGTACGGCAGCGGGTGATGCAGGCGAACTCAGCGAACAAGGCCATCGGGCGGGTGACGAGAGGGTCCTGACTGCTGACGGTGAGCCACCCTCTGAGGCCTCCTGCGGGCCCCTACGCTCGGGCAGGGATGTGCGATGACGGACATGCCGCACTCTGGCGGGGGCATTCGGCGCGTGGTGGTAACTGTATTTGCGCATTGCCCCGGGAGAACAAGGCTGCCGCGAGCTCCCTTGTTCTCCCTACCTAGAGAGCCCCCAGGCTGACACGCCGACCGTCCGAGCGCGCCTCTGCGAGCCGCCAGGCTCACGCCCGGTGCGAATGCGAGTGTCCGACTGGGGCATTCGCCGTCCCACCGGCCGGTCGATTCTGCGCCACTTCCTGATAATGGCACGGCGCACTGAATGGGCGCATCAGCCCGGACTCGCGCTTTACGGTATATGATGCAGATGATTGGGGAGGGGATGTGCTTGGGACTCGGGGCCTGTCCTGGCGTGCGTCGACGGCAATACGATTTGCGGGTGTCCCTCGGAGTCCAAGGATTTCGGCCGTGGCCCGCAATGAGAGAATGAGGGAACGGACGGGTGAACAGGGTGACGGGTGGGGCGGAGGCGCAACCTCTCCTTGCCGCCGGGCGAGGGTCCTACGTCCACGGTGAATTGCGAAGCGTTCTCCCGCAGGCGGCCTAGCCACTTACGAAGCAAATTACGACGCTTGCGATCGCCTCAGCAGAGGGGGCCATCGGGCGGCGTCACCGGCCGCACGATGATGCAGGACGAGCTGCGTGCGTGAAGCGCAAGGCCGAAGGTTGCGGCTGGCGTGGCTTCGCGTTCTGAGCGTCCTGCTTGTAGAGATGACAACTCACGAGCGAGCAAGATAGCATCCGGGCGATAACCTTCTGAACCGAACGCGGCGTGGAAAGGTGCTCAGGCCCAATCGCTGGCGCCGGCGCCAGGAGAGGAAGAAGGGGAGTGGGCTTCTCAGCCGTATATGGCTCGGCGCAGCAGAAGAAGGACCGTGGGTGCGCTAGACGCGGGTTCGCCGAGCTCTGTGCCAGGACATTCCCGTCTCCCGCCCGACGTGAACTGCACCCTGGCTGCATAGAACCACCGAGGGCCCGAGCCTGAGTGTTCAAGCCACCGCCGCCGACGGTCGACGTGCCTGCCCAGGGCTCAATGTCTTCTAGCCTGGCAGGAGTGTGTATCTCCTCTACAGGCGGTGCGCCCAGTAATCTATTTCTGCGCAATCGACACGGTTTCTGTGAGAGGGCGTGACCGTACGGACCTCATTGTCGACGCGCTTGGCGCAATCCCCCTATACAGTCTGGACACCTAGACACCACATCGACGGTAGGTTCGGCATATATTAGCTATCATCGCCTGCCTCCACAATCACTCACCCTGGATATGATCTGGTGGTGACGACGACGAGAACAGCTGCAGCGGGAGCTTCTCCTGTCCAGTGTCCTTGCGCAAACCTTGTGCGCACATTCCCTTACGGGCGAAACGGACACGGACGACTGATGCCTGTTGAGCGAAGCGCATTATTCATCCAGCACGGCAGAGCCCGCAGCATTGACATCCTCGGTGTCACTGACCATCAGGGAACGTGCCGGCTCAAGGCTTGAGCATGCGGGTGGCAGGCATCGACGGCCTGGGGCTCCGCGCACAAACCGAACCTTTCCGGTACTTCGCCTACCACCGGTGAAGCAGAGAGGAGCGGGGAAATAGACGCACGGCTGTGAGCTTAACGTCTTCGACATCACTGTATGTGGCGTCCGGATGACATGCTCTCTTCCCTGCTTGCGGTATTACACGCCAGGGTGGTAGGGGCCGGCGGCTCGATACCGTCGTCTGCAGAGCCCAGAGCGATCCTGTAGGCAACAGCGGGCGCACGGGTAAGCGAGTGTCACGTAATGCCATTGCGTGGGTCGGGATTCGACATACGCAGTCGACTCCGAGTTCGTGCTGGAACCTTGACCGTGCCTAGTCTCGGTACCCTGTCTGTTGAACGGATGCGACTGCCGCAAGAAGTCCCAGCGGCAGTATTGATGGTTGCGAATGCCGCCTCCTGCGCGAGTTACTCCACGGCCGCGCTGTCACGTCCGGGTGAGCCTCTTAGAATGGAGATGTAAATCGTCTGGATTTGAAGTCTGACGTGACATGCCACACCTTTCCCGATACGCGATACGCGGCAACAGCACGGCTTCGCGCTATTTGGCGCTGTGTACGTACGTTCAGAAGCTGAAGGAACAGAACTCTGTCACCCCCAATGAGAAATTGGACAGGAATAATACACGCACGACAGCACTCATGGGCGGTTCTGTCGTAGGGCAGGCCGACGCGCAGCTTACGCCTGAAGCTGCGACGCGATGAACTAATAAATTACGTCGTTCATTGGGAATGGTTCAGGGTCTTGTTAATTACAGTGTCGAAACCTCTTACGAGATGAATGGCTTCGTTAATTTTGGCGTTCTGGAGTACCTTTGATAGAATAAGTCACTTCGAGTCCCTGGCGGGGCGATTACGAAACTATCATGATTCCGGTGTCGAGCGAGACGTACGGGTTTGGTGGACAACATGGAGGACCAGTATTTGGGGGACCGGCCTCCGATGCTCTTCTACTTCGGATGGAACGAGAGAGACTGATCCAAATATGGGATGCCATCCTGTTTGGACATCTACATGGACCTCACTGAGGGTTACAACAGGGCGCCGTTCGACTGATATCTTACTCGCGAGCGGTCCCAGGTTGGGGGCAGCAATAGCCCAAACGTCGTATCGCGGCGTCGGCGGCCTGCTCCCATGCCAGGAAGCGTTGTCGCCCAGCGTACTGCTCGGTTGCGCTCGTCAGCTTCTCTCGGCTCAACAGCTTAGCATATGAGGATTACCCCACCTTCGCATCTGCGCAGACGTACAGCACCTACGCACTGACTCCTGGGAGCACGCGGCGCACACGACAGCACAGCTTATCCGTAGCCTTGACGCACCAAATGACCGCATCATCGCGACCCTGGGACCCTCATGGGCTACGGGACTGCCCATAGAGCACGGCTGAGCCTGACTGATGCGTTCTAGAGTTGTGGATGGATTCATATCGGAGTTGCGGCTTGGTTGCGGCGTCATCATTGTAGTGCAAGCCGACATCGGGCTCTGCGAGCACTTCCTGACAGTGTGGGGTGCGACCTTCGGTATACTTAGGTTCAGCAAGACAACACGGCATGGCGCTTTCCATAAAAATCAGTCCTCTATCCAACGCATGCGACTGAACGCACCGATCACACCCTGGTGTTTCGTAGCAGCATGTCAGAAGGTCCCAGGGTCGGCCGCCTGTGGGATTGCAAGGCCAGCCGGGGTAGATCAAGTGCTTGTTCGATCCTTCATTTCCACTGATAACAACTCAGTACGTATGATCGCAGTGCATAGCAGAGTTACCGCCATACGAGCTCGCCTAACACAAGCCAAGTGTGAGTCTTGAGCTTCGTGGTATTTCTGGTAGTGAGCTACCTGCTTGCGTTCACGTTCGATATCTGTAGGATTAAGACCAAAGCAATCATTGCCAGGGCATAGTTACTGCACTCAGTGAACTCCGCTGGCGCCGTGTAGTCGGGCGGTCCCAAACAGGCGCGCGGGCGCCAGTCTCGGGCAGCCCGGGGGCAGGGCGTCAAAGCGGTGTTGTCACAGCACATGGGTATGACAGACGCGAGCGTGACCTGGACGGGGAACACGAGTGAGCGGCGCGTCGAGCGTGCCACTTGCTTTCTGCCCACGACGTTCACCTCCGTCGCCCTCCCTGACACGCCTCTTGGCCGTCTCTGTAGCCGCGGAGGAGAAAGCTTGATAACAACCTGGCCCGCAGCTTCTTACCAGCGTGTGCTACGCGTGCAGTACCAACCGCTTTGGCACACGGGCATCTGCAGGCATCTGTCGGATCGCCATCTCCGAATTCGAAAGAGAGTTGAGAACAGCAACAGCGAACTCGGGTGCGTCACTCTTTTTCGACTACGCAAATGTGTCAACTGAAACGTCTGGACCGCAGGCGAATGGGGCCCCCAGGCTCGCGAACTCGGGAAGAACACCCATGAGACTCGGTGCATACAGTCACTGGGCACCCGACCCTCCCGTCTGAGAGGGCGTTCTGATCGTCCCCTGGCTCACACGCTCTGAATCTGCACGCACGGCTGCCCGAACGCGAGAGGTGTGGGGCCCGCCAGTTAGCCGTTCATCTCCAGCCCCCCCGCCCAGGACGCCGATCGGAAAGTCTCCAGGGAACGCACCGTCGAAGATCCTCCTTCGCCCATTCGGACCACCGCCCCCGGGCCTCGACGCCCAGCGACGCGTCCGCCGCTTCCTCCGGCCCTGGGGCCATTCAAACCTGCCGCCTCATGCCCTGCCCGAACGGGACGCACTGCACCGCTGCACCCAGCGCGGCCTGGGCCTTGTACGTAGCACGGGTTATTCGCGGCCTCAGCCCTCGAGCGCGTAAGACAGGCCCCGCACGATCGTCGACCTGCTCGCGCCCGCCCGCAGGGCGTATCTGCTGGAATGCCCAAGAACGAGCGCGAAGGTCGCCACGCCGTGATCGCGCCGGGGCGCGTGCACTCCGGCTGCCTCACATGACAGCCAGATGCGGCGGACGCGTGGCTCGCTGCTGAACCTAGGGCAAACGGGCGCGCCGTACTCACTGCCAGGGAACGAGCGAGCAGGCCTCGAGACGGGATCGCACAAGGGTCGCGAGGAAAGGGGTATGGCGAGTTTCGCCGAAGGTGACGTTTACAGCATCCTTCGGATGAGCGCATTGATCCGGATATCCAAGGGACGTGGACGTACGTTGCAAGTCTCAGGCTACGTCGTGGTGTGAACTTGTGAAGGCCAAAGGCTGACCTCCGAGCGCCATCGGAGGCATCGCCATTGGCGTGTGTGCGATGTGGTTGCGAAGGGTGCACACGGGGCACGCTTATGTCCCAACATGGTGACATGACCAAAAAACGGGGAGGCGCTGCCATCCATTGCATGTGTGAAGTATTCCGACTAGGACGCCGCGCCCAAGCGCTAGGCTGGGGGCATCCAGGGAATGTCAAGGTGCGTAAATGTACACGGACAACGTCCACGAGAAGCATAAGTGACAACAACATCGACGCGACGACGGAACTGAACTGGGGGTGGGTGGGTGGATAGATGGGGATGTGCGTAATGCGAGACAGCGAGCTATGCAGGAGTGAGAAAGATGATGAGTGGCCAATGCGGAAAATGCGAGGGGAGGCATGTGGGATGACGGGGGAACGAAAGTGGTTGCTTGCGAAAGGAGACCATGAGAGAGAAAATGCGATGGAAGGGGGGTCGTGTGTCACATAGGCATGACACCCGAGCCTGAGCGGGGGTCGTCATACGTTAAGGAGAATGGCGGAACATGGCGTTCGTGAACGAGTGGTGGTGGTCGAGCAATACGATTAGCTTGGCCTGTGCAGCAATGCCCAGGTGAGTACTTCGTTCTGCGCCCTATTGTGAACCGCACTCACCAGATGCAGGTATAATACAATCGAGATAGACATAACTTCACGACGGCGGCTCGCAGGGGCCGAACTCGACGAGCCAGTACATCTCTCTCCCGCGACCGTTGCGCATGGGTCGCCTCAGGCCACGGAACGCGGTGTTGCCCTCCAGCAGGTCGACCCACCGAATCCCGGCGTACTGCTCCGCCCTGGGCACCGCACGGTGGCTGTTGTCGCACCGGCGCAGAAACGCCGCATCGATGCGCAAGACGTCCTCCATGCTCTGGATGTACTCGCAGCGCTCGTCCGGCGTCATGACCTCGTCGAAGAACGCGTACAGCCCGTCGAAGACGTCCTGGCAGCGCACGCTCTTGCCGTCTTTGGCGGTGATCCGGATGTCCCGCCCCGGGACCTTGTCGCACCTGATGACCATGCTCGGCAGCTTATAGCTGTTGCACACGTCCTTCTGCAGGTACGCCGCGACTTCCTCTCGGCTGAGTTTATACATCGGCCCCTTTGAGTAATCGCGGATCTTGATCGTCGACGGC
Organism: Trametes polyzona; assembly: GCA_022606195.1. NCBI lineage: Eukaryota > Fungi > Basidiomycota > Agaricomycetes > Polyporales > Polyporaceae > Trametes > Trametes polyzona. The sequence goes on along the minus strand of JABYQF010000009.1, from coordinate 958,682 downwards.
GGCTTCGTGATGTCGTAGTACAACTGCTTGTAGCCGCTGTTTGGGACAAACGGACGCGCGTCGTGAGGCAGCAACTGCCAGTGCAGCGCAATCCTGTCCGCTGGCGGAGCCGGCGCGGCCGAGGACGGACGGACCACCGTCGGAGGGGGCGACGTCGCACCCGTTGGGGGAGGTGCGGCCGTTGCGGCTGCATGTCACGTGACGTGATAAGCGGTGGCGCATGCGGCGGAGACGAAGAGGTAAGACGTACGACGGGGAGTCTTCAGGATGCCCTTCAGAGGGGGCCGCTGCAGGTCGGGCATGGGCGGGGTGCTGACAGGCATGACCGTTATTGCCGGCAGCTGCTGCATGTACGCATGGCGCGGCGTCGGCTTGAGGATCTCAATGCCTGCGGGCGAGGACACCCGGCGAGAGCGTGCCTTCTTCTCGGCGGGGTCGGGGGAGGAGTAGCGCGAGACGTTGTGCACGGTCTCGAGCGGCGTGCCCGCCCTCCCTCCGGACAGCTTCGACGATGGCACGCGGAACGCGACGGGGCTCGACCGTGGCGAGGGCGTGGTCGGCGAGGGCGAGCTGCAGCTTGAGCTGCCCGATGAGGACCACGTCTGCCCAGGTGGCGAGTCCATCGAGCCATCGTCGGGCAGGGGTACCGGGAGGCGCTTCGGCGCAGAAGGGGGACTCAGAGAAGCCATCATCTTCTTGAGGAGACCCATAGTGGTGGAGCGTGGGGCAGCAGATGAAGTGGAGGTTCACTGAACGTGCTCGGCGTCGCGGAGAGAGGGGCGGGTCGTGGAGGGGCGTAAGGGATCGCTGCGGATGGGGGGGAGGGACGTGTCAGTGTGTGGTCTGGGGAACGGATAGATATGGGCAGGATGGAGGTGGCGATACGCACTTATACTAGGGTTTGTGGCCTGAAGGCTTCCGTGGCGGGTGGCGGAAGGGACGAGGGCCCCGACGTGCGAGCACTCCGAGACTTATGGACCGGAGGCCCACTCGCAGAGAAGGCGCTTGCCAGAGATGAGGCGAACGAGGAGGGAGGGAACGGACGCCATCTGCGGGGCAGCCCATATAATCTCGCCTCGCCAAAGCCACGAGGCAACTTTCCCGCCAGTGCCGCCACCACCCCCGGCCCGCTCCCAGCCATGGGCGTCAGCGTTCCCCGCATCATGTGATCTCCCCGCCTGTTGTCCCCTGTTGATCGGTGTAGGTCCACGCCGCATTGCTCGACGATCCTGCGCTCATCCACGCACAACAGGGAGATAGAAGCACGCCGCGCAGGGGGAGCAGCGGTCGCACCGCAACATACCCTCACCTGCGCCCGCATAGGAGCGGAACGCGGCGCTTCGTTCGGCACGCAGCGTGGGACATGTGCGGTGACGTCTGCAGTCACAGGCAACTCCGAGTCGTTCGTTAGTGCTCGGAGATCGAAGTCTGAATGCATCTATGTGCAGCTCGGGGAATGTTACGTGTACGATCGCCTCCGGCCATCCGTCAGTCGTTCCCATGTCGCAGCCGAATGCGGGCCTGGAGGGGACCTACCAGACCGCTCATCAGCGCCCGCAGTGTGTTCCAGCACAGAACAGAACACGTACCAGGGCTGTCCCAATGCAGACAGGGAAGCATGAGGGACGCGTCTGAGAGCCGCCCTACGCTCACGGGACACGCGATTCTGGGGTTTGTGACACAACTGGGCTCGGGGCTCGGGGCTCGACACGCGTTCCGAGATAGGAAGGCCTCGGCGGAGTACAGAAGGCACGCGCACGGGTCGGAAGAAGCAGCATGTTTAGGTTCCTAATCAGGACGAACACTTCTCTCCGCTCCGCGCCCCTTCCCGAGTGCGTTCGCTTGCGTTTCTAGAGTACGGAGGAATACTAGGATCAAGGCTGATAACGATGGGCTGTGAGATGAGCGAGAGATAGAAGCCGAAGCACGACACCGCCGGCGCACTACATATGCCCTCCAGCCCACCTGAAGATGGCAACGACGACCGCCCCATCAACATGTACAGGAGCCTCAAGTGGACGCCCGAGCGAGAGAGGGCCTTTCAGAACCGCAAGCGAGCCAGGCTCCAAGCACGGCGCCCGCGCGCACGCCGCAACGAGGAAGAGGAAGAGAAGGCCTCCGCGGGGGCACGTAGGGCACATCGGGTGAGAGCAGGGTTGTCTAGCCCGGTCGACGTGTGGCTCGCGACCAAGCTCGCACAGGCCTGCTCTGCCGAGCCACGCTCCCCTCTTTCGCCCGACGAAGTTCGGTGCTCGGTGCACGTTTGCCGCATCCCGGTACGTTCCTTCCCTCGCAGTCGGTCTCGAGCATGGTTGCCGTACGCCTGCGGACGCTGACGCGGAGCAGTGCCCGGACCCGGACGATTTCTTCGAAGATCTCGACACGTTCGTCCTCCACCTGACCGTCACGAGCGCGCCCCGTAGCTTCCAGGAGGGCGCGCTGGAGTCGGAGCGGCGCGTCGTGCTCGGAGAGTACACGGGCAACCCTACTGACTGGGGCGCCCCGGACTGGGCGATGCTCCCCACGGACAAGGCGGTGGTCTTCGTGGACGACGCCACCGTGGTCGCAAACCTAATACGGCGCACGGGGCCCGTCGGAGACGCGACAGCGGTGAGTACGCAGCATGCCATCCGCCCGGACGCCTTCGCTGATTCGTGCTTCTGCTCGCCCGCAACAGACACTTGCGGACTCGCTGGCTGCCGTGCGTCTCGATGGCTGATCGACAAGCGGTGGTGGGAAGGACACGAGGCTGGGACCTCGCGCGGAAAGCCGGGTCGAAGGGGCGTTCACACGGGGGGCGTGGAGGAGAAGCTGCAGCCACCAGAGAGCACATGAGCAGCGGAGCGGAAACGTGGAGTCTGATGGCGGAATGCTATGTGATTGTACGATACGCGGTGGTCGGAACAGACAGAGCGCAAAGAGCAGGAGAGAAACGGTGGGCCGGTCCTAGCAGAACGAGAGCGTGCACGGGACGAGAGTTTTGGAGCCCTAAAGGCCATGTGTCGGAGGAGTGGCTAGCACGACGGAAATCAGTGACAGGAGTAAGCACACAGATGTCAACCATCTCAGATGTTGTGTGTGGTCCCCGTTCTCCGGATATTGCGAGAAGTATACCGGTGGGCATCAAAGACGCAGTCGTGGGGACGTACCTGGGAGACGGACACAACGTCGAAGCTCACGGATCGGACCGACGGCTGCAAAGCCTACCTCTTCTTGAAGCCATCGCACGGCAAGTTACGATGGTCACCCTCTGGATGTCCTGCATAATGCCTTGTGAGACTAGTGGCCGCGCAGGCCCTCCCAGAGTAACAGCTAGTTCCTTGGCCAGTTCACCAGTTGCTATGACCCATTTCTCCTGGTACCTGGGTAAACGCAGAGGATATTACACAGATCAAGTGGACGGTTCGAGGTAGGTATAGTTCAATCGCGTGCATAGCATCTCCGAGGCTAGGAACCCAACCACAGTCCGAGACTGGACGTGACATATGCGCGTCCTAGAAAGCTAATGTAAGACATCGGCATGGTCACCTGTCACTACAGAGATTCCTGTCCCAAAGTCAGAGAGACGGCCGGAGCGAGGGGGGGATGCCAGATATCGTCGTGGTCGTGGAACAAGGTCAAGCCTCGGAAGCGCTCGTAGGCAGCGACACTTTGACGCCCAGCCCGAATGCATCACGTGCGGAAAAGTTTCCCGCCGTGTTTTTTGGTGCTCGCCGTGCTCGCCGTGTCCGCTCTCGTGCTCATCGTCCTGCTTGTTGTCCTCGCTGTCTGGGTCCACCGCGAGCCGCCTGCCACCGTCTTTCTGGTCTAGCTCGGTGTTTCAGGCTTACCCGCCATGGCGACTCACGCTCTTTTCGAGACATCCTCGGGCTATGCCATCTTCGAGATCAAGCTCCACGACGTGGTCGGCGCGCTGGACAAGGCCTTCCAGGCGTCCCTCGAGGACTACTCAAAATTCAGCAAAATGGTCTCCTTGATCAGCTTTGCTCCCTTCCAGAATGCTGCGCACGCGCTGGAGAACATGAACGATATCTCGGAGAGTGCGTACAATACTAGCTTGTGCTACAGGAATGGCAGGCTCATTGTAGTGCAGACGTTGTCAACCCTTACCTCCGCTCGCTGCTGGAGCTCAACCTTTCCAAGCCGAAGAAGGGTTCTTCGGTGGTTTTGGCAGTCAACCACAACCTTGCTCCTGCCATTGCCAAGGAGCTAGGCATCTCCATCGCCGACAAGGACGTCGCCGCTGACATCCTCCGCGGCATCCGCGAGCATGCAACCAAGCTGCTCAAGGGCCTCCAGGACTCCGACCTGACGAAGGCGCAGCTCGGTCTCGGCCACGCGTACTCCCGCGCGAAGCTGAAGTTCAACGTGAACCGGATCGACAACATGATCATCCAGGCCATTGCGCTCCTCGACCAGCTCGACAAGGACGTGAACCTGTTCTCGATGCGGGTGCGCGAGTGGTACGGTTACCACTTCCCGGAACTCGTCAAGATCGTCCCCGACAACTACCAGTACGCGCGCGTTGCGCAGTTCATCGGCGCGAAGGAGACCCTCACGGAGGAGAAGCTACCCGAGCTTGCTGCCCTCCTTGACGACGATACTACCCGCGCGCAGAACATCCTGGATGCGGCGCGCGGTTCTATGGGTGTCGCACTCTCTGAGTTCGATATTCTGAACGTAGGCATGTTCGCCACTCGCGTCGTGTCGCTTGCGGAGTACCGCAAGTCCCTACAAGCGTATCTGCACGAGAAGATGAACGATGTCGCGCCGAGCTTGACGGCGCTGCTTGGCGACCGTATCGGCGCGCGGCTGATCAGCCATGCGGGTAGCTTGACGAACCTGAGCAAGTATCCCGCAAGTACGGTGCAAATCCTCGGTGCTGAGAAAGCGCTGTTCCGTGCTCTGAAGACCAAGGGCAACACGCCCAAGGTCCGTGCTACTTTGTCGATCGAGTGATGTCAGACTCATCTATCCCTTGTAACAGTACGGTCTCATCTACCACTCGTCCTTCATTGGACGGGCAGGCCCCAAGTACAAGGGCCGCATCTCCCGTTTCCTCGCCAACAAGTGCTCAATAGCAGCCCGGATAGACTGCTACACCGGTGCGTGCCTCCTTACTCACTGTCCATTGCACCCGCCCATCAGAGCCATCCTGCAGACCACCCCACAGCGAAGTTCGGCGAGGTCCTCCGGCAGCAGGTCGAGGAGCGGCTGAACTTCTTCGAGACGGGCGAGCCACCATCGAAGAACGCGGACGCGATGCGCAAGGCGCTCGAGGCGCTCGCGCTCGACATGGACGAGGACGACGGCGAGGACGACGAGGACGAGCGGATGGAGGTCGACGGCAAGGGCGAGCCTGCGCTGCCGCTGCTCGAGCCGTCGCCGAAGAAGGACAAGAAGAAGAAGCGGAAGAGCGCGGACGCGGACATGGACGTGGACGAGAGCGAGGAGGAGGGCACGCCGAAGAAGAAGAAGGCGAAGCTGAGCAAGGAGGAGAAGAAGGCGCTCAAGAAGGAGAAGAAGAAGGAGCACAAGGCGAGGGAGGCGGCAGAGGTGAGCCCCGCGCGCGAGAGCGACGGCTTTAGCGTGCGATGTGTCTGTTGCTGATGTGCGTTTTTCGTGTCTGTGCTCTTGCAGGGCGGCGAGTCGAAGAAGGAGAAAAAGGACAAGAAGGAGAAGAAAGAGAAGAAGGAAAAGAAGGAGAAGAAGGAGAAGAAGAGCAAGGAGTGATCCTCCCCTCCTCTCCCGTTCTGTCTCTTCCGTTTCCTCCTGTTGTCGGTGCTTCTCGTCCTGTACTCTTGTTGTGCTATCTATCCTCTCTCGCTTTCTCCTTCATTTTTCGGTCCCCTCATAATCTTCACGCGTATGCCATGCGAGTCTAATATGATACATATGCTACCGACGACGCCCCACTGCTGCAAGGGCAATATGCAGGTCGCGTGCATGGGTAGGTACATGTGCTGCTAACCGAACTACTGAAGCCGTGGTTGCATGACGCTACTGGTACAAGTGCGCACTCGTGATGATGCGGAGACAATGCGCGTACGTATGGAACTCGTGTAGGGTATACAGAGATGGCAGTCCAAACTGGAGCCGGGTCGTGAAGGTCGTCACAACGAACATCGAAAGGAAGTGAAAAGAAGCAAAATCGTAAACGTGAGCCATGATCATACACATGCTCCCGCCGCTCACTCGCGGTCGGCGGAGACACTGGCCTGGAAGACGAGGACGCTTGCCTGGCAGCCGGACACGACGAGGGACGTCGCGACGTCGCCGACGGTGCGCTTCACCTCGTTCGCGATCCCGCCGTGCTCCTCCATGACGCTCTTCAGCTCCGCGTGGTGGTTCTCGACCGCGAGCCGGCGCGAGCGCCCGGTGAGCACGAGCAGCCGGCTGCGCTCGTCCGCGGCGGCGTGCGCCATGCTCAGCGCCTGCTTGATCACGTACCGCAGCGGCGCGGGCGTGCCGACCTCGCTGAAGTCCATGCGGGAGAGGGCGGGCGCGAGCGCGGGGTCGGAAGATGCGTCGGGGTGCGTGTAGCGCGACCAGGCGATGTTGTCGGCCGTCTCGGACTGGAGGCGCGTCTGGGTCGTAGCGTGGGCGTAGACCGTGTCAGGGAACATCTGTGTTCGTATGTACGTTAGTGCGACTGCCTCTCATGACGGAACCAAGGAATGTACGAACCGTGTTGTGGTGAACGGTCGACTCCACGGCCCGCTCGTCAGTATTGATCTGGGGCTTCTCCATCGAGTTCCCGCTCTGCGCCAGCTCAAGCTCGCGCTTCGACACCCTCACCACCGTCGCGCTGATCTTCGGGTTCGCACAGAGCTGCACCGCGAACTCGAGCGCGAGGCGGTCGTCCGGGCCGCCGAAGAAGGGCACGAAGAGGCGGTACGCGCCGCCCGCGGGCGCGTGCTTGTGCGTGCCGGGCATGTGCCGGTCCACGAAGAGCGCGACGTCCGTCTGCGAGGACGAGAAGAGGCTGCGGACGAACTGCGAGTGCACGACGGAGACGTCCGTGTTGTCCGCGCCGGAGGACGTCGCGCGGAAGAGCGCCTCGAACGGGTTCTGGATGTGGCCCGCGCGGGGCGTGACCGGGCTCGAGTGCGAGGCGTCCCCGGGAGACGTCGCGGGCGCCGTGCCGTGGGGGGCGGAAGCGTCGACGGAGTAATGAGGGGGGAGCCAGGGGACGAGGATGAGCTGCGAGTCGTTCCGCTTCGCGTGCTCCGTGACGCTCGAGCCGAGGTCGTCGAAGGTAACAATAGCAAGCGAGTTACTGACAGGGACGCCGTGCAGAGCACCGAAAGTGGTGAAAATGTCCAAGAGAGGATCGGTGTTGAGCAGGTGCTCAGTGTTCGATCCCTTCATGACGGCAGAGGTACGGTCCGACAGCTCGATCAGGCGGATGGCATCGATGGAAACCGCGGGACTGGACGGCGGCGGTGTAGGAGATGATTCTCCCTTGAGCATATCGGTACTGCCCTCCAGGGTACCACTTGTGGCTAGCGCACGCTCCGTGTACGGAGGCGGAGGCGGGAGGATGAGTTGCGTAAGGGCCATCATACCGGGCAGGTGCTCGATCTTGTCGAGGACGATCGTGAAGCGCGAGCGACGCGTGCTGTCTTCCTCCCGGCCCTGTTCGAACCCTTCCGACCGTTGCGCGGCATCCTCGGCGCCTTGTCCACCGCCATGGGCCGTGGTAACATAGTTGGCCCCAGTTCCGCCAGCGCGCACGCGCATCTCCGGCGGGTAGAGGAAGGTGACGGCGGGCGTGGTCATGAACGTGAGAAGCAGTGCTTCGAGCACGAACATGGAGAAGACGCGCTGGGAGAGGATACCCGCAGATAGGCCAACGTTGAGCACGATGAGCTCGACAAGGCTATCAAACGATAAAGCATCAGCTCGGATCGCTGTACTGAAACCGCAATGCGCTCACCCTTTGCAACTCATTAACGAACCAATGGTACTAGCTTCGCGCCACGAGAAGCCCGAGAGTCTCGACGCAATGGTACAGCCGCCGAACTTGCCGATGTACGCCAGTGCGCAGATCGCGACAGTGTAGCCCCAGGTAATGCCTCGGAGAAAGTCAGAGCCTGTTACGATTGATAACATAGCTCGCGAGCTTACCGTTGTCGAGCAGGCCCAGGTCCGTAGAAAGGCCGGAGAGGGTGAAGTACTGGATAGGGAGATCGTCAGCGCCCGAGGTCGCTTCGTGACGTAACAAGTACTAGTTGCTTACCAGGGGCAAGAAGATGATAGACACCATGTCTTCCAGCTTTTCGGTAAGAGTGATCGCGAGACCGCCGTCCCGCGGGACGATGATCCCTGCAAGGAAGGCACCGAAGATCGCGTGGACCTAAAGAAAGCTGCGATGAGCACCATGCCGATACCAAAGCCGCGAACGAACGGACCCCAATAATGTCGGTAAAGAACGCAGAGCCGAACACGAGGAGCATCGTGACCGTCATGAAGAACATCGTCGGGCCATCACGAGTGGAGCCCGTCCGGCGCGCGAGCCAGTGGAGGGCACGCTTCACGGGGAAGAGCAGGAACAACGTCCAGCCGACGCAGACCAGCAGAATCCAGAGGGCCATGAGACCGGACCCCGCATTGACGAGCGCGACGCTCAGGGCGAGGAGTGTCCATCCGATGATATCGTTTCCGACGCCGGCGGAGAGAACGACGATGCCGACAGTGGTATCGAGCAGTTTCAGCTCCGTCAGAATACGACAGAGTACTGGGAATGCGGTGATCGAGTAGGCCACGCCTGTGAAGAGCATGAAGTTGGTGAACTTCACGCTTTGGTCGATGAACGTGTGGTAGAGCGGGACGGCAAGCGCAGCACCGAAACCTTCATAAGCAGCTATCAGTATGCCTCAAACGGACGGAACGCGTGAACGCGCATACCGAACGGCAAGCACATGCCCGCCATCGCTACAGTCACGGACAGGCGGGCGTTGCGTTTGATGATGGCGGCGTCGATTTCCAAACCGACGAGGAACAGGAACAGGCATAGACCGATGTTAGCCACAAGAGACAAGAAGGGGCGCGAATCTTGAGGAAATATGTGTTGGGTGAAACCAGGAATGCGACCGAATGCGGTCGGGCCTGAAACGCGAGGTGAGTACCACTATGAGAAGGCCATGGAAAACACAGGCACATACCAAGAAGAATGCCTCCTATGACTTCAGCGATGACTTTGGGCTGTCTGATCTTGCCCAAGACGAGTGCCAGGAGTTGGGTGGTAAGGACAATGACACCTACGGAACGTTAGCATATACCCAGGAGGGACAACACATGCTACTCACCGACTTGGACTATCCATAGTCGCAAGGGATCCGCTAGGTTGACCTCGGTGGGATCTTGACCACTTAGTAGGCCACCCTGGAGAGATCATGTTGAGCACGCCCGCTGGAAAATGAGAATGCGAACATAGCACACCTGTTCAGCGGCTGCCCTCTTGCTGAACGCCTGTCGGGCCACATCCAAGACCGCCCTGGAGAACTCTGGCATGGCAGGGAGTGGAAAGTCGGGGAGATGGTCGTGTCGGGGTCGTAACGCGAGAACGCTTTATATAGGGCGCGAGAAAGAAGCCTCGAGATCTGGCTGATAGCCAGGAGTGGAGCCAAAGCGTGGCCGAGAGAGAAAATGAGGGTCTGTGGAGATCGGGAGTGCTTCTTCGCCACGAGCGTCGCGCGCGCACGGATGCCGGTGGCTGGGATCGTCGGCGTCGTTGTCGTCGTCGCAGTCGTCGTCGAGCGCAGTCAGAGCTCGAGGGTCCTCGGGGAAGAGAGGGAAGAGAGAGAGAGGCGGCGGTCGTTCGCGCCGCGTTGGGCTGAGCCAAGACTGCAGAACACCATTCTTATGTTTTAGCACCATCCGCTAGGCGCCCGTGAGCCAGGGCATTAGCCGCATCCCTAAAACGGAGTTAGCCCCGGTCCCCGGTCCGTCCTCCGATCCGAGGGTGCAATTGTTTATAGCAGTCGTAGTCGTTCGCAGTGGACGTTCTCTCTGCATTGATTCTGCTGAACGCGCGCACAACATCTGTTCTTTCGTATCCTGACTCTACTATACAACAGTGATTTATCGTTCCTTCTGCGTCATTCAAACCTTCGCGATCAACTCGCCGTGAATGAGAGTAAACCACCCGTCCTCGTCAGCACCCCACCTGCGCCACGCCTCTGCATCCCGCTTCAGCCCCTCCTCGGTGTAGACCCCCTGCCTCAGCGCGCTCGTCGCGTAGTTGGACGACACCAGCCGGTCCGCCCAGAGCCCGCTCCACCACGCGCGGTCCTCCGGCGTGTAGTAGCACCAGGTGCCGACCGAGAGCGTGATGCTCTCCCGCGGGTAACCCGCCGCCTTCGCCCAGACGTGCAGCCGCCGCCCCGCGTCGGGCTCCCCGCCGTTCCCGCGGGCGACCTTGATGTAGCTCTGGCGCCAGCTCTCCATCCCCTCGACCTCGGGGTACCACGCCATCCCGGAGAAATCGGCCTCGCGCGTCGCGACGATCCCGCCGGGCTTGGTGACCCGCCGCATCTCCTTCAGCGCCAGGATCGGATCGCCGACGTGCTGGAGGACCTGGTGTGAGTGAATGACGTCGAAGGTGCCGTCGGGGAAGGGGAGGTCGAGCGCGTTCCCGGTCACAAACGAGATGTTGGTGAGGCCGCGCGCGGTAGCGTTGGCCCTCGCCTTGTCGAGGATGTCGGAGTCGGGCACTTCGAGCCCGGTGACGTGCCCCTCTGTGAGGATCGCGGCGAAGTCGGCGGTGATGGTACCCGGGCCACAGCCGATGTCGAGCAGCTTCATGTCGGGCTTGAGGTAAGGGAGGAGATAGGCGGCAGAGTTCTTGGCCGTGCGCCACGAGTGAGAGCGCAGGACAGATTCATGATGTCCGTGCGTGTAGACGGCTTGCTTCGACATGGCTATATCATGTCCGGGTGAGCTAGCGGTCACGGTCAAGGTATGTGAACTAGGATTCTACTTCAAGGAGATGTGGGCGCTGGGAGTGCTGATGTTTGGTAAAAGCGCCCGATACCTGATAGGGCGATGTTGCCAGTGACGATATTGATGGGACGGATGCGCTTGTGTTGATTCCCTCAGGTGCTGGCTCCGATACCCAGCTTTTATATCGCCTACAGGGTCTGCAACGCTCCCTGGCAGAACGAGTCCTTCGGCCGAACGTCCTAGGACTTCAGTCCGAAGGCACCGAGTCAGGGTAGTACTAGTAGAAGTTGATGGCTATGGCAGGTGACCCCAATGGTTCTGAGAGGGCCGCCGCCGTTGAGACCTGGAGACACTCGTCAAGTAACTCATTGAATCATGAGGCGCAGCAAAGCGGCAGTCGGCTATCCGACAAGCGCGCTTTCATCGCGACGGCGTGTCCAGCACCACTCCGATTCCTGGATAATCCTCCTCGGGCAACCTTGCGAGATCCCCCCTCAGCTTGGAGTCTCTGTGTTGTTCGACCAGCCGCCAATCGCTCATGCTACCGAGCGCCATGGCCGAACCCATCAAGTGTGTCGTCGTGGGAGATGACGGCGTCGGTAAGGTGGGTTTACCGTATCCCCTTGTGTACCTCAACTGATCCTCAGGTTGCTCGCTCACTCTACCACCTGGTGGTATACGCTATCGGAAGACGTCGCTGGTCATCGCGTACACAACTGGCAATGTCACCCCCAGCGATGATCTGCCCGCGGTACGTCACTGTTCTTGCACATTATTGTTTGGCTCATGGGACGGACTCTTCGAATCGTGGAGGCAGCGGAGAAGTGCACGGTCACGGTCACGGTCAGGGAGAAATCCTACGACTTGAAGCTGTTCGATACTATAGGTGCGTGTAACCATATCGGCACCATCAGAGCCATTAATCCCGAAGCGAGGACCTTGTTCCCCAGGTCGGGAAGAACATGACCGTTTCCGGCCTATGTTCTACCCAGAGACGGACATTGCCCTTATTTGCTTTAGCGTGGCGTCCCCCGCATCGTTCGATCATGTCAGGAACAAGTGGGTCCCCGAAGTGCAAGAGCACTGTCGCCCGGGTGTGCGCCTCGTCGTGGTCGCTACCCAGGTTGACCTTCGGGACGACCCCAAGGTGCTCGCGTCCCTCGCCCGGCAAGACCAGTCGCCGGTCAATAGAGACCAAGGCCTGTTGCTCGCGATAGATCTGGACGCGTTCTATGCAGAATGTTCGGCCTGGACTGGGGAAGGGGTCCGGAAGGTATGCGACGAAGTGAGTGTGCGCCGATTGGGTCGGCTGCGGTGTGTTCAGGATACTCGCATGTATGTACTGACAACCTTCACCGCTCAGGCCGTCCAGTCCATGCAACCGGGCAGGAGATTTGTGAACCGGAGCGGAGGCTGTGTAATTCTCTGACCTGCCGCCGTACCGCTCGCCGCTACTCTGCACGCATCGCACACGTCCGTTTCCTTTCTCTGCTGTCGAGTATAGTATTGCCTCCGCCCGTGATGACACGTCCCCATCCGCCTCCGACACATATTATACCCGCAGACAGACGCCGTCCTGCTCTGCTTCAGTGTGGTGTCTCTCGTGTCATTCGAAACTGTCAAGTACATATGAATTCAAGAAGTGCTCCACCACTGCAGAGATACGAGTTGGGTCCTCGTCGGCATCCAGGTCGACCTTCGGGACGGACGAATCCCTTGAAACAGATGCCCGGCACAATCAGCAGCCGATTGCTACGGAGCAGGGCGGGCGGCTCGGCCGAACGTTGGGTGCAAGGTATGTGGAATGCCCTGCTTGGACGCGGGAGGGCGTAGGGGAAGTATACGAAACTGTGAGCGAGCGTTTTAGGCTGGTTTTACCGCAGCGTGCTGTTCGTGTATGCTGTCGAAGTCCATCGTTTTCTAGGTGGTATGGGCGGAATCAACGAGACGGCCTGTTGTTGCATGAACCCTAGGGCGCGTGGACGCTATTTGCTTCTCTGATGCTTCTGAGGTCGTCACTCAGTCGAGACCCAGATGCACTCGACAATCCAATGGCAGATTCACGCAGCACTGCGGCTCAGACTCGACTCATACGGCTATCCAACGCGCGTGTCCGATATAGTGAGCGCGGCGAATGCACTGCAACGTCTCCCCTAACGTACGGCTACTTCATGGGACACCTCCGTCCACGAGACTTTCCAACGGACTGGTACTTGGCTCGATAGCCTATCAATTGCTTGAAGTGGCCTTGAAATTATGTCGGAGCCTTCGGTCAAGCGTGTCGTCATGTGAGACGAAGCTGTTGATAATGTGAGTCTACGGTGTTCAGCTGATATTGCGGACAGGTCACTAATCCGCACTGGCGTGCTTGTCTGTGCTATATGTAGACGTCTTTGGTCATTACATATATGGCCGATGCCTTTCCCAGTGAGAGCGGTCTGCCCTCTGTACGTGACCGTACTCGTATGCTCTCCGGGCCATGCAGCGCCAACGAGAGCCGCTACTAGTCCTGACCCGGAAGCCCGAACATGTCATACATAAGGCCGGGATGAACACGAACGTCTCCAACCTGCGTTCCACCCACCAACGGACGTCTTCCTCATCTGCTTCAAAGTGTCGTCCTTCGCATCGTTAGAGAGCGTCGAGGAAAAGTGGGCACCCGTAGTGCGGCATGAGCCACCAGCGCATCTTCCACCGCGAGGTGCTCTGCCTCCTTGTTGTCACCCAAATCGACCTCTGGGACAACACGGGCAGCTCGACTCCCTGGTCCGGCAAAAGCGAGAGCTCGTCACAACGGAGCATGGCAAGAGCTTCGCGCGAGAGCTGGGTTTCATGCTGTATGTGGACTCGCAGAAGGACGATACTCACGGAGAGTCTCTCCCGATACACGACATTGACCGACTGCTGAGCGATGACGAAGACCCCGAAAAGCGCCTCGCAGCGGCAGAATGGTCGCTCGAGTGGGAGATCGAGTGTTCTGCTCTGACACGGGATGGTCTGGCCCCACTCACTGCAGTTCTTCGGGTATGACAGGCCATCTCGTCACGACCAGGACGGATCCAGGCGAGAGTCCTGCTCGTTTATCTGATCAGCGCTGCCCAGTCGGATTCCCCCAAGTATCGGCGGACGTCGAGAAGTCGTCCGGAGGGCGTACGATGAGCAGAGGCACCCGAGCCCTGCGAAACCCGCGCCCACCGCGTCCACAGAGGCTTCCGACCGCGGGGCGGGGAAGACGCCGGGCGACATGAAGCCGTGACACCGTGCAGCTCCCACAGCAACAGGTGGATCCTGGAGGGACTGCGGATGCACGTCGCGGTCACCTGCGTACCTATAAGGGACTCTGTTCACGGTACGAAGGGTGAGGGCGACACTCGCATGGCCTGCAGATTCAGTTTCAACCTGTCTACGTACGTTCGTCCCCTCGGGCTTCGTACCGTTTGATATGCTCGCCTGCGGAGCGGCTCTTTTCTGTACATAGGCTTCATCGAGTCACCAATTCGCCCGTGCCGTCGAGATCGCAGATGGCGACGATTTGCGGGACTGAAGGATACCGTACAAGTGCTTACTTGCGAGCGGGCCGTGCCCGCTTTCTGACGGGTAGCACTGTAGTCCAGCCGTAAAGCTCCGTAGAGCCATATAAGTATTCCATTACTCACGTCGCGTGAGCATGCTACTGCGATGGTAGCGGGCCTCACGGCGCTTGCACCGCCTTCCTACTTAAACATTCCACATCCCGAAAGCAGAATGAGTACAAGTTGGTTGAGAAACGGCTCAAGGCAGAGGATGACCCGCAGGCAACGCATTCGGAGGCGAATATTGACAGGTCGGGGGCGCGGCGGAGATGGCCCACGTGGGTTGACTCACTGATCCGGGGCCCCGATTAGGCATGTGTGTGACTCGAGGCCCGTCGCAGCAAGCTCCGAGCCGCGCGTATATAAAGACAGAAAAACCCACCGCCGGGGCTTGTGATGCTCAACCCGTATTTCCCCAGCTATGTGTTCCGCTGTCGTTTCCCGCTGATGTCTCTCTGTGCTGGGTTCTGCTGTAGCTCTTCTGGATGGTCTCGTTCTACGGAGGCTGAATGTTGGGGAGCTGGATGCCGGGCCGGAGGCCCGTAACGCGTCCACCGTTCTAATTGGCGCCCGGGGAAGGACTTCTCAAGAAGCAGATGCTAGTCGTGTCGGCGGGACGGTGGTCGGCGGTGGTCGTATGGCAAACACCGGTGAGGGTTGCATTGTATAAGGCTTACTTCTTTCCCTTCTTTCTTCGGGCATGGCGTGGAGCACCCAAACGCGATGCAAAGGCCGTGAACGGGGGTAGAGCCAAGCTGTAGCATGCGGTACAGGCATTGCTGTAAGTAGTGCGTTTGCCGAGCGACGGTTGAGCTGACGTGGCGTGTAGGTCCGCACCAGTCGGATGGCCTGTGCTTTCTCATGTTCTGTGCTGCCATGGCTCCGAAAGGCTCTGTTGGCTGGTGTCCTGTGAAGCGCTACGACTATCATTGGCTCCTTGGGACTTGGGGTGTCCGAGGCACCGTGTTTGTACACGTCGCGTACTACGGCTACGTAACCCACGAGAACTGGGGCACGGTCGCATGAAGAAGTCAATGAATCTGGCGTCGATGCGGCCGTCCACACCGGCTTGATCCCGTCTCGCGCCAAATCTGGGTTCTGCCAGGTTGCGAACATCGCCTCGTCCGACTCCCTCGTCTCATCCGCACGCGCCTGGGCCTGTGCATTGGTAAGCGAATGCGGTTTTGAGGATGCTGAGCAAGCCGATCGCAGGAAGTCTGAGCAGAAGGTCCGGCTTATCGTCCACGGAGAGATGACGGTTATGGGGTCTGTATTCTCGTTCTGGTCATGCGCCGCCCTGGTGGCTGTGGAAGAAGAGTACAGGCCTCTGAAGGCGCTCCGACGCCGGGGTGATCATGCTGGCAGAAATGGGCGCGGAAGTGCTTGTCAGTGATGGAGGCCAGGGAGAGATATGGCTGGCGGGTGGGATTGGGCGACGGATGCGGGGCAGAGGGCTGGGGGCGCGGCACATGTGAGATGCCCCACAGTGTTCCTGGGAGCGCAGAGAATTCCCGACGAGGTCGCCGTCGGCCGCATGTCGGGATGGATCGACCGCAGACGCCGGCGCGCACGTCGAGGGCGCGATTCCCGCCAACCACGGGACCCCGCCCCGCCGCCAAGCGTGCGCCCCCGAGGGAAAATCAGTGCGATCGATGGGCTGCGATTGGGCATGGCGGGGCGGGCGCGGCGGTTCGGACGCTGCTCGTCGGACATCTGACAGAGAGGGGCTTCGCGCGCGCTGGCGCAGGCGCTGCCGTCGCTGTCGCCGCCGGCTGCCGCGACCACCTGCACGCCCCGCGACCGCGGCGTCGGCGACGATTGGACGGGCATGCGCCTTCCGTGGGTGCTGTGCGGGTATCGCCCCCGTCTGTCTCCCAGCCATGTGCTTTCCGCCCGCGCACGAATGTGAGGATGCTGCCTCTCTCGCGCCCATCGAGACGGATTCGGAACGCGGGGGAATGCATCATTGACACTGACTCGAGCGCAGGCTCCCAGGCTTCGGGGCCGCAGCCGCCGTCGAGGGCGCCCCGCACACAAGGGCGACTGTGCGCTGCGCGCGCAGACTGTGCAGGCTTCGCGCGCCTTGCTCGTGTCTCTGAACGTGTTCAGACGTGGTCTGTCGCGTTCGCGTGCGCGCTGCGGAGGCCCGAGGCGGACTTGGAAGGGACGGAGGAGGGCGCAATTTGTGGACGCGCCGCATGGGCGGTATCCGGGCCAGGTACAGCCCCCCGCCGAAACGGACAAATGGGCGTCTCTGAGTTTCAAATGCGGTGAATCGGGAGAGATAAAGAGTTGGGCCGAGTCAGATTATCGCTTTCGTCCTTCTCCTTCCCTACCCCCACCACCACTCCTCGAACAGCATTTGCTCTGTCCGGGGATTCCTACTTGCTCTCGTCTCAGCAGCCTGAGCCTCCTCGTAAGTCCCCTCACCTGCTCGTAGTTTTTGTCGGTGTCGCCGTATTCCGCTGGCAGTCATTAAGCATTTTTGCAACGGTGCGCAATGCTGGTGATGTCCTCCTCGTCCCTGTCGCCTTCCAACGAGGCGATCGAATCCCATTCTGCGCGCAACATGCAGTACATGCCGCAGCAGCAGTGGCCCTCGTATCGTTCCAACGTCGAGGAGCTTCCGAACGTGCTTCCCGGTCCAGCTTCTGCTGAATCGTCGTCCTCTTCCTCCGCCTACTCTATCATCAGCGCACCGTCGGCGGACCCATACGGCCATGATCACAGCTTTGAGAACTCCCCACTGATTCATCCGCCGTCGCCTTCCAGACTCCCCCAGCTAGCAGGTTTGCCGGCTGAAACCCACCAACTTCCACCCCACCCCAACTCAGCCTTGTATTCTTCCCGGTACCAACAACATCATCAACGTCGCCAAGATGTTCTTCCGCCCCCAATAAGCGCGTCGTCATCTCGCGACCCCCCGGAACTTATCCCCAGTCATCATGGTTTCCCTCGCCCAGTCAACCTTGAGAGTTTTCAACTCCCAAGTTCGCACCCGACTCAAAATGTCGCGTTAAACGCTCCATCTAGTCGTCCTCGGACATCCTACCCGGTCTTCACATCGACCTCGGCTCTTGCTGCCCATCATGGAATCCCCCAGTCGCTCCCACCAGTACCTCGAACATCCAAATTCGCTTCAGCCTCTCCAGCAGTTTCTCGTCCTGCGCCCGTACCCCCAGTCGCTTCTAGCTCTACAGACTTCGACTTCTCATCCCTGTGCTCGAACTACTTGACCATGCTTTCGCAAAACACCGAGGAGACACGATCTAACTCAGCGATGGCATCGGCCTCGCACAGCCATCCCGATCCGGACACCGTCCAGGCTATCATGGAGGTGCTCCAAGGTGCGTCAACATCGGCGCTATGGGCAAGACGATTGACCGACAGGCTTCCCGCAGCATCGGCGAGCCCCGAGTTCCCGAACGACTTCAGCGAGTTCCTCACCTCACCGATGGAGGATTCGCCGTTCGAGGATTTCTTGACCACGCCTGCGTTGGGTTCCGCCGATGTGGCTGCTGATCTGCTCACCAGCCCTGCGATCTTCGATCCGGACGCGTTCCCCGACTACAGCAGCATGCCGCTGTTCCCGGGTGACGGTCTCGGTCTGAGCGGTGCAAGCGAGCTTTCCAAGGCTCCCGCACACCAGCCTGCACCACCATCTTCCAACCCGCCGTTCGACTTCCGGGGCCTCTACACTATGCCCTCGCCGACGACGCCATCGCTCGACCCCACGTCTCTCCATACCTCACCGCGGAACGGTAGCCTGGCTACGCCGTCGTCGCCCGGCCGCCGCCCGCGCAAGAACGCTCCGACTGGCACTAGGAAGAACATCACGCCTGAGGCCCTCGTCTCGGTCGATGCTCCTATCCAGACGCGCAAGTATGTCACGCCGTCGGCGACATCGCGCAAGGAGGTTCCCACCGCGTTCTTGAAGAAGAAGCGGGCGCGGTCGCAAGCCTTCGGTGAGGAAGACGAGCTCGAGGACGAAATTGCCATCGACCAGAACGACCTCGACGCGATTGAGGCTAAGCGACGTCAGAACACGCTTGCAGCCCGTCGCAGTCGTCGCCGGAAGCTCGAGTACCAGCGCGAGCTCGAGGCAAGCGTCGAGCGGGAGAAGGAAGAGAAGGAGGCGTGGAAGAGGCGGGCTCTCATCCTGAAGGGTCTGTTGGAGGGACACGGGCACGATGTGCCGATCCTCGAGACCCTATGAACAGTCTTCCACTCCCTTTCCCCCTTCCTCTCGTTGACGCTATGTTCGCGGATACCTTATGCTTTATGTCTCTCTATCCTTTCTCTCTCTCATCATCTCTCCCTCGAACGCCACGCGTATCTTTTGTGGCCTTCGCTACTCCATCTACCTGTTCCCCCAGTTCACATCTCGTTGCAAGGAGTAGCGTCGTATCCCCCTTGTTCCCCATGCCCTCAACGGTCTCGGTTCATACGCTCAAAAATCTCGCTAATGTCGTCGGGCGTAGTTAGTACCCCGGCTTCCTGGTTTACAGTCCCGTTGTTCGCTCCTGAAATATATCCTGATACATATGTGCTTGTACTTTCGTGTGTGCGACTGAAGGTGTCCGAATCTCTCAGCAACGAGCAGAGTGCCGAACATGGCCTTTGTTAGTGTGCTCGCGGGAACGTCTCCAAGTCTCTGCGAATCTGCCATGCATTCGAATGCGACGTGTGCGTGCGTAGAGAAGAAGAGAGGTGTATAGGACGTGGAAGAACTCCCAGCGGGGAGCGCTTAAAAGGCTGGCGGAGGGATACTTGGCGGTCGTCGAGACGCAGGATGCATCGGCACAGCAGCCCCGCCGTCCACATCTTCTCCCTCAACCACCACCACCACCTCTCCTCCGCCTCCTCCCCCTTCCCGGCGTCCTCGTCGGACTCCACCCTCGTTTCGACTGCCCCCGCAGCGAAGTTGGCAGCCACCCACCAGCACTCCTCTTCTTCTGCTTCCGTTACGCACGCGGACGCGAACGCGAACGGCGGCGCGGTCACCTCCAGCACTTCTGTCACCGGCACCTCCCACTCGCGCAGACGGTCGAGAGGCAGCGGCAGTATGTTTTCGCCCCGGAGCAGCAACTACGAACGCCTCGAGGGCGGCATGGGCCCGAGCAAGAGCAGTCCCGGGCGCAAGTTTGCGTGGAAGAAGTTCGCGATCGGCGCGGTTGTGCTCATTGGGCTCGTGTACTTCTTTGGGCCGCGGAGAGAGGACCTCGATGACTACATGCCTTGTGAGCTCATTATGACTGCTTGTCATATGTGACACTGGTTGCTGAGACGGATTTCGGTGCAGCTATCATCTCGGACTCGAAGGAAACATATGAGGCGCGCCCTGCTGTCCCCGAGCCCACGCCTGAGCACACCACCGTACCTGCACCCGTACCCGTCATTCACGACGACGACATGGCCCCCGCCGCCCGCCCAACCGACCCGGCGAGCGACGGCGACCTCACAAAGACCCACTATTGCTCAAAACCGTACAAGCCGAACTTGCCTCTCGTGCAATTTGCACTCATGATCGACGCGGGCTCGACCGGCTCGCGCATACACATCTACAAGTTCAACAACTGCGGCCCCTCTCCCGGGTACGAGTACGAGGTCTTCAAGCAGCGCCAGCCGGGCCTCTCGAGCTACCGCACTTCGCCCACCGAGGCTGCGGAGAGCCTGGACGAGCTTCTGGATGAGGCGATGCGGGTCGTGCCCGAGTCGCTGCGCAAGTGCACGCCTGTTGCGGTCAAGGCGACGGCGGGCCTGCGTCTACTGGGCGAGAAGGAGAGTGCGGACATCTTGGCGGCGGTGCGTCACCGGCTCGAGACCAAGTATCCTTTTAGCCTACAGGGCGAAGACTCGGTGGTCATCATGGACGGACGCGATGAGGGCGTGTACGCGTGGATTACGGCGAACTACCTCCTCGACACCATCAGGTCGAACTCCCCGAAGGCGAACGAGCCGTATGCCGTGCTCGATCTTGGTGGTGCGTCGACGCAGATCGTGTTCGAGCCGACATTCGGGATGAGCAAGCCGGACGCGACTCTTGAGGAGGGCGAGCACAAGTACGACCTCACCTTCGGCGGCAAAAAGCGGGTGCTCTACCAGCACTCGTACCTTGGCTATGGCCTCATGCGTGCGCGCGCGAGCGTACACAAGGTCGTCGAGTTCATGAACGGCCTCCTCGGAAAGAGCCACGGCAAGGGCGCGACGGTGCCGAACCCGTGCCTCGCTAAGGGTACGAAGCGTGTCGTAGAGATTCAGGATGACCGGCTCGGCGAGAGGTTCGAAGTTACGATGGTCGGCGAGGACATTGGTAGCTTCGAGGCGTGTAATCGTGTCGTCGAGCTCGTCATGGCCAAGGATGCGTGAGTATTCCCCCGCCTCAGTACCCTATTTTCATCATGTCTGACCTCCGACCTGCATAGTGTCTGCGAAGTGAAGCCATGCTCCTTCAACGGCGTGTACCAGCCGTCGCTCCTCGAGACGTTCCCGCACGGGAAGATCCTCCTGCTCTCATACTTCTACGACCGACTGCACCCCTTCCTCGCCGCGACCGCGCACCCCGTCACACCCCCGCTCCACGTCTCGACGTTCGCGGACCTCGCGAAGACGGTGTGCGAGGGCCCGGCGGCGTGGCGCGAGCGCTGGGGCGCGGACCGCGCGCTCATGGACGAGCTCGAGGGCCGGCCGGAGTACTGCCTCGACCTGACGTTCATGCACGCGCTCCTCCGGCTCGGGTACGAGTTCGGCGCGGAGCGCGAGGTGGAGATCGGGAAGCAGATTGAGGGCACGGAGCTGGGGTGGTGCTTGGGCGCGACGATTGCGATGGTCACTGGTGCGGAGCTCAAGTGCAGGATTTGAGGAGGGCGTCGTGGTCGGTGTCTTGCATCTGGACGTCGTCGTCGTCGTCCACGGTGTTTTATGCATACCCTAGACTGGATAGTTGTAATGTTGTGTAATGAGTAAGTAGACCGTCATCCCTGGTATATATGTTACATCCGTCCAGAGCTCGTGTGTCGAAACCCCTAGCGTACTCTCCTGGTGCGTCTTACATCCTCATACGATGGAAGCTCGTCGTCTCCGCCGCTCGGGCCACCCGTGAGCGTCCCCACATGCCCCTCGACCCTCCACGCCCACTCGTTCCCCTCCTTCCACCTGAACACATCCCCACCGAAGTTCACCTCGCACTCGCACGCGCTCTCGACGCCGAGCGCAGCATACACGTCGTGCGCCGCGCGGGGCAGGTACACGCCCGTGAACGCGTCCGGCAGGCGCACGCCGTTGTGCGTGAAGAAGAGCGTCCCGAGCGCGAACGCGTACCCGAGCCCGACGGTGTCCCCCGGCGCGACCCGCGTGAGCGCGGGCGTGTAGTCCCGCCCGCCGTCCGGGTCCTCGAAGAACTTGCGGAGGTCGTCGAGGTGCAGCCCTGCGCTGAGTCGATTCCACCCGGGAAGCCGCCAGTAGGGGTACGGCCGGCATGTGGTGCCTATACTCGGGGTGAGTATTGGAAGGTAGGGGATGAGGGGAACGTAAGAGTCGTACCGATGGCGATGAGCCCGTCCATGCGGAGGATCTTGACCTCGTAGTACACCCCGAGCTTGCCGTGCACGTCGTACAGGCCCGCGAGGATGGGCAGGTCGCTCAGGATGCACACGTCCTCGCACGCCGCCTCGGTCACCACGCGCACCACGCTCGCGTTACCGCCCTTCGCGTCCGCGCCAGGGTTGTATATCTGCCCCCGGAAGCGGGGCGTGCGCGGGACCTCGAGCTGCCACGCGCGGCAGCCGATCGCGTCGATGCGCTCGACGGCGGCGGAGGAGAGGAGGCGGGGCGGCTCCGGGGGGTTCTCCGCGCAGAACCGCTGCGCGGACTCGTACTCGTCCCGGGACGCGTCAGCGTAGAGGCCGTCGGTGTAGCTCGTCTCGGGCGCGGGTTGCCACTCTGGTGGCGGAGCGAGGTCTGGGGGCGGTCCGGATGGAGACGCATACTTGTCGGTGGCTTTGCCCTTGCCTTTCAGCGCCCTAAGCCATGACATGATGCCTGAGTGAGATGGTTAGTTAGTGGCCGGAGCTGTGGATGGTGGTAGTAAGAGAACAAGATACGAACACTAGCACTGACCTGGTTCACTCGGCGGTGGCGTACCCCGTCGCTTTGCAAGGCTGTGCGGACTCCTAGTCGTGCTATGTTGTCGTTTTTCATGTTGCATGTACTGTATCCTACGCGTCAGGGCACGCCATGCTCCCAAGGAATTACCACTGTGGCCAGCGGTCAATTGGTCGAGTTTGCATGGTGTGGTCACCGTTGGTGGCGGTCCGGTGCGAAGCTTGCGCGAGGCAAGCAGAGAAAGCGCCCGTTTTCCGTGAACATCGGAGTGCACACTTTCTCTCTCCATCCTCACTCTGCTATACTCCAGGGTCCTGTGCATCCAGCAAACTCGTTGACCGTCCCCTTGAACGACTACCTAGGAACCCTGTATCTACGATGTTGTTCTGCCCGAATTGTGCGAACCTACTGGTGATCTCAGCCGAGACCGGATATAACAAGTGGGCATGCAATACGTGCGCGTACGAGTTCCCGATCACGAAACAGGTGCGCCTATTTCCTTCCCGGCTTATGTCTTGGACTCGCTTCCGAATGTTCGAATTGGTTTCATTGACTTTCTTTATCTAGATGACTTCTCGCACGAAACTCAAGCGGAAGGAGGTCGATGATGTCCTGGGCGGAGAGGACCAGTGGAAGCACGCGGACTCTACGGCTGGTATGTCTCCCTCCCTCTTACTGGAGACAAGTGGCTTACACTCTGTGCAGTAACATGTCCAAAGTGCGACAACGGTCGCGCATACTTCTATCAGCTCCAGATCCGGTCCGCGGATGAGCCTATGACAACATGTACGTATTCCTATCATGTTCGATTCCGGTATGTGCTAATTTTCTCGTATGCAGTCTACCGGTATGTCTTCCTCGACTGCATACGCGCACGTACTCATAAAATGCTCGAAGTTGTACGGCGTGCGCAAACAATTGGCGAGAAAACTAGCACAGGTCCTGGGGGCGACACCCTCAGCCTTCCTCCCACACCAAGCCAAGCCATTGCGTCCGTGCTGTACCAACGCAAGAGCCTCCTCATACCTTCACGCGCGATCGCCTGGTCCAACCCTCACGTTGGTCGCCTACCAAGCGCTACGCACCGCAACGGGACCGCAAATGTGCAGCGTGCTCCTCATTCCGCCAGATTTTGCGAAATCAGCTGGCCCACAGCGTGTACGAGTTCGTTTCCCTTTACATGTACTCGTGTATCATTATCATGGATAGATACATCCACCTCGCGTGGAAAAACCGCATCTCTGACACAACTCTGGGCTCGCTCGCCAACCGCGCCGATGTAAACAGGGTGACATTACCTCACTAGCACTCCGGCAGGAGCTCTTGTCGTACGGATACAGGTACTGTATTGCACAGGGATACACATACACCGCATCTGCGGGAGTCTGTACACAATATACCGGTCAAATCCCTCCCTATCCCCAAGAAAACCCGAGCGACCTCACAAGGTCTGCAGCTTATCCAAGAATATCGCCCATTCCACGACGGACACGCCCCGGCGGAGCGCCTGCTCCTTCACCTCCCGGTTCCGCGTGTCCTCGCTCAGCCTCGCCACCGCGCGGAGGTGGTCCACCCGCTTGATGCCGAGCTCCTGCAGCACCGGCGCGATGTGCAGCAGCGACGGGTCGCACGACGCGAGGATGGCTTCGACCGACGTCGTCGTCGTCGTCGAGCCTGCCTTGAGCACACTGCCGTCCGTCTCGGGCGTCGGTGGCAGTGTGTCCCGCATGTCGCGGAACGAGCCATGCAGCGGCAAGCGCAGGCCCGCGGATATCGTTGGGGGAGACGCCAGTAGCGGGGAGTGTCCGTTCCGGAGGTGTCCCTTGCGCGTCGGGCTGCCTGAGCTCGTCTGGCTCCCCGTGAGCGGCGGCGTGTTGGGGTAGGAGACAAGGTACTGTGCATGGATACCCCAGTCAGCAATGCCTACAGCGAATCTGGACGCGAACGCAACGTACCTCGCTGCGGTCGAGTGACTTCCTGGCGGCATGCCGACGGAGAGTTGGTGACGGTGGCGGGCGGTCGTAGTACGACTTGTTCGTGTTCGTCGTCGGGCTCGATGGCGTGCGTAGATCGCGCCCCGGGACGACGCCAGTCTTCTCGTCCGCTGAAGGACTGACGACTTCTTGCAGGACGCCCTTGTTGCCGTAGGACACGATGTACTACCCCATGCGGTCAGCACCTTTCGGTTCATGCCGCCCTAAACGTTTCATTTGTGGCTCACCTCGCTGCGCTCGTAGGTCCCCCGCGGCTGCTTCCCGCTCCCGTTCTTCGAGCCCTGTACGGAGCCCGCATAGCGCGCATGGTCGCTCACGACCCTCCTCATCCGCTGGTCCCCATTGATCGACGCCGACGGCACCCTGCGGTGAATATGGCTCCCCACCTCGCTCCGCCCGTCCCCATCCGCACCCCCCTCCCGCAGCTCCGTCCTCGAGCCAGGTGCGGGTGCGTCGACAGTGGACTCCCCGCCTCCACCTCCCCCGACGCTGCTCGCCGCGACACGCTCGCGCCAGAGGGAGATCGTGCGCGTCGCAGTGTCCTCGAGCACCCGCTGCTCGACGAGCTCCAGCCGGCCCTTCTTCCCGCTCACCTGCCGCGTGTTCTCGGGCGGCGGCGCCGGCTCAGGCTGCTGCCGGGCCTTCGCGGGGGGCGGGGACATCGGGGCGAGGCTCCGCCGGCCGCTGGTGCTGCCCGTACCGGTACCGGCGGTGGTGTCGATGCGCCGCAGGGCGACGGGGCTGGTGCCCGTGCGCCGGCCGACGGCGGCCATGTTGGCGGCGTTCGTGTTCACGTTCATGTGCATGTTCACGCTCGCGCTCGCGCTCGTCACGCTCTTCCGCCGGTGGCGCGCCCGCGAGTGCGAATGCGGGGGCGGATGAGGGGGCGGGGGCGGGGGCGGGTCGAGCCTCTCCCACATCCTGTCGTGCTCTTGCTGCCGCTGCCGCTCGAGCTGGAGCTCGCGCTCGCGCTCGCGGACGGCCTCGCGGATGCGCTCCTGCGCGCGCGCGGCGCCCTCCATCTGGCCCTCGAGCATCAGCTCCATCTCGACGACGTAGTTCTCGTACCCCGTCACGCTCTCGTCGTACTCCGGGTGCCCGTCCCCCGCCCTGTGCCCGGGCCCGGGCCCGGGCACTTCAACGGGACCCGCGCGGTGCCCGGGCTGCGCCGACCGCGCCGGCCGTGAATGGGTCTGAGTTTGGGGTGGGGGCGGGGAGGGGGAGAAGCGGCCCCACTCGGTGGGTGCGGCGGTCGTGGGCGCGTCGAAGTTGTCGTCGAGCGGGATGCTCGTCGGCGCGCGGAACGTGTACTCGGACGGGGGCGCACGGGCGTGCGGGGGTTGGGGCTGGCGCGGGGCGTATTGGCTCTGCGCGTTCGACGCCGAGCGGGAGCGGGAGGAGGGGGTGCGGGTGAGCGGGCGCGGGCGCGGGCTCGGGCTGCGGCTGCGGCTTCCGCTTCGACTGCTCCGCGAAGAGCTGAGCGGGGGGTAGTAGTCTTGTTCGGGGTAACGGCCCTGCATCGGGAGGAACATTGAGTTATTTTGCGGTATATTTTGTGTGTGGGGGGGGGGCGGATCGTCGGAATACGTTTATGGTATCGTCGGTCGTGCTGCGGTATGTCTCGCGAGGGGTCGTTGAAGCCTGTAGATGTCAGTATGAACGAAGGGAATCAGTCCTCGCAGGGCGCGATGACGCCAATCGTGCTCGCGAGGTAGAATGTATGTGAGACCACAGTCAAAGTGAGATCAAGACCCTGCGCTCGGCGAGACCGAGCGCAAAGCGTACGTGCGCGCCGCAGATGTACGAAGCGGGCCCCAGGCAATCGCGCAGGCAGCGCAGAGCGTGCGGGGGGAGAAGCGGCGGGCACGCAGACGAAGATGGGACGCAAGACGGCGTGAGCCACAGCGGGTCGAGCTCGAGCGGGCGGGCGAGCGTATACATATCACGCCCCGACACGCGCATGCAGCGTGTTCGGAACCGGGCACGTGCGGGGGAGGCGTGATCGTGTCAGGGACTGTCCGCGAATGCATTGCGTGCATACTTAGCGTACGTCTGGCTCGGGGGGGATCCGAGCCAGCACTGCGCGAGCTTGAGCTTGTGCTTGTGTGCTCTGCGATTGTGGTAGACGCGGGCGGTCGCTTCGATGACGTGCCCTCGCCCATGGGACGTTCGCCCTTTTCGCTTATGTGGCTGAGGCGGGGAGCTCGCGACTGCGATGGGCAGTAGACAAAGGCGGATGGTCGACTGGGGCCCCATAGAAAGAAGATTCAGAAGCCCAGAAGGATGCGTAAGCCTGCAGCGCGCATTACGTCTCCGAGCCGCAGGAGAAGCGCGCTGCGCTGGGGTGTGTTCTCAGCCCGCTCGATGACAGCTATCGGAGGCCGAGTAATCTGCGAGCCAATGATGTAGTCGCGAGCTTAGGGAGGCTTCCGGTGAGGCCTCTTGGGACTTCGAGCTTCAAGTCCAAAGTCCAGACGGGGTTGGGGACGATGATGATGTGATTGTAGAGATCATCGTGTACTGGAGAAGGATACAGCTGAGTCTGCGAGTCAGAGCTACGAGAGTGTCTGACACGGAGTAGAAGCCTGGTACACATGCGTCAGCCAGCTCGAGTGAAAGGTCAGGGAAGTTCGAAGGGAAGCGTACGCTTCGCTCGGAATTGCACACCGCGAAGGCGAGACAGCCAGAATGCAGTGCTAAAGGAAGTAAGAGCGATGCCACGCAGGTTAGTAGTTGACATGGACGTCTTGGTCCTGGAAGTACATGGTGTTCGGAGAGGTATCGCGCTGAGGTCCATGAGGGGGTGGTGGTATTCGTACAACAAACAGTATAGGGTGTCGGGTATAAGTGTTACCAGGTACAGGGTTTGCATACGAATCTGGGACCTGGTGACTCGTTGAGATGTGCGGGAGACGGAGATGAGGGGAGGGGATCAAGACGGTCCATAGAGGGCAGACTCGACCAAGGCTCAAGGTTGCATGTGTCGGCTAGGCCTGGAGGTGAAGGGAACGAGGCGGTAGAGGGCGATGAGGGCTCCTCGGGATCGCGCTCGAAGAAGGACGCTTTCGATGGCGGAGAGTAGAGCGGGTAAAGGGATGCTTTCGAGGGCGACGAGTGCAGAGGCGGAGAGGCAGGCGCCCATGCCGAGTCTGGAGGGAACTTGAAGCTATCGAGGCGTTGGCGTTCCTGTAGGACGTCCTCCGCATCTTCCTGCCGTGGGTTATATGCGCGCTCGGGGCGAGTAATCTTGTTGCCGCTTATGCGAAGGAAGGAGTGGAGACGAAGCGAGGGGCTGAGATACGGATCCATGTTGGGTTTAGGACCTAGCGAAATATCATGAGCCGCTTGTTCCCTGGGGGCGAAGCGTTTGGCGCAACTTACCGTAACTAGCGTCGGCTAGCTTCTCTTCCATTCCTTTCTCTAGGTCGTCGGTGAGATGGATGGGAATTCCTCTCCGCCTTCTGCACTGCCTGACACGGAGTGACCGAATGGTGCGGATAGTGACCGGTAAGCCCCAGATGATATAGCATATGAATAGGGCGACGCCGACTATGATATATATATATGAGCATATGCAAACGCATATAGGCGGTGAAAAACGCACCAATGGCAATTATGTCGGCAACACAAAGCTTCAGCGATGCCGAGAGCGGTTTGCACTGTCCCCGCCAGGACGAGGCGTCCGGGTCAGATGGGGTTTCGCGGGGTGAATGCGCGCGCATGTGGGTAAGGAGCGACTATATGCTGCAGAGCGAGCAAGGAGTAAGGAGCGTGTGTATGCGTGCAGCGTGCGCGAGGGGGTATCTGCACCGAGCGAGGGAGCGCGAGGGGCCATATATGCGGCTGGAGCCTTGCGGGAGAAGGGGGGCTGACTGAGACCGGGTAAGCGAATGGAAGGCAGCGGGAACGGAGAGTCGACCGATCTCCATACTCGCCCGGCCTCGCATCCTCTGCCCATCATCGCAGGCACAGTCGCTGAGACAATGCGCATACACCCAGCCTAAGCGGGGGCGGATGCCAGTCGCGGGTGCGTGCAGGAGACAAACGCGTCCCAGTCCGGCGTAGGCGCCCGCAGCCACAGTCGCGTCAAACTGCGCGCGCGTCACGTGCACACGCGTCGGACTATATATACCTCGGACGCGAGTTGTTGAATGCCATCGCCACCCTTTCCTCTCGACCACCACCTCCAAGGGCTCACTCGCCAAACACCCTACCTCCTTCTTCCACTCACTCTCACCACATCTCTCTACCCCACAACCGCGATGGCCCGTACTAAGCAGACCGCCCGCAAGTCCACTGGTGGCAAGGCCCCCCGTAAGCAGCTCGCCGCCAAGGCCGCCCGCAAGACCGCACCGGTGCGTACCATATCTCCACCTTCCGCTGGGACACCTGCCAATATCCTCTACGGATAGGCCGCCGCTGGTGGTGTCAAGAAGCCCCATCGCTTCCGCCCCGGTACCGTCGCTCTCCGTGAGATCCGTCGGTACCAGAAGTCTACGGAGCTCCTCATTCGCAAGCTCCCCTTCCAACGGTTGGTCCGTGAGATTGCGCAGGACTTCAAGGTGAGTCATTGTCTGCTCGAGAGATCATGTGTTCTGCCTGGTGCTGACAACGTGTCTTAGACGGATCTCCGCTTCCAGTCCTCTGCTGTCATGGCTCTTCAGGAGGCCGCTGAGGCTTACCTTGTCTCTCTCTTTGAGGACACCAACCTTGCTGCGATTCACGCCAAGCGTGTGACCATGTGCGTGACTCTCTTGTCCGACGTCTTCCGCTTAGAGTTTGACATGGAACCTTTGCTCCACAGCCAACCCAAGGACCTTGCCCTTGCGCGCCGTCTCCGCGGAGAGCGGGCTTGAGCGTGGTGTCACGCCCGCCGTCTGTTCATTCGAGCTCACCGTGCCTTTGTCGCGTGTTGTATTTATATTACCCTATCTCCCGTCTCGTACACGACCACCTGCACATGCCTATATGCTGTTCGTCTATTTACATGTAGGAACAGATCAATGAATGCATACTTCTCGTCCGTCGCGTATGATGTGTTGTGTTGTACACATGGCGACGTTCCCGTACTGCTCTCTTGCGGGCGAGAATGGCGTCAAAGTGGGAATGGGTGCAGATAGTGATGTGAGATTGAGGACCGAGCGCATTACAACGATGGCACGGCGTTGCAGCTGCAGCTGCATACAGTATGCGCGAACAGGTTGGAAGACAAAGGCTACAGTAACGAAAATCATACACCACCGCCGCTCTTTTCGACGGGTATCCGGAGGCGCTGAGTCTTCTCCTTGCCCGTAGGAGCGGGCGCGAAGACAACCTCGCGGAGCTCGGCACAGATCTACACCAAGCATGTTGTCAGTAGACGTTGGGGGCGTATTACAAAGTGGGAAGAGACGCACCTCGACAAACTCGTCGAAATCGACGTCCCGGATGTTCTTGAAGCCGGCCTCCTCGAGAACGTAGTCAAAGTCCTTCTTGCCCACCGCCTCGAAGCCCGGCAGGCCGCGGACGAGGTCGAACGCCTCCTGCACAGGCAAGCGGTGCGCCGCGCCCTGCTGCTCCTTGGGGAGCCGCGCGTCGAACGCGCCGTGCAGCGCCTCGACCTCGCCCGCCGCGAACTGCGCTCGCGAGTACACGAGCTCCGCCGCCTGCGGGCGCGGCGCCTTGCCGCCCTTCGCCCCGAGCGCGATCTCGAAGCAGTCGACGACGCCCTTCGGCTCGTTGGAGATCCGGCGCGGGGCCGCGCCCGGCGGGAGGCCCATGCTCCCGAGGAACTCCGTCGCCTTCGCCGTCTCCGCGCGGACGCGCGCGGGGGACCAGTGCAGCTCCTCGGCCATGATCTCGACGACGCGCGGGAGCGCGTCCAGTGCGGCTTGCGCGTTGAGGAACGAGAGGCGGCACCGCCGCGCGATGACGTCGATCGCCGTCTGTGCGTACTCGTGGCGGACGGCGTACCGCACCTCAGCCTCGATGACTGTTGGATGAGGTCGGTGTGTGAAAGAGACGAAAAGTAGCGGTGGCACGTACAGGGGTAGCCGGGAGCGAGGCGGATACCGTGGAGGGGCCACGCCTTGCCCGTGGGCTGAGCCAGAGAGCAAATCGTCCACGCGCAGTCACCGTAGTTCTCGGAGAGGTGCTTCGCGACCTCGGTCTCAAGACCGTACTGGACACAGCACTCAATATCTCATCTAGGAGAACACACGAAGGCGTACTCACCCGCTGCACAAGACCAATGAACATGTTGCGCGACCAGCCGTCGCTGCCAACGAGACGGAGCTGCTCTGTGACACAGCCACGCTTCACGCGGTCCTGGAGGTTGAACACCTCGATCGCCTTGTCGACCGTCTCCTCGGCCATCGCGCGGTACGTCGTCCACTTGCCGCCAGCGATCGTGAGCAGACCGCTGTCGCTGACGTGGATCATGTGGTTCCGCACGAGACCCTCCGTGCTCGCCGCGTTCGGGTTGCGCACGAGCGGGCGCAGGCCAGACCACGCGCTCAGCACGTCACCGCGGCGGACCTTGATGTCCGGGCTGAGGTACCGGCGGACCTCCTCGAGGATCCACCGGATCTCCTCCTCCTGCGGGAGAGGCGTCGCGGTGACCTCCGCAGGCGTGTCCGTCGTACCCGCGATCGTGTTGCCCTGCCAGGGCAGGAAGAAGATAACGCGGCCGTCGGACGTCGCGGGGTCGAGGAGACCCATCGTCCGCGGTGAGTAGTAGTTCGGGAGCGTGATGTGCGTGCCCGACGACGGCTGCACGATCGGCGTGTGGTTCGGGTTGTCCATCTTGAGCAGCGCGTCCGAGAACGGACCGGTCGCGTTCACGACACCCTTCGCGCGGATGTTCCACTCCTGGCCCGTGAGCGCGTCGCGGACGCGGGCGCCGTTGATCTTGCCGACAGAGCCGTCCTTGTCGAGGGACGTGACCTCGACGTGGTTGGCGACGACGGCGCCCTGCTGAACGGCCGTCATGATGAGGGCCATGTTCATGCGTGAGTCGTTATGCTGGCCTGCGTGCGATGTCACATTTCGCAATTGAATTGTGGATGCGACACGGCTCACCGTCATAGTAAACCAACGCGCCGACGAGGCCGTCTTGCTTGAGCATGGGGAATGCCTCGAGGGCCTTACCCTTGCTCATGAGGTAGGAAGACTCCATGTTCTCCTTGCCGGCCAAGAGGTCGTACATCTTGCAGCCGACCCAGTAGTACGGCACTTGCCAGTACCTGCGAACGCGTCAGACGGTGATCCGGTAGGCTCGGCGTAGAACGCACTTGTAGATCGGCAGCATGATAGGGAGCATGGCGGAGAGGTACGGCGCCGTCTGGAGGAAAATCTTGCGTTCATGCAAGGCCTCCCGCACAAGCTTGTACTGCTCGTAGTCGAGCTCCATGACAGCCTTCTGGAGGTAGCGGACGCCTCCATGGACAAGCTTCGTGGACTTGGAGGAGGTTCCTGATAACGTGATTGTAAGCTCATGTGCCTGGTACGGGAGAAACCACTCAAAAAACATCAAAACTATCCGAGCGAACGAGGAATAAATTCCCATGCATCTGCTCATAATAAAGGATTCCGCTGATGGAGTCAGCGTGCACGTGTCCGGTGTTTGAACATAAGATGCGGAATAAAGAGGGATACGTGAACGGGGAACACGCGCGACAGGGCGGGGGTAGAGCTCGTTCGCATGAGTATGCGGACCAGGTTCAGATCCCTTCGACCCCAGATCCGACCCTCTTGAGTCAGACCCGGGGTCGAGGTCGTCACTGCACCCACGGCCCACGGGCCCGCCCGATTCTCCGAGCACCAACCCATGGCGGGCCCGCAGAACGACATCTCCCAATGCAGACCTTAGGTCAGAGAAGACCGCGAGCCTGACCGAGGGTCGGGCTACGGACAAAGGTCCAGAGTCAGCTGGTCAAGTCTCAAACCCGTCGCAGCCTGCTCGTGCTTGAGATACAGCCGCGTGAGGATCGGGTTGATGAAGGCTCCCAGGCGCCGCACGCTGTCACATGAAGTGAACGGCGTATAGGTGAGGACGCAGGGGATCACTGAGTTCGGAGCTCGCACGGACTTAGCAGCTTCAATATACTAGCATGCAACACAAGGCACTGTGGTCCTAGATGCTGCTCCTATTTGTTCAGAATGCGGGTACCGCGGCTACGCGCAGGAGAGGACACTGGTCCACATCTGCGCTTTCGTCGCGGACGGACGTTACTCGACTCCGCCAATAGGTAATCGACGTTACTCCGGGGCCAAACCATCGCCTGCCTGAGCGGAGGCGTACTTGACTCAAGCCCCAGTGCCTCCAGAGTCCCCGCAAGACGCCACAAGGACACGCATAACGAGCCTGAAGAACAATGCAGCTTTCCGAAGTCATACCAGGAAGACTGGTCGATGGAAACAGACGACGGCGATGTACTCTGTTTGCTCGCCAGGAGGCAGCAATTCGGGAGAACACTTCGCAGGTGCTACGAAATGAACGTTCCTTCACATATATTGGCGACGCATAGCGTACGATATATGAAGCAACGTTCAGATCGGGCGAGCATAATACGCGCAGCCGGTAATCCGGGCGCCTCAACGAGAGGAAGTGATCGCCGAGGCTTTTCCTGCCATTCCTATGACGCACGTTCACGAGACGAAGTGATACACACCTGAGCTGAAGTCATCCCGCTCGACGAGTGCGACCTTGAGGCCTCTGCTGGCAGCATCGACAGCAACACCCGCGCCGGTCGCTCCTCCACCGACGA
Organism: Trametes polyzona; assembly: GCA_022606195.1. NCBI lineage: Eukaryota > Fungi > Basidiomycota > Agaricomycetes > Polyporales > Polyporaceae > Trametes > Trametes polyzona. The sequence continues at coordinate 925,319 of JABYQF010000009.1, read as the reverse complement.
TGAGCAGGTCAAACTCCTCCCCCGGGTTCTTGCCAGAAGCCTTGAGGGCGTCGAGCATCTGCTCGCGCGAGGGCGGCGTCCATGGCTGAGGAGGCCGACGGGTCTCCTTGGTCGAGGGTGGGTAGGTGGGACCGGAGTTGAGGTAGTAGTATCCGCCCGCGGCGGAGAGCGCGGTCGCGCCTCCGACGGCGGCGAGAGTGCGGCGAGAAACGAGCTTGCGAAGCATGGCCTCCGTCGCTCAGCGAAGAGTGTAAGGAGGGCTCCTGAGGGAGGAGGCTGAGGTCGAGGTGGATGTCGGAGAGAAAGGAGAGGGCCGGGTGGAAATGTTTGCGAGGTCGAGCATCGCCGGCGGGCTCGGAGTGGTCGGTGGACCAGGGCGGGTCCTGTGGCTCATGCGTTCTCCCGCCCGCCCTCCTCCCCGCCCAGCCAATCGGCCCGCGCCAGAGCGCGGCCCGGCACCCCGGCACCCTATCTGTCCCCCCTTTCGATCCCAGCGACGCTGTTCTTGCTGTGCACTACGATCGGGCGAGGCTCTTTCATTTTCTTCCATCTCGCCATGCGCACGCCTGAGACGGTCGGGAACATCGCGAGGCACCGAGTCGCGGTCATCCATGATGGGGAGGTGAGCTTGTGTTTGAGCTCATAGCTCAGGGAAACCCTCCATCGCCGTTACCCCGCCCAGGGATGCTACCACGGCGATTTCAGAACACAAACTTTTTCACTTATAAGCGTACTGCGAATGATACAGTCTACTCCCGACACCACGCAATCGTACGCATTGTATAAGCCTCCACTCAGTGCTTGAGTCAACCTCATCTTGTGGCAACTTCATGGCACACACTGGACACCAGGGTATGGCGACAAGACCGCCCTCAGGATGCCGCAGTAAGAGTGAGTATTTTCAAAAATCCTGTAAAATTCTGATGATGCATCGAGGTGGCTGAATGAGCGCGGAAGAATGGTCCGGAGAATGTCCACAGCGGACATGACTACCGTACGGAAGTACTGTGACCTGCGGAATACGATCGAGCTTCCAACGCAACTCAGATGAGGCCTCGGCGCACACAGTCCGAAGGCTCATGGTTTCGTCGAGAGCTCGCTCGTGTTCGGAGACACCTATGCGTATGGAGGTTAGCACATATGTATAGGTGCCCCCGAGGCGGATGGTGGGAGGTTCCCCAGCGGCGTGTACGTGACGACAACCGCTGGGAATTCTCTCAATCGTCAATAGACGATTTGGAGGGATTTCCAACATTGCTTGGTGTATCCAATACTGACGTTCAGCGGCCATAAGATGTCGTGAGGAGGACGTTGTTCATCAGCGAGATCGTCACAAACATATGCAGCTATCTAGACGCCCCCGCCTTGGCCTCAACGTTCAACGGCGCTCGTGAACACTGTCATGCACGATGCCGCCACCCGCATCCTATGGGCGCATCTGCCCGACCTGGTGCCCTTGGTGCTAACCTTTCCGGGGGATTCCTGGGAGGTACGCGGAGGCTACGTTGTAGGTTTGCCTCGTTGACATGCAGCCATCTTACGTTATGCATTCTGACTTCGTCCCCTCCCTTGCATCGTCGTGACGAGCAGTATCTTCAAGGGACGCTCTCCCACCGGGACTGGGCGCGGTTCATCTATTACGGACGTTTGGTGAGATCTCTCGGAGTACAATCCTCTCCCCTCCCTGCTTCATCCGAAGGCTATAGGGTGAATCTGAAGCTGAGCTCCCCGGCGTTGCCGCAGATGTGTACAATGCGACCATTGGTCGCGCTCTTTCCCCGACTCCACACATTCAACTGGCGGGGGGTGAGATTACGCCCACGATATCTGTCCACATTGGTCTCCTTCCTGAGAGGAGCGAGCCTACGGAGTGCCACCGTCGATTGTCGGACTATGGGCTCTGACCTCGAGGACATAGTCTCATCCGCGTTCAAGAGCCTTTCGCAGGGGTTCCAGGACCTTGAGATCCTTGAGGTCAAAGGGCTTGTTGACGGCACCCTGCTCTTCCCCGCATTGCGCGACTTCCGTTCCTTGACGACCTTTCGCTGTGTCACGGCCTCTATCGACGAAGCCGCCGGCAGGGCTCTGGCTTCTCTTCCACAACTCCGCACGTGCGTAATCAAGCTCCCTGAGCGGCAGTCCTTCATGAGAACAGTGGACCGTCTCCGCTTCCCTTGTCTGCGCGACTTCAAGGTCATCGGAACGGAGGACGCTTATGGTCGTTTCAGCCGTGTTGCCCGATGCCCTGAGCTCATAGACTTCACTCTCGACGTGTGGCCCATCGCGGACAAAGATGGTATCTCAAGACTGATACAAAATCTCCGCGCCCACCTGAGCGGCTCACCACACCTTACGAGGCTGCAGATAGTCACGGAGGCCGGCGGCGTTTACGGCGGTTCATCGGCCACCCTAGAGGAAGACAGCATCGTCGTATGGCCGTTCCACATCCGGATGCTGTTCGAGCTGAAAGGGCTCCGCTCGCTTGACTTCAGCCCTCTCCTCGCGTATCACCTGGATAACGAGCTGTTCGCGTCCATCTCGACAGCATGGCCGCTACTGGAGTCTCTGTCTATCGGTGCCGCGCCCCGCTGCTTCCATCTCAGCCCGGCGAGGGTTACCTTCCAGGCGCTCTCCATCCTCGCCAGCCGTTGCCCCCGCCTCACCACCGTCGCGTTACACCTCGATGCCTCTAAAGGACTTTCCGGGAGGGGCGCTCAAATACCGAAGGAACACTACGCCGAGCTCTGGGCGGACGGCCGCCCCGTGCTGAGCCCCTCGAAGGTGACGACCCTCCGCCTCCAGGCGTCCCCGATCGCGCGACCCAGGGAGGTCGCGAAGTTTCTCTCGTCAGTCTTCCCCGACCTCGAGAGTGTCGTCTCTCTGGGGTCAGTGCACGAGGACACTCCCGAACGGCGGTTAACGCGCCAGTCGCGGGCGAAAAAGTGGTCGGAGGTGCGGCAGTACCTGATCATGATGCGGGCGTCCCGCTTGGAGGAACGGGAGCGGTGGCTCAGAGCCAAGGCCTCGGAGGTTCAGGCTCCTCCTGCTAGAAATGAGTCTCGCGTGTTAGACTCCGGCTCGGGCGTGGAACAAGGGAACACCCAGGATGATCGCGCTGACATTCCGGACGTCGACGATGATCTGACTGACTGTAGCTCATGTTCGGAGAGGGCGGTTCGCGGTAATGGTCCCTGATGGCTTTTAATATAGCGCCTTGGAGGAACGAATGCATCTATACCGACTAATCTGAACCAGTGAGTATACTTACAATTCGTCATAACTAGTGCTGGCATGGGTGTCGTGGCTGTATCATCGCCATATATGTATACTGAGTACTTGATAATACTAATGTAGTATCCGTGTGTAAATGACATGCATATGCGAACACTTCTTGCGAATGTCTTTGGATCGCACAGACATGATCCCGTATATACGCGGGTCAGTAGAAGCGACCAGGGAAAGGTACTGGCTCGAGCGCAAGCATGTAATCTGAATACTGTACACTGTATACAAGTTCAAGTTGAGGAGAGCGAGTGAGTTTCGTGCGACTCGCGGGCGGCTATAACTGGTCCGGCGCTTGCCGCGGGTTTCGAAATTCGCATGCATCATCGTGGTCCGTACAGTAGTTCCTGACTGTCACCGCGGCCATCCTCGACGAATACGTACGCAGTGCTCACGCTGATCAAGGTGCGCACGCCGTACGAAGGCGGTGATGTAAGTACCTCACCAGAGCTTTCGATTCGTCACTCAGACCTCTCGCTCAATCACGAGGCTTGGTAGTATACGTACGCACGCCCCGCCACGGCTAGTACACCTGCAGTTCCGCACGACTAGCACTTGGCCACATCGAAGGCCAATGCGTTGGCCGTAAAAAACCACAGTCTAGACGCCGAAGACCTCCTCATAGCTCGTGTACGTATTACCGTATAACGGACAGCACTGCAACGAACAGGCAATTGACGGACGATACACTTCAGTGGCAGGATGCATAAAGCACTTGGCATCGCCGAGGTCGTACGGCTCGTCTGTGAAAATGCCGACTACAACACGCTGGCAGCTCTTGCTCGCTCGTGTAGGTCTCTACACCAAGACGCGATGCCCTACCTATGGTCTAGCTTGCATGGTCTGGCACCTATCATAGCTGCTCTGCCCGACGACCGCTGGATCATCGAGGACGACTTTATAGTAAAGACATCCCTTCAATTACAAAACGAGCAGCACTGACTATGGTTCCTCTCACGGTAACTTCAGAGACTCACTGGCCCGCTGCTCGAGAGCGACTGGGAGACGATCATCAGACTCGCCGGCTATGTCAAGACCCTGATGCCGCCTCGCCGCCTGTTGCTTTTCCGTCCAACATCACCGTTGTTCAGTGAAGTCAGGCTTCACCAAGACGTCGTACTCTCATTGGTAGCGCAGAACGTTCCCGGAAGAGTCGTGTTCCCGAGACTGCGCTCTCTGAGTCAACAGGCGCTGCAACGTTCGCACGAGCATTTCGGAGCTTTCCTCACGATGACTGGTCCGCATCTCGTGAACCTCCAGATTGACAACGGGCGGACCTTCGACCAACTCTCGGGGGTACTAGAAACTACCTTCAGTCGATTCACGAAGATTCAGAGCATCAGTATTGGCGCCAATGTGCAAGACCAAGACCACGACGTCGACTGGGACACGGTCGTTCCCATACCTCCGGCTTGGATCGTTTCTTGCCCCCTCACGCACTTTGAGTGTCATCTGACTCTAACGGAGGGAGCAGTGGGCGCGCTGGCAAGCGTCCCCACCTTGCAACATGCCACTATCAACCTCCCGGACTGCCGTTCGTTTCCTCACCTCGACAGCGCCGGCCCAGCCTTCCCTGAGCTCATATCAATGGACCTCACTGCGTCGGCGAGCAGTTTCATCGCATTCGCCAAGGCGGTACGCTTATTCCCTCGCCTGGAGAATATCGCGCTAGGGGTGCACTACAAGCCACTCAACGACGTCCTTGCGCACGACTTCATCAACGCCCTGTGCTCCTCCCTGCGCGTGCAAGTCCTGGACTGCATCCACGTCTCCGCGTTCGACACCGGCGACCAGGAGGACGTCATCGTGCTCTCGGTCGACAGCATGGTCGCCTGCCACCCGGACGACTTCCGGCCGCTGCTCAAGTTCGCGCGGATGAGGGAGTTCTCCTTCTGCATGCCCTGGTACTTCAACCTCGACGACGCGCTCCTGCACGACGTCGCGAAGGCGTGGCCGAAGCTCCGGAGCTTCTACCTCGGCACGGACAACTACTGCGCCTGGCCGAGCCCGCCGCATGGGCCCACGCTCGCCGCCCTCCCGCCGTTCGCGATGCACTGCCCGGCGCTGTTCGACATCGGGTTCCAGTTCGACGCGACGTGCTTCCGCGGGAGCCGGATCCCGCTCGAGTCCGAGCTCTACGGCGCGCTGCAGGAGGTCGAGCTGTGCAGCCAGTCGGAGATGTGCTGGCTCAGCGTCGCGCGCTCGCCCATCGTCCAGCCGCAGGCGGTCGCCGGCTTCCTCAGCTGCGTCTTCCCGTACCTCGAGAAGGTGACGGCCGTCCAGGTGCCGGGGCTGGCGCCTGCGGCGGGGTGGGAGGAGGTCTCGCGGTACCTCCCTGTGTTCAGGATGGTGCGCCACCACGAGCGCCTGAAAGTCAAGAAAGCGATGAGAGAGAGAAAAGGCCGCCAGCCAGAGGAGGAAGAGGAAAGCTCCCAGTCGGAGTGGGATATAGAGGATGAGTACTCGACGGATTAAGTGTTGGCGGTATATGCTCAGGACGTCGGGTTGCGGGGGACGGCGCGGGGTAACAGCGCCGGAGTACACTACGGTAGTTTCCTTGGGTAAGTGACGGTATTGTGAATACGGGTAGAGTGTTTGTGCGCCGCGAGTTTGCTATCCATACAACATACACTATCATAGCAACATACCTTCGACCAACGCTTCATGCCATGGGCCATTCTGTGAAGACACCTTGCCCAAACCTGAAGAAACTAATCGTTCCCGCGTCTACGGCAGCGATGACTACTGTCTTGTTGCCCATTTTCAAAGGCGGGAACGGATTCGGTGGTCGCGATTGGGCGTTAGTGTTGGTCGTGACCCATGGCAGTGGCCACACCCATGCCATCGCTCTCCTCACGAGGGAAGGCTGCGATGTCGGGGGTGCTTGTGACTGCTGCTTCGTCGCTGTCGCAGCTGAACCAGCGGCGAGCTTCTGTTGCGCAAACGAGACCCGTTTACGTGGTACAGGCGGCGGCAGCTCAGGGAGCTCGCCGAAAAGGTCGGTGAGCTCTGAGATGGTCGGCATAGGCGACGTCCGTGCGCTGCAATGCGGAGAAGATCAGAGATAGTTTCTTACATGGTTGGTATGAACATACTTGACGACAACCACGGAGAAGTCGGGAGGCGGTGGTGCCGTCTTCTTGAACGGTGTCGAGGGTTTGTATAGATGGAAGAAAATCTGATACGGTGTCGGCGATGCTGCTGGCGCGCTCTGTATCTGTAGCGGGGTCTTGTGCCCCGAAGGGAGGAATCGGAGAGATTTGAAAAGCCAAGCTGGTGTGACGATGTCAGCTTTGAGCGATTATCGGCTGAGCGCGGTGACACCTACAGTTGTCCAGATTGTGGTGTAACCAGCGATTCAGAGGTATTGGCCGCCACCAGTCCAGGCCACCGGTAGTGAAACTGCGGGTCAGGCGGGAGAGTAGGGATGTCATCGCGTTATATAGTCGCCCCAGAAGGGATTGTGGCCCCACAGACTTCTGGAGTGCTGGGGGAACAGGGTAGTCTGCAGATGGAGGTTTCGCTCGTGTCACCACATAACCTAGGCGCTTCAGGTATGCGTACACCTGAAGCGCGATCGGTCAGGACGCTTTTTTGCTTACTTGGAGACTTCATACCTGGTACTTTTCGAAGGTGAGATCGCACGTGCCGATCATCTCAGCGTACGCTTGTTGCACGGACATGGGTATGCCCTCCATGTCATCCAGATGGGCAGTGTGCTTGAGGGGAAGGTCCGTCGGCTTCCAGCAGTACATCGCGCCCCTCTCCACCAGATACAGCGCTTCTTCAGGGAGAAGCTCCAGGCGTTTCTGTATCTTCTTCGCGCCCTCGCTCGTGGTAGCCGGTCTTGCGACGGAGTGTCCCATAGTTGCAAGATGGATGCCTCGCCCGACAGTGACGTGCGCTCTAGCCAGCTCCGGGTACCATATCCCATGGCTCACGGATTTACTGCGTACACGGTCAGTATGGTTTGCCTATACGGACTGGCAGAGGATAGAGTACATACTAGGCTATCGTGCGGGTCGCCTTGAGTGCTTCGAGCATCGCCGCGCGTGAGCGATCGAGGACATGTCTCTGCAACCCAGAGCCACCCTGCGCAATAGGTTCGAAGTCTTTTTCGCCTCGTTTCGGGATGACTGGGCGCGCTGCGCTCAGTCCACTAGAAGTCCATAAAAACTCTGTAATGCGAAGGCGCGACATGTCCGAACGTACGGGATTTTCGTCCAGTCGGGACCTTGGTCCTCATCTCCAGAAGAATCCCCGCCTTCGTCCTGTGCCTGCTGCTCGTCCGGCTTTGGTGCAGCCGTAGGCATCTCGAGCGTGTCATCCATATTATCTTCCACTCTTGCTCGCGATCAACGGGGGATTTTGAGAGTTCGGACGTGCGGGGGTCGCTTGTACGATGCAGTCGGCCGGCAAGAGCGAAGAGCCTGCGCGCATCGCCGCGCGATGACTCCCGGTGCGCGCGACGCGACGCGTTTGGCGTTCCTATCCTTCCTCCGCCACCACCACTTCATCGCGCTGCTCTCTCGCGGCGCCAGGTCGCCCACTCTACAATGTCGTCGCAATCGGGACCGACGTTCTACCAGTCGCTGGCGGTATGCCAGCTTTGGCAGGACCGTACAACGGCGAGCTGAATTGGTCTATGTAGGCGGGCGGTCTCGCCGGGACATCAGTCGACTTGCTCTTCTTCCCCATCGACACCGTGAAGACGCGCTTGCAGTCATCTCAGGGCTTTATACGCGCAGGCGGATTCAAGGGTGTCTACAAAGGCGTCGGGAGCGTGGTGGTTGGCAGTGCGCCGGGAGGTACGTCCTGTGTCCCTCACGCAGATGTACGGTGCTAGACTCGACGTGGACCAGCCGCTGTATTCTTCTGCACGTATGATACGCTCAAGAGGACGCTCCCTCTGCCCGCGGACTACGCGCCTCTGGTGCACATGATCTCCGCGTCCATGGGCGAAGTGGTACGCGGTTTACCTCCGTCGATGGTCGTGAGCACCTACTAAATCGCCGGGCGCGGCCCCAAGGCAGCATGTTCCATACGCGTACCCACCGAGGTGATCAAGACGAGGACCCAAACGTCGACGTATGGCTCCGCCGCGCAGTCATCTCTCGCGGCCGCACGTCTAGTGCTATCCACCGAGGGTATCCGTGGCTTCTACAGGGGTTTTGGTTCCACGGTCATGCGGGAGGTTCGTGCACTTTCGTGTCGCTGTTGCGATGAGTGCTTGATATCTTTCACAGATACCTTTCACGTCGCTGCAATTCCCTCTGTATGAGTTTTTGAAGAACCGCCTCGCGAAGGCTCTTCACAGACCACTACACGCCTACGAAGCGGCGGTATGCGGGAGCTTCGCCGGTGGAGTAGCAGCCGCGCTCACAACGCCGCTGGACGTGCTGAAGACCCGCGTCATGCTCGACCTACGAGTAAGCCCTTCCTCCGCTTATCGCAATCTGGGTATTAATGTCCCCATCAGGACCCGACGAAGCAGGCGCACCCATCGCTGGCTGCGCGGTTCCGCCAGATATACACAGTAGAAGGCCCGAAGGCGCTCTTCGCTGGCGTGGTACCTCGTACGCTCTGGATATCCGCGGGGGGCGCGGTGTTCCTGGGTGTATACGAGTGGGCGGTCCACAGTCTTATGGGCGCGCCATAGCGACAGCTCGCAATGCTACATCTCCAGAAGACTACTATAGCGTACATTCATTCATATAGACTAGACTGCTCTTCACCCCCCTTCAGATCATACTTCCAACACGCGCCGTATCGATACTCAAGGCAAAGCGTGCAAACCGGAAAGCATCGAGGACATCAGCCAGGATCGATAGTCGTGGCGGATCAAGCGTTCGGGGCAGGACCCAGCTTGAGGATAACTCGCGGCAGCTTCTTCGGCGCCGCCTCGCCCTCGCCGTCCTCCTGCGACGCGCTCCCGCTCGTGATATCCGTCAAGTCGCTGTCAGAGCTAGAGGACGACGACGCCGGTGCCTCGCCCCTCCTTCTCTCCTGAGCGTTCTTCGCCTTTCCCCGCTTGCCTGGAGACGTAGCGGGGCTAGCCTTCGCGCTCGACGTGCTGGCACTAGCTGTGCTCGGTGGCTTCCGCTCGCGGAGCGTCCTGGTAGACGGTGGGATAGGTGCGCGGGAGGCTGCGGGGACGGTGTGCGACGAGTCAATGGACGCGAAGATCTCGACGGTCCGCGCGAGCCACGGCTCCGGAGGGATGGTTTGAGACGGGCGGCCTCCCCGCCGCTTCTTTGTCGCGGTCTCCAGCTGCAAACAGTCTTGATGAGTTTGTCATCGACGGAAACCTGACCAACGACTACGCACCGCACGTAAGTTGTCGAGACTCCACCATTGCTCGTCGACGCCGATATCGCCCGTGTCGACGAGGCCAGCGAGGTGAGCCATGGCACCAGATGTGAGCGCACGATCGCTGTATCCCCCTTCGAGCACGCTGACAAGGCGACCACCCGCGTATTTCTGGGCGAACGCCCGCGCGTCCCGCGCGAAGCGGTGGTAGAACGACACGGGCACTTTGCGTTGGTGTCGGGACATCGACGGGTATTCGTGTTCGTTCGCGTCGAAGCCGCAGCTATGTGCGATATGTCCGGTCAGCCTGCTGAAGATCTGTAAGAGATACGGAGATACAAACCTGATGAAGACGAGGGTGTCGTCGCGGACACCCCCTGTACTCTCTATGAACTCGCGCGCCCTATCTAGCAGGCGGAGATACCGTTCGGGATAGAGCTTCTCCCAGAACTCTGTCTCAGACGTGTATGGCTGGAGGTGAATATTTTCGATGTGCTGCCCATGGGGACCGTGGATAGAAACAGAGGCGGCCTGGATGAGCTCTGCTTTCCCGTCCTCACAGGGATAGGAGAGGATGTCATGGAGGCTGCCGTAGAATACCTGCAGCCCGGGCTTTCCCGCGGGGGCGCCGTGCTCGGCTTCAAGCTTCTTACGGTATGTCTCCTCGTTGATACCCCATGCAATGGCCTGAGTGCCATTCCCTGAAGGAGCGTGTTAGGGAAAGGTTACACATGCGATGATGAGAACAAGGGCAGGTTCGAACCGTGGTGCAAATCAATATCAAAGATCACAACGCGATTGATATTGTGCGCGAGGTGTGCTGCAAAGCCAACAAGTTCAATGGTTTGTATCTTGCGGGCGTCCCACTGAGCCATACCGTGTGCAGCTCCGACGGCGACGTTGTTCACGAAGCAGAAGCCAGAAGGAGTGTCCTGGGTAACAGCTCAGTATGCGTGAGCACATCATGAGATGCTGTGTATACGCACCTCTCCACAATGATGCCCTGGCGGGCGAACTGCGACAAAGGCTTGACTGGGCTGTTGCGCCTGCTCAGGCGAAGCCGCAGAGGTTCCGCGGAGGACTGAATCAACGGCTTCACAGACTGTGCCAAGAGCTCCCTGGATGGCGTCTAGCGACCCAGGACACACTGTTGCGAGCGGTGGGCGTGAGTGTCTGTTCGTGCAATATCCGTATGAAGAGGAACCTACTGTAAAGGTCGCCTTGAGAATAGCCTTCCGGGATTTCGCTCTCCCCTTTATTTACTTTGTCCTGACTATCCCTTGCCCAGGATCTAAGGGTCTCAAGGTATACATCGCGCTCAATATCTCCGTGCACGAATTTGACGGCAGGGTGGTTGAGAATGTCTACGGAGGCCTCGCTGTGGTTAATTGAAACGGGTGCCCGAGTGGTGAACGGAGTTCGCGAAGGCGCGGTAAGCTGCAGCTTTCCAAGAGCCTTTGTTAGTTCATCTGCGTCTTCCTCCGCCGGCGCGGTTGTCTTCGGACCCGAGGCAGAGGCAGGAGGCGCGACTTCTTCCAGCCGAGCGACAGCGGCCGCGAGCCCAACGTTAACGGCGCGAAGCCGTTCCGGCCTCTCGACGATGTGGGATGTATCGCGCGTGCGTATGTATCGATGCTGCAGGCATGCCTCTTGGAGGTAAACGGCGGTCGCAGACATCGCGCGTTGAAAGAATCGGGAGGATTGCCGGGGGGTGGTATCCCTTCGGAATGTGGTTACGCGAAGTCGCGTTCAGCTCTGCGCCACAACAGCGCGTCGCGTCGCGTCATGGGGCGGAGTCTCAACTGACATTGAAGAAAGGATATACCTGAGCTTGCGGAGTTACAAATGGTGGATAGTTGAAGGCATGGGCGTCCATGTTGGATTGATCGAGATGGCACGTGGCGAACACTGCTAGCCATTAATTGCCGACTGTTGTGTGTTCTGCACTCGACCGCTCAGCGCCGCCAGTGCTCGGTTGTTGCTCCCTTCCACCACATCCACCCCTCGCATGGACTCTTCCTCACACAACCCCTTGCGCGGCATGCTCGCTGCCCTCAGGGCCGCACGCCGCCAACCGCCGGAACACGCCGCACGCCACCCGGAATCCGGGGAACCCAACGGACTCGTGGACCTCTTGCAGAACTCAGACTTCCTCCCGGCCGAGCTCCGAGAGGGCCCAGCAGTGCCCACCGGAGGAGACGAAGTTTACGACGACCTCCCCGCTCTAGAGGATGATGCAGCTCCGAGCACCTCCCCTGCCCGTCACAATACGCAAACGGTCTTCCGGCCGCTCGCAAGTGTCGCTCCTGACTCTTCGGACTCGGAAGATGAGCCGCCAGCGTTGGAATCGTCATCACAGTCCTCTGGATCGCGATTGTCTCTCCGCGGTTCCCGCTCACCCTCACCGAGGGTCACCGGCCGCGATATCATGGCAGCGGCCGGCGAAACGACTCGAGCGGATGCCGCGGGATCTTCATTGAATTCTACTACGACGTCGGCTCGCCCTTATAGGTCTCGTGCAGCGCCCAGGCGAACGCCTGCAACTTCATTACCTCATTCCGAGGACAACGAGGCAGGCGCAGAGAGTGACGGCAGCATGCCCACTCTCCGCACTGTGACCGACTCTGAAGGCGACGAGGACTCGTACTTCGACTCCGAATCTGACTGGGAGGACGAGACGGACGAGTTTGGCAACTCTGAAGAAGACGTGTACGACGTGCCCCGCCCTCCAATCTCTCCCGCCTACCCTCCCGCCGACCAGTCCGCACCGAGCCTGCCATCCTCCTCCATCTTCGACGTTTTCCCGGACGTAGGTGTAAACATGGACGTCCATGACGTAGATGTCTTCCAGCGATTTCATGACATGCTCCGACACGCGGTAAGCAATCCCTGTCGTTGATCTCACTTCTACCGCCGCTGAACGCTAAAGTGCAGGTCACTGGTCCCCATATGACCGAGTTCGGGTCTCTCAACGATCCTGACCCCGTCCGCGCCGACATCCTCATTGCGGGCTTGGAGACGGTCTCCGACGAGTTCGTCCGACGGTACGAGAAGCTGCGCGCAGCGGACGGGCAAGATGCCGAAGGGTGTGCCATCTGCAGGGATGACTTGCTCGGCGATCCCTATCCCGGACCAGAGTCGCAGGAGGCCGCACAGATAGTGTCCGTATATGCCGCGCTCCCGTTCCACCCGGAAGCAGCAGGCACCGTCGTCGCCTTCCCCTGTCTAGGCAAGCATCTCTTCCACAGCGACTGCCTCTCCCAATGGCTGTCGCGCAAGACGACTTGCCCGTCGTGCAGGTTCGACATCGACCCTCATTCGTTGACGGTGAAGAGCAATCGTGTGGGTCCTCAAGCTGGCAGACGAACACGCAACTGGCTTCCACCACAGGTCGAGTGTATGGCAGAATGGTTGGACGCGGAAGAGCGCGCGGCAAGGTGCGGCGTCCCGCGGAAGCGACCAGAACCCGTCATGCCGACATGTGAGTTCCCCTCTCTATGCAAAAAGGCCTGCAGTTCATGATGTCGTTGCAGACGCGCCTGTACCGCCAGAACACCATGCCCAATTTGCACCAGCAGGGGGTTTCTCCGGCATGTCAGTGAGCGGCGACACCGCCACAAGCTTGGTGGATTTCCTTTCACCTCCGTCGACTTTGGGATACGATAGCACGACGGACAACATTCGAACCCTTACGGGCCTCGATATCGATATCCTATCGGACATGCGCGAACATATATTCGACGTTGAGTCGGAGCGTCGGGAGGGTCTTGCAAACACTATGTACCCCCCTCCCCTATCCAGCGACAGCGCCCCACCCCGATACCCTCCCAGGTCCGCGGCCCGTACGACACGCGAACTGATGCGAAACCTCTCTAGGGAGCCCGAGTTCCTTCCAGAGGCCATTAGCGTCCTGCCCCCCGTACCGATGCACGTCGCCTCCGGGGACCGCGTCGCGATCACAATGCCACCGCCGGAGCACCCCGACCCCGCCCTCGCCGAGCTCCTCGCGCTCTTCCAGCGCTCGATGGAATCGGAACACATGCAAGCCAGCGACGACCCACCGCCTATTCCCGTCGACTCTGCCTCGCCGCAGTTCTCGTACCACGCGACAGATCTGGCTACCCTCGCCTCGCACGAGGGGCCGCCCACACCCCAGGCTCCTCCCCCTCCTCCTCCATCGGACAACCCTACGGCGGCTTCATCACAATCACACGGGCTGACGCTCACGCCGGCTCCCCGAGGCCCTGGCGCAGGTGCAGACGCAGGCCGGTCGCGGTCGACGGCGGCGTTGTTTGACGAGGGGGACGTCCCGCCTCCCATACAGGCGGACCCGAATCGTTCGCTGGCCGCCGTGGCGCCTTCGGAGCTGGAAGCGGCGTATATGCATGCGTTCCTCGATGGCGGCCTCGTCGCACGGGAGACGGGCGATGCGCCTCGGCACCAAGGAGGAAGGCCTGATCTGGTAGATGATATTGATTGAAGACTGAGGTCCGAGCAGGAGTTTGTATTCGGTCTGTCCCGTGTCACTTCGTTTGAGCTTCGACTGTCTAGCTGGTTTTCTGTCTTTGTCTTGTCGGGTGAGTACGGGCATCAGAACGTTTTCTTGGTTGAAAAGAGGGGAGATTATCAATTGTGTATGTATGTACAAGTAGAGTAGCTGCACCCAGCTTGGGCTGGTCGGAAGGACTATGCCGTGCTTTGTGCTCTGTGTTATGTCGTTACGTCGCGCTCTGGACGCTTTCGTAGAAGAGAAATATATCGCAATCGCAATTGCTTTCGAGACAACTAAGCCTACAGCTAGAACCTATGCACATGTCCGACGCCCACGACATCGGACAAAGCTTGGAGTTGCAGCGTCCCTCCTTCGTACCTGTCTGCTGCGCATCTCGACACGAGTGCGTCATACTGAGCGGAGCAAGCTCGTAGTAGTATTCGTTGTCCGTCAAACGAGCGTCGTGTCGTGTGGGTCCTCGGGCGCTTGCGCGGATCGTTGACTGCACCACCACCCATGGCGCAAAGGTGACAACATACGGTTTGCTGGTGGGGCTGCTTCGGCTTTGCTTCCACCTCCCTCAAGCTCCAGCAGAGGGGCTTGGAGAACTGGAGCGCAGCCCCAGGCCCCCACCCCGCCTTCGCTGGCGCATATTCGGTCATGTCATGTGCCCGCTCCAACGGCTTCAAACATATATACCCGCTCCCGACGAGTAGGAGTTCCCTCACAAGCACATCCGACGACCCTCGCGAACCAACAACTTTTACGACCTCTTCATCTCAACAACTTCCCGACTTTCTCCATCATGTCTTTCGGCCAGCAGAACCGCACCACCGAGTCGTGGAACAGCGACCCGAACAGCTTCTCCAACACCAGCGGCCCCGACGCCGGCTTCCAGAACCAGCGTGGTACGAACCCAACTCTCCTTCCCCGCCGTCTACGCATCATCGCACACTGACCCAAAGTCCGCGTTCACAGGTAACTGGAACGACAACCAGCAGTCGCAGTGGGGCTCGCACCGCCCGACGCACGACCCCACCGTCACCTCCTCCTGGAACAACAACATCAACGACCAGACCGGACGCCGCGACTTCGGCGACAACAGCAACCGCAGTGGCGGCAACCCCCAGCCCGGCGAGGGCCAATTTTGGTCCGCAGGCCCGGGCGAGAACTACGGCACGACCGGGCATGGGGAGACGACGGACGCCAACACCTTCGGCACGGGCACCACCAGCGGGAACTACGCTCAGTCCGCGGGCCGTCATGGAGGTGGTGCGGGCGTCGACGGCGACAACTGGCGGCAGGGCAACAACAATTGGGATAACAACAACGGCCCTACGCCTGGCGCTGGGAAGACCAGTATCGGTGAACGCCTGAAGGGTGCGTACCGTGCAGTGTTGTGTGCTTGTTCGGCGGAGATGTTGACAGTCACACCACAGGCAACGCCGAGAAATTGGCTGGACGCGTCACTGGCAACCCGTCGATGGTCGAGCGCGGCCAGGTTCGCAAGGTGTGTAGTCGTTGTTGGACTATTAGTTAAAACGACGCTCATGCCCATGTTTGCAGAGCGGAAACCCGGACGACACCAACTGGAACTCGAACGATTACTGAGTAACGGCGTGTTCGGAGTAGCAGAAGTCCTATGAAACGATGTATCAATGTATTACTAGCACCTGCGTATGTCGGATCATGTAGCATATAACGAGATCGCAACTCGCCTCTTCCACATCTTGCATGTGTGATTTCATCCATACCGAACGCAGCGAACTGCTCACGATGGATTTATCTGCCACCGAGATTCAACTTTGCACTTAATGGCAGTGTAGTGGCTGACGTACCGGGTTGGCAGCGTCCTTGATGGCCGGAAGGACAGATGACATAGTCGTCTATTATCGTCCCCCTGGCCGCGGCATACAGGGTCTGCGATTGGGAACAGTGGCCTCGGGTGCCAATGAGAGCATGGCAAAATGCTGCTGACGGATCTATCCCTGTCGCTCCTCTACTAGCGTGAGACCTGGACGGCACCTTCGACATGCTTACGACAAGATAAGTCCGCATAAAGACAAGGAGGACCACGACATACGCCCACCTCGGTCGCTCGTGACAACAGTGGCGTCGTCGCGAGCACATTGGTCGTAGCTAGCCGATGAGGTACAATGCTAGCCAGTCAGGTCGCCGGCCGGTCCATGCGTAGCGAGCTCAACATAGCATCCTCAGTGCCGTTGGCCCCATCCGCGGCGACTTGGCCTCTTCGGAGCACCCCGGGGGCGCATTCGACTGCGGCGCCACCACCGAGGTGTCAGAAGAAGCGTCGGCCGGGTCAAGTCGAACTCGAGAGCCTGGCTGCCGAGGTTCCCCAGGGTTCCCCGCCCCTTCGTTCTCATTATCGCGAAGGCTATGTGCGTTTGCCGATAGCCTAACCCAAGTGCGCGCAGGCACGCGCCCGGGGACCTGCATAACCTGTGAGAGTGTGCGCGGCGGGGACCACCAAGAATACGCCCGCCGCGGGTCGGCGTCGCGCTTCGCCCTTCCAGAGTGTTCGTGCCAAGGCGCCGTAGCTCTGAGCTCCGCGACTCGGGGAACGTTCAGTACGTGAACCGGGGAGGGTGCGCCTTCCGTCGCCGTCCGACGCACGTAAAGTCAACGTTATGCGCGGACGGACGGCCTGATGACGACCCACACTCGGACGTCTTGCGCGGGCCCGCCATTGGCCGGTGGATAGCCGTTTCCCGTGCTAGTGCATGCCAGGGCGCTTCTCCCGTCCACTACTCCCGGCTGTCGGAGGCAATGTCGACGTTGAGCACGCGTAGAGCTGACAGGTGACGAGAGAAATTGACGACGCTGGCTGTAACATGCAGGACGTATCAGCCAAGATTCGAGCCCAGGGGCGAGGCTCTCGACCGTGTCGACTGCATTGCACTACGCACCGAGAATAGCAACTACGTTTGGTCTAGCGAGGAAGCGTGATGGGCGGCGGGGACAGCGTCGCAGGGCCGCGTTCAATTGCTTCGGGCGGTCGCCGGCAACCCAGCTGCTGCGTGGATCCCGGTGGGCGACGACCTGGATGGGATGTCCCAGTGCTGCTTCGCGGCCGCCGGTCACGGGTGTGGTCGGTATGCTCGCGGAGTTGATGCCCAGGGTCGAGTAAGTTCGAAGAGTGTATTGAGGACGATGTCTAGATCGCGTGTGGCGTGAATATGTCTGCTCTCAGTCGCGCGGACGTGATGTTGTTGGAACCTACGATCTCGAAAGTCGCTTTCTGTCCCACAGAGGTCAACAGAGAGGCCTTTGCAGTCCGGTCTGGAAGGTCGAGACGCGGCCGGCTTTACGTGCACCAAACTCAGAACCGTCCGAGCATGCTACGTCGCAGCAACTGAGCACAGGGTCCGAGGGTCCCGCTCCTGTCGAGGACATCTTGCATACCGGCTTGGTCGCCGGAGACAATGAAGCGCGCCGATGCCCGAGCACGGGCGGCCTGATGCGCACTCGCGCCGCACGTCTGTGTGGCACCGGCAACTATCACTGTCCGTAGTCGTCCCCCCGCTTCCCTGCTAACCAAAATGAGCAGTACACTTGGGCAGAGGCGGGACGATGTGCATACCCCCGCTCAACGGCCGACGCCGGGCGCGGCCCCAGAAGCCCCGTGCTGTCAACGTCTATGCTCGTGGCGCAGGCGAAGGCGGGGTGCCGGCGGTACGATTGCTCGGAGCGTGCCTTGCTGGGAGAGAGCGGAGGGGAAAGAGGCGTTTGATCGTTACCGTATACATCGCTCTGGGGCAAACGAAGCCGAGAGGCATCCTTCCGACTTCGGGGATTGAAACGAAGAGGCACGCACTAGGGCGACCAGCGAGTTGAAGCAGGTGCGGCGGTCGTCGGGCTGCGCAGGGAAAGTGATCGTTCGGAAACTGCACTCCGTCGATGCTGAGTTTCTACACTGCACTGGGCGAATCGCGCACGCCACAGATGCAGGGCCTCACGATGGGACGCAGCGGAAAAGTTGTCGTGTTGTCGACCCATATGCCCTTGAATTACCACAGTGAAATACCAGATAACTGGCCATAAGCTTCGAGGCTCACGGCAAAGAGCACATTTCGGCTGCCGCAGGCACGCCTGGAGCCGTACTACGCTGAATACAGCCAGTGAGCAGAAGCGAACGACAACGTCCAGAACGGCACGCTTCTCACCTCGGCCGCCTCCGCATGCCACGTTCTCGCCTGCAATTCTTGCTCTATTTCCCGTGCGCACTGGCACCGTGGGCGAACAGGCAGGGTTCGTTGAATGCGGTAGCCGCGGATCGAACCGGCAGTCGAGCTGCATACCGCAGCGGAAGCGTGGGTGCTGGGATCGGGCCAATGCGCGGGGCCCCAGGTGGCTGTTTTGCCCCGCATCGCGCATATCGTCCGAGTGCAGGCTGAGAACGTACGAAAAGGGTCCGATGCAATTATGAAGGTCGCGTGGTCGAGCGTCGTGAGACCACCGGCGCTGCGGTAGTCAGGAAAGCGAGACCGAACGACGCGATGGCTTGCTGGGCAGTAGGGCACAATCGCCTGGGCGGATGTAGAGCGCGCAGAGGATCAGGTGGTCCTCATCTCACGACATATCGTCTGCTCATCGTTATAGCTCACTGGCTGCCGCCTCGGTCAGCCGTCATGAGTTTTCACCAGATCGGCAAAGTGGGCCCAGCAGAGTAAGCATCGAGCCAAGAGCTTTCAGGCGTTTCGTGGTTCCAGCAGATGCAACGGTACTGTAGATTCCGCCATAGCTATACATGCCAGGCAGCGTGGAAGTGAGACGACAACGATTGGTGTTCGCAAGCGCTCAGAGACAGCGGTGGTAGGCGGCCACGTGGATGGACCCACAACTCCGAGTCTGTCCTGTCATGATTCCCATTATTCCTGCTCGTCTGTGCGGTCATATGGGCACATTCAAGGGTCACTCGCCATTAACAATAATACAGACGGTCAAACAACAGAATGGGGTGCGTGTCACTCAATATCGACCCGCATGACTAGACATCCGGGTGAAAGCCTTTACTTCGACAAACCCGGCAGTCCCTGTTGTTTCAGGCTGTCTTCTAAGTTATGCATGCAAGACGGTGGCGGTTCTGTATAATGACGATAGAGAAAACCTAGGCCCGAAGGAGATACGCACTCTCAGCCTTCAACGATCGAACTTTAAAGAACAAGAAGCGATCGAGACCTATTCGCGGAGGTATCTGGGGTGCATCGGGCCGAGGACTGTGGCTGGTTGAGGACTAGTCGGATCGGTGACCGTCTTGCTTGCGAATCATCGTGTGGGCCTTTTGTGGGACGGTGGGGTTGTCTAGCAACCTGCCCAACTATGCCTCTTGCGTGCGGCGTCTTGTCTCCTTGTACGATCGAGTCCGGCAACCATAATGTATCTGCGAGCCCAGCCTAGCCCTCGTGATCTGGAGGGCAAGCTGTAGCGCAACAATTGTGAACACTAATACTCTTAAAGGTATAGATATTGGCATCGGTCATGAGCCCCTGTGAGGTACCTACGAGAATCACCGGGCAGGATCTAAATCGACCTGCTCCTGAGCAAAGCCCGAATTTGGACCCGAAGATCCGAGTTCGGTGCGACGGTCTTAACGTCCGGACATCGTTCCGGTCGATGGTAACAAATTGTAAGTCATGCCAAACTAATCGGCCGGACCGCATGGCCACGCAGTAATGGACAGGGTAAAACTGTGGCACATACTGAAATGAAGCTGGTTCAGACATGATTCTAAGAAGCATAACGTGGATCCATGAAGCAACTCGTGAGCTCGGCTGAAGGATCCGCATTGCGTATACAGCAGTCTTGGCCTGCATGAACGGATGCACCACCCATAGTCTATCCGCAAATGGCAACAGCAGTCGGAACCCAGGAGCGAAGTCCGAGGGAAAGGCTATAGCCTCCTAGCAGGACTGAATACAAGATCGTCGTCGCGGTCGCAAGCAAAGAAAGAACGCGGGGAAACAGGCGCGGCACACTACCCAAAGCTGCCGCCCCGGCCGGGCCGGGACCCCGCCAGCCAATCACGAGCATGCGCGCGAGCCACCTGGCTCTGCTCTGCACTCCCAGGTCGCGCGCGCGGGCCACCGTGGCGGCATAACCTCCGTCTCGTATTCCCCGGCGTCCGCGCGAGAACTCGGTACCGACAGCTCAGGCCGACCACCTGCAGCTCTCCCAGATGGGCGGAAGGCGGCGAATCCGGATAGCCAGCCGGGCTCTGCATCGCCTGATTGGCATACGCGCGAAGCGGCCATCTGCCATGCAGTTCTCAGCCCCGCTCCTGTATGATCCTCGGGCCCATTTCGTCGTCGAAAGGTAGCGAATCCTTTGCCATGCCAGTAGGCCGGTATGACACGCATCGAGGGAATGATCCCTGCCGATGTCGATGAACTCCCAATAGCTCTGAAGAAGCACCGACGCCGAGTACCCATGTATGAACCCATGCCTGGCAGCGGTGCATCCCATGATCGACCGATGCCGCAGCCTGCAGCTTTTTCACTCCTCTAGCCCTGGCCAATGTGGAGTAAGTTCGACTCCGCTGCAGGTTCGTGAGCCTCGGTCCCTGGAAACGGTCCCAGCAGTCCTCTTCTGACAGCGTCGACCTCGACCGGACTCGACAGGCGTCGCATCCAGGCCTACTTTGACATCCTGCAGCCTGTGCGCGCAATTTGCGAAGCCCGGCACAGCGCTGATACTACACATCGGATCGGGCTTGTGAGAGGTTTCTGCGCATCGCGGCGCGTATCGGTGTTCCCGAAGCACGAGCTAATACTGATGAAATCCGGCTGCAGGCGGCGCCTGTTTACTACTTGTCGGACGCTGCAGTAGCATGAATCTCTTGACAAGTCCGGCATGGAAGGAAGGCGACGGCGATTCGGTAGGATACCTTTGCCCCTGCGGCTGCGTCTCTGCTACATCTATTGTAACTGATGCAAGTGATCGCAGGGGATGCAACATGATCTGCTTCAGCAACGCAAGTCGGGTTGGCCTGTCCGCCTACCCGTGTTTGCTCCAGATGGCCTCCTTGAGTTCCTCGAAAGCATCCCGTACATAGTCACGGGATGCACACAATAACCGGAAGGTCAGATACACGGCCCGCTCGCATCCTCCTCTGCACGACCGCCAACACACCCACATATAGTCTCATGGAATAGCCGGTCTTCCGTCTCTGCAATGTACGCCCAGCACAAACCTCGGATCAGCCTGTCCCGATACCGGATCCCAATCAACAAATCGCGATGCAGTACCCGCGCTCGCCGGCGATACTACACTATGATGTGCTCAGCTACAGCACCCCTGGCGAGCTAAAGTGCTTAGCACCCACCGCCCGGAGATCCCCCTGCCTGCGAGCGCGCCCACGCATCGACAATGCCGAGGACGAGAACGTACTAGCGCGCCCGGTCCGACGCGCCCAACTCCGCACCCGCTGCCCATATGTCGTCGAGCCTCGACGGCCGCGGCGGCCGACGGGCGAGTGTGTGTCGATATGTCCCGCGGACACCCACGCTCCTGATGTTGCGCACATGCACGCGCGGGTACGGTGTGGATGGCGACGACGGATCGTCGATAACGCCAGCTGGTACTGAGCAGCGCGCGCGTCCTTAGCCTTACGAAACCGCAGGCCAATGAACGTGAGTCATACGTCGATTCGGACTGACATGCATGTGCTGACAGGGACATCCCAGCAATGCGTGTACATACAGTAAGTAGGGGACGTGCCTGTCGGCGCGAGCACTGTGCGATCGGGGATCGCGCCATGGCCGGTCGCGCATCCGGAGATATCCAGGGACAGGCTCGCAAGGGGTCGTGCGTTCGCTGAACTTTGCTCTTGACGGGAGGGCCCTTCGAGCGCCGGGCGTGATTCTAAGTCCGCGATGCGCGATTATGGCGGCGGCGGCGGAGGGTGCGGGGCTTGTGGCACGGGCGACGCGGACGCCGGTTCGCGGGCGTCGGTAATGCGTATCGCAGACACTGCGCGGCGCTCTGTCAGATGCGGCCAGCCAACGAACGGCAGACGTTATGGGATTGTAGCAGGTAAGAATCATCCCTCATAAACCGCCTGACGCATTTTCACGGTGCGGTGTTAACGAGTACTGTCAGTGTGAGCAGGTAGGTCGGAACGGGCGCGATCCCGCATCTCTCGGAGGCCAGGAGCGCATCACCATCGCGAGGGGCACGCCGCTGATCCTGGATCTGTCCATCCTTTACAGGCATAGTCTCAGTCTCTATCATGTACACCCGCAACAGCAATCGCCACATACCAGGGCATTCGCCGAAGCGCGGTCGCATAGGCGTTCACTGGCTTCAAGCACATGTTGCATTGCGACTGATCAACATATGAAGGTGTCATCACGGCCATGGGCACGGTCTGTCTAAAGTGAACGTGCGCCTACGAAGAGGGGGGGGGAGTGCGAGGGGCATCTTGTCCCGAGAAGGACGAATCCGGGAAGACCTGACTTGAGATTGCGATGTGCATCGGACCGCCCGGGAAGAGAAGTCCTGTGGGAGACGCACGGGACGTCCCCCACGGCGCTGTCAGCTCGTTCTCGCATGGGAAGGGGAGGTATGCTGAGGTGGTGCAGTACGCTTGTCAGCTCCGAACGCGAAGCATGTGGTATATGTGGCTGGCCGGAGCTTAGGAGCCGCAGCGCTCGCCATGGATAACCAAGATACCTGGACGTCTCGGAGCACCTGCAGTGCTGTGAGCGCTGTCATATACGCCTGGAATGTGGGCGTAACTCTGCTCGCTCCTATTGACAGACATAATATAACAGAGTTCACGACAGGGGGAGGTTGGCTGGCAGACGCGATGCGCACCGAAGGGGGGCATATCTCCGGCGACAACTCAAACATAACATCCCCTGCCGAACCCCCGCGCCAGCGAGCTTCCAGTGCTCCGCAAACAGCGCGCGCGGGCCGCGCCGGACAGCGGTCAGGACTCGAGCAGATGGCCGCATTGACATTAAATGCGCAGCCTTACCCCGCAATACAACGTCCGGCTTCGCGCGCGCGCGCTCGGTCAATGAAACCAACGCTTCGCGGGCGGTACGGTGGCACCGCAGCGTCCCGTCCGAACACGCACCCCGCCGGCCGGGGTGGAGAAGGCCGTCGTCGAGAGGCATCAATCACCCCGACGAGTGTCGCCGGGACGTGGGGCACCGCGCCGCAATGATCATCTTTCCCGTCCCATCGAACCTGGCAGGACAGGGGAGCGACAAGACATTCGTGTTGCATGAGATGAGACTGAGAAGGTGAGGGAAGAGGGGCGACGGCGTGAGTCTATGCTTAGCGTCGACTGCATGGAGCGTCCGTACCTCCGCAGGGGCGACATGGCATGACGGCTCGGCCTGTGCGCTGCCGGGCGTGCCAGAGCCATACCCAGGACCAGGGCCAGGGGGTGCTCGCAGAAGTGTGGCATCCCAGGGCACCCCGCTGCAGACATACTAAGGGTGTCGATCCTGGCCGTAAGCACCTGATATCCCCGTGGGGCAGGGACGAGCGGGCGGCAGCGATTCAGAGAGGCACGCACCATATCGGACGCTGTCGCACCTTCGTGGCGCGCGCGCGGGGCTTTCCCCCGGGATCGCGAGAGCGGGAGGGATGTATAAGGACAGGGGCGCCGAGTCGTTCAGAGAAGCTCGGCCGAGGCATGTAATGGCTATGCGCACGGTTACTCAGGCCGATTCGTCATGCGTGTGGCCTGTCGCGCGCGGCGAGGACGCTGTCTTGTGCGGGAGCGTGGAACGCGGCACTTTGACTGGCTGGTCCGGTCGCTCGGAGCTGGGTGGCTGGCAAGAAGCCCCGGGCGGCGGAGTGCGATGGCAACTGACAACTGGCACTGGGAGCGCATGCCGCACCGAGTCCGAGTCCGTGAGCCTGCGTCGGAGTGCAGAGCTGGCACAGGATAAGTCCCAGTGCGGACTTAACTATCCCGTGGGCGATTGGTCGGGCCCCTCGAGAGAGCGCGCGCGCGTAGGCCGAGCATGGGAACCCGTGCAAGGCGGCCGTGGCTCTGGTTGGCTGCGTGAGCGATTGGTTGATGGCTGCCTGAGAACGTCCAGCGCGAGCGCGCGAACCCGCGTGCGGGCCGCTTCTGCGTCCGTGCCC
Source organism: Trametes polyzona (assembly GCA_022606195.1). NCBI lineage: Eukaryota > Fungi > Basidiomycota > Agaricomycetes > Polyporales > Polyporaceae > Trametes > Trametes polyzona. Next base: position 901,111 of record JABYQF010000009.1, on the reverse strand, counting down.
GAAGGTCGAATCGAAGAGACGAGTGGAGTGCGCATTACCTCGTGCGGCAGGCGACGAGAACGAGCCGGTGCAGGACGTGACGTTCGAGGCTAGCTCGATGGCGATCGTACATGAGAACGTACGTGTAGATGCGCACCCGATAGCTTGCACGGCGTTGTCGGGCGGATGCGGGCGAGGTTTAGCGGGTGTGTAAACTGCAGATGCACTGCGGCGCATGATGGGTAAACGCAGCAACGGGGGCCGTACGGAAATTCCCATTGGTGTAGAGCCCTTGAACATGTGGCTATTGCGACCAAAAGGATCAAGTTCGCGCACCACGCCAGTCGCAAGGGGAACGCATGACCTGATTGGGAAAGCACGGTATGTCGTTGTTTCTGCGCTGCTTCATGACGCTGACTGGTGGCGGAATCATATCGGTCAGCGTGTCGCCTCATGCTAACAGCAACTTCGTGGCTATCGACCGAGATGTGTACAGCGAGTAGAAACGCGCTGCAGAAACGTAACCAAGTAGTACTCGCACATTCCAAAGGTAGGGATGGAAGAGGATTAGATAGGCTTACCGGAGGAAGTGAGCCTGTTTGATGTGGAACAGTGCAACGGCATGGACCGATGTATTGACGATGCGAGGCCGCAGGTAGCGATGCTCGTTACGAGCGAGGAACGTGTCGCTTGCAGCAACCCGCGAGGCATCGCGAAGAGGGAAGCGGGTGTCTCCGAACGTACCAGCACCGAGCACTGCTGAGTGATGGCTGCTGAGTACACGAAGCTCGCCGGCGACAGCACATTCGCACTCAGCTGCATCGGGCTGGGAAGCGGGCGTGGAAGAGAGCAGGTGCGAGCTGGATGCGCGTCATACATCCACCCGGGCTCGCCGTCGAAAGCTTCGCGGAACGGCCGCACGCTGCTTCCGCAGACGTCGAGCAAGGTTCGGGATGCGCTGCCGACGCCTTCCGCGAGGGCCTGCCCCTCCTTCGAGTTCGATCGCATGCCGGCCTACCTATCTGGATCCTAGTACATTCAGCAGCGCTCGATGTCTTCCCGGTGTCTTCACCCACGTGAGACCGCACGCCACACTGGTGGCTCTTCGGACGCGATGTCCAGTCGCCTTTCGTGTGTCGCACCCGAACTCGTTAGGGTAACGAAGGGCTGTCCGAGCGTGACGCTTGCTAGGCCAGAACTTGCCAGGCCGCCACCTCCTGACACATTTTCAGGCTGGAATCTGTCCAGAAGGGCGCATGAATCTCGGAGAAAGCCACTATGCGCTTCACACAAATGAGCTGATACGTACAAGGGAGCCTTGGAGTAGCCCAGGGTGGCCACAATGCCTTGGGGGAGCCGAAGCGCGTACCACCGTGCCCGCCGCTGCTCGCTGCCGCGCGACAGCGAGGGCAGCCCAGTCGATGCCGGCGGGCCCGCGAGAAACTGCCCCGGATTCTGGTTGAAAGTGGAGCGAGCGTAGAAACCCAGCCGCGCTGCGATCGTGACCCGGCCGGGCGTACAGTGATTCTGTCAAGTTGACACGCCTGTGGGGAATGTCAGTCAAAGTGCCCTGAGAAGTGCGGGGGAGGCGAACAGTCTGGGGCGTGTTGTTCACCGGCGGAGGAGGATGTGCCCGATCCGTGCATGCGCGAACGTAATGTCCCGCCTCCAATATCGACGCCCGCCGTAAGTCCTGTTGGACGGGCGGCCTGTGTGTTGGAAAGAAGATTGGTCACCGGAATGTCCGAATCGCCTCGACCGTGGGCGCACTTGTCAGATGCTGTAAGCCTATCATAACCTTGTCTTCCCGAGGCGCAGGAACGAAGTTCTCGTGGTCTCTCGCCTCATAGTACTCTGCGTTGAATCGCAAGCTTTCATAGATAGGTTCTGGCCCATATTCTACTGTGTCGGGTTCAGCGGCTGTTACGAGAAAGCAACCAAGACATACCCTGGGCGTTGGCCACACCACGGGGTTCCGAAGTTGAGTAGAATGTGTAGCTGCGAGCAGGGTCGCAGCGCCCCAACGTTCGGCCAACCCCGCACAAGCGAACCAATCCATCACTCCGCGCGCGCCCGCAGCTCAACAGCCTGCAGGGTGCAATCGACAGGCGCTCGGCGCTTGGCCCGCCCGACACCGCGATCACTGCAGGCCCACAGGCGGCGGTGCCCTTTCCTGTTCCTCGAGCCGCACCTGCTCATCAAGGCAACACGCCAGAGTGTTCGGTCGACGCGTGTCGGCGTGCGCGAGGCGGCCCCTTGCTGGAAGCGTTTCGAGGCCTCTTTGGCGTACCCGGATCACTCAGCAAGGGATCCCTGCGCAAATGCGCTCTGCACGGGTTTATTCCGTGTGCGTGCCGCGTACGTACGTACGTGCTCACCTTATTCTGCGTTTATTGCGCACCCAAGCTGACAAGGGGCGCATGCTAGGGTGAGCAAAGCGGCTTCCAGACGCCGCAAGACCCGCGGCGCGGGAATGGGCTGCGACGAATCCAGCGGACCAGCGAGAGAGCGACATACCGCCAACTGTAACAAACAGCGAGTCTGTCTGAGCAACTGGTTCAAGCACGAGGATCAACGGAACGGGTCCAATTGTCCATTTTGAAAGTCGCGACCATACCAATAAAGGTGGAGCGGAGCGAACACGCTAGAGCAAGGCTAGCTCGCTGCAGCCCGCGTTGCCCGCATGCTCCTGAGGGTCCAGGACGCACCGCGCCCACACGCCAACGGACGGCAACCGCCCGACGGCGCACGGGCGCCCCGTGGCAATAGGCTGAATCCGCACCCGCCGCTAGAGCAGCCTCGCAGCCTCGCGCACAAGCGCGGCCAATCCGAGCGCACACTCGCCTGGGCTGTGGGCTGCGGGCACCCGCGTTCTGGAGTGTGCGAGTGCGTGCGTGCGTGCGCCGTGCAGGGCCACCTGTCTCGCGTATCGACTGACGGTTTTGCAGTGGTTATGCTCGGGACCCTCGGGTATCGCGTGTCGGCCGCCACGCGGACGGTGCCCTCCCCGGAGTCGCGAGTCGCGACGCCAGCCGCGCCTGTCGCGAGGCGGGCCTGGACGAATGAGGGCTGAACGAGGTGGGCGGGCGGGTGCCGTCGGCATCAGCAGCTGCAGGGTTGCGGAGCGACTGAATGGTGCGGGGAGCGAGGGATGGCACGGGTGTGTAGTGCGAGTGGCACCCGAGGCTATATGGCGGTATGCGGCGCGCCCCTGCTCGGGGCGTGTTTGCGGGGTAAGTATTGCAACCCTCCGCAGACGCGAGTCTTCTCGCTCAAGGCCCACTAGCGTTGGGTCTAGGAGTATCGTAGAAGCAGCGTAACCTGGCAAGGGGTACCAACCCGATTGCGGACTAGCGAAGATGGAGGACGAGGAGAGGGCCTCATTCATAGAGCAACTCTACACTAAGCGTCACGGTGTGGCCTAGCGAAGCACTGTCGAGCGTCCCAGTATCTCGAATACTGACCGATCCTGTGCACTCATTTCCGGATGCACCGGCAGTCGTACTCGTCCAATCATCCCCACAGAAGCACGTTACGCGGTACAGCCAGGCGCACACTCGTCGGTTTGCTCAGCCCTCTGGAGACCATGGAACGCGTACCCGACATGAATGTATGGGCGGGTGGACGTATTGCTATCCGAGATCGCTACATACCGACGCATTCGCAGGCGCAGGCCAAGCGCACGTCTAAACCCCGGCACCCCGTAGAACCCCATATGCTTGGCTGGGTAGGTCAGCAGAGTGCGCTGGTCTAAGGTATCGCCGCAGCGCCGCACACACATCCAGCCCGAGCTTCCAGCGTTCACAAGCTCGGGGCCGCGCCGATACTAAGCAGGCGCGTGTCAGACCCCGCACTCGCCCACCACCGGGCTGTGCATCTGTACGTGACGTTCACTTCGACTCAGCTTGGAGCTTCTCTCTCTTTCTGACTCGTCTTACGGGGAAGCGCACGGCGCGCGGTGTGCTATACCGTATGGTAACCTAACCTCCATCCAGCTCGTCGTATCACGAGTACGAGGGCGCCGAGCCAAGCAGATGCTCGCCCGAACTTGGACGCGCCGTAGAACGTAAGTACATGGCGGCGGCACAGGTTCAGCTATGTACCCCGCCACCACCCCGCATTCGGGCTGTCCTCGTGCGGGGTAGGTGCCGGCCATGAACACCCTCGCGTTACTCATCATCATCACCGTCCTCATCATTCTCAAGCCAAACCTTCGAGCGAAGTGCACCGGAGAGAGAAGCCATGCGTCCGAGACGTACACGGTACCTCCGAGCCCGCTCGCCCCGCCCCACCGGGGCTGGCGCGGACGCTCCGGTGTGCGGCGTGCGGCGTGCGTGCCGAGGGACTCGGAGACAGTTTGGGCGAGGTACAGCACGTACGCCGCTGGAGCGCCTGAGGTGCGACCTGCAGCGCTCTACTGCAACTGCCAGGGGGAAGCTTGAGGGCGGCTTGGATGAATAGCGCATCGCCGATCCGAGGACGCCTCGCATTGTGCCGCTGTAGGCGCGAGATAATCGCGTGCTCCGTGCAGGCGTACTTACAAGCTCCATACTAAGGAAGAGCGCACGCATGCACATACAAGTCATCTAGGAGTAAGTACCAGCTTAGGGCTCCGCACCGCATTGCCGCTCCAAATGCTCAGGCATGAACGCCGTCACTTCGAAAGGGAGCTCAGGGACGGACCATACAGCGCGATACGGCGTATATGCAGTACGTATGCACACAGGTCGAAGTGGCGAGCGTGGCAGGCGTGCGGCCCGCGTAGCGTCCTCGCGCCCTCAGATGGAGGCATCGCGCGTACATACACGGACGCGTACGTGAATAGCCCTTCGCCCGCCGTACGACATCTCATAGGAGTACGACACCGCCGCATTGCATGCACTGTAAGTACACCGGCCGGCGCGCGATAAGCACGTACGCGCGTGCCCATAATGACCGGTCGCAGCCGCGTCCCGCATACCGCATACCGCTCGAACGCTTGTAACGAGTACATAATACCCATACCGGGCGCGCGCCCGATAGCCCCTCGCTGTCTTTCCCGCTGTCGGCGAGAACGTGCAATGTGCCACCACCGGGCGCGCGGAGAGGGATCGTCGCGCACGTACTTGGGAACACGTCCGGAGGCGCGCACCGGTCGCCGTGGTCTGCGCGCCGCATACCGCTCGCCTATATCCCACATCCGCGGGCATGCATGCGTTCGTGGTCGTCGTACCTTGCGCAGGCTGTATTTAGCTGCAGGTACCGTACGCGATAGGTGCGTACGACGTCAGCGAGTCAGGCCCATGCACGGATATATATGTATGGCGAAAGTTAACGTACCTGCCACCCACCGTTTGGGCCCGCCAGATAGCCGTGCAGCGCGAGATACATGTACATGTCATGGGCCCTGAGACGGCCGGAGAGGATGACGAGTGCGAATAGGGGTGGGCCGGGACGTGTGTGCGCCCGACGGGGCCGACTCTCTTACCGTGCGCCCGCACGCCGTTCCGTTGAGCAGCATAGACGGACGCGCGCAGGCCTGTGCGGGGTGCGGGGAAACAGAGCCGAGGAAGAACGCAATTCCTCGGGCATGAATGGCATGACGCGCTCCCAGTGCCCAAGCTCATTTCCGCGTCCTGTCCGTGTTGCGTCACGCGCCGTCGCACCGCGCAACCTGTCTTGCACAGGGATCTGATGCTTACTGGCCATGGCACTGGCAGCTGTGCGTGCGCGCACAGGGGTGATCCATTCGCATAATACGCAGCCATGGGGTGCGCGGGGATGGACGCGGTGCGAACGGTGACGGAACCCGGGCGGCGGGCGTATACCGTACATCAGGAGGCGGCGGGACCCGGAGAGGGGGAATTCAACTCGAGGCGTGCGCGGGCGGAGGTTGACTGAAGACTCGACGGCATGGTGGCATTGGACGTGTGCGTGCGATGTCCGCGGCCGCGGCGTCTGTCGCGCGCACCGCTGCCCGGGGCCAATGGGATACCATCGCACTGTGTGTGCCATAGCGATGGATCGCACCGTGGTGGGATCTGTGGACCGTATGTGGCAGGCGCGGAATCACAAGCCAGGGTCTGTCTCGAGTCAGATTGTCAGAACGCTTGGATACGGACGGGAGGGACGGTGGATCGCGATTGGCATGGACGACGTCTGCGCATAATATGCATACGCAGAGGGTCGTATTCGCGAGACCGGGGCGTGGCTGCCATGGAGTCTAGCAGCTGCAGGATGGCTGGTCTAGACGTTCTCCTAGGACGCGTACAGTCAGCCAGAGGCGCGTGCAGGCAGATCGATAACTTGTTATTATGCAGAAGAGCGTATGGAGGATGGGGATGGGACAATGATAGTGAGCGCATGACAGGTTTCGGAATTCGGAGAGCGAGGGCGATGTGAACGCGATAGAACAAGAGGAGACTGGGAAATGATGACGATGGTGCGATGAGATGAGATTGCGGGAGATGAACTGTGTGCGTAGTGGCATGGTCAGGGCGGAGAGAATGGATGGATGAGATGGATGAGTGGCGGAGGGCGAGGCACTGTCGGAACGGGCGGACATGAGCGAGCGAGGTGCGGAGTGGGGAGAGGCGTGGCGGACGACGGGATTGGCTGTGGGATATGATTGGATGGTGAGCGTAGTACGAAAGACGGGCGACGGAGGGAAGAGAGAGGGGCAGACAGGGAGGAGGCGACGCGAGAGACGGGGACGTTGGACGGGGGAATCACAGGCGGAGGCGGGGCAAGCGAGTGGAGCAGGCCGGGAGGGCAGATGCCACTGCGAGAGCAGAGGCCGTCCGAGATGGAAACGGGCGTTGCGGGGAAAGGGGAAAGGGCAGGCGAATGCGGGGAAGGGGCCGGCGCCTGATTTGCGCCCGGGACGACCCGTGGGGAAACAGGCGCCGGGCGGGAAGGCAGGGCCGGGAAGCGGGGGACAGAGATTGGACAGCCAGGAACGCGCGCTCGATGAGGAAGCTGCCGTAAACGGGAGATGGCCGTGGCATGGGCGGCTGGCGTGCAGCACTGGCAAGGCGGGCGCCGGGGGTAAATCCGGGGAGGGCGGTTACGCCGACGATGGGCCGTGCGGGCAGACGCTGTGGCCACGGCCTGGACGCGGAGGCTTGTTCACGCGCACCAAGCTGTGGCCGGGGGCGCTGCGGAGGGTGCTGCTGGTGCTGTGTCTGGCGACACAAAGGGCGAAGCAGGAGCACAAGACGGTGCAACAATGCGGGCGCAGCGGAGGAGCAGCGTGGCTGCAGCTGGCCAGGGCACGGGCTGGAGGCTGGAGGCTGGAAGCTGGAAGAGGGAGACAAAGAGGAGAGCCGGACGGGGATTGGAGGGAGGGCACGGAGGAGACAAGACGTAATGGGTCCAAAGGGGGCAGAAAATGGGCAGGAAAAGAGGGCGGGCGGGGATTGGGCAGGAGAAGGCCTGGACTGATTGGGTGGGGTCGCGATTGGCTCGGGAAAAGGATGGGAGTCGGATCGGTGTCTATGCGTCCAATGAGAGGCGTCTACCTAATCGGGGAGACGACGCGAGATGGGATCTGGGCGCCAGGGTTGAAACATGGCGGACGGCCGATTGAGATGGAGATTGAGATGGGAGGCGCTTGTCGGAAAATAATTGGAAACTAAAGTGCGGCGGGGGGCCGGGCAGACGAGGTTGGTTATAAACCCGGGGAGGGGATCGACCGCCCTTCTCTCCGACAGCCCTCCCCCGCCCCGCCACCATGGATTGTGTGGACATCCCGTTCGACTCTGTCTGGTGTCCCGTCTGCTCTCGCCAGATCGTCCCCAAGCGCATCTCCCTCCCTGTCCCCGCCCAACCCACCCCCGCCCCCGCGCCCCCCGCTGCCCCCGCCACCCGTGAGCACCTCCCCCGCCCGCCTCCCTTTGTCCTCCCCACTCACCCCTCCCCTTCCCCAGACTCCAAGCAATCACAACAGCAGGATGCACACCCCCGTCTTACCCGCGGTAAGACCGGCACCATCCGCCCCCGCGCAGCTGGCCTCGTCCACGGCACCGGGCGCGTAAAGCCCAACGGCGCCCTCAAGCGTTCCCCCACAAAGGACGCGACCCCGGCCCCAGAGCCCAAGCCCGACGCGACCCCCGCGCCTGCTAAGCAGGCAGCTCCCGTTCGCCACCGCACCATCATCGACCCTTCCCCCGTCCCGCTATACTGCTCTGACGAGTGCCGCCTCCAAGACCTCCGCGCGAGCCACAGCGCCATTGACATCAACTACAACCCAGAACGGTGCGCATCTCCCCAACCGCCTCCGGTCTCGAACGAGTCCGTCTCGGACTGCCAGTCCGTCAACGACGACAGCGACTGCTCCAGCGGCTCGTCCTACGAGTCTCGCGCTTCCATGTCTTCTCCCACTACGGCCACCACCACCGTACACGCGAAGGCAGAGAAGACCGACGCACACGTAGACAACTACCACAAGCTCTCCGCAATCTACAACTTCGGTCCTCTGCCCCCCGCACTACCCTTCATTCCGAAGGTCACCAAGCCCCGCGCGCCCGAGCCCGCCCCAGCCCTCGAGGGCGGTGTCATGATGGCCGCGCGCCGAATCCGAGCCGCGCTCTGCCCCGAGAAGCCGAAGCGGACAGCTTGGGGTATCCCCGTTCTCAGCGATCCCGAGGAGGACAACAAGCCCATCCCCGGATGGACTGACGGCTCGCAAGCGTGGCGTGCCAGCGTATACAACCACGTCTCGCCGCGCGACCTCGCTCGTGCGGACTCGGACGACGCCATCGCGCGTGCATACGGCTCTGTTGTCGCGACCCCTCATCGCTCTCGAGGCGTCCACTCTACCCTCGGTGAGCACAAGCCGGCCACTGAGGCTGCCCCCAACCGCAGCTCCTCTACCTCCTCCCTTCCTACTCGTGTCATGGACCCCTCGACGGAGAAGATGTACAAGCAGTACTCCGCGTCCTTCACTCGTCGCTCGGAGTCCCGTGCTTCCGTCCACCAGTCGCGTGGTCTGTCTACTTCCCCCACTGGTTCCACGCGCTCCGCACTGTCGCGCGAGGTGCCTCTGGTTATGCCCGGCGCAGAGGGCCGCCTTCTCGTTCCGGACGTCAAGATGCGCCGCACCAACTCGAGCATGTCCAACTTCGATGGTGCCTCGAGTGCCTCGTGGAGCAGCACCAGTGCCGCGTTCAGCAGCGCTGGATCAGTGTCTGGTAGGAAGCGCAGCCCGCTCAGCCGCCAGAACAGCGACGCCAGTGTCGACACTGTGGAGACTCAGAGCGAGGCCGACGAGCTGGATGCGGTCCGTTCGTTGCCCAACCCAACTCATGGCAAGCCGGCCAACAGTGAGTGCCAGCTTTTCTCTAACTCCCTGCGTACCGGAGCTTACCTAGTAATCGCTCGCAGCTCGGTCGTGGAGCTATGACTCTCAAACATTCACCTATCCCATCATGCCCCCTCGGCCGAAGATCGTAACCCGCATTGAGAAGAGGGTCGTCGATGGCGTCGAGCAAGACGTCGAGGTTCAGGTCGAGGAGTACGAGCCAATCAAGCGACTCTTCCTCTTTGGCGGCGCGCGCAACTGAGCAATGCGAGCTTCTTTTGCGACGGCGGGCGAGGTATCGTCGCCATCGCATCCATCCCCATCTGCATTCCGATATCCGGCACTTGCATACCACCTCCATCATCGTCTTGTCCTCATACCAGCATCACACGCATACCCCATGTCGATACCTCGATACCTCCGCCCGCCGTCTCGCCATACCCCGCCGCCTCGCTGCGGCCTGCAACGACATCATGAACATGCATCGCCACGCCCCTCGCATTGCACCATCTGAGTTATTCGCCGCCGCCATCGCCTGCTCGCTCTCGCCCACCCAACCTTCGCTGCTACTTCTACCATAACGCCCGCCCATCCCCGGTCTAACGTACCTTAACGTGCTATACTCGACTACGCTACGACCCGCCTACTCGCCGCGCGCATCCTCTACCGCCCTAATACCTCCTCGATGCCGCGCACGCGTGCCCAGCGCAACAAAAAATGTGAGATACGCCCGCCGTGTACAATATCTGTATTACCACCGCCTGCGCTGGGTCAAGGCCGCTCCTCCGCGTCTTTCGAGTTCGCCTCGGGACCTGCGTCGCCACTACCCTTCGTCCTCATCTCGGGGACGTGTACATTCCTGTATCGGTATACGCTCGCCCTCCCGACGCTCCTTTGGTTTCCTGGATCTCTTTCCCGTCCGCCATGCATTGGTTTCGGCCCCATCTCTCGCTCGACCCTTCTCTCTCGCTGGGTGTACGATCACGAACTACGTACTTATTCACCTGTTATCTCTTCGTTGTCCATGTTACTCGCTTTGTGACGTTCTCCAATTTCTTGGTTTCATCGTGTACCACTAGCCATACGCATCCGGCCTCATCCTCGCATCACCATCATCGTCGTTGACCCTTGCATCCACCACCCCTTGCATCGCACACACTCGCATTACCCCTACCTCATCCTACCTCCACCCCGCCTAATCCCCCCTCCTCATCCTCGATCCCGCGCACGCATACGATGGATGATACGGCGTAGGACACGCACGGACCGCGCTATCTCTTCCCCCTTTACCACTGGTGTTATCCGGCGGCGCGTCGCCTCGCGCGGCGCGCCTGTATGACAGGTTATGCACAACGTTATTCACTAGTACGATAGGATGCACATAATGAAGCATAACGTACAAACCAGACCCTCTCCTGAAGCACCCCCGCGCGCGTGTCTCAATCTCGGCGTGCGCGCGGGGGGTGGTGTGCATTAAGCCCTCGGATCTCAGACTCCGCCTTGAGCTCGATCGTGCGCGGACAAGGCTGGCATTAGGGCGAACTTCCTCCGACGGCGCGTGGCGCCCGTAATGAATGAACGAATGAATGAATGGGTGCGGCCGCGCGGCGGTGAGTCACAACCCAGTCTTGCTGCAGCCCGGAGTCGGAGGCTAACCTTCGGTGAGCGTTTGTTCGATTTCACGCGGATGCGTTCATTCATTCGTCCGTTGCGCTAGCCAAGTCATATGTTTGCGTTCGCTTGTTCATCTCCAGCCTGCGGTGGGCTGGCCGCTGCAGCTGCAGCTGCCAGTGCTCATGCTCACGCTCACGTCGCGGACGGCTGGCTGGCTGGCTGCAGGCATCTGGTCCGTTCCGTACGTCCCTGCAAGGTCCGGGTCCGGGCGGGGCACGGGGTGCCCACGCTCGAATGAAGCGCGCGGACGGAGGTGAGGAGGCTCGGTGCTCGGTGTGCCTTGGGGTGCGCGCACGCCATCGCTATCACGACCGATTCAGCTCGTCCGTTGCGCGAAAGGGAATGGGTCGATTGCGGCTGCCGTTCGAACAAGCCTTCGAGCTGCGAGCCCCGAGGCTCGAGTCCCGCGGAGCGGACTGCATGCGCACTCCGCGACTAGCGCTCTGGTCTGGGCCCTGCCCGAGTGGAGCGCTGCGTGCGCAATGCAATGCATGATATATGGTATCCGGGCAGGTGAGCTCATACGTTGTGTGTTCACTTGACGCTGTTGTACCTTGGGCGGGCGACGCCGTGCGCACGGCATGGCTGCGGCGGCTACGCGGTATGTATGTACCCACGGCGCGCGCGGGCCTGGCGCTGGGTATATACATACTCACACTGTGCACATCCTGCATCTAGCATTTGTGCAGCGATGACGTCGACGGTCGGCCGGTCGCGGCGCGGCGTACGAGACGCAGCGTTGTCTGCCTGAGACGGTGGGTCCGGCCTCCTCGGCATCCTACGTCGTCGTTATTCTGGCCGATGACACAGTACTTTCTTTCTCCTCAGATCCAATTCACAACAGGTATGTCATGGCTATGGAGCCTTTATCCTGCTGCTTCTCGTGGCTCTGTATGACCCGGTCACTTGCAGCGAGGCTGGGGCCGATCGCGTCTTGCACGACGCGGGATGTTCGCCGCGCGAAGCTCGCGGTAGGTACCGTCCCGCACCCCGCGTCCCGCGTCCGAGGCGGGCTTCGCGCCATGGGGGGCCCGGCATCCTTCACTATCAAGAGAGAAGCTTCGCGCGTCGCTCCCGCCCCCGCCGCCATCGTGGAGCACGAAGTCCTGGGATCGCCCAGCCCTTCGCGCGAGTAGTTGGCCTGCAGAAGGAGTCGGTGCCGGGCCGGGACCGCATCTGGAGGTCGCGAGCTCCCACTGGCACTTCTGCTCCTGTTAGCGTTGAGATCGCAGGCCGAAGTCCTGGAGCTCCTGGACGCTGGGCGAGCTAGCGGCTGGAGCGGTTTGGAAGCCAGCCGCAGCGAGGATGACGGTGTCGGTGACGGTGCGCCTTTTGACTGCTGACGCGGACGCGGTGGTTCGCCGCAGCCTCTAGAGTTTAGATTGCCGGAGGTACGCATTCGGTCTGCAACACCTATGCATGCCGCATGCAGTATGTCGACCAACAATATAATGCGATGCGTCCGGAACCTATGTCGCGTAGGTATTCGACACCGCGTTTATTCTGACTAGAACACTACACTGACATGATGGCCCAAGCAAAGCCCGGAGGCAGCCCGACATACAGCAGGTAAGTAGCGAATTCCAAAATGGAGTGGCCGCCCCGACAATTTCCCGCCTCGACAGCCTCATTCGCGATCTGTTGCGCCCACGTCCGCACACAAGGCTACCATGGAAAGTCAGCCAACTTCCTCTTCACATCCACAACGGCGCGTTCCTCACAACGAGCCGGCGCGCCCTGGACGCCATTGGCGGAGGTAGAACGTCGTCCCGCCCCGCGCCCTCGTCAGGCCTGCAAGCGCACCTTGCGTCAAGGAGGCCACAGCGTATGGCCATTCAGGTCAGCCACAGGCTCATCGCTTCGCCTCTGGGGGGCTGGCGATTGGCCGCCGCCTTTGCGTCAGCCCAGCCCGCTGCGATGCCCTGGAGGACCCAGGCCCGGCGCACTGACGAGAGGGCGGCGGGCACGTCGGGTGGGTTTAGCCTGCGCCGTTGCCGTCAACGGGGCTGTCGTCGCCAGGAACGGGGCGCCGCCATTGGCCCAACTCGTCCGGCGTTCGACCCCCCGGAGCGTCCTGCGGCGGGACCGCGGGCCTCGCAGAGCATTGAGCATCTGCGGCGAAAATCACGACGAGACGGGGGCACGAGCCAGCTGGTCTCCAGAGCAGAGAGAAGAGATCGATTTCGATGGGGGGCGATCGCCGATGCGCACGCTGCTGGCCGTCGCCGATCGTACTGTACGCCGCCGGAGAGCCGGGTCGGTGCGCCCTTGAAGCTGAAGTGGCGAGCTTAACGTTTATTCAAGGGCGCGACGCCCGAAGAGGAAGGTGACAGAGATGGGGGCGCGCTGCCGCCCCCGCACACGATCGTATCGTCCCATCTAGCGCCCACATCACCCGCCCCGCCCGCCCGGCGGTCCCGGGGGGCAGATGCAATTGAGATGGTGGCGTTGAGGGAGACGGGCCATGTCCGACACGCGCACGAGGGCGAGAGCGGCCCATCGATCGTGTGTTCCCCTACTTGGGCTGCAGGCGGTCGACCGTTGAGAGAGAGGCGGCGGGGGCGCGTGAATTGGGCGGCGGGCATGAGCCCGCCAAGGGGTGCAGCCAATGGAGGAGCGGGGAGGCGAATGCTGGGATGGTTTCTGCCAACGGCGCCCCGCGCGCGTCATTGGACGGATGCGTTGTTTGCCCTGGCGGAGAGGGGTTTGAGGGTGGGGACGGTGCCGCTCTGGACTGTGTACGCCACGCGGAGGCGGTAGGCGCTCGACGTTCGGGATACGAGAGGAACGCTGCGCAGGCAGGGTCGCGCAGATGCTGCCTGAGATCGCAGGATTATCCTGCAGGTGGATTGCCATCTTCGACAGCCCCGGGCTCGGGAATGCCTTGCGAAATTGTCAAGGCGGGACAGAACAGTTCTCCAGCTGGTTAGTGTGGAATCGGTGATGCCGTCGTGGAAATGAACTCGAGACGGGTCGGAGGCCTCGAGCTCGAAGCCCTACACACTCTCTCGAGCGCGAGGAGTTTTCTCTCTTTCCGTGCTCGCAGCCTATCATGGGCACCGGCCCCATGGGCGAATCAATGGACGGGGTTTGTTCAGGTTTTTCACTCGAGGGGACGAGAAGAGGGCCGTCATTGGCCCGCCCGTTCCCCATACCTAACGGGCCCCGTTCTCGCACTGGCGTTCTGGAGTCTGGACCGCGGCCGACCGTCCTGTGCGTATACGCGCGAGAGAGCTCCACTTGGTCGGGGGAGGAGCACAAGACGAAACGCACGCGAATTCGCAAACGATTGGCTCGCCGTCCGAAGGCGTTCTCAGCCGTCGTTCCGTCTTTCTCTCATTGGCGAGCCGTGACATGGACGCCGCTATCAGCGCTTCCCCCCCGGCGATCTGCTCGCTTGCGCAACGCCCGACTTCACCGAAATTGCGTCCGGGATCGCTGAGCTCGAGGTCGACCGTCGGGGCGCGGGAAGTCGCACTTCGGAACACGCGAGAACTTCGCCCACGGGGGGAGGAGGAAGGTGAGCGCCAGTTTGGCAAGGGCTTGGACTTTTGCAGGACGACGTCGCGACTCGCCGCTTGCGCAACCGCCACCGTGCTCAGAGGCGCAGCTGTGATCGCACGGTTTGACGTCATTGCGGGCAGACGGGCCAGGTGGCGGCCGCGGCGGGGAGCGTAACAGCGACGGACGTCCGCCAGCAGTCCTAGTCAGGACGTACGTCGAGTGCAATGCACGCATTGCCGGTCGACCGTACACACAGGGGCAGTACAGCGCGCGTTTCTCCCAAGGGCCTCTTCCTCCGAGGCTTGGCTAATCCCGGATACGGCTCGAAGCGTTCTCGAAGGCGCTGCTTGTTGGACGGTGGGCAAAGCACGAAGCGTACATACGTCCGCGACCCATGCGCCGCTGCTGCATTCAATGGCGAACCTTTGGGGAAGGGTCATCTGCTTGAACATGTATCGCCCTGATGTGAACCCGCGCCTCGCGAGGGTGCACCCTCCGTCTCCGGCTAGTAGGTGTGTACGTCTCACCACCCTCCGAGCCCGAGCCCGAGCCCGTCGTGCACCCCATACTGCAGCCGTGTATGTACCCTCGCAAAGGCCTCGACCGGGCGCACTCCCACAAGCATGTCCCACGTGGCCGCCGCCGTCGTCACCAGTCTTTCGTTGTCGCTCGCAAATGTTCTCCTCGTCTGCATCCGCTGACCACTCGGATCCTAGGATCCCGACTGCGACAGGTATGCAACGTGGAACGCATCGTACTGCGTGGCTGGCTGGCGAACATGGCCGCATGCGAACCCGGGGCCCTCGTTACCCGCTCGGGATACTCGCATACACGCGAACAGGCTGAGGGACACTGGAGATCCGCTGCGCACGCGTCACCGGGTGCGCGTCGATCTCTGTCTGGATCCTTCGAAATCCTAGGTGCCTTCGAACCCAAGGCGGCCGCATTCAGTCCTTGAAGGCCGCGACGGGGCAAGGTCCTGACAAGCTCGAGGGTTACTGTCAGTTATACGGCAAGCTCACCGCTGCGTCCGACTCGATAAGTCCACGTACGGTATACGGATGCCCATCTGGATGCTGGACATCTCGCACGGGACCGCTCAGGCAACCTTCGACGCCTCCCGCCTCTGATTCGCGCCCGTACGTGCAAGCCATTTCTTACCGTTTAGTCAAGTTTACGTGCACGCTGCGGGGCTCTCTCTCTTGGCTCTCGTCTCTTCGGGCGTAGCGCAATGAACGCAGAATTGGCCACATTGCTCTTTCCGTGTTCGTCTCCGCCCGCGCCGCGGTCTGAGCTTCGATGTCCGCCGCTCCCGTGCTCTGCTACGCCTTGAGAATTCGGGTCGCGTGACTACCCTCGAGCACCCCCGGCTTTCTGTCATCTCCCACCGCATCTTCCACGGCTCGCTCTGCTGGGGGGAGGGATTGTGGCGGGCTTCGGGTTTCCACGCTGATTGTCACTTGTCCCATTTCCTGGTGCACGTACACGCCCTGGGTCGTCTCGTCGGCCGAAGCTCTAATGCCTCTAGTGGGAGTTATGCCAAGCTCTAGTGCATTCTACCGGCTGCATACCAATGCAGCGTGTGCAACAGCGCCTCACTTCGGCGGACGATGGTGACCCCAACAGCGTCGAACCGAATCCAAAGCGGGTCGGGACCTGGCACAGTGTCTTCTGCCAGGGTCCACCCCGGAAGACGTACGCTCTAGTGGAGTAAGCAGCGTTCTGTGTACACACCCCGTGTCTCGCTGACGCCCTCGCGGTCGCTCGCGGCAGTGTCACCAGGAGCTTCCTACCCCCCTTCCGCTCGCATGCGCGCTGGTTCTAGGTTGGACGCATGCACGGCTCAGGAGCGCCGGGGTGATTGCACTCTGCAGCTCCACTGTTTCTGACGCTGACAGGCTCAGGATCGCCGCAGCGCGCCAGACGGCCATCGACCGTCCGAGGCTCGACCGTCGTTGCGGGATATAGGCGAGAGGCAGCGAGGCCGTCAGGGGACGCGCGGGCGCACGGCGCGTCCTCGGCAGGCGTGGCACGCGCACCCCCAATGACCAGCGCGTCGCCCCCCCGGGCGAGGCGAGTTCGCACCTGTTCCGGGCATGGGGGGCAACCGGGTTGCCCGTTTGGACGGCGCACTGCAGCCGCGGACGGCGTGCGACGCGCTCGAAGGGGGCGTTGTGCTGAGCGCGTCTGCTCCCGACGAGGGGTGATCATCACATGTGCCCCTGCCGAGGGTGGCTCATGCTGCATATACTGACTGGCTGCCAGGTCGCTGGTAGAGCGTGGTACGTGCTTCGCCGGCGACGTTCTGTTTCGGACGAGCTGCGATGTCATCGCCGTGCTGACGCAGAGAGGTTCTGCTAGGCAGCCCAGCTCAGCAACACGCTCGTCCCTGTATGATGCGCAGGCTGGACGCGACGCTGTCGTGTGGGGCTGACATAGAATACCCCGCGACCCTGGGCGCTGGCTGCAGGACATCCTGCAGCATATGAATTGTGCGTGGTTGCCGCGGTGGGGCCCCGGGCGTCGGTGGCTAAGAGAAGTCTGGGGTAAGCCACTTTCCTCGCGCTGTCACCGTGCTGCAGTCTCGAGCCAGGCCTTTCAGCTGCATATAGCTGCGCGCGGACGTCGAAGTTCTCGTGGCCACGCGCGCGCGCGTCCATGTGGGGCGCGAAGCTGGAAGCTCGCGAAGCCGCCCGGTATATTAAACTCGTACGCCCTGAGATGACATGTCGGCTTTCCCGATCGGGCTGTGGCTTATGCAGTGGTCGGCTCTCTATGGGGCAAGTCGTCACTGTGACCGCGCCGGGGTGGATAGAAGATGCCGCTCACGGAGCACGGGACGCTGTGGGGCTGCTTCTGCGGCTGGCGTCCTGTCTGGCTTGACATGGATACGCGGGCCTGGCCAGGCTGGGCCAGCGAGGAACGACGTCGACGTCGTTTCGCCGCAGAGGTGCAGCAGACGAACGGCCTGTAGAGCGCGGAGCGGCATGCTCGAGCTCGTGATCCGTGTCAGCTGGGAGTGGGCCTTCTGACCCTCTGGGCGCGTTCTGCAAGTGGAGAAGGTCCCCGATTCTTGCATGCTTTGCACGCCGCGAAGCTCCCGCTCGGCATGTATGCGCCCAGCATGCCGCGGAGTACGGTCGGGTGGACGACCCTCGAGCCATGTCCAGGCCTGTCAGACACATGTCAGGCGCTGTGCCGTTCGCAGCGCTTGACAAGGCGCACGTCCGCATATGTATGTGATTCTCTGATTCTCATTGCGATGCCACGCGCGACAACGCTGATCAAACAAACGCTTTCCAGACGGATAGACATACAGTCCCGCTCCACTTGGCGACAAATATCCCGACATGCTCAGACGCCTGTCCGGGAAGACTCAATGAGCAGCGCCCCACCCCTCATCCAAAAGCGAGCTGCGACGACTTCCGGGCGCCCGCGAAAAGGAGCATCCTCTGACCCACTGCTGCTTCTCCGCGTCAGGCCGCGATCCGAGCATCACGATCCGTGCTGTAAGTAGGCACCGAGCCCGCGCAACCTCCGACTCCGAGCGCGCATTTGCTAATGGCCAACTTTGTTGCCCCACAGCGCCGCTGCGCTTACAGTTACCGACTTCCCTTCAGGGACATACGTTCAGCGCGGAGACGTAACATACTGTATTCTTCATATGTCTCCGCTGCTGATGACCCCAGTGAATACCGACCTTGAATGTGCATGTGAGCATTCCGTGGCGCGGACGTTTTATGCAAGTGCGTCCCCTCCGGTATTCAACATGCCGTGCACTATTCCAGTCTGTAAGTTACATATGTCCTGGAATCCTCGCATGGGTCGTTCTGGGTTTTGTGCGACGTGTTAGAGCTAGGCGTCAGGCTTACAGGATCTTGCCGGGCAGATAATTCACCCCTCTCCATACGTGTTCTTCATTGCATCCACCTTGGACACAATTGAGCGACCGCGAGACGACCGAGCCAGCTTCGCTACTTGCTGTGGTTGGCTCTAACATGACATTCAATACCGGAGTTCTGCGCACCGGACGCCCTTGGAGCCATACCCGCTCGTTCGCATGCAATACGGGCATGACCTCGAACGCCGGACATGGGCAATGCGCACATGTCGGCCCCGGGTGTTGCCTGGCGCAGCAGTCTGGCGGCCTAACGGTCAGCTCGGCCTGCATCGAACTCTCATCCCGGAGGAGTCCGGCAACTTGAATGTGCTTCCGACATCGGCGTGTGGGTCTTGAACGCGAGAAGGTGTCTGCGTACCGGTACCGTCCCTGACAGCGACATTCTCGCCCCTCAGCGCGCCGTGCAGCTCTCATCCCTCGCAGCTCGCAGCGCACGCCTGGAAAGCTCTGGAGCGCGACCGGCACGCGAACTATTACACCTTTCCTGGACGACTCGCAGGTGGACGTGGGGTGCAGCACACCATAACGGGCACCCGCGCGACGCGCCCACGTCTGGGGTGGACGTGCGCATGCGGGGAATGGGAGGGTGCGGGGGGTGCGGGGGGTGCGACCGTGCCAGGTCCGCCTGGACGCGTCCGCGTCGTCCGGTGGCGCGGAAGAAGCGTTGTGCCAGGCTGCGGGTTACGAGATGGACGCGGGGAAGATTGGGTTTCGTGATGCTCAGGGCGGGGCGACGTTGTGCGGGATTGGTGAGTGACGCGGACGCGCAGGGACGCGCGTCCGGCTTACGCTGGCGTACGGCGTGCGACCATTGGACTGCTGTTATGTCCGGATTTACAGTGATTCGAAGGTGTCAGACACTGCGGCTTCTCGTATGGTACGTTTGTCCTCTTATCTATCCAACATATGCGGTATATGTTTGAACTAACCGGCCCTCATCAGTAGTGCCTATAAGTGTTAATCTGTCCGACAGAGCGTGCACCGCTTACTTGTCTTCCTTGAACAATAGCGCCGCCTCGGAGTTGTAAGTACCATTCGTTCTATGCACAGGCCAGCTTTTATTTACGGTGGCGGGAATGACAGACATCTCAGCCGTACCTATCTCGCTCGTTGGCAACACGGCCGCTCTATCCGTCCATGTTCGTACCTTGCTTGGTTGGTCTTTGAAAGCTGCGATCGTGTTCTTCAGCACCTCGTGCCTAGAGGCCCTCGGACTTCTCAGCCACCGTCATTGCAGCAGTCATAGTGCAAGGTCGATGGAAGCCTGAGTGTCTGGAGAGCGCGTTCATCCGACCTCCACGGCCGTCGGCCGTGCGACTGGCTCCGGTATCTTGCTGCGCCCAAGGGGCGACGCTGGAGGAAGCGTTTGGTCGTCATGATGCGCTTGAAACGTGACGAACGAACTGAGCATCACGAATAGACAGGAGCTACGCATCCGTGTTCGTGAAGATACGCTGAGAACCTGGCGTTCTCATTCTGCATTGACGACCAATGGGTACGACATCTGTTGAACGTACCCTGCCGGCTCTGGTTCCCGGCTGCCGTGGACCTCCGGAACGAGGCTATGTTTCCAGAGGTAGTGCTAACTTATCCGCCAGATAACCGCTGCTACTGTTGGGCTATTCCTAGCTCGACAAAGACGGATGCACCACTGCGACTCGAGGCTACGCCACCGGGAAACTCTGGATAGCGGCCCGTTCGTCTTACGACATACGCTGCTCATCCGCCCGCACTCTGTCATCGCGCATTCACATCGTATTCAACAGGAAAACACACTCGTGTCGCCGAGTGGCACTCTGTCATCGCGCATTCACATCGTATTCAACAGGAAAACACACTCATGTCGCCGAGTGGCGCCCGGCGCCCGGCAGCGACTATAGCTCCCGTCCTATTCCGAGGACGAACAACGCGGGCGGGCGTAGGAGTCGGCACGTCTGCCACCCCGAGTCGTCTCCGCGGACTTGCGCACCGTCGTGGCGGTCTCGCCGACGCAGCACTCCTACAGGTAGCACTGGGCGCGTTCGCTGCCCTTTCGAGCGAGTGAGTCCCGCCCTAGGGCCTGTGATTGTCAGCGCTGACCCGACATTTCTCCTTTGCAGCCGCACAGACCGAGGCGCACGCGCGCAGGAACCTCGAAGGTCCTACGCTATCGGGCTCGCACCTCGGACCGTGCATGCGCACGGTTTTCGAGAGGAAGCTGCGACGAACATGCGAACGCGCAAAGGCAAACGGTAATCTCATTGGCCACACGCGCGGGCGCGGCGCGGCTTCTCTTTTGCATGGGACGGCGCGAGGCGATTGGTCGGGTCGCGGCTAATGCTTGCTCGTCGTCCATGTGCGCGACGAGCACCCAATGGGGGCGATGGGAAGGCAGCGTAAGTCAGATTTCCAACATAAAACGCCGATTGACGCAACAATTCACGGACACCGGCGCGCCCGCCGAGCTATGCAGAGGACCTTTGCGGCCGATAGCGATCGAAATATTGACGACTCGATCGGCAATGCTATCGCGACGAGGAGGCTTCTTGCTTGGCCCGAACGCGACGTCGACGATCGCCACGGTACTGTATGCGCAAGAGATGGCGTCGACGACGCAACGGTCAAGCGCCGCTGCGGCGCGTACGGCACACCGCGACGGTGCGCGATGCGACCGGGGCGAGTACGTCTTCGTTGGTCAGCGCGACGTCGACGACGCGTAATACGCCCGCGCGCGGCGCCGTCCGATCGGACGAAGGACCTGCAGAACGCGCACCGAGCAGGACCCATCGCGCCTTATCGCTCCCACTTCCCGGCACAACGCGGTACGGCTCCAGGCGCACTCGACTCGCGAGCGTCCGCACCGGGCTGCGAGCGGCGGGGAGCCAATGGCGCCCGTGCGCCCGGGGCACTCGCGCCGTGTCCGACGTGCTTCTCCCATGCGTGGGGGCCCGACGGGCCATTCGCGTTCGAGCGCGTTATCTTCGCGCAGGAAAATTTTCTGTCGCATTCAGCCCTGATGCGGTCGCACAGGCTTCGGGCACCCCGCGCGTACCTGTCTGGATGCGCTCCCTGTCTCGAGTCCGGAGGGCTTCGCGCGCCCGTTGGCGCCGGCGTGCGGTCCGTGTTCCTTGTTGGTTCTGCGAGCGGATGCGCTAATGTCGTTTGGGATGCGTCGTTTTAGGCTTTTGCGGATCGTGGCCTGTTCCCTGGGCCTTTGGTGCCGACTGCGGGTCCGTTCGGGAGGCCGATGGACCTTGGGCGCGACCGCTCGCTTCGTGCATCAGCGAGTGTCGGGAGGGAAGGTGGTATCGGGACGCGCTTCCGCACGTCCGGGGCGAGGACATTGAACTCGCGAGGTTGCGCCGGAGGCTTCCTGTAGGTCATCGTGATAAGCATGTCTTGCCTTCTCGCCAATCTCATATTCTAACAGGCATTCAGTCGATGAGGCAGAACCGACGTCAGGGAGTCTGCGGAGTCAGCAGCGGTGCGAGCGAAGCTCCGTAGAAAAGACGGCAGCACTCTACATATGACATAAAAAGAGTATGGTCTTCCCAGGGTCGCTGGTATCTAGCACCTCTATTCCCTGCACGGGGGTAATGGTATCGTCCACATTGCATAGATCACCTCTTAAGATGGCTGAACATCGGTGGCCAATGGCGAGCCGGTTCAGACGTAGAGCTGCCGATCGCCTTACACTCCCGTAATCTCCTTCAGATATTCTGCAAAGAACTTAGCGAGTGCCTCTTGGCGGATGCTATCCGGGAACGACTTACCGCGCGTGAGCTCGAACGCGGCGAACGTGCTGGCCGCCGCGGGTATACTGTAACGCATAGTCAGTCGCGCGGACACGTGTGGGACGGTGACCGATTCATAGTTCTACTCGCCTTCGAAGCACTTGAGGATATTAGACGTTACTGATCAGCGAATATTGCATGAGATTAGAGCTTGCAGAGACTTACGAGACGGGGTCAGGCCGCGGAACAATCCCGAGCTAACGCGATGCACGAGATGTGAGTGAGCACAGTTTCTGAAGAAAGTATGTCTTACAGCCCAGATTCAGTCACGACCAGCTTGAGCTCGCGTGCGATGTATTGGACGGGAGTTCCCTGCGGCGGGGTGGCCCGAAGTTGTATACGTGACTTGACGACGTCTGTCGTACCCTGTTCAATCACGGATAGGTGCGCGTGTTCTTATGGGGCGTACCTAACGGGTAACATGCCAGCCAGTACGCAATCTACGGGATGGTTAGCAAGGAGTTCACGATGAAGGCTCAGCCGAACACATACACCGCCAGTGGAGCCGCTTGCAAGCAGTGCCCATACAGGGATTTGTGCGCCGTAACGCTCCGAGAACTTCCGCTTCGAGATTTCGAAAGCTATACGAGGTGTCAATAGACTGGTTGCTTTTCTGTGACTATATAGCAATCACCTGTGTAGAAGCTAGAGGATGTGCACATCAGCATGAGCAACGAAAGCGCGAGGGAACCTGTTTGACATACCCTGCATACGCCGGGATCTCCCTCGCGACAGTGACCTAAAGGGAACCGATCAACAAAGACACTCGGTATGGGATGAACAGCGTTACCCAGTAGCCACGCATGATGCCCTTCCTGAAACCCCAGTCCCTCCACATCTCGCTCACTACTGCTCTCAAGCGCTTATCGCTGGGGGAGCCGTATTGTCCCTGCATACGGACCTTAAACATCTCGACTGAGATGACAGAACAATGCGTTAAGAGTAAATACACATTGTAGTAGGGGTGCAGCATGCCTGGGCTAGCGAGAACAGCATTGATGGCACCTGCCATGGCTCCTGCTGCAGCAATCTCTTTGAGGGACAGCTGAGGGAACGGAGAGATGATACGCTTTGACACCCCATATGCGGCGAACAATAACGAGTTCACACCCGCTATACCAAGCAACGGGCTAGCCATTCCTGAAACGTTCTAGGTCAGGTCCCGTGCACTGGCCGAAGAAGAGCGGGGCCCACCTTTGTACAACGCGAAGAAGCCCTCCTTGCGAAGGGTCTGAACGAGAATGTCCATGGGACCTTTCTGCATGAATCACATCGGTCAGCACCACGTAGCTCTCTCCGTCGGTCCCAAAAACCGTACAAACATGCCACCTGGATGAAAACATGATGTCAGTGCGAGCTACGCGACCGTGGGAATGCGACTGTACTGGGAGCGGTCTGTGCGCGAGTCTTTATCGTGTCGAGCGGTTGGCCGACAATGACCTGGGCCGCCCCACCCACGCTACCCGCAAGCAGTTCATTGATCGTCGATGCATCCATGTTTGGGGGCGACGACGTGGTGGGGGAAGGAAAGAAGGCGAGCGCGTCGCGATTGCGCGATGCTTGTGCATAGACGCGTTACCAAAACAAGCGTAGTGTCGGTGGCAGTGCTAACCAGTCCAACCTCACCCCCGC
Source organism: Trametes polyzona (assembly GCA_022606195.1). Taxonomy (NCBI): domain Eukaryota; kingdom Fungi; phylum Basidiomycota; class Agaricomycetes; order Polyporales; family Polyporaceae; genus Trametes; species Trametes polyzona. Next base: position 877,368 of record JABYQF010000009.1, on the reverse strand, counting down.
GGCCCGGGTACATACAGTAGCACCCTTTGCTGAGGCGCTGAAATTCCGGGGGCAAGGAGAATACCAAGCGCACGTGTCTTGGTGCTCAAGTGTCTGGCATGAGTATCCAGGGAATAGCGAAAGACTCAGCTTCATATTCGGCGCTTGATCCACGGAGGCCCGTCGGTCACGTGAAGAGCCATAACCAAGTTCGAGGAGCGGCGGGCGCCTCGCAGCTCTTGAAGTCCAACCACCACCATCGCTGCTCCCTCGCTTCTACTACCCAAGTCGCTCTAGTCGGAGCGCTGTTTGATTACAAGTACTATAGTACAACATGGGTCCTGCCGTCCCTTATCCCGGCTCTTCGGTGGTCCAACAATGCCTCAGAGTACCCGAGCTTCAACACATCGTCTTTGATTTGCTACATGACCAGCCGGAGGGTCCCTCCACTCTTGCGGCTCTAGCACGTACAGCGCGGTTCTTCCAAGAAGTTGCGCTTGACACGCTCTGGAACGCTCAGTCATCTCTCGTCCCGCTCGTGAGGTGCTTCCCTCCTCATCTATGGACGGAATCTCGAGACGACGATGCAATTCGCGTCGTGGTGAGCTTTCTGTTCTAGGAGTCAGTCGTTCGGTGTTGATTCTTGCTCTCCAGAGTATGGTTGCGTTGCCAACGGCTGACGATTGGACCCGCGTCAAGTTGTACGCCTCTAGGATACGGATCCTCCGCCTTGGCCTTTCCTCCGCCAGCGCACGGCATCTGGAGGGAAAGCTATCGGGCGAATCCTACGTCGTTTTGAAGGAATCGTTGGGGCTGGAGCCATTCTTGCCGAACTTGCACTCGTTCGAGTGGGCGCAATCCCAGACGAATGAGACTCACGACGTTGTATATTTCCAGCTCCTGCTAAACCCGCGCGTCTCCACGATGGAACTCGTCATGAAGAAATGGAGCGATAAGTCTGTTCAGGCTGTTGCTTCCGCACTCAATGAGTACAGGCCGACGGCACACCACCTCCGCTCTATCACGTTCACATGCCCCTCGTGTCCTCTCGTCGAGAATGCCATCCTCGCGCTTGCGCAGAGTCGGCCAAACCTGCAAGATTTGGTCTGTACATTGGAGAGCAAGATGTCGCTTCAGACGGTCACCTATCTGTCGAAGTTAAATAGCCTGCAACGGGTTGCCATCCACGTCGATCGAGAGACGGCGCAGGAGGTCTTGGAGCAGGCGAAGAATACCAGCGGAACCTTCTTCTCCGCGCTGCACTCCCTCGCGCTTCACACGGAATCCCTCGAGATTTGTGAAGATTGGCTATCGACAATTCGCAGTCCTTGTCTGGACTGCCTCTCGTTCATCGTCGACGAGCCACCAAAGGCAGCCACACTGCACGACTTCTTGGTCCGCCTTGCCTCGCGCGTCCTGCACAGTGGCGGAGTGCGCGAATTGCGCTTCGTTTCCACCAAACCTGCCCCGCGAATGTTCGCTGAGCACACCGTCACGCCCGCCACGCTCGAGCCGCTCCTCCCGCTCGACCTCGTTGCCCTCCGCCTGGAGTCCGGCGCGGCTGTCGACGTCGATGACGCGTTCATTGAGCGTGCATCTCGCGCATGGCGTCGCTTGCGCGTCCTCGAGCTCGGCGCGGAGCTGCGTCGGTACGTCATGCACCCGCGGGTCACGCTCACCGGGCTGCTGCCGCTGGCCGAGAATTGCCCGGACATGGAGGCCCTCGCGCTCCCATTCGTTGCGGACGCGAGCGCGTACCAGTCAAAATTCGATGCGGGCGACCGCCCCTTCGACGGACTCTCGTTCAAACTTCGGCCTTCGTTCACACTGGGCGTTGGCGGCGCGGTCGTCAGCGACGACACCGAGACGTTTATCCTCGCTGGCGTGCTCTCGGATCTATGTCCCGGCCTGAAGACGTTCCAGACCGCTTGGGACCGTGCAGGAAAGGTCGTGGATGTGGACTCGGCGACGCTAGACGTCGAGCGACAGGATATAGCGGACCGATGGCGCCAGGTTGATAGATTTGTGGTGGAGATGGCGCGCGTGAGGCGACAGGAGCGTATGTGGCTGGAGTGGGTGTACAAGCTTGCTTAGGCTCTTGGTGCGGACGTGTCTTCTACGTATATTTTTTCCTCTGCCGCGCAATGGTCTCAGCACTTGGTCCACTCGCGCAGTATCTAGCTTCTTGAGATGTATATCACATATCTTGTCGTTGGTTATATGAATTGCAAGCTATCTACTGCTGCAAGCGTCAGAAGGTACCGTCAAGAATGAAAACAACCTGCATCTTTGTTCGTGGTGGACGTGAGTCCCAAGATGGTTTGGATTGCAGAGTGACGTACCGGCGATACGGAACCCCCCACCCAAACCTGCAGCCATCGACATGAGCATGTAGCTAGACACAAGAGAGCGAGTGGTACACCAGCCTCCAAACTTCATTGGGCTCTTGAAGGCGCTTGGAACATCTCTGTCTGTCTTCTTTCGGATTGCCCAGTCCACCCGGAGCCGTCCTCCCTCTCATTACGTCCTAACTCCATTGCGTCCTAACTCCATCGGTGTCCTCGCCTCTTGTAGCTTGAGCCATCCGTAGCTGTTCGTCCTCCCGGATACGCTGGCAGATACGAAGGAGGCCCTGAACCGCCCGCCATTGACCCACATGAGGTGAACAGAAACCGTAGCAAGTCACCGAGAACTTCGGGTGCGGAAAGATGCGAGCGAGAAAAGCAGCCATGAATCGCGGTTCGAAGTCGGATTGTGATCCCCTGCCAACGCACAGCCGTTGCATCACCGATGTGCTTGCCTTCTTCGCCAGGGCTCCGTATATCTCCTCCCGCTGATAGTCTGCATCGAACGCAACCTCTTCCACCCAGGTGCAGCCGCCGAACGCAAGAGTCAGCTCGGTGAGCTTTGGACAGTGGATGGCGAAAAGAGGGAGGACACGGATGGTGGGCAGCCTGGCGCTGTCGACAATGGCATTGTCGGATTTACTGGTGGTTCCGACCTCAAAAGCGGTGAGATGCGCCCAGGCTGTCGCCATCGAACTGAGAGCCGCCTCGTCCAAGGTATATTCGCAGGGTAATGTGAGCCTGAAGTCTCGCATCTCATTGAAGTCGAGAAGAGGGCGCAAGTCCGCTGGACGGAGGAACCATTGAGCGCCGTCGACTGAGCCCCGAGAGTCATATGTCAAGTGCAAAACATGTAGAGCACTTGGCGAGAATTGGTAGCGTATGGATCCAAACACGTCGAGGAGACGTTGGCCAGGAAGGTCACCGTCTAGCAAAGTCAGGCATACACATGAGGCGTGCGGGATCTCTACTGCCCTGCTCAAGGCGACATAGGCGTCCACGGACGAGTTAAATCGGAGCTCTTGAGGCCGCGCGGCTGCTCGAGAACGGCTTTGCTGGGAGAATGACCGTCCGAGGTTCGAAAGTGTTGAATCGTCTTGGAGGTACACTTCGAGTGAATGTATGGTGCTCAAGGATAGGAGGTGGATTATGACATGACACGGTAGGGGAATCGTCGCACAGGAAAAGCGAGTGAGAGTGGATGTAGCAGTTGCCAGCTTGGAGACTGCCAGCGTGGCCACGGGAAGAGGGGCGATAGCTTTCACAACCAGCAGTGTACCATCCCAGAGAGTGACGTCAGCCAAAGCCGAGAAGCGGTGCGTGGCAATGCTCAGGCATGCCTGCAGCGTTTGTTGATCGTCCACCAAATTCCGGGCATGCTGCAGCCCTAGCATGGTGACATTCCCGCCTACACAGAAAAGCAAAGATGGAAGACACTTTATCGAGAGGAGCTTGTAGCTGAATTCCAGGGTACGCAGTCGGGGAAAGAGTACGAAGGTGGGTCGGAGGGCGCAGACCATTTGCCATGCAGATTCAGACATCCGCTCAACTTGAATTTTGCTCTTAGACTTCTTGTTGCTTTTCTTGCTCCATGGCAGGAGACCGTTGAGTTCTTGGACGTAGGAGGCATACTTCAGCACAGACGTCCAGTCGTTTGGCATGAGAACGCGGGTAAGCTCCTACTTTCCTCGAAGGTTACGGAGCGCAGCAGGAGAAGTGGGCCATCTGGGTTAGTAATCTGAGCAATGAGGACCAAATGATGATACCCACAAATTTTCCCTCCAGATTGACATTCCAAGCGTCTTCAGGGAAGCACCTGAGGAGGTGTACGAGACTGTCGAGGCTAGCCCAGATCTGTTCGATCGCCAAATTGTGGATCATCCTAGTGGTTGTCGCCAAAGAGCACAAGGAGGGCCGATCGGCATGTTGGCATACGAGTCGGAGAATGTCTGGGAGAGTCAGGGCCTTGTGCATGCTCAGCGGGGCTGGTGGGGTGGAAGGAGAGAGTGAAGACATTGAAGTGGACTGGATGCGGTCAGCCAGAAGCCTCCTGGTCAGTACTACTTGCTGTCGCTAGAGGGGCCGAGGACGGTACCTGGTGAATGTTCTGGGATCGAGTGGGCGGGCGGGAGGCAAGGTAGCTATACACGAGTTCAGCGTTCGCCAAGGTCGCCGTAGCGGAGTATGATCCAGCCACGAAGGGGCGTGTTGCTGCGGTCGTACAACTGTACGTACCGCAGCAACACGCCGGAACGTGATGCCGAACGCGAAGCCGAGATACGTAAACCCTGATGCTTGGGCAATGCCCCTGTCGGGTGCAGCACAAGTACCAACCAGGGGACACAGGCGGAGATTGCTGCTGTGGAGCTGAGGGTAGCTTCGACTCGACGCTCAATATTGGCTCCGTGCTGCACCAGTACTGAGCATATTGTCTGATATCCGCCTGTGTTTTCCGTGTCCGAGAACTCGTTTCATAGCACACCGTCGTTACCAACGGTGTGTGTATCTTGGGCTGAGGTCAGCACTTCGAGGATGAAAACAGATATCTCAGCTCACCGGAGCGGGTGCGTTCCGAGCAACTACCTGCGCACCTGCGCGAAAGTTTGAGGGGCATCACGCAACACGGCGGTGTCAAGGATCCCTTTTCCCACTAAAGGTACGCATACAATAGTTGTGAAGAATGTGGTGCTCATCGATGTCTGTCCATGCAGCAGCAGTGAATGAGAACAGTCCGTGATGATCCCCTCGCCTCCGTCGTCGCCAAGCACCGTATCAGTAAATAGAAAGGAAAGGAAGCGAAGCGTTTCACAGAACGCAGAGCGAGAGCAGTAAAGCGAGCGTAGGGAGTGCAAGCGCGCGCCACCGTCCGCCGTGGCCCAGCGCCCGCTGAGCCGAGTTCGGACGCGGCGAGGGCGACGCGGCAGGTGCGACCGCGGCGCCGGTAGGTGCGGATGATGGCGTGGGGGAGGCGGGAGAGGTGGCAGCGGCAGTGGTGGCGAGCGGGGACGGGGTAAGAGGGGACGATGTACGGGCCGGGGCTGGTTTGGACGAGGTCGACTCGCCCGGGGCGTCCGTGGCGCCCTCGAGGATCAGGCTACTTGCCGTAGGAGCAGAGTCTGCCTTGGCTGTAAGATCGGCGGGATCGTAAGTTACTGTCATTCTGGAGAGTAGAAGGCTTGGAGTAGACGCACCTTCAAACATCCCTCCGGCCTTTTGAGCATCTTCGACCGCGTCGTCGAGCAGGGCTTCGGCGTTCTGGGGAACGAGCGACACGAAGCCCATTCGGGGTGGATCAACCGAGGGGTGCGTGAGGTTGCCATAGTAGAAGACGACCATGTTGCTCTTCAGGAACGGATCGCCGAGATTCCAGCTGAACAGCGCACCCAAGCTCGGCGGGTCCGTGCTGACGACGCTGCTAGCGACGCAGTTTGTCGCGTCGCCCCGCTTGTGCTGCGAGATGAAGTCGCGCGGGTCGACGGGGAAGAGCTTCCCGCCGATTTGGAACGAGAGCGTGTGGCCCTCGTCGCAAGGAAGGAGCGGCTGTGCGTTCGGGTTGGCGGCATACGCGGGCGAGACGGTAGAGAGAATGTTGTTGACGACGTCGGATGGTCCGCGCATGAGGGAGTTGCCCTATCACCGGAATTTTAGCCCTGAGGGGAGATTACGTTGGATGAGACTTACAGTGTCAATGAGGGCGGAGACTGAGGGCTTCTTAATACCGGTGGGCTCTTGTGTGGAGTCGGCCAGCTTTTTGCCATCAAGGTAGACAGCATCAATCTCCACCTCCCATCGACTATATATCATGTGAGCAGAATAAACAAAGCAGTGAGCGTTTGAGCCGTACTCACAGGGGGTACTTCTCATTGGGGGCAAACGAAGGGGCCTCGAGACCACCGTCAACAGGGTCATACAACCGAACGGGAACCCAGGTAATCGTCGAGTTGTCCACATCCTCGGGGAGTTGTCCAATGGTAATCTGACCCTCGCCAGAGACATCGATGGTATTGCGTTGCAGGGTAATCTATAACACTCTGAGAAGAATAAAGTGCGCAGAGAGGACGCGCTACACTGACTGCAAACAGAGGGTCGTCAATCTCGTCAGCCAGGATTAGACGAGGTACTATAGGGCCAGATTTGGCCGTTTGCTCGACGAACGTATCGGTACCAGACGTGCTTGGAAACTAGTCCGTGTCACAATGAGCCGGCTTGCACGATGCTCAAGTCGCGAGGACGCACCTCTGCACTGATGGCGGCTGCTTGCACGAAACTGGTACAAGTGTATCAGCACCGCTGTACAAGAATTATCGCGAGTACGGGAGGCGGGACTCTGTCCGCAGCCACCGATGGCCAGAGGCATCCGTTAAGCTCATGGACTAGAGGTCCAGTTGTCGCACACGTATTCTCAATCCATAGTAGAAATCGATTGTACCGAACAGCCTTCTGGACACCCTCAAAACGGCAACCGGTCCAGATCCTGAGGACTCGTGCGAGTGGCGGGGGTATACGAGGTTCCCAATCCAGCTATCGTCGGAGCGAGCACACTTTTCTCGACGAACGTACCTTTGTGCAGGGAAACCAAGACCCAAGATACCCGCACCGCCGTTCCCAACAGCAGAGTTGTTGGTGTCGTTGATTGCGGCGAGCGTTTGGTCCTCGAGGGTAAGGCCAGCAAGGGTGACCGTATCGCGACCGACGGGGCCGTCCGCGTGCGTTCCGGTTGTTGAGTCTCCATACCTCAGGTTAACGGAGTTGCCCGAAGGCTTGAAGGATTCCGAGACGTCATACGGCTTTGCGTTCGACTGACGACACTGCTTGGTGCGACATGCGGTTGACATGACCCAGAGGTCGCTCGAACCAGTGTCTGCGCCGCACAGTCAGATGCTGGACATGTGACGTCTCCGAGATTGACGGAGAGGACGTACCGAGGTTGACGGCGGTGGTGGAGTTGCCGATGGTGACAGCCACAGTATAGAAACTGTGCGTACATATGAGTCCACAGCCGCGAATACGTTGTCGCCGTCCTCGCTTGCGCCACACTCACAGGTCTGCGCTGTCCCCGAGGCCCACAGTTCCGCCCAATACCTCGCCATCGTCGGCATCCCTTGCGGCAACTCTGCGCGAGTGTCTGTTGAACGGCAGGACGATCCCACCTTTCCGCGAGCGAGGGGAGGTCGTCCGGGCAGGGAGGGGGAGCGCGGGGACGAGAGCGGGGAGGAGGACGAGGAAGAGGGTGCACCAGCTAGACGTATACATCGTGAAGACAACAAATAGCGGGCGACCTGCGCAGAGAAGGAGAAGAGTATACCAGATAGCGAGAAAAGAAGAGTCCCAGACGAAACCGTGCAGCCTTCCTTCGACCGACAGGGAGGTTACAACAGAGAGTCGGCCAGCGCGGACGTGCCATCGTATATATAATCCCGGCCGTCTGCAGTTCAGGGGGCGGTACGGGGCGGCTGAGCAGGGTGCCTCTTCCTCGGTGACGGTGGTAACCAACCAGAGCGCACATCTCATCAGACCCGGCTCTCTGGGCGCAGACGCCCGATAAATCCCGCTCACTCGTCCCCCATTGGCCCTCGTCCTCGTCCCGGTCGATGGGCAGGTACACTCACCGTTGCGGCCAAGGCGCGGCCAAGAGTACAAGACACGCTTGCGTCCTACCCAGGAAAAGTTCGGGCTGGGTTTCGTATACTTGTCTCGTACATACCCACCGTTCCACGTCCGTGGAAGCTGCGCAATGAACGTCGCGTCGGCTCAATACACCACCCAGGCGGCACTCGTCCGCAGTCCCACCTATACTTAACCATCCTCTATATCTGCCAGCCGGTAGCACCCAGCAGCAGTTCCCGATCTATGGCAGGTCAGGGGCTTTGCCATACTGGTTCACCGGCATGTTCACATGTCATGTCGTCCACCATGTAATGGATGCGTGCGCTATCGAAGGCAACACGGGGGATCGCCTTCGCAGCCAGCTGAGGCCCCGACGATACATGCTTGCAGATCCCCAAGCGAGTAACCGCTATGATACCAGTGCTCGACTGGCGAGCCTCTCACATCGCTGAGCCAACCACGACTCTCCGTCAGTGTTTGACGGATGGGCGAATGCACAGCTGCCGTCATCTCCCTGATGAACACGCACACATCAGATACACAATCAATTACTCGTACACACCAAGCAAAGGCGGAGGGAACCGTCCCCCGCCGGGCCTTCCCATGCCCCCCAATCCTCAGTGCAACGTGCCCGCGACAAGCTCCAGGATCTCCCGCGTACTCTTGCGCGTGTTCGCAATGTCCTTCGCGATGGGCTGCCACGCGGGGCCGTACCGGGGCTCGGCTGCAATAGCCTTCTTAATGACCTCCTCTTGCTGCTCCTATACACGGGAAGAATACCCGTCAGCGACGCGAACACGAGCAGTCGAAATGAGCACCACCACGCACCGCCGTCCCGTGTTGCCGCTCGAACTTCAGCCACCACGCCCAGATGTCGCCCCAGGTGTCGCTGGGGTTCTCGTTCGCGGACACCGCGCGCTCGAACCAATGTCGTGCCTTCTCGATCTTGCGTTCCGCCCAGAATAGCCGTGCGACGCTGCACAATACCCACGGGTCGCTCCCGGCCTTGCGAAGGGCGTCCGCTGAACGCGCCTTGCGGGTCGGCCGCGGCTCCGCCCAAATTGCCATCGACCACAGCAGGCCCGACGTTGGACACTCTTGCAACCCTGCAAAAGCAATTCCGTGCGGTCAGCATCAACGCGCAGCAACGACGCGGGACGTAGAAGATGAGAGGGAACGCACCTCTCGCTAGGACGGTCTTCGCTTGTGCAGCGCCTCCGGAGCGCTCTTCAACGCCGACCGCTTCCGCCCAGAGCACGTCGTTGCCCGGGTTCGCCAAGCGAGCCTTGTCGAGCAGGGCGCGTGCCTTGATGCTCTTCCCGTCAGCTTCTTCGAGCCGGCTGGCGAGTATCCAGAGATTGACGTCTTTCGGGCACGCCTTGATGCCAGCCGCGTACGACGCGCGCGCGGCAGCGATGTCCTTGCGCTGCTGATGGATCTGTCCTTGGATCATGTACAGCTTGGCGTACTTGGGGTATTTCTTGATCGCTGTGGCGAGCGTCTCGAGTGCGTTGTCCAGCTGGCCTTGTTGCCGCTCGAACACGGCGGACTTCATCCAGATCTGTACAAGTGTGCGAGCGGATCAGAACGAGGAACGGGCATGTCGGCCAAGGGTGCACAGCAACTCACCCTCTCGGTATCTGCTACAGTCCGTGCACGGACGAGCAGCTCCCTCGCGACCTCGAGCTCGCCGTTCTCTGCCTCGAGCTTGACAGCTGCGAGCCAGATCTGCTCGCTCTCGGAGTTCGCGACGAACGCACGCTCGAGCACCTCGCGCGCTGCGGGTACGTCGCCTGCCAGCCACTTCTCCTTGGCCCACATGAGCCACAGGACCTCCGCCTGCGGACAGTGATGAACGGCGCGCTCGAGGATGGCGTTGAGCGACTCCCTGACAGGGATGTCGCGGTTAGCGATCGCGTATCGACACATGTGGGGAAAGATCACGCACTTCGTCCCATGCGCCTTCTCCAGATCGGCGGCCTTTCGCCACAGGCTTTTCTTGTCCGGAAATACCCTGAGAGCGTAGGCGAGGATCGCCCGGGCGGCACCGACGTTGCCTTTCGCCTCCGCCGCCTCCGCATCGCTCGTCCAGGTGTCGAGCCTGTCCTCCTCCTCGACGTCCATCGCGATCGTCGCCTTTATGATCGCCTCGCACGTCCGGATGGCGCCCTCGTTCTCGCACCGCTCCGCCTCCTTGAGCCATTGCTCGCGAGTGAGCAGGACTTGGTGTCGGCGGAGCTCGCGCACACCGGCCTCGATCGTCTTGTCGACCGCCGCTAGTTCCTTGTCTCGCTGTTCCTGCGGCTTCTCGGTCGCGTACGCTTCTTGCTCGAGCAGACGGCCTGCAGCAATCCAGATCTCGTGACTGGTGGGAACCGCCTTGCGCGCCTTGTTGAGCACGGCCTTCGCCTTGTCGGGGGTCTCGAGACGGGCAAGTGCGAGCCAGAGTTCAACCGACTGAGGTATGACCTCGACGGCACGAGAAAGGAGGATACGTGCATCGACCGCGGAGGACTCCAGATTCACCGTTTCCTTCCATAGGCGCACAGAGTTCGGGATGTGCTCAAGCGCTGGATAGTGCGTGGTGAGCCCACTGGTCATACCCGAACGGTAAGTCGGTCCTACCTTTGCGCAGAACTCGTTTCTTTGCCTTCACGTCATGCTCCAAATCGGCGGCTGCCATCCAGATCTTGACGCTCTGGCCGACATGTTGGACGGCATTCGCCAAGATGACCTTCGCGTCATCGTTGTTCTGTGTGAAGCGGGTGAGCCAGTTGATCACTCGAATGTCCAGGTTATGCACACACATGCAAGCGCGCGGCCTCAAGCCACACATCTTCGTTCTTGGGACACTGTTCGCAGCCTTGCTTGATCATCTTTCGTGCGGCGACCATCCGTCCGGCATGCTCCTCCAAACGCGCAGCCGCTATCCATCCAGGGGCATGCTTGGGATTGGACTTGACGAGAGAGTCGAAGAGCATGCGTGCCCGCTTGATGTCACCAATCTCAGCATCCGTCTTCAGCACAACGCTATCGAGCGAAGTGAGGTAACCTTTCGGATCAATGGCCGTTTGCAGGCCGGTCGAGGTAGCGGTGCCGGACACCTGAACAAATGAATGAGTGTCTGCTAATCATAGCAGGTGGTGTCTTGGGCACGTACCTGGTCGAGCTTCAACGAGAGGATCTTGTCACGAGCCTGGCTCATCTCCGCAAAGTTGGTAATGGTACCGTTGTCCGCAGGAGTCTCAAATCCGCCAGTCTATGACGATGATTATCAGCTCTTCTCCCGCCATGAATGAGATGGGACACGGGACGTACTGCCTGTTGTCGGGAGTCGAGAGAGGTTTCGTACTCGTTACGAGCCCTGTCTCCGACAATGACGCTGTCGGATACAACGAATGACCTCTCGTCCTTTTTACGCTTTTTCCTCGTAAGATTGCCCACCTCAGGAATGCTCTCCCATTCTTCGTCTGTGACCACGGCGAGGCCTCGTTTCAGGTCGGCGAACTGCTGCTGAATCTTTGGACGTTCGGCTCGGTGCTTCGCTAGCTCCTCGTTCTCTCGTGCCTCTCTGCAAATACAGGGCTTCGTCAGCATACCACACGTTGGTTGAGCACGACGCAAAGAACGCACCTCCGCGCACGCCGTCGTGCATCCATGTTCTTGTCCACCTGCTCGTATATCCTGTCCGCCTCCTCGTCGTCCGCCTCGTATGTGGTCCCAGCGAAGAGTCCATATTCGTTGTCGGGGTCTTGGAACTGGTCCGGGTCGACCTCTACCTCCTCTCCACGCCTTGCCTGCGCCTCGCTGCATGGCTCAGTCAGTAAGTGTGCACATAGACGTGTGTTCCGTGACTCACGCAATGACTTCCGCAGAAGGACCCTCACGGGCAGGACCAATATCAGATCGAGTGGTGAATCCGGATGCACTGTAATTGCGGCGTCAGCATGCAGCGACCGGTAATCGGACTAGTTGCGCTCACCCTCGACCAAGACCAGCGACGTAGGATGCCGGCGCCGGCATTGAGAGGAACGCCAGCTTGTTCGGTTTGTCTTTCGCAGCCATATTGGCGAATCGTGAAGTTCAGGAGAAGAAGGATGGGCGGGTGTGGCTGCTGCCGCGAGGTCGTCGAGGTTCTCCGTAGGTCGTGCTCAGTAATAAGCGCTGGCGCTTTCCTGACGATGGGCCAATAGGCGCTAGTATATACTACTCTTGGACCTGGACTATTCAGCTTGCGCTCTCACTCTCAAAAGGCTTTCCAGAATCTTACTCAAGTCGATTCGGCCTAAAGGTCTCCTTCATCCTAAGAAGACCGCTAGTGTGCCGGTAGTTGTGCTTGTGGTAGTGCTCTTGCGTGGTCATGACATGAATGCGTCCCTCTTTACTGCAAGTACTATGGGCCTTGGGGACAGCACCCCAGAGGATGCGCGACAATTCAAAGCATAGGATCGCAACCTTTGTGCTCAGTCGTGGAATTCGTGCAGTATACTCGAGGTAAGTTCATCTTTCCATAACACCTGGGCCATATCACCAACGGTTAAGTTAGAGCACAGCCGCTTCACCCACGTCCACACCCTCATACTTCGCGAACCCCTCCAAGTACTTGATCCAGCGGCCGCCGTCCCAGCTCTTCAGGTCCTGCCACTCCTTGCTGTCCTCGCCAAGGATAGCCCGGATCCATAACAACCAGCTCGCGACCGTAACGTCCGCGTAGCCAATCCTGTCCCCCAAGAAGAACGGCTTGTCGACACCATCGGCCTTCAACCAGGACGCGAACGTGCTGAACACCTTCTGCACCTCGGCCCAGTGCTTCTCGCGTTCAGGGCCCGGAGGCGCGAGCTCCTCGAGCTTCGAACCGAACGCTACCTCACGCGTCGCGCGGAAGTACGCCTCGGAGCGGGGCGGGAGGTGCTTCAGGACCTCGGGGATGACGACGAGCCGGAGGTCGCCTCCGCTAAGCCGCGCGTGAAACGCGTAGTTGAAGGCGGCGTGCAGCGCGTCCGTCCCCGCGGGGATGAGCGAGGGTGTGTCGGGGTACGTCTTCTCGAGGTAGCGAACGATGGTGGCGGACTCCGCGAGCGCCGTCTTCGTGTTCGGGTCGTAGATCGCTGGGAGGGTGTAGAGCGGCGAGCCGTCGGCCTTGTGCTCGGTAGGTAGCGCGCCGACCTTGCGCAAGACGGCCTCGATGTCCGGATACTCGACCCAAACGGTCTTGTATGGGATACCCTTCACGTTCAGGGTGAGTCTGGGAATACGCTATGAGTTCTTGTTGTTAGATGACCGCGGTGGTCAGGCTCCTCCGACCTGGTTTTCCACGTATTGGGTGACCATGTCTTCGGCGGCGTATCGTTGCTAGGGATATCATAGAATAGGATAGGCTCTGGCATGGCGGATATGAAGGCGCGGATGCTAACGCTAGGTATAGGGGCGGCGCTGGCTGCACAGTGACACTGTATCAGATCCAGCCGCCTATATACTGCAATTGCGGCTGCGACTGGTGCATGTCGCCTAACGGGTCGATCGGGTGGCTCATAGCACGTCACTGGCTAGTGAAGCCGCCACAGGCCTATCGATCCAGTGGTAAGCCATCTTCTCAACGCTGACATACCCGGGCCAGACGCCCTCGACTTATCAAGCAAGATGTCTCATGATCAGTGAGTACTGCGCGCGAGGAGTTCAAGGACACATTGCAGCAGTACTGATGTATTCTATACCTTCAGGCCCCTGCTTCTGTTGCGCGTCCTTACGTGTGTTTCTATGCAATAGTAGGCAGTCTCGAGCGACCTGCCCCGAAATTTAGCGAGTGCTACTACACGCGCTACCGGGTTGAGAAGGCTTTCACATTGGTACAACTGACAGCTATGATACAGAAATGTTACACACAACACGTGAGTTCCTAGAAATAAAAAATCAAGAGCACACCATTGTCCACCAAGAAAGTCCGCCCTGAGCATACTCCCTAGACGTCGGTGACTTCCACCAGCGGACCTCGCCGGTCGCATACCCTCGTCCAGTCCTTCACTTCGCTTACGCGGATGAGAGGGACCGCACTCGTCTGCTGGACATGGTCTCCCGGTGGGGCGACGACGCCTCCCTTGGAAGAGGAGGCAGCGACCGCTGCGTAGGTCTTCTTCGCCGTCTGAGGCTGCCACTCGTCGTCCGACCTCGTCCCCAACGCCGCTGTGGCCTGCTCCTGGCCCGGTTCCGGATCGCCGTGGTCTGGCTCCCCGGCATCGTCGTTGCTGGATGACCCGTACCCCTCCTCGTCATCCGCGTCGCAATTGGACTCGTTGTCCGAGATGTCCGAGCCATCGACGTTCCCGACCTCGACATCGTACGCCCCTCGAAGGAGCTTCGCCAACAGCGTGCGCACTCGGATCACGCTGGTGTTGAGCGGAGGAGGGGTCTGCACGCGTTGGCCGAGACGCGAGGTCCGCCCAGTGGCGTTCTCTTCGGACGTGGACGCGGGCTGGTCTGTCGGTGGCTTCCGCACAGGTGGGTGCGCGATGTGTCGGACGGGGAGGATGGGCTCGTCGGCGACGGTATAGTCCTCGTCGTCGTCTGTGTCGCGAAAATCGCCGTCACGCATGCGCGCGATGCGGCGAAGGCCCCGGTTCCACTGCAGCTCCATCCGCATGAAGTCCGGGTGGGCTTCCGGCCGGTCGTACTCCACGCCGAACCCCTCCATGTACCCGGGGGAGCCCAGGACGGCGATCATGGACCATCCCGTGGGCGGCGGAGACTGGGGAGACGACAGCGGAGGCGAGGCGGAGAGGATCGACTCGGTAGCGCTGTCGTTGGACCCGTTGGACCACAACGAAGGAACGGGGGCGAAGCTGGCCCCGCGCCGAAGAGTGAAGAGCCTCGGGAAAGGCTTTGCAGGAAAGACGGGATCGCTCCCCTCCCACTGCCGATGATCCCCGGATGCATGGCCGTTATCCGGGGATGTCTTGCCCTCCACGTTCTTGTGCATACTGTCCTCGTACACCTAGACATACAGCGTCGAGGTGAGTGAGACGCGACACAGTTGATTGGCTGGCCACGAGCTCACCTTCGTGAACAGGAGGAAGGGTCCGTTGATGGAGCGCTGCATTCGCTCTGGTCTACCGTCCCCCTGGTGCTCCTGGACAGACGGAGCCCCCAATGACCGGGGAAGCGGGTTTGCCTGGTTTGCGGGCACGGGGCGGGCGATAACGCGCGAGAAGGTGCTCATGTCGGCAGTCGGGACGGCAAGGTGCAGGGTCGGGGGCGACCTCGGTATACGGGTGACCGCTCGGTCGGGTTGGAAACGAAGACGGCGCCCGATGTGTCCAGAGAGGTAAGTAGAGAGTCGAGCTGTGGTGGACCATAGCGCGACGACTGGGCGGGCTTTATAGGTCGCCTGAGGGCGGAGTGGCGCACTTGCTTTGTGCGTGGATGCTGTCCAGGCCGGCGCATTGAACACAATGTGGCATCGTAGTTTCTCGGACCACGCTCGACAAAGGCTTTGTGCGCTTTATCTCAGTGTCAGAGTTTATGTTGTTCCGTCATCCATCTCAGCCTCGAAACTTTTACCTGAGCTTGCATGTTGACGGTCAAGGTGTGCACTATAATAAAATAGCCAACCTGGTGGAATTCCAAGCAGTGGTGCTCAGCACCAGGGCGCCAATGGACCTGCAAGCGCCCATGCAGATTTATGGGCGCCTATGAAGGATTCACCGCGGTTGCCGGATGTGTGTGGCTTGCTGCCGCCCATCCTCGACCCTGTACATCGCCGTCGGCTCGCTTTCGTCTACATACTCGCGCTGGGACGCGAAGACATGACGGCCTCTTGTGGAAGCCTCCCTACTCATGCCTCAGCCTGACGACGACGGAGCCTCAGCATTCGATCCTGCCTCCGCCTATCTTGCGCTATACACCGACCACCTCGAGCAATTCCGAGCACACCTTGCCGGGAGAGATGCTCCCGAGGCTGCACCAGCCTCGTACCTTGCACCCAATGCGTACTGGTTGTCATCTGAGAAGGACGCGTTCTTCCGGGGTCTCGCTATCCACTCTCGCCTACGGCCGGACCTCATTGCCGCAGAGGTGAAGACGAAGACGGTACCGGACGTATGCGTCTACCTCGCCCTACTCGAGCAGGCGGCTCACGATGCATCAAGCGGCACCGTCTATGTTGGCGCGGAGAAGAGCTCTCTCGATCCAAGAGTACCGCGGAAGGATCTCCCCTCAGCCCTCGAGGTATCAGCCGACTGGATCGAGGTGGAAGAACGTGTGGCTAGTGCCCTCGTCGGCTCTGAACCAGTGCTCCGCCAGGAGATGTTAGCCAGGGAACGAGCGCGCCAGGTCCGTTCTCGGCAGAAGTCATTCCGCGCTCGCAAGGGGGAGGCTCGTACAGCGTCCAACGAACGTGATCGGGAAGGCGAGAAACAGAGGCGCAAGGAGTTTGATGCTTGGGTAGAGGAGAGTGAAGCTCGATGGGCGGCGGAGGACGCCTGGCACTCACTCGACCACGCCAGCCTGGCCGCTCTGGACAGGATGCTCCGAGAAGACGAGGAGGGCTACCCCACAGCCGACCCTGCTGATCACGATCAGGGTGAAGTCCTTGCCGAGCAGCATGTCTTCCCGCCTCTGGAGCCTGTGGCGGCGAGTGCGACGCAATCAGCGGCCTGCATGCCTGCTCCTGGCGTTGCCGATGAGTTGATCGACCCAATGCTGCTCGAGATATCTCGTCCAGGCACCTCTACGTCCTTTGTTGCGACGTCAATACACCCTGTTGACGAGGCGACCGCTCCCCTCCCTGACCCGGTCAACCCATCCGCCCAGTCTCAAGCTCCTACATTCTTCACGCTCGTTTCGAACCCCGCGCCCGGTCTACTTTCTCCTGCAGACATTGACGCTGTCCCTCTTAGAACGTTAGAGGATGAGTCGGTGGGCGACGCCCTCGAAGAGGACATGGCATCCATGTCTCCTGTCTCACGGCGACGATTTCAGAAACGACTTTATATGCGCCGCAAGCGTGCTCAGAGATCCGGTGCTGTCCCCGATGAGCATACCGCCCGATTGAAGCCTGGCCGGAAGCCCAAGCAACGCCCGTCGAAGACAGGGAGCAAAGGCGCTCCGCGTGCAGAGTCTCCAACCCCTAGCTCTCCTATGGTTGTCGACGGAGAACCCCTTCCCGTACCGCATGAAGCAACGGAAAACCCCGTCCGGGAGCGTGATACGGCGAACTTCCGTCACCCGAAAGGCTCTGGGAAAACCCTCCCGTACAGGCGCCACGCTCAGCTCTCCTCCATTGGAATAAACGCGCCGCGGCTGTATCAAGAGGGGCTCGGTCTCTTCCACTTCCAGTCCATCTCCAAGTTGATGCGGTAAGTACTGTGTGGACATAATGAATCGCACATGAACTGAAAAGCAACCACCCTCAGAACATACAACGATCTGCACGATGTTCCCCCCGAAGTCGCGTCAGAGATTACAGTAGAAACGTTCCAACTGCTGCATGGCATCATCACTCAGTTCGTCGCGGAGGTGATGTCTCGGGCGATCACCTCGCGAGAACAAGAGCGCATAGCGAAGCTCCAGACGAAGGCATGGCATTTGAGGGAGAATCAGGTCAGTCTGATGCACATGCCCGTGTCTAACCTTTCTCACCCGGTAGGCACTCAGAACATATCCGCTGTTCACGTCAAACACGCCCTCGCCTTATTCGGCGCGGACACCCTCGACAAACGATCACACTTTGCCAGTCTACTCGAAAAGCTAGGATTGGATGATGCTTGTGACGAGGTCGAGGTGGGCGAGGAGGAGGATCGTGAGGGGGATGCAAGCCCTCCCTCGTCGCCCGAGATTCCTCTGCACATCGCGATGGAGGATGACGACGCGCAAGAGCTCCCTGCCGTCGCCGACCATATCGAAACACATTTGAAGCCTCTCTCCTCGTTGCGCATGATCTTTCCTCCTTTCTGCAATCCTAATGTCGCCGCTCCCAGCTCTTCGTCGCACGATGATGCCCTCGTGGACCCCTCCGTCTACATGCCATGGCCCTCCTCCAGCCTTCTGTCCACCTCCTCCGAGCCGCCGCGGGAGGAGGACCTCGTTCCTGAGGAGATTGACGAGGTTGCCCTTGCGGCGGAGCTCCTCGAGGACCAGAACATCGACAAGGAGGACCACCTGCGGGACCTTGCAGAGGAGGATGAGCTATGGCGACGTTTCGGAGGACGCCACATGTTCAACATTCCGTCCGGGTCTGCCGAGCCGAAGATCGAGCCGCCGGAGGCCGCCCAGCGTCCGCGGAAGCGCAAACGCAAAGGCAGGCCCAAGGGGCGTTCAAAGAGCGTCAGGATAGAGGAGGCAGCGGAGGGCGGGGAAGGGGACGAAGACGATGACGCAGGTGAACAAGCGGCGCCTGGGGGCAAGCCTCGTGCACGCTCCCGGAAGGGCAAGAATAAGGGCAAGGGCACGGCGCATCTGAAGGAGGACCAGCTCCGATTCATGGAGCCAGACCCGAACGGTCGCATCAAGAGCAGTGTATACGTGCTCGACAGCGACAGTGACTAGACATGTATTCTTGGTAAGTCGCCAGTCGTGTAGACATCCAATGCTCCTGATCTGACGAGGGATCGTTTAGATGGCAGCACACTCACACTGTTTGCGCACGTACAAAAGTATCATACGGTATCTGAGCGTCATAACTTCTGCTATGTGTACTCACATATTAGTGCTATCGTGGTTGGTTTGGTAATGTCATGCTTTGCTATGCTTTCGTCGAATCCGCGGTGCACGTTAAGTTCGACCATCACTCCAAGATTGTACTCGCCTCTATGATTGAAACTTTGAATGTCAGCCCCCGGATGACTCATCTCTTGGGCCCTTGTTCCCGGTAAGCCATTGTTCCTTCGCAGAAGCTACTCATATGTCCTTACAAGCCGTCATCTAGCTAGTAAATACCTGGGAGCAATGCGTACGGTGTTCTCCTCGCCCACTCATCCCACGCGCCGCCGAACTCCTTCCTAAGCAACCCATCTTCCTTTGCCACCCTCAGGAATACCATCACCGCTGGCACGTACAGCATGTCTACAACCCATACCAGAGCGAAGAGCTTCCCCACCGGTGCCGCGAGGATGCCGCACTCGGATAGCCATGACCCGGGCCCGAAGGAGGCCACGATCGTTCCAAGCACCACCATCGCCATCGCAGTATAGCTCGGGTGGCGAACGATCGAGTACGGACCAGTCGTCACGAGGCGATGATCGTCTTGTATGGTGACCTCGAAGGTGAAGTGTTTCCCAAGCGTGCGATAGCAGGCTAATCGAACGAGTCCCCCAGCGATGATGAGCATCCAGCCAAGCGCGAACGTAGGTGTGATACGTATGCGCCCCGCGCCGCTTCCTGAAGGATCGTGGTCCAAGACGGACAAGGTGTATGTGGAGGCGGAGGACGAGAGATGCCAGGCGAGTATTGCGACGATCTCGCTCAGAACGACGATCCGGGTAACGGTCTGCGGGCGCGGCGTCAGTTTCTCTCCTACATCTTGTCGCTGGCTTGTGGCGGCGTACCTTGGACGCCTTACGGGCCCACGCAGGCCTCATAATCCTGACGCATCCCACCATCTCGCCCTCCTTTGAGTTGTTCTTCTTCGCCACGAAGGGGTTGGGAGATGAGTAAGAGATCTTGTGCGCCCACAGTACCGCGAGAAGCAGCGGGATCTTGAACAATGGCCCTGTAGAAGACATCTTGAGCCTGACCGGGGTCCGCTGCGTAGCTTGTCGTCGCGACCTCTCAATTGTCTATATGTACTAACAAGCCCCAAGTTATTCCACACATCCCCGCTTTTATTCAGCCTCGACATCCCTTCAACTGTCAAGTCCGAAACTTCTATCTCCTACCCGTATCCTGTGCGTGGGGTCAAGTGATCGGGCACACGAGGCGAGCGGGAGTCCGCTTGACGGCATGTAATGAAGTCGAGGAGGCGATACAGCATGGTGAGTGCATTCCTCCAGATCTGTGTCGGCTCTATACTCTTGATTCTCAACACAGGGCTAGTGTGCAAACCTCATGCACATACGCATGCTGATTCGTATGACGTCCCAAGTTATCTCAAAACCCGTGTGAGAACATACCTGCCGACCGGCCTTTGTTGGCAGCGGGCGTTATGATCGGTTTGACAGCGTGCGAGAAGCAGAGTCCGGCGTTGATTCGCGGGGAGGCCCCGGTTCGGCGGCCAGCGATATCTCTGGCGAAGTTGGCACCGACTGCGACACCTCCATAGTGCGCCGCTGAAGCATGCCTATGCGAAGTAAACCCGTGCGTCACATGCACCTGCATGGGCTATGAGCCATGCCATGCGAGATGCACGCAGGAAGGCGGCATTTGTCAGCCGCCGCGCGACCGTTGCCGCGACGGGTGCCTATTGTCTCCGATGAGTACATATCGTGCTGAGCGAGTACGGAGTAGCTTTGCTGACTCCCTCCGTCTTTCCCCATGCCCGCACATATACTATGCTTACCCTTCCGCGTCATTGCGTTGATATTCTCTTTTTCTGCATGCGAATGGCCCGATGAACCCGCTGTCGGCCGCCGCACCCTCGCTAGACTGGCGAGAACATGCCGCGGCTTCCAATTCCCGGCGTTGAGCCTGCTCTGGTCTGCGATACCGGATATAGCTATTCTTATGTCTACATTACCGAGGACGTGCTATCGTGTTGACCGCGGTATCGCGTATGATGGGCAGCTTGTTGATGAGTATCTATACGTAAGTCTCTCTGATTACCTGTATTCTATAATGGCCCAACTTAGCATCGGCACACACTCCACAGACGCTACACAGAATCCCAAGCGAGGCTGCTCTCAAACGGTTCTTCGCGTACGCTCTTCTTGTAAGGGAGATCGCACCTGATTCGTCCAGAGCCATGAGCTTCTCTATGTCCATGGGGCCGACACAATACAACAATCATTATGCATCCCCGGAGACTTACGACTTCCTGTCCGCGTACCTCGGAGGCCGACCATTGCTACCCAACGTCATGCGCATCGAGTGGAACCGCCCAACCTCCCTCTCGACCTCTGTCTTCCGCTCCTTCTATGTCATATTCGGCCCGGGCCTACAAGTTCTTCGCCTGAGAAATCACGATGACGACGACTACTACGAGGTCAACCTGTTCTCCGAGCGTCGCAGGAATTCTACATCACGAGTGCCGACGTGGTGGCGAGATCGGGGAGACTTTCTCAGAATGCTAACGCGGCTCAAGGAGCGATCCGGGGCACGGTTGCAAGAGCTCACCATAGGCGGAGGGCCAGGCGACACTCACGTAACGCTGCTCATATCCCAGATTTTCTCCTCCGGCTTCGTGCATCTCAGGAAGCTGTCGCTCCCGTTGGGCGACGACGGAATGGCCGTCGGAACTTCTGGAATCCTGCATCTCAGCTCGCTCCCTCTTCTTGAGACCGTAGAGATGACCCTTCGTCTCACTGGTCCATTCGCATGGAGCTCCAATGAGCTTACGGCTTTCTTGAACAGCCGCAATGTGACCATCTTCCGCGCTGCTCGTCGATTGCATCTGACCGCACCTACACTCAGCCTCCTTGTGAATTTCTTGGCATGTGTGGGCTCACCCAGGTGCGAAGAGCTCGTCCTTGAGGTACACGAGGACGCGGCGCGGCGCGACCTGGACCAGCTGTTCAATGTCATCTCCCGATGGCACACTTTGCAGACGCTCGTCACGACGATGCGCGTGTCGAACTCCAGCCTCAACGACCTCCCCTCAGGGGCGCCTACGCCGCCTACAAGGGATCGTCGGCAAGACAACTTGCTCTGTGCGCCAGAGCCGATCGGTAAGCGGACGCTGCAGCCGCTATTGTCTATGCACTCGTTGTCCAAGGTCGAACTTCGTATCCACTGTCCCTTCGACATCAACGACCGTCTGTTGTGGTACATGGCGAGAGCTTGGCCGACTCTCTGTACCCTCGATCTCGGGTCCCGATGCGGGTGGGGTACGCTAGAAACAGATATCCGCGTTGGCAAAATGCCTTGGGACGAGACAGACTGGAAGGACCGAGCTGGTGAAGTAGGCTTCGACGTCGATATTCGGCCTCGTGAAGACCGAGGCGTACCAGAAGAAGCCGACATCGCTGAAGAAATGGCCGGTGGCGCCCACGCTGGCGAGAACGATCCGGCGGCCGCGGAAGAGAATGGCGTTGAGAACGAGGGGATGGAGCCCGATGAAGGCGAAGGTCACGAGTACGAGGACTACCGGGAACTCTACCGAGACGATCTCCAGATGGGTAGGTGGGATCGTCCGCTGGCAACGCTCTACGGGCTCGTTGTCTTTGTGCGCTCTTGTCCCCAACTTCGCTGGCTCGGACTGGCCTTGGATGCAGACATCACTACGACTGTCAAGCCTTCTCGTTTGTTGACCCCGCCAAGCTCTGGGCATGGGTGGATGCCGCTCTCTACGCTTCACGTCGGGTTATCGCCCATCCGTGACCCGATAGCCGTTGCGTCGTTCTTGTCGGACATGTTCCCCCTCGCCAGCATCGAACACAGTTGGTCGCTCCTCGAGCAACTTGTAACGGTAGAGAGCGACTCCGATCCTGATGACCTGTTGGACCCCGAGCCGGACTGGTGGTCGCCAGCAAAGCGGTATGCGACGAGGTGGAAGGCCGTGGACAGGCTCATTCAGCCGTTCGCGTTTGTACGACATCAGGAGAGGATTTGGAAGAAGCCGGTGGATAGAGCTCGGACGTGGGAAGGAAGGCGCGCACAGTGACCAGTAGGGGCCGTGGGCTGAAGACCCGCCTGGAGCGGAGTATACAGTATACTGGTTATATATGTGTACTGGTGTGGGATTGCGAGTGTGCCTGATGGACAACGTCATGACGACGATCCTTCGCACGTTGGTCACTGTGGACCACGTACAATATCTGGGCAGTCACACACGACACAACTGGCATCATCCATAACCTGAGATTATCCTACCCGTCGAGTTCGGGATCAACTGGCGCACGCCGGCTTGCCGCTCCTGATCAACTGCGATGCTCTCTCCGCAAAGGCGTACACCATCGCCTGCGGATGAGCCGCCGGAACGAAAGGCTGAAAGATGATACGCAATTTAGAGCGATCCGAATAGCCACAGTGGTCCCCGCCATACTCACGAAGACGCTGGCATCCACCACGCGCAGGCCCTCGACGCCTTCACCCTCAGGTCGGGATCAACCACGCCCTCGGCCGCGCCGCACGCCGCCATGGCCGCCGTGCCTGCTGGGTGCCAAATAGAAATCGCCTCTTTCCGAGCCCACGCATCCACTTGCTCGTCAGAGTCGATGTCTACGTCCTCGAAGCCCAACGCGGGTCCGACGAGGAAGGACGACCAGGCGGGGGCGGAGGCGAACCTCGCGGCGAGGCGGATGGCGTACCGCATCGCGGCGCGATCGAACGGCGTGGAAAGAAGTCGGGGGTCGATGAGCGGCGCATCGAAGGGGTCGCTAGAAGCCAGAGTGATACTGCCGCCTGGGTAATATAGATACCGCGCTGGACGTCAGCAACCGATCTGTCTGGACGGGGGAACGACGCCTGCACGCACGGGAGGTTGGTGAGACGAGGATGGCGGCGAAGTCGGTAAAACCGCCTTCCGCGGGGGTGTTCCCCAGAAAGGCCGGATGGCCAGGCTGTGTAGGGACGTGACATGGCGCTCAGCTCCTAGTACGCTCGCTGTGGTCCATAATTACTCACAAGGGCGAGGAGTTCGACATGCGGTGCGGTTGGTCCAGAGCTCGGATCCGGGACAGTGTTGAATATGTCATCGTTGTCCAGAAGGCGCGCGAAGGTGATCTGGTTGCACGCCACGTCCGCCATGAACCCGTTATGGGTCGCTTTCCATTGCGCAAGGAGCTCCGCTTCCAGGGTGGTGTTGCGGGCGAGATTCGTGAAGACGTCGTCTCGCTCTGGTGAAACGACGCTGTAAGGCATGATCGTCCCGGGGTGATCAGAGAGATTTTGCCCAACGCCAGGGAGGTCGACGATCGTTGGGATCCCATGAAACGATAGATGCGCCAAAGGTCCGATGCCCGAGAGCATGAGCAGCTGGGGCGTGTTGACAGAACCGGCGGAGAGTATGACTTCACGTGTGGCGCTCAGCGAGTATTTGTGTGCTGTGCCACTACATGTCAAGTTTATACGAGATGCAAAGAGGTATCGTACTCACCTGTGCGTGATTTTGCGAATTCAACGCCACGGAAGATGGGTACCTCTCCGTCCAACCCTGTCTGAATGAGCTTCGTGACCTGAGTCTGGATGAGGACGTCTAGGTTACTGCGCCGCGAGAGCGCGGGGCCCAAATACCCTGTCGCGACGCTGTTTCGTATCCCGCCTCCGTAAGAGCCTTGTAGCCAGCCTATTTAAGCGCGTAACATGAATTCCGATCGGTAGGCGACGCTCCCACAAGACGGACAGAGAGGTACGCACTGAGCCCTAATGGATCGCCTGAGTTATAGTCTTCATTATATGCAACTGGGCCGCCGAGCTCTTTGGATGCTCCAATCATATACGGGTCAATTGGGAACGGGTAGTTGTGCGTGCTGATGTTGATTGCGCCGCTGGTCCCGTGGATCCTGGGGTTGAGCTCTCCGGAAGTGTCATGGCCGTCAGTCGGCGGCACAAGTCGTTCAATCTGCATGCACGTGTTAGCAGATCACTCGCGACGTATGCCGTGTCGGAGGACGTGGATCACCTTCTGCCAAAGCGGCAATATCGCGTCCCATGACCATCCCTCGTCCCCGGTGATCTGGGCGTACTTGTTGTAGTCGTCTTGAGGCGCGCGTACCCAAAACATCCAATCTGCGCAGGGTGGGGTGAGCTCATCGGTCCAGGGACCGGCCAGGCGATAAACATACTGATGGTACTGCTGCCACCGAGGACTTTCCCCCGCGGATATCCGACTCGGCGGCCGTCAAGCCCTGCCTGAGGGATCGTGGTGTAGTTCCAATCGTATCGCGAGCCGTTGACGAGGTTCATAGAGAGGAGCGGCACCTCTACGATTTGCGCGTCGTCATTTCTTCGAGTATAAGAGCGAGGTCCTAGGATGAGTCCGAGCCGAGTCTATGGAGAACTCTGATGCGATGCGCGCACCTTATCCCGGCCTCTATAACAAGTACGTTTACGGACGGGTCCTCGGAAAGGCGCGCGGCAACGGTGCCACCACCAGGACCAGAGCCGATGACGATATAGTGGTAGGTTTTGCCAGCGGGGAGGTGGGCCGGGTCCGTGAGTAGAGCTGCGCCCGCCTGGAGAGCGTAGACTAATATTGTAAGGGCTAGGCGTGAAGCAACCATGGGCTTGAGAGGCGCGTATAGGAGGAAGCAAGCTGGAGGCGTCGCCTAGTGAAAACGACAGGATGCCACAAGAATATATACATCCCGCGGCCGATGACCCGCTAGTTTGGCGGTTAGCCACTTCCCCGCCCATTCATATACCCCTCCGACCGAACGGCGCTACACAGCTCAGGTGCCATTTGCTGCGCACTCCGTACTCGTTGCGCGCATTATATGGTCGGGGTCTTACCCGTCGTCGCTGCCACCTCAACCATCTTAACTCCTCGTCGCTCGCAGCGTCTCGCCTCCCAGGAATCTGCCAGAGAAGTGAGCCTAAGTGACCATACAAACCCAGATGAGGCCCCTTACGTACGTGCCTTTCCTTGTCCTGGGAGGCCTGCCGCCTCCTAGTACACCCAAAATAGAGCTGGGTTGGATGACGTCGCCACGGATAGTGCCGTATTGGGTGAGGTTGTGTTCCGCCAACCTTGTGGTAGTGTGCAGGATGGCTCCGGACGTCGCAAGGACACCCGCATATTACCAGAGCGATTGTAGGTTCCGATTACGCCCGGGCCTTCTCTTGAAATAGATGAGCGAACATCTCACGGGAAACCGAAGGTGTCTAAACACGGTGCATTGGGTCTGGCGATGATGCATGCTCCTTGAATTGATCGGAACAAGGAGCGGGACGAGTGCGAGTGTTCATGATCATCGACTTCAACACGGTAACGGGTTTCTGGACATGGGGTACGTCAGAACGTCTCCCGGCGTACCACACGTCTGCATAGTAGGCTCACCTCCTAGTAGAGTCCCGGAATGAGTCTGTAGCGTACGCTTTTGGACCACTGCACCCATCGATCACCGAAGTGCTCCCTCAGCAACGCATCCTCCCTTCGAATTCTGCCTGGGATGGCCGAGATAGTGAATGCGCTGTATATGACCCAAACAGATACGGCCGCTCGTCCAACGCCGGACTGAAGGGAACCGCACTCGATGATCCAGGATCCCGGGCTGAGATGCATGAGGATGAGCCCAAGGGAGAACACGATCCATGCAGTGTAGCCTGGGTGCCGCACAAGGGCGTATGGCCCGGTGGTGACAAGCTCGTGGCCGTCAACGATGGTCAACCGGTATGTGAAGCGTCGCCCAAGTATGCGGTAGCACAGGAGGCGGTACGAACCACCGACGATGACCAACGCCCACCCAACGAGGAACTGGGTAGACATATGTAACTCGCGCGCGGTGTCATCAGCAGGGTGCGTCAGAAGCGACACAACAAAGGTGGCGCCGGGCAAGGAGGGCCAGTTGGCCGCCGCTATGACCAAAACTTCGCATACAGTGAATGTCCACACGAAGATCTAGGTGATGCGAGATGTCTAATCAACTGGGCTGTATCTGAACCAACTGTTCTCTGACCTTGCCGAGCACTGGGGTCCATCGTACTAGCCCGTCCATCTCGTCCGGGCCATTGGACTTGAAATCCGCGTGGCGCTTGACAGTTGGCGTCGGCGAAGGAAAAACACGACGTGCTAGTAGGGTGGCGGAGAGCAAGAGCCCCACTTTGCTGGCAGCGATCACTGGATGCATCTGTGGAAGTTGATAAGGCCGTTATTACGACACCTCTGCATGCAAGGACGTACTGCGACCCTTTACCACGATTGCTGGCGGGGGAGCTTCGCAGTGACGGCATGATGCAAGTATTGTCATCGCAGCCCGCGATAACAGGAACTAAGAATAGTCGACAGCGTGAGGTTATACGAGCGAACGCTGCTGTTTGCTGCATCATCCAACTTAATGCCGTTCCTCAGTGTTGCAGAACATTGAGACATAGATTGGACGAGAGTAGTTGTCACGGCGAGCGAGACGTCTTGTGTACAGCGCACGGAAGAGCGGTCACGGTACGGGCGCCAAATCTCAGCTGAGGCCGGAAACATCCGGTACCTAATCACCCAAAAAGGCAGGTAGCGTTGTTGCGGGAGTTTGTGGGCGTCGCGCCTGATTTGCCAACCAAAGTTCGTGGCTAAATCATCCGCGTCTCTTGCACCTGTACCACCACCTTGTACCACCGACACATCCTTTGCGGCGCTACACTTGCCCGCTTACTGCGCGGTTTTGTGCTCTCTTTGCTCTCTGTGTCTCCTCTGAGCCTGCTACCGTTTCGCCAGGCGGTCATGACAATTTGCAGCGGCGACACCGAGGCTCGCCATGTCCCTAAGAGCCCTAAACCAAAATGAAAGGCCGGAATTACTTGAGCATGCCACATACTTTAGGTCCCCGATCAACGTTTTGATTGCCTCTCTTGAGGCTGACACCTCGGCCGACCACACTCTCCACGACGTACTCGATGCATACGCTACGTTCTCCTTGCGGATCAAAGCTGTCTCGTCGCTGCTCTCACAAGCAAAAGATTATGTAGCCTTACGCTACTTGAAGTCAAATGTCACTTCTCTAGCGCGCTGCATACAACGCGATCTTCGGAGGGCCCTCAGAGAACCCTTCACCTCCGACTCTCATACCAAAGGCGTTGGGACAGCTTCCTCCACGGTTTTTCCAACACCCGGATCCTCATCTGCAGCTGTAAACACTATCAGAGATATAGCCGCTATATGTCATCATGCGCTTCAACTTCTCTCCGATATCTTCCATTTCCCCGGTCTATTCTCTCTCTTTCCTCGTAAGCACTCGTCCTGTGGTACCCGTTATGATTACACTAATCAATCCATAGAATCCGTACTTACGCAGCTTCTCAAAGACGTTATAGTTATTTCACGACATCCGGAGCTGCCTATACTCGACGACGAGAAGACGCGCACACTCGCTACGTGGTCGCTCTCGATCCTCAAGCTTCCTAAGACTGTGATTGCCGCTAGCGCGGATAGCCTCCAAGTATTGCTAGAGGGAATGTCTGCGAGCGCATGCCCTGCCATGCTATGCAATGTGAGTATATGCTGGCTAAATGCGTCGAAAATCTGATGACAATTGGTTGAACATCCACGCAGGTCGTTCACAACCTGCTATCAAGATATCCTGAGACATTCATGAGTGCGTCTACGAAGCTCCTCCCGGATATTCTATCGAGAGCAGCGTCATTCGATGCTTCCGTTCGTATGAATGCTGCGACCGCCCTGGCTGGATATGCTCTAGGTCGGCTGTCCATTCCCCCTTCTCGGTTGGAGACCGTCTCTTCAGAAACCTCCTCTGCGGTGCGACGCTTCCTCCGATCACTACCGCAAAAGAACAGTACAGCCCCTGGACCTTCTCGCCATCCACACGAAATCTTCTCCGACTATCTCACTCGTGCAGCGCAGAGCGACGTCGCAGCTTCTGAAGCACAAGGATCACGGTGGGCTACTACCATCGTTTGCGCTCTCACCGTCCTTTCCGGCCAAGGCATATTCTCCGGTACCCGCATGGTGAAGCTGGTTTTGGAGACTATCGAACGTATCAACAAAGGCAAGACCGCGATCGTCGTCGATCTCGTCGCCAGCGCGTGGAAGAGTCTCGTGTGGGCCTTCCTCCGGCTACAGACCGATCTAGCCAACGTCGCGAACCCGTCGGCTGAACGGCATCGAGCGAAAGTCACCGCCAGGGAAGCGGCTTTCGGCATCGTCAGACAAGAACTCAGAGGAGGCGCCGGCGCATGTTTGGTAGCTGGCCTCGTATATCAAGCCCGAGCTAGCCACACACTGCCACCTTGGCCAGTGCCTGATCACAACATACAGTGGGCTCTCGCTGTGCTAAAGGACATGGTCGTGTATCCTTCCAAGAGCGTCTTCAACGATGCCCTTCATCTTCTCAGCAGAATCACTGGCGGTGTCGGCGCTTCCGCTCAGTCCCCGGTCTCGGCAGGCGGTAGCGACTGGAATCCGAACGACATCGTCGTAAAGGAAGTTCTTTCGCGCCACATGCTGAACGCCGATGCGAAGGCGTTTGTGTCCGCTCTGCACGCCGCTAACAAGTTCGACCCGGCTGTCGTGCGCCCTGTCAGCGAAACCGACCTTATCGCTCACTGGGACGAACTTGCGGAAATCTGGACCCTGGCTATGAACCGGGCATTACATATGAGTGATGCGGCATCTCCCGTTCCAGTACGTTGACCCACTTCTATTGCCTAGAAACTATGTAGTGATGCTCTATGCAGGATGTTTTGGGTAGTGTATGGCAGGCACTACTCCTCGTCCAGACGCAGTTGACACAGGAGAATGGACACCTCACCACACCTCCGGCGTTCACGACCAAGGCGGTATCCATCGTCTCCGGCTTTCTCGAGTGGCAGCCCCTTGAGACAGCGAATGCATCTTCGCTACCAGTGTACGAGCGTCAGCGACGTGCTTTGTCCACTTGTCGACAGCTGTGGGGTGTCATGCGCAATGTTTTCTCCGAGGCTTGGCTCTCGTCTGCCGCAGAGTCTCTCATCACCACCGTGTTGCAACACGGGTACGACCTCTCAAACGGGAACGTCAAGAGCGCTTGGAGCGAGCTCTGCTCAGCGTTGGTTCTGGCTTGCGCGCCCGCCCTTATGGCCCGCCTGGTAGTTGAAGACGATGAACACCGCCTTATGGACATCAAGCGGGAGCTTTGGCGCGTGACCGCTCGGCAGTGGCCGTCTATCAATCCGTATCCTAGTGTTGAAGAAACAGTGACTTTCCTCGCCATTCCCTTAAGGTACGTTTCCGCACCAAGTTGGCTTGAGTTGCAACCGACGTCTGATCGCATTTCAGGAACTGGGGGATGGACCACGAGGAGCTACCCGCTTGGTTCTCCGTCTTCGACTGTGCTACGGAACGAGCGATGTCTACGGCTGCCAACCCGCTCGAGATGTATGATGCTCTCGTTAGGCAGGTCTCCACCGAGACAGCGCAGAAGAGGTACGTTTTCCTGCATCCAGTCTTGATGCGATTGGTGAACAGCTTTGTAGATTCCTAGAACAACCTGAACTAGCCACGCACCTTTTATCACGCCTTCGACTTTCCTCCTTGACTACGTCGAGCCCTTCAGCCTTCCTTCAGGCAGTGGACGGGTTCCTCCACAGCCTATACTGCGCGTTGCCCGAGCGCGTCGCTGCAGCCCTGCAGCTATTGAAGCAAATACACCGTATCATCGAAGAATGTCCACCAGACGCTCTGGTGTCGTCCCTTTCTATTCTGTCGAATGGGCTGGCAATTTGGATCGCCGACGAGAAAGAGTTGTTACTGGTAGAAGAGTACAACAACATCGTGAGTGATTCATCGTTTATCTTCGCGGGCATCTGGCAGTTCGGCTGACCACATTCTGTACAAGGTCATACAGATATACTGCGACGCTCTCCGTGTGCTACGCGACCTCCGCTTCGACCTCGAGATGCTGACCTCCCTCGCGCACTTCCTCTACTCCGCCTTCGTCCGCATCCCGGAGCCCGCCCGCGGCCCCCTCGCCTTCATCGACTTTTGGACTTCCGTCCAACCGGCATTCCAGGATATGCGCGGATCGTACCCTGAAGAGATCAAGACGGCTCTGTACGCGTGCCGCCACGCATTCGGCGCGAACCTGCCCGACGACTTCTCTTTTGATACCGAGTCGTATACAGATTCGCAAGTGGAGGTACGTGCTGTCTATTGCACGCTCAATATATGCGCCTCAACAAGCGGGTTTAAGGCGTCTCCTGTGAAATCGGAAGCTTTGACCCCAAGATCGGCTCGCGGTGGTATCGTGGTGACGTCCAGGAGGACTACGTCGCCTGTAGTCAGTCCTAAGATCCCCTACGGCCCCTCGTTGGCATACAGAAATCCTTTGGCCGTGCACCACGTTTCGCCGTCCCCAGTCCGGCAGATCGGTGGGGATGCTGTGAGTTCGGACTTCCTGCCAAGCTCGCCTACAGACGCGGCCCGCGTGAGGCGCATGGCTGGTCGATCCACCAGTCGCGTCGCGCACGAGAGAGCAGTCGCGCCATTGGAGCGACCGGCCAAGCGACGCAAGGCGAGCGGCTCCCCACAGGATTCCAGGAGCGCCGGGTCAGGCGGTTTACGCTCTTCTCCGGCACATACCGGGCGAAGTGCCAGCGCGAGAACATCTAGCTCGCGGTCGACGCCTCGTGCTACTGGCAAGTCCAAGGGCAAGCAGCGCGCAACGGACCGTAGTTCTGTCTCACCGAGGAAAGCGGATCCTGTTGCCCTACCTTCCTCGGACGATTATGATGCATGGGAGGCACCTATCTGCGACGTCCAGGAGCTCTCGGGTGAGTCACATTTTGCGCATACACCCAGCCATGCATGGACGAATCTGACACGGTCCCTCCCCTCAGATGAAGTACCAGACAGCCAGCCGTCCGACGCAGCAGACGACGACGACTCGCTCATCCCGGGCTTCATGAAAGCCGGCCGGCACGACGCCGAAGACGACGAGCGGCGGTACGCGCGCAGTGGTACGTCCACCCATCTACGCCCTCACTTCCCCGATATCCCAAAATGCTTACCAAACGCGGTTCGGTAGACGACACGACGATCCTCGACGAGTACGGCCTGCCCGTCGTCCCCGACCTCTCCGACGAGGGCGAGTACGAAGACGAAGATCAAGACACCCAACCCAAACTCGGAAAACGCCCGCGCCCGAGGTCTCCCACCCGCATGCACACCGCCCCCGCAGACCTCCAACACTCCCACCCCCACCCTAACGCGGGCACAGACAGTGGCACACGCTTACACTCGCATGACGGAGACGCCCCTCCCGAGGCTGAGGCTCGAAAGGGGACGCTCCGGCGCGCGCGCACGGCGTCGGCGCGGCTCGAGGAGCTCCGGCACGTGTACGACGCGCTCCGGGAGGACGGCTCGCAGCTCGCGGTGGACGAGATCGCGGCGGCGTCGGCGCTGACGAGTCGGTTGGGCGCGATGCTCAGCGAGAAGCTCGAGCGGCGGCTGCATGATGGGAGCGTTGCGAGTAGCGGGAGGAGTGCTAGCGAGGGCGCGCGGTCGAGTGGAGGGGAAGGGAGGGCGAAGAGGGTGAGGCGGGAGGGGGGCGACGGGAAGGGGAAGGGGAAGGGCCGTGAGTAGTTCGGGATGCGAGGCGAAGCACAAATGGCGTTATGTTATTGGTATCATTATCGCTGCAAGCTCCTTGGTCTACTGTATATACACATCGAACACCCAAGCATACCCGTTGGAACAACATGATGATGTTCACTCAAACACTTGGCACCCGTACTCGACGTTCCCTTCTCGACTGAACGTGATGATGTGGTCTGCGTGAAGATGTCAGTCAGTACTCCTGTCATCGCGAACAATTCTTCAAACGGTGCTGCAACTCACCGCCTAGTCTTCGCGTGGTGAAGCCGACCTCGCAATAGCAACTGCCAAGTACCGTTAGCTCGTACACGATCCTGGAGGTAGAAGGAGATGGCTCACTAGTAGTATATCCACTTCCTCCGGAACACCTCGATCTCCTCCCTCGCCTTCGCGTCATCCGTGTCCATCACGCCCGGGTACTCCGCCTTCAGCGCTACGACACCCACATAACTCAGCGTTAGCATTCGTTTCAACTCTAGAAGGCCCGAAGACGCCAGGGCGGAGAAGGGGTGTACTGACCTGGGACGATCGTGTCCTCGAAGCGCGCCTCGAACCGTCTCCGCCACTCGCGCAGCGTGCGCGCGTAGTGCGGGCCGATGTTCGACACGGCGTCGACGACGAGCCGGCCGTGCGAGCCTTTCGTCAGGGTTTCGATGAGGAAGGTCAGTGTGGGCAGGAATCCGCCGGGGAATATCTAGGGCAATGACGGGGTCAGTGAGGTGGGGTAAGGCGATGACAGGAGGGATGCGTACCCATTTGCGGATGAAGTCGACTTCGCGCATGTATTGCTCGAATCCTGGATATCATAGATATCGGTTAGCTGGAGAGCTGGTAGGGGCAGGGGACGTACGTGCTTCGGGGATGGTGATGCCTTGCACGACACCCACACCCGTCTCCTTGTTCAACGCCCAGTCGATCTTTGCCCAGTATGTCTGCGTTCACCACGCGTGAGCCCAATCCTTCCCGATTGATACCATGGTCATGCCCAGAGCGGGGTGCGCACCTCCATATACTCCCGTCCGACCGCCTCGACCATCTCGACACTGACCATGCGGTCGAACGCGCCCTCCCACTCGGGCGGCATGTCGCGGTAGTCGAGCAGGTGCACGCGCACGCGGTCCGCAACGCCCGCAGCCTCTGCCCGCGCCCGCGCAAGGGCAGCCTGCTGCGTCGAGAGCGTGAGCGTGTCCACCGTCGTGCCAGGGATCGTCGTCGTGATGAGTATCGACAGTGCGCCCCACCCGGAACCGATCTCAAGCACCTGCGCTACGATGTTAGGCGGTAGGGCAAGGGGGTGACATGAGTAAATGCGTACCCGGTGTCCGGGACGGATATCGGCTTTGCGGAGAATGTGGTGCAGCTTGCGGAACTGCGCGGCCTCTAGAGGGTCGTCCGCGGTCGCATGCTCTACTCCGTTCGAGTTCTCGCGTGTTGAGGGGAACAGCTCGAGCTTGTCGAACTGGATTGCCTTGTGCGCGTCTGGGGCGTCCGAGCCGGCGAGCGTGCTCGGGGTAGACGCGCCTGTGGCGGGGGAAGCGCTCGTCTCCTGCGCGTGCCGGAGATCGCCATCGAGGTCCGGGAAGATGGCACAGGAATACGTCATGTCTTTCGAGAGGAAACCTATGCAATTGCATACGCGCCGAACGCGTGGTGAGTGAGCGGACGTGCGCGGGTGCACTTCAACGCAAGACGGACCCATGAACATGTTGTTGCTGATGTCGTAGTGCGCGCTGATGTTCTTGCGCGCGTTCGCGACGGTGTTGACTATATGCGCGGTGAGGCCGAGCTGGGGCATGCGGGCCATGAGGCGCGAGAAGAGCGAGTTGTCGATTGCGGACAGCTGCGCGCGGTTGGCCAGAAATACCTACAAGGAAGGTAGGACAACGCGGTCAGCAGACCGTGGCGCGCGAGGGTGTGCGCTAGAGTGCGCCAACTCGGTACTTGGTACGCACAAGAAAGACCTTAGTGAGGTCGTCGCAGTCGATTTCGCCGTACATGTACGCCTCCGAGAAGCCGAGGTCGCCCATCGCGCAGAGCCTGAGCCAAAACGTGGAGTTGCGCACGGTGAGCTCGGCCTTGGGCGCGACGGCGTCCGAGTCGAGTTCGCCATGGACTGCGGGGTCTTCACCGAAGCAGTAGGTGCGCTCGGGGGTGTGAATGGTGAGGGTGCCGTTGGCAATGTCCTTGAGGAGGCTGATCGCGCGCGCGTTGAGCCCGATCACACGAGCGCGTGGCGGAGCGCGACATACCTGGTGGCGGCCTTTTCCGCGAGAGTGCAGAGCGGGGCCTTGACATAGGAGGATGAAGACGCGACGAGTGAACCGACAAGGCTGCTCATTTTGGCAGACGCAGGGATGGGGAGAGGAAGGGATGGGGTGGTGGAAGGGGGAGAAGCAGAGGACGTGCAGCAGAAGCCGTCGATGCGGCCGTTGCGAGCGAGGAGAGACTCCCACAGGCGTCGCCCGCGACGGTCGAATGCACGGCGGTGACGGAGCCAGGGCGATGGATCGCGCTATGCGCCCATCCGGGCATCACATCCTCGGGCTGCCATCGAGCACGCACAGCACGAGGATGCCACGCTGCTCGACACACTCGACTCCTCGCCATCCGTGCCGCTCTCCTGGCCATCTCCCCCGGCGACGGACAGCCTGCCGGTGCCCGAGCACCCCGCGCGCATCCCCTCGGTCGACGGTCTCCCGGACGACCCTCTTTCCGTTCTCCGCAGAATCGTCCCAGTCCACTCGGAAAGCACCCGCTAACCTACCTCTGCCGGTGTACACTGGTGTACATCCTCTCAAAATTCGTCCTATTCAGTATGTCAATCCCCATATCTCATAGTCATGTCTTCGATGATACTCACCCCGCTGAATTCCACAGACGACCGTCGCGATCGTATTCACGGCCGAGACGCTTGAGCGCCCAGAATGCGCGGACACGATCACGTGGTGCGACAGACGCCGGAGTCATAAATAGCAGATCTGCGCTCTTCCTGCTTTCCTCCCACCACGACAGCACCAAAGCCGCGAGGCTCACACCGTACAGGACGTCCGCGGAGGGTACTCTCCCTCCGCCGTCCACACTCGTGAGCGGGCTAAGGTCTGAGCATTCCAATCCCTCTCGATCGACTCTAGCCGGGTCCGGTCTTAACAGACCGAGCGTCGCACCAGAAATACAGTCCGCGCCGGGTGCTCCTCGAGCATTCCCTTCGGGGCCCCGGAGAAGCGCTTCGGCGCAGAGGGGCGGTCTGCGGACTTTGGGATACGGCGCAGGGATCGGGCGCGCACCTGTGCCCTTGTCGGCCCTGCGATTCGCTCGTTGGGGCCAAGAGGTGCGTTGGGTGTGCCGTCCTTCAGTGCACTTCGCGGCTCGCGTTCATGGGGCCTCGCGCCCCTGCGAAACTCGATTCAGACTACTCTGGTGCTGTCGTGTCTCCTTTCAACTTGCAATTTTTTCCTCCCCTGCGCTCCTCGCGAGTCGCCATCGATCTTCTAATTCATCGGCAATCGACATCGTTGGGATCAGGCAGGAGGTATGTGCTTACGCTCTATAGTCGCCTAGTCTCCGTACTGACATGCTGGATGTTGTCCACAGATCATCATCGCGAGTGCTGTGAATTGAGGAGATGGCATGGAGAGAATGTGGGTTGGAGAGTACGATAGGGCGATGCCTGTATGTCGTTACAGCCTCGTAATAGATACGTCTCGCTCTCCTCTCTATCAGCGCAGGTGCTTCACTTTCCCACTCCCGTTGAACTCGCCCGCCCTCGGAGCGCGCATGTTTGGAACGGCGCATGCCCCAGCCGCACGTTGTAACGGAGACGACACCTCTCTCCTCTACCATCATCGTGCTTCTCCCAATGTCTCAATCCGCATCCGATATATCCTCAGCACCCTCCACAATCCCACCAGCTCACATCGCCTCGCCTCCGTCGTCGCCATCATCGCCAACACCATCCACCATCCCCTCCAAAGACACGTCACGGACAAGCAAAGCCCCCTCCGCCTCCGTCGACGAGGCCCTCGAGCGCCTAACGACCGCCGTGCAAGAAAACGGGCACCTGGTCCACGTCTGCACCGCGCTCTGCGAGGAACGCTGCGCGCTCGCGGCCGCGCGGGACGAGGCGCAGAAGGCGCGCGCGCTGGGCGTCCAGGAGCAGCTCGCGCGCGTGCTCGCGATGACGCGGGAGACGGTGCGGCGCGAGCGCGAGGTCCGGGTCACCTGTGAGTCCGTTTTGAGTTCGATTTGTGTTGTGTGCGACGGTGAGGTGCGACGGGTGAGGTGCGACGGGTGAGGTGTGTTCGGGTGGGCGTGGGCGTGGACGGGTAGCGGATCCGCAGAAGTACGCGCTGGACTTGCAGCGCGCGGCGTTTGGCGCGGGGGGCACGCCCGACTCGATCTCGCGGTCGTCCATGATGGAGTCAGGTGAGTGAATGGCGTTTCATGCGTGCTGTGGTCGTGTGCTGAGATGGCTTGCTAGATTGATATGCATGGGGCCGTCCACTCGTGGGCCGACGGTGGTATGGGAAGACCACTATATGGAGGTCGGACGGTGGACGCAGGTACGGCCGGGAGATAACTGGTTCATCCTTGCCCTACTCATGCGCGCAGGGTCAGGATGTTACTAGTGATAGAATCAGCGTCCAACCATATACGACGCGATAAAGCACCCTCTTTGCGGTCCCCTAGGCCTTACCGCGGGGCCATATCGGTATCTATTGAGATCGTCGCACCCGAGCAGTCTACCTGTGCTCGAGATGTTGATATTCCAGAGACAATGTCCAACACGCAGGCCGCAGCGATGAACGCAAGTCTGATTAGAAGGATTCGAAGGGTCTGACACGAACGGGCAGCAGACGTCTCACTCGACCTCTGACGACAGGGGATCGTCAGCGGCGAGTGCAACGTCCGGCTCCCCTTCGGTGCGCGTCCGGGTGCACATCGGCCACGAGGGGGCTGATACCTAACAAGTGGTCTATGCCGGCCTTCACCGTACGTTCAACGCGATACACCGGGCCTAGCTTGTCTCACGAAGGGACGTCTGGAGGAGACCGACGCGATCGGGTGTTAGGGCACAACTTCATCCCTTCGAGTGCGCCGAACTTCTCGAGCTTCAATTATCTCGATACTCCGGCTAGAAAGTCCGCAGGGGCGCGCCAAAGTGCTACTCGTACAACCGCTTTTCTAAATGATTCCCTCAGTGACACTGGGAACCTCCGGCTCTACCTATTGTCAGCATGGAAAGTTCCTTGCGGCGGTATGAAGGACTTGAGTGGGTGAGGTACTGTATAGTCCCTTCACGGTGGAATCAGAACGCCAACGTCGCCCTCTTCGGAACTCCTGACTTTTGAGTACACTGACCTATTTCTGCCGTAGTTGCCGCCCTCTTTCACCTCCTGTCTTGCTTCTGCGCCATTGCAAACGACTGGATGGGCCGTATCAGTCTCCCACCAAACCCTATACCGCTTCGGGGCGACCGCGGGTCCTGTTCCGGCCCCGATGGGGTCCCGCCCTCGTCTTCGGAACTCCCGTACTCGTCCCATGAGAGCTGGTAACAGCCGTGATCCGAGGAAGGAGGTCGGACAGAAGAAACGCCGCGACGCCGTAAGGGGACGATTCGATAAACGCAGTGAGAGCGTCGTGAGCCTCTAGTCTCCCCTAGGCAGATGTCTCTTGAGCGGGCACAAAAGACGTATGCCTTTGGAGTTGCGAGTCCTTCGCAGGAAACGGAGCAGGATAGTATCGTCCGTAGCCTACCACCCAACGGACCACGGCGAGCGTACCATAGGAAGCAGACGAATCCTTACCCCGTTGAGGTCCCAGATGGGCATCTACGGCGTGTTTGAACGCCAGCAGCGTTCGTGGTGAGATGTACACTGAGTAGGGATGCAATGGCTCATGTATGAGCAGGTAGTCTCAGGGCATGTATTGATTGTGACATGTTCTACACGATACCACGAGTCCAAAAGCGTGCAAAAAGAGTATAAATGTCCGGTATTGCATGCCAAAGCATGTTCAGCACGGGCTCGTGGAAGGCTTCGCAACTTCTGGCCAGGCCTGCTAGTGTGCAACGACCAAGATCACCGGCCCCGGAGTCTGCGACAAGACGATGTTTGTTCTGGAAGAGTGTGGTAGGAGGTTTGGTATGTAGGGAGCTATGTAAATGAGCGTATTGTCAGAGAAAGGGCTTTGGCCTCCGAGCTGGGCACCAAGCGTCGCTGGACGCGATCACGTGGTAGGAACGCCAGACCCGCACGCGCTCCTTGCCAATGCGTTGCCCTCGTTCTGTATCCGTGTCGGCCGCGCAGCTGGACACGTCAACAGCCGACACCTCCGCGTCCCGCTCTGCTCCGCTGTGTCTAACCAGATTCTGGTACCACGACTGATTGGGACCACTGCAAATAGCTACCACATGGTATCTTCAGGAGCGACTACCACCATCTGTCGCCTTTCTCCAGACCTCCTTGAGAGCATCTGTCGCGAGCTCCTCGCGTTTCCTCCCGAAGGGAAACCTTTGAAGCACATCGGCTCACGAACAGTTGCAGCTCTTGCGACAACCGCTCGGGTCTTCCGTGATCCTGCCTTGAATGTCCTCTGGCACACCATTGCTGACATAGCCGTCCTATTCTATGCCCTGCCCGACGACATCTATGTGAGATCTCGGAAACAGCATGGTCTGCGGTCGCCTCATTCTCTCCAACATTTTGTGCGTACTCGCTGTCTATTGAGCCACTCTCAACACTCACAATGGGCTAGACAGACACTTGACGATGCTGAAAATAAGCCAAGCCTCGCGAGGTTCCTCTCGTATGCAAGGCGGGTGCGTGAAATTCGCATGAGTACACACCTCTCCGTTTGCAGCAGGAGGCTCGTCGCCACGCCGGATATGTACGATATATTGGCGGCGGCAGTGGGCTCTCGGACGCTTCTCCCGAACCTCGCGGCTATCCACTTCAAGCGCAAGCAATTCCTCGACTTGAAGATCTTCGGAGCCTTCCACTTCCTCTTTGGCCCGAGTCTCCGCAAGTTACACATTTCGGTCATCAACGACTGGGACACCGTCTCGATCGACCCAGAGGAAGACAGCGACACCTTCGCTCAGATGCTAGCGAATTTAGCCACATGCTCCCCGCAACTAGAGGAACTCAGCGTTCACATTCGGCCGACTGACACCATCTTGAGCGTGCCGTCATTCATGGCGGTACCGCTCGTTCAGCCAATGGCGCATCTCACGACTCTGCTACTATCCCAGGGACTCATGCCAATCACCCCGGCGCTGTTCGCGCACCTAGCACGCATGCCTTACCTCCGCTCGCTCAGGTTTTGTATTTGCCCAGACTGGGAGTGGTACGAAGAAATGGCAGCCCTTCGCGACCAACGTGCGGCCGATCAAGCGGTCTTCTTCCCGTCTCTACATGACGTGCGCATCACTTCGCCCACATTCGACGAACCGATACTGTTGATACCATTCATCTCCTCGTCCCAACTCACGAACGTGACGGTTGTCGCGACGCTCGCCGTCGGGCGTAACACTCTCGATGAGCTGATCTGCGAGGTAGTTGCTCTGCGTGCCCCAGAGAAACTCACCGAGCTGGTCATCCAAGCTCCCTACGTCTTCCCCGACGACGCCGACACTTACGTTGCTCTCAGCACGGTCAGCTTGGGATGCTTCCGCCATCCCCCGCGCCCCGTCGGTCCCAGAACGCTGCGGCCGCTTCTGAAACTCACGGGCCTCGAGGACCTCCTGCTCGACTTCTGCTGCCCGTTTGACGTCTGCGACCCGTTCCTCGCGCAATGCGCCGCGGCGTGGCCCGGCCTCTGCCGCTTCATCCTCGGGAGCGACCGCGCGTGGGGCCCCACCGCGCAGACGAACTTCCCGCCTGGGGAGCACCACGACGACGAGCCGGGGACGATCCGCAGCCCCGCCGAGCCTGTCCGCGCCTGCGTCAAGCCGAAGGCAACGCTCTTCGCGCTGCACGCGTTCGCCACGCACTGCCCGCACATTGGCGACCTCGGCTTCGAGATCGACGCGGACCTGGGGCCCCTGCGCGTCGCGCCCGAGCGGCTGGAGACCCGGCCCGCGGTGCTTGGAGGGCTGTATCGGCCGCTGCGGAAGCTCTACGTGGGCCTGTCGACGATCGAGGACGCGTGTGCGGTCGCGGCGTTTCTGTCGGACGCGTTCCCGCTCGTGACGGAGGTCGAGGACGGTTGGGCGAAGCTGCAGGTCAAGGAGGGCACGGTTGGGTGGCGGATGGCGCGGCGGTACCATACTCGGTGGGCGGCGGTCGCACAGCTCGTGAGCAAGTTCGCGCTGGTGCGGTTGCAGGAGGGGCGTTGGCGGAAGAAGGCGAAGGGGGAGGCGGTGGGAGAGGTCGAATGGCTGAGCGATACTGAGGAGGAGGAGTCCGATGCGGTCCCTGATTCCGAGCCTGAGGATTGATATTGTGTATAGGGCGGTTGGGGGCCGGGTTACGCTTCGACCGTGTCATATTTTGTAGTCTCGAGGCCCGTCAGCACGAGGCATGTACGGGGAGGCAGCCTCCCCAGTTTGCATCGAACAGTAGTATACAGCATATACTTGTTGGATCATACCACACAGTAGTTCAGAGGTCAACTACGTGCATGCATGACAATCGTCACTGGACATAGGTTTTTGACGCGGCCTATCCTATGTATCTTGCCGTCGACCGAGACCTCAAGCGTGAGCAGCTCCGAGCAGCCCTGCGCCATTAGCATGAGCCATGCAATAGCAGTGGAGAAGAGAATAGTCTGCCCGAAACATTTGGATTTGTCGCGAGGGTTGCGCCTGAGAGACGAGGAAGTGACAGAAGACGTCTAACCTCTACCTCGTGGTAAACGCAGCGAAGCGCGAACACAGTATTGAGCGAATCGCGACCTGCTCGCGACGCCATCGCACCGTGGGAATGCTTTGGGCGCCGGAAGCGGCTCCGCTCTCGGACTCGGTCGTGCATGCGACTCAACTGTGACCAGTACTCGGTACTAATGATTGCTTGCGAGCAACCAGACGGCGACCTGATGTACGTACGAACATTGCATCATAGGTATAAGTTGATTTTTCAAGAGCTGTCATGGCCGACCCCCATCGACTCATCATCGTACTCACACACGATGACATACCGCTGAATGGACCTCGCACCTTACCACCATCTCCTATTTACACTTCTGCAGGGTGGTGTATCAGTGTCCGAGATGGACACTCGATGTTAGACCTGCGAGGGATCCCAGGCCACCGCCACCGGACGAATGTTATGCGCTCAACGAGGTAACCGCCGGTACGTAGACAGAGCAGCGCGCCCCTTCACTTTCGCCTGTGTCTAATTCCTTATGTCTAGAAGATATGCTCGACGCTATCCAGCCGGGGACGACTCTCCTCGGTGCGAACTCGCGGGTTGTAGTCGAATGTGTGCTGACGCGCTCGGACCGAAATCTTCAGC
This sequence comes from Trametes polyzona, assembly GCA_022606195.1. Lineage (NCBI taxonomy): Eukaryota > Fungi > Basidiomycota > Agaricomycetes > Polyporales > Polyporaceae > Trametes > Trametes polyzona. The sequence continues at coordinate 835,663 of JABYQF010000009.1, read as the reverse complement.
GCGCGCATCATTGCGAGAACCTCAACGTGCTTCGCCCGTCCACGCCGTGGCGTTCGGCGTTCGAGTACCTGCCCTTACCATGCGGCCATGCACTGGCCGTGGTCGACACCCCGAAAGCGCGCCGTGCAACTACCGGCAAAACACCTTCGGATTCGGGCATAATCGTGGTCGTGGGCCGAGCCTCGCGCGGACATGTTTAATGTCCGGAATTACTGTGGGTAAGTTGTCTCAACATTACCGAAAATATCTGAGGATGCGCATCGTGCCACAAATGATCCGCAGAGAACGGTGTACATGGAACCATAGGTTACTCCCTTCGCGACAGTCAAACCGTCGAATTTATTGGGGCTATCTGACTATCCCGTTAGCGGTAGGCTCGATGTTTACTGCTCCGAGCCGTCATCCCCTGCTGTATGCAGTTCTACTATACCTAGTCGTTATCCCGTCCAGGCACCTTATCCCCCATTGAACGAACCTTCACCGCCTCCAGGATTCTCGCCTTATCTAGGCTCTCATACCCCTGTGACACGTTCGTCTCCGATCTCTCGGACCACCATCACCAGGTGCGTGGCTGCGGTGCCTCCATAGACCTTCGAACTGAGCATGCCCGCTTCCAATTCAAGTGGACCGTGGCTTGATGACCATCAGGTGAACAGTCGGGAGTACACGCTCCAGCAAAATGCAGTTCATATAATACAACATGTCATCCGAAGGACCACGCATACCGGAGCTGGCCCACCCCCGGTACGTCATGGTCCTGACTACAATGTGTGTACTGAGAGTAACAACTATGCGCAGCGGTTTAACAGCACATCTCGCACGGGCAGCCTGTGGTACGGCGCGTCAGTATCCACGGACGAACTCAGGAGGACCACAGAACACGTACAGACGATGTCGGCGAAGCATTCGCAGCAGTCCTTGAAGCCGGGGTTAGTGCGGTGCACGTTCTCTGGGCCTGGGCCGCGCTCACCTTGCAGCACTCTGTGGGCGGCCGGCGGTCAGCGAAGCTCTCTAGGCTAGAAGCGCAACAGCCGAAGACGTACCGAAGCAGAGGAAACATTCAATCATGCCGAGGAAGCAGTCCTAATGACAGCGGGGGCGCAGTCAGCAACGGTTGCGGCAACAGGGCGAGGTCGGTGCACACCCTCCCAGCACCTCCGCCGCGGAGGCGGGCGGCAGGACCACGCTTGTGTTGGCGCTCCTGAGTCTGGTTGCTTTGGCGGGCAGGGGGATTCATGGCGCCTATGCCGAGGTGAGACCACGGTCAGCTCTCGGATCCGAGGCGTTCCAGTACGACCCTGGTTGTACATACTCATCTGGACAGCCTGGGGCTGCATTGAGGTGGTCATGGCGGGCTTGGGCGCTTCCATTTCGTGCAGGTGAGGTTGGGGAGGGGACCGCTAGGACGTGTGGGGTTACGATGCGGTGTAGGAGAGCGAGGTGAGAGGCCCATCGCCAGGATGGGGGGTATTTATACATGGGACCGAGGGGCGTGGTCCTGCGCCGGCCTCTCAATCAATACATGCCGTGAGGTCATAGGCGCAGTCCTAAAAATAGGCCCCCAGGTATCTCCAGTGCATCAGAAACGCGTGATAAGCCAACGTACCCATTGTCGTACATGGCGATATGGCCGAGTGGTCTAAGGCGCCAGAATCAGGATGCTGTCCTATCTGGTCCGAAAGGGCGTGGGTTCGAATCCCACTGTCGTCATCCCTTTTGGTACACCCACTTTCTTCGCTGGGTGTCCTTTTTATCCCCCCGCTTCGCTCGCAGGCCACCAGACTAAGATGTGACTCACGTAGACTACGCTTGAGCTAATTTCTCGCAGCGTCACGCCCACCACATGGGACAATGTCTCACCCGATCTCTATACACAGTCTTTTACCGATCTGGCGCTCGCGGATATGGTAACGCGTATCGCCGTTGCTTCGCAGCTCATGTCGACCGCCCTTGCAAAAGATGTTGCAAACGCAATGTATTAAGGCAACAAATAACATCCAGTAACACCGGTCCTCAGCGACTAGCCAAACACCCTATAGACCCGTTGTGGGTTGGGTCCTGTGGGCGAACGTCTCGTTGCCTCAACCAATGGTGAACTCGGGCGACATCACGCTGCTCTCGAATGCTGTTGGCGAAGTCCGTCAGAGTCCCCACGCTCGACGTAACCTACGGCGCTACTCACCAACGATGATGTAGCTAGTGCGCGGCTTGGGGTTGGGAATGTGGACGTCCACACTGCCCGCGAGCACGGACACGTTCGTGGCCAGGGGATGGGCTGTGCGTGTGCTCAGACATCGTGCACAATGGTCTGTGGTCGGACTACTCACCAAAGTCAAGGTGCTGGCCGACGCTGAAAGGGTCCCAGTACCCGAGCCAAATGTCACCGCGCTGCTCGACGCCGCCGGCGGGGATCACAGGGGGGTCCCAGGTGACGGTGTGGTCGGAGTCGTGGGCCCAGAACTCCCCGGCTTGGGGAGACGTGATGACCGGGCGGAAGACCGCGGTGGTCATCGCGCTGGCGGTGGACGCCGCGGCGACGAGCAGGGTGAGGGAAGCGGTGAGCTTGGAGGAGAACATGGTGTGAGGATGTGGTTGGGAGTAGAGACTGTGAAAGAGCGATGTGTGGTAAAGAACGACGAGTGAGGTAGTGCGAAGTAGTGGACGACGCGCTACAGAACTCAGTGTGCAAGGTGCTCTTTTATACGCTGTCGTCCGGCGCTGAGCAATATCCGGTGTGTGCGATTAAGGCGGTCATGCGACGGCGAAAGAGTACGTGAACCCGACATGAATGATGCACATCCCGCCACGAAGGTGCAGCGGTGCACATCCTTCGGCGTTTATGACTGTATAAGAGCACGGATGGTGCTTGCCGGTACGTCGTGGCTCGGGAGTATGGCATTCAGAGCGATATCGCCAGTATGATATTATACTATCCGTCGGAGATGTAGCGGTCTACAAAGAACGCAAATAAGTACACCTTCTCAAATAACGTAAAGATACTATATGTATTACAGTACCAGACTCGCATCACGGCCGCTACGGACATTTTTGGATCCATATGCATAGTAAATGGGTGCGCAAGGGCGAGCTTGAACTTGATTTATTCATTTGCGATGAATCAACTGCCAGGTTGCTTTTTTCGGTAGTCTTCGCTTTCTTCATGGTGAGAAGCTAATGCAACATAAGTTGTAGAGATCAATCCCGAGCGCATGGTCCTGGGCAGTGATCATGAGTAACGGTAGGAAGAGAGCAGGAGGCGCCGGGACGCGTCGTATACGCGAACCACGTGACAGACGCGTCAACAAAATCGCGTCAATAGGACTAAACAACTCATTAGGCGCGAGCGTCTGCCAAGTACGTCAAGCCACCGCCGGCGCCCGTCTCCTTGTCTCCTCCATCCTCTCCTCGTCGCCCCCGACGGTCCCCTACTCCTACTACGGACCGTGCGCGGCCTTTTACAAAACTTTGGCGACGATGAGTCTCCCTACTCCTCCCGGCACGTCCCACAGAGATGAAAAGGAGAATCGCGCTCCTCGCTTTACACGCGTCTCCTGGTGCGACACCGCCGAGTACCATCCTATCACCTCCAGTCCACCTCGCACACTATCCGCTCGTGCTAGTGCAACAAGAGCAGGTCCCTCAAGGTCAATCCTCAAAAGACCCGCTCACCCTATTACGCCTGTCACCGACGAATTCACGAAGGAGACGACCCCCGAGCCGTCGGATCCTCTCGCCGACCTGCACTACCTGGAGAGCCCGATCTCGCGAATTCTTGCTCCAGACGCGTCATTACGCGATTTGATAGAGGCCTACTCTATTCTAACAGCGCGTCTTCGCGCTTGCGTCACAGATAACACGGACGCGGACGCGTCGTGGCCTCTGTTTCAGCCTCTGCGCAAGCACCGCGACTCCTTTGTGGAGGCACTGGTACGCGACATTCGCCACGTATTCGTTGACCCACTGGAAGACGACGAGCCAACTGTGGAAACCGCTTCATCACCGAGAGGGCAATGCAGCTCGCTACCCTCACCGCGGGATAGCCCCAAGAAGAAACGGGGCATGTCGGAAGAGCAGGTCAAGCGTGCCCGTGATCTATGCGGCGTTTGTCACGCAGTATTGCGGCTGCTCAGCCTCCTGTTCACTCTTCCAGCGCTCCACTCGGTTTTCAGTGGTGAGTGGTCAGCGCTCGGCTGTGGACCGATCAGCTCACGCTCTACTCGGCTCCCATCGTAACGCTTATGGTGCCCACAGAAGACGAGCTCGGATACGTCTTGACGCAAGTCCTCGCGATTCCCTTGGCGAACGAGCTACCAACCCCGAACGCCCGCAAGACGTGCGCGTTGGCTATATGGCTCATTCAGTCTCAGCGCCTTCCCGCCGAGGTGCTTGAGCCGGCCAAAGACCGAATCGCGTACGCTCTTCGACGAGGCATCGAGGGCGAACTCGGCAAGGAGGGCAAGAAGGGTTCAACCAGCGACGGTCTGAAGGTACGCATTGCTACCATTGCTACGAGAGGGTGAGTGTATGCGCTAATAGGTTAGCAGGCTATCCATGATCTCTCGTTATACCAACCAGCAATCTTCGTACCTGCCTTCACGCCTGTGCTTCCATCAGTGCTCTCCAACCTCCTTGCACCGACACTTGTCCTCAGGAACCAGGCATGTCACGCCCTAGGTGGTTTTGCGCTTGCGGTTGCATCGCTTCCACCGAGCGAGGCGCATACACGAATCTCCACCATAGTCGCCGCGCGGCTCGTCAAGCAGGTGGACGCGAGCGGGCCCATGTCCTCACCTCGAAAGGCGGCGATGTCCAGCCCATCCAAGGACTCGCTGTTGGTTCGCACCCTCCGCACAACCTTGCAAACCACGGACCCGAAGCACGCTGCTCAAGGTCCGGTTTGGGCGTTCAGCGTCCTTGCACACCTGGTTGTCTTGCTAGGGCCGACGGTCTTCCTCCATAGCGAGCTCACGCGCGCGGTCATCGCTCTTTTCTCCCTCGGAATGCGCCATCCCAAGAGCTCCGTGCGTGGTCTCGGGTGCCTTGCGTGGCGGGCTATGACTTGGGCGTACTTCCGTCCGCCCCATGTCAAGCTAACGATCACAACCGAGACTGACGATGAAAGTGAAGAGTCGGCAACTGAAGACGATCTCATTGCGGAGCGAAAGAAGCATGACGAGGCATTACGCGTCAACTTCAAGTACATCACCGCCGTCGTTGACATGGGCGCCGGTATCGGGACTATTGGGGCTTTCCTTAGCCAGGAGCTCACCGATGACGCACACGTGCGGGGCGCTCTGCGCGTCCTGCGGGCCATGAGTAAGAAGGGCGGCCACACGTGCAAGGAGGCGATGGACGTCGCGCGATACCTGCTCAGCTTCGCCGCGTCGCCGGAGCAGCATGCGGAAGGCGAATGGGAACACCGCAGGTTGCTCGCTCCCGGCCTGTTCTCCGCAAACCCGGGTCTCTTGACGGCGGAGTGGAAGACTCTCAGCACATGCGTGAAGAGTCTGCTGGAGCAGTGCCCGCAAATATCCGACATCCGTCCGCTCGCTCTTGAAGAGATCTCAGCGGATGGGATATGGGACGACTTTCTAGCCGTGTGGAAGGACGGGTTGGCTGTCTTGCGACTGCAATGGGGTAGTGAGGAGGTTCCCGTGCGTAGAGCCCTTCTAGGTGTAGAGCCTCCCCTAACAGTTCTCTCAGAGCGAAATTCGAGAGATCTGGTTCAACCTTCTCAAGACCCATGCAGCTCCCCTTCTGGGTAGGTGGTGCTCGTACCAGACGTGAACGTTGTCTGACTTGATTATAGATGCGGAGGATCACGATGGCTTGACCGAATTAGCAGGCCGGGCGTGCAAGGTCTTGGTCGATGTGCTCGAAGACGACTCCTTCGACTTCACCATGCGCAAAGACGAGTTTAGCGATCAAGTCCCCACATCGCCAGTCAAGCCCACGAATGCTAGGAACAAGGCCTCTGACAAGCCGTTGCCCGAGTCGCGGTGGAACTACGCCGTCAAGCTCTTCCTCGTCCGAGACTTGTTCACCATCACCCGCGCAGTGTTCCCCGAGGACGTCTTTGCCGGCCTCGCAGAGTCGGTGGTGAAATTCCTCAACACGAACGAGGGAATCCTGCTCGGCGATGTCCATTGTACAGACGAAGTGCGCGAACAGTGGGCCTCGCTGTGCGCTGAGGCAGCTTTGGCGTGCGACATCAGCGTGTTGCAGGCGTTCTGGTCAAACACGCTCGGCAAACCCAACAACGGGTACCGCGACTCGGAGTGGAGCTTCGACGTCCGTGCCTCCGTATGGCAAGTCTTCCTCGAGCGTTGGGACGACGGCCGCAAGAACTGGGAGGCGGCGATCGTTCTCCTCAGCGTCCCGTTCATCCAAGCCAGTGGCTGGGAGCTCGCCAGCGAGGATCTCACTGCGTGGGACGAGTTCCTCAAGCGTGCTATCGACGCTGCTCTCGACTGTGGGTTGGACGCGCCTGCCCTTCTGGATCACATCGCCGGTGCCATCGCAGCAGGACAAGGGGTCAACGCGACATCATCCGTGCGCGTCGCAGATCTCCTACTGTCCAACCTCGAGGTATCTGAAGCGCGCGACGTCCCGAGCGAGCTGTTCGAGTTTGCCAGCGAGACTCTCAAATCTGCGTACCCGCCTGCTCCTCGGCATAAGGTTATGTGTGTGTGGCTTCTCCGCTCCCTTACGCGGGTCGTCGACGCGTGCCCGCGCGAGTTGTGCTTCTCCGCCCTGCAGCTGCTCTCCGATGGCATGTGCACCTGGATCGCTGACGACTACGACATCTGCACGACGGATGAGTACTCATCGGAGGTACGTACATCACACACTCACTTGTTGCCCCCCGCTGACTTCGGTGCAGATCCTCCCGCTATACCAGACTATTCTTGTCAGCTTGCAGGCCTTGGAGAAAAGCGTGTACTACCTGGAGGCTTTTGCACCTATCCTGGAGGCTCCATTCCGCGGCCGACAAGACAAGCATGTCGGCGTCGTCGAGGCTTTCTCGGACTTCTGGCAAGAAACGTACGCGCATATTCCCGAGCCTGCCACTGGGTGGCCGGAGCAAGTCGTACACTGCTTGGAGGCCGTCGCCCGAGAGCATGAAGACGAGGCGAGCGTGGAGAACCTCACCGCTCTCGGCGATGAATGCGGAAGTCCGCTCGAAGAGGCTTCACCGTTGGATCGCGTAGAGAAAGAGGCGGGCGATCATTCTATGGAGGATGATGCTCATGAAGGAGAATCATTTGCACACCCTTTCTCACCCATGTTCTCCGGACGTCCTCTGCTCAGGCCCGCGACGTTCTCTCGCCAGTCCTCCCCCGAGCTCGAGCTCCCTCCAGTGCCTTCTACTCCGAAGTCGAGCGTCCGCGTGCAACTGCTGGAGTCACCTTCCCGCGCGCCCAGGAATGCTGTCTCTACTCTCGACGTATCCCCCACGACCCCGAGACGATCTCCCGCGAAGGTGGAGGCCAATGCTGGTCCGACGCGTTCCCAAACCCGCAACAAGGAGAACATGTCGCCTCTACCTGCCGTGTCCTCTGCTACAGAGCGCCTTGCAATCCGGTCACCTTTGCTACTCGAGTCGATCCTTGGCAAGCGATCTCGCCTAGACGATGTAGACGACGCGGAGGCGACGGAGAAGGTGTACAAGAGGAGCAAGCTCGAAGCTTCCCCGCTTGCATCTTCCGCAAACTTTATGAACACCGTCCAGGTCCACACGGTCATGCACGATTCCTCCAACATGGATAAGGGATCGACATCGATGTCTGCTCTTCCCGGTGCCGCTGACGAAAAGCATCGCCCTGCGGAAGAGGATGATCGCTCGTCATCTTCGTCAGACTCAGAAGGGCCATCTCGGACGGGAGCCTCACGCAAGCGCAAGGGTTCTTTCCTCGAAGCTGTGGTGGTGCCTTCGGTAACTGAAGTACTCCGGTCTAAGCGTCGCTTCAGCTCCGTGCCCTCGGTTTCGCTTGACAGCGGCACTCCCGTCACTGAGCCGAAGGCACCCGTTATCCGGCGGACTCGCTCGGCGACGAAGCTCATGGGGAAGGAGGCGGAGTTCCAGAGATTACCGAACACGCCGCCGAAAAAGCGACGCATGAGCCGCGCTCACCAGCTCCGCGAGGAGGCTGCGTCCGAGCCCATGTCCTCTCCGTCTCGGTCGCTTCAGGATGCGCAGCTCTTTGGCAGCGGTAAGTCTTATAAATCTGTTTCTGATGAAAGCAACGTTCGCTGATCGTCCTACTCTTACCAGACGACTCCATCGTGCTCGCCTCCCCCAGCAAGACCAATGAACTGCCTCCCTCGGATGACGAGCCCCAGCTGGGACAGGTGACACCGCATCGCCTCGTCTCACCCGCCGTGCGCCGCATCCGGCACGACGACTTCAACTCGGATCCTCCGAGCGACGACTCTGTCATGTCGAACAGCCCTTCCAGCGAGCGTGTCGCGCGAAAGATGGTTCGGCTGAGCAGCGCGCAGCTCGCGCGGCCGACGCCGCTGAACATCCGGGCGCGTTCGCTGTCAGAGTTCTCGTCCTTCTCCGCGCTTGGGAGCGATTCGTGATGCAGATGCTCCACATGCGCAGCGGTGACTTCTCCATTCGGCAGATGTATGTTTGTGCCCCGATTTCTTGTCCCCCCTAGGTTTCTCGCTCTCCACAGGCTATAAATGTACGACATCCTATCACGACTACAACATATCCCAACCATGTTCTGCACACTACCCTCACATGACCATATCTCCACGCATCCTCCTCTTCGTTGTAGGTTACCCACTGTAGTGTTTCGCTTGATATGCCAGCCTCAGTAATAGTATGTATGCATCGTGCTATGCGCAATCCATTGCAATTTCATTTGTGTAATCTGTCGGCATTGCTGGGCGGGCCGCGGAGAATCACAATGCTTGCGGATGACGTCCGCATCTCATTCGAAGCCCTGCTGTCCGCGTTTCAAGATTGTTGGTCGCGAGGGGGATGTCGCGGATATGGTCTCACCCCCTTCTCTATTCTCATCTCGGCACCGCCACCACTATCCGAGCGCAGTACTTCCGAGATCCACATCGGTTCCCTTGTCTGCTCACGCCAGCTGCTGCGGTGAAGACATGGCAATCCATTCTCCCTGTCCCCCACATCTCGACAGCAAGATGCAACGGGCTTAGTGCGAGAGAGGCGTGCGGTACTTGTGCCCAACTTGCTATTGACGTTGAGACTAACTTGAGGGACAGATCGCGCGGTCGCGTCTACTTGTGTGGCATCGCACGCGCGCTGCCTGAATTTCACGTCCGCTTAGCCGACGGACCTGTGGTAAACATTCACGACTCGCGTGCATGCGCAGATGCGTCCGTCTGCGTCCGAGCGGGTGACCTGCCAAACAGCGCTAGAAGGGCTTCTTCCCACATAGCCGAGGGCCCGAGTATATGAACCCCTCCAAGACACGAAGCATGCCCTATCGCACCCCGTTGCATCGTCTCTCTCGGCCTCTGTTCACGTCCCCCCTGTCCTTCCTGTCGTTCATTTCCCCCTTCGTACGCTAACGATCGCACCTGCCCGCCGTCATGTTCGCCACCAAGTTCACCGCTGTCTTCGCTGCCCTCGCTGCCGCCGCTACTGCGGTCTCCGCTGCGCCTGCCACCTTCACTGGTGGTAAGGTTGAGATAGTCTACCGCCCCCACGTCATTGCGCCCCAGGCTGGTGACGTGTGGCCCGTTGGGTCCACCCAGACCATCACCTGGGACACCAGCGACATCCCCGAGGAGGCCAAGAACCAGACCGGCCTCGTCCTTCTCGGCTACATTGAGGATGGCAGCGAGAACGAGCACCTCGACGTCGGTGAGTAACAGTTCATTCATACCCGTATGTTCCCAGTGACCGAACCCCCTTCCCCGCAGGCCACCCTCTCGCGGTTCGCTTCCCTATCGCCGATGGCAAGACCGAAGTGACCGTCCCCGACGTTCCCACTCGCGATGACTACGTTATCGTCCGTGAGTATCATCCCATCGAGACTTGCAGACCCTACAAACGTCGTACTAACGCTGCCGTCCCCAGTCTTTGGCGACTCGGGCAACACCTCCCCCAAGTTCACCATCCAGGGCTCGGCAGTGAGCAGCGCCGTCCCCTCCGTCAGCGCCGTCTCCACCCCTGCGGTGCCCTCCGTGGCTCTCCCTACCTCGTTCTCCCTCCCTACCTCCCTGCCCTCCGTGTCTGCTGTGAGCTCGGCATGAGTGGATCGGTATTCTGTGGAGAGCGTTATGATCGTCCGTACACCCGAGGCCGTTTGGACAGTATGCACGGACTTCGTCGTTCCCCCTACTGCTACGTAATACCCGTCGGAACGACACCCGATACATTCCTTTGACACTCGAACGACCATGGCGTGATGCATTCAGAGACATTATCGGCACTGGTAGAACGTTGCACGCCGGGGTGAGGATGAACACTTACTGTGCCTGCCTACTGGGGCCGGTTCATGTCTCGCTCGTTCCTGTGAAACGACGATACGACCTGGATTCGAATACTGGTAATGTGGGGGAAAATGACGACAGTGGGATTCGAACCCACGCCCTTTCGGACTAGATAGGACAACATCCTGATTCTAGCGCCTTAGACCGCTCGGCCATATCGCCTTATGCACAGACAGGGAGTAGTGGGTTTCTCAACAGCGGCTCCTCAACCCCTGGGCACTTCATCGGAACGGTGAAATTGCAAACTGGCTCTTTCAACCGACCATCAACTCAGTTCGTACGTGGTTCGATGTATACTTCCACACCTATACTCACCTTGTATTTTCATGTAGATGGAATGGGATGTTATGGTATTAGCTCTATGCACCGACCCTATCCGACCCTAGGCCTCCAAACATCACTTCTACCGACCCATTGTGACCAAACATCTGTTGGATTTCCTGGGGAATATCGCATACATGTCCACTGCAGTCTGATCATTGAAAACGTCGAGTCCACGCATGACCGGATGCACGTCGTGTCTGCAACGCAAGAGCCTGCCGTGCTTTGAGCACAGCCGCTAGCCCACCTCATGACGTCCGCGCGTGGACATGCGCAGGTAAACACCCTTACGCCTCCCGTAATCCCGCTCGCCGGGTACAGGAGACCCAGCTATTGCCAATCCGCCAATCTTTCGCACGAACCTGGCTTCTTCTCCCAGTGCGTGACGCTGGGAGAGGGAGCTCGGCATATATAGAGGGTGAATCGTGGGGACAGCGACCGCGCCCGCCGAAAGTCAAGGTCATTCTCTCCGCGGTTTCTTACCATGCTTGACCACGGTATACTCGCGTCGCTCTCGTTTTTGCAAATCGCCATCTGGTGGCTGTTTCTCGGCGGCGCAATAGCGGTCGTCGGCTATGTGGCTGCGCGTGGACTACGTTGGGGGAAAGAGGGCGAACGACTCCCGCCAAGTCCGCCTGGACATTGGCTCTTTGGGAACGCTCCCCCGAGCTCATAGTGCGTAGTTTGAAGACAGTCAACTCCAGCCCCAAGTGCTAACCCCATATTCCCAGTGCGCACCTCCACTTCACGCGGCTCGCCGAGACGTACGGGCCTGTGTTCACCCTGCGATACGGCTCACGACGCCTTTGCGTGATTACACGGCACCAGGTCAGCAGGGATGTTCGGTCTCGTCAGCGGGTTCAGTTGACACTCCTTGTAGGCCGCGACGGATATCATGGTCAAGCAATCGCATTGCCTCGCGGACCGCCCACGCACGGTTGCCGCTGGGGAACTTCTCTCAAACGGGATGCGTGTTCTGACACTGGGGGCGGGAGATCGACTGAAGAAGTACAGGAGGTGTGTCTTATACTGGCACCCCCTGCATCGTGGCCAGCGTTGCTCATACGAGGCCAGCGTATTGCATGCGACGTTACAGCCGCAGAGTGCAGCGCGGTACGAGTATATGCAGATGCAGAACGCACGTACTTTTGCGCTGGACATTCTCGACGACCCGGCGGAGTTTTTAAACCATGCCAAACGGTACGTATGCTTCACCGCCCGTTTCATTCGCCCTTATCTCTGATATTGCTCCGTATAGATATGCCGCGAGCGTGATCATGGCAATAACGTATGGGAAGACGACGCCGACGTCTTACTCTGACCCAGAGGTCCAGCAGATCAATCGCGGGATCGCGCGCCTGGGAGATGCAGTCCGACCAGGCGCATACCTCGTGGACACGTACCCGTTCCTCAAGTACATCCCGTTCTTCACCTCAAAGCTGCGGCGCTATCACCGCGAAGAGCTCTCTCTGTTTCGGCGTCAACTGCAAGACGTGAAAGCACGCTTGGTAAGTTCGCTTTCTGGTATGTGCGAACGTAGCATGCACTACACTTTTCCTTCGCACCACACGCTCGGCTTGATGATCGGCAGCATTGAGTCAAACTCGTTGCAGGCGAAGAACGATTGCCCGCCCTGTTTTGCGACTGCCATCCTCGAGCGACAGGAAGAATTCGGCCTCAATGACGACGAGCTTTCGTATCTCGCGGGAGCCATGTTCGGCGCTGGGTCCGACACTGTATGTGTCATGTTCAGTTTACACGACTCGTCAGCACGGTCACTCATAGTTCTTTATAAGACCGCCGTCGTCCTACCCATCATGATCATGGCAGCAGCGCGTCATCCTGAGTTGCAAGCCAAGGTGCAAGCTCAGCTTGATGCCATTGTGGGCCGCGACCGTCGTAAGTCATACAGATAGTCTACGTCCAAGTCATCGTTCATAGCACACGCCTTTAGTACCTACATTCGCGGATCAGGAAAATCTTCCAGAGGTCTGCGCCTTCGTTCAGGAGGTGTACAGGTGGAGACCGGTAACCCCCATGGGTACGTTCTTGGCCCACGCGCCTGCGTATGGCTGCTAACCGTACTACCGTGCAGGATTCATGCATAGGGCTACCAGTGAGGTGGTTTGGGTGAGGATTCCTTGCGTAACACATCACGCAAAGGACTGAGTATGATATAGAAGGACTATGTCATACCGGCAGGGACGGAAGTGCTTGCCTGTCACTGGTAAGCAACGGACGCGCCGGGCACGGGTCACGATTCACTGTCTTCTCTTCAGGGCTATCTCAAGGGATCCAGAAGTATACCCCGATCCCGAGGCGTTCAAGCCCAGCCGTTGGCTGGACGAGAAAGGTAAAATGAAAGAAGACTTGAAGTTCTTTAACTGGGGCTTCGGGCGAAGGTATGTCGCATGCAGCTAAGCGCGAACCTCATCGCTGACTGGCGACGTAGGATATGCCCGGGACTGCACGTAGCTGAACGGTAACTATTCATATGGGACGGTATATGACCCTGTGTTCAACCCTGAGTTGCAGGTCGGTATACATCAACACGGCGCTGACGCTCTGGGCGTTCGAAATCTCTGAGGATCCAGCGCATCCCATCGACACCATGGCCATCAAGGACGGCGCCCTTGCCCACCCATTCCCATTTGTAGTCCGCTTCAAGCCGAGGATTGAGAACTTACGGGAGAAGATACAGGCTCATAACGAGTGACTCTTGATGTAAAGCCCTCTGTGACCTTCCAGGGTTCGCTTCAATGTATACTAGTACTGTATTGCGCTAGGCGCGCGAAGCGAGCCTGATTGGCTCGTCAGGTGGAGCCAGGCCACAAGGGGTTGTTGGTGATGCTTGATAGTTGTGGGCGTAATGCGGGCTGGAATGCCCGGACCAGAAACCAGCGTCGGGGCGGAGTCCGAGAAAGGCGGGATCGGGTGCGGGCGTGGGTGGCGACGATCTGAGCACTATGCCAACCAGCCCGCGCGACGTCCCACGCACCCGGTCGCGTCGGTACGATCCTTCTCCCTTCTCCAAACCACCACCACGTCCAGTCAGCCAGTATCAGGTGTTTGTCGTATTGTAAAATATGAGAATAGCTGTGGTTGGCTCGGGCGTCTCTGGTCTTGGCGCAACATGGGTATAGCCACCGTGACACACGCTTGTTTCGGTTTGTGAACTGACGCCTATCTTATCCCTAGCTCTTGAACCAACATACCGACCATGAGGTTCACCTCTTCGAAGCCGATTCGCGTCCTGGTGGGCATGCAAACACAGTCACGTATGCTCGTCCGGGCAAGGAGCCCACCGATGTTGACACGTAGGCAGTCTCATAAACCTCTCAATACTGTTACTGACGTTACTACATCCCCACAGCGGGTTTGTGAGTTCTTTATACTCACGACATCTGACGACGGCGCACTGAACTCGAGTAGATTGTGTTCAATCCGAGCACGTATCCGAACTTCATCAACTTTCTCAAGATGTACCCCGACTTGGCCGAGCGCATCCTCCCGACAGAGATGACCTTCTCGGTCTCAAGAGACATGGGCGCATTTGAATGGGCGGGGAACAACCTCATGACTGTGTTCTGCCAGCCCTCGCGCCTCTTGGACCCAAGCATGTGGCGGTTGATTTACGACGTGCTCCGATTCAATGCCAATGCCCAGAAGCTCCTGCTCGAGCTTGAAAGGAAGGGGGTGCAGGAAGAAGAGCTCTCCATTGGGGACTACTTAGAACAAAACGGCTACTCCGACTCGTTCCGTGATAATTACCTCATTGTAGGTGTTCCCGTATTGTTACCGGTACTAGCGGTGGTGTACTCACCGTCCCCTGGAAAGCCCATGACAGCTGCTATCTGGAGTACTCCCCCGGACAAGTGCGCCCTGGACTTCCCCGCGCGTACCTTGGCAAGTACCGTTTCGGTATAGGTGTTGGCCCAGATGCTAACCTCCGCCGTAGATCCAGTTCATGTACAACCATCATCTGCTACAGATCACGGGCAAGCCATCGTGGCTTACACTCCGGGGTGGAAGGTAAGGAGGCTTTCTTGCCAGGCCACACCCCGCCTCTCATCAACTGTCCTCATAGCCGGACATACGTTCAGAAGATCCTTTCAACACTGCCGTCGTCTCAGCTACATCTCTCCACACCCATCCGCGCGGTGAAGTCTGTCCCCGCATCTGGCGTGGAAAAGTCGCACAAAGTCGAGTTGACGACGGCTTCCGGCGAAACACTCGAGTTCGATCACGTCATTCTCGCCTGCCATACTGACACTACCGTTGATATCCTCGAAGAAGGCGGTGGGATGACCGCAGAAGAGACTCGCATACTGGGTGCATTCAAGTGGAATAAGAACGAAGCGGTCCTGCATTGCGATGAGAGCGTACGTGGTCGAAAAGTATACCTGTCTCGTCAGATTGACTGATGAAGTCTGGTCATCCAAGCTAATGCCTGTGTCCCGCCTTGCGTGGTCGTGTTGGAACTACCTCACGAAGTCGGTGACCGACAGTGCCGGCCGGTACTTGCCCAACGTGAACCAAGTGTCCTTGTAAGTCTCCTCTACTTATTCTCACCAACCCACCGACCTCTCATGAGCAATCTATAGGACCTGTATGCAACTCGCTATTATCCATACACATCGCATCCCACTGACCGTTCATACGTATAGACTGGATGAACGAACTGCAACACCTGCCTGCCAAGAAACATGGCTCCGTGCTCGTCACGCTCAACCCACCCTTCAGCCCTGCGCCCGGGCTCGAGATGGGTCGGTACAAGTACGACCACCCAGTGCTCAGCTTGGAGGTCAGTAATGTCGCCCACCACTCCTCTTCTTTATCCAGCTCATATATCCACCGCCAAACAGGCCATCCGCGCGCAATCGGAAATCCCATACATCCAGCGCACCCGCGGGATCTCCTACGCCGGCGCCTGGCTCAAATACGGCTTTCACGAAGACGGGTTCACGTCCGGGCTCCGCGCCGCCGCCGCCCTCCTCTCTCCATCCTCAACCTCCATCTCAACCTCGACCTCCCCGTCTTCAACGTCCCCAGCACCGTTGCTCCCCTTCGCGATCGTCGACGCGGACCGGCGCCCGTCCGCCGGCGCGCTCTGGCTCGCGCACGCGTTCGCGCTGTTCGAGGCGAGCGGCGCCCCGCGCGTGCTCGGCGCGCTCTTCGTCGGCCTCTTGGCGGTCTTGAGGGCCGCGCTCGGGCGGCTCGGGCTCGACCTGCGCCACATTGACGGGGGCGACGACGCCTGTTTGAGCGACGAACGTGCGCCGGGTGCCAAGGCCGGGAAGCGGAAGCAGGCCTAGGCCGTGAGGATGCGGATACGTTGAGGCAGGACGCTCGGGATCTCATGCGATGTTTCGACATCGACGGTTCTTGGGACGTGGTGGTGTCGCCACCGCAGCCATGGTTCACTCGACGGCGTATTTGGCGGTAGATAGTGATATATTGGATGCGCGGATCCTAGCCTGATGAGATGCACGGCGAGAAGTGTCAAATGTGTAGCGATGCGGGTGGGTAGATGGACGGGCGGGCGGGGGCTCGGGGGACGTGGTCAATGTAGATGCAGAAACTATGCAAGGGATACACTGGATACATGCGACGGGATCCGGGATCGCGAGCGGGGACGAGGGAGGAAAGCAAGAGCGAGACGACTAGAGACATAGGAAGAGGAGAGAGAGGGAGAAGAGGAAAGCGGGAGGAGAAGGATAATACACGTCCAGGGAGACTGGAAAAAGACATTAGGCAGGGGCGTGCCAATCATATTCTACAACGTCCGCGATCCCGGCGTACGGCCGCACAGACAGAGGAGACATGTCAGACATCTATATACACGAACGCACCGCACCCGAGCCCGCGCACCTGCGCACGAGCGACCTCTACGCGGAGCCAGCTCTCAATCCAACTGACGAACGCACGCATCATCATGAATGGTGGTGGGTGTACCGCGCTTCCTGCCCTGCCGGCAAGCTGAACCGCACCTGGCTCCGCGGTGAGTCGTCTTCCTGTTCACCCGCACCCTCCGGCTCCGTCCCCGTCCCCGTCTCGACCTCCATCTCCGGCTCGCTCACATGCGCGGGCGTCGACGGGCTCGTCGGCGAGAGGATGCGCGGGGTCCCGTACCCGCTCCGCTCGGGCTCGTCCGCAAAGCGCACCGAGCGCGCGGGCGACATCTCCCGGCTCTGCGTTACTGAGCGAATTGAATCGATGCGCAGGTGCCGCGGGGTGTGTGCGCCCGAGCCCGAGCCGTGGCGGAAGCCCGCAGGCGGGCGCAGCCCCGAGCTCCGCCCACGACCCTCGTCAGGCGTGTGCGCGCCGGAGCCAGAACCGGATGCGGACTCGTCTGCCTCGGCTACGGGCGGGCGGCGGCCAAAGTCTTCGCTCTGGGACCGCTGGATGACCTGTGGTCGCTGCCCGAGTACGCCGCGACGGATGGACGTGCGTTTACGAGAGGAGCCGCTACCGAGTGGGCGGGAGACGGTGATCTTGGGCTTTGAGATCTTGAGCTTCGGGGACTTGTTGCGCGCAGACCCGGCCCCAGGAGGGGCGCCGCCGCTCTGGTCAGACATCCACCCCTCGTCGTCCTCACTCCCCGCGCCCGCGCCTGCATCTTCTCCGGTGCCGGCTCCTTCTTGCGATGGGTGACCACCACGCTTCGACGGCGATGTTTGTGGGCTGAGGGCGTGCATGGCAGCCTCGCCGGCCTCCTTCGCCTTTTCGCCTGCCTCGTGCGCCTCGCGCTTTACGCTCCGCTCGGCGTGGGCCATGACCTCCTCCACGTCCGAGGGTGCTCTCTTGATCCGGTCGCGTATGTCTCCTATGACCTTCGCAGAGACCCCTTCCGCAACACGGACCTTGTCTGTCGTCGTTTCCGAGGGCCCAAACGCATTCCGCTGCACCTCCACCTCAACCTACGCGCACGCGAAAAATGAAACAGTCAGCATCCAGCCCGACTTCCACACCACACCCCCCTGAGGTGGAGTTAGAGGGCAGGGAACGGGTGCTCACCTCCGAGCCGGGTCCGGCGCGGCGCTCAACGACCTTGTGCGGGCCCTCGCGCCATTCTTGGTACGTTTCCGTGCCGTCAGGCGGGTTGTCCGCCTTCTCGCTCGCCTCGCGCGGGGACTCGTCCAGCTGCTTCTCCTCCACGGACGACGTGCCCGCGACGGGCGTCGCGCTCGACTCGCGCCCTTCCCCGTCCGCATCGAGGTCCGCGCCCACGCCGCCGTGCCCGTGCCGGTCGCGGTTGATGACGATCTCCTCGCCCGGCTGCACGTGCCGGATCTGCGTCGTCCACTCGGGGAGGATCCCGCGGCTCCGGCGAGAACCGAACGTCTCGAAGGTGTGCGTGCGCGACCAGGTGCGCGAGACGGAGTGCACGCGCCGGCCGAAGGTGAAGAACGGGATCGAGAGTCCGTGCACCGCGATGGAGCAGAGTACCATAAACGCGACAATAGGTTGGATCGAGGCCGCCAGGAGCTCTTGCTGCCCTTCCGGCGGTTCGTGCGGATGGGGCAGCTGTTCAGCGGCGAGTGTGGAAATGAAGACGGCGCCTGGACAAAGATAGAATGCAATGTAAGCGTTCTGCTGGCTCAGCCCGCGCTCTCTGTGCGAGCGGGGGGAATTTCCAATACGCACCGATACCCATGGGGCCAAAGTGGCCGCTAAAGACGGCTTCGCGGAACGTTTTAATGTCGGGGATCCACTTGTATAGTGCGATGACTACGGGGAGCCGCCGGAGGACCATCACGAGGATTCCGACGACGATGAGCCGCCAGATAGAGAGGGTCAGGTGCGGGTTGGTGAAGTCGCTGAAGGGCATCCATGCGCCTACGAACACGAACGCTGCAATGTTGAAGAGCAAATCAATCACCGACGAGAACACGGACTCTTCCGTTTGTTTGTTGAAGAATCCGTCCCAGGCGAACGCCGTGCCGCAGCAGAAGGCAGCAAGCAGGTCGTCCGAACCAAGGAGTGTTGTCGCGCCGATGGTGAGCATGGCGAGGGAGACATACTGCGCGACGTATGATTGACGGTCGATGAGGTCTTTCCGCTCGCAGAACTTCATGAGGTGCCGGAATCCGAACCCGAGCAGCGCTCCGAAGACAATGCCCATCACAACCTGGTCTGCAGGCGGAGTTTGAGGCATTAGCATATATCGCGCGAATGAACGTCGGAAATAGCACACGCACATAGCCAGAGCAGCAGGAACCAGTCTGACACGGCCCGACCGGTGGACGGGTCTACGATAAGGTAGAGGGCTAGGAAGAGGAAGGGGAATGCGGCTCCATCGTTGCAACCGCTCTCCGCTGCGAGTAGGTGTCGAAGATGTGCCGGAACGTGTTTATCGGCGTATTTTCCACCGACAACCGCAGCGGCGAGGATAGGATCTGTTGGCGTGAGGCACGCCGCAACTGCCAGGGATGAGAGGAAGTTGAGTCCGGGAATGAGTGCATATATCAATGCACCGGACACAAACCAGCCCTATAGTCTGTGTGAGGAAGTTGTGCGAGCGAAGTGGGAGAAGTCGGAGACGCACCCATGTCATGACAGGACCTAGCAGGAAGAGTAGACTTTTCCAATGTTTCTGCATGTATGCTTTGGGTAACTCGACGCCAATAGCGAACACACCGATGGCAAGTACGACACGAGTGACTTCGAGTGTGATAGTGTTGATGGTTTCTCTGTCGCCGTCACCCCACCCCCTGGGATCAAAGATGTTGGCGCCATACGGCCCTAAGAGAATCAGGAAAGGCTTCGCGTTATGGAGCAAGTCTTGGCTCACCTATGACCACTCCGAAGAGGAATGCCCAGATGGCTTCTCCGATGTACAGCTGCTTCCGCTCAGTTCTGATTCCACGGATACGCAACGCGCATATGACATACCTTTTCACGAATGAAGAGCGAGAACATGCCAAACTAGACGAGGGGTTAGGTGGGGCAAAAGGCGGGGCAGTGCGAGCCGACTTACCAGGACCACGAAGCCTCCCAGGGCCGCATAGGCGATGTGGGGGATGGATATTTCGAACTCGAACAATGTCAGGGATACGGTGTACGCAAGAAGCGGCCAAGAGAGACTCACAGGATGGAATCTCATGATGTAGGCGTTGAGCGAGTCGTGTCTGGGACGTCGTTCTAGTGTTCACGGGCTGCCTGAGGCCCTCGGAGAGGAGGGAGACAAGAGAGAGAGGTCGTGTAAGACGTCGTGAGCGGTCGTTGTCGTGAATGCGGGAGCGCGAGGGCTATAAGACGGGGGAGGAGGGGGAGATGATAACGGAGAGAGAAGAAGGGTGGTGAACATAGGCTGAGGGAGCTGGCCTATAGAATGCCGAGCGGCGCGGATTGCCCAGCCGATCTCGAAATGCGGGCGAGAATGGCAAGCCGAGCGAATGCTGTCCCTGCTCGGCGTTCTTGTCCTTTCTCCCTCAGACCGCTGCTGGCGTCGCGCAGACCGCAGGCAGAAGCAGCGAACAGAGAAGGGCACGTCCTATGAACGCCTCGCCGATTTATACACCGCGCTCAGCGTGGACACCGTCGCCTGCGAGCACGGGCGCCTCTCGCCCCCGCAACTTTCGACGTCAGGGTCCTCGAATCACGCGCCCGGACGCCCGGCCCACGAGGCGAACCCATCTCTCCCCAGATCTCCCCGCCCCGCCTCCGCCTCGGACGCGACCACGACGTCCTCCTCCTCGTCCCCGACGCCGTCCATGTCGCCCGCCCGGGTCTGCACACGTCCTCCGAGCGCGCCCACAGCGTCCACCTCGCCCTGTCAGCCCCGTTCCCGCGCCGTCTCGAACCTTCCCCGCCTCTGCGATATCGTTCAGCAGCTGCTACGGCGCGCGCTCCGCAGCCGCTCCCTCTTTGCGAGCCTCGCGAACCACCGCCGGCCATGGGAACGCGAAGCTGACAGCCGCCTCCCCATATGCATCACACGACGGACACGCGGGGCACGCAGCCTGGGGTCGTGCTCGATGGCCCGCCCGCTGCGTGCCATGATTGGACAACCGTCTCCGTCCACGAAAACACTGTGGGAAGTCCTGGTGAGCGTATCACTCGACATCCGTCCTTTAAGCGTTTCGCCGGGGCAGCCCAAACTCGCTCTTGTCGCTCTACCCGACAAAAAGGGTCGCTTTACGTGCTTCCGCGCATTGTATAGGCTACACGGGCCCAGTTCCATCTGCACGATAGCACCGACCGCACTTTCCGTACACCTTGTCTGACCCATGCACGGCCTATCGAACCCAGAACGGACAAATTCGTCCTGGACTCGACCACTTTGCCGCGCAAAATGGGCCCGGCCACGGCGACCTGCAGGACATCGCACGTCTTCCTGTCGTAATGATAGTCGGCACTTGTCGACACGAGTTCTGGGACTCAGGGCAACTCAGGTACGCTGCCCTGTCTCCTTTGGTCAACCATGAACGGAAGAAGGCGCATAGTGGATGACGAGCTATACATGGTGGCTGCAGCGCTAGAGTCCTCGCAATCCCCTGCAGCCTCGGCTCTGCTCGAGTTCTACCGAGCGGTTGCGCAGAAGCCTGCATTCCGGGAGGAGTTAGAACGGAGTTAGTGAACACGGTCTCTCCCCGCCCTTCCTGGTTAAACATAGACCTGAGGTGAGGCCGTACTGTCCGCCTCGCAGGCCTCATAAACACACAGGTTGGTCCAAAGCGTAGGACAGAGGGTTCGAGGCTGACATACGCGGATCCTAGAATTGCCTACCCGGCCTCGTGCCGATTGCCAGCCCTGTCCCCGAAGCCGGAGCCTTCACCTGCGGCTCCGATTTGCGTCCACAAATACCCTCCGCAGGCGAGAGGCAGCGCAATCCACTCCAATCTCCCAGTAATCTCGGCCGTTATGCTTCCCGGGACGCTCCCCATCGCCGCGGACTAGACTTCAGGCTTCATGCGCACGCCTGCACTCTGGGCTTGCGGTATACGACGTGCTTCGCGAAGCGCGCCTGCGCAAAGCCAGCCCTCAGCCACCTGTGCCGCTGCATGCCCCTCGTTTGGAAGCTCCCCGTACAAGCGACGTTCACCATGGCGAACGATCTACGCCGATCTACCTCGACATGCGGCTCCGTCGCGGCGGGTGGTGCGCCAAGAGCACTCCATACGGTAGCCCGCTCTCTTGATGGAGTTAGAGGGCAGGCACGCGCCTCGATAGAAGCGCGAACCGTAGTTATAAGCGGTCGGCGGTCGGCGGGTCGCCCCGTATACTCTCCCGTCACGAACCACCTGCGGGCACGTACCATCGCTTCCGACGTGACGACAAGTCTGGGTCCAGTGCGCACTACATGGGGACGCGGCGACATATCCACGCGCGGCTGCGGGTTGGTGGAGCAGCGGGCGACGAGCAACGCCTGGTTCTTGCGTTGCGCTCGCATAGGTACCCGGACGCGCGATGCTCGTCGCGGCTACCGCAGCGCTACTGCAGCGCAGAACTTGCAGAAGAAAGAAGGCTCCCTGACGGCTGAGCGCGCTCAAGTTGACTCACACGTCCGCGAGTCACCTTGACCCTGGTCCCTGCTTGATACAGGGCATTCACGGCGCCGTCCACTCATTTTCACCCCGACACCGTAGGGGACGGTGCGTCTCTGGCGCTCAATGTCGTCCGGGGTCCGGTCATAGCGTTCTGTCTCTTGTGGTCGACGGGGCTGACAGTCGGGTTCCGTACAGGACACGGCACGTTGCTCGCGATAAGCATACTGGTTGTTTCCCAAGACCGCATACATCGACGTGGAAGGAACCCTCGTTGATGTAGGCGGTATTGGCCCCCAATCTTCTGGTGAGTCGACTACCCGGCTCTCCATTGTGGCGTAGGTACGACGCCCTGGAACATGGATATCATCCGGCGGGTCCTCTCTTCGGCATGCCGTAGTGATGCCTCCGAACACGTACCGCCCGTCGTGCCCTAAGCGCTGGTCACCGCGTCTCCGATGAAGCTCTCTGCACTGATTCGACTTGGGTACGTTGCGTACAAAATCCGTCAGGTTGTGGCTGCGGTGTACTTACATAAACGATTTACAGTTCCGGGCTCATAACAATAAAATTATCATAATACAACTATCTGACAGATCCTGCCCTATGGTCCGAGTGAAATATGAGTCCATTTTTGCAGAGGCGACGCAAAGGGGGCCCGAGTGCGTGAACGCATCGAAGTTCCCAATCGCAGAGATGGTCGCCGGCAACCTCCAACATTCGACCCTATTCAGACCTTGACTCCACAGCGCACGCAACGCTTCTCGACGTCGGTACTAAATCATATGGTCAGATGGTGAGTTGAACTACTCAGCGACCGGGACTTTATCCGACTGTTAATGCTGGGCTTACCAGAGGCAGATCAGACCGCAAGGAAAGCAGAGGATCGCGGTGATGATCCCGCACACGCCGTACTTCTTCGTCACGTCGTGGTTGCCTGCTGCGCATTGTGCCAGGACTGTTGGCGGCCGCAAACAAGGCAAGTATAGTGAGTAAGGGACCGCTGTGCCCGCGAGATGTCCCGTACGTTTCTCCTGGTAGTCTCGACCAATGGCGGCGTCCATCTCGGATGGAAGATTACGATTACAACGGTGGTGTGAAGGTGGGGTCCTTAGGCGACAGGTGGGGGCAATACGGAGAAAGAATGATCCCAGATGTAGCAAGGTGAGCGCACTACAGTATACGCACCGGTGGATGGAGTCTTATACCTCGTTCCAGCGCTGGTGAGGGCTAGTCTATCTTGACCGAACACTGCACACACAGCTCTTGTAGCGCATCATATAGTTGGGCCAGTGTATCTTGGCTGCCCGAGGGTCGGTCGCTTCCGAACTACACCGGGCGCCGTTGCCACCACACGACCCGCGCCTGCGCCTACATCTCGCATGAAACACCGCCCAGCCCCACTCGCCGGAGACTTCTCTACCTACACACAAATGTATTTCGTTTCCGCATCTTTCAAAGCACTCACAACAACATTGGCGAGACACTCGGGTACACCTCCAAATTGCCAGAGTGAACGAACGCCTATAGCCATGACCTTCGACCAGTATGTCTTCGATATGTTCGTGCAGTCATGCCTACGCGCTCAAGGCTCAGGTGTGTGGCTTCGGCGTTTGTCACAGTGGCTTCATGCGGTACTGTGGCCCACCCGATATCTCTGCATCAGTTGTTATGCCCGAGGCCAGCGTCCCGAGGACCACACTATGACTGATAGCTGATGCTGGCTGTGCGCCTGGGCCAACCTAACGTGCAGGAACTCGATGCAGTGTGTTCGCAGTTTTGATGGCCCGAACTGTATCGCACTTGTGAGTATCGTTCTGTCTCGTCAAAGGGCGGCGTGCTAACAACAGGAAGAGCTGTGTTGGCGAGACTCGACTAGACGGATATACGCCCAATCTATTGCGCTGCCCGGAAGGACACGCTACGCTTGATCTGTGCCGCTACTCCAGTCGATGAACGCTCTAGCCTCTTGGTAACGTCGCGAGCTCAATCCGGGTCAACGTGCACTGACGTCCCCGTGATATAATATAGGAGGGTAGTATACTGGAAAGTGTAGAAGGATCCGTTACAATACACAGCTCAACAACATCAACCCCATCGCAGAACCCTGGTATATGTGCAAAGACGGCGATAAATAGGGAACGTGGGTGACAAGGCGCCGCCTGTCAGACCTTCGCGCCGCAACGCACGCAGCGCTTCTCAACGTCCGTGCTACGAGGAGCGAGCAGGTGAGTCTCGATGCTGCCCCATGAGAGGATGCGGAGATGATGAGAGGCGACTCACAAGAGACAGATCAGCCCGCAAGGGAAGAGAAGCACCGCGCAGATGATACCGCAGACACCGTACTTCTTCGACACGTCGTGGTTCCCCGCGGCGCACATCGCCATGACTATGGGTGGGTTGACATTGTGAGCAACGCACGCACGCAGTACACTATGCTGCAGACGGTGAGTACTCACGGTTTTCCTGGTACTGCTTGCCAACAGAAGCGTCCATTTTGAAGTGCGAAGGGGTACAGACAAGGTCGTAGACGTGGATTTCAGAGAAGAAAACAGTACGACACGCGACGAGTGAGAAGAGTACGACAGCGAAGAGTGTGAGAGTTGCGACTGAGGCGCGAAGAGACCTGGGACACGGACGTCAAACGGAGGTGAGTGCAGAGACGTGTCTCCCTACCGACGCTGGTTATATACTGGACAGCAGGGTCGTGCATCAATATCGGCGACTGCTTCACGGCATCCCAACCGCATCGCACATCCATCCCCGGGGTCGCATCAGCGCCGGACGTCGTTTGCAAACCACCAGTTCAATTTGCCCACCCGCATACTGCCTCACTGGTCGCGCTAGCGATCTGCTCCTGCCTCCGGTATACACGCTACTGCATCCTCTTTGATCTGCCACCCCCGCCGTCAACTGGCAGTTTAGCGCAAGCGACGACGGGTTAGTCAAGATGGACAGGTGAGCATGTCAGTGTCCATGCAGTTCGTAGTTTCGTAACCCATCGATGGTAAGAGACTGACCATCGAACAAATCACATTCTGTATTCTCACATGCTGCCTTGCATGCCACCGCCCTACGTCCCGGCGCTGTTAACAAGGATATGCGGGGGAGGGTCAGCGAACGCCCACTAGTCGATCTGGATGCGAGTCACCGCCTGCTTGATTGATACTGGCACTTATGCGGGAGCGATAGACTATAGCAATGACTACGTGACACATTACACGCCCCCGCCCTGTGTAGCGATGAACTCAGAGAAGATATGGACCTGTACGAGAGGGCGTTGCACCTGTCACTGGTTACCGAGCCGCAAGGCCACTGTCGAGCCCCCAGCAGACCGCAGGCGGCAACACCGGATAGGCAGCATCACACAAATTGACTCCCCGCAACATCCCCTCGTACGTGCGATCGTGGTTGTCTGGAATACAATACACAGCACAGCAGAAACATTAAGTTACACCCCCGGGCTACAGTACGACAGCACAGCATTCACAAACATAACCACCGATCACCAGGAAAACGCTGCTGTCCCAGAAAGCGCCCAGTCCTGAACCACACTGCGGCTCCGCATCTCAGCCACCGCCGGCTCTCACATTGAATAGTTCATCAATCACGGACGACGCCCAGCTGCCGCCAAAATGTGATATCCGACGTCCCAACCCATCCCCGCGCCTGCGTCGCCCCCCTTGCGCGCAGACCAGGTCCAGGTCCCAAAAGCGCACAGATTGATACACAGGACATTTCATCCCAGGCGGGCGCCGCATCGCGCGCACCGCTTCTCGGTGTCGGCCCTGGACGCAAGTGAAAGTCAGTTAGCATCGTGTACATGATGGTCGCCCGCGTCCACCGTCCTCGAATGACAAACGTCACCTAGTGGCAATGGACGTGCAAGTGAAGGCGAGCCCGTAAGTACTCACAGTAGACACAGCAAGCCGATGGGGAAGAACACGATTGCGCCGATGATGCCCGCGATGCCGTATTTCGTCTGCACGTCGTGGTGTCCCGCCGCGCACATCGCGAATACTAGCGCACGCACGAAGCCAACGCACAGGAATGCATCGAATTCGCAATACCAGGAAGAGAAGGGTAGCAAGGGGCAGACACAGGTCAGCTAAACATTGATCTCGAGGAACGAGGTCGAGCGCGACGCTCACGCTGCTGTTGATATTGCGCCCCGGCGCCCAGCTGTTGCACCGGCGCGCCGCCAGGCCCTTGCGGCCCCGGGGGGTAGTACCCAGGCTGCATGGGTGCCCCCTGATATTGCTGCTGCTGTTGTTGCTGCTGTTCATGCGGCATGTACCCCGCACCCGGCGGCGGCCCTTGCGGGGGCGCGAACTGCCCCGATCCCGCCTGCGACACCTGCGACGGGTACCGCTGCTGCTGTGGTGGGGGTGCGTATCCTTGCGGAGCCTGGCCGTACCCCAGCCCGCCCTGGGGCGACCCGCTAGGCCCGTACGCAGGGGGAGGGGGTAGAGCACCGCCGGCGGCGTGTTTGGGCTCTTCTCGTCGATCATAACGCTGATGTGGACAGTTCTCTGGGGACCGGGGATATAAACGTGCGGAGCGCGGAGTCGAGCCTAGGGTGTCCGCGGGAGAAAGAGACGAGCGCGAGGGCGGGCGGGCGGGCGTGCAGAGATGGTGGGGGTTCGCAAAGAGGCGTGGCGGGCGGGGAGCTCGGGGGGAGACGACAAAAGGGACGACTTCAAAGAGGAGACGGGCTGTGCAGCAGCACCACTACATGCCCCGACCCGGGCCTGTCAAGGTTCTGCCCCCAGTCATATCGTCGGCAGTTGGTCGCGAGCCGTACCGCGCTATCCGTCGTCCGCGGGGGGCGTTAGCGACGTCAGGCGGGCGATGATCTTACGTTCTGTCCCGTGTCGGGATGCATACCAACAGCGCCGGTCTGCACGGAGCAGTTGTTGGGACGGAGTACGGTAGTACACTTACCAGCGTGTGCGGCGCTCTCAGGGCCCCGAGGAGCGTGTAACATGGGTGAGCGATGCCTTGTGGTGGCTGCGATCTCTCACACTCGACGCACATGTGCAAAGCGTTCGGGCGCTTGTGTCGCCCGTATATGAGTACGGGCTGCCTGAAGAGAATCAATGTGTGAGCACGAACACTCATCGTACAGTGAGCTCATGTTGGAGCGTACGTACCACATAGGTTGGCTCGAACCAATCTGCGACCTACCGAGAGGGACTCCGCAGCACAGCCATCACACCCACCCTCGGCGCGGCAGAAAGAAAAAGAAACGCTCCTTTATTGCATCCGAGTGTACTTAGCGAACGAACAGGCACAACAGCCTCCGATGATCCACGCGGACAGCACCAGCAGGCAGGTATAACGGGACACCTCAGCCCAGTCAAGGAACGGAAGGGGGTGGCGAGGGCGCAACGGACACGGGGACATGGACACGAAGACGCAGAGATGCAGAGGACGGAACGAACGCGGAGAAGAACGGGAGGGGAGGGACAGCGACAGTACAGTATGAACACAGCCAGGTCTGAAATCGGAACGAGGCGCCCGTGAGGCGTGCACCGCACAGCGAGGGTAGGTGGGGAGGTGGGCGGTAGTGATACAGGGGCGGAGAGCACGTCCGGACCCGGACGTGGGGCGCGGGAGCGAGGTGAGGCGGGAGAGGCCTGGTGGAACCCGTCTGGAGCGGGAGGGAGAGACACCGAACAACATGTGCGAAGGGTGGCTGATCAATGATTATACGAGGAGGGCTACGAGCGTGGACGGCGTGAGCCCGCGGAGCCGACACCGGCGGGGCTCGAGGGTAAGGCGACGCACGTTCTAGTGGTACATTCGATAGCATGCGCGCTGAGCTGTTTTACCATGCCTCTGCGTAGGTAGCGCCCTGCTCCGACGTTAAACGTGATGCCTCAACAGACAAAGTTGTGGTACATACGGAAGTAAGTCCGCCTTTGGAGTCGGACTTCATTGTTGGAGAAAGGTGTGATGATGATTGCTAGCGGGACTGTCAGACGGAAGCCCGAGACGTCTAGGGGGGACAAGGTATGCTCACGGCTTGGTTTTCTGGGTCGAGGTGGATTGTCCTCTGGGTGACCTTGCCGACCATGAGGAATGTGGGCATGGTGGTGGTCTCAGCGTCAGTTCCGCGGCCGCGGCTGACCCTGCGTGTGTTCAGCCTGAAGGTTCCGTCAGCACTCGTTGGATGTAGAAGACACATGCCAGATACGCACGCAGCGAGGAACGAGTTGGCATAGACTGCGAGGATGTCAGCGTCAGATGATTCATTGACATCATTTACCGCACTCGGGGCTTACCTTTGCTGAGCACGAAGTAGAAGGCCATAAAGATGAAATTGTCGGGCATGAAGTTGTACTACACAGTACGGTATCAGCACAGTATGCCCTTGGGCACTAACTCACACCGCTCACCAAGACGAGCGTGGTCAGACTGATCACACTGTTATTCCCTCGCGGTCAGCCAGCACTGCATGAGGACGCGCCACAACGCTCTCGTACCTGGTCAAGCCACCTGTGCTGATGGCATATATGATCAGGGAGTTGACCACGGAATCATCTCTGCATTACCGCAATCAGTACCCCGCGGAGAACGTCAATCAGGAGCTCGCAACTCACTTCCGATGGCCTGTGCGCAGGTTGCGGAGGAAGAAGCAGAGTGCGGCGGCGATGACCACGTCCGTCGCCATCCCGAGGCCGAGCGAGAGGGTGCCTACGACCTTCATGTCGGCGATGTTCGCGAGGCTGTCTAATTGGAATCTGTAGGTATTGTCAGACACTCTGGAGTTTCACCCGTTAAGGAACGTAACATACGCCTTGACGGTGTAGACTATGAGACGTGGTGGGGCGATCAGGGTCCGCGATCAATCAAAATCGGACCTGAAGTAACTCACGACAGGCAACCGCTGAGGAACCGGACGCACGGTCAGAATTCATGCGGATACGACGAGAGCACGGGAGGCATACCCAATTCCGCGAATGTGAGGAGAATCTAAAGGTTTGTCAGATTGTTACTGCCGCTGGGAGACGTAGATTGAGCGTACGATCAGGCCCGTCACGGGGATATTCTGCTTGCTAACTGGACGCGGAGTGTGAGCTCCTCGCATGGTGTTGGCAAGGCCATGAGGACGTACATCGCCATACTCGGAGTGCAAAGTTGCTAAGGACAAACCATCTTCAATACGCAGAAGGAGGGAACACACAGGGTAAGACTCACATTTTGACAACGGTTCCTGTGATGACCTGTCCAAACACCCGTGTCAATCCCCGAGTCTCTTCTTCTAGGCTCCGCACTTACGCCGAACGTGATTTGCAGCTGCGCGGAAGCTGTGAGCGCCTAATTTGACAGACGTCGCGAACCGACCACTCACGATGAGCGACCACACCGGTGGCGCGAAGAGGATGGTGATAACTCCCCAGTTGCTTGACACGGGACACATGCTGTTAGCCAACGCCATGCACGACCAGAAAAGCGTACACACGTTACAACATAGCTGTACACGGCGTGGGCAATGAGAGCCTGGTCGGCGATTTCGATCAACCTTGGGTGACGTCCGCGTCAGCGCCCATAACCGTACACAACTCGTTACGCGACGAAGCGAGCGCACCAGAGGCCGACGACCTGTGCACACATAGCCAATTAGCGGCGCGCACTAGCGGGTCATAGGCGGGGAGCTTGGCGGCGCGTACCAGGAACTTGTAGAAAGGCTTGTCGAGCGGGTACCGCTTGAAGTATGTATACGCCTGTGTGCTCAGAACGCCGAGACAGCTGCCCCGATGCGGACGTCTTAGCACTGTGTGTATATATAAAGACCCAGGGACGCGCGGATTTACATGCTGGAGGCGGCGAAGCCAGCAAAGGCCGCGCCGAAGGTGTTGTCCTTGTTGAATGTGTGCGCGGCAACCTCCATGGAGAGCTTGCTCATGTTCCGACCAGCGACAAGGAAAGACCAGGCAGGGTAAGCCAAGAAAGCGTAAAGACAGTGGGGGCTCCG
The DNA here is from genome assembly GCA_022606195.1 of Trametes polyzona. Lineage (NCBI taxonomy): Eukaryota > Fungi > Basidiomycota > Agaricomycetes > Polyporales > Polyporaceae > Trametes > Trametes polyzona. The sequence continues at coordinate 805,390 of JABYQF010000009.1, read as the reverse complement.
GGCCGCGGCTCGACTGGGGGCTTGCGGCTGCACACAGCGAGGGCGGTGGGAGGGGGTGTGGGGAGGAGATCTGAGAGCGAGCGGGGAGAGGAGGAAAGAAGACTGCGAGTGCGAGCGCCGGGCTCGGAGAGCAGCATGTGGGCAGTGTGATGGCCCGGCTCTGCACACTTCCACAGCGCGTTCCAGTCACTGCTCAGGTCCGTCGCCCACCCACGCCCCCGACCGTCCAGCCATCGCGGTCGGGTGAAAGAATCTGCGCTGATGGCCTCCCCCTTTGGGCACCCAGACGCCCTCCGCCGCTCGGGAGCAAACAGTCCAGATCGCAGATCGCCCGCCCATTATTGCTCTCAGACCCCACGGCCCGGCACGACAACGGCCGCTGCTCCTGCACGACGCGACGCGACGGCCAGCTCGACGCGAACTCGCTATCTTCTCGTTCAAAACGCGAGCGACCGTCCACATCCAGGCCCAGCCAAGGGAGAGGAGAGCCACAGATGAAGGCGCGATATCGCATTATACCCCCAGATACCGATCTATGCGCTCATGTCTCCCCCTCCTCCTCCTCCTTCACAACCACATCGCCCGGCAGAACGCTGCCCGGCCCAGGTATTATCGCGCGATCCTTCTCCCCCGCCGTGTCTCCTTCCCCCCGGCCGTCCCTCTCCCTCCCCGTGCATCCCGCCCCTCGCCCAATATGAAGCGTCCCGTCCGTCGGGTCGGGACCGCCGCGGTCCCCGCCCTGGCCGCTTCCCAGCAGTGCCAGTGCAGAACGTTGTTGCCCCAGCCGACCGAGGCACACCCGCAGCGCGCCCCCGGCCCCGCCCGCCGCGCCCACTGGCATCCGCGCGACACCGCGCAGCACGTGCGACGGCGCGAGCACCCGTCGCGGGCTGCTGCTGCTGCTGCTGCCACCAGCGGTGACGGCGGTGGCGCGCCGCGCACGCTCGTGGTGGCGCCCGGTAGCAACGCGCAACGCGGCCTCGTCCTGCCGCAGCGCGTCGACGCCGCGTCCGACGAGCTGCCGCACGAAGGGCTGGAGGACGGCGGCGAGCAGCGCGGCCGGCGCCAAGCGCGTCGCGGCCTCGGCCCGCGGGAGCGTCGTCACCGGCGCGGGCGCGCCGCCCCCGTTCGCGTCAGACCGTTCGACAAAGGCCGTCTTGTGCGGGTACGGGAGGCCCGTCAGCCGTTGGATGGCGACGACGAGCTTGGGGTCCGCGACCGCGACCAGGTCCTCGTTTGCGGGGGGAGCCGCCAATGCCATGGTCCGGCCGCTGGAGGGCGGAGGCGCCGTGAAGATTGCGCGACCGAGGCCATATGGCACTTCCTCTTCCGCAGCGCCTGTCGGTGTGAACGCGAGCAGCGCGTCGACGTCGAAAATAGGGCGCCGCGTTGGCGGAGCCTCTTCTCCCGCAAAGCTCATGCACAGTCCCCGCTCCAGCGCCGCACCCAGCGCCGCGGGCTTGATGTCCACCACCGGCTTCGTGTCTTCCTCCGAGGGGACGTTGGGGTGGTACGCCCGGTGCAGGCCGCATGTGCGGCAGTATGCGTCAGCAGCGCCCTCTGCCGGCGCACGCTGCCTCCGTGAAGATTTCGCGTCGAGCTTCTGCGCTTCCGACAGCCCATCTGCGGGTCGGAGGAAGAAACCTTCGTCTTCGAGCCAGTGGTAGACATCGACAACGGTGAGAGGGATCGCATCGGCGTCGCCGCTCTGCTCGATGAGCTGGGTGTAGGCGTCACGCAACGCCCGCGCGCGGCCCATCTGGAGAAGGCGAGGAAGCGGTCAGTATCGTCTTCGCGCTCGCTTAACGGGAGATTGTGCCTGACTTCGATAGCCTTCCGCCGACCGTAGGGCATGTTCCGCAACTGCGCCGGGGCGGCGACCAGAGTGTATGGTAACCGAGACGAAAAGCGACCCTTGACGTCTACGAAGCCTCAGAGGTCAGGTCTAGACACCTTGCGGTAGGGGCCGAACGTACCCTTCATAGTCATCGGGAACTGCGGCAGCAGCGACCGCAACTTCACGGCATAACCTGTCGGGATGATTCAGTTTGATTACACGATGGAATGCGCACAGGTATACTCACCAGGCTCAACTTCGACCTCTTCAGACTTGACAGCTTCTGCCGCCCTCTCCGAAGCGAATGCCACGTTGACCATGTCCTCAAGGGTAGGCTCCGTCACGTCATCGCGAGCGGGGAGAAGCTCTGTGTTCCGGTCCAGCTCGACGTCGAACACCTGGTCGTCCCCCAACACGGGGTTCGCATAATGCATCGGGTCCAGCTGCACCAGCCAGTACGTCAGCAACCTGGTAACGGGCGTCCAGGCCATCAGTCATACGCACCTCGACCCAGTGCTCGATCTCCGTCGGGGGGTTCATCGCGCCCGCCCACGTGAAGGTCAACCGCGCGAGGAAGGGCCTGTCTGTCGTGCTCGTTACCACGAACGGCGACTCGGAGATGACTATGGGCTCCGACATGGTCGCTGGGGCCGGGTCAGTCACGCACGCCACAGTTAGTTTGCGCAGTATAGAGGTAATCGACAGGCTCTATGGGAAGGATGAGCATGGGAATAGCACTTCGAACCGAGTAGACTCACGTATGAGGGCGAGGTTACGGCCAGCCTCCATGCATGCGTGTGTTCTGGATGCTCAGCTGGGCGGCGATCTGGTGTCGAGTTAGGTTCCGTTCGTGCACGATAAACGGAAGGCGGCGTACTTGGAGGGATGAACAGACTGTAGTCCGCCACTTTCACGCGTGCGTTGATATGGAACCTAGTGCCAGAGAGTGTTTGCAGCACGGACTTGTCCTTGACTTCGGTCCCATCGGACTGGCCGGAGATCTCCCGCGCAGGCTCTGGTTGTGCGTCGGACGTGTTGCTGGGGATATCGCCTAGAGGCACGATTTCGTCCAGCTCCTTGCGTGCGATGTTGCGGTGTGCATAGGGCTTGCGCCATACACGCTGCCGATGCAGGCCAGACCCGCCAGACATGTCTTCGATATCCACCCGCTCATCCTCGTTGGCGCGGACATTGATACAGCGTTTCTTGGGCGCACGGCCGAGGAAAGGAGCGAGAGCAGGCGTGTCGGCGTGATAACCCAGTGTTTTGGTGAGATGTGCACTAGACTCGGGAGCTTCCTTTGGAGGTTGAGGTTGCTCACTAGCTGCTTTGGTTTCCGTTGACGGCACCGCCTCTTCCTTTACAGTTTCCCCTTGGGCTGGGGTTGACATCGCGGGAGACGGCTTCCTGGTTGGGAGAACCACACGGTCCCCGGCGCCGACCGCGAGCTCGAACAGCCTCTTGAGACTGGGTAAGCTTACACCTCCGACCTCGATCCCGCACGCGACTACCCAGTCGCGCTCGTTGTCGGGCACGAGCACGGCACAGCTCTGCATGCACTCGTCATGGCTGCCGTACTCGATTTGGTGTCGGAGACGGCAGTGATTGAGCAGCCCTTGCAGGTTCGAGAAGTCCGAGCGGGAACAAACATGGCAAGCGAGTTTGGCGACCTCTGGCGGGTCGGTGGCGGTGTTGCGAATGTAGAGCAGACGTTCGCGGGGTGCGGGCGCGGCACGAGGTGGCCCACGGGTCCGGGTAGAACGTGAGTAGGCGCTTGGGAGAGAAGCAGGTTCCGTCGAAGGGAGGGAGGGTCCTGTGTTGACCAATGGGCGTAGAGGTTGCGGCGGTAATCTGACCTCCCGGTCGAATATGAGGTCACAGGGAGCCTCAATAGCGTCGAGAGCATCCAGAGATGCAGAACGAAAATCGTCGGAGCCTGGGCAGTTCACCTTGGTAAGAGGATAATCACGGTTCAAAGATGCATATTGACACACGGGAGCCTATGCTCTTCCTGAGGGATTCTTGCAGGAGCAGCGCCCATGTGATGCGTGATTGTACCGTGTCAGCTATCCGCTTGCGTATATCCACCTCCAAGTCAATCTCCTCCAGTATGATCTGTTGTATTGTGGGGCTGTGCGAGCCGGTTTCTACTTGATTCAGGCGGGAATTATTAGGGTACTTAAGCAAAACGCACCTGGAGATAGTCTCTGCCGTTTCCTCGGTCTTTCAAGGCCGTTTCCTCTGTCTTCACGTGAATCATCCATAGCTTTTAGTAGGGCGGAAGCGACATGCACGAGACAGATCTGCAATACATGAGAGCCTGAGAACAGGTCCGCAGGGAGTCAGGCCGTTGCACGTAGGCAAGTATATTCACCAGGGCCGCAAATGAGTTCTCAAGTACTAGCAAAATTTCACAGAGCTCCAGAGCATTCGTAGGTGAAAACGTCGTAGCAGGCACAGTCAAGCAGCCCTTGAGGTGCAATATAGCCGAGAGAAGTCAAAGGCGGCAGAGCCGAAGGGACGGGCGCTAGATCAGTGAGCCGCGAAATTCGTGACAGGCGCGTTACGTCACGCGTCGAATGTTGGGCGCGTCTGCTCGGGCGCTAGCCGCGTGTCTCCCTCAGCGCACTCTGTCACCACTGTGCTCTCCTCTCCAAGCCCACCCAGAAGGCCTCTCCATCATCTCCGTGATACCATACAGAGAGACAGGTGCACTCACTGAGCCATGGGTATCAAAGGCCTCACCGCCCTTCTCGCCGAGCATGCCCCCAAGGCATTCCAGGTCTGCTCAATCTCGCACTCCTTGCGCAGAACTGCCGCAGTTTACTCCGCATACAAACAGGAACACGAGATCAAGACCCTCTTTGGCCGCAAAGTGGCGATTGACGCGTCCATGTCCATCTACCAGTTCCTCATCGCGGTGCGCCAGAAAGACGGAGAGCTATTGACGAACGATGCCGGAGAGACTACGAGGCGAGTCCCATCGGTTATTGTGTCACAGTGTTGAGACTGAACCTCTTGGAAAACAGTCATTTAATGGGCTTCTTCTACCGAACTATTCGCATGGTTGAAAATGGCATCAAACCTGCGTACGTATTCGACGGCAAGCCACCAGAACTGAAAGCCGGTGTGGTACGTACTGGAGGAACCACTGGCCTCGCAGACGGCGCGAGTATCTCACACGGCGTAATCTAGCTATCCAAGCGGTTTGAACGCAGAGAGGAGGCAAAGGAGGAGGGGGAGGAGGCTAAGGAGACCGGAACAGCGGAGGATTTGGACCGTTTCTCCCGCAGAACAGTCAAGGTGACCCGCGAGCACAACGAGGAGTGCCGCAGGCTACTAGGCCTCATGGGTATCCCCTTCGTTGTCGTACGTATTCCGCTACTCACCTGCCGCTCACTTTCTGACCGTAGTACTCAATGGGTATCCAGGCCCCCTCGGAAGCAGAAGCCCAGTGTGCGGAACTCGCTCGCGGCGGAAAAGTGTACGCCGCGGGTTCTGAAGACATGGATACCCTCACGTTCGGCGCGCCTATCCTTTACCGCCATCTCACCTTCTCCGAGGCACGGAAAACCCCCATTAGCGAGATCAACCTCCAGAAGGCCCTAGAGGGACTTGAGATGAACATGGACCAGGTATGCTACAGCCCTTTCTTTTCGTTGGCGGCAAGCTGATCTCAGGGTATAGTTCATCGAGCTCTGTATCCTACTTGGCTGTGACTACCTTGAGCCTATCAAGGGCGTAGGGCCGAAGTCTGCGCTGAAGCTCCTCCGCGAGCACGGCTCACTCGGTGATGTGCTTGCACATCTCAAAGAGAAGTACGATTGGAGCTATTCATCCACCCCAATGTATCTGACCAAACTCGCAGAGCCGCCGAAAAGGAGGAGGCCGCAGAGGAGGGTAAGAAGAAGAAGGGCGGCATCCAGATTCCCGAGGAGTGGCCCTGGGAGCAGGCGAAGGCCATTTTCGAGAAGCCAGACGTGACACCTGCTGCGGAGCTTGAGGTATTAATTCCTCTTCTCTGTCCTCCTACAGTCACTCAGGCTTCTCCATACAGCTCGAGTGGAAGAGCCCAGATATTGAGGGTCTCGTAGACTTCCTGGTAAAAGAGAAGGGATTCAAGTACGTTGCGACTCTTCTACCTCTGGCAAACGCGGGCCGTGAGCTGACACGCAACACAGCGAGGAGCGCGTTCGGAAAGGTGGCGAGAAGCTCGCCAAGTTCCTGAATGCGAAACAACAAGGCCGGTTGGACGGCTTCTTCTCCGTCAAGCCGAAAACCTCTCCGGCAAAGAAGGACAAGGAGGAGAAGGGCAAGGGTAAAGGGACAAAACGGAAGGTATGGGATGCCAGGTCCGCATACCGTTGCCATACGCTGACCTGCTGTGTCCAGGCGGACGACAAGAAGGATGCAGGCGGAAGTAAGAAGGCTAAGAAAAAGTAGACGTTGGCTACTTCAGCGAATCTCCCCAGATTCTTTTTGCTGTCACATTTGCATGTCTCTGCATCCTAGCATATACTCCGCTTTGTATACCTCGTCTGTTGTATCAGTAGCTCTGTCTATATTCACCCATCGCGACAACCACATGAAAGGATACCCACAGATGCGCTTGCAATTGACCGAAGAATCCACAACACATGCCCGAGACACCAATGCCCAAGCGGCGAGCAGCAACCCTCCCCTCACTTTTTCGTGTTCATCTTCGCGATCGCCTTCCCGCTCCTCACCCGCCTCTTCGGCGCCTTCGCCTTCTCCACGCCCTTCCCGCCCGCCGCACCGCGGGGCTTCCGCACGCGCTCGCGCTCCTTGTCCCCGCGCGCCTTCACGCCCTTCTCCGCGAGCGCCTTCGCGCGCTTCTTCGCGAGCCGCCGCGCGACGCGGTCCGCGTCCGTCGCCTTCGCGCGCTTGCGCTCCTCCTTCGGCAGGTGCGCGAGCTTCGCCCCGAGCTCCGGGTTCCCCTTCGGCACGTGCACGGGCACGAGCGTGACGCGCGAGGGGTGCGGCGCGTGCCGAGCGGCGGCGCCGACTTTGCTTGCGCTGGGGGTTTTGGAGGAGGAAGATGCGGACGCGCGGGGAGGCTTTGCGGCGGTGAGCTTAGGTCCGCCTGGCAGGGTTTTGCAGCGCTGCACGCGGAGCTTGCGTTTTGCGAACTTGAGCTTGCCTGACTCCATCGCGAGGATCTCGTCTACGCATTCGCGGTCCTGACGAGCGAGATTGTGAGAAAGGGGCATACAGGGAGGGGAGCAAGGGATACGTACCACGAACTGCACGTACGCAAAGCCCTTCCCGAGTTGTGTATCTCGGTCGCGGATGATGCGCACGCGCTTGACCCACGTCCGGGGTCTCCGTGTGCCCTCGGGCCGTTGCTCCTCCTCGTCCTCCTCGCTCCCGCTGCTCTCGCCCTCCTCGCGCTGGCCAGGTTCGCCCCGTTCCGCCTTGATGACGCTCTCAAAGAACGCACGCAGGTCCTCCTCCTTGCTCGCAAAGTCCAGGTTGCCGACGAAGACCGTCGCCTTCGGGTCGCCAGCCATAGCTCCTCCCGACGAACCCGCGCTCCCGTCTTTCTTCACCACATCCACGCGCAACGTACGGCCGAGGAACACGCTCCCGTCGGCGAGCTTCGCACACTCTGCCGCCGCCTCTTTCGGGTCCATGACCGGGGGCAACGGCGGGAGGTTCGCGGGGCGGCTCTCCGGGGGCGGCGCATGCGCGAAGACGACGTAGGCGTTGACGGCGTCGACGCCCTCGTGGATCTCCTGCTTGATGAACGCGATCCGTTTCTTCTCCTTGGGCGTCAGGTACGCCTTCTTCGGCTCCGCCTCGACCTCCGCGTCGGGGTCGCGGCCTGCCTGGTCTGCACGCCAGGAGGCGGCGCGATCGCGGTCGTGTGCGCGCCCGGTCTTTTGCTTCTTGTCGTTCTTCGGGTCGTCCGAGGGGAGCTCGGTGGTGGGCTTTTTGAATGCGACAGAGCGGAAGCGGACAGACTCGATTTTCGCTGAGGGAACGAAGGAGAGCAGGTGACGCTTGAACTGCTTTTGCATGGGCTACGCTTGTCGTTGAGTGTCCGAGGCCGGGGGAAGACAAAACATAGCTGGTGGGCACTTACCTTGGACTTCGTGACCTCTACCGCGACGTTCCCCACGAAAACCGTCCGTGCGTCGCGCTGCTCGGCTGTCTCTTCCGAGGGCACGTATTTGGCCTTGCCGTGTCGTGACTGGCCCTTTGGTTGGGCCCCTTTCAGGAGGGACTCGTGCACGAGCTTCGACGGGTCACCCTCATCATCTGAGTCGCTCTCGCTGCCCTCTGACTCCTCTTTCTGAGCTGGCTTGCTCGACGCGCTCTTCTTCTGTATCCGCTCCGCCAGTTTTGCATCCTCGTCTTCCTCACTCTCGCTGCCGCTCTCAGCAGCCTTCTTGGACTTCTTGACGACCTTCTTCGGTGACTTCGAGGACGAAGGAGTGGCTGCAGAAGCTATCTTTGAGTTTTGCTCACCGGTTGGTACGGTGTAACAGTAGCACATACCCGCAGCCTCGGATTTTGACCGTTTTACTTTCCCGCTGGGAGTGTCCTCCGTTGCCTTGCGCTTCTTCTCAGTCTTCTCAGTCGGAGTCGCCACGGAACCAGCAGCAGGAGTGGCCGTTGCAGCTACAGGAGGACGCGGAGGCGCCGACTGAAGAGTATGTTTTTTTAGCTAAGACGCGACGGTAAACATGAACGCGGTACGCACGACCGCACTCGACCGGAAGAGGTCATCGAGGCCTTTGTCGATGACTTTGGCCTTGGCCTTGTCTGCAGGTAGGAGAAACGAGGAGAGACTCATGTGTGTGTGAGGAGAGTGGTGGCGGCTACGCCTGAGAGAGTCCGCGGACGAGGAGGTGTGATCGAAGATCGGGAGGCGGGCGCTAACAGACCTTGTTCTCAGCCACGCAACAGCAGTCTCAAACCAGCACTCGCTCGTATCCACAATGTTTGGTTAGGTTACGAGGCCTGTACGGTATGTTTGATATATTGATCCTGGTTCTGTTCACTTGTGAGGTAGCTTTCCCTCCCAAGCCAAGCCCTAGAAGAGCACGTGTGCTTCGCCGGACGAGAATATCGTATCGAGATACTACCATGAGCCTTGGGGGGTAAAGACTACAGTATGTTGTAAAGAACAAAACGTTAACGATTGCAAAGGCATGTGCAAATGTTAGAGACGAAACGAAGACAGCAGCTAAAAGGCAGACTCGTTCAGCTGACGAAGAAGAGCACGGAATTGGCACTCGTTCCATAGCTTTTCCATCAGAGTGTTGTCCGTTGTACCCACTGGGTCGCCAGGACTAGTGTCGCCGGTGAGCCTAACGATAGTCAACTTGTCGACGCTGCCAGTGCCGGCTCCATCATTACTGCCCAGAGCAAATGTGCTTGTCCGTGTCGTACGGATAGACGGCTGCCTCAACGCAGTTGAAGGTCCCCGTTGTGTGGCCGTTCCGAGCGACAAAACACCCAAAGTTGCCGCTGAAGACTTAAGTCCAGAATGTCGCCCAGCTTCAACTCGTACGACCACTATATCTCATGCCCGTAGAGGTGATCCTCGGGATGACCGAACTCGGATTGCGCGTCGTCCACGCATACATCCTGAGTGTAGCCGCCAGTACCATCAAGGCCGACGAGCAGAGGGGACCGCACCTGAAGTATAGAAATGGTAACACGGCTCACCTGATGTCAAATCAAACCAACGCTGGGGTAACTACTGCCCGGAGGCGAAGGTATGGTGCTTCGCCGAAGTCTTCCACCGCCCTTAGAGGTCAGTACACGTTAACCAGTACGATTGCTGCGCAGATCATTGTCTAGTATCAGTACAGTACGGGCGTATTCTCGGCCGCACTGTTTCATCTGCAACAGTATCATATCGGCGCCCACAAACCGATACACGCAGCATGCCCCGTTGTGAAATCACTGATACGAGGCTAGCCTAGGTTCGTACCATTGCCATATGTGTGGGCTACCTGTGATCATGAGGCTCTTGGATCATTCAATGGCACGCGTGATTCACCGGTGTTCCACACGACGCCCGGTCGCGGGTGTACTTTGAAAGCTATGTGAGTGTCTCTATATCGATGTTATACGCCACACACTGAGTGTTTGGGCACCGCGCTCAGGACATGGCCGGGTAGGGCGCATTCAGTAGCTGTCTTCACCCGAGCATCGCTACTCCCCCGCTCGTCTGTTGAGGAGTGCCTGCACATGGAATGAATATGCGGATGACGGAGATGGGAGTCTCGTCTAATCGCGCCCCTCATTACGGCGTTATAGCGCATATGGTTTACGGGGTACTCGGTGGGTCGTCCGCCGCGTCTGACAAGGCATTTGCGTCCTCCGTCGGGGGCATCCGCCCGAAAACGCCACGTACCTGTGGCGGTTACGCATAGCACTTGACTTGCACGACCCAGCTGCCCGAGGCTGCCCGTCGCTAGTTATACCGGCCAATCAGACTTTTTCTGCATCGCGCGCAGCTGCCACTTTACCTGACCGGAGCGTCCAGGGACCAGGTCTGGACTTGCAATCAGCCCACGGAGCGCCATTCCTCTGCATTTCCAGCGCCGTCACAGCAGTCGAGGCTCGGAGAACGGCACAGCTTCGAGGAGCGGCGCGTCCGGGGCATGGCGTCGGACAGCCATGACAGGACAGGATGAGAAGTTTCCTGAAGCTCCACTACAGTCATTCCGCAGCCACCATCTCGAGTCCGCCTGCCGAACCCCGGCTTTTTCGGGGTTGGCGTCCGGCCCGCCCCTATATAGGCCTCACTGCACCAGCCCCGTCCCTCACCCTCATCCTCCCCTTCCTCCTTCGACTCGTCTCATCGCTTTCGCTCACCCAAAGCTTTGGACAACCCGTCGAACCCATCCACCTCATTCTCCCTCACCCCCATCCGCAACCCCGCACCCCTCCGCTTCACGAAGACGTTTGCTACGATGATGTTCACGATCAGCCACCTCTCCATCTTCTCCGTCCTCCTCGCCCTCTTCGCGGTCGTGAGCGCGCTCCCGCTCGAGGTGCGCGACGTGTTCGTCCCTCCTGTGACCTACCCGCACGCGGGCACGGTCTGGAAGGTCGGTCAGCACCACAACGTCACCTGGTAAGTGTTCTAGTGTGTATGCCGTCATAGCTCGGCTAAGGTACTGACCCTCATCCTCATCAGGGACACGAAGAACGCGCCCTCGCAGATCACCAACAAGGTTGGCAAGGTTGTGCTTGCTAAGGGCGGAATCCTTGACGTCGGTGAGTATATACGCACGGATGCATCTAGGGGTCCATGAACATCGTGTACTGACTCGGCTACCTCACAGAACACCCGCTCGCAAAGGGCTTTGACATCCTCGACGGCCGCGTCGAGGTCAAGGTCCCCGACGTCAAGCCCGGCAACGACTACACCATTGTCTGTGAGTATATCCCCGTGGATAGCAGCTACGCAGGACTGTAAACTGATCCTTTGTGCTTAGTGTTTGGCGACTCTGGCAACGACAGCGCCGAGTTCACCATCACGAAGTAAACGTCGACGACCGCTCTTTCACGAACCATACATGCCCTCTGACGACATGCATGCAACTCACTACCGTACTAACCTCTGCTTTTACGATACACACCATACGATAATGGACACACACCATGGACTTCTACGCGCATTCTATTGCTTTCGTAGTACATAGATTGTCGCGGACTTCCTCCTCCTCCCCTTCTTCCCCCCACATCGTGTACACGCTAGGTGAACATTGATGGACTCTCGGACTCGCACACTCGGACTGTACGCAGACGTGTAGCAATTCGGATGTATTTCTGTACTACTACATGCTGCTCCATGTACAATGCATACGTTCAATCAACGATACGCACACATTGTTACTTGCGGCGAAACGTCAGTGCGTGATGAACTTGTCCAGGCACGCGTATACCACGCCGTTCCCGACAGGCAGTATGAGAAGCATGCTCGGCTTCAGCAATCGACGGCACGCAGTGCGGCAGCCCTGAGGAGAGTGAATGAGTAAGGGAACAGTCACAGTCAAGATGTTGGTGTCTCAGCATAGAAAGGGTCGTCACGCCCATCCCGAACGTATCGAGATGGGTTGGGCTCATTAAATCATTCGTGTTTTGGAAATCATCGACACCAACATGGAGGACGGAGGCATTCAAAAGGTGGTACTCACTGTTAGAGCGTGCTAGGCAGGGCGACTCTTGACGTCAGTGCTGCTGCGAGGTGCGCGTCGCGGCAGGGATCTTCGACGCGCCGTTACCTTGAGGCTGCTCCTATTGTATCCCCACAGTCTATCCTGCAGGCGATATCGGCGTGTCCATGCGCGTGTTCAGGACACAAGCCGCGGGTAGCTCGAAGCAACCTCTGTGACCGACAAGCGGCCTATAGAGAAGCAACAGGCCCTAGACGTTGGACGGCATCGGTTAGGTACGTGGCAATAGGCTTCCTCATGAGCAAAGCGAGGTGGGGAAAGAGGAAAAGGAGGAAGACGAGGAGAAAGAGCAGACGCTGGAAATTTGTAGGGCAAGGAGGGACGCGGTCACGTGAAAGGAGCGCGCTACGCGACTGTTTCCACGGTTGGAACGGTTGGGATCCCGTCATCCGGGAGCATCCCTCACCTCCCGCAAGCCCGCAAGAGACGCATCTCCTCCCGCAAGACCGTCGCCGCCGTCACCCAGCAAGCAAGAACCACGCAAGATGTCCTCGGCGTCGACGAGCAAGCTCGCCCGCCCCGCGCCCTTCACGCCCAAGCGTCCCCTCTCCGCCGCCAACTTCTCGTCCGACGGCGACGCCTCCCGCCTCCCCCGCTCTACCACCCCGAGCATGCTCGGCTCTACGAAGAAGTACAAGGCTCCGCTCTCTACCGAGTCTCGCATGCGGCACACCTCGAAGCCTGCATTGGGATCGGTCCCCCCGACCCCGACACATGCCAGTCGCAGCAAGAGTCGGGACAGCGCGCGGCCCAAGACGCCGAACTCGCCGCGGAAGGGCACGGAGAGCCCACTGCTGATGCCGCATGTGAGTGAGATGGATGTCAGCAGGATAGACCCGGAGGAGGCACTCGTCGACTCGGAGACCGTTGAGCCTGGCGATATCTCCGTTGAGATGGACGAGAACTTCCTGAACAGCGAATATGGGAAGGAAGACAAAGTTCTTGTCTCCATTAGGTGAGTATACATTATTTTACGACTCAGCGACAAGCCTCCCAACAGCTCCGTAACGATCTGAGAGGGTCCCGGGAGCAACGTGCAACTGCTCTGATCACGCATTCGAAATGCGTATACAGGCTGCTGATGTAGGCTCGTGAGGCACCAACAGTTTACTGACAACGTGTCTTAGGATACGACCCACGGAAAATGCTACTGCATGGGACGTCACGACAACAACACAGCCCAAGACCCTCAAGCTCCAGCAACAGTACACGAAATCCGCCGCCGCCGCCCCTCAAGACTTCCGATTTGACGAGATACTGACAGGCTCAGAGAACAAACCGGTATACAACGCCGTTGCACGCAGTCACGTATGCGCGGCAATGGACGGCTACAACGCCGTTATCTTCGCCTATGGTCAGACCGCAAGTGGAAAGACCTTTACTCTGGTTTGTTTAGCGCCGCCTTCCGCATATCTCCATGCTCACCTACGATGTGTAGTCCGGCGACGAAGACCAACCGGGTATCATCCCTCGCGCGATGAAGGATGTGTTCGCATACATCCGGCGCACACCTAACCGCGAATACTTGCTGCGGTGCTCGTACCTCGAAATCTACAACGAGACTATTAACGACCTCCTAGCACCACCCTCATCCTCTGTCTCTCAGCCGGTCCAGATCCAGGGCGCAGGTCCGAACATCGTACTCACTCCCCTCCGCGAGGAGGTCGTCACCAGCTTGAAGGGAGTCCATGAAGTCTTGCAGAGAGGTGAAGGTAACAGGCGGACGGCGAGTACGGACTGGAACGAGAGGAGCAGTCGGAGTCACAGTGTATTCCGGCTGGTCATCGAGAGCCGAGAGCGAGGGAGCGGGGACGATGGTGTGCCCAGTGGGAGGACTACCCCCGGATTTAGACCACCCACTCCAGGAGGACCCCGCCTGCAAGCAAGGGGTGGGCGCAGCGTCCAGACCTCCGTCCTGGTATGTATGGTGGGGGTGGCTGACCGTGTTTCCGCTCATCGGCCCTCCTGCAGAGTCTCATCGATCTCGCGGGGTCGGAGAAAGCGACATCAGACAAGGAGCGTACACGAGAAGGCAAGTACATCAACACCAGGTCAGTGGACCGTCGTCCATCGGGGTCTTTTTGCAGTTCGCTCACATGCGTGTCCAGTCTACTAACATTGGGTTCGGTCATTTCGACCCTCGCGGAGAACTCTGCGAAGGGCAAGAAGTATGCGCCTTCAACACCCAGCCCAGTTGAACTTGGCTGACTCAATTCATCACCAGTGACCACGTCCCCTTCCGAAACTCAAAGCTGACCCGCATGCTCCAACCTTCCCTGTCGGGAAATGCCAGAATATCCGTCATCTGCACCATTAACCCGGAAACGTCCGCAATCGCGGAGTCGACCAGCACGCTGCTCTTCGCGCAGCGGATCAAGAAAGTGCAGCTGCACGCACAGAAGAAGGAGGTCGTCGACACCGACGCGCTCCTCGAGCGATACCGGAAGGAAATCGAGGAGCTCAAGAAGCGCCTCGCGGAGAAGGAGGCGGACGCGCCCGTCCGCTCACGCCGCCTGTCCGCTCGCGAACAATTGGACGAGAGCAGGGCGATGCACGACCTGAATGCGCGCATTCGGCAGCTCACGAAGCTGATCCTCACCAGCCAGACCGTGGACGAGAACAAGGGCGACGAGTCGCGCCCGGCGAGTCCAGCGAAGGTCGACTTCGACATGTCTCCATATCAGCTCCAGCAGGAGCTTCTCGCGGCTCGTCGCCAGTTGGAGACACAAGCTACTCAGATCTTGTCCCTAGAGGCAGCACTGCTCGCGCGGCCGCAGCTCCCTCCAGATGCTCCCGAAAGTGAGAAGGACAAGTTGCTTGCGGAGCAAGCGAAGACGATCCGTGAACTCGAGATCGTTGTAAAGGGCTACGAGGAGAACCTCGGCGAGCCCTTGCGCGCTGTGCGGGAGGACGTAGAGAAGGAGTGGGCCGGCCGCCTTGAGAAGGAGGTGCGTGCGCGCGAGGAGAAGGAAGTCTGGGCAGACGAGCTTGTGAAGCAACTCGAGAAAGAGCGCAAGGTATGCTCAAATTTCGAAAATAGTCGTGAAGCGGGGGCTGATACTCGGCCTCCAGATGCGCATGAAGCTCGAGGAAGAGCGCCAGGCGCTCGCCGCCTTCGTTAAGAAGTTCGACCAGCTCGGGCTGGGTGGCCTCGTCGCACCTCCGCTTCCTCCCGCCAAGTTCAACCCTCCGATGCCCACCCCTGGCGGCGCGGCTGCGGTGTTCGCCCAGCGCCAGCGCAGCCGGGTCTCCACGCTCAAGTCGGAGCCCACGATGGCACCCCTCGCGGAGACGGAGTCGCCGATCCGCCTCGGGGGCGTGAGCGCGACGGAGCCGAGTCTGCTGGAGGAGGAGTGGGACGACGTTGTGGACGATGTGAGCATCGAGCTCGAGAAGACGGGTATGTCGCCGATGAAGAACGGGCTCGCGTCGCGGAAGCTGAGCCAAAGTCCGGTAAGGGAGGTCCTGAGCCAGAAGGAGAACGTCCCCCTGTGATCGTGCGCTCGGGGAGTGTGAATACGGACGGATGACGACGGTTGCTGTGCTACGCCTTGCTTATTGTTACGGTATGTGGTCTGATTGGGATGCCGATGCTTGGTCTACGAGGAGGATGCTGATCGATATGGACCATGTATGGCAGATTATACTCTCTGTCTTGCTGTGCATCATCATACTACGCGCAGTGCGCCCATGTACCCCGGAATACCCCACGATTCGATACGTACTGTACACGACTGACCAATGCGAGCCTGGACACTTGCTTGTCTCTCCACTTTCGATATCAACGCAATGGAATACGAGTCTACTGCTCTGACAACACGTTCACGAGGATACCGAGCCCGGCCAACTCATCAGACACGCCGTTTCCTTTCGCCTTCCCTCTTTCAGATCCAGATCCCACACCACCTCACCGCCAGGAATGAGCCGGAATCCCATCTTCTCGTAGAACCGGATCGCGCGCTCGTTCTTCTTGAACACATGCAGCTGGAGGCCGCCTCGCCGCGCCCATTCCCGCTGGATGGCCGCGAGGAGCTGCCCGCCGTACCCCCGGCCGCCCATGCCGAACTTGACGAAGAACATGTCAAGCTCGTCCTGGTCGAGGTGGACGCCTCCGCCCGACTCCGCGTCTGCGTTCTCGCCATCGGCCGGCGAAGGCCGGGGCTTGACGTTCCCGTACGCGACGATCTCCCCTGTCGAAGGCAGCTCGAGGACGTACACCTTCAGGCTGTTCGGGGGGAAGAGCCGCGCGCGCATCTTTTCGTGCACGATCGACGGTTCGTTCGCGGGCGAGTCGGAGAAGGTGACCCCGGGGATGCTCGTGTCGAGCGAGGCGAGGAGGAGCGGGACGATCTGCGGGAGGTCGGCCGGCGTGGCTTCGCGGACGGTCGGTGTCTCTGACATTCTTGTCCGCAGCTTAGTGGAGTGTTTGTGTTTGGTATGTCACGATTCGGGTGATCTTATACAAATAACCATGAATTTGATGAGTATCAAGCTCGAGGGGCCTGGAAGCCCGAAACTCACCCCTCCTCCCAGTTTGACAAAGTTTGGCCAGAGCGGGAGTCGATGTCTGCCACATAACTCGTCTAGTGTCCCGAATACCGAGTTGGTTCGCCACGCGGAAACGCGGCTCCGAAATACTTCGACGCCTCGTCTGCTGATCTAAGTAGCTACCACCTGCGATGACCATAAGATGGCATGTGCCAAAGACATTGTGCACATGTACATGGTATGTATAAATACACCTTCCATATGCGATCACTCACGTTCAGGCTTACCGCTTAATGCCGGACGACATGCACACTGCAAGACCTCATGAGCCGTCGGACCTAACTCCTAGTTGCAGTCATTCGCTGTCGCTCAGTCGCAGGAGTCTATGCACGCCGCGAGTACTTGAATAGCCTGGGTTCGCTACTCTGCCGCTACGACGAGCCTAGCTAGAGCGCGGTAAGTCACTTCGACGCCGAAACCTTTTCATGAAGGTATACAGAGCAGGATTGTTTACAACATAGCAGAGTAGCGATGTACCTCAGACACTTGCCTACACGTCCGATGTTCATTCAAAGTACAGCAGCCTCGCCCTCATCCACGGTCTCATATTTCGCGAACCCCTCCAGGAACTTGGCCCAGCGACCGTCGTCCCAGGTCTTGATATCCGCCCACTCCTTGCTGTTCTCCCCATAGATGACCCGAATCCAGATCAGGAAGCTCGCGATAGTGATATCCGCATACCCGATCCTGTCCCCGAGGAAGAACGGCTTGTCGCCCGCGACCTTCAGCCAGTTCGCGAACGTGCTGAACGCCTTGCGCACCGCCGCCCAGTGCTGCTCGCGCTTCGGGCCCGGGGGCGCGAGCTCCTCCAGCTTCGCGCCAAAGTACACCTCGCGCGTGCGGCGGAAGTACGCCTCGGAGCGGGGCAGGAGGCGGACGCACGTCTCGGGGATGATGACGGGCATGAGGTCCGCCATGAGCGGCGCGCGGAACGCGTAGTTGAACGCGGCGTGCAGCGCGTCCGTCTCCGCGGGCACGAGCCGCGGCGTGTCCGGGTACGTCTTGTCGAGGTAGCGCACGATCGCGGAGGACTCGGCGAGCGCCGCCTTCGTGTTCGGGTCGTAGATCGCGGGGAGGGTGTAGTGCGGCGTGCCGTCCGCGTTGTGCTCGGTCGGGGCGACGCCGAGCTTGCGCAGGAGGGGCTCGATGTCCGGATACTCGACCCAAATGGTCTTGTACGGGATGCCCTTCACGTTCAGCGTGAACCTGTAGAATGGGCGTTAGGTTTCCCGTGCGAGGGCGGATGGCTGTGGTGTACAATCGCGACGAACCTGGTCTTCCAAGTGTTGGGAGACCACGCCTTCGGCGTCGTGTCCTTGCTAGGGATATCATAGAAGACGATGGGCTCGGGCATGGCGGATAGAGGTGCAAAGGAAGGGAGCGCAAGACGAAATCGGCGTTCAGTGTACTCGGACCTACCCCGCTCCGCAGAACAAGCCTACGCATATATACCTTCTGCAGGCGCTGCGACGGGCGGGTATCCGCCATAGTCGCACACGGACCACCTGGTTTGAGTCACCACCCATGCACCAGGCCAGCTGCCAGCGTAGCCCCATCGATTCGGTGGTCGGCTTCCGGGTCG
The DNA here is from genome assembly GCA_022606195.1 of Trametes polyzona. Classification (NCBI taxonomy): domain Eukaryota; kingdom Fungi; phylum Basidiomycota; class Agaricomycetes; order Polyporales; family Polyporaceae; genus Trametes; species Trametes polyzona. The sequence continues at coordinate 787,200 of JABYQF010000009.1, read as the reverse complement.
ATGCTGACATAGCCCCGAAGGCTTCGAACGACTCTTTCCACACGGTAACCCTGCTCTTACCAAGCAAGGTCTTCCTTCCCCCACACCACTGACCGAGTGTGAACAGTCCCTGCCCACGTGAATGTCCTGCAATGCGCTGCTTTGTGTCCGCGCCAAGGAGGCACCCAAGCTTATGAGTAGCCGGCTAGTAGATGAAGCTGGCGGCCTGCCAAGAACACCGGCGATCGTGGACGATACAGCCCGTGGCGGTGGTGTCATTATAGGTACTTTACGGGTATATCCTGGGTAGAGAGCTGTGTAATGGAGGGAAAAGGGTATTACTCATCGAGATAGTCCGTGGACATGATTCTTCGAGAAGGTCATGGTCATTAGAGAGCGAATCTCCAGTGATGTGGTATGCTTTCCATGATACAAGCCCATGACCATTCGGATGGGTTGCAGCGTCGTATACAGGGATATAAGTAGACAAGCACCACGAATGTCAAGCAACAGCAATCATGTCCAACGTATTCGTAAATCCCATGGTATTATCTCCCACCCAAATGAAATCGCTCAGTAGACGTAGGGAATGATGCGCCAGGGCACAAGCTGCTTGTACTTGTGCCAGTCCTTGCCATACCTAGAACGTAGAGGTTAGCATACAGTAATCCTGTATGGTCTACTGCCAATAGGCACGCACTTTTTCTCGCAAGCCTCGTCGTCCCTCCGCTCGCGGTGGATCAAAAGCACCGCGAAGTAAACCACGTAGAAGTACGTGATAGGCGTGTTGAATCCAGTCGGGAGCGACCACGCGAAGGCCATCAACAAATCACCCCTGGCATAAGGCGGTGAGTAAGAGAGGATCGTACATTAGACTGAAGATGCCGCACATGTAGTTCGGGTGGCGGGAACGTCCCCACCAGCCAGAGGTGAGCAACTTGGTGCCACGTTCAGTCGGCATGTACTGGAGGTCTAGATATGTCGTGGTGAGCGGAAGTTATACAGCATCATGTGCATGAAACGAACTCTTCGGGTTGCGACCGTTACGGAAATCGTTCTTCTCGCCGTTGGATGCACGGAAGATATAGTAGCCAGCGAGGTTCACGGCAATCACAAGAGCGGTCTTGACGGGACCGAGCTCAATCTGGTTGAAGACGAGGTAGCGCGCTTGCAGAGAGTATACGAAGGGGACCCAGGCAAGGTCACCGACCGCGAGCATGAACCCGAACCCGTCAGTGGTGATGTCCATAGTGGTGAAGATCGCGGGCTTCGACAGAGTGAGCGTGGCTACACATAGATAGCACGCGGGTGCTTACCTCGTTGTAAAGCGCATCGACCACATACCACCCCTGGAATGCGAGAACGAGCCACATGGAGTCCGTAACGTTTCCGCCACGACGGACCGCCTGTTCGCATGCCATACCAACATCAATGAGGAACCACAGAATGAGGCCTGGCCGGAGCTCGTTGAAGCTCTTCAAGTCAAGGGAGCCGATTGAGGGGTTCAACTCGCGACCGATGTAGAACTGTCAAAATGAACAGTTGGTCATTGCAAGTGCAGGAGAAGACAACAGTAGCCCACGTCGTAGATCGGATTGCCGCTGTTACCACCAAGTGCGAGGAGGGCGCCCTCACGGAACGATGCGAGGTAGCAACCAAGAGCCTGTACGAATGCCATGAGGATAGAGGCAGTCACCAGGCCGACCCATTTCTCGTAGATGAACGTGAGAGGCTGAGGACCATAGCGGTAGAGGACACCGGCAGTGAGACCCGCAGTGAGTAGGAAGGTAGAAAACGCTATAGCACCGTCAGATGGCGATGCCAAGGAGACCACGCGCGTGCGTACCGTTGATCTTGTACTTCTTTTTCCCGCCGGTGCGGAGCGTGGTTCCCTCAATCCAGTCACCGGGGAGGATGGCCCATGCCACAACGATGAACGCGTACCAGGCAAGGTAGAAGAGAGTCGCCTGTGTGTCCCAGAGGCTCTTCCACCACGAGAGACTGGAGAGGGAGTCGAGGATGAGCGCGGTGTCAATGGGGGGCGGGCAGCCACCGGTGTGCTCGGAGCAGCCGAAGTAGAGGGCGTAGGTCATGAAAGGCACGCCGATGGAGATGGCGAGCGCGCCGGGAGGGCCAAGGAACTCATAGTGCGTCGTCCGGGGGTTGAGCTCGGACGACGGCTTGGAGGGCGAGGAAGCGGACATGGTGGTAGGAGGAAGAGGGACGTGAGAACGCGTCGGAGGCGCGCGAGAGGATCATGTCGCGACGCGTCCGGCCTAGGCGCGCGTCGAGTGGTCCGATGGCCCATTTTGGCGGGCGCTTGGCTCTCGGTCACGGGTGTGACGTGTGTGACACGCTGTGACACGGGCGGGGCGTTGGGCGGGGCGGACGAGGCGGGGAGCGGGTTCGCCGTGCAACAACAGTATGAAGTGATGGGGTTTTTCTCTGCCAGGCGGTCTGAAGAAGTCGAACACACTCTGCGCAATGACCCCGCCGTCGTCCGCGTTATCCGCTCTAGATTCGTACGTCAGCTTCAATCATTCATCCATGCAGGCAGGCAGTCAGACAGCATCTCTCACACGCGTCCTCGTCTAGTATGGCAAGACCAAGGGCAAAGAGCGGGAGGTAGACCCCTCGTTTTATACTGCCCCCGCCAACGCCACATCCACGGCCTCCTTCGCTGCGAACAAGGCCGACAAACGCTCTCTCGCTGGCTCCATCCGCGGCCCTCGCACCAGCACCTCCACATCCAGAAACTGGACTGGCTCTTCCTCCGCCTCGCCACGCCGTCCCGGGAATGTCAGCGACATGTCCCGTCCTCGCTCCTCCACGGATGTCATCACGTTAGTGTCCCCTCGCCCCATCAGCTCTCCTGGCCCCCCTTGACAGGCCCTGTCCAGGGTAACGCTAGCTCAACGACTGAACGAACTTGCTACGGCCAACTCGGAGGGTTTGCTCAGGTATGTCCCATCTCTCTCCGCCCCTGATCGGCATCTTATCGTCGTCCAGCGACGATGAGTACCGTCTACTCCGCCAAAACCTATTCGAACGATTCGCCAGTGGGTCCGCCATACCCACCGAAGCGCCCCTTGTACCCATGTCCAAGCCAGCAGAGAGCTCTGCCGAGCCACGAAGTGAGTCGCCCTCCCGTCTGCTTCCCGGCCGGGACGTTCATCTTCTCGAAATGAAGACTCCATGTCGCATCAGCGCCGCCCATCTTCCAACTTCCACGTCCAGGCGGCTTCCCTTCGCTCCCCTTCCGTGCAGTCCAAGAAGTCGTTCACATCCACCGTGACCGGGCTGCTGCGCCGCGCAACCAGCCGCCGCATCATCTCTATGCCCATCGACACCAGTGCCGGTGATGGCATGAGCGTGTATTCTTTGGCTTCTACCCCTCCCGAACGCACCACGTTCCCGCGGCGACTCTCGAAGCAAATGAGCGAAACCTCGCTCCAAACGGAAGGCTCCACCCGCTTGTCCCAAACCTACAATCGCAGAACCGTGATTGGGAATCACACCTTCAGCGCTACCGATCCAGGACCTCGCGCTACAGCGCGTTCCAGGACACGATCTGGGAGCAGAGCCCCGCCATCCGCGTTCCCGGGCCTACCAAAGGGCTCGGAGCCGGCATATACCCACATCGGGACGAGCGACATCCCCGACGACGATACCGTCGAGTCCGTGCAGGACATTCGACATCAAATAGAATTGGTCGAAGCCGAGGGGCGGCGGCTGCTAGACGCATTCAACGGGCTAGAGCTATCGACGCTAACGCGGCGGCAGCGGAAGCCACCCGTGATCCCTCCCCTGCCCTCGCACGGCTCGCTCGCGGATGGGAACTGGCCGGGGAGCGACAAGCGTTCGATCCGCGCGGGCAAGGACACGGACGCATTCTCCTACAAGTCCAACGGCTCCGGGCGCACGACGATGTCGATGAAACGGTCGCCGTCGATAGGAGGGAAGATGCGGACTGTCAACTCGGTCGGCACGCTCGTGTCGCAGCACGCAGTCATGCGCAAGGGATCCGTCTCGTCCGTTTCCTCTCGAGGTCGGACTGCGCCGCCGTCGCTGCCCAACCTCCCCGGCCACCTGGGTCTCGCGAGCAGTTCGAGCGTCAACCTTGCGCGAAGTACAGGCCACCTTCCTTTGGAGACCGTGGAGGAGACGGAGGGCCGGCCTTCGCGTCCTCCGGTCAGGAGCGCAGGCTCTAGACGAGACTCACGATGGGCGGACACGTCGAGCGTAAACAGCGGTACGCCCATCTCCCCTGCGACTCGCTCCGAGGCCGGGTCCACGGGCACAAGCGGACGACGAACCGCGGGGCATGTCGACGACGAGGAGCTGCAGAGCATGGAGACCGAGCTGGCGGACATCCGGCGGCGGCGTGCTGAAGTGACGGCGCGGTATGAGAGCCGGCTGGAGTACCTGCGCGCGCGCCTGAAGGGGGCGGAGCTGCGAGAGAAGGTGATGCGGAAATGAGGCGATTCCTGCTCGAGGCCGTCTGGCGTGTTTTGATAGATTTCCTTCACTTATGCCCTCCCCACCCTCATCACCACCACCACCCCTGCGATTGCTGTCGCCCACCGCTGTTGTTGCACGATACCGATTATATACATACGCATACACACACATCCTCGGCGCGTTCCATTGCTGCTGTCCTATCGTTCACCTTTACGAGTTCATTCACGTCGATACCGTCTGGCCTACGCACTATACCACCATGGACTAATGGGATGTAATGTACCTATCCTACGACATACGCTAATTGTCTCCCTCTCCTGTGTTGGCCTGCGCCTCTCGCCTCAGTCACCTGTTATGGGCGATGGGCGCTTCCAGCAACTCCCGGCAGGGCTTGCCGAGTGACGTCTGAGAGAATCGCGACGCGGGAAGAAGCGCGTAGCAACTCCCCCTCTCCTCCTGCCACTCGCCGTCTGCTGGCTCAGATCCCCCCTTTTGCCTCCCCGCCAGACGGCGCAACATGTCCAGCGGCGCGCAGTACACCTCCGAGCCCGAGCACGACGACGGCGGGGCGTCTACGCCGACGAGCACCACCCCGACGGGCGCCCGCGGTCCGCTCTATCGCAGCCTGAGCCATAGCTCGCACTGGTCGATCCCCGACACCCCGGTCCACCACCACCAGGGCACGTCCTACTTCACCCAGCGGCCTGCCTCGCCCACCCCGCGCCGCGTGCACACCGGCGGCCAGGGCAGGAACGTATCGATCACGAGCTCGACCAGGCGACGGGGCGTCCGCAGCACCAGCGTCGCCTCGCATGCGACCGGGAAAGGGTTCGGCGAGGGCGGCGTCGACGAGGACGACGAAAATCTGGAAGAAGGCGACGACGAGAACGAGGACTCGTCGGGCGACACTCCGCCGGCGGACGGCGAGCGGCGCGATGGCGAGGGCGACGACGGCGAGGGCTCGGTCCGAGAAGAGGACCCAATCACGCTCAAGGACCGCCAGTCGCTCATCAACGTCGAGCACCCGTTCGGTCTGCCCATCTGGAAGCCGGCGTTGTACAAGAAGTCCCGTTCGGTAACGCGCTACGCCGACCAGGCGCTGCACTCGGTGCCTTCTGCGCAGGCTGAGCGCCATCTTCTACCTGGCAACATATTCTGGCTGCTCGCGTTTGGTTGGTGGCTGGCGGTGACGTGCTTCATTGTCTCCGCAGTGTTATATGTCATCCCCAAGGGTGGCAGGTTATACTCCACGCTCGTGTTTGGCCTGGGATGGTATATCGCCTGGCCGTTTGGCAAGTACGTGGAGGGCGAGCTGGGCGCATTATCAGAAGACGAGGAGCAAGGCATCTCGCCGGACTCGGCGGAGGGCAGGGACTACGCTGCCGACGAGAACGGTGCAGGCACGTCCACTGGCCCCGTGTCTCCATCTGCGCATTCTACCATTACGCCTCGAACGGCGGCTATCCCCCAGGAAGCCAGCTCAGAGTCATGGCTGGGCGTGCCGTCCGCTCCCAGCGCGACTACGCCGCTCATCGCCGGCGCAAACGGTCGGCCCACGCCACTGACACCCGCAAAATCCTACGGTGCGACAGTCTCCTCGTCGACGCTGTATTCGATCGGTATGTCCAAGGAGAACAAGACAGCGGATTGGTTAGGGAAGGCTTGCTTCTGGCTCGCGTTCATCTCGATCATCGCCCCTCTCATGCTCTTGGTATCCCTGATATGCTGGTTCCTCATCTTCACTATCCCGATGGCGAGGCTTAACTGGGCCCTCATCAAGCACCTGGTCGAACATCCCACGTCTATCCGTTTCTGTGCGGCTCCCGTTGTGGCGGTCCCGAGCCAAAACGAAGACCACCAGGAGGGCGAGGAAGGCGAGGAGCACCCCGAGCCACCCGTGGCCTTCAAGCATGCCCGCCTTTCCGCTGGTCAAGCGGCGCCCTCAGGCTCACCCACGTCGACTGTACTTCTGTGCACGTACCGTGCATGGGGCTGGAAGTACTACAAGTACACTGTCGGCGGTGTCAACATCATCTTCGTCAACCTTATGCCGATAGTGTTCTTTGTCATCCTCGACGGTATGGTGCTGCTGCCCCTTGTAGAGCGCCGCGAGCACGCCGGCAAGCACGTCCCCGCACTCCTGACGCTGATCACTTCGCGCGCACTGATCTTCATCATGAGTCTGGCAAGCGTCATTCCGCTGTCATACTTCATTGGTATGGCTGTCGCGTCCATTTCCGCTCAATCCTCGATCGGCATGGGCGCGGTGATCAACGCGACATTCGGTTCCATCATCGAAATCATCCTCTACGGTATCGCACTGACCCAAGGCAAAGGCCACCTCGTTGAAGGCTCCATCGTCGGCAGTTTACTCGCGGGTGTATTGCTGATGCCGGGAATGAGTATGGTCAGCGGTGCAGTGCGCAGGAAGGAGATGAAGTTCAATGCGAAGAGTGCGGGCGTCACCAGTATGCTGCTGATCATGGCGTTCATCGGTACGATCGCACCTACACTGTTCTACCAGACCTATGGAAGCGTGAGTGGCGTGTTCCGTGCATATATGCTGCCAAGACAAGGCGTTGACACTTTAGCCGCAGTTTGAACTCATTTGCGATGGTTGTCCTGACTATGACGAGTCGTCGCTCACCAAGCCCTGGGTTTGCCAACACTGCTACTACAAGCACCCTGACCCGGTCGATGATCCGTTCTACCAGTCCACGGTCAAGAGCCTGATGTACTTTTGTGCTGTTATCCTCATCTTCGTGCGTACTCTTGTTCCCATGCATGCAAATATACGCCCTAACGTCCCTCAAAGTCTTACCTCATTGGCTTGTGGTTTTCCCTACGCACGCACGCGAGTCAAATCTGGCAGAACCCTCAGCAACTGCTTCACCCGATGGAGCTCAACGCCCCCGCTGGCGGACCAGGACAGCACCGTGTCTCAATCTACCACAGACTCATCCCTGGCCAGAGCAAGAACAGTCTCCACCATAAGCCGAGCATCATCACAACGCATACCGAGAGCGGGGCACCTTCGCGCAGCGAAACACCAGTTCCCCGGGTCGTTGAACATGCGCCCGAGGAATCAGAAGCTACGCCCACAGCGTCCACCCTCCAACCTTCTGTGCCACCCGCACCGGCGCAGCCACCGATGCAGCGCCGTATCTCGTACGCTAACCCGCCTGTGGTCAACACGCACGGATTCTCGCCCATCATGGAGAGCGTCGACCACGCGATCAAGGACTCCGGCATCCAACCCCTTACCCTCCCCGGCAGCATGTCCACGGACGAGTTCACGCGTGCGGTCGCGGTTGCGACGGTGAGCGCTCTCCGGCATCAGCAGGCGCGGTCGCCCGCCCGTGCGCGCGCGTCAGGCCATGAGATAGATGAAGGCGGGCATGGTGGGCACGACGCGCCGTCATGGAGCAGGACGACGAGTGCGAGCGTACTGTTGGCCTGCACGGCGTTATATGCGATCATTGCGGGTTCGTCTCATCTTGGCCTATATGCTGTTTCTGTGCGATGCTTACTCGTTTGCGGCCTTACAGAGGTTCTTGTCGACGTCGTGGATGTCGTCTTGGAGGGCTCTGGTATCGACGAGAAGTTCCTCGGAGTGACCCTCTTTGCGCTCGTCCCGAACACCACCGAGTTCATGAACGCGATCTCGTTCGCAATGAACGGCAACATTGCGCTCAGGTACGCGCCATTCACTTTGTCATCAAGCCCCTGGCCTGACCAAGTGCTGGTAGTATGGAGATCGGCTCTGCATATGCGCTCCAGGTGTGTCTGCTGCAGATCCCGGCCATGGTCGCTTTCTCGGCATGGTATGCACCTGAGAGGATGGGCTCCGTCGCGGAGACCTTCACGTACGTGTCTCATCCACCCTGAATCTCCCGTTCAGATGCTGACGGCCGGGTTCCACAAACAGGCTCATCTTCCCCCGCTGGGACATCGTCGCAATCATCCTCTCCGTGTTCTTGATGACGTACACCTACATCGAGGCCAAGAGCAACTACCACCGCGGGAGCATCCTCATTCTCAGGTAAGCTACCCCCTTCTCACTGGTGTGGCGCGCGAAGGGCGGTGTTGACCATGCGTTTACGTACGCAGTTACTTGGTGCTCGTGTCCGGCTTCTACTTCGCGCCGAACCGCGCCGACGAAGACGAGATCGAGGGTCTTTTCCGCCCGTTCGCGCAGGCGGTCAGCGGCGTCGTATCCTACTTCGCCCTCCACTGAACGAACACTGTTGATACCCTTGATGTCGGCGCTGCGCCATGGCGCATATGGAAGGGCGGATGATGGATCGCGCATACCCCGGGCCTTCGTTGCTTTTCCCCATAGTCCTCCCCCCTACCATTTCCTTCGTTTCCTACTCCTCTATCGCCACATCACCATGACCATCTCCATCTGTCCTCCAGTACCCTCGTCACAGCTCTCACGTCCAGATCCCTTTTCCTCTCTACTTGTCTGTTTGTCTGTTTGCATTCTCGAGTGGACGATGGATGATCGTGCATCGCGTACATGAGTACATATCACGTAGCTACTTAGCAGTATATGAGGAACCTCATTATTCCTTCCCGAGTGTCTCTTCCTTGGTACGGGGATCACTCTTAGTTATGAGTTGGGCCTGTCTGGCAGGCCAACAACTTACAAGCAGTGTGTTTTCATAAGTGTGACCGGACGCGCGAGGTGTGACAGGTCGCGTCTGACGCGCGCCCCACGCGCCAAATTACGCGTATTGCTCTGACCTCCACAATAGACCCCCACCGATATACTTGTACTTGATCCAGAACATTGTCATACACCGTCTCTGTGCCGCGAGTCGATTATAATCCCGCCATGTCTCGCCAGGTCACACCAGCGCAAGAAGAGACTCTCGTTTCGGAGACGATGCAGACCGAGGAGTCCACACAAGGCGCCACACAGGCGGCGGATGGTCAGTTAGAACCCTCGGAAGCGAAGACGAAGAAAGCGAGAGCACCCGATACACTCGTGCGGGAACCGGGCAAGTCGGTGCTACCCTACTCGAGAGTGCAAAAGGTCCTGAAGGCGGACAAGGTGCGCTCGCCCGAGGCTCAGTACGATTCCCGCGAAAGTGACTGATCGGGGCGGAGGGTAGGAGCTGGTCATGGTCCAGCGCGAGGCGACGTTCCTCATCTCGCGCGCCACGGAGGAGTTCATTGCGCGGTTGGCGGAGGCGGCGCAGCGGTTAGCGGAGCGGGAGATGCGGACGACGGTCCAGGAGAAGGACATCGGTACGTGTTCTGCTTTGTTCCCCGTCTTTCACTGTCCGCTTAGCTGAATGGTTTGGCGTTGGTAGTCGCGACCGTGAGGAGAGCGGAGGAGTTCGCGTTCCTCGAAGGTACGTCCGCGGTATGGGACAATGATGATCGGTGAGGCTCGAGGCTCACCGGTACTATGGAGAACTCTTCCCGTGGTCTGAGGTCGGAAAAACGGCGAAGCGGGAACCCAAGGCCAGGCAAGACGCGGGAGAGAAGGACAAGCCAGCGGAGAACCGCGCACCCACTCTGCTCGACCAGTTCATGCAGTCCAATCCGGCACTTGGGGCCGATGGCATGGACGCCGTGGAGAACGAAGATGGGACGATGTCAGGAGGCCCTGCGGAGGACACACTGGCATCGTGATCCTTTCCATTATCTATGGCGATTTCACAGCGTTGCTCTGCCCCTGTACTTGTACGACTATTCTACCACTTCTGTTAGAGGGCTTATGCGCGCGGACTTCGAAGGCTCCGCGAGAGGCTCGGGCTAGCGTCAGCTTGTCGCTCATGCAGTGTGAATGAGATGCTATAGGACCGACAGTTTCCCAGGGCGATATGGCCGAGCGGTCTAAGGCGCCAGAATCAGGATGTTGTCCTATCTGGTCCGAAAGGGCGTGGGTTCGAATCCCACTGTCGTCATACTTTTATCTTTCCCCCCAAGCGTATGCCGGTCCGGACTTTGGGCCGCAGAGGGCAGAGGTGACGTCTGCGATCGGGAATGCCGGCTCTGTAAGCTCGCGGCGGGGACTGGCACTCGCAGGTTCTCGTTCTCGCGGGAGTCGACTGCGTGTGTGCACTGTACTGTTCCTCTGCTCACCTCGACAGGCTCTCTCCGTCTTGGCTATACTGCTACTGGAGGAAGGGTCATCATGAGAGTGGTCGGGACCTTCCACCCCTCCTCGTCCGTCTCGCGCTCGCTCAAATGTCACCTCACGCCTGATACCACCCTCGAGCATCTGGCGGTCGCAAAGACAGAACGAATAGAGGTGTACTCTGTCCAGCCAGATGGCTTGAAGCTGGAATGCACTGCCGATATGTGGGGAAGAGTCGTTGGCTTGCAGGCCATCCCTGTTGGGGTATGTCAGCCGTGCTTGTATATCCCCTTGCCTTGAGGCTAATGTTAGCGCGGGAACGCAGGACGGAGGCCAGTCTAATCTGCTGGTGATGACGGACCATCCGGACGCGAAGCTGGTTGTAATGACATACACAGTCGAGGATGGCATCTCTTTGCTTAAACCCGAGAGCTCTTGCTCTCTCGTCGATCCCGCGGCGCGCCAGGCCGAATTCGTGACGGAGGTGCAGATCGATCCCACAGGGCAGATCGCCATAGCAAGTTGTTACGCAGGAAAACTGAAGGTTGTGCGCATAGAGAACGGAGAGCTCGGACAAGCCTTCGACGTCTCGTACGTCCCGCTTTACATCTCGCCTCACCCAGGCTAACGGCGTCCTACCCCAGGCTGCCGGAAATCAACTTGCTCGCGTTCACCTTCCTCCACACCGCCAAGGAGGATCGCTACACGCTTGCTCTCCTCCATCTCAACCACAAGCGCCAGATTCAGCTGCTCTCTAGAGATGTCCTCTTGGACGACTATGAGCTCTCCCCGGCGCATTCGAACATGCTCATCACCACCGTGCTATCCGAGCGCACATTTCCCTCGATCGAGCACCCGCTTCTACTGGTAGCCGTTCCACCCCACTCGACGGGCTCGGAAGAGGACGATGAGGATGAGACAGGGCCGGCGCATCGCGGGGGCGTGCTCGTCCTCGGCGGTAGGAAGGTCGCGTTCTTCGAGACTGCATCGCAGCATCAGCAGGAGACGCGGAAAGAGAAGCAGCGACGGTTGAGCAAGCGACTCTCTAGCGGCGTGCAGTCCGAGGTCTCGAAAGCCAAGGAGAAGGAGAAGGAGCGCGAATCAAGGAAGATCAAGGCGAGGGCAACTGTGAAGTGGCCCTGGAACGCGATTACGGCGTGAGTAAGAGGGACAGAGGAGATGAACCACATGAGCTGACCAAGATACAGATGGTGCTCCGTAGACGCGAAGTGTCGACGGGTGTTGCTGGGCGATGCATTTGGGCGGCTGGCCTTACTGGCATTCAACGCAGAGAATGTCGGTCTCACACTATTGCCTCTTGGAGAGGTATGTCAATGTCGGTACCAGCTGCAGACTGGTCGCATAGCTTACACCAATCGCAGGTTTCGCCGCCGACCACATTGGCATACCTCTCTTCGCAAGTGCTGTACGTCGGCTCGCACTTCGGGGACTCGCAGTTGCTGCGCATACACCCCGCGCCAATCGCCAATGCAAGCACGGAAACCTTGCCGATTCCCACAGGCGTGTCAACTGTACCTTCGTCCGCGCTGGCGTCGACATCTGGCAAGGGTAAGGGCCGTCTCGGTGACATTGACCAAGCGTCCCCTAGGGATGGCAGAGTCGTTCAAACGAAGGGGAAATTTGTGGAAGTGCTACAAACGCACGACAACATTGCCCCGATCATGGACGCTGTCCTGGCCGATATTGATGGCAGCGGTCAGGTAAGACGGCTCGCTCCCGCACTGTACTCCAATATGACCTACCTCTGTCCCATAGCCCCAGGTCATTACCTCCTCTGGGGCCCACAATACCGGGTCTCTGCGCGTCATCCGTACAGAGGCAGACTTCCAGGAGCAAGCCAGGCTAGACGGATTGCCAGGGATTACAGATGTTTGGCCCGTACGGCCCCGATTCAACGAAGCGTGAGTGGCACGGTCTACTGCATACCATGATATCGCTAACGGCGCAGCAGGACGCATACGCACCTAGTGGTTTCCACCCTGCGCGAGACGCTACTCTTCTCCTTCTCCGGCAAGGAGACACTGACGAACATCGAGCCGTCCATCGCGGGCTTTGCCACGCACGTCCCCACCTATGCTGTTGGGAACATCCCTCGGCGGCAGACGACGACGGTTGGTGGTCGCTCGACCTCTTCCTACGTGGATTCTCCGCTCGCGGTGCAGATCACGCCAGAAGGTGTACACCTTGTTGAACACGACCCCGCACTGCACACGTTCTCGTCCGTTGCTGGGGGCTGGTATCCGAAGAAGTTGGAAGACCCGAGCTTCGCTGGCAGGGAGGTTGTCGCTGCTGCGATGAGTCCCAGCCAGTTTGTCGTGGGCCTCAGCGGTGGTCGACTGGCTTTGCTCAACCTGGGCGCCAACGATACCGTCCAGCTGCTCAAGTGCGTATCGCCCGTCCTTCCTATATTGGGTGGACTAACGCGTCTCTGTCAGGTCGCGCGACTTCCCCGACGAGATCTGCGCCATCTCATGCACGCCGTTCGACCGGACAAAGAATTACGCGACCGCGATCGCCGTCTCCTTCTGGGGCTCGAACAAGATCGCCGTTCTCTCGCTCGACACGCCCGACTCGTACCTCGGCACGCTCTGCGACGCCACGCTGCCCGCACTCCCGCGCTCGCTCCTCCTCCACAACTTCGGCACGAGCGCGAGCGCGAGCGCGCGGGGGAAGGACAGCGCGGACTTCCGCCCGCACCTCGTCGCGGGGCTCGCGGACGGGACCGTCGCGACGTTCGCGCTGCGCGACGGGCAGCTGCTCGACCGGAAGGCGAGCGCGCTGGGGAACGCGCCCGCGAGCGTGTCGCTGTGCGAGGTCGACGGCCGGACGGTCGTGCTCGCGAGCGGCGCGCGCGCGAACGTGCTGTATTGGGACCGGCAGCGCGTGCGGCCGTCGCCGGTCGGCGTCAAGGTTTGTCTTTGTTGTGGTTTGTCCTAGCGACACGAGGGAGGATACTCATCGTGGCTTTGTGTGTGTAGAACGTGGTGAAGGGGGCGACGCTGAACGCGCCGGCGTTCCCGTCCTGCTTGGTCATTGCGACCTCCTCTGGGCTGCTGATTGGGAACGTGCGCGGCGTGGACAAGATGCAGATTCGTACTGTAGGTACCGTTTTGGAGGTGCTTTGAACTGCAAGATGACCCCTACCTTCTTAGATTTCCCTCGGCATGGATAACCCTAGGAAGATGGCGTACCACAACCAACAGCAAGTGTTTGGCGTCGCGTGTACCCGTACCTCCCCGGGGCGCATTGGCGACAACGAAGACATCACCGGCTCGTTCAAGCTGCTTGATGCGCACTCCTTCCAACGTACGTTCCTCCTATACCTACTCTCTAGGCGAGTAATGACTATCATCATACAGAGTTGCATCACTTCCAATGCGATCTCAGCGAGGAACCGTCATCGGTCCTCGCTCTGCCTGGAGAGGGCACAGGTCACAGCCCCGCGTTCTGCTTGGGCACGGTTGTCATCCGTCCAGAGGAGCGGGAGCCGTCGAGCGGGCGGATCGTGCTCTTTTCGCTGTCCTCGGCGGATGGTGTGCGTTCTTTGACGACACTGGCCTCGCTGAAGGTCAGGGGCTGCGTGTATGCGCTCGTGCACGTGTCCGAGAACGTCATAGCGGCCGCTATCAATACCTCTGTAGGTGATTACTCCTTCCAGGATACATATAGATAGCTGACAGTCGGTTGCTGTGATAGGTCGTTCTCTACAAGATCCGTCAAGCAAACCCTGGGGACGCGTTGCCACTCGTGCTTGACCAGGCGGCTGAGTGGAACCACAACCACTTTGTGACGAACCTGGTATGGGACGGGCAGTATATCCTCGTCGGCGACGCAATCAGCTCCGTATCCGTGGTAAGAGTGACGCAGGACGCGACCAGGCTCGAGAGTGTTGCGCGGGACTACGGCCCGCTCTGGCCTACCGCTATCGAGGGCACCGGGAACGGCGTGATTGGCGCGAATGTGAGGCGTTACGTGGATGCGAGTGGGTCTTCGGGACTGACGCATTGACCTCGCAGAGCGACTGCAACTTGTTCTCGTTCACGTTGCAGAGGGGTCCACAGCGGAGCATCCTCGAGAAGGACGGCGTGTACCACATCGACGACGTGGTCAACAAGTTCATCAGGGGTACGTCCTTGCCCCTTCGTACTCCCAAGTACACGCTATTGACCATCACGCACACACGTGCACAGGCGCTCTCTCGTCTGCGGACGTCGCGGAAGACCAGGCGGTGCATGCCACCCATGTCTTCTTCACGTCCACCGGCCGCATCGGCGCGATCATGGACATCACCGACACGATGTCGCTGCACATGACCGCGCTCCAGCGCAACATGGCGAAGACCATCACTGGCCCCGGGGACGTCAACCACACCAAGTACGCTTGCTGGTTGCTTGTCTTGGAAATGCCGTGCTGATTGAACGTTTACGACAGGTATAGAGCCCCGGCAGCACCGCGCGGGCATACGGACGCGGAGGCGTCGTACGGGTTCCTGGATGGGGACTTCTTGGAGAAGTTCCTAACGCACCCTCAGCCGGAGCAGTTCTTGGAGGGCGAGATCGAGGCGGAGCGGATTGCGCTGCCGTTGGCGACTGTGAAGGACGTGCTTGTCCAGATGCAGAGCTTGCATTGAGCGGCTGGAAGATGTATGTGGCGCGTCGAACTGCCAGGTATGTGTTGTAGAGGGTATAGCCCCAGTCTCATGGTCGGAAATGTATACAATAGTTGTAACAATGCATCTCGCAGTGCCGGGCCATTCTCCCGAGATCCCGAGAGTGCTGGAGGAGTGTTGCGGAGGCTCAGCGAAGGGGCAAACTGACTAGTCGAGCGATGTTAAGGAGGATATGCAACTATGGTGTTCGATAGATATCGTATAGATAAGTTGTACTACTACACTACGTACGGTCACACACATCGCCCAAGCACATCGTGGTATCAGCTAAAGAAAAGGAACGTAGGTCACTCCGAGTCGTACAAACACCAAACCAGCCCCAAAGCCCGGAACGAACACCTACAACGCCCGCCCGCGCCCGAGCGTAGCCCCGCTCTCCGTGTCGCGCGGGCTGTTCGGGATGCTCACGCGCACGGGCCCGAGCTCGTGCCACTCGGCGTGCGTCGCGAGCGTCGGCTTCGAGCGCGTGTGGCTCGCGGGCGGCACCTCGATCTCGTCGCCCTGGTCGTCGTGCATGACCGAGTACTCCTGGATGGAGATGTTCATCGCCGTGCCGCCCGTGCCGCGCCCGCTGAAGCCGAGGTTCCGCAGCCGCCCCGTCGGCGTGACGGGCGAGGGCGTGTCCGTCGTGTAGAGCCCGAGCGAGTCCCACGTCGCGTGCGCTTCCTTCTTGAGGTGGAGCGTTATGCGGGACATCATCGCGACGGTCATCCTGCGGGGAAGGTGCGTTAGTCCGGATCCAAGCGGAAGCAGGCACTGCGCATGCGGAGTTGCTCACAAGTACTCAGTCCTAAGAACGCCACATCGTCAGAAAGGCTGTACTACTAGCTGATGCCTAGCACGTAAGACTTACTGCGCAGTCAGGTTCTTCAAGCCATCGGGCGCGAAGATGATCATCAGCGTGAGAATGAGGGTGATGGTGAAAATGACGCTGTGGAGAAGCGGCATCGATTAGTTTCGTGTGATGGAGAGCGTTGGATGTGTGGCAGGCGCACCTGTAATACATGACCCCTTCTTTGAGTAGGATCCGCAGGATGTGCCCAGCGGTGGGGTTCTTCATCCCCTTGTACGTCCGCTTGATGGTGAACAGGAGGACGACGGTGTCGTACAGAAGGGGGAGCCATGCCGATGCCGATGCGATAGGGCCCTGACTGTGAATAGTAAGGATGAGTCGGGCTCATGAGAGAAGTTGATTATACGGTACGTACACCTTCACGGGGTCAAAGATCATTGTACAGGCTTGGAATGACGGTCAGCGATACTGTTGGAGGAGGACGCACTCTAAAGTCAACGTACCGGTTATTCCTCCAGTATGTCGGACGGCTACATAAAATATGAGCAAGTGTGAGGCGCGCTATCGGGAAGATCGAACTCACCAACACCGTGCGTCATGAGCCACGCATTCACACCGAGCTCGACGCAGAAGACAGCGCCGACAAAGCCAACTACCAGCCTTTTCCCCTCATACATAGCATATATTCTAAGAGGAACCGTAAGCATTTAGTGATGCGAAGACAAAGCATGCTGATGATTCTTACCGGAGAAACATCATAAGGGCCGTGGTGTTCAGTCCAATGACGGTCATGCTACCTTCGTATCGGACGAAGTGGTCGCACCTAGCAGGCGTCAATACATGCCTTTCAACACACTGCAGCACGATTTTGGAGCTTACATCTAGAATTGAGATACGTGAGGATATGGGCGGGATGAGGCAACTAGAGGTGACGTACCGTAGGGGTCCATACCGGAGAGAAATATGCTGATCGGTGGTGGGAGCGGTGAGATTTGATAACGAGCGGAGGAGCAAGTAAAACATACCGAACAGGTTGATGATGAATCCGAGAGGGGTCAAGTAGCGATTCTTGGGAGGGGGTAAGGACAGGAGGGAGGAGTTGAGGCCAGGTAACGAACGCACCAGGAAGAAAAGGTAGATGACTAGGTACGCGGAACTGCTGTCAGTACATAGCGATCGGCACTGGGGATGAATACGCACGCGGGCCCTTTTTCTTCTTCCAGATGTACTCGACCTACGTCCTCCTTAGTATAGAAGGGGATAGGTAGTGGGTGCGCGGAACGTACCTCATCTCCGAATG
Source organism: Trametes polyzona (assembly GCA_022606195.1). Lineage (NCBI taxonomy): Eukaryota > Fungi > Basidiomycota > Agaricomycetes > Polyporales > Polyporaceae > Trametes > Trametes polyzona. The sequence goes on along the minus strand of JABYQF010000009.1, from coordinate 769,883 downwards.
TGATGAAATGGTCCCATACCAAAGCAGTGAAGCTGGCGATGCCGACGTACTGCGGGAAACTGCGATTAGCTTCGAGCACGGTAGCACGACGAGCAGGGACTCACGAAAGTGGTTCTCCTATACAGAGTACGAAACGGCCGGTAAGCGAGCGGTCAAAAATGTGTGGAGACCCAACGATGACGTACAGCTCGTCCGTCTCCTTCACCCAAGCTGCATACTCAGTCGGGGTCATAACGCCCCATCCAGCGAGTTTGGCTAGAGACTATGAGGAGGGAGGCGGCGGACGGTGTCCTGTGCTGCGGGATGTCAAGGGGCGAAATCCTCCAGACGGCCTGCGTGCGGCTCTCGCATTTATAGAAGGCCGGGTCCACTGGAGGCGTTGCGATCGCGAGGGACTGCCACCAGATCCATACAGGGGCCCCGGGAGCAGGATTCGATTTAGACTTCACGCGCAGGGCGCCCGGGCGGGCCCTGGGGACGCCCATCCTCCGACTCCCTCCTCCTCGCCATCGGGCAAGCAGATTCGGGCGAGGCCTCGTGATCGATCCGGGGGCGGGGTGACGCCCACAGGCCTGGAGGTTATTAGTCCGTTAAAACGTCGTGCCGCAGCTCGTCCGCTCGAACGCCCCCATGCGAACTCTCGGCTGACAGCGTCTTCTCCGCATCCGCTGCGAGACACACAGCGTGCTCCAACGATTGTTGCGGTGCGCTCGGAGGTGGATGTCGTGTAGAGCGCGCGTGCGGTTGCCCCGAGCTCGAGTCTCGCAGGCGCAGTGCGGGGTAGGCCAGAGGCGGCAGGATGAGGACGAGAGTCAGTCCCTGATCGAGACCGATCGCCAAGCCCGAATCAACGAATTTCGCGGGGACGCACCAAGTGGGAAAAACTACCAAACACCCAGCTCCCGCCGCTCCTCTACGTTCGTCCGCCCTCCCGCACGCACCTTTCTACTGCTTGTCCGCGTCACTAACGCTCAGCCCTCGCAATCCGCGACCACGCAAGTACAGCCCGTGCAAAGTCAGCGCCCGGCCTGCGCGCGGTGCAGCGGCTGCCGCACAGACCGATCTCTGCGTGCGCCACAATCATTATTCCAGCGAGACCCACAGAAAGCTACAGCCGTCCGTTGTCATCGTGTGGACAGCGGTAACCCCGCAGAACACACCATGGCCTTCTGTCGGAACGCGCCCGTGTGGCCGGGCGGACGCTCGAGAACGCGCACCAGCGCGTCCCCGGAGCTCCGGGCGGTCGCCGGCACAGAGCGCACGCGCTCGACGTCGTTCTCCTTGGCCCTGGGTGGCCGGGGCTGCAATTTGTGGCACGCTCAAGCCCGTCGGGCTTCACCCCGCGCCGATGGCCCATCTAGCGAATCTCTACAGTGAGGTTGCCCTTGCGGGCCTCACCCGGCCTCGGCTGGAATCAACATTTCCGTCGGATTCGCGGGAGGCAGTCAGGCGTATGCTCCGTCGTGGCTGAAGCCGAAGCTCGTTTGGGGACTGCACTGCAGACTCGCCGCCGGCTGCGAGCAGGGCATTCTTCGTGTCGAGATCATCAGCGCTACGCATACCGAGGAACCTACGACTATGACACAACTTACAGTCTCCGCGTCCCTTCACCCGCCCATGACGACTTCGCGCGGGTTGGCCCAGGAACCTGGCGTTCCTGTGCGTTGTGACGACTGGCGACCAGCCTCAACTGTCATGTGCGTGGCGGTGGAACAGAATTCTGCTGCAGGTGGCCGGTGGCTTCTGAGACTCAGAGATGGTGTTCAGAAGGTTTCAAGCAACCAGTCCAACATCCTGCGGCGGCCACTGCAACCAGTGCACCCAAGCGAATTGATATGTACGGAGGCATCCTGTACGAGAACAGAGTGGCTGGATTCGGCGGTTAGTATGTCTGTTGTCTTCTTTGTGGATGCAGTCTGATGGTGAGCGCATACCTTCGGAACAAAAGAGGTGTTTCGCACCGCGCCTATCTGAGCTTGGGTGGAGCGGGATCTTGCATTGGGTGGGGTGAGAACGTGACGAGGGCCCACAGGCGCTACCTGCATAGTAGCAGCGTCCAGAGGGCGGCGAACGTACAACAGATCTTGCATTGGGTGGAGGGCCCCGCAAACCGCCCCCTGGGCGTTTCGCCCGTTGCGAAACACCTCTAATCCCAGTAGTCATCCGCAACATCGTGTGTTCGAGTCGGCATCTGCTTGCGAGGATGCGGCCGCAATTTCCACGGGAGCATTTTGACGTAACAAGCGGTGTTGTAAGAGCAGACCGACACTTACAGTACCCTGGCAGCAGCGATTGAGTCCGTGGTCGACGGCTGCTTGGCATCTGTCCGCACGCGGCCGGGAAGTTAGCTGCACCATATGTATACAAGCTATCGTCAGAGGTAGTCCACCGTACCGCTCCACGGCGTTACGACGTTGTAGGCCTATGCCGCAGGAAGCACGAATTGAGGGTGCAAATGCAATCATCCCCCGTTCGCCTTTCGATCCAAACGGCGGGAAGGTGATCACGTGCGTAGCACAGATCGCTACATGTCGCTGTGAAATGATGATACAGTGCATGTGGCCAGATGATATGCGTCTGCGAGAATTATTCCCGGTAGAATCGCGCAGGTAAGCTCGAGATAGGACCCACGAGATTAGAAAGGCGGGCGAGGCAAAGAGACGTAATCATAGAGGGGCGTCCAAGAGCTGGGCCGGGTGCGCTCAACAGCCCAGGCGCATACAGCCACGTCAAGAGGAGGTCTCGATAGTCGTCTGCAGAATGGTGAGGTCATCGGAGGGGATGCTCTCCCATCACCGCCTAAGTTGGAACCTACGGTGACATGCGCAGTTTAGTAACGGCATCACAAGCGGGCTCGTATGCTCTCGACGAGCTGTTTCGCTGCGCTCTCCTCAAGGCGGGTGCGCGACTGATACTCGAGCTTGTGCATCTCCTTGTGCGTGAGCGGCCTCGTAACACGGTCGCCCTCGTCCTCTTGCGTACTTTCCCCTGGCCGAGGGGCTGGGATGATATGGTAGTGGACCTGCAGAAGCAGATGCATGAGACATGATCCAAGCAACGAGCACAGCGAGAATGTCGTACGTGGAAGACGGCCTGCGCGTACTCCTGATTGCACACGACGTTCAGCCCCGTGTTTTCGACCGCTATCGAGGACGTCAACGGACGCACCACGGGGACAGTCCGACGTCAGGTAGGCTCGACACGCACCTGCGGAGATTGCACGCGCGACGCGGGAGACCGCCTTGCCGCACTCCGCGGCAAACTCGTCCGGGAGCTCCGAGACGCGCGAGATATGCACCTTGGGGATCACCAGGGCGTGGCCGGGTCGGAGGGGCATGATGTCTGCAGGGCCGCGCGCGCGTGGGGCACGCAGTCCGGGGCCGCGACGGCAGTCGCTGTTGTAAGAGGGACGGACTAAGCACGCTTGGAGGGGGCTAAAAGCAACCTAAGATGGCGACGACCCTGTCGGTCTCGTACAGCTTGTACGCGGGGGCCTCGCCGCGGATGATCTTGCAGAACACGCAGCCCGCGTCTGTCTGCCACTCGGGCGGCAGCGGCCTGTTCTCGTGCGCCTTGATAATGAAGGAGGACATTCGCCGACGGTGTGTGTGCCGGCGTCGAGGGCTCAGACGGCGGCGGAGAGGTGATGGCGGCAGTCAGAGTACGTAGCCTCGAGGCGGGAGGGCAACGGCGCGGTCAGGTACACTCGCGTCCCGCCCCCATTGGCGCCCACTAGCGCGCGCGGCGCGCGTGGGCGCCTAACTGTCCGCGGCAGTCGCGTGCGCGCGCTGGTGCACCCACCCGCGCGCGGCCGGCCATGTCCAAGGCAACCCCTCGCGTTTTCTTTACTCCTCCCTCCATCTCCTCACGCTCAGGACGCTGCGCTGCACGTCTGTTGCTCTAGGCTGCCCTCGCGCGCCCCCTCACGACTAAACCAGATCCACTGCGTCGTCAAGACGCCCCCGGCAAAGTGTTGCGCGACATATTCTCCAAGCACTCAAAAGGGATGTCCAGGGGGGGCCGCGAGGCGGCCACCGGCATCCTCAAGGGATCGATGCGGGATAACTACACCGAACATGGGGTCGACGAGGTACGTCTGACGCTCGCTTCCCTCCTCTCATGACGGCCTCGCTCAGCACCGAACAGTACTACAAGAAAGTCGGCGCGACGTATCGCAATCCGCACTTCCCCGGAGTCAAGAACTGTCTCTTTCTATGGCTCAACAGGTGCGTTTCCCGACGCATACATCGTCTTGCTTCACCCACCTCACATGCACATACAGATGGTGGAAAATGAGGCAGCCCCATATCGATGACAAAAAGTTCCTCGTCTTCGACATGGCATGCGGTTCGTCCGCCGTTCCGCTATTCCCCACGTACGATGCTGATCCCGTTTGAAAGGGAGGTGAATTGTCTCCACACCAGTTTCTGTATCATGCTCTCCTGACGTAGTACTGCACCCAGCGGGGAGGCCACCGTCGCCGTCATGGAGTGGTGGCAGGCCGGCCGCGAGGCCCACAAACACCGCGAGGGGCGCGACGGGGACGCCGACTCCGAGGCGGAACGGCACGCGAGGCAGGCGCGACCCAATTCCGCCGCCAAGGCACGCATCCCACCGCCTATCGCGCCCGACATGCCCGTGCCTTGCATCCTCGCAGCCGATCCAGTACGTACATGCCCGCCTCCCCGCCCCTGCATATGAGCTCAGGGGCGCGCGCGCTCCCGGGCACGATGCTGATCTCCGCCGTGTCATACGCGCACACAGTTCACCGCGCAGGCGTTCCACACACGCACGGGGCTCTATGCCCACCCACTGTCCTTCCGGGACGTCGCGGAGGGTAAGCTGCCGGACGTCGCGTCAAAGCCGGTCGGTGCGCCGAAGAGCAACAACTCCTCGCAGACGTCGTCGCCCGAGAGCTCCCTGCGCGGACACTCGCCGCCGAAGGTCGAGAGCCCGATCATCGAGATGGTTGTCTGCTCCTTTGCGCTCCATCTCATCGAGAAGCCGTCCGAGCTGTTTGCGTTGTTATGGGAGCTCAGGTGCGTCTCATTCTGCCGCGCCGATGTGGCGGCGGCTCAGGCAGGACACTGACTTCGCGTACAGCACGAAGGCACGCTGGCTCGTCATTCTCGCACCGCATAAGCGACCCGAGGTGTGTCCAGCTTGTTCTTTTCCCACCGCTCCGGTGTTCAACACGGTCTGGATGTTCTGTAGATCAAAGATGGCTGGGGATGGTGTAAGTGGGATGTCGACTCGTGGTCAGAATGCCGGATGGCCGACCCCATAGGCGAGCTTCTCGAGGACAGGTTCGTGTTCTCGCTATCTGTTGTGAGGTCCTGGCACTCACCCTTCACCATAGGGTGCACTGTCGTGTCTATCGCAGTTTGAACACTTGATATGTGGATGCGTGCTGGACAGTTGGTAAACTACATCTTGATGATACCGGGCACGTTGTACTGATGTGTTCACGAAGATACGCGTAGATCGCAAGCCAGCTTCACGGTCGGAATGGCCCAGAAGCATACGGCCAGTTCAGGCAAGGAGTCAATCCGGTGAACTGGCGTCCACGAATGCAAGGGTGTACATGGCGCAGGTTGGGCCGGTCCTAGGGTTGTGCAGTCTCTGGATGGAGGTCCTTCGTGATCATGATAGTCGTGTTCTTCGTCTCAAGATCCTTGTGGGCCGTCTAGTGCTCGCAGGATGGAACGGGGTAGTCTAATGTCATTCAATCAACCGAACCAGCTACGTGCAAGCCAGCCTACTAAAGCAGCGGCAGCAGCACTGGCAGAAACGGCGATAAGCAACTGCTCTTCAGGTTGAGTCAAAGCCGATATTCGACCAATTGGTGCAGGTTGTGGAAGGGGAGTTGGTGGTGCTGGCTCCTGGGTAGGCCCAAGCGACGCGAGCTCCGAATTCGACACCTGCGTTGACAGATGGACCGTCTCGAGCACGAGCGCGAGCAGCTTGCCCTGCTCCTCCAGCCGGTGCTTGAGCTCGGCCGTCTTGCGCTCAAACGCGTCCGCCGTCGCGGCGCTCATCTCCTCCACCTTGCGCTCGAACGTCTGCGCGAGCCGGCGGCGCTTCCACGGCTCGACGAGCACGATCGCGAGCACGAACACGGCCATGTTCAGCGCGAGCGCGGCGAGCGAGCCGTACGTCGACGCGCTCCGGATCTTGTCCGACCACGCCTGCTCCTCGTGGTACCGGTTCAGGATGACGCGCATGAGCTCGCTGAACTCGCGCTCGACCGCGTCCTCCGCCGCCGCCGCCGCGGCCTTTGCGCGCGCCTCGTCCTGCTCCCGCGCGTGGTCCTCGCGCACGAGCGTCGTGAACCGGCCCACGTCCGCGTCCGTCCACTGGGACTTGCGCTGCAGGAGGTCGTTCACCTCCCGCTGCGAGCGCGCGCGCTCGAGCACCGCGCGGTCGTACGCCTCCTTCGCCTGCCGCGCCGTCTCGCGGGCCGTGTGGATCTTCGCCTCTGCACTCGGAAACGATGCACATGAACATGGGTGACAAACGATGGAGAGGGGGGAGGGCACGCACCTTGCTCGACGACCCGCCGCTTGAGCGCCTCAATCTCCTCGTAGCCCGTCACCCGGTTCAGCTCGCTCCCCAGCTGGGCGAACGTCCGCGCGACCTGGCGCGTGAACCCGTCCCCGCGCTCGCGCATCCGCTGTAGCGTCTCGTGCGAGAGCTCCTTGACCTGGGCCTTCAGCTGCGCGAGCTTGTCCGCGTTCGTCTGGCTCGAGTCTTGTTCCGTTCGGCTGGCATAGTCCGTAGAGGTCGAAGGCGAGGGAGATGTCGATGACGCCGACGGCGAAGAGGAAGACGAGGATGCTGACGACTCCGCACTCGCGTCTCCTTGAGGCGGTGGGAGGGGTGTGGTGGTCGGTGGTGGTACCTGACGTTGGTCGGGCGGCGGCACAGGTGTAGAAAAGCAGCGTCGATTATGGGCTGTAGGAGGATAACGAGGAATGCGCCATGCCGGGTACCGCAGAGCTGGTGTCGTCCTTAGAGCCGCCTGTCGTCGCAGAGCTTCACGGTACATCGCTGCATGAGGCAGGAAGAGACAAGCGGAGACCGTGGACGCCGTCCGCGGTCAGCGTCGGTGGCGGCAGGACCCAGGAAAATACACCAAGAGCTCATATGCCCAAAATTTTGCGAAATCCCCCCTTTTCGGGGGTCCAATCTGGGTCGATTTTCGGGGATTTTCATGCAAGTCGCGGCCGGCTACGCCGGATTCGGGGGTTCAGGGCATGTAACATCCGGTTCTCTATACGGGGCTACGATTTCGGACATGGCAGCTTGTACAAGACAGTAGCTGCAACATCGCGCACCCGACTGATACCTCTGGCAGCTGGACATATCAATATGTTGCGGTTTCGGACACTTCGTTCCCCCCTCCCCCCCATAATCTCCCAGCCCACGCCCTCGAACTCCGTGTGATCTATATCCGGGCGCTCCTTCCAGCTCTGGGGCAATGGCTCGAGGGCCTGGCAGACACGGTCGGCGACAAGTGCTGACCTAGTGAAAGGTTACAAGTGTGCTCATGATATTAAAATTGATTGGGGTTGACGGTATACAAGAAATACAACGAAGTGGGGTGAAGACTAATACACTAATGGATGCGTGCTACGGACGGTTGCTCCAACAGTTTGCCGAGCATTAGCCTCTCAGCAGACATACCGCGAAAGGCCCGCACCGGAGCGCGCCCTCCGGCTCCAGACGTCGGGCGATCTCTGACAAGGCGTACTCGCAAACGCGTGATTCATTGGTCAGGCCGGCCTTTCGGCCCCTCGACCCCCATTTTCGGGGCCCCGACAGATAATACCTGGCCCGGCGCGTCGCCATTTCGGGATATTGCCTCGGCCTCCCGGACCCCTGTTTTCGGGGATTTGCACCCAACTCCCGGGCATTTTGGGTGCCCGATTCGGGGATTTTTGCACATGAGCTCTAGGTGTATTTTCCTGGGTCCTGTGGCGGCCGGAAACTCTTCGGCGTCATCAGCGTGAGCGCGCGTAGTGCGCAGGACAACTGGTAACATTCGCACACGATTCGGACGAGCACAGTCCTCGAGTGCAGAAATATGCTCGCGATGTCAATAGGATGAACGTATACTACATCTATTCCGCGGAGTACACAGCCCGAGCCAAGCTTTAATCTAGTACCAGAGTACGCTCGACGACATCCATGCATGGGAGAGGAAGCGAAACAGAGTAAGGATAAAAACGCGACACACAGCAAAACACAGCGACCCGAGAGACTGAGAGGGGAGCAACCGTACACGGTGGCCGCACACATCTAGCTCCAGACGTCCGTCAGGAACCGGCTGCGCTCCTTGAGCAGCTTCACCTCCGCCGCGCCCTCAACCTCTGCGCTGCCGCCCTTGGCCTCGCCGAGCACCTTGCAGAGCGTCTCCTCGACGGCCTTGCTCATGTTGCGCGCGTCACCGCAGATGTACACGTAGCCCTTCCCGTTCAGGATCGCGTCCGCGACCGTCTCGCGGTCCTCCCACAGCAGGTCCTGTACGTAGATCTTGCTCCCGTCGGGTTTGAAGATCTCGCGCGAGAACGCACAGCGGAGCGTGAACTTGCCGTGGAGCTCCTTCGCGTACTCGGGCCACTCATCCTTGTACAGGAAGTCGTCCTTGGATGTCCGGCAGCCGTAGTACAGACGGATGCTGCCCCAGTCGGCGAGACCCTCGGGACCGTTCTTCTCGATCGTGCGACGAGCCATGGCGACACGTTCCTGGACGAATCCGCGGAAAGGCGCGACACCCTGTAGCAAGTCCGTTAGCACGTCGGATAAGCTTAGTACAGCTGACAATACTTACAGTACCGGGACCAATCATGATGACGGGGCTCTTCGGGTTTGTCGGGAGGCGGAAGGTAGAGCGACGGACGTGGATGGGGACCTTGTAAATAGTTTCCTGCTTGTATGCGCCGCGAGGACCCTCGATAGCGTACTTCGGGTAGAAGATCTTCGCCGGCTCCTCCTTGGAATCGATCAGAGGTGCATCCTGACCCGAGGCGGCGAACTTGAGGTTGAGCAGGAAGTTCGAGCCAACACCGTACACCCAGCGTGTAGGGACCTTGTGGTTGTGGACCGACTCGTACTTGAGAACCACGCAAGTGATGTGGATAGAGTGGGGGTAGAGCTTGGGGCTGGACGAGATCGAGTAGTACCGCGGCTGGAGACGGGGAATAGAAGAGACGATGATGTCAAAGGGTATCTTCCAAGCAGTGGTATTTTCCGGGGTAGGTGCACCCTGGAGATCGTTACCGGCAGCGAGCTGGAGGACCTCGCCGAGCTTGAGGCATCCGTTGGTAACGATGTTGTTGTATTCCTCCTTGTTCGTGTTCAGGTTCTTCAGGAGCGCCTCCGCCTCGGGAGTCGGGGCGAACTTGGACAAAACGCCAAGAATCTGACGACCAGCGACAGCGCTGATATCGATGTAGTGGCGAAGGACCGTAACGTAGGTTGTGGGCACCGGGAAGGGAACCTTTGCGAGCGCGGGGTCAAGAGACTCGATGTTGATCACGGCGTCCTTCTTGTCATGAAGTCCCAAGGCACAAAGCAGACGTTCGACTTCGACCTCGGCGTTCGAAGGCCAGACACCGACGTGATCGCCGTGCTGGTAAGTGATTCCAGAGTTCTCCGTGTTGAGCTCGACGTGGATGCAGTTACGGTCAGATCCCTCGGCAAAGAGTTCGCGAGCGACGGTAATGGGGGCGGGGTACGGGTTCTTGGCATCGTGAATGCCCTTCGACCGAGTAAGAGCCCGAGCGGAAAGTTCACCTATACGGAGTCAATATCGCCCAAACTGAGTCGTTGCTTCCTGGTATACGCACCGAGATAGACCTTCTCCTGCGGGTGGTCAGAGACCTCCGTGACGACGAAGTCGGGCGAATCGCCGCCCTGGCCTTCCTCGACACCCATGACGCGTGCGAACTCCTCCCACATGCCGTCCTTCCACTCGAGGTAGTCCTCCTCCATGCTCTTGTCGTCATCACCCTCGCCACGCTCGCCGATGCGGATGGCCCCCATCTTCTGGAGGTCGGAATCGACATTGCGGGAAATAAGGTTGTAGTGTTCGTAGGTCTTGTTGCCGAGACCGAAGATGACGTACTTAAGGCCCGGAAGCTTGTGCTCGCCGTTCGAGAACTCGAAGCTGTCGTCGGACAAGTTCTGGCAAAGCGTGACCGCGTTGTCCGTGGGCTCTCCCTCACCGTACGTGGCCATGACGAAGAATACACAGCAGTCCTCCGGGACCTGGTCGAGGTTCTCAAAGTCGTACTCCTCTGGGTCGCAGACGAGGGAGGCGAGGCCGAACTTCTGCTTCGCCTCCTTCGCGAGACGGATGGCATACTCCTCAGCGGTACCGGTTTGCGAGCCGTAGAAGATGACGATGCGTTTTTTCTGTTCGCCACGTTGCATCAGTTTTTCGGCTCTCAAGCGACGATGCCAGCGAGGCGGCGACACTCACGCCTTCCTTCATCTTCGCGACGAAGTCGCGGGGGTTGCCCGAGCCATTGCTAGCCTTGGAAACGGAGACGGGGACCGCCTTGGGCTTGTTCTGCGCGAAGAGCTGGTCCCGGAAGAGGTACGCGGCCGCGAGGACCACACCGAGGGTGAGGATGATAACGTCGGAGGTCGAGGCTATTGCCATGGCCAACGACTGCGCTGCCTGCGACGGGGAGGGTGAACAAGGGGAGAGGGAAAAGGGAGAAAGAAAAGAGAAAAAGGACTGGGGGCGACGCCTGCGGAGGAGGACGTCGTGAAAGCGAAAGCGGGAGCTTGCGATCAGCCCGCGTCGACCGCCCCGCCGTTATATCTCGCGCTTCTGACGGCCCCATATATGGCAGATCAGCCCACCGCCCGCGCTTAGTCAGCACAATCTCCCCCGCACACCGGGCGCCTGTGGACCTGTTTGCGCGATCGAGGCACTCCTCCTGCTGTTTTCCATCCTCCGCGTCAACCTAACCTCGCAGGCATGATCAGGCCCCGTCGGTGTCGGCCTTGCAAGCATAGGGCGTTCCCCGGAAGATAGCGTCGATACCTGTTCCAAGCAGCCGCCTCACCCTCCTCGGATGACCCGGCCGAGCCGGAGAAGCGTCTCAATGGCCGACAGTCAACCCGCATGAGTCGTCCCCTGCCGTTTACCCAGCCCATCCTTCTCACGGACGCTGAGAATACGTGTCCCGCACTGCTCCTTGTTCGCGTCCGGCAGCGCGAGCTCGGCTGCCCCGAGCTTCCACACCCTTCTCTCCCGGGAAACTCGGACTCTGCATTGTACCCAGCCTCAGCACAGTTACGCAGCACGCGCGGTCATCCATGGCTCAGGTCCCCGGACCGCTTCGTGCGCCCTGATCCCCCACGCCGAGTGCGAGCGTGGTCCTGCCGCAATACGTTCCATCTCCTGCGCCTGCGCGCTATCCCCACCCAGCTCGTAAGAGTACCATGTCTGGGCGAGCCTGGCCCACTCCCGGACGGCTGAAGCGCTGTCACCTCCACTTAACATCGGTCCGCGATGTTGAGCGTGAGGTCACTTACTCGGTGTGTGCAGCAGCAATGAGCGCCATGTCCGCCGCGAGCTGACCCCTCTCGCTCCAATAGCCCTCTTCTTCTCCCAGGCGCCATATTGAGATTGCCACGGCGGCGGCTTCGCTGCCCGTAAGGTGACCATGCTGCCAGCCGGAGAATTGTGAATAGAGTTCAGACATGGCACTGAGCCGCTGGTCTGAGAGCGCCGAAAGGTCTTCGGATAGGGTGCACACGGAACACTGGCATTCGAAGCCATAGTGGTCCCGGAGGAATTGCCTGCGGGGGCCGGATATGAACGCGTTTACGGCCCAAATTTCATACAGTAAACGTACCTTCGAACATGGCGAGGCCGCTTGGTGTCCGTGTACGTAGTAAGCAATTCCTATACCAAAGAACGCCCCTTCAAATCCTGCTCACGGGGCAGTATATATCGGAAACACCGACCTGGCCTTCGGCAATAGGCTTCAGAGCGTGCACGACGAGAACGCCCTCGTCATCCCGCCAAGTGTAGACCACATTGAACGCGCTTGAACACCCGTGATTGAGGCGCGCCATGCGAGGGAAGATGCCAACGCCCTGGCTCCCCGCCGACACCGCGTTCGTCTGGAAGATCGCGAGCGCGAGTTCTTCGTTGTACCTCTCCGTGCCTTCCTGGATTCCCTCGGGGAAGTTGACGTAAGAAAGGTTGTAATACGCCGCGCGTTCTGCCTTGGACAGCGGCGCGAGAGATGCGAGCAGGATCGCGCCAGGAGACGACGTCGTCACTGCCGCTCGGTCAGTCTCATAGAGATCATGACATGTTGTGGGTGGCCATACCTTTTGGCGGCACTACGAACAGCGGCTTCTCGCGGATGATGAGCTCCCCTTGCTACGCGTCATCAGTACGCGCGACATTGCCACAACAGGGAGGAATACATACAGATATGTTGCACGCTGCCACAACGCCCATGCCCTTCCCCGGGAGCTTCGCGACCTTGACTGGCACGGCGTACGCCTCTTCTTCGACTACTACGACAGGGCTCTCATCCTCCCAGAGCATATAGGTGCAGTACAGGTAGATTCCGCCCGCCAGCAGGAGGAAGTATACTCCAGCCATCAGCTTCCAAGTGGACGCGGGTTCTGTGTATTGGACATCGTTAGTCAGTATGGTCGGGAAGGGGTATAGGCACTAACCATGGTCACGCACGGTAGGTTGCTTCTGCTTCGAATCCGCCTTACTCGAAGCTACGTCGCCTTTGGTCTTTGTAGCTGGCTGCCGCCGTCGAGTCTGGTTGGCCATCCTGCAACCCCGCGTCGGTAACCAGTGGGCAGTGCGTAGTAGTCTGATACGAGGCTCAGGCCTCAAGGTTCCAGTCAGAAGTCCAAGTGCCTTTTGGGGTATACAATATCCAGTGATCCAAGTGCTCAGATGCGCATATAGGGTGAGGTGGTGGTATGAGGTACAGCCGTTGCATCCAGCATGAACCGCACAGTGACAAGAACGCGTCCATCTCGAGCGCGACGCGACCACGGGGTTTGCCGAGCGCGTAAGCACAGATCTCATCCAAAATCTCGATCAGGTCCTGCTTGCTCCTCTTGACCCTGGACTCCAGTCTCGAAGCTTTCAAGCAGCTCGCGAATCCTACCACCATCTTTTCTTCACTGTCGCGTCAACAAACATACGGAGATGGACGACGAAGCGTTCTGGGGCAGCGATCCGAAGGTGCTGCAGGACTCGGAATGGACGAAGATCTCGAACGACTTCACGAACGTACGTCCTTCCGCCAACCTCTCATGCATACCCTCTCTAACGATCCACATTACAACAAACAGGCCGGATATCGCGAAGGCATCACCGCCGGCAAAGAGTCCGCGCTCCAGCAAGGCTTCGACGACGGCTTCGCACAAACGGGCGCACCGCTCGGACGCGAGCTGGGCATCCTCCGCGGCCTCTGCTCCGCGCTCATCGCCTTCCTCGACCGCTCTCCCCCTTCCCACGTGCAGAACGCTCAATCAACCCTGATGGAAGTGCGCGACATCGCGACCCAACTCGCGAACGTACGCTTCTCGGACATCGCCCCGCCGGACATGGAGGCGCTCGCGCACGCGAAGGAGCACCTGGACGCGACGATGGACGAGGAAAGGCGCGAGGACGAGGCGGACTTGGCTGACCCTGCGACTTCGAACGAGGAGATCAAGGAGAAGAGGGATATGGAGGGCTTGGAAGACCTTCTTGCGCAGATGAACGCGGGCGGGGCAGGCAGCAGCGTTCAGGCGCCCAGGCCGAAGGCCGAAGACGTCGCGAGGCTGAAGGAGCGGCTACTGGCGATCGCGCAGGGCTTGGGGCTCAGCTTACAGTGGAGTTGAAGCTGTAGAAGGCGACCACGACGATTTCTTGCAAGGCTGCATGGAGCGATGCGGCATGCCGCTACATAGGCATCACGGCGCCCGGGTATGCCACCTGTCCTGTATTGTTCTGCGAGGTGTTCGCTGACGACATTTGCAGGAGAAGGGCTGGACGAGGGTGTACGAAGATCCAAGGGCATCGAAGGACGCGATCGGCATATGGAATACCGGTATGTCATGCTGCCCGTATGCTTCCATGGTATGTTCGGCTGACCGCAAATACTTACCCATCAGGTCTCCTCGCCTACTATGTAGGCGCCGTCCCAGCAGAGACACGTAGGAGGATCTCCCGACCGGAGCATCAACGCATATCGAATGACGGGGTCGGACTCGGAGGCAATGAAGACAGGCGTCAGTAGGGTACTCGACCACGGTCATAGGGCGCACGCGATTTCAAACGCCGTGCTGTAACTGCATTTACGCAACGCGCGCAATGCCCAAATGCTCGATTACACTCTGTCTAACATCCTCGTTCAGGCCCTTGCCGATGAGCACCAGCTTCCCCGTATCCGGCAGCCCGAGCTCCTCCCCGTCCTCCCCACCCTTCTCCACCGGAGCGATCTCGTAGAGACTTCGCACGCCCTGGAGGACGTGCAGCTGCCCGTCGTCCGTGACGAAGATGCCCTTGCAGCGTAAGACGTCGATCGTGCCGGTACTGTCAGGTGGACGGTTGGGGAGTTGCTTCTCCCAGAGCACCGTCCGGATCCACTCGTCGAGCTTCTCCAATTGGGACGCAGTCAAGGGCGGGCAGTCGATCTGTAAGCTGGAAATCCCACGCAGCTCGTAGTGCGTCGGCGCTTTGGTGTGTTCATGTGAATGGTCGTGGTCATGGTCATGGTCATAGTCATGGTCTTGACTGTGGTCGTGGCCGCCGCTACATTGCTTCACGGCCGCCTTGCGCGTCTCGTGGAGGAGTTGTCGGGACGCGTACGCATCGACGCCCATGATGAGCCCGAGGTCGATCTCTCCCCGGATCGTGCGGTACACCGACGCGGCGGGGTTCACACCCCGGATGACAGCCTCTGTCGCGTCGACCTCGGCTGGCGGGACGAGGTCCACTTTGTTGAGGAGAATGACGTCCGCCGCGGCTATCTGGCTGTGATTCCAGGATGAGAAATGGCCTCCAATGAGGCGAGAGGCTTACCGCAAGCTCTCCCCGATGCCGTCCGCTGCGTGGTCTTCTTCCATTTGCTGAAAAGAACATCAGCGTAAAGCTGGGTAAATGGAGCAATGCCTCCTACCTGTCTGCCGAAGACTGCGTCGACTACACACACTACACCGTCGAGGTGGATGTCCCGGCCAAGCCCCATGGAGAACTCTTCGTTTTGCCAGAACATGGAGGCGATGGGTCCTGGGCATGATTGTCTGAGGAGGTGTACATGGAATTGGTGTTTGCTCTCAGTGTACGCACCAGGATCAGCTAGACCGGTAGTCTCCAATAAAATGTGATCGAACGCGCCCTTGCGCTGCATGAGCTTCTCGATGGCAGCCGCGCCCGAGTCCTTGATGCTGCAGCACAAACAGCCATTCGCGAGCTCGAGGAACTCCTCCGACTGCTGCTCCGGGTCGTCCGGGGACGTCACATTGATCGTCTTGGCTGCACACGCCCCACGCGAAACTCAGCGGCTGACGGTCGGGAGCGGATACGTGCGCACCCACCTTCGATGTCCTGTCGCCGCGGCCGACACCCACGTTCAGCGGTTCTCGCGGCGCACACGGAGAGGGCGCGACCTTACGGCAGTGTCCCCGAACTCGTTCATGATGACCGCGATCCGATAGCCATGGCGCTCCGTGAGGATCCGCCTATGAATCGTGGGTGGAGGTAGGACGCAGTTAGTGAGCTGATCAGGCCGGGTCGGTTTGCGCGACAACTGGCGAAGAGGCCCTACCGGACGAGAGTGGACTTCCCCGCACCGAGGAAGCCGCATATGATGGTCAGCGGGACCGTTTGTCCGGGCTGCTCGCTGCTTCCTGACGGCACCTCCGCCTGCGCGGTGTCAAGAAGGTCTCTGCAGCGGTCTCGCCTCAGACTACAGCTATGGGGCTTTCACACGAGATGCGCTCACGGGATATCGTTCTCGTCGTCTGCCATGGTGGTCGAAAGGCTCGGTGCCAGAGTCGGGTGAAAGCAGAAAGGCGGATGACGCCAGGCGATTGCGGCTCAGAGGCACAGAGCGCCGCGGCGGGTCAATTGGCTTTCGCGGTCCCGAGCTTCTCGGCGTTCAGCGTGCGCGAGGCACGCCTGGGCGCCTGTAGCCATTCGCCCGTTGTGCTCTGCCCATATACTCCCCCGCCCTTGTTCTCCTGGTCCCGTCTCCCTCTCCGTCTCCCTCTGGTCTCGCGGATCGCTCTCACTCTCACCACCACCATCTGCTACGAACGGACACTCTCCTAAGCTATGGAAACGGAGCAGCACACACCCGATCAGATACGGGAGCTCATACAAGGACCTAGCGATGTGGAATGGACGTGCGTACAAGCCCCGGCGCGGCCGTCAGCCATCCCGAGCGGCGTCACCGTGGCCTGACACCCCTGTGCTCTAGGTACGAGATGCGGCGGCAGTGTCAAGAGATCCTGCCTCGCCTCTACCTCGGGCCCTTGCAGGCGTCCAAGTCGCTGGAGACATTGCAGTCATTGGGAATCACACACATGTACGTCCATCATGCCGCACTCCTGTGTACGAAAGCGTTTTGACGTTACATGGGCGACGACCCTCGTCTGTACGTGCAGAGTATGCATACGGGACGCGAAGGAGGCATTCTCTGTCCGGCCCCGCTTCCCGGACGTGTTCCAGTATATGGTCTTGGATGTGGAGGACAACGAGGAGCAGAATCTCATCCGCCTATTCCCCCAGTGAGTCTTGTCGCGCCTCCTTGGCTTGCCTCTCCCGGTACTTATTGCTTATGCATGCAGAGCGAAGCAGTTCATTGACCACGCGATCGCGGAGGGCGGATGTGTCCTAGTACACTGTAACGGTGCGTGTCATGATGGAAGTTGTCCCGCGTGTGCGCCGCGCAGTACTGATGCACAGTCACCCTCCAGGCGGGATCAGCCTCTCGCCCGCCTTCGTCGTTATGTACGTCATGCAACACCACGGACTATCATGGGAGGATGCGTTGCATTTGGTGCAGAATCGGCGGTATTGCATCTCGCCCAACGGCGGGTTCCTCACTCAGATCAAGGTGGGCATCCATCGCGCCAGGTGTGCGAGCACTGCTGATCGGCTCCACAGGAGTACGAGTCGATTTACAAGGCGACTGCTGCAGTGGCGTCGTACCCACAGCAGCGCGTGTTCTCTGTACGCAGGAAGCGGTCGGAAGAAGACGATGAGGACAACCTGCAGAGGTCCGTCCAAGATGATCATCGTTCGCACGTTGTACTGACCTTGTGCTTGATGCTGCAGGGAAGGCGAACGGACCAAGCGAGCTCTTGTCGACGATGATGATGACGATGCCATGCAGACGTAGTGGTACTCTCGTCTCGATACACGACGCTCTTTCCTCGCTCGTGGATCTGTGCCCTCCCCATACTTTACAGCTGCTTCGTATAATGATCTTTGCATACATATGTGTCGTATCGTGCTCTCTGTATTGCCGCATTTTGCTGAACGTATCCAGTTGTGATCTCACTGCTTTACTGTGCACCTGAGGGGCACACATCCATGTCTGTCGGCCTCTGACATCGCCTGAGCCACCCCAGCTGGGATTCCTCGCGTTACCCACACCAGTTGCCCCGGGCCGGGCTGGGGCGGACAGGACCGATCGCGTGTGGGGAGACGCGAAAAGCTGTGCTCATATACGGGCGCGACGCGGTTGGGTTAGGGTTCGTGCCACGTCTGATGGCGTCAAACGTTCCACGTATTCGCCGCGCTCGAAACCGAGACTTTGCCAGCATTCATAACACCGCCCGCCAGCTTGCACTTAACTTATAGCTTACCTTCGTCTTCTCCTCTTGCCGCCAGCTGTGCGGGTTTGCGAGCAAGGATGTCGTACATCAGGTAGAACTTCCTGAGTAGTGAATCATGTACTGATCGGGGCTAACCTCTGGTTCTAGACTCGTGGTATGCGTAGTCGGGGTTTACTCCATGTTCCTGGTGAGCTTTATATGCTGTGCAGCGACTCTTCCGATATGTAACATAGGCTAACGTGGTACATAGTTGTGGGCCATCGCCCAAGAACGACGTGCGTTGTCGAAACGGGTTAAGATGGCAGTCTATTCACGCACCGCGCAGTATCCGTCCCATTCCAGTCGATCGACGGCACCTCGTCCGACAAATTCCACTCACCACTCTTTTTGGGGACCTGTCAGAGTCTTCTTAGTTGTCTCTCTGCTCTAGTCTATATACTGCTACGTCGTAAATCTGGGCAGAGCCTTGCTCAGACATTGGGTCTTACCGAGTCCACGAAACCCTCCGCTAACGGACACTCCAATGGCTCTGCAAACGGTAGCGCGAAGACCAACGGTCACGCGCCACATACCCCTTCACACCATACCCAGTCGCGCAACAAGTCTCTCCTTCTCCGCTACTTCCAATGCGCCGTCTTCATCACCTCCGCGGCACCCTTCGGCTTCGCGGCGCTCTCGTACATCACCTACCCCGCGATGGTGCTCGGCAAGTCGTGCAAGCTCGTGCCGGTCATGCTCATGAACGTCGTCCTCTACCGCCGCAAGTTCGCCGCGCACAAGTACCTCGTCGTCGCGATGGTCACGCTCGGCATCACGATGTTCATGGGCTTCGGCAAGGAGAAGCCCTCCTCGAAGGCGGCGAAGAACGCGGACCTCTCCGCGTACACCCAGCTCATCGGCATCACCTACCTCCTCATCAACCTCCTCATCGACGGCGCGACGAATTCGACGCAGGACGAGATCTTCGCGCGCTACAAGGTCACAGGCCAGCAGATGATGTTCTGGATCAACCTGTTCTGCACCGCGCTCACGTCGGTCATATCCATCTTGCCGCTGCCGTACATCCCGGTCCTGCACCCGTCGAACTCGGGGACGGAGCTCCAGGGCGCGCTGGACTTCATCCGGACCCACCCTTCGGTCGTGGTGCCCCTAGCGCAATTCGCGCTGACGGGCGCGCTCGGGCAGCTCTTCATCTTTGAGACGCTCCAGCACTTTGGGTCTTTGACGCTTGTGTAGGTGTCTCGCCCTCCACTCCGAGATGTTCTCAGACTGACGAGTAACTGTTAGCACGATTACGCTTACGAGGAAGCTGTTCACGATGCTCCTGTCCGTGATCGTATACAACCACAAGCTGACCCCCGGCCAATGGCTCGGAGCGGCCGTCGTGTTCGCAGGCATCTCTGTAGAGGCCTGGGTCAAGCGCAAAGGTATCGCTTCTCGAGAATGTTCGCAAGTAGTGCCCCTAACTGATCTTTGTTCGGCCAGACGTACACGCGAAACGTGTCATCCAAGAGAAGGAGAAGGCCCGCATCAAGACCCTATGAGCGTTGCCTATTATGGTTGTATCATATAATTCTTCATAGAGTGGATAGGATTCCGACCAACGTATACTCTGAACGCGCTCGGTCACGGCATGGACATAGTGACGCTGATACGACGTGTCATGCTCGCCTCGCGCTACCATCCACATCGTTGGGGCTGTTCTCGTGCTCTCCAGGCAACGAACTCATCACAACATACATTGAACGCAATGCCTCATACTGACATCTTACAGGATTCGTGGGCAGTACATGGGTACATGGCTATCGTACATCGGGAACGGGGCGACCAAAGGCTCGGACAAGAACAGGACTGGTGTACACTGAACCGAACGCTGAAATCAGACTCTTGTTGGGCGTATTGGTGAGTACGGCGACGCGCACGTGGGAAGCTCTTCGTCCTCCCACCCCCGTCGTTCACGCGTAAGTCAAGTGTCTCGAATGCTGTACTTGATGACTGCCTTGGTCTGGGGAACGTCAGCGGTTTGTCGTACGGTCAGGAAAGCGCAACACCACTTACAGCTCTGAGTCTGAGACCATCCGGAGTGTGTGGACGCGTGCAATCCTGGCACGGGAGAGGATCGGCCACTCGCGTTTGGCGTTCTCGGGTTCGGCGTTCTTGGGCGACGACCCGTGGTGAAGGTGGGGCTACCAGGGATCCCGAGCGCGAGCGTCTTGCTGAGCTTCACCTTCGCGCCGTGCCGGCGGAGCTCGAAAAGGAGGTCGCCGTCGTCGTTGAACGCGGGACATGTGAGCGAGTATGGGTTCGTGAGTGGATAGCAGGTCGTCACGGGCCCCTGGAACGCGCGGACCTCGTTGACGAGCGCGTCGAGGGGCACCTTGTGCGGGAACGCGTCGCGGAGCAGCTTCGTGAGGCTCGAGCTCGCCGCGGCGCCCTCGACGCTGGCCATATCTGCATAAACGGGGACGTCCGAGCCGTGCGTCGTCACTTCGAGCCCGGTCTCCTTGGTCTGCATGACCACGCTGGTGGACCAGCTCACGGACGAGCTCGCTCTGTGCCAGGGTTAGGCCATGCCGCGGTATCGAGCAGGGTATGGTACGTACTTGCGCTCGTCCGCGCTCCTGGTCTGTATAGTGATGTTGAGCTCCACTTTCCCGCTCAGCTTGATCTCTAGCGCGCCCTGCTTCACCATCGTGGGCAGCTCGACGTAGTTGGTCGTGGTGCCTGACAATTTATCAGTGACGCCTGTGGGCACGTGCAGTATGAGCCACTTACAAGTGACCTCCTCGGTCGTGTCCAATATGTGCCCCGTCCTCTGCGCGTCGTACTTCCACACCTCGCAGCGCTGCCACTTGTACCTCAGATAGCCGGAGCCCGCGTCCTCCTGAAGCACCGACTCCGACGGCAGGTCCTTCAACAAGTCGTGCTCCGCCCACTGCACCAGCGTCACGCCGCGGAAGCCCAGGGAAGGGTTGACGGTGCGCAGGAGGAGCGTCGTCCTCGCGTTGACGCCCGACAGGAGCGCGAGCAGGCGCTCTTTGACGAACGTCCCGCGCGCGATGCACAGCGTCCCGTGCGAGAAGCCGTCGTGCGCGTGCGCGACCCACTCGGACGAGAAGTCCAGGTGGGACGCGGGCAGCGGGCGGCCGCGCGTCATGCCGAGCACGACGAGGACAGGCTCCTTGCCCGTGGGGACGTACGTCCAGTTGGATCGGGTGACGTCGAGAGCGGAGTAGACGTGGAAGGAGGCGGCGGTGAGCGCGTACGAAGGGGCAGAGGCGTTGTGCTTCCAGACGGGCACGGTCGTGAGCACGTTGAGGCCCTCGGCGGCGAGCGCGGGGAAGTAGTGCTGCGTGAGGTAGTGGATAGCGGCTTGCAGCTTTCGCAAGGCTGCGCGGACCTCTTCGCCGGAGCTCGTGTTGATATCGCCGTATGTGGAGTACTCGTGGACGTATGCGACGGTGTCTGATGAGCGGTGAGCGACAGGAGAATATGCCGTTCGACGCGGTGTGTACTCACGACGCAGATCAAGGCAAATGTGGTTGAGTTCGACGGCTGTATTCTTGCCGTACGTTTCGTACGCTTTAGTCCCGCGAATGGTGGCGGAAGAGCCGCCCTCCAGCTTCGCGTGAGCGTACATTTGTAGATTCACCTCGAACGCGATCCGCCAGTCGGCGAAGTTCTGGTCTTGCTCTCTGATAACGCATCCCCAGTCAGCATTACGTCGACAACGAAGGAAGACGCATCGACGCACTCGGCGGACGGTACACCGTCTCGGAGCAATTTGAGGTGTCCGTTCGTCAGCGACACCCACACTATCGCCCGGTTGTTGCTCAACAGGCGGAGGGAGAGAGCCCCAAAAGTCGCGGAGAAGAACTCCTGGTACTTCCATGTTTGGAGCAGGCTCGCGGACGGCTTCGTCTTCAGGGTGGAGAACTGAGCGTTCATGGAGGCCTGCGAGATGGCGATGATCTGGTCGAAGCCACCCATCTTCGCGTGTCGGGGTCCTTCGTGCGGCTGCGCGCCGTTTCCGTCGACGATGGCGGGGTGCAATCCGGCGCTGCCTTCTATGAACATGTGTGAATCGGAGATGGTTGCCTTGATCTCCTCCCAGCGCTTGTCGTGCTCGTAGAGGATGCGGTAAGCGGATTGGCATAGGACGAGAAGGTATTCCTTGACAAAGTCCTCTCGGAAAAAATGAAGGTACTCTTTTTGGGTGACGTCTTCTTCATCGATCCCAGCAAATTCCGAATGAGCATTGTCGAATCGTGCACCTATTGATAAGGACTTAGTACCAGCGCTGAGCGGAAGCGGAACGTGAAGACTTACTAGCGAAGTTGAAACTGACCCTATGCACATGGTCTCCAGCGTTCTCGTCTGGGATCACGTCGACGAAGAACGCAATCTTCCAATTCGTGTACCTTTGTACCGTTCCACTGAATAGCGTTGAGCCGCTTGAGCACCGGCGGACGACCAGACGAAGAGGGTACACACCTCGCAAAGGCCCCGTCCTTGGAGAATTCAATCTCGTCGATATTGAGACTCAGACAGACCTCTTGCGCACATAGCGCGTTGACACAGGGTGCGTTGAACTTGATGCGATAAGACATGCCCTGCCGTACGTGGCTAAATTCGGACAAACAGCTCGAGGAAGGGGGATCGCCGGCCGAGCCGGTCGTGCTGAGCAGACCGTACGCCGACATCGCCGACTTGAACCACACGGAGGACATGTACACGTTGATAGTCTGGACGGACACGCCGTAGATAGCCTCCAGCCATTGGGACGTGGTGGGTTTCGCCTTCGGCAAGAAGGAGATCTTCATCTCGTGCGTGCCGAATTGGGGGAGTGAGAACAGGGTATGATTCCCTGCGCGGTGCAAAAGATGGAGGTACTGAGTGAGGTAGCGGAGAAGGACGCTTCGTTCGGCGTCCGTTGGCGGCGGATCGCAGGACAATACTATGGCATCTACGAACGCCAGGGGTGCGTAAGTGATCTGTCGAAGGGAAGAAACGGTAGACTCACTTTGCAAATCGAAGATCATCAGGCCCACTTCCTGGTCAGCGATGAAGTCTTTTTCCGTAATGAAGCCAACACGGTAGGAAACACGAAGATCATCAGACAGATCAATTTTCTTTCTGCAGCCCCTTGATCAGAAAACGCAACTTCAGGATGCCGTCCGAGATGACTTACCCGTCTAACGTGAGACTGTCTTTTTCGATAGTGAAGGAGAGAATGGCATCGTGGTCGCATATGAATTGTAGGATGGGTACGCCGAAGCGAGCAGAGAGGATAGGGGATGATGCTCCCGGTCGTAGTATCTTGAATTCTGCCAAGGCATAAAATTCCTCTGCGTATAGTGAGTGTATCATTGAGCGATACTGAGTGGAGACGACGACGAGGGGAGAGGTGCTCACCGTTATCGCCCTCTCGGGACTGCGGATGCTCTTCTAGGCATTGTTTGGCGTTCTGGTGCTGAGCTGCGAGCTGTGCGTTAAGGAACCGCACAGCGTGGGAAGCACCGTTCTCGTCTGAGCACATGGCTGGTAGTGGGCGAGCACGTCGAGTAACAAGGCAGGCTGTGAGAGAGACGGTACTGTCAGTGACAGTGGTGAGTGGACGAGGTATAGCGTCGAGCACCGGGTTCTTATAGCTATCTCGGAGCCCTCGTCTGAGCCATGGGTACTAGGATAGGGCCGTAATTCGGCGCGCTCGAATCCCCTGCTGAAGACACATGATCGCATACTCGCCTTGGCAAACCGGAGATGATTACGGCGGCGTGTCCATCTTGCGAGGTGGACGATGGCACTTGACCAAATCTGCACGATTGTCGTACACGGGTGCGCATGGAAAGCCATAACGATTGACAGACATACCTAATCGAAGGATGCACGTCCGTGCTCCAGCCTTCACCGGTCGGTAATGAATACGGTGATACGTCGAGCCTACATTGATGATGCAATCGACTGCCCCCGCAGGTGGACTAAGATTGCACGGGTTCCCGAAGGTGGACTGAGGTTGCACGAGTTGCCCGTCACTTTCTAGTACTCACCAAGCCACCAATCATGAGTAGGCTCCTCAAGGAAAGGCAGCTCGTGAATCAGGGGCCATTGGAAATCTATAACATCTGATCATAGGCGGTCTGCGGCTTGGCCATATGAGGTTGGATATTGATAGCATGCTCTACCTCGTATGCAAGAGAACCGGGAAGTGCATGTCCACTAGATCGCCCGTGCCCCAAGGGTGTCAAGCTCTCAGTACCCACCGCTCACAAGGCGTACGCACCATGAGTGCTCGGATGATCAGGAAGTGAGGGATTGAACCTAGATAGGAGCTCTACGCCGACTGACTCCGTAAAGCGAGAGCCTATCCTGTTATATGTCGATCAGCCGTCTTCGTCAAGCGTGTCGGGTCGTCCTGGCGCGGACGTTGAACCATACCTTTGTGACAACAGTAGTACGAAAACTTCATCGGGAAATCACCATGTAATCTTGTATGGACATCGTCGCTTTGGCAGGATACGCGCAAAATCATTGCCTGTCGCAGTATATGCGGTCCGAGAAGCGAACGTTGACAGCAGAGGCTGCACGTGAGCTTTCGCAATTTCTTGCTGGTACAATAGTGCAGTAAATCCTTTGTAAATCACAATCGGAAGGCACCGGTGATGACTTCACCCGTGGTCGAGTTGGTCCAAGTTGGCCGGAGGTTGCTGATTGCATCCAATCGTGATGAGCCTACCGGCCAGAGTCTGAGCTTATGCGTGTCGCAACGATGCGTTGTTGTAATCAGTTGTCGAGTCATTTCATAGGATCCGATGCTTGCTACTCACCTGTACATTTAGGGCCTGTGTCATGCATATGGTGGATTGCCGAGGGGCGCGATCATATGCTACAGCCCTTGTGCGAATCCGCACAGCAGATGGCGCAGATAGAAAAATTCAAAGAGCTGTCAAAGTAGTAAATGTTGTCAATCGTGGACAGGTGGATAAGACAGAGGTCTCTTGCCGAATTCCGAGTGAGTCGGGGTAAGTATACTGTAAGTACGAGTAGAAATGTAAGATCGTGAGTTGTGGCTGTGCTCGAGCGCCTGCTGAAGCCACGTTGCTCGCCCATTCTCAGCTCGTATACTCGCACCTCCCGGTTTGCAACTGGCAGTTATGCCGCAGCCGACAGACGGTCCACACGGTTGATTGAACACTCTATCTCGCCATCGTATTGTACAGATCCGGAAAGGCAGGTACATCCATGACAATTGGGTACAAGTGGACCGAGGGGTCGAACTGTAGTAGTATACAATATATCTGATCCACGCGATGCTGGGTATCCTCGCACTCCTGCCCTAGCGGTTCACATGGCAGGTATGATTGGTGCTACGGGGACGCTCTCGTCGCCTTGAAGAAAGGAAGATTAGCATTCGGATAATGGTGGAAGCAACTTGAAGACGCGTACTCATGATGTACTACTTGCGTGGGCTGCTCAGACTTCTGAACGAGACGAGAGGTCCAACGGCCGCAACCGCGCAAACCCGCGCATGTGATCGTCTACGATCCTGCCGCATGGGTCTGGGTGTCCGGACGACGACGTGAGGCATTCGTCCATTCGGGGCTCAAAAAGTCTGGACGATATCAGGCATATCATATAGGGTCTGCCGGAACCCTTTTGGTCCAGATTAGGCCCTCAGAGGAATTTGGGTGAAATGTGACAAGCCATATCCCAGCATGCTCCCCTTCTGCACACCGAGTAGTCTCCAGCACGTCTCACTCAAATAGTCCCAAATCCACCGATGTGGTAGCACTACATGCGTAGAGAAGTTCGTAAGGACCGAGACGTAGCGCATATCTGCGGGGGCGATCCACTTGGAACGAAGCCCGCTACATCACGTATGTCGTGTCTACCCACTACAGAGCAATCAACGCACTAGGCGCACATCCATTCCAATGTATCAAGGCCCGAGCGACTCGCGTCGGGGCTGTCTACGTCCAACACATTACCAGCGATGCCAAACACACATCTCTTCGATTCCACCACTTGTCGGATCAAGTGCGCGCCGGTACAGCTGGACAGGGAGCTCAGGTGGGCATGTTGGTGAGCACAGTGATGGGAGCCCTCGCCGCTCCGCCAGCCTTGCCGTTGACATGGAACTCGCCGAACACCGCTTGCGCAGTTGACACTCCTGCTTGTTGTGCGGGAGGGGAAGAGGGTCAGCATATTGCCATATACCCGAGGACGACGGGGCTTACCCGTAGGAGAGCGGGTAGGCGAGTGCGGCGCCGGTGAGAAACGCCCGCTGGCCCTCGCACGCGACGGAGGGCGACGGCCGAACGCGGGAGAGGAGCTGCGAGGAATGCGCCCCGCAGAGGCAGGCGACGTCGCTGAGCTGCGGCTTGAGCTCACGCCGTGGCGGCGTAGCTCAAAGAGGAGGTCGCCGTCGTCGTTGAAGACAGGGCTCGCGAGCGCGTACGGTGCCGCAGGCGGACAGCAGTACTCCCAGGCGCCCTCGAACGCGCGTATTTCCTGAACGAGCCCGTCGAGGGGCACCTTGTCGGGGAACGCATCGCGGAGCATGTCCATCGGGCTCCGGAGCTTGCCCGCGCTGCCATCGGTGAACTCTGCCTTCGTGAAGACTGGGTCGTGCGAGCCGAGCGTGGTCACTTTGATCCCGCCTGGCCCAGTAGTCTGGACGGTCACATTCGTAGACCAGCTTACGGACGAACTCGCGCTGCCATGAAGGTCAGAAACGTATCGAATATACAAAATAACACGGCAACGCACTTGTAAGACTTCGTGCTCATGGTCTGCAGCGCGAGGCTGAGCTCCACCTTGCCGCTCACCTTGATGTGCAACGCGCCGTGCTTGACGGCGGTAGGCAGCTCGACGTAATTTCTCGTGATGCCTGACTTCTTGTCAACGCGAGGAGCCTCGATCCCAAGCCGAGACGACTTACAGGATATCCCCTGGGTGGCGTTCAACATGTCCCCGCTACCCTGCACCTTATACCGCCACTCCTCGCAATGCTCCCACATGTACTTGAGGCATCCATCGCCCGTGCTCGGCTGGAGCTCCCACTTCGACGGCCGGTCCCTGCGCTGCTCGTGCTCTGCCCACTTCAGCAGCGTCACGCCATGGAAGCCGAGCAACGGGTCGACCATATTCGGGATGAGCGTCGTCCGCGCGTTCACGTCCGACAGAAGCCCGAGCAGGCGCTCTTCGATGAACACCCGGCGCGCGATGCTCAGCGTCCCGTGCGAGAAGCCGCGGTTTGCGTGCACCACCCATCCGGTCGAGAACTCGAGGCGCGGCCGAGGCAGTGCGCGGTAGCCGGTCGTCCCGATCACGACCACGATGGGCTCCTGGCCGGGGGGTACGTGCGCCCAGTTGTGCCGGCCGACGTCGAAACGGGAGTAGACGTGGAATGAGGCGCTGGTGAGGGCATACGAGGGCAAGGACGTGCCGGACTTCCAAACAGGCACACTGCAGACGACGTTGAGGCCTTCGGAGGAGAGTACGGGGAAGTAGTGTTGTGTGAGGTAGTAGACGACGGCTTGCAGCTTCAGAATCACCGCGCGGCTCTCGTCTCCGGCATCTATCCTGACGTCGCTGTACGTGGAGTACTCGTGAATGTACTCTGCGTCTGGTTGAGGAATTGTTAGCGCTCCTACTCGGGGAAATGTATGGTAGGGTACGTACGGCGGAGGTCGAGATAGATGTGGTTAAGTTCGCGATCGGTATGGACGCCATGCTTCTCGTACGCCAGAGTCCTCTTGAAGGTGAGCGACGATCCGCCCTCCAGCTCGGCGTGGGTGCACATCTTCAGTTCCACCTCGAACGCTATCCGCCAATCCCTGAAGTCGAAACTCTGACTCCTAGACAACCTCTCGTGAATCTCCGAGTGGTGAGAAGTTCACGGAACGACGTACTCAGTGCACGGCGCCCAGTCGCGGAGGGCTCTCAAAGTACCGTTCGTCAGAGACACCCACACGATCGCCTTATTGTTGCTCAAAAGCTGGAGCGACAGCGCCTTGAACGTCGCCGAGAAGAACTGTTCGTACGCCCACGTGTGGAACAGGACTGCCGACGAGCTCGCCCAGAGCGCGGCGAACTGGGCGTTCATGGAGCCCTGCGAGATAGCGACGACCTGGTCGAAGCCGTGCATCTTCGCGTGCTGGATCGTCTCGCGCGACGACGCGCCGCTCGAATCTCCGAGTTCGAGGCTCCACCAGCTGCCCTCGGTGTCCTCGTGTGACTCGAACTTGAGCTTCTTGATGCTCTCCCAGCGTGCGTCGTGCTCGTAGAGGACGTGGTAGCCTGCGTTGTGCAGGATCTCGAGGTACTCGTCGGCGAAGAAGGCGACAATGATGTCGTGGTGCTCCAGGTGGACCTCGTTGCTCTCGTCGAGCCCGTAGAACTCGGAAAGATAGTGATGGTATCGGCCATCTGTGTCGAGGGTATCAGCGCGAGAGTTGAAGCGACGGCGGAGAGAGGAGAGACCTACTCGACAAGTCAAATACGATCCTGACCAGTTGGTCGTCGGCCCCTCGGGCTTCCAGTACATTGACGATCATTGCGACCTTCCAGTTTGTGTACTGGTGGATCGGAGGGCTATGGTCGCAAGGCACATAAGGAACCGCAGGTCGCGACACAGAGGGTGGGACGTACACAGTGAAGTCCTCGCTGCTGAAGAAGTCAAGCTCATCGATGTTGAACTGCAACACGACTTCCTTCGAACACAGTACATTTACGTGCGGCGCGCCGAACTTGATGCGGTAGTAGCTGCCCGGTTCTTTCCTGCAGAACTCAGCGTAGCAGCGGGCCTGCCAGTCGGCCGGACTGCTTGTGACGCTGCCGTAGGCCAGCATGGCGGATTTGAGCCATAGCGAGGACATGTGGGCGTTGATCTGCTGGACGGGGACCCCGTAGATGGACGCGAGCCATTCGTGCTCAGCGGAGATGTTCATGAGCGAGTACGATATCTCCATCGCGGTCGAGTTCTGGCCGAACTGGGGGAGGGAGAAGAGGACGTGATTGCCCGCGCTGTAGAGCAGGTCGAGATATTGAGAGAGATATCGCAGGAGAGCATCCCGTCCGGAGGTCGGCTCTGGTTCGATAGAGAAGAGGGTGGCATCTGTCCATGAAACGCGTAAGCCGGGCATTTCGGTTGAGCATGGAGAGACACTCACTCTTGAGGTTGAGTATCACTAGTTCGATTACACTTCCGGAGTCTCCAATTTTCGCGTCGTTACCAACGATCCTGCGGTTCTCAAAGCCGACGCGGTACGCAACCCGAAGGCCGGGAGAGAGCGAGATTGCATGCCTTCATAAGCGCAGTCTTTCGTTACGACTCCGAACCGACGTAGGAGATGGCGTGAAAAGCGACGTACCCTTGACCGCCTGCTCTCAGAGTGTCCAATGTGACATGACCGCTATCGATGGTAAAGTATACCAGAACATCGTGATCGCATATGAATCGCAGCTCGGGGGGTCGGAAGCACGCATGAAAGTTGGAGTCGGACTCGGAGTGTACCCAGGACGATGTCGCGCCGGAACGTGGTATGGTGTATTCAGCCAATGCGTAGAACTCCTCTGCGGATGAAGAACGTTTCGTCAGTAGCAATGAGCGCAGCCAGCAAAGAAGGGTGAAGTTCACGATTGTCATCTCTTCGAGAATGGGCGTGCTCCTCCAGGCATCTCTTCGCATTCTCATGGAGCACCGCGAGCTGCGCGTTCAGGTACCGGGCGGCGTTGGGTGCGCCGTTCTCGTCCGAGCACATATTCTCGGCTGTGTGCGATGTGTGAGAGTACGTTTGTCGGGGGCGGAAAGATGGGCTGCGAGTATCGATGGGCTAGCAAACTGTATGGATAGCCCACCCGGGATGTTATATCTGTAACGAGGGATGCTCGCCGTCACGGGTTCTGGGCAATGAGTCTTGTCTGAAGGCTCGTCTTCGCATTCCGGCCTTCATCGTTCGGAGATGAGTGCGGCAGATGTTCATCCGACAGTTCAGCCGAAGGTTCTCGGTGAAGATTTTGACACCACGGCTCCGCCCTTGACCTACCTGCTCACCAGCGATGGCGCCGACAGTCGCAGTCCGACGGCGATGCCGGTATAAGAACATGCGCTGCACCCGCTCACCGTGTCTCGTAAGCTGCGGAATATCGTAACGGAGTGCAGCGTAATACGCACGGCTCGGTCGGGATCACCTCAGGCTCGGCCTCGGGATGTAGGCCCCTTTGTGGGCGTAGAGCTTTACTTTTCGCAGTCAAGAACCGCACCAGGAGCGCCTGACAGCTGTCTTCATAACGCACAACCGCCCATAGAACAGACATAAGCCATGAGGATGCGAAGACTTGATGCTCCGGCGATTGAACCCAGATAGGTGCTCTACGTCTCAAGATCAATTCGTGGAAGAGTTCCCTGTTATACCAAGCCTGATCAGCGGGTGACTCGTGACCCTCGGGCACTGGGGCGGGTCATTGTTGGGCTCGTACCTGCAGATTATGAGCCAATGGTGAATGAGCGTCGCCATATGTTTAACTCCGCGCGGCTACCAAAACTTATGGATGCCAGTCAGCCAATCCGGAGACTGAGGACGACGATCGGGACGTGTCCGACCCCCTGAGTGGGTGATTTTGTGACATGGCAAACGCCCAGATAGAGTCACTTATAGCATTGTGGGTCCCCTGGCTGTATGATGAAACGGTGGGAAGTCCACCAAATGCGATCGCGAGGGTAGCAGTAGTCTGGCCGCAGGACGCGCGATCCGTTGCAGAGCGTTACTTTGGCAGAGGGCGTGACTTGTGAGTATACCTCGTTTGAACGCGTTCCGTGTCCATTTTGACGGTCGTTAAGTAGTGCCAGTCCAGTGGCGTAGTAGGCAGGGATATTGGATTATTTGAGTACGGTCAGGATATACGACGAGGTAAAGACGAGAGAGTACGTCATAGACGCCCAGCGGCTCGGGCCAGATCACGACAGACGCTCGTGCCTGTCATTCAGTACCACCACACTGAAGTCCCTGCAGACTCACCGCGTCGACCATCTATCTACCCAGGAAACCTGTTTGTGCATAACCCTCACAATGCTGATATTGTAGACTGTGTAAAAGAGGTAAGAGAAAATCCATCTGAACTCGTACTCACCGATAGCCACCATGATTCTGCCAGCATGCATCGCCAAACAGGTGCATACGCCCAACATGTTATGGCAGAGCTAGAACTTAGAAGCAGATCCAGTCCTTGGTAGACGCATGCATAAGAGGCACGCGGCTTGCAACAGTTGCACAAAATAAAGGAGGAAGGTAGTCTGGCTCGCTCACAGCACTACCACGCCACCGGTAGGATACTAATGTGGACGATGTACACTGCCAGGTGAGACAACGTCTCCAGGCCAGAAGTCAAAGTCGGTGCATCCGCATGGCTATGGTACCGCAGGACGTTGATCAAATCGCACGGATCTAACGAACTTTCTTCCTCTACTAGGTATCGCCACGGTGTACGGAAGGATGTTGCCTTCTATGTGTTGTTGCCCTCGCGTAGCATGCGTCCTGATGTCGAGGGACGTCGCAACGGTCACTTCCTTGGCGATGAGGCATACAGTACGTGCAACATCGGCCGTGATTCCGCCCGATTTAGACACCATCCCTTGTGGCAATCCACATCTGCTGCGAACTACACAGAGTGACACGTGCGGGCGCCCTCCAATTCGCGTGCAGCCAGGAAGGCCATGTGCCTCGCCGCATATGTCAGTACCCTATGTAGAGGAGCTCCCGGCATGGGCAGTTCCCGGGTGGTAAGCTGGCATCTCACACCCTGGTTCTATCGCCTCTGGCGCATGCCAAGTCCGCGCGCAGTGACGGGGTACCACTTGTCGATGGAGTCCTGGACTTATAGCAACACGCCGACTGTGCTTGTATTCAATGGGTTATAAGCACGCAAGACGAGTAGACCACCAACGCCACCCTCCCCTTTCTGCATTCACTCTTTCAGCCCGGCGACGATTCTGATCCACTTCGTGATGTCTACATCGGACTCTTTGCTCGTTTCAGAGGTGATATCTGCCTATGGTTCATTGTAAGCAATCATACGTGTGAATGCTGCCTCTCTGAGTGCACTTGAATGACAGGGCACATAGGAGACTGGACGCTAGCCTCTCAATTGCAACCACAGGTGCGTACATTAACTTGACACCCCTGGTCGCTCATCTGATCGATTCCGTTGTCTTCCAGCTCTCCTCTTCTACGATGCCTTCCTGACTTCTGAAAAGGAGTATGACTACGTATGGCGGACGCCACGAAAGTGGCACCAAAGGGTCATCTACACTCTAAACAAGTACACCGTACTCCTCGGGAGTGCGTTGGCGTTGGGCACCATATATCCGATATCGGA
This sequence comes from Trametes polyzona, assembly GCA_022606195.1. NCBI lineage: Eukaryota > Fungi > Basidiomycota > Agaricomycetes > Polyporales > Polyporaceae > Trametes > Trametes polyzona. The sequence continues at coordinate 737,669 of JABYQF010000009.1, read as the reverse complement.
CAGGGTAGGTTGCCCTAGTCCATCTTGTGATAGCCTTCAGAGAGGTCCTCATCGTGATTCCGCACTCATGATTTGCAGAGGTGAATGATCTCCCTTGTGCCGTGTCCAGAGACCACTCACGAATATCATCGTCGACGATTTCAGTTGTGCCGCCCTCAATTGGATCATCTCCACCGCTGGATTCCTGGGTCCAGTGTGTTGCACCAGTAAGGCCTCGATCCCATAGCAGCATCGCATGAGCTTCAGCTGACTCCGTCTGGCCGCGCAGTATTCACAGTGTTGCGAAGCTCCGCTCTGTCCGGGAGGAATCCAGTATTTACTGCGGCTGTGTCCATACTCGGCTGTGTGGTAACCGCCTGTAATGCGGTACGGCCTGTCCTTACTGTGCTCGCTGTTGGGTGTATGCTAACTTGTGTGGTCCTCTCAGATCTTCGCGTTCTATTCTAGGCCGGCTAACCTTCCCCCGCCAGCGAACTGCACCGTGACGGATAGCATGAGCGGAGAGATGAGCGCCATGTGAGCATGTCTTGGCCGTAGTTTGCCACCGCCCCGTTGACATGCATGTACCCGGCGCCGAATGCGCTCCAGACGTCAGTGCTATGATTTTCAGGACCCCGTTAACCAGGTCTAACGCGGCTTAACAGTGAACATAGTCACTGTAACATGCGTTTCCTCGGGGATACTGTTAGCAACGATCGTCACTTGGCGTCAAACTCGGTCGTTTAGCCGGCAGCTCGGTACCGACCAACCCTCTTTGGTACGGATTCTATGGGCATACGGTGAGTTCTACAGGTATAGCATGAAATACTCCTTGCGCTAATCTACGTATGTGGATGCAAGGGATGATCTACTTCTGGTCAGCGTCTCAAACCCGACGATGGCCATGACCTGACCACAGTTATATACAGTGCACTATTCTCGTTGAACATCGCGGATAGCGTCCTTTCGCTGCTCTCGGTACGCATCTGCGTGGCCCACGTTAGCTTCGGGGAATGCATGACCTCATATCTGCGTCGTACCCTAGGTCACGCAGGACGGAACGCCATGGTTCGAACTGATCAACTATGCCAATCAGCCGTGAGCATTCCGCTCAGTATGTACTGTATGCTTCCCCAGCCTGACCACCACGATCGTGGGCGCAGGTTCGCGTCTATCCTCACCACTCGCTTCTTGCTCGACATATACGAGGCAGAAGCAAGACGTCAGAGGGGAGGCGCGCTCGACACCGGCTCAGTCACTCTTGACTTCGGCGGCGATGCCGACCGTGATCGTCGCCGAGGTTCTCTCTCGGTGTTGGAGTTTGTCGCCTCGTATGGAGGTCCGGTCTACTCGCCCACCACAAACTACGCGCCCAGCGTTTGCACGCAGGAGAGCGGACAAGAGCACGAGAGCCAAATTGGAGTCGTGTCGCACGTCGAAGCAGAGGTCATGCCAGTAGTTTGAGATGGACGCACTCGAGGGATGTATAACAGGATATTAGGCTTGAGCTCTTTCTCGTGACTGCTGACGGATGCTCGGTCGGCTTCTTGCACAGTTTGGACGACGTGTGTGGATCTCTTGATATTTCTCCCCAGCACCTAAGGATATCTATCGCTTCCTGACGCCACTTTGTGCGCCAGCTCTCAACGAATATCGCTTGACATGCAGCAACGCCTGCGCAACCTTGGCCTGATCATGCAATATCATTGAAAGGCTGACGTTTCAGCATACAGTCACTTGGTAAGTCGTTTGAGCTAGTCATATCGTACACTGCGCCGAGGTCATCTCCTTGGCCCATGTCGCCGGGGACCGTGGCGCTCTACGCCACGACGAGGTTGGGAGGGAATCCCCTCACCGGCACGGGCGCACGGGTAGTGTTTCCGGTGGCCGCGCCGTTGACGACGTTGATGAACTCGCCGAAGGGCGCCTGAGCCGACGCGCTGGGGCTCGCCGCCGCCGGTGCTGACAGACAAAACGGGTCAGCATCGCCACACGAGGGTAAGCTACAGATTTTCACTGACCACCGCGTGCAGGGGAGCGAGGGGCAGGGGACGTCCTTCCGCCGCCGCCGTTCTGGCGCGTGCGCGAGCGGGAACGATGTCCGCCTGCCGGGGTCGAACTCCTCGAGAGCCGCCCGGTGATCGGTGAGATCGCGGTCGCGGAGGCGCGGATCGTCGAGGTCCCGTACCGACGAAGCTCGAAGAGCAGGTCGCCGTCGTCGTTGAACACGGGGCTCGCGAGCGAGTACGGGTTCGCGAGCGGGTAGCAGTACTGCCAGGGCCCCTCGAAAGCGCGGATCTCCTGCACGAGCTCGTCGAGGTCGACTTTGACGGGGAATGCCTCGCGGAGCATGTCCATTGGGTTGCGGAACCGAGCGGAGCCTTCCGGGACGACGCCCTTGGTGAAGACGGGGTCGTGCGAGCCGAGCGTGTTCACCTTGATGCCGCTTCCGATGGTCTGCACGGTCACGTTCGTCGACCAGCTTACGGAGGAGGTCGCGCTATGGGACATCGGTATCAGAGGCCATTGAGATAAGGAGGGAGCTGTTGAAGTCTAGTACGCACGTTTGGGACTCGGATTTCCCGGCCTGGAGAGACAAGCTGAGTTCGACCTTGCCGCTAATCTTGATATGAAGGGCGCCCTGCTTCACCGCAGTCGGAAGCTCGACGTAGTTCCGAGTGATGCCTATCGGAACCGCGTCAGCAGGGTTCCGTTTATCAGACGCGGGTTGCGCAGCGGCACTCACAGGAAATGCCCTGGGTAGTGCTCATCATGTTGCTGTTTCCGCGCAGCTTGTAGCGCCACTCCTCGGAATGCTCCCAGAGGTACTTCAGGCACCCTTCGCCCTCGGACGGCTGGAGCTCCCACTTCGAGGGACGGTCCTTGCGCTGGTCGTGCTCTGCCCACTTTTTGAGACTTAGGCCGTGGAAGCCCTGGGACGGGTCGAGCAGAACAGGTATCATCGTTGTGTACGCGTTCACGTTTGAGAGCAGGCTGAGAAGGCGCTCCTCGATGAACACCCGCCGCGCAATACCGATTGTGCCGTGCGAGAAGCTACGGTTGGCGTGCACGATCCAGCCCGTGGAGAAGTCGAGCTGAGGGGCGGGCAGCGGCCGCGAGCCCGTCGTTCCGAGCACGACGATGATGGGCTCTTGTCCAGGGACGACCTGCGTCCAGTTGTGCCGGGTGATCTCGACCTTTGAGTAGACGTGGAAGGTGACATCCGTGAGCGCATACGACGGGAGGGAGCGGTGCCCGGGCCTCCACACGGGGATGCTGGTGATGATGTTCAGGCCGTCCCTGCAGAGCGCGGGGAAGTAGTGCTGCGTGAGGTAGAAGACGACGGCTTGGAGTTTGAGAATGAGCGAGCGGCTCTCGCCTCCCAGGTTCTTCATGTCGCCGAAGTTGGAGTAGTCGTGCACGTACTCCGCCCCTGCGTATGGCCACACGAGCATCAACCCTCGGAGCCTAGTATTGAGATGACAGTGACTCACGCTCAAAGTCGAGGTAGATATGCCTCAGCTCCCTGTCAGGCATGTTCCCGTGCTTCTCATACTGCGCAGAAGAGGTGTAGGTCGCAGAGGTAGCGCCCTCCAGCTCGCTCTGCGAGCACATCTTGATGTCGACCTCGAAGGCCACGCGCCAGTCACGGAACTCATACTGCGCGCCCCTGTATTAATGGTGAGAGACGCGCCATGAATGGAGAAAGCTCAGAAGACACTCACTCATCCCACAGGGCCCAGTCGCGGAGGATCTTGAGGTTGCCGTTGGCGAGATGTACCCACACCAGCGCCCGGTTGTTGCTGAGCAAATGAAGCGAGAACGGCTTGTACGTCGACGAAAAGTAGCTCTCGAACGCCCAGCTGTGGTACGCGGCATGTGACGTCGCAGTGAACTGTGCGTTGAGCGAGCCCTGGGAGATCGCGACGACCTGGTCAAAGCCGAACATCTTCGTTCGCTGGATCGTCTCGCGCGAGGTCACCCCGCTCGAGTCGCCGAGCTCGAGACTCCACCAGCTCCCGTCCGAGTCCTCCTGCGAGTCGAACCGCATCTTGCGGATCGTCTCCCAGCGCGTGTCGTGCGAGTAGATGATGTGGTAGTGCGCGTTGTAGAGGATCTGCAGGTACTCTTCGGAGAAGAAGCCGATAATCAGGTCGTGGAAGTCAAACGAAACGTCGTCGCTCTCGTCGTAGCCGGGGTAGGAGGAAAGCGCCTGGTGGTAGCGAGCATCTGCACGATGGCGAGGGTCAATATAAGGATAGCGGGTACGAGGTGAGCGTGCACATACTGCTCAAATCAAACATGATTGTGACAATCTGACCGGTGGCGTCCTTGGAATAGAGGACGTTCACCACCATCGCCACCTTCCAACCAGAGTAGCTGCGTTCGGGGGCCCTAGAAAACGAGAATACCACGTTCAGAAACGCCATATACATATACGAGGCTCAGAGCACAACTTACGCCGTGAAGTCGCCGTCTTCGAAGAACTCGAGCGTGTCGATGTCGAACCACATCACGACCTCGCGCTCGCACAGGATCTTGACCGTCGGCGCGCCGAGCTGCATGCGGAAGTGGACGTCGCCCTCGCTCCGGCTGAACTCGGCCAGGCAGCGTGGGCGCCAGTCGGTGTTGTCGCTGGTCAGGCTCCCGCGCGCGAGCATCGCGGACTTGAGCCACACGGAGGACATGTACGCATTGATCTGCTCGACGGTGACGCTGTTCAGGCTCTCGAGCCATTCGTAGTACTCCTCCGACTGGCCGATGAGGGAGTACTTGACCTCGGCCTGTATCGCGCGCTGGTCGAACTGCGGGAGGGAGAAGAGGACGTGGTTGCCTGCGCTATGCAGGAGCTCGAGGTATTGGGTCAGAAAACGGGCCAAGGTGTCACGTCCCATAGGAAGTTCAGGCTCGATGGAGGAGAGTACTGCCTCTGCCGGAGGTGTGAGTGATGCCTTGAAGTAAAGACTCGAAATACTTACTGTCGAGGTCGAGGATAACGAGCTCGATGGCGCTACCATAGTCGCCGATCTTTTGGTCGTTGCCAACGATCCTGCGGGTCCTGAAGTTCACCCGATAGGTCACGGTGAAGTCAGCGGGAAAAGTGACGACTTGGCTACAGCATCCCGTCAGCCTGGGAAGTGACATATAATGTTGCGACCGGTCAATACCTTCTACCGGTGCGGGGAGTATCCAGGGCGATGTGGCCTTTGGCGATGCGGAGGATGAGGAGGACGTCATGATCACAGATGAATTTGAGCTCAGGGGCGAAGAAGGATGCCCAGAAGAGTGAGTCGGTCTCTGAAGGGAGCGAGGACAGAGCAGTGGGCCGCTGTACGGCGAACTCTGCCAAGGCATAGAAATGCTCTGTAGTAACCGCAGGTCAGATCGACGGCGGTGCAGCTGTGCTCGTATGACTGAACACTCACTATTTTCTTCGGTTCGAGCGTTGGGATGCTCCTGGAGGCAAAGGTCCGCATTCTGATGGAGTACGGCGAGCTGTGCGTTCAGATAGCGGACAGCCTGAGGAGCGCTGTTCTCGTCTGTGCACATTGGTAGTCTGCTTGGGTGGAAATGAGATGAGGAAGTTGATAGAGAGTCGAATGCTCTGAAGAAGGTAGGACTAACCTGAGCCGTATATATACTCATGCTGGGCGCTGCTGAGTCTCGAGAATCAGCCGTTTTTTGGAGAGCAAAGATATTCGCATCCGACTGGTGCAGACGGGTCGGTTCACCTTGTGAATCCGCCGACGACCGGAAATGAACGTTGAACCCTGGCGGGGTGGAGGGCGACATGCTCATCGGACGCTTTAAGCCAAGTAGTGTCAGTGCCTTCTGACCTTGCATGCCGCACCCGGAATGACAAAGGATGGGCGGCATACGTTCATGACAAATCCGTAACCAGAGGGTGTGCAGTTCGTTGAATTGCACTTCGGTTCGGCATGCCGTTGTGCAAGATAACACGTCGCGTCTTGAGGGGCTAGAAAGGCGCGAGAGACAGCCGCAGCCCGGGGAGGAAGAGCTACCCCACGAACACATGTGCGCATGTATGGGGAGAGATGATTGAAGGGAAAATGGGCGGCCTGTGGAGATGGGAAGCTCGATAGGAGTGGAACTTGGATCTCCGTGTACGTGCCGGAATGAGCATCACTACGTATGCCGCAGGTAATCAGTGCTGCGATGCCATTGAATATTGCAACATCGAGCATTGATTCTGGATGACTTAGGCGCAATGGTATCTGATAGCAAAGTTGACATCGGTTGTTTCTCAGATGATGTCGGCCTAATTGCAGGCCAGGTGTCGTGTGGACGAATTCCGGAACGTGGCTAGTATTTCTCACCCCATCAGTCTTGACCCGACACGTAACGGTCTGCACTCATCCGGGAGTTTCCTTCACGCCTTCTGTGTGACTTGTGGCACTGCTGTGCATTATCGATGAACGGAAGGGTACGTCTAGCTCGTTTTACGTTGGAACTAAAAAATCACCATGTGCATGAGTTTGGTGCTTCCCTGGAAGGAGGCAGTACTCACGGCATCGGAAGACGCCTAGCGCTAGCGCTCTGTAGAAAGACGGCGGATGACTGGCTCTCCAAGTGCCGACTGTGCGGCGGATAGCTGCGAGCAAACAATGTGGTGGACGAAGGCTTGCGGCGTGTGCAACAGCGCTTGCCATGTATAGGCTAGTTCAGGTAACTGGCATACGCGGGGTCAACGAAGGTAAGCGGACGAATGGAAGACACACTACCGATAGTACTTCCGGAGCGCTGTCCCTTCGGCCTCATGGTAGCGGGCGGGATCACGCTGCGGATCGGCTACGACACGCACAGCTCTCGAGCCCGGACACAGAACACTGCGTGGAGGCTGAGGCATATGATGTGCCTCGTGGTGGACCGTGGACACTATTTTCGACCACAGTCGGGCTGCGTGGACGTCGGGATCGGCGGAGACTCAGGTCAGGTCGTAGGGGAGAAGGTGCATGAACGGGTTGACTGAGAAGGACCGTCAGGCAGCAGCAATACCGAGATACGAGTGGGCATGCGATGATAGCGGGGTGATGATAGTGCGAGGAAACAAGATGCATTCGCGCAAATAGTATGGCTTCCGGGGTGCACTTGACGTCGCACGCGCGTCACCCACTTACAGTACTTGGTACTAGTACTGAGTGCGTCCATCCGGATAGCAAGACCAGAAGTGGTTGACTACAGAGCTCGAGTAAGGCGCAAACCAAGAGAGCACGGTAGCAGTGGTACTGCCCATACTATAGGATCATAGCATGTTGGCGGCAATGCAAAGTATTGATGATGTCATCCCCTGATTACCTTTTTGCTACGGGCGCTTATAGAACTACTGACTCTCGAGCGGGACCGCCGCACTCACTGTCAGCGACTCGCTCGAGTCAACGCTCTCGAAGGGCGCATACAAGCACCAAACCGACCCATCTCCTTTCTGCCTGTTCTCTTTCGTCTGCCTCCTCATTGCTGTTCGCCGAAAGCCACCCCGCATTCCTCGCCATGTCTACCGCTGAAGCTGTCGATGTACGGAATGTGACCACGATTGGCCATGTCGATCACGGCAAGACGACCATGATGGACGCGTTGTTGGCCGCAAATAATATCATTTCTACAAGAATGGCAGGCAAGATCCGATACCTGGATAGTCGCGAGGACGAGCAGGAACGCGGAATTACCATGGAGAGCAGCGCCGTCTCCCTACGCTTCCAGGTTATGGAGAGAACTTCAGAAGGAGGTACGCCCACCAACACCGTCTCGAGGCAGCGCCCTTGAATGATGGCAGATCCACGCCCAAAGACCTATGTGGTAAACATGATAGACACCCCCGGTCATGTGGATTTCTCTAGTGAGGTCTCAACGGCCTCGCGGCTCTGCGACGGCGCCTTGGTCCTTGTCGATGTGGTCGAGGGCGTCTGCACCCAGGCACGCCAGCTTTCATTCCGCACCTAGCTCACTCCGCTGACGGGGAACGCGCAGACAATTACAGTCTTGCGTCAAGCATGGCAGGATCGTCTCCGTCCTATCCTGGTCATCAACAAATTCGACAGGCTCATTACTGAGCTCAGGCTATCGCCCATCGAGGCGTATCAGCACCTTGCCCAGCTGATCGAGCAGGTGAACGCGGTCATGGGCAGTTTCTTTGCCAGCGAGCGCATGGAGGACGATCTGCGGTGGCGAGAGGAACGCGAAAAGCGCTTGGCCGCGAAGAAGGATGCTCATGCCGAGGAGGTTGATGCCACAGTCAACGAAGAAGACGAGTACCAAGAAAAGGATGACGAGGACATCTACTTTGCCCCCGAACGAGGCAACGTCGTTTTCGCGTCTGCAATCGATGGGTGGGGCTTCCGTATAGGCAAATTCGCGCACCTATACGCCGTGAAGCTCGGGATCAAGGAGGCGAACCTGCGGACGGTGCTATGGGGGGATTTCTACCTAGATCCGAAGACGAAACGGGTCATCAGCCACAAACATCTCCGTGGCCGCTCGTTGAAGCCGCTCTTCGTGCAGTTTGTATTGGATAACATATGGGCCGTGTACGACGCTGTAGTAACAAACCCGTATGTCCAAATACATTTTGTTCACGATCCCGACACTCAGCCTGGTATCAACTCCCCTAGGAATCCCGACAAGGTGACCAAAATCATTACCACTCTTGGCCTCAAGGTCCCGCCGCGCGAGCAGAAGTCGAAGGACACTCGTCAACTCCTCTCGCTCATATTTTCGCAGTGGCTCCCGCTGTCGACATGTGTCATCCAGACGATTGTCGATATCGTACCGCCGCCCTCTGCGGCTCAAAGGATCCGTATCCCGAAGATGCTTTACCCGGACATCTACGAAACAACGATCGAACCAAAAAGTAAGCTCGAGGAGGATCTGTACTCGTGCAACGACGCCCCAGACGCGTCCATCGTTGCCCTTGTCAGCAAGATGTTCGCTGTCCCCACGAAAGAGCTGCCCGGCAAGAAAAAGAAAGCGCTCACCGGGGAGGAGATGCGCAGCCGTGCCAAGGCAGCACGAGAAGCACGCGCCGCCGCTCAGGCACAGGAGACCACCCCGTCCGAGACGCCTTCTACCCCGCTCGAGGAGGCCATGCAGAAGGTGGACCTGGGCGACAAACCGGCGCAGACGGCCGAAGGCGAGGAAGAGGAGGAGACGCTGCTCGGCTTCGCACGCATCTACTCGGGCACGATCCACGCGGGGACGACCGTGCTCTGCGTGCTGCCCAAGTACAACGCCGCGCTCGGGCCTACCCACCCGAAGAACGCGCAGCACGTCGTCGCCGCCCGGGTCGAGGAGCTGTACACGATGATGGGCCGCGAGCTCGTACCGGTCGAGAGCGTGCGCGCGGGGAACGTCTTCGCCATCCGGGGTTTGGAGGGCAAGGTGTGGCGCAGCGCGACCCTGTGCGCGCCCGCGGCCCGCGGGGTGGACGTCAGCCCAGAAGGTGTCCCAGATCTTGAGGGTGCGAAGGACTGCCTGGTGAACATGGCCGGCGTGATCCGATATGTGTGTGGTCCTTCCCTTCTTCGTGTCGTCGGTGGACGTGATCGCTCAACGTGCGCTGAATGGACTGCGCTAGGCGGCTCCGATCGTCCGCGTGGCGCTCGAACCCGAGCACCCTGCAGACATGCCAAAGCTCATCCGTGGCCTCAAGCTGCTCAGCCAGGCAGACCCATGCGTGGAAACGTTCCAGCAGAAGACAGGCGAACACGTTATCCTGACTGCGGGCGAGTTGCATGGAGAGGTAAGCCAGTACTGATACATTTGATATCAAGCGTGTACTCATGGGCGTGGTAGAGATGCATCAGGGACTTGAAGGAGCGGTTCGCAAAGATTGAGATCCACGCGTCGGAGCCAATAGTACCGTTCCGAGAGACTGCCGTCAAGGGCGTTGGTGAGTACCGCTCCTGTCACAGCCCACACCATGAGCTCCAACTTGGTTGTCCACAGAGATGGCGCCGCCAAAAACGCCCAATGCAAAGCGCGGCACAATCCACGGTGCGGCGGCACATGACCTCGTCAAGTTCACCATCCGCGCGGCGCCCCTGCATCCCATAATTCACGAGTTCCTAGTAGACAACCTCGCCATCCTGCGGCGCATGCAGCAGGAGCGCAAGGCGGGCGAAGATGAGCGCAAAGGAGATGAAGACGACGGGCCCGAGGACGAGACCTACGACGTTCAAGGCGATTACATTAAGAAGCCGACCATCAAGGCCGAGCAGTTCTGGCCGGAACTGCAAGAACGGTGCCGGCGCGCCGGCGGCGAGTGGGCGGACATCGTCGACAAGATCTGGGCGTTCGGCCCGCAGAGGATGGGCTCGTGTCTGCTCATCGACGCGCGGCAGGGACAACCGAACTCGTCAGTCACAGACTCACCCTTCCGCCCGCACAATTGACGCATGTTAACGTGTGCACGACAGGCTCAAGCAGCGACTCGCACGGCTGCGAGCCGGGGAAGCTGTCAAGGAGCAGGACCCGCTCGCTGTCACGTTCGACAACCACCTCGAGACCGGGTTCCAGCTCGCCACATTCCAAGGACCCCTGTGCGCCGAACCGGTGGAGGGCATGGCGTACTTTGTCGAGGCGGTCACGCTCGACCGGGCAGGCATCGAAGAAGAGCAAGGTACCTCCCGCACAATTCCCGCCCTATTGCGTCGGACTGAAGTGTCATTGCTCTTGAAGCGCATAACCGGATGGCGCATCTGACGGGCTCGTTCATCTCCGCCGTGAGAGATGCGTGCCGGAATGGCCTCCTCGACTGGTCCCCCAGACTTATGCTTGCCATGTACACGTGTGATATCCAGGCATCGAGTGAGTGCAAACCATTGTCCTCCTTACATAGACCCAAGACTCGATAACATGTATTACTTCTTCGCAGCCGATGTCCTGGGCAAGGTGTACGGCGTCGTCGCGAAACGTCGAGGCAAGATTGTGGCGGAAGAGATGAAGGAAGGCACGGAGTTCTTCACCGTCCGCGCTAAGCTGCCGGTTGTAGAGAGTTTCGGGTTTGCAGACGGTCAGACAATCTCCTCCTCGAGCGTTGACCTCTATACTAACGCAAAGAATAGACATCCGCAAGCGCACTTCGGGCGCAGCTAGCCCTCAGCTCATCTTCAGCGGGTAAGCCAACCCACCTCACTTTTGGAATACGTATATTCATTGTGGACCATAGGTATGAGATGCTCGATCTGGATCCATTCTGGGTACCCACCACGGAGGAAGAGCTCGAGGACCTCGGCGAGAAGGCAGACCGCGTCAATGTCGCCAAGGTTTATATGGACAGGGTGCGCGAACGGAAGGGCATGTTCGTCGACCGCAAGATAGTCGAGTTCGCGGAGAAACAGCGTACTCTGAAGCGGTAGACCGTGGTCATCGATTTAGAAGTAACAGTACAATAACGTGTACGTTGGGAAGTGAATGTAATGCATGTGAACAAACACTTGAAAGTCGTCTTCAAGTCGTGTAACGATGTGGACTTACCACATGTATCGATAACACTACAGTACATACATGATCCGTACAGTAGTTGACTAACCAGAGAAACACGAATCAAGGATATCCAGAGTTGACACGTTAACAGCTAAGAAACGACCGTGTATAAGCAGCCGTCGTCGATGTTTGAACATCATTTGAAGACTACGACCACGCTGAAGGATCGGCTGCAGCCTCGGCGATGGATTGTGCACCAGCTGGAGACCCGCTGGCCTGATATTTCCGCATCGCCTCTTGCGCTTTCTTCTCTCTCCACTCGCACCCCTCCCGATACTCGCACGTCCTGCCCGCAACATATCAGCGCACTCACTCAACCGCAATAGAAAGCGTCATGCAACTCACACGCAACGCCGAGTGAGCTCGACACTGACACCCTCAGGGGCCCTCTGGCCGTGCCACCACTCGAGGATGCGCGCGAGGTAGCTGTCAAGCTGCGCATTGTCCATCTGGAACTCCTTCCTCCCGATGATCCGCGCCTGGACGTCCAGCTCGGCCACCGTCATCGATTCGTCCGCCTCCACGAGCTCGTCCGAGCGTGTAGGGGAGGCGGGAGCGGTCTTCACGCCATCTTCAGGGCTGTTGGTGGCCTGTGCGGCTGAAGCCTCATCCACATTTCCGGGAGCAATGGTGGCCGAGACTTCAGCCCCCTCCGCAGTCTCGCTCATAGCGCCTTCTTGGTCAGGGACCTTCGGAAGCAGCGGGTCCAGTAGAATCTCTTGGGAGAGCGCCGTCGGCGCCTGTGGGGAAGCCTCTGAAACCCCGGAGGACCCTTCAGCAGCAGTATACGTCTCCCCTTCCAGCGTCGTCGTCCCAGGGGTCTCCGATATTGGGACTCCGAACGGATGCGTCACGACCTCGTGGTGCTCAGATGCCGCCTTCCCGGACGCCAGAGAATCCTTCAAGCTCTCGAAGATCGCACGCGAGAGGTCCGGGTCGAAGTCCGTCTCGCCCTGCATGTCGCCCACACTTGCTTGCAACGCCGCCGCGAGATCTTGTGCCTCTTGGGGAGAGAGCTCTGAGTCTGTGGGCGCGCCGGCGTGCTTTTTGCGCGCCCGGATGATTTGGTTTCGATATACCAATGTCAACGTGTTGTCCACGGCGGCCACGTTGAGCGCTTCGACGGCGTGCGCCCAGGCCGCGGTGAGGTCGTTCAGACATTGAGGACTTCCTGAGTCTGAGCTGTAAGCAGTAGTGGTATTGGTGGCGGAAGTCGGATCGGAGCTTTCTACGCCACTTGCACCATCCGAGTTCGCCGCCGTAGAAGGAGCAAGCCCGGCTTGCATCAAGAAGCCTTCAGAGAACTTGCGTGTGGGATTGACTTTGACGCGTTTCCAGAAGGCGCTAAAGTCGAGGGGAGTTGTTGCCTCAAGACTCGGAACAGCGCTTGCCAGGAGGTTGGCTAGTAGACGATGGTAGAGCATGAGCTGTATGCGAGACGCAAACGCATCCTCATCGGGCGGCAAGGATGGCCGGGTCCGTGTCTTCGTGTCCGACAAATGCAGCGTGTACCGCGGAGGTTGCGTATGCGGTACATCCTGACCAGCAGCACTTTTACTCGGAGAGAAGAAGGCAGTAATTTCTGGCTGCTGGTCGGGCCGATCGTGTTTGGACTTCTTGCTCACAGACTTGGTTGGGGTGCGTGGAGCTGGGCGCTTGTTGGGGCTGCTCACGCTGGCTTTCCGACTTTCGCCTCTAGTCTGATCATCCAACTCAACAGCCTTGCGCTCAATTTCGTCCTACAGGGCGTCAGCACCGCGTCATGATACGGGATGATAGGCTGGCTGACAATGATACCAGTAACGACCTGATCTTGCGCTATCCCAAAGACTGGCATCTCTCTCTGCAGCGGCGGAATGAGCAACTGTCCACTGTAGGATACAGCTAAAGAGCACGCACACAGTATCCCACTTCCATCAAGGTTTGTAGAGAGGCGAGCATATTGATCAACCTGCGTTGAAAGATGCAACTTGAATATGTGCTGGTTTAAGAACGTTGCGAGGTGATACCTCAGACCCCATCGTTCTTCGGATGTGGTCACTACCACAGGGACAACTTCAGGTTGGACTTCTCGCTCGAGTACCTTGTGTACGGACTATTGACGGTCAGGGTCTAAGTCTCAACGTTCCCAGTAGCACTACCAACCTTTCCGCGCGTTGTCGTACGGTTGTTCTCAGCGGCGACAGACTGAACAATAGTGATGATTTTCCCTTCTTCGGTTACGAAAGAGGAAGGGCGATCTTCGAGTTTCTTATGACGTTGTTGACGCAGACCGTAATCGAACTGGACCTCACACCTACACGAGAACATATGAACAAGCGGTACCGTTGACTTCGCTGAGATGAACGGACCACGAGGGGCCTACAAGGTCGGTCACCGATAGAGCTCCCCTCCAGCTCCGGAATTGCTGGAATGGGCTACGCCTCCCTGGGCCCTTCACACGGCGAGAAGGGTCAGCGTTGGCAGCCCTTTCAAAGGTGATTTCAACACGAGGACCTCCGTTCCCGCGGCCTGTTCCGCTGTTGCCGCTGCCATTCTCTCTTCTTGATTCTCTATGCATTTCAGTCTGCTCGGGATCACTGGAAGGCGTGGAGGTGCTGGGTGTGTGTGCGCGAACAAGCGCGTCGATTTGCTCAAAATCCTCCGCTGTAAACTCGGAGAAGTCATACGAGTCGAACTCGTCGGACGTAGAAAGTTCCTGCTGGGTGGTTTGCGACTCTGGTGGAGGTGTTGCGGGAGTAGTTCCGCGAAGGGTGTACGCCGCGATGGCTGCAGCCTCAATGTCTACCAAGTCGTCGTGGTTGATAGGAGGATAGAATGCGTCGTATTCATCAGTGTCAGACATCTGCCGGGCGAAAGCAGGACAGTAAGCGGACGCCCTCGCAGATGTGAGCCTCGCAACTCACTCTCTGTACTCTACGACGACGACGATTGCGCGCAGACGTGCGAGCAGGGCAGCATCGCGGAGGGGGTGGTGGTAGGGACGGAGGGGAACACGGGCTGCTGCGCGCCAGAGGCCGCGCTTCTCAGAGAGGCAATCGGCGACCACGTGGGAGGCGGTGGACTCTTCCGCGCTGCAATCCTGACTACAGACTTCGCATCCCATCCCGACCACCATCCCCGTCCTCTTCCCTCCTCCTCCCGCCCTCTCGTGCCAGGCGGCTAGTCGCATGCGACGCCGGCGGCCAGCATGTACGAACCACAGCAGCCAAACGCGGGTGTGATCTACACTGCCGAACAGAACCAGGCGAACGTCGAGGAACAGTTCATCCAGACCTTCTTCTGCCGCGCCCTCTATGACTACCAGACGAACGACACCTCCTCTCTCTCTTTTCGCAGGGGCGACATTATAGAGGTTCTTACGCGTCTCGAGTCGGGCTGGTGGGATGGCCTCCTCAATGACGAGCGAGGGTGGTTTCCTTCGAACTACGTGACGATGATCTCGGACCAGGAGGCCGAAGCTGCACTCAACGTCGTCGAATATCCCACAAGCCAAGCATCTCTTCCAGACGACTCTGTGGTGGACATGGCCCAAACCATGTCGCAAGCTCTCTCCCAATCCGACTCCGACGGAGACTGGTTGAACGGCGGCGGTGATTACTCGCATCCAGCCACACGCACAGAAACCTATACCAACGGTTCCGTTCGCGCACCGGGCACCAAGCAGAGTGACTTTTGGGTGCCGCAGGTCTCGCAGGATGGCCGAGTATGTGGACTTGCAACAACATCGCCGCACATGTGCTTACCCTTGTCTAACAGATATTTTACGTCAACACCCAGACGGGGCAGCAATCTCGAGACCTCCCTCAAGAAGTGGATGAAGAGGCAGACCCTGAAGTTGCAGCCCTTTCACCTCATGCAACTTCTCGGGCTGGTTCAACTGCAGCGTTCGGGGTTGCTGCCGTCAACGGGTCTAGTCGAGATGGTGCCGGTTTCGGTATACCAAAGCGCACCAGGACGCCGGAACCATGGGCAAAACGTCTCGCGGACGATGGAATGTCATACTACTACGTGAACAAGCTCAACGGCCAGGTCTCATGGACGGTACCGGAAGCAAGCGCCGCCTTGGCCTACCACGACGAGGTGCAACTCCCAGAGACGGTGGCGAGAAGCTCCGCGATGGCGTCCGCATCTTCGATGCCGTACGTCAACGGGGCGAATGGACACGGCTCCTCCGACTCTGTAGGCCGACTGCGATCCGGATCCGCGGTTTCGCGCACGCGCGATCGCAGTGATAGCACAGCCGATCATCTCAGCATTCACTCTGACGATTCGGACGTCTATCCGGTCAGGCGGGACAGGTCAGAGTCGTCGGCGAGCGTGAGGAAGGCGAACGGCAACGGTTTGAATCGCCTGGAAGCCACGTCCAGCTCGTCTTCTCGTTCTCAGCCTCACTTCAACCCCGGCCTGGAGCTCACAGCCGCCGAGGAGTCCGCGAAAGCGCTCCAGGAGACCTTGGCTCCCCATCCCCCGAATCCGCCGCCGAACTGTCAAACCATGTCGGAGAGGCGATCACTAATCTGTTACGGTTCCTCAAGAGCACGGCGGGCCCGAGGAGACCAGACCAATACCGAGAGGTTGACCAGCTTGTCTTGAAGGTCGTGGCAGCAGTGCGCAACCTCCTCTACGTGACGGCCACCCCGAGCGGACATGTCCCTAGTCATCTCTATCCCCGAGATCCCCGCGACCCCAGGATAGCGACGTCTGGTCAGACACTTCAGGCACATCTGAAGGCCGCCCATCGTAAGGTTGCCGGAACACTGTCAAAGCTTGTGCTGTCAGCGCTAGCGATGCAGTACGACCCCAGTCTTTCCATCTCCGACAAACCCAATCGGATGGAAGCAGATGTCGCCGAGCTGGAGCGGGCGGTGGTTGCCTTCGTTGGAGAGGTGCAGTTCTTCCAGGAACAACACAACCTCTCAAATTCGCTATCGAGTTCGGGTACGAAGCGGCTCCACGGCGTTTTCTCTACCGCCAACATCGGTCTTGGGTTACCTGGCGCAGGGGTTGCTGCCGACTGGCGCGGTCTGGGCTACCTTGCCGCAGAGGATGGCGCGGACGTCCCCGAGCGGGTGCTCAACGACGACGTCGTCATAGAGTACAAGGGCAGCTTGAAGGCGCTGGAGGCACGGCTAGGCGCTTTGGTCATTTCTCTCAAGTATCTGGATAGCCACCCAGGTATGTGCGGTGCATCTCTATTATTTGGTTACGTAACTGACAGATCTACCCGGACACTTAGACCGCATCTCAGCAGAGGGACAGAGTGCCTCCGCGTACCTATCTTACCTGCTCACCACCCTTGGCTCGATCAACGTCGCCCAACACGTGGACGTGGATGGCATCCGGTCGGAGTCGGGCACGCCTTCGACGTCTACGCAGTACATGCAGACAGTCGAGAAGGCGCGGTCGCTCGTTCGGACACTCGAGGCTGCCACTCAGGCTCTCTATGACGACGGCATGGTGATCTTCATGGCTGTCCAGAGCCTCGCTCGTCCGGAGTTGCTGACTATGAAGGAACGCAACGGCCTACTCTCCACGATCGAGACCACCGCGCCCACCGTACGCTCGAACTGCATATTGGTCGCGCAGACACTCGAGGCACTCCTTGCAACGGGCCACGACCAGGCGGCTATCGGCCAGGGCGAGTACCGCAACTCCATCGAGTGGCGCACGTCCCGTATCAACATGACAGACGCGTCGATCACAGCCCTCACCTCCCGTCTGACGGAGGTAGCGGGCGGCGACGACGAGTTCGTCGACATGGAGCTCGCGTTCAGCCGTCCCGGTATGCGCACGCTCCCGGCGACTTCAGAAACCTCTGGCCCAGCGGCATCGTCCTCGACGCCGTACCGGAACGCCGCTCAGCCGTCTCAGTCGTCCCTGGATATGTCTGAGCGGTCGCGCTCGGATAGCCTTAGCGAGCCCGAGACACCGACGTGGTCATTAGCTCCGGAGTCCACGGTCGACGGCACCCTCGTTGACGGCAGGTCGTCGATTGACATGGGCCCTGATGACGACGCGGCGCCGTACCTCGACGAGGAAGAGCGTACGTGTACTTCATCACCTTTCCCTAGTTGTCGTACTCATCAACCTTCTATACACAGCGGCCATCATTGGCAAGTCTCCGCCGCGCGCGGGGGCGGGCAACAAGCTCATGAAGCTCCTCGGCCCGGAGACGCCCCAGGACTACATCAACCGGCTGAACGCAGACCAGAAGCCGTGGTACCTCCGGTCAAATTACGACCAATCCGAGATTCTCATCGACCCGGATGGAAGCGTGCGCGCCGGTACCGCGGCTGCGCTTGTCGAGCGGCTGACAGCGCATGAGCTTGGACGTATGTGCTTCTCTGCCTCTCACGGTGTGTGAGGGATGGTGCTGACGGCGACTGATTCGCATCGCACAGACACGGCGTTTAACAAGAACTTCCTGATGACGTTCAAGTCCTTCATGACGGTCGACGAGCTCTTCGAGCTGCTCACGAAGCGGTTCTGGATACAACCTCCGCCCGGGTTGAAGCCACAGGAGCTCGAAGAGTGGACCCGCTTGAAGCAGCAGATTGTGCGAGTGCGGTATGTCCACGATAAGTCCTATCGCATGTGGGATGCAATACTCACGAACACTGCTAGCGTCTTGAACACCTTCCGGACGATGGTTACGGATGATGATATCCTTGAGAAAGAGGATATGTACATCCTGGCACGCATGAAGGAGTTCGCGTCGAACGACGAGGTCGTCAGCTTCGCGGCTGCCAAGCAACTACTAATTCTCATCGAGCGAGCGGTGAGTTGTCCAGTCGTATGCACCGAATGTTCATATAGTTAACAGTCGTCGACAGCAACGAGGTGGTGATTCGACGATCAAGACGACAAACACCGTCCCGATCACGCCTCCCGCGCCGATATTGCCTAAGAGCAAGAAGATCAAGCTGCTCGACATCGAGCCCCTTGAGCTTGCGCGGCAGCTGACGCTCATGGAGGCCGCGCTGTACAAGAAGATCCGACCCATGGAGTGTCTTCAGCGCTCGCGAGAAGCTAAGCCGGGCAAGACGGCGGATAATATCACTACCATCATTCAATTGAGCAACAAGGTCAGTAGCTAGTCATAGTGGTTAAGAAAGCCCGTGCTTACATTGCCCTGTGATGTTCAGATTGCCAACTGGGTGGCGGAATCTGTACTTGCACGCGAGGATTCCCAGAAGCGCGCAAGAGTAGTGAAGCATTTCATCAACTTGGCCGACGTGAGTTATGCTGGAGTATTGTTCCACAACAAGATGCTCACTCAGCCTTTTAGCGATGTCGAGGGATGCAAAACTACTCCACGATGACGGCTGTGATATCCGGGCTGAATACCCCTCCGATTCGGCGGCTGAAGCGGACATGGGAGCAAGTGAACGCGAAGATCATGTCCCAGCTGAAGGTCTGCGAGTCGACTATCGATACCAACAAGAACTTCAATAATTACCGATCGCTTCTGGCAACGATCCAACCCCCTTGTGTTCCTTTCATCGGTATGCGTCACCCGTACTCTAGCGTTTCGGTATACAGTACCTAAGCATCGTTTCCAGGTGTCTACCTCACCACTCTTACCTTCATCAACGACGGTGCCGAAGACAAGCTCTCCGGCAACATGATCAACTTCCGCAAGCGGCAGAAGGCGGCGGAGGTCATCCAGGACATCAAGCGCTGGCAGGCGAAGCCGTACAACTTCCAGACCGTCGCGCCCGTGCTGGCGTTCCTCGAGGAGTCCTTCCAGCAGTACGTCGACGGCCAGGACTACGGCGACCAGTTCTGGAACCTCAGTCTCGAGCGGGAGCCGCGCGAGCGCGAGGACGAGAAGATGGCGCGGCTGCTGCAGGAGTCGGGTTTCTTGTAGAGGTGTACGTGCGTGGTGGGGTACGTGTGTGTGTCGTATGTGTCCCGGGCTACCCCGCGTGTCTTCTTCCAACCCCCTTGGTCCCCGTTTTCGCACCCGTTCCACTGTTCCCCTCGAGACCATATTCGTATCATGCTCTGTGTACTAGTGTTCTGCCGTTCGCACTTGACTTATACCGTCTACATGCTGTACTAGTAGTTACCACTACTCGCGGACTGGGATCATGCTGGATAACCACTAATCAAAGCGTGATACTGCTGCCTTGTTGCCAAGCGTTCTGTCTGCACGAGGGCCGAGTTTTATCGTTGTGGTACGGCGCACAGGTGTTGATTCAGACTTAGTTGGAAGGCCGATTCGTGAAGTACGTTGCACAAACCATCCGTCAGGGAGACATGTCAAGCGTGGGAACTTCGCTCACACTGGAACTTCAATGGGCTACCATCGCTGTGGCGCAAGTACTGCGTCGTGCCTTCGACCACAACCACCATCATCTGAAGCTGTGCCCCAGTAGCCAGCACCAGCCTTGCGCAGGCATGGAGGAAGAAGGCACCTTCTTCGAGAAAGAGCGCGATCGGCTCACCGCCGAGATCAGCAGCGTGAGTAGCCTTCATCCCTTCAACGCCACCTACATTTGGCTGAAACCACGCGTCGCGCAGGGCTTCGAGGAATTGCTGTCCTCGAGCAACGACCTGAACCGCAAGCTGGAGGACGTGCTGAGTATGAACCGGGAGTACGAGACTATCGCCGCGCTCTGGCAGAGCTTCCACGAGCTCATGCGCGGACACCACGACGAGGAGGGGGACGAGACCGCGGAGGCGGAGCCACACGGGCTGCCTGGCACAGGCGGGCACGTCCTCGCAGCATCGAAGTCTGGGGGCCCGGGTGCAGACCAAAAGCAGGGCTCACAGGACGCGTAGCTTGCCGCACACGAACGCTGCAATGCGGCCAGTTGGATGCGGAGCGAGTATATGTACTTATTCGGGTTTGTAATCACATCTCACATACGCGTAGTTCGACTGGGACACGGGTGGACGACAGCTAGGGCGGAGGGCGTGATGGAGTTGTCATTTGCGGGTTCTCGTGAACACAACAGGTATCCAAATACAGCGGGGGAGCGGACAAAGTGCACACAATGCGACAGAACAGGTAAAACGTAATAAGTATCGTGAAGGCGGGTCGTATCTCCTCTCGCTCGCTCTCTCAGATGTCGGCCCAGCTCGCCACCCAGGAGAAGCCGTTGAACTCGGCCTGGTCGCGCGCGGACAGTTGGGTATGCACCGGGGTGAGTGTCGGTTGCTCCTTCGTGAACTCTTCGTCGAAGTTGCTGGTATCGGCAGTCCCGTTCTGCACAGAATAGGTCAACAACGCGCTCTGGGTGGCAGAAAATACACGTACGATAGTGGGGAAGTAGGGGGGCGGAATGCGCTTGTGCAAGACATCGTCGAAGTTCACGTCCTTGAAGAACGGATGTCTCTTGATCTCCTCCGCGTCGCTCTTGCCGGCGCCGAGTCGTCGTGTGGGGTCGCGAGTGAGTAGCTAGAGCGGGGTAGGTCAGTATGGCTGCGATCTCTGAGGCAAATGTCAAACACTGACCTTTTGCAGGATTGAAACGGCGTCAC
Organism: Trametes polyzona; assembly: GCA_022606195.1. Taxonomy (NCBI): domain Eukaryota; kingdom Fungi; phylum Basidiomycota; class Agaricomycetes; order Polyporales; family Polyporaceae; genus Trametes; species Trametes polyzona. The sequence goes on along the minus strand of JABYQF010000009.1, from coordinate 716,699 downwards.
GTGGCATCGTGATGGGGTACAAAGGCTCGTCCTCGAGAATGGCGTCGAAGATTTCATCCTCGTCGTCGCCGCGGAACGGAGACTGGCCGAGCAACATCTCATACATCAACACGCCGAACGCCCACCAGTCAACGGCGCGTCCGTAGCGCTGCTCGAGCAGGATCTGGGTATAGGACGTGAGAACGAGCGACAGAGGGGCGGAGAGTAGCGACTCACCTCGGGAGCCATGAACTCGGGAGTACCACAGAATGTGCTCGTGGTCTGTCCGTACCACATCTCCTCTTTGCAAAGACCATAATCGGCCACCTTGACATGACCATCCAACGTCAACAGGATGTTGTCAAGCTTCAGGTCACTGTATATCGAACGCATGAATACCTCAAACATTATGCGACGGCGAACGAGCGCTAAATTCGGACTTACCGGTAGATGATGCCGTTCGCATGGAAGTACTCCAGAGCGAGCAGTACCTCGGACGCGTAGAACTTCGCTTGCCGGAGCGAGAACTGCTTCCTTTGGATGTGCAACATAAGGTCACCACCGCTGACGTACTCCATAACGAAGTACACGCGCGTCTCGGTCTGGAAGCACGAGTGCAGCCCGAGGAGGAACGGATGCCGCTCGCGCGCGGCGGCCAAGAACACCCGCTTTTCTGAGCGGGTACTGTGCGGGCGCGTTCAGCATCCTCGGAAGCGAAGGTGTGGTATGCACTCGACGTACCTCTCGACTTCGTCGTTGTCGATAATGAACTCCTTCTTGAGCACCTTGATGGCGTACAGGTTGTTCGTCTTCTTCTCCTCCGCGAGCATGACCTTACCGAAGTTACCCTTACCGAGCACAGCGAGGAAGTTGAAGTCGTCGAGCCCAACTTTCCGCTTCCGGGCAGGTGGCTGGCGTTGCTGCAGCTGCTGTGCCTCAGGAGGTACTGGAGGGAGGGATGCTTGACGGTCTCCAGGGGTCATGCGGGGAGCCATGCCCTGGGCGGGGCTGACAGGGAGCGTCGGTTGCTTCTGCGGAACCGGAGGGACGGCCTGAGAGATAGCGAGATATTAGAGCGCATACGCCGACAGAGAACAAGGGAGCATACCTGATACGCGTCCGGGGCCGGGGGGATCTCGTAACCAGATACCGGCGCCCCGGGGTATGGCTGCTGCTGAGGCTCGGCGGGGAATGGCGGGGCCACGCCAGGCCGTCCGGAAGGCGCGGGACGAGCGCCTGGTTGAGGGTACCCAGCTGGAGGCACCGGTTGCCCACCCATGCGCGAGTCTGGAGCCATCTCACGCCCTGGGCTCTGGGTTCGGTAGCCATAGCCTGGTGCTTGCTGCTGTGGAGGAACCTCGCCCAAACGCATGCGGTCCATCTGGTCAACAGGGACCTGCGCCTCGGGTGGTGGGAGCTGGGACGGGTAGGACTGGTGAGGGGATACCCGAGGCTGAGTGGGGCGGCGCTGCTGCTCTTTAATGGCACGCATGTCACGGAGTAGCTGGTTAGCCGTCTCCATAGACATACCGCAGAAGTCGGGCACCAGGTGGGCGCAGTTAGCGTGGCAGGTGATACCACACTCGGTGCACCGTCGAGCATTCTTGCGGCCGAGGGGGAGCATATAGCCACAGTGGCAGCACCAGTTGGCGCCAATGTTGTTGATGGGCTCGAAGCGGTGAGGAATGCGGTGGTTGATCTTCTCCTCGTCCTCCTGTATATATGTGACGGAGATAATGAGACGTGTATTAGACTCGGTGAGTGACTGCCACTTACGCCCGTATTCGACTTTGATATACACTTCGTGACGACCTTCTCGTAACACTTCTTATGGCAGGTGTATCGGCAGTCTTCGCACTGGTAGCCGACGGCATTGAGCAAGAACTCGTTGCAGAAGGCGCAAAGGATGATCTGGTAGAACTGCCGCTGCACGAACTTGTGGCCGTTCATCTCGTGCACCTCGTCCTTGCGTTTCCGGACGGCACCTTGACGTCCGAGACCGCCAGGGGCATCCAGCGGCCGCTTGCGGACGTTCTCCTTGACTGCGATGACGTTGAAGCCACAATATAACACGTCTGTCAAAAAAGTACTTACTGAAGTTCAAACGCAAGGCGAGAGCTCCTGCTGGCTCGACGGCAAACCACGCATCAATCCCTTCAGCTGTGACACCTCCAGGCATTCCAGGTATGGCACCAGCTACCGGGACGGGGGCGTTGTTGAACGAGATGGGGGAGTTCATGTCACTCATGCTGCTTGATTGTCCCGGGAATCCGCTTGCGTCCCCGTTCATAGCGCCTGCAGTGACCCAGCCGCCCTGCCCACTCTCCATGAGAACCTTCTGTCGCCTCTGCGCCTCGACTAGATCGTTTATTTTGATCCATAGCAGTCCGATGAGAGTCGGGTGCTGCTCGCTCGCCTGCTTGTCGTACACAGCGATTTCAACTTCGTTCGCCTTATCGATGGTGATCTCGAAGTCCTCCATCCAGCGGTCGGTCTTGGTCGGGTGGGAGCGCGCGCGCTGCGTACCCTCGACCCGGAACGAGACGTAGGTCTCTATCTGCTTGGACGCGGACCGGGACCTGAAAGTAGACACGATGGGCGCGTGGTCCAGCTCGCGCGCACCCTTGAGGGTAACCAGAAGCTTTCCGGACAACGGTTTTGACCGGAGGTTGTCCTTGCGCTCCCCGCCCACACCAGGTCCTGCAGGTCCTGAGGCTTCTTACAACAGAAGGCTAAGCACGGTCAATCTCCGCAGGCAGATGCATGACTCACCTTCATCGTCTTCCTCGACGTCGTCAAGGATATGTAGTGTTTTGTACCGCTTCAATGCAGATTGAAGCAGTTGGATCTTCCGCTCACTCTCCACGCGCTTGCTCTCCGCATCTGCTCTAGACTTCTTATCACCGTCCGCCTGATAGAGTTTGGCCATCTTGTCAATGCCTCGCTTGTACTGCATCTCGACCTGGAGTTTGTACTCGAGCTGGTGAAGCATGCGCGAGATCTTGGCGGTGGTGTGTGGCGTGTCGGCCTTGATGAGGTCGAGGTTCGTGTACGTCTTGGGCTTGGGGGCGCCATAGCCGTCGTCCACAGGCGGGCCGCCAGTGGGGTTGAGCTCAGGCGAACGTGGGCCGCGGTTCGCGAAGTCAGAGGCAGAGGAAGAGCCAGAATAGCGATTGGGCTCGCCAGGGCGGGCCATTCGGGGAGACTGAGGGAGGCCAGGCTGAGTCGAGCTGGTGCTGCTCGATCGGGAGTGATCGTCACGCTGCTGCATCATCTTGCGAGAATGCAGCTCGCGGAGGGTGTCCTCGAAGTAGGAGAGCGAACGCTCCGCCTCGCGGATCTTTGCGTCGTTCTTGCGCAGGACATCGGGGTTGCTGGTCGCCTGGCGGATGAGCTTGGATGCCTCGAGGAACTTGCGCTCAGTCTCGATGCGCTTGTAGACGTCCTGGATCTTCTGGTCCAGCTCGTGCGCCTGCGAACGGGTTGATACGCGCGCGTAAGCGGGGGAGGATGTGCAGGCGATGTGCGGGATGGGCCACTCACCATGGCGGTCGTGTTCGTGGTTGCCCGCGTTGGCGGGGTGCGTGGCTCGGTCTGCGGACCTGGTGGAAAGAGGAGGCAAGGATGGCTTTGGTGAGAGAGCCGCTCTCCGTCGATTCCGTCGAGGGGCGGTGATTGTGTGTATCTGCTTGGGTCACCGCCACCACAACCCATAACGGGCACGATAAGATGCTTATCGCCTCCCTTTTGCCCGACAACCCATTTCCCGTTTATCCTCCCGCGCCCGTCCCTTCCCCTCCTCACCCGTCCGACGCGTCTCTGTCGTCGTCCATGCCCTCCTTTGCCCTCTCGTCCGAGGTGCGCGACAGCACAGACGGTCTGCAGCTCGTCCTGCGCGCACGACACGTGTTCGTCGCCGGCTCTCCCTCGAAAGACGCGCATACAATCAAGGGCCGCCTTCCGGACGACGTGGACGTCATCCTCGAGTCGGACCTGGTCATCGCCGTCGCGGGCATGGCAAACCGCGCGCAAATCGATGCTTGTAAAGTTCAACACTCGGCGATAGCGAACCACCTACTGCACTACTTCCACATGGTGCGTACAGCCTCCGCTCCTCTTCTGCCCGCGTTCCGATGACCGTGTCGTACCACTTCTACCTGGGCAACAATCCTGGACGCGGCCAGAACGGCGAGCAACTCGGCGTACGTCCTGCGTCCAAGATCTTCGTCGACGAGTCCGACGGCGTCGCCAAGTGTGCGTATAATCACCATCGCCGTTTGTGCGCCGCGTCGACTAAACGCGCCTCTCTCGGACGCGTGCGTTGACGCGTTTGTCTCAGTCACCCTCGCTCCGACGCGCCCCATTCTCTCCTCCGGCTCAGCCTCCGCCGTGCGGCTCTCCGCGATCGAGCTCCTGTATATTACAAGGACGCCACCTCTCCCCGGGCCGCAGCGGCCACGGTCTCCCAACGCGCACATCCGTTCGTACCCTCCCGCCCGCTGAGCGCGCCCAGCACCGGTTCAGGAGCTCGTACTGAGCTTCCGCGGCATGCTACAGATGCCGACGCCGCTGCGGCTGCGGACCCCTTTACTCCCCACGCATTCCTCCCCCTCATCGCCGGGCTCGACCGCATCGTAGAGAAGTTTGCGGTGTACCACCTCGTGCGGTGCGTGGCACCGTACCCGCTTCCTATTCGGCTGTTTTGATTTTGAGTGGGCGGATAGGCGCTACCCGCTGATATTCGGACCATGGCGTCAGGTATGCCGCGTCGCATATACGCAGCTTCCGGCGGCATGTGACTAATCGAGCGGTCTTGTCCCCGGCTTGTGGATCAGCGGTACGATGTGGAGATCGCTGCGTCTCTCAAGCTCGCGCGTGCGGTGACGGATGTCATCGCTCGGTCCCCTCATTCCCAGTTCCGCAGGCAATCGCAGCGATTGCTAAAGGTGACGCTGCCGCGCGCAATTCGGTGCTGTATGCTCAACGTAAGTGGCGCGTTCGCAGAGGATACAGCAAGACTTGGACGCGTCCAACACAAAGTCCAAGAATGCATTACAAGGACTTGTGCAAGCCTCAAGAGCGGTGGACGATACGGTTTCGCAGCCTGTGTCAGACAGCGAAAGTGAGTTACACTCGAGCACAAATGATTTCGACATCTTGTGCCGCTCGATGGAGCGGCTATTCAAGTTCGGCATGAAGCCGATACGATACAAGGTATTTTATCGCATTTCTCGCCTTCAACAACGTCCCCGGCCAATCGCAACTCGCTGAAATGCTGCTTGTGGAACGCCGACGTTCCGTATGGATCGCGAGCAGAGCGTGTCGTCGTCGGCCATACACGGCGGCACAGCCAAAGCGAGCAAGGAGGACGAGTTTACGCTTTCGGCTTGCCGATCCGAGTCGCCCCCGGCGATCTTCCGCGGCGTCGAAGAAGATGGCGAGCGCACTGGGCTGTTGCCCGGGCTGGATCTCGACTTGGACCTGGATCTGGACGACGACGCTTGGGGCCGAGACGAGTTGAGTTTTGATGAGAACGCTGAGCCTGCGGACGACAGTCAAGAGCTCGAGCTCGGCGACGATTTGTTCTTCAGCAGTGACGAAGACGGCTTGGTCTCGGGCAACGCTGGTCTTGGGCTTGTCGACACGGAAGACGTAATGCCTGAGGTCGATATGGCGGATGACTTTGGAGACCTATGGACAAGCTCGCAGTCAACAATCGACGTGCGTCCTTCTCATATAGCGGTACTAGCCTAGGTGATCGACTGTGGTTGTGCAGGACGATGCTTTTGAGTGGGAAAACCGACCTCTAGGATTTGACCAGCCTACAGATTTCCGTGCAGTGCTCGCTTGCTCACGCCCCGCAAGCCCAGATATTACCTTCGCGGGGGATGACGATGACTATGACCTCTGGCTAGGTGACTGCGTAGCCTCTGAACCACGTATACGGCTCGACGACGATCTTTGTACTCAAGCTTCTGTGGCGCCGGCGTACTCCTTGGACGCGCTCGTCGACATCACCGGGCCGCGGCTTGACTGCTCGGGCTCTGAGCTTAACTTCCCTGACGAGGACGTGCTAGGCTGTAACTCTCGTGCTGGTCTGCCAGAAGACGCTCTAGGTCTAGAGGCTCTGCCTGCGTCACGCCTGCCCGTTCCCGCGGGGGACGATCTCCCGTACGGCACGGCCAGTTCTGGAGCGTCCTTCACCGGGTACTCCCTCGCTCTGAGCGCGCCACGCACGTCGATGCCGTCCGCCGAGTCGCCCGACGGGCCTGCAGGACGGTCACCTGACGGTGACGGGCCCTCGTTCTTGGCTCGTGCTCTTCTCTAGGCTCTTCTCTTCGCCCTGCCCTGATCCTGGTGCTACGGCGAGCCGGGGAAGCCCGCGTCGCGGGCTGCATTGTATGGCCGGTACGCTCGCCTCTGTTGCCGTGCGCGCGAGCCCATCGATGAACGGGCACATGAGGCGAAACGAGGTCGGCCTCGTTGCAGGGCACGCGTGGAAGACGATAAGGACTGGGTAGGAGGGTGTCGTGAAGACGTGGGCCGGCTCACTGGCGGGAGAGGGGGTGGCCTGAGCGTCGACATGCGCAAGGTCTGATAGGGAAGGCGAAGAAGGAGCCCGGGAGGCGATGGGCAGGGTGGTGAATAGGCGGAAGGGGTTTCGAGCGTGCTCTGTTTCCCATGGGCCGCCGATATGTCGGGTTGGTGTATATATACGAGGCCGCTGCGTCGAGGCTAAAGTGAACTCTGTGCGCCGCCAGGACGAGTGTCTGCCCAGGCACGTCTGAACGTACGACCCTCCCCGAGCCCACGACGGACAGGAGAGATCGCGAGCGCAAGCGCGCGCGGAGCTTACGTCACAGCCGGAGAGGATTGGAGTCCGCCGGTGCTGAGCTGAGCGGAGTGCGAAAGGTGAGGGTATGGCGGGGCGGGGCGGGTGATTGGGGTGGCTCAGCCATTCGCATTTGTGTGTTTCGCCGTTCTGACTGAACTCGTTGCTCGTTGTTCGCCGCCGCTTCTTCAAGCCCAAGGCTTCTGCCCGTCGCCCACCCGTGCTCGACAGAGCGTCCTCCGTCTCCTTCCCCTGCTCGCACATCGCCCTCCATCCGATCCGCCATGCTGCCCGCCAAGCGCAACAAGGTCGACCTCAGCGTGCGTCCACTCCTCATACCCCTGCGCAGCAGCAGCGCGAGCTCACGACGGACCCGTCTTGCAGAAACTCACGGAGGAGGAGCAGAAGCTCTTCCGCCTCTACGGCAAGCTCCCCACGCACAAGAATGTGCTCACGAAGATGCAGAAGGTGCGCCGCCCGCCCCTCACGCGCGCCCCGCGGCGTACCACCCGGACATGCGTATCTGATGCTCTTGCTTTTCTTTGGTGTGGGCTCGCGCGTGAATAGGAACGGAAGTACTTTGATTCTGGGGACTACGCCCTGAGCAAGGCCGGCAAGGCGCCGCAGAACACCGTCGGCACCGCCATCCCCAGTCCCGAGAAGTACGTCGTCGCGCTCCCCTCTGTTTGTGGTTTCCGAACGAACTGATGCTCATCCGGATACTCGTGCAGCATCCCTCACGCCACCTCCCCTCCGGTGCACCAGACGCTGTCGGTGTCGCCCACGAACTCGACCATGAACTCCCTGCCGGCAAAGGAGAGCCCGCTCGCGGAGGCCAAGCCAGCGGAGGAGGACGAGGCTGCCGCCGCACACGCGGACGCGGAGGTGAAGGAGTCGGCCTAACCGTCCCCCGCGGCAGGCGCCTGCGGCAGTGCGCGCGCGCACCTCTCGCGGCCACCGTCCGCGTCATTGGTCATCGTCGTCATCGTCCTCCGCATTACCATCCCGATCCCCCGCGCGCGCCATGGCAACTGCGTCCCACTGTATTATCTGTGTCGTCGTTGAGGCGGGGGTAGCGACTATCGCTCGGTTGTGTACCTGGTATCCGTCGACTCTCCACCGCCCCAACCGTCCTGCGTCCAATGACCGAGGCACCTGACTTGACGTGCGTCCCTCCTCCGCCTTCTTCCTCAGCTCCCGGCTCTCGTCCTTCCATTCGCCCCCCGCTCTCTCTCTTCAATATCTGCCACCTTTCCGACTCTAATGCCTGCAACGCCAATCCAACTCCCCCGGACCCGCTACCCGGACCCCGTGTCCATATCCATTGTATTGCATCCCCATCCCCCTCCCCTCCAAACTGTCATCGACATCCTCCATCCTCCCCGTATCACCCGCCCACGATCGGCGTCCCCACCCGCCTCTATTTGTCTATCTACCTGCTGTACTGGAGCATATACACTACTTGCACACGGATCGCCCGAGCTAGCTCTGACTGCGGCGCGGAGCCCGATTCTCGGCCGGCGGCGCGGCGTGGCGCGGTACGTATGTCCATCATGCGCGGACGGGGGAGATCGTGTGTGGAGATCCTCTGCAGCAGCAAACGCCTTCGAATTCCCTGCCCTTCGCATAGTCTTTGGCACACTTCACGTCCTGTTGCTCCGCAGAATTCACTCCAGTTCACGAGGTGGACTGTCCTCGGGATGTGTATGTTGGCGGAATTGTGGGGTTGCGCCACATCGTAAACCGTACATATGCACGCCACTTGAATAATTATCAACGTACTCGTATCCGTATGCGTGACGTGGAGACGTGTATGGCGCAGTAGAACCAGCCATACACGGCGAGCTACCTGCAGTAATCGATTTGTAGCGGTGACGGGGGCCACGATGTGGAGCATATGTAACACTGCTTTAAAGGCCGGTAGAATCAGCTATACACGGCGGCTCATCCAATAGATCCAACAACATATGTAACAGCGATGAAGCCAAGGCCATCATCGGGAGCCATTCGTACACCACAGCTCGCTTGCTCCGTAACAGTCAGACATGTGCGTATGCGTAGCGAGGAATAGATTGCATTGCACGACGAGTAAAGAGAGATCTAGGTTGGATGATATCGTACTACTACAAGAACCACAGTACTACCCGAAGACGTGAGTAAAAGAGCCTATATCGTACAGTACTATCGTGGGGAGGTGGGGAGGAACGAGCGGGACAGCGAGGTCAGAGAGTGTCAGAGAAAGGCAGTATGGGGAAGGATGCCGGGGGTGGTCAGAAGATCAGCAGATCTGGAGAGCGAGGGACAACGACAACGCGAGGGGAGCTCGGAGACGTGCGAGAGGAGGAAAGGAAGGAGGAAGGAGATCCAGCGAGGTACTGCTTAGCGAGAGGCCCAGTATGACACCACCCACCCCGGAGAGAGAGAGAGAGAGAGAGAGAGAGAGAGAGAGAGAGAGAGAGAGAGAGAGAGAGAGAGGAGAGAGAGAGAGAGAGAGACGGAAAGAGGGAGAGACTAGCTACTACGTACTACTTATCCTGTACAGTACCCGTACCATACGACCGTCTATCAGTATCCTGGAGAATAAGATTACGGAATATACGCGTGCGGCGCGCACCGACGACCGACGACCGACCTGGGTCAGTGCGAGCTGTGCGCGAGCGCGCCCGGGTTGATGAACCGCGCAAAGCTCGGCGAGTCGTACTCGAACAGGTCCGACTCCGTGTCCGAGTCCGACTCGTCCTCGGAGCCCTCCTCGTACATGGGCGACAGGGCGCCCAAAGGGCCGTGTCCGAGTCCCCCGCCGTGCCCGTTGGTGTGCCCATGGCCCTCCACGCCGCCGTTCACGTTGAACACGTCCACGAACGGCGTCGGGGGCACGTCCCTGTCCGCGCCCTCCGTGGACTTGGCCAGGATCGCAGCGACGCGCGCCTCGAGTTGGCGTTGGGGTACCCCACCGATCCCGTTCGCAGGAGGGGTTCCCGGGCCGGAGCCGGCGGTGTCCGAGGATGGGTCTTCCTGGAAGAAGCTGCTGAGCTCGTGCAAGTTTTGCACCATGTCCCCCAGGTCGTCCTCGTCTCCATGCCTATCCGCGTGCCCGTGCCTGCCATCATGGTCGTGGTGCGCAAGGGGGCCGCGGCCGAGTGCATGCGCGAGCGCGAGCTCGTCGTCTGGCTGGAAGTCGATCCGGGACGGGCGGAGCGTGCCCTTGCCGAGGTCGAAGACGGCGACGACGTTCGCGCGGCACGTCTCGCGGTGCACCGCAGGGCGGGGAATGCACCACCCGGACGGTTCGGGGATGCCGAAGACGTCCGCGACGGACTCGACGTCGCGCGCGCTCGGGCGGAGGTGGTGGTGGAGGCTCATGCGCAGGACGTGCTTCGCGGCGGGCCCGCCGGAGATCTGCATCGGCTCGTCGAGCACGTCGAGCGCCTGCGCGGCGAGGTCGGTCTCGAGCAGGCGGAGGAGCGGCATGAGCAGCTCAGACCCGAGCAGGTCGACCTGGCTCTTCGTCTCGCGCTGCTGGAAGAGCACCTTGAGAATCTGCATCGTGGACACGCGGAGCCACCGCTCGCTGTTGAGCACGAGGCCCATGAGGAGCGTGATGACCTGCGTCCAGTGGTCGACGCCGTAGTGCTCGCGGAGGCTCGCGACGGACTGCCGCAGGAAGTCGTCGCGCGTCCGGAAGCGGCCCTTGGCGAAGGACGTCATGATGCGTTCGATGCTTGGGCGTTCTTCCTCCTCGGCCAGCCGGCTGATGTTCAGCGCGAACTCCTGCAGCGCCTCGTCCTTGCGGTCCTCGCTCATTGCGTGCAGGCACCACGGCAACGAAAGCGTGTATAGGTCTCTCACGCGATCCCTTGAAGCGTCGATGAGCCGTGGGTCGTCGATCCTCGCGAGCCGCTGCAGGAGCTTCAACGTAAGGCCGGAGGTTACAGAAGAACGTAAGCCGGTCAGCAGACTCGACTGGAGCGTGCTCGAGCCAGTCCAGTTCGTCGGCATGTAGGTGAAGAGAAGGTCCGCCGTGTCCGGGTCGTTGAGGTCAATCCTCGTGAGCACGGCGTCGAGCAGCTGCAGCGTGTGGAGGAACTCGGTCTCGACCGTCGTCGACAAGCAGGCGACGGCGCACCAGAAGAGCTGAGGAAGTTGGGAGAACTCGAGGTCGCTTGAGGACGCGAGAGCGGTCAAGGTGGACATGATCTCGACGTTGAAGCTCTGAATGGCCAGGTCCTCGTCAGCGATGGTGTTGGCCAGACGCCCGAGCAGCATGCCAACGTGCGTGGGTCCAATGCGAGGCGTTAGGGCGCGATAGAGCTGAAGAGAGCGGAAGGCGACTGGGCGGATAGAACAGGCGGTACCCCAATTCAACGCAAGGGTGCCCCACTGTTCAGAAAGTTTGGGGTGCAGTGGTTCGACGAGGTTGAGCACGGCGTTGCCGAACCACCTCATCTTCGCCTCCACGTCGGCGCCACTCTCATCCTCCTTCCATATCCGCGCCTCTACCTCCTTTTCAAGATCCTGGATCGCCGCCTTCAGCTCGGGTCGGGACCGGTACAATGACCGGTCAGGGAGTTCGTCATATCCGGTGAGGCAGGAACGCAGGAGTTGGAAGAGCATGTGCCGAGAGCGCTGTTGCACGAACGGCTGTCGGTGGTCTAGATGCATGAAGAGTGCGTGGAAGAGGACGGGGAGCTGGTCCTGAAATTCCCAATACCGCTCGAGCGCCGTCTCCGAAAGGAAGAGGAGCGCGAACTGAGCGACACCCAGCGACAGTCGGGGCTTCTCTGAGAAGAGGATGTCCAGATCCGACCAGAGCTCTAGATCCTCGTTGTTCGGATGGGCCAGCTTATGCTCTATACTGGGCAGCATCCGGGCGGGCTCCACGACGCTGCAGAGCTCCTCCACAATCTGCCGACCGATGACGCTTTGGGAAAGGCACGCGACGATCTTGGCAGCGCAGCCGATGAAGACCGTGCTGCCGACCTTGTGCGACTGCTCGAGGAGGAAGCGAATGACAGCGTGGCCGTTGGATTGGTTCGGCGTGTCCACCAGCCGGGTCCACAGTACGAGGACCTGTTCGGCATAAGACTCGGCATATCGCAAAGTGAGCGCCATCAGGTGGTAGATCGTCAACCGTCCTTCGCTGGAAAGCCCCGACCGGTCCCGGTTCATGAGATTGATATTGGGCACCCAGTACTCGAGGCTCTGGAGGAGCAGCAGGACGCCACGCTCGGATCGGTTGTCGAAGACTCTCGGGAGCCAGTCCGCCAGCTGCGCCAAGACCTTGATGGCATGATCAGGATGTTCGCCTGCGAGCACGCCGGATATAAGCCGATGAGCATGGAGGTATGTGCTAGGAGCAGAGCTTCCGACGGCGGCTTCGTACTGGGATAGAGTGATGAGCCCATTGGATTGCTCGTGTACTATTTCGAGCATGTTGAAGGCCTGGCGTCGGATCTCGAGGAGCGGGTGGCAGAGGTTGGAAAGTCCGAGGCAGACAATCTGAGCAAAGCTGAAAGCAGTCGCGGCGCCACTGCAAATGGCATCCGCTACAACCCCGAAGAATCGTGCGTTGCTAGTATCAAGCTCCCGGGACGTCACGAACGCTCGCCGTAGACATTCGTCGAGGAAGCCGGGGCTACACCGACTGTAGCTGAGCAATGAGCGCAGCGCTTTCCTAGAAGCAGGATGTCAATATCCACTTGTGCGTGTTCAGTTTGAGACACTGACTTTCCAGCAGCCTGGACGGGTTCATGGAATGAAGCCAGGATGGCCGTCAGTCGGTCCAGGGTAGGTCCGACCTGAAGTGGTCGCAAGTCGAGGACCTGACGATCGGTGGGAGAGTTCGACTCGATGTCGGGAGGGAAGAAGGCTTTTTGCTGTGTGAAGAATGGTGAGCCAACGCATAGTACGTCGATGCAGTAGCGTTACTTACGCAGAGGGCAGCCATGGCTCCGATCGCTGCGTGCGACAACGCCCGTGTCTCCGTTTGGAAGACCTTGATGATCTCTGCTTGGCTCGTGGGATCGTTGTACGACTTGGCCGCCATGGTCTGCATGTACACCAATCGTTTCTTCACGTCTTCGGACTGCTTTCCGAGCTGGCACCACTCCTCGCACATAGTGTACAGTGCCAAGTGCAGATTGTGGGGGATGAAACGGTCTGAGTCTTTGAGGGTAGCCAATGCGTCGAAGAGCCGTTCGATCGTGCCGCAGAAGTACCGGCGGAGACGTTGCATCGAGAACCGGTCGCGGTTGTCAGGAGAGATGAGGAACGTCTGAGTGTTCCGAACGTATTTCAGAACGTATGTCAGCGCCGCCTGTCTTCCGGTAGACCGTTGATCTTGCAGCGAATGTGCGGTCAGGAAGTAGATGCGGGCGACCGCAGTGTGGAAGCGCTCCTGGCGGCGAGCGCGGCCAATCATGGGCGTCGCGGCGGCGCCCTTCATCCGGGGATCATCATAGTGTTGGCGTGCTTGCAACTTGCTCAGATCCTCCAGAAGCTGGGAGTACCCGCTCGCAGGGAAAGAACTGATACACGAGACAGCGAGGTCGCGGAAGATGGTATGATCCGAGTCGAGGAATCGGCTCAACGCCCAGAACAAGTCGTGTGTTGTTTGCATCTGATCTGTGCTGAAGTCCGTGTCCGAGCGGGCACGAGAGTGATCCCGTATCCCACCAAGCGCAGACCTCGAGTCAGAGACGAGCGCAGTGGCACATATGAGCTTGAGCCAGGAATGCCATTGGCTGATCGCATCCCTATTCTCCGCAACCAGACGGGCTCCGTCTCGGTCTCCAGATGAACCCGTACGTTGTGGCAGGTTTGCCGGGAGCCGCGTATTCACGCCGGAGAGCTGCTGCATGGTCTGCGTCCCTCGCGCTGCGGCCGCCACGAGCTTGTCCCGAAGTGCGGTGCCGATGGACGGGGCCTGCTCTATGTACGTTTGGACGTACGAAGCGAAGACATGTCGCCAGAGAAGCCGGTCGACTGGGTGCTCGCTATCTGCAAGCCGAACTAGCTTGTCGGAACGGGTAGATTGTCGCCACTGCCCTAGCCTGGTTTGCTCGTCTGGCTCCAGTACATCGTCAAGGCCGCGGAAGAAAGTGTTCACACTCCTTTCGTCAAACATCCCGTGAACAAAGGCGAAGAGTTCGTGAGGGTTGATCGAGGCAGGGGTAGACGGTTCAGGGCTCATGTGCTCCATCAAAACCTTCAGAAGACGGATGGCCTTCACGCCCACTGCGTACGCCGATGGCTTCCGGTGCGCGAGTAGGAACAGGGCACCAGTCTCAATCTCCTCCACCCGTGCAGCGATATTCTCGGCCTCCTCGGTCGACCATGATTGGATCGGTTTCTGCATAGCATCGTGGATCCACCGGTCAACGAAGCTGATCCAAAGGTTGAGGAGACGTGCGCATTCGATGGGCAGCCGTATCCCATAACCCTCTTGAGCGATCGATGAGGTACTGAACAGGAACGCGGAGAAGCGAGAGACGAGGGCAGAGGAGTGGGTGGAATCCGCCATGAAACGCTGAAGAGCAAGGGTCGCGGCCTCCCCGACGGCGGGCTCAATGTGTATGACTCCTCGGATGAGCATATCGAAGGCGTCGTCCGGGGAGAGCGACGAATGAAGACATCGGGGCCATGACTGGTAGATAACCTGCAGCACGTTGATCTGAGGGGAGTACTGTTCCGAGTACGCCACAGAACCCTCTGGGTGGTGACGGATGATGTAGTTGTTCGTCTCCTCGTACGCAGGTCCGAGGCGGGACGTAGACCATTGCTCGTCTAGTACGGACCACTTGCCGATCGACTGATAGCAAGCCCTAGCAACGACCGCGAGGCAGGAGTTAGCCCGGTCCAAGAAGTCCATCCAGTTCGTCTTCGATGCGATAGACGCTGGTAGAGTAGCAGACGAAGAAAGATAGTCTTCCCAGGGCGGTATACTCGTGAAGTCAGTACTCGAGGGCCAGGATGGGATCGGCTCTTCCCGTTCAATGAGATGCAAGGTAAGGAGTATGGCCTGCGTCGCGATAGTCATTCGCTCGGGGGCAAGGGCGTGCGTGATCTGCGAGGACTGAGCGTTTATATTGCGCTCCTGCAGGAGGTCGAGGCAGAGCTCGCTGCCAAAGTCAAAGTGACGTGAGAGAGCGAAGTGAACCATGTAAATGAACGGCTGGAGATGATCCTCTTGTGGAACGACCGCGAGCCGGTTAGGAGGGAAGAAGTGCTTGAAAACGCCGTCGAGCTTCGTGTGGGCGGTTGATGCTGGCTCGTGGCAGCGGTACAAGTAGGTCCATAGCAAGCGCATCATCCCGTTCAGGACCGTCATTCGATGGACCTTTTCCTGTGCAAAGGCGTCATTGAACTGTACGTTATCACTGAAGACGTGCTCCTTACCTTCAGCTTACCAAGTCCCGCCTCGAAACAGGCCTGCCAGTTGCGCAAGAAGTATTCGTTGGGCGCGACGCAAAGCGCGGTAACCGCGAGGGGATAGGCCACTTGCCAATACCGAGGTTTGGCAGTCATGTCTCTCGCCTTCGGATAGATCACCTCGATGGCCTTCGCCCATTCTGGATGGTTGACTTCGGCCTGGGCCGTCTGCACACGGGGGCGATGAGAAGGGAAGCGACCTACCCGAACCTCTGGACCTACCTTGCCAATGGGATGCAACAGCTGAACAAGCGTCTCCGCAAATATCGTCTTCAGACGGTTCCCGTGCGCATTATCGAAGGACTTGGACAACGAGGCGAGAAACTCGGCGCCTTCCTCGAAGCGCTCAGGAGGCCACACCTAGAGCAATATTCGCGCATTGTTCATATGGAATTGAGGGGTATACACCAACCTTGATATGAATGTGTCTCAAACCCTTCACGAGGTTCTCGAAACGCATGTCCGCGTCCTTCGCTACCTGGCCGGCGGCAATGGGCCCCAGTTCCGTGAGGAACCTATCCGTAACGCTCTCGAAGCTACTCCCCGTGAGAATCCACCGTCAGTATAAGGCAACTGGCGATCACGCACCGTATGTCAGCAAGGTGTCCCAATAGTGCAGCGTGGAGTTCTGCGACAGCCCGGTAGTTGGCAGACTGCATCGTCAATTTCGGATCGTGCCGCTTGAACTGCTCGAACGTGAGTTCTTCCAAGTTGTGGCCTACCGCCTCCGGTAAACCGTCCTTGGAGATGGACTTTGCCACAGCGATGAGCGTGCGCGACATGATGTAGATCGATGCCAACCACTTGCGCTCGTTCAGTGTTTGGGGCACGTCGGGCATTCGCAGCGAACGTGATGCCGATGGCGATTGCGAGAGGTGATGGCGGAGCAGGTCCTGGCTGGCCGGGTCACTCTGGCTCTTCCTCCAGCGCATGACGGAGTCTACGACAGGCTTCGCGTGTCGTTGCGCGACTTTGCCTAAGGAGGACAGCATGTCGTCGAACTTCTCGTCCACTCCCGGGCCCATGTAGTCCTCGAGATGAGGTTCACGGTCCTGCGGAGGCGGTCAGCATACCGATCCCTCCAGCACCCGAACAACATACCAGGGGTAGGCGGAGAAACTCGTCGATATGCGCCTCGGCAGAGGCAGCAAAGCGGAGGAAGATCGCGTGCAGCGCGTAGTCCGAGGGCGTCTTAGGGTCCGGCGCAACCCTGTCCTCGACATCCGAGAACGACCCTGCGTCGTCTCCATGGCCCCCGAAGGCGTTCGGCATAGGCGGGACGGGTGGCGGTGAAGACGAGAACGGGTAGTGCCCGTGTCCATGGTCGCTGCCGTTATCCGAGTTGTAGAATATCGAGCCCGAGTGAGAGTGCTGCGACCGGGCATAGTCTTTCGACTTCGGCGTCTTGGCCCGCCCATCTCCGCCGCCCGGGGTCGCGGGCCTGAAGTGTGGTGGGCTGGCGTTCATGGTCGCTTGGCGAGAAGGCGCGGGGGTCACTTGGGCGAGCGACGACGTCGAGCGGTTGAACGGGTTCTTCAGGGCGGCGGGGTACGCCTGCAGGTCGAGCGGAGGTAGCGGCGGAGGCACATCCGTGCTCTTCGTGCTCTTGAACGCGTTGCGCAAAGACGCAAAGGATGACTTCTTGGTAAACGGCGAGCTGCTCGTCGTTGCGACGGATGACTGTGTAGAGTGTGTGAACGGTGCCGCCTTGGACGCTTTGCGCCCTGTCCCGCCGCCACCGCTGCTGTATGGCGCGGAGAACCCAGAATCCTGGGATGCAACAGAGTCTCCGCGCGCGTGGAAGTACGAACCGCCCGGCCGCTCGTTCATTGCTTGGGGCGTGAGGATCGTGGGGGACTCAAGGCCCGAGCTGGTGCCCGCGTTGCCCCATATGCTGGTCTGTCCTGCTGCCCGCCCAAAGAATGGGCCGGAGCGGAATGTGTCGTCATCGTCGTTAAAGTCTGGACATGATCGCCACCACAGAAATATCAAGTGAATTAAATGAAGAGGTTGGGAGTACGGCATGGTCAGACGGTTGCGCAGGAAATGTGTTTAGCAGACGTACCAGGTATTGTGATCTGCATCCCGTCCGAACCCATGGTTGGTTACTCTGCACCGTGCGCTGGAAACGACGTCAACACCGGGGAAAGCAGGGGGAAATGAGGGTGCGGCGCAGAGCCTCCGGCGGCGAGATATACCAGACCAGCAGGGGGATCGAGGAGAACGTCGACAAGCTCGCGAACACTGGACGCGCCGGAGCCTGTGTCCCCGCAACGCGCTAGACGCCCATGTTACTGTACCAATATCCGCGCCTCGTCTCGGCAACTGCTTTGTGGCGGCGGACGCTGACACTCTCCGCGCATTCGCGTCGACGGCTCGCTCAGTCATCAATGCATCACCCGCACTGTGCACCGGAATGCTTGGAAGAGTCCAGACGAACAGTAACATGCGTTGCGACAACATCCGATTGGTAGGGATACAAAAGCAGAAGAGGGGGTAGTATACAAATGCCTCTATGTGGAATACAGGAGCAATCTACTGTGCGTGTGTGCCGTTCACACCGTTCACGCCGTTGGCCTTCGCCTCGGCGCTGGGAGCACCGGCGCGCTTTTGAACGAGGGCTCTCCTGCCGCGGACACCCTCCCGGAGCCTCTCCAGGACAGGAACGGTCTGTTCCCAAGAGATGCATGCGTCTATGGGTTACCATTAGCCATGTCATCCTGCGAGCATACCTGGGAACCATGTACTGACCTGTCACGGACTGGCCGTACTTCAGCCCGGCGGGACCGGAGACGGGGATGTCCTGGCGGCCCTCAACAAGGTTGGACTCGATCATGACACCCATAATCATCGATGAAGTGTCTCCGGACTCGAGCTGCCGCGCCTGTAAGAGAGTAATGTCCGATCAGCGCTCCGTCCAACCTTCTGGCCGAGGAAGTGCGACATACGATGTCCTCGGCAACTTCGATCTGTTTGGCATGCTGCTTCGAGCTGTTACCGTGGCTGCAGTCGATCTTCGCGGACGTGTATTAGCATGTACGGCGGTGGCCTATCTGTCAATTGGACGACATACCATGATCTTCTGCGCGAAGCCAGCCTTCGCCAATTTTTCGCCACACGAACGGACGAATTCCGCGGCGAAGTTAGGGCCGCTCGTTCCGCCGCGGAGGATAACGTGGACATCGGGGTTACCCTGGAAGACATATCAGCACCTCCCACGGCATGTGGCACGAACGTGTCAATTACCTCCGTCTCGACGATACTGCTCAGGCCGCCCTTGCCCACGGAGAGGAAAACGTGCGGGCGGCTGGCAGCCCTGCAGGCGTCGATAGCGATACCGACCGTACCATCGGTGGAGTTCTTGAAGCCCGTGGGCATCGACAGTGCAGAGGTAAGCTCACGGTGCACTTGGGACTCCGTTGTGCGTGCGCCGATGGCTCCCCAGGAAACGAGGTCGGCGGTGTACTGCGGGGTAATGGTGTCGAGGAACTCGCAGCCCGCGGGGAGACCCATTTTCGCGATGTCGAGGAGGAGCGTGCGCGCGAGACGAAGGCCCTTGTTGATCTGGAAGCTGCCGTTCATCTCGGGATCGTTGATGAGGCCCTTCCAGCCGACGGTGGTACGGGGCTTCTCGAAGTAGACACGCATGATGATGTGCAGGTCATCCTTCGCGGTCTCCGCGTAGTCACGGAGACGGCGGGCGTACTCCAGCGCGGACTCAACATTGTGCACAGAGCAGGGACTGTCCACGTATGCGTGTGAGTGGACGCACGGCGGGTCACACCGTCTGACTTACCCCACAACTACAACCAAACGGTCGTCCCGCGAGTGCAGGATGTTTTCTGTCGCCCGACGGCCCTCGAGAACGGTTTCCGCAGCGGCGAGGGTCCTACGCATCGCAGTCGATATGAGCGTCCGTCCGCAATCTAATTCGTTGACCGACGTACAACGGGAGGTCCTCCTGGAGGATAGCAGGAGGGATGAGGGGCCTGGTGGCCTTCACACGGCGATCGTCGAGCTGGACGAGAGCATCCCTAACGGTAATAGACATGTTCGACACTGGATAGACGATGAAGTCGATGGAGCGCGAGGGCGGCGCGGTCGGTGAGAACGGCGGGAAAGGAGGGGGAGGTAAGGCACATTGCACTGGCGGGCAGTGGGTTTATATAACTCACTCTCGGGCAAAAGCAATCGAGCGCTGATGGAATGTGTGCGCTGTTGTTGGACAGGCCGGTCGCGAGCCGATTTTTGGGGCGAGAACGAGAGGGGAAGAGGGAGGAAACTTTGGGAGTCTGCAGAGACCGGCGATGAGGTCGGATTCGAGTCAGGCTAGGCGCCCATGAACGCAGACTCCGATCGCTCGCGCGGACTTTGCCGGCGCACGTGGCTGGCACCTCCCAAATTGTCGGAGCAGCGTGGGCGTGTCGCCGTCTGGTCGCTGCTCACTGCTCTGCTCTCGTCGGTCTCGCTGTCGTCCTCACCCGGTCCACAAGCTTCCTCTCGCTCTCCCCAGTATCCTCTATCCTTGCCATGGACTTCTCACAGATGAGCTCGGCCGAGCAGGCCCACATGACACGTGTCATTGAGCGCAAGCAGGTGCGTGGGTTAGCTCGTTTCGATGCTCCAATACTGACTGGCGGCCTAGATGCAAGACTTCATGCGCATGTACTCGGGTCTCGTTGAGCGGTGCTTCAACTCGTGCTGTAACGACTTCACGAGCAAGGCGCTCTCATCAAAAGAGGTACGCTTCCTTGTCTCCTACCCGAATCCTGGACCACATACCAACGAGGCGACCACAGGAGCAATGTGTTCTCAACTGCACGGACAAGTTCCTGAAGCACTCAGAACGAGTCGGCGCGCGGTTCGCGGAGCATAATGCCGGTACGTCACACGTCTAACGTGCCCATCTCCTCTGATAGCTCACCGTCTTCTCTCCAGAGATGATGAGCGGCGGCGCTATGAACAAGTAGCGCGTCCCCATTCGGCATGCTCACGACTTCCCCACTGTACCGTACATTTTCTCATGCTCCAGCGTATAATGTCGTCATATAATCACATCAACCCCTCACAACGGTCATATCCATGGTGTGCGTGGCAAATACGTTCGCAGGTGAGACGCTACCTCCGTGACAGCATCCCCGGTGAGGTTGCGCCGTGGGCAGCAGTGCGGCCAGTTCCTTCCTTCCTCCGATTGGGCCCGGATCCATCATTCAAGCATGACGCTTTCCCCTCTACCAGGGCACGTTCGTGAAGATATTACATCGACAGTAAGTTAGACCGGATTGTACTTGTACATGAAGCGGCGCAACAAGGTTCACGACATCTGACAGGTCGGTGCCGGGCGTCGAGTTTAGGCCTCCACAGCCTCAGCAGCCTTCCCAAGTTCCCCCAGGGTCGGGCCCTCCGGAGCCGCCGTAGTCGTCGGGGCGGGGGCAGCAGAGTCGGCGGGAGCTCCTCCAGCCGGAGCTGGCGTCTCAGCAGCCTTCTTCTCCTCTGCCTCGAGCTTGTCCAACCACTTTGTGACGAACTTGACATGAGCGTTGTAGTTGAGGGTTGTGTCGAGGACGTCCCTGCGCCAAGATAAGTCAGCGTCTGTGAAGTGCCAAGGAGAAACAGTGCGCGAACTGACCTCACAACGCCTTTGGAGTCGATAAGGAACGTCACCCGTGCGGTTTCGGCGAGACCAAGGAGGCCCTTGCCGACATGGTAAGCCTTGCGCGCCTCGCCCTTTGCATCGCTCAAGACCGGGTACTGCAATCCCCGAATGGGTTCGGGTCAGACACCCACAACCTTGTATAGTCCTGCTGCGCACGCACCGTCAGCTTCTGCTTCTCAACGAACTCCTTCTGCTTGTCTACGGGGTCGGAGCTAATACCGACGATATCAATCTTCGTCCGCTTGAACAGGTCCTTTTCTACGTGCACGGAACAGCGTTCGCATCTCTGCCACTCAAGCTCGCCAAGAATGCGATGCAGAACACCCACCGGCGAGCGCGTCACGAAACTGGCACGCTTCCTTCGTGCAGCCAAAGGACCCTGCATGCGCCGCGCCGCGGACTTGTGAGCTCACCGGGAACACCACACTGCGGACGCCGGCATACCAGACTTGGGGTAGAAGAACAGCGCGATCGGAACGCCCTTCGCGCCCGGGGTGAGCGTGTACGTCTCTCCGTCCGCGCCGGGGAGCGAGATCGGAGGGGCAGGCTGGCCGATGAGCGGGTGGCGGGCCATCTTGCTGCTGCTCGGTGCTGAGATGTACTAAGTACGGTGTGCGGGGGGTGGGGTAGTGCGCAGGGCGCGAGCGGGCGTTAGGGGTCGTGCGGGGGTCGTTACGGAACGGTCGTGAGAGCGGCCTGGGTGGAGGGCGGTCTCAGGATGCGGCCGTGCGCGGGCACGGGGCGCGCTGCATTTTATACCCCCCGCTTAGTACTGTGTGCGTGGGCCCGTGCACGCACGCTCGAGCGACGCGAAGCTCGAGCAGCTCGAAGGCTCGAGAGCCCTGTAGGCGGACTTCTAGCCTACCGCGTCTTGCCTGGCGTCGCGAGGTCTCCGCGCCGAGTGCGCGCGGCTGACTCGGGCTTTGTTCTTGAGGGGCACGCACGGTTATATAGGTTTGCAGTCCTCGGCTAGCGGTCTAGACGGCCCGCGACTTGACATATCACATCCTGACATCGAGAAGACAGGGGTGCGGTCACTCCGGTAAGTATACACATACTCAGACGTGAGTATGTTGCGCTCATGCAGCCTTCGACGAAATACTACTAGTAGTAGCCATTATCACTCGCACCTAAAACAACCAAAAACAAAGCACCTTTGGCGCGGCCAACCGACATAAGATGCCAGAGCGTAAGGCCTATTGTCAGTGAGCCAGAGACCGTATAGGCTGTAAAACTCATGTGAATGTGTGTAGACTACGTAGCGTACATACGTCGGGCCGCGTGTGCCCGTGCAACATCTCTTGCCGAGCCGTCACCACGCGTATACGCTCGATATCCAGGCCTTCCTCTCACACCTCCACGATAGCGAGTGCTCGTGCAGATTGTCTCCATATATATGGAGTTCAATCCTTACGAAAGAGTCGGGCTTCAACGAATATCATGATGCTCCATTTGTACTATGATCGGGTTGTAGTACCTGGGCGCGTCGCTTGCGGCTTCCGGGACATTGACCGGCGTGTCCGCATCTTTGCAGCAACGCCGACATCATCACCTGTACTTTACCATCGTGTTCTCAACCGCCATGTCCGTTATCTCGTTCCCAGCATACCTACACCCCTTAATGAGCCAGTGCGACTCCGCGGTCGCGTGCGCCAAACCAAGCCGTAGTGCTGCTACTCCTATGCGCCCTCGACATAGCCGGGGTGTGTGGCACCAGGAACGCGCCGACGCACGCGAGCTACCGAGCACTGAGAGTAGTCATGCCCCCGCCCGAGAGGGCTGCGCCGTCCCCAGCGCACAGGCGGTGGCCCCGGTCATGGCGAACACCTGATCATTTCCCAGCGACATCGCTGACCCTGATGCTCACCCCGGCTCTCTGGTCGCCGGAAGTGCCTCTCGTCCCGGTCGCGCACATACGCCGCCGTCCCCGCCCACAAAACTCGCAGCTGATTCCTCCTCCGGGCTTGCATACTCCCCGTCATCGTCGCTCTCTCCCCAACGCCCCTCAATCCCCCAACGGTCGTAGCCCCGGACACGCGCGACCGCCTCTTGCCCAGGACTCTCGTAGAAGACGCGCGCCGCTAGAAGATGCACTACAAATCGCTCTACCCCCCGCTTCCCACGTTCGAGGACCAGAATGTGCACGATTACATGTTCGGATCACTCGCGCACAAGGACCAGCCGGATAGCAAGGAGCTCTTCATAGACCCCCTGGCGGTGAAGAAGTGGACGAAGGGCGAGTTCAGGGAGCGGGTGTACGATTGCGCTACCGCGCTGCTCACCCCGGTCGCGGAGGGCGGACTGGGGCTCGCGCCCGAGGGAGAAATGGTCGCGATCATGAGCACGAACTGCCTAGTGAGTGTGTTCAGTCGATAGGCGGTCCGAATCGCGCGTACCGACGCGCTCTGCAAGGAATACAACACCCTAGTGCACGCGCTGCTCAGGGTCGCGATCCCCTTCGCGCTCATCCCTGCGTCCTCCACCGCGTTCGAGCTGCAGCATCTCTTCCGCACTTCAGAGGCGACGCGTCTGTTCGTCCACCCCAGTCTGTTGCCACAAGCACTCGGGGTCGCACCGGAAGTAGGCCTGTCGGAGGACCGTGTCTACATCCTCGAAGGGCGGGTAGAGGGACGGAGAAACCTCGCGGGTGCAATCAAGGCCGTCCGGGAGCATCAGGTTCCCCGTGTGCCGAGTCGGCCGGTTACGAGAGACACATTGGCGTATCTCGTATTCTCGAGCGGGACGAGCGGACTTCCCAAAGGTCAGTGGGTTCCGGTCCGAAACGATTGCGCGGTTGTGCTGAACGAATGACGTACAGCGGTGATGATCTCCCACCGTAATCTACTGGCCTCCATGTTACAGGCTGCTGTAGCAGCCGAGTTCGAGGGGCCGAACCCCAAGTTTGAGGTGTGGCTACCCATTCCTGTATTGCCAGGCATGAATCGCTCATCTCGACGTGATACAGCGTGTAACTCCTGTGAGCCTCGGCTTCCTGCCGATTTACCACACATACGGCCTGCACTATGTGTGCCTCCGGCCTGTGTGGCAGGTAATCACCACTGTCATTATCCCGAAGTGGAACGCCGATACCGTCCTAGAGCTCATCCCGAAGTAGGTCACCCGTTGCTCGATTATCTTGGTCGTCTGCGTCAACGTGCTGAACGCCATTGTCTAGGTATCGGGTGTCCATACTTGGTCTTACCCCGCCTGCGATGCTGCAACTCGTGAACCACCGACGGATCCGCCAGACGGACCTCAGCTCATTGATAGTCGCCGGGAGCGGTGCGGCGCATCTTCCGCCCAAACTAGCGAGGACGTTCCAAGGGATGCTCAAGAATGCAGACAGAGTCGGGGAAGGTAACGTCAGCCCATCGTCGGTGTACGCCTTCATGTGCTGATCCGCGGTTGTAGGCTATGGCATGTCAGAAGTCGTATGTGTTCCCGTTCATCTGTCTCGTCCACGGAGGTTCTGAGACCGCATGATGTGACAGACAATTTCTGCTACTCGGACGGCCCCTGACCAGCTGGGAGGTCCCAAGTCGGGGAGCGTTGGGGTGCTCATTCCCGGCATGGAAGCCAAGATCGTGCGGGACGACGGCACGCTCGCTGGCCCGAACGAGCCCGGAGAGCTCTGGCTTCAGGGCGAGAACGTCGCGATGGGATACTGGCGCAACGAGAAGGCGTCGAAGGAGACCTTCGTGGACGGCTGGGTGCACACCGGCGACAGGTTCAGAGTAGACTCTGACCAGCACTTCTTGTACGTGTTTTTTGCGGAAATTGTGCCTGGCGGGATCGCACTCACGGCGCTTTCCCTCCGTCAGCTTCGTCGAGCGGACGAAAGACATCCTCAAGGTGTCGGGGGCTCAGGTCTCTCCGACAGAGATCGAGGAGGCGCTCCTCGCGCACCCCGAGAAGTTCATCATCGACGTCACCGTCGCAGGTGTCTCTGGCGGGCGTACGTCGGATGAGAAGGTCCCGCGCGCATGGATTGTCTTGAGCGACGAAGGAAAGCGGATGGGATCCGACGCGGTAGTGCAGGCGCTGCATGCCTGGATCCAGAAGACGCTCAGCAAATACAAGTGGCTCAGAGGAGGTATTGAAGTAGTTGACGAGGTAAGGGCCCTCGTGGTTGATCCAAGGGTAGGGCGATTGTACTAAGTTCATTCTGCCGCAGATCCCGAAGAACCCGACAGGCAAGGTCCTCCGACGGGTTCTGCAAGATCGTTACGAACAAGAGCAAGCCGGGAAGCCGCGCGCGAAGCTATAAGATATTGGTCTGCAGTGTTTTCGCGACTAAACGAATTTGTGTGCCATTCGTGGACCGTGTTTCTCTGGACTCCATCCTGAGATGTATCTCTAGTCGTTCGTATAGCAATACTTGTGTCACTCGACTTCTGTATATCTGTTTCGTGCAATGAATCCCGCGGCTCGTACAGTATGTACCGCTGGCCCGCCGTGCGACAATACAGCGGTTGCCTTATTGGGAGCGGGGTGTCTGTGACGCAATGATGCTGGGCCTCTCCCGCCTCGCCCAGCTCAGGCCGCCACAACCAGTTCCCTCTACTGCTTGACATATTGACTGTGTTTCACGTCCCACGCAGCTATCTCCAGGATCTTCTTGCTTTACTGTACTTAACATGGGCGACGACGACGCGAGGCACGCCTCGAAGCATAAACATCGTCACGACAAGGATTCGGACCGCGAGCACAAGAGCAAGCGACGTCACCACGACAAATCCGACAAGGAGAGCAGCAGGAAACGGTCGCGAAAGGATGATAGCGACCGGCTACACATAGTGGACGATGACCCGAACGACGACGATATGTGGGTCGAGAAGAACATCGACATGGAGGGCGAGGTGGTGCGTTGAACGACCTATCCCCGTCTTCGCGTCGTTTCTGACGATGAGCGTGTATGGCATGAATTATAGCCCCTGGCGACAGACATACCCAGCGCGAAAGACCTGCAGTTGACGAGCCGCGCGGACGAGCGTCCGGGAGACCCTCCTCTGCCGCCGCCGCTACGCACCGAAACCGTGTTGAAGAGAGATGAATGGATGCTCATGCCTCCAACCACGCCCCTTGTGCCGGCGACTATGGCGACCGACACCCCAGTGCCGATGGACGAGGACCTCGCTGACGGCTATGGCGAGCCTGCGCATAATGCACGCACAGCAACTGGAACGGTGGACTTCTTCTCGAGCCTCGGGACAGAGGTGAGGAAGAAGAAGCAAGAGCCGGATCGTCCCAACCCCGATCAGGTCAGTACATCCGCGTCCATGCGATCATATGCTGATGATTTCGAACGCTTTCATCAGCCATACATCAGCCACAAGGAGCTCAACACCGCTTTGAAGGAGGGCAAGAGTGTAGACGACATCCCTGACGCCGCCCCGAAGCCGATCGTCGCGGGTGGGCCCGGCTCGCAATGGCGCATGATGAAGCTCCGACGTGTCTACGAGACGGCGGAAGAGGAGGGTAGGCCGTTGGAGGAAGTCGCCATAGACCGCTTTGGTTCGCTCGAAGCGTTCGAGGAAGCCAAGGAGGAGCGGCGGATTCTCGACGAACGCGAGGGCCGGCGGGCGTCCAGGGGAGGAGAGCGGAAGGGCAAGGGCAAAGAGCGCGAGGGCGAGCGAAGGCTCATGTTCAATGACTTCACCCCGAGTGGTGGAACAAGTCGTAGCTCGTCCTTCCGCCGCCCAGACCTCGACCGCAGTGGGCCTCCGACTCCAGGTCTGGGTGATGCGAAGAGGTTAGAATCCACGCGCGTGGGGCAGACTACCGGCACTGCGCTCGCCCAGTCAAGGGCCCCCATCCCGTCTGCCATAACTCCGACGCTGACGGCGGTTGGGTCGAAGAAGCGCGCTCTATCGCCATCATCGTTGAACAAGTTGCAGGCAAAGGTGCTCCGCGCCAAACTCATGAACGCGCCAGATGCCGAGTCGCTCGAGAAGGAGTACGAAGAAGAGCTGAAGCGCGCAAACGGCGAAGGTGACGATGGAGATAACGTCCGGACGAAGGTGGAAGTCCTGCCGACCGTGAACATCCGCGGCCAGCTGTACGATGTGGGACAAGGACGGAACGACGCTCCACCCCCACCAGGCAACCATAGACCGAAGCCGAAGGTACAGTGTTGACCATGTGCGATGCAGATACGGCAGTTGACCAAATGCAGGTCGAACAGCGCGATCCTAAGACTGGCGAGATGATCAGAGTCGACCCCGACGATGACAGCATCACCCTAGGGGAGATGCTCCGACAGGAGAAGTTCAACGCTGGGATGGCGGACCAGAAGAACCTCGACGCGGAGTTTGCACGCGCTGTGATGACCGATGGCGGATTCCAGGTTCGTCACAGAAACATATGCTCCTCGCTCACAGTAAGCTCAATGACTACGGCTGCATTTAGAACGACCTCGACTATATGGACGACAACGCAGACAAGCTTGCGAGAAAGAAGATTAGGGCAGATGCGATGAAGCGGCAGTTCGCAGTCAACGGTACGTCTTTCACTATCGAGTTCAAATCAGGAGACTGATGCCTAAATAGATTACAAGAAGACGATGAAGGTTCTCGCATCGTGTCCGTTCTGCTATGGGGAGGACGATTCCCTTCCAAAGGCTCCTATCATCGCGATGGGAACGCGCGTGTACCTCTCATGCACACTGAACGAAGAGCTCGTGGAAGGACATTGCCTCATCGTCCCCATAGCGCACCACCTTTCTATGCTAGAGGGCGACGATGACATGTGGGACGAAGTGAAGGTTTGTTCGCAATCCCGCCCATAGCAAAGGGGTCATCACTGATCGGCGGTCTTCAGAATTTTATGAAATGTCTCATGCGCATGTTCGCCGAGGAAGACAAGGGTGTGGTTTTCTACGAGACTGTACTCACGATCAAGGCGCAGAAACACACGTACATCGAGTGTGTGCCAGTACCGTGGGAGCACTTCGAGCTGATCCCCGGGTACTTCAAGGTATGGCCTTGATCCGACTTGCTTGTATGACGCCTAACATGTCATTGCCCACCAGGAATCGATCCTGATGTCCGAAACTGAGTGGTCACAACACAAGAAACTCATCGACTTCTCCGCGCGACCAGGAGGATTCCGGAGAGCGATGGTCCCCAACCTGCCGTACTTCATGGTGCAATTCGACTATAAGGGCGAGAAAGGCTACGGGCACGTCATCGAAGGAACGAGCGAGGCATCTGGAAACGGTGAAGAAGACATCGACGAGGGGGAGAAGGGCGGTGGAGAGTTCCCTCGGTAAGATCCATCAAGCCTCGACTGGGGCGAAGGTATCTCATGCAACCTCTTACAGGTGGTTCGCGGCCGAAATCATCGGCAACATCCTGGAAGTCGAGCCCCGGCGCTGGAGGCATCCCCGACGGGTGGAGTTTTGGCAGAACAAGGAGAGGGTGAAGAAGTTCAAGGCGAAGTACGACAAGTTCGACTGGACGGGCATGATAGAGCGGTCATAATCGTATATGTGCGCGTCATCCTCATTGTATCCAGTGTTTGCTCGTACGCTGGTTGAGAGGCGACACTGATGTACTCTATAGTGTATTGTTGTAATATCAGGCGAGCTGCAGGCAATAGTCCTAGATATGTATCATGCTGCAGCACCCTTGTCGTTGCAAAAGTGCTCCATTATAGCGAAGAGAGCGCTAAAAGTATGTATATGGCCTCTGGTCATCAAGGCTCGAGACTTCAACTGTCCACTTCTGACGCCTTGATGATACGCGTCTTCATCCAGCTTCGTCGATATCGAAGCCTGCTTCTTCGGCACCAGTCGCGCGATCGCCCACATCGACTTTCTAGGTGACAAGCGATAGGTCGATGATTCCGAATTCGATTGTACTAGAAGCCCTGCTGGTACCGAGCGCGCTCACAACTCATAGGCAGGCTATAGTGACAACTACAGGTACCAATACCGTATGAGCCGCCGACGACGCCATCCATGGTCTGATCCGAGACAATATTCCGAAAGGATTCGGCAATTGAGGCGGCGCCCTATATGACGAGTTCCCATCATGTGCTCCTACAATTGGCGCGTTGCTTCTTGATTATCGATATCGTCCATAACAACTGCATCAGGTACAAGGTGTGTGCTATTGTTCACAGCGTCTCCCACGCTCGAACCGTATAAATACTGACCGAAGCCCAACCCATTAGTCCACAGCTGTTCTTCCCCAGTCCTATACTATCTCTGTCGCTTTCTGCTGCGCCACCGATCTTCTATCGTCCTCCAGCTAGTATGCTTAGACTCCCTTTCGACCTCGTCTACGACATCATCGGCGTGGCGCTGGACGATCCAGACTTCCTGGCGATGGTATCTAGCACTTGGCTGCAAATCGCCCGTATCCACTTATACAAGGAAGTTCTACTAAGGGATGTTCGCCTCGCCACCCTCTTTGGCGAGACGATTGGAACATCCGCGGAGCTGGGCGCGCTAGTGCAGCGGCTCGAAATCGACCTCAAGCGAGACAGCTCCGCGGGCCTTAGGGGGCTTTCCCTCTATGTTCCGAAGAAACATGTGCCGCCTCCTTTCGCTACGCAAGCCCTGCAGCATTTCAGTAACCTCCGGTACCTGAAGGTAGCTGGCACGGGATTCGGGAAGAACGCCATCTCCACCGCCGTTGTGGGGCAATTCGCATTTACACCGGGGATCGCGGCGCTACGGTCTAACCTCACCTCCCTCGAATTGGGGTATCTTCGTTTCGACACGTTCCGAACATCGTGCTGCGGCTCCGATCATTCCCGCACTTGACCTACCTCAAGTTGGTCGAGGTAGAGTGGTTGGACGGCTCAAATCTCACTGGGTCACTCGTCTCTGGGGTCGGACGTGATTCGTGGAGGTCTATGGAGCATCTAATAGTGAGTCAATATGTGCAGCATGGACTCGACCCGGGTCCGATTATGGTATTCACGATGCGCTCTTCTCCCGGCCAGTTGGAACAGTTGACCATGATCGGACCACTCCTCAAGCTCTTTCCCCTTACCCTGACAACGTTGGAAATCGGGCCACCGAACGAGATTTGTAGAGACCAATATGAAGGTGAGGGAGGTCTCGTAAGTCGGATGCTACCGCGGTGCCGTGCATGTATGTACGACCATTCACTCACCCCCCGTATGACCCCACAGAGCTGAAACCGTTCTCGAACATTGAAGTCCTCTCAGTCTGCGCACCAATGGCAGCCCTATCCGAATCCGATGGCCTCGAAGATAGATGGATCAACGGGTCAATTCTTAGTGAAGTCTCATTGAACTCGGTCCGGCACCTGCAGATACGTCTTTTAGTCTCGGTTCACAAGGCTCGGTGTAGGAAGGCCATCAACGCTGCAATCAAATGCCTGGGAAACTTGAACAACCTCCTGTTGCATAAGCGGCCTTTGCGTCTCCAAAAGATATCTGTCTCGGCCGACCTCAAGGGCCCGGATCCGAGAGAACTGGTTGAGGGAATCCCGCAGCTCAAGCAGCTAATTACCGACACCCTCCGGGGTTGTCGTGAGGCGTTGGGGTTATCGGTCGATGCAGATGTTTCCATATACATGCAGTGACATCATGTAACCTAAAGAGATGTATGTAGTAGCAAAATCTGGATTCAAGTTCTGGAGCACCACCAACCCAAGCACAGTTCTCCGTTGCTGTGATCACGCAAGGTTCTACATCCGGACTTGATAGTATAAGGCGTGGGTTCCTGGCCCTGTACCAAGACCGGTGGCTCAATCACATAGTTGTATGTGCTAGATTTTCGTAATACCCCTTCGGGGGTGCGGGGGTGGCGGTGCGCGTTATCATTGTCGAGTGATTCCGTCCTTCTCGGACAGTGTCATCATCGTGTCCCGGGTGAGCATCTCAGACCGCTACCACCATGCGCTACCCGGGTCTTCGACTCTGTCCGCCTGCTGTGTCTAGCACCCTACCATTGGGGCGCGCACAGCCCTACCGCCCGTGCATCTCAGCAGCATGGCACATCTCGAGATCTACATTCACGACAGGAGGTTGTGAGCGTGGCCGTATGCTGAGCGCGCAACCGCGGAGTACTGCACAGGGCGACAACCATTCGTCGAGGCGTAACATACATACAACACGTTCTACTGGCACCAAAGAATCTCTTGGCCGGTCCTACCTCTACGGTGAGTATACCTTGGGCAGCAACTACCGAGGTACTGATGCCTCGGGACGGATGTCAGTGCCTGCAACCGCGGAGCGCATGCTCGAGAAGTCCCTGACGACAAACTCTGACGTGATCATATACGATTTGGAGGATAGCGTACCGCCTTCTCCAGCGGACAAGAACAGCGCAAGGGGCAGGCTGGCGCACTTCTTGTCCGTGAGTGCGCGCCAAATGTGCACCACTACCATGAATCCGGCGACTGACAATCCTGAGCAAAGAGTCGTGCAGCAGACCTCCCGCCTCACGAGCGTATCGCCGTGAGGCTGAACTCCAATGCTACTCCGTTCTTCGCAGACGATATCCTCCAGGCAGTGAGCGAGATTTCACTCACGTGCACATGCTACTATCTCACACAACACATTCATGCCCCACTTAGATGCGTTTGCCGTGCATACGCACTCTTGTCCTGCCGAAGATACACTCCGCACAGGATCTCGACCACGTCTCCGAGGAGATATTCGTCGCGTACAAGGGCCACAAGTTCCGCTCTCCGGACAGCCCGCCGGTCCAGATCGTCGCCAGCATCGAGAGCGCAAAGGCGATGTACAACCTCGGCGAGATCGCTGGTTGGCAGTCGAGGTACGGCCCCGAACTGGGCGGCAAGCTGTCTGCTCTGCTGGTATGTCCGGCTTCACGCGTCAGGCCGTATAGACGTTGCGTGTGCTGACGTACTTTTGAGTTTGCTGCGGAAGATTGTAAGCCCTCCTCTATCGTCCACTTGGTGTAGTTCGTCTAACTGGAGCAGATTGCGCGGATACGGGCATCATCCGCACCACCTCACGCCAGGAACTGCTATACACCCGCTCGCACATCGTCGTGACAGCGAAGGCCTTCAAGTTAAGAGCCATCGACATGGTAGGTCACGTTCCGGTTCCTGCGTTCCACCAGGTCTTATCACGACCTGTGTATTCCTCCAGGTTTGCGTCAACTACAAGGACCTCCAGTATCTGCGCGACGAGTGTGAGGACGGACGCCGGCTCGGGTTCACAGGCAAGGTGGGCTGGTTCATGCTCGCTTGCGTCTTCCTTCCCTACTAACAGCCCTGCAGCAAGCCATTCATCCCAGCCAGGTCGACGTCATCCAGTCAACCTTCGTGCCCAGCGCAAAAGGTACTCATCTCGGTCCATAACACTATCGCTTGACCATCTGACCAACCATGTAACGTTTGCATCATACAGAGATCCTGCGCGCGGCACGCATCCTCAAGCACATGGAGAAAGCGCACCTCTCGAACAAGGGCGCGGCAGGCCTCGCTCTCGAGGGCGGCGGGATGGAGATGATCGATGCGCCGATGATCAAGCAGGTGCGCCCGTCATGCT
This sequence comes from Trametes polyzona, assembly GCA_022606195.1. Lineage (NCBI taxonomy): Eukaryota > Fungi > Basidiomycota > Agaricomycetes > Polyporales > Polyporaceae > Trametes > Trametes polyzona. The sequence continues at coordinate 684,303 of JABYQF010000009.1, read as the reverse complement.
GCTCATGCTGCTAGATGAGCCTGATTATGCCGTTACTAACTTTGCGCGATGTCAGGCCGAGAATATCATCCGGATAGCGAAGGCGGCGGGGTTGGAGATCCCGAAAGTCGAGTAAAGCGCGATAAGAGACCCGGCTTCAGCGGGTTTCTAGGACTCAACGGGGTCTTGACATGCGGTGTCCAGCAGCACTGTGGAATCATGCAGTCTGATATAACCCATGCGAAGTCTTACAATACGTGTACATCTACCTGCGTCGGTCATGCTACCCGTTCTCAATACATACAATGACCCTGGCCTCGCCATTCGTTTAACGAGCAAATGTCGTCCAAAATGAAGCTTCTCACCATTGTGCGAATCCGGGGATGGGCCTACGCCTACTCATGATTCCAGCCGGTGTATCTCGACCTTTGTCCTATCTTTCGCGGGTCCCGGTGCGCCGTGTCCCGCGTACTCGACCACCGCGTACGTCGACTTTGTCAAGAAAGACGGGTTGACCGCCACCGTGCTGTCCACGACCTGACCATCGCCGAACAGTCAACGACCCTCATCTTCCGTTGTGGAGCCAGCGCAGAGTAACACACCTTGGAGAAGTGCTTGAGCCTACTGGGGACGATGAGCACGTCAGGAGCACAGCGCGCCCGACTGGGGTCCGCGCTATCCTCGACCTCGCCTTCGTCATCTGGAGGGGAGAGGTAGAGCATGTCCGAGTGCGTCACGTCCAGGTTCACGTCGTGCGCCAGGTCGAGCGGGACGGGGAATATCGGGTAGAAGCTGAAATGATACGCTGTCAGCATTCGTAACTCGCGGGGCCACTGTTGCTGCTGCTTACCTGCGCTGTTGGAGGATGTGCCTGCAGAGGTTGACCATCGCGTCTGGCGCCTCCGCTGCTGGCGTAGACGAGGGGGGAGTGGGTCTACCTCCGTGGCGCGCTTAAAGAACTCTTCTTTGCGGAGGTGGAAGAGGACGTCGACGCTCGTTGCGGCAACATGTACGCCGTTAAGCGTAAACCGCGCAGGGTTCGGCAGGAGCCGGATGCGCTACGCGCCAGGTCGCATTTGCTTAGCACGGTGAAGTAGTGGTACGGAAGAGAAAATGCATACAGGGTCATTGCAGAGCGCGCGGGGCAGCTCGCATTGAGGGAATACAGCATGGTCGCTGAGGACGTCGCGTACACTTGGTACGAGGAGGACAGTGCTCCCCGGAGACGCGTCAAGGAACTCTTGTAAGCGGGTGACGAGCTCTGTTTGGAATATCTCTTGGGGCGAGACGTCCACCTCCCCGGTCTTGATGGCTGGGTGTGCTGCATCGACGAAGGGGCCGACCTTCCAAGGGGAAGTAAATTAGCCCACGATAGCAATCGACCAAGAAGGACGCACGAGGAGAACGACCGCAGGCTTCGCGGCAACTAGCTTGATGACCAAGCTCTGAAGGGGCTTATATGCGAGGTCCGCGTCGGACGTGAAGGGACCGCTCGCCACAAACATAGAGAACTGCGTCTCGCTCGTTTCCGACTTGACGTGTGCCTCTGATGGCGGGTCGAGAGGAGGTAGCTATACGCCCTTGTTAGCAGGCATCTTGCCATGTAGCCTGGACGGGTGTAGTTACCGAGAGAATCTCGGTGACCAGGAACGAGCCACCGCCGCCGTTTTTGCCCCTCAGAGCAACGATGGCACCGGGGAACATGCCCTGTCCGCCGGCATGCCGCGCGCCGCGACGGAGCTTCACGTCTAGGTGGAATCGCAGAGGTACACGAGCGCCCGAGCCCATCATGCGGGAAGACTCGAGCACAAGTGACGCCTCATTGAGCTTCACGGCTCCCGAAGACGACTCCGCGTCGTGCACTATGCGTCCTACGACCGTCACATCCTCCTGTGTAATATTCAGTATATAGCGACGTGTACTTGCCAGAAGGTCGCGCACCTCGGTGACGGCGGAGGGGTCGCCCAATTCTTCGATATCGTAATACGACTTCACAAGCTCTCCGATATGGTCGATGCGGTCATCGAGGACTGAAAACGCGCTCGTTCAGAAGCAAATTGCACGCGCAACGCGCCATACTCACCTTCGCTCCGCTCCGAGACCTTCTCGTACATATAACGATCTGCCGCAGGTTTGAGGCAAGACCTCTTGGGCGCAGAGATGGAACCACTCACATGCCCTCTTCTTCCGTGCAGCCTCGTCCGTCGGCGGACCGACGAACGTGACCCTACTCGGCCCTGCAATCGGATACTTGCCCGCGTCCATCCGCGCCAAATCGAACCCGTCATGTCTCCGTACGGGCTTCGCGGGCGTGCCGGGTAAGCCACCGCTTCGCGTCGCAGCCACAACAGGTCTTCCTGCCCCGCCCATGGAAGGCCTGCCAAATCCCCGAGACTGTCTGCCAGAGAGATTGCCCCTGGCAAACCTCTTGGAGATGTTATCCCTATCGATGTCGCGCTTGATCATCGCCTTGATGTCTTGCAGGTCGTTCAGGGTCAAGTGGACGAAGTGACGGTTCATTCGTAGGCTCTCCCACTTCCAATACAGATTCTCCCCAGACAAGTTGTATAGCTGGCATACTTTCACGCCTGCATGTAAAACGTACGCACGGATGTTGTGAGTGAATGTGCGACTTTAGGCTGCTCTTGGTCGGAGGAAGGATGCGTACATTCCGCGATGAGATTCGCGTCTGTGTCCTCGCCGAATTTCTCCTTGAGCTCTGCCTCAATTTTGCTGACTTCTTCGGACATCGTGTACAAAAGTTTAGTAGTATGGCGCTCAGCAAAGGCACAGAGTGAGAGGATAGCTCGAGCGACCGAGCGGAAGGAGGAGGAACGGAGGAGAGCAGAACGCGCCTCGATCGCGTCGCGTGTGGGGGCGCGTAATGTCACAGCGCGTCACATGTGTGACCTACGTGTTAGTACGCGTCCCCGCCGGGTGGTCAATGAAATACACTGAGTGTTCTTCCTGGTGCCGTCATTCATCGCTTTGGCGTGACTACATACTGGTAGTACCGTGCAAGACTGGAGCCCGTCTCGGCATAAAGCATTGCTACAGCCTCCTCGTAGCATCCATCTCCTGCGCGCGCTCCCACACATCATCCCACCTCGGCCGCTCGCCCCATCCCCGCGCAAAGTTCAGCGCGGCGAGCACCATCTGCCTCGCGCACTTCTCGTACCCGATCCCCCCGCTCCCCGTGCCCAGGCCCGTCATGAGCACCCTCTTCACCGGCCGCGCGCCCCCCGCGCCGCCCTGGTTCCAGCGGTAGAGCGCGGCGAGCAGGCTCCACATGCCCTCGTACACGACGTCGACGTGCCACGAGACGTCCTCGGGCGTGCGCATCGTCGGCACCACCGCGAGCACCGCGCACCCGAGCGCGTTCGCCGCCGCCAGGCGCTCCGGCAGCGGCACGAGCTCGCACGCGCCCGGGGGCAGGTACCCGCGGTGCCGTGCCCGGAGGACGCCCTGCGCGGCGTCGGTCAGCGCCCAGACGTCCCCGTCTACGGCGAACGCGCGGGACAGCGCCATGTCGTACCTAGCGGTGCGGTGCGGTGTGGTGAGTAGTCGATCCGTGTTACATGGGGTTTACTTGACGCACCCGCCGTCCATGATCCCGAACGCGTTCGCGGGCGACACCACGCACTCGCACGGCCCGAACTCGCGCGCGATCGCGTCGGGGTCGAGCCGCGTCTCCTTCACCGCAAAGCGCGCCGCCACGCTCGCGGGCAGCTGTGCGATCGCGGCCCGCCATGCGTCGCACAGCGACGGTGTCGCCGTCGTCGTCGTCGTTGTCGTATGCTTGTGAGGGGGCGCGATGAGCACAAAGTTTGGGAGGACGGACGGGTCCGGCTCGGGGAGCGGCCGAGGAGGGCGCGCGGACGCAGCTGCAGGTTGATCGTCGCCGCTATTCGACTTGGTACTGTTGCCGTTGTTGGTAGCTGCCATCGAACTGAGCGGCCGGCGCACTATGCGGACCTGGCGATTGAGCGGAACACCTCGAACTAGCGATGTCAGGTGCTCGAACGGGCGGGCCGTAGCTGGGCTCGGGAGGAACAGCGGTCGCGCCCTGGGATGCGGTCGAAGACTGAATGCACGCAGCTGGGTGGTAGGAACGGCATCAGATGTGCGTTTTCGCATGTACGTAGTCCAAGCAGTGTGTGGCAGTATCATACACACTACTTACTTGGAAAGTGGTTCTCAGTGCTCACCTTGACAAAAGATGATGGATGCAGGACGATCAAGGATCACGCCCTGAGATATCGATGTGGTGGAGGACTGAATGTACGCAGCTGAACGACAGGAACCGCATCAGCGAGATGCATGTGCATGTGCATGTCCAGGTGCACACTGTAGATGATAGCGCTGCAGTCGAGGCGGTGTCTGCTGAGTGCTCACCGTGATATCGAGGCTTGCCCGTTAGGTATGGTTGTGATCGACGGGGCCGAAGTGCGTCAGCACTGAATCCAACACCTAAGTAGTAGCAACAATCCCGACAAGACAGGTGGTGGTGCAAATGGAGGTCGTACTGTACATCATACGTTGCGTACCCCTTGACATATCCCGCCCAGAGCGCATCCTGGGATGGTTCCTGACATTACTCAACGATCCTACGTATCGCCCGCGAAATCTATCCACATACACATGCACACCGAACCAACTTGGGAAATGCACGTAGAGCCCGATCGTCCCTCCTCCAGCGACGACGGGGGGATATATTACAGCGCCAGGTGATAGGTGGATGATACTACACACACACGAACGAACACGAGCAACACGACGGAAGCAGCACAGAGAAACACAAATCAGAGCAACGGCGGGCGTGGGTGGATGGGAAGTAGCGGTGGGGGGGTAGGAGGCTTGCTCTGACATCGGCGGTATATGAGGGCGAAAGTAGGGAGAGAGATGAGAATCGCAAGAAATGAGTAAGCACATGGAGCAGGGAGCGGTAGCGGTCGGGTCGGTAACCATACGTATAACGATGAAAGGATGGATGAAGCAGTACGAGCGGCGCTGGGCACACGTCCCGCTTATTTTGTCCCCCCCTCTCTCCTAAGGGAGCTCTACGGGGAGCAGGAACGCATTACCTCCGCGCTCAGAGCTTCTCCCGTGCGTAGTCGGTCTCGCTCTCCACCGTCACGCGCACGCCGCCTCCGTTCACACCGTGCAGCGCTTCCTGGCCGGGCACGTCCAACACCGCGACGGGCGAGTCGAGGTCGGCCGGGAAGATGTCACCTTCCTTATGGTCGCGGCCGCCGACGGAGCTCTTCCCGTCCCAGTCTGCGACGCCCTTGTCCGCGCCGAGCGGGACGGCGTACGTGCCGGGCTGGTGGTGGTCAACACCGGGACGCGCGAGGCTGAGCACCGCACCGCCCTGCGGCGGAACGGTACCCGCGGCACCGGCACGAGCAGACGAGAGGACGTGCGTGGTGTTGCCCGAGCGCGACGGCGCGGAGCCAGAGGAGACGGCGTACGAGCCGCCTGCGACAAGCGAGCCGCGCACGGCGAGGATAATGCGCATCGTCATGGATGCAGTGAGTACCGCGGCCATGCTCGTCACGATCGTCCGAATGGGGTCCTCAGGCCCGGTCGGGGTGATGATGAACCAGAAGAGCATGTTGACGAGGTTGACGACCCAGATCGCGCCGTAGAGGTTCAGGCCGTCGCGGAGCATAAGCTTCCAATACGAGAGCTGCTTCACTCTGAGCGAGCGCAGGGAACGCTGGAGAGCGAGGATGAACTACGTAACCCAGCCGCCTGAACGTCAGCGGAGCGGCTTAATGCAATGTGTAGGAGAGTTGCGCACCGAGGCGGTGTAAGTAAGGGTAGCGGAGAGCCAGTAGATGCCGACCCAGTTGGACTTGGGCTCGGCGATGCAGCCTTGGCCGTCAAGCAGCGGCGTAGCTGAAGGAGGGCGGGTTGTTCTGAGTTTGCTGTGGCGATACATGCATATTGACTACTCACGTCGGTAGAAGCCACAGCAGATGGCGGTGACTACAACTTGGAGGGCCAGAAGGCCCCCCATGCCGTAAAGGACACTTCGGCTCTTGTCGTAAATTGCATGGATACGAATGACGTGCACGAGGGAGCATGCGGCGAGTAGGATGGCGGTGCAGATGGGCTCGAACAAAAAGAAGTTCTGGCATTGCTGCTTGGGGTGTCAGCTTTCGTCATATGATAGAGGACGGAACGCAGAGGAGCAGACAGTTGCGGGTATGCCTCGAGGCTTCGGATGCTACCATCATCATCCGGAGATACCGGAGGGCTTTGGCGCACGACAGATACGCAGAGCCCTGAACGAGCGCGAAGACCCGGCAAGGGGCTGTGGGGTTCCACCGTCTGGATGTTAACTTCTATCTTGGGACCGACTCTCAATCGGTAACGGGGTCAGTTTCCCATCCTCAAGGCCGGCTGTAGGGTTGTCGTCGAGCCGAATCGGTTCGCAGCGGATGTGCATTGACAAATGTTACGAGGATAGCGGTGGACGAGGATAGCGGTGGACGAGGATAGCGGTGGACGAGGATAGCGGTGAAGCACCGCTATCCTCGTATTACTACCAGATTTGTGCTGACCTCGATCCCCGGTCCGACCGAGGAAGGTCTGACCGGGGTCGATGTCTGACCCGGGTCTGACCCCAGTCCGCATAACTGCAGAAGCCAAGTCTAGCGGAAGGACGGCGACACTCACTGATTGAGACCACTTAGTGTCGAAGAAGGCAACGCCTGGAGGTGGGTTACGTTAGCTGATGGAGGGAGCTGGAATGGGAAGCGTGCGAACCGACGATGGTGAACTCGACGGGCATGAAGACCCTCAAGAAGTGGAACAGGATCTTGAGTGGGGGCCATTCGTGGGTGCGGAGGAGACGCCAGGTCCGAGGAGAGAGCACGAGGGTGTCCCAGGCTGCGACGGTGAGGGTGCAGACGAAGAAGTACTTGTGCGCAGAGAGGTGCGGGGGGAGGTTGAGGTAGGGCGGGAGGATCTGGGAGAGGTCGGGGACGTCCGACGAGGAGTCTGTCGAGTTTCCTGTCGAGTTGGACATGGCCGCGGTCTGCCTGAGAGCGGGGAGGGAGCAGGGAGAGAGGGACGGGCAAGCGAGGGAGGGAGGAGAGGAAAGAGAGCTGGCCGTGGGCGGGGGAGACGATCGGACGAGCCGAGCAGGTATACTCGCACGGGCGCTACCGGGCGCCTGATCATCAACTGTCCAATCACAGCTTCGATCACTTCTCTCCGCCGCCCGCCCGAGCCCCTCGTCCGGGGCCTCTCCTCCTCTCCAGTCTGTCCACATCCTCCATCCGACCCGTCGACTCCAGCCCCCACGCTCGACGGCCCACCGCATCAACGCCCACACGCTCCTGGCGCAGGACGCGCGCTGCATTCTGCGAGCATGCCGCTGTCAGAGAACGCCCGGACGCACAGAGTTCGATCCGACAGCCAACCTTCCGGCACTTTGCGCCGCCAACCTTGTCCACCACGAAGCCCCGGCGCCCCTGAATCCCGCCCGAGCTCGTCCATCCCATCTCATGCACGACGCTGCTGCAACACCCCCCACCACGCAACCATCCCCGACACCGTATGTTCATCCGCGGCCTGACATGTGTCATCTCGACAGACTATCGCTGCGCCGACGATGGTAGTAAGAGAAGCCTCGGTGGTGAGATTCCTGCCCCTGCCCACCATCCATCCCCACAGACCGCACGCACGCATGTCGCCCGCATGCATTGACGACCGTCATCGCCTGCGCCCTGTTCGCCTTTGACCGCGTGGATCCCGTCCTCCAACCTGAACCGAGCCCGAGCCTTTCCATCACTTCCGCCACTTCTCTCAGGCACCGCTTTCGCACCAGCCATCCGAAGATGTCTGCAACGATCCCCCCGTCGTCTCCTCCAGCGTCCCGCCCGTGCGCACGTATGGCAAAGACTGCCCCTCCGCCGGCGCGGGGGGCGGTTCGGCGATAGTAACTCCGGCCGGTTAGCTCGTACATAGCGCACGGAGCTCCCAGTACGCCTGTTCACAACGCTATCAACAAACAACTATGTCTATGCCTAGTCCCCGGCGGGCCTCCATGAACCCGGATGACCTACGTACGCAGGCAAATCCCAAACATTATACATGTACCTCATTTACGAAAAAAACAAGATGCACCCGATTGCCAAGCACGTCGGTGTGTGCACGTCCGACCGCCGTTCCTGGCCCCGACGCCCACACGCCCATTCCGAACCCGAACCCGAGCGCGGTCGTCGACGGATTCTGTCGTCGCCAAGCGGAGGCGTCCCACTCTGCGAGGTGCCACAGGCCCCCCGTCGCCGTTCTGTCACCTGTGCCCCTCCCGAGTCCCGAGAGGCATCTGCGTTCGGCGCGCATTTGGAGTCTGGACCTCGAGCCTCGCGTGGAGGCCGCGTAGATGCGCGTATAAGCGGGCGAGAGTGCGGTGCACGATCAGGGACATAGTGTGGTGCACATATGCGTAGCTGGATGATCGCCGGGCCAGCCGCGGTATGTGCAGTGCGGGCTCAGGAACATCGTCACAGCTTGATTCGTAGACGGGAGCTTACACGGTGAATGTATAATGCGAGGTTATGAAAGCGGGGCCCCATGCGTATGATCTATGGTGCAGGGAACGGCACCCGGTGTCTACCCCGCTTCAGCCAAACTGCCCCAGATGGTGCTGTGTCCACCATTGTGGGATATGACTGTGTATTGTGCAGGCATTTCACTCGGAGCGTATACATACACCTACGATGAAGCCCGGTCCTCGGGGCGATCAAGGAGGATATAAAGAGAGGAAGTGGGGCCATGGGTATAATTCTGGGTCTGAACGATGCGATGCTACAAAATAACGTTGCGGGGGTATACAAGTGGTATGTACAACTCATGTCCAGGGAAGTCCGCTTTTCCTCCTCTGTTGCCGCTTGTTGTATGAGAATCGAGCGAAGGGCTCCTGCTAAACAACGGGAACCTTGAACGCCCCACCTGAAGTCCATCAGTGAAAAAACGGGATGAAAGACAGCCACGCCACGCTCTGCGTGTCGTACACGCCCTTCGGCAGGCTCTGGAACGAGTGCCCGAGCAGGATGAGGAGCACGAGCCGCGCCATGCAGTACACCACGATCATCGTCAGCGCCATCTTGTTCATGGCCTCCGTCACCCACCGGCGGTCGAGTAGCGCCGCGCCGAGGATGATCGCGAACACCGCGATGGGCAGCGCGATGAGCGCGCCCGTGCACGCCCGCCAGAGCGCCCGCCCGCTCGTGTTCGGGAACTCGACGTCCCAGCACGCGAGGTGCGCGAGCCCGACGACGACGCTCGCGACCGCGGCGACGAGCGAGCCGAGCGTCATGTCTTCGTGGACGACGTCGCGCCCAGCACCACCCAGGTTTCCACAGCGTGACCGGTCATGGCGAGCCTCTGAGAGTCAGTACTGCAGGCGGAGAGAGGCACGACGGCGATGCGTTCACTCACAAGGGCTGCTCTGCCACATCCGCTCGCTGCCGTGCAGCCTGTCCGTTTCCCCCAACTTTGGCTCGAGGAGCCGTCCGCGGACCACCGCCCAGCACACGCGGAACGGCCGCGCCCACCTACGCCCCTCCTTCGCCGTCGACGCATCCGCCGGGGGCTCCTCGACCGCGAGCGCGGTGATGCGCGTCGCCTCGGGCAGCGGCGGCACGCGCACGGCCACGCGCTCGTTCACGCCGTACGGCTTGTGCAGCCAGAGGAGGTAGTAGACGAGCGTGCACGCGACGTACGCGCACGTGATCGTCTCGAGCGGCGCGATGGGGAGGTGCATCGCCGCGCGCGCGACGGTGCCCGCGAAGAAGCGGAGGATCTGCAGCGCGGTGAGGATCTTGAAAAGCACGTCCGCCTTCGTCCGGTCCGCGAGCTCGTACTCGAGTGCGTCGCAGTTGAGCTGCGCCGGGCTGTGGTTTCGAAAGTGCTTCTCGTGCAGCTCAAAGCCCGAGTGCAGGGAGCGGGCTCTGGTGGTGGTGGTAGTGGTCGCAGTCGTGGCAGTGGTGACCGTCGAGGGATCCTCGACCGTGAGCGCACCCATGTCGGCAGCGAACGCGAGCGTCATCGACCACTTCGCGTACCCGTGCGCGCGCATCCAGGCGACGTCGCGCCGGCACATGACGTACTCGTAGAACGCGTGCAGGACGAGCATCTCGGGCGAGAACACGGCGAGGAGCCAGAACGTCGCCTTCGCCCACAGCTCGAGCCAGTAGTCGCGCGAGCGCAGCTTCCGCAGGAACGGCAGCCGGTGCGCGTCCGAGCGCGGGACGTCGAAGTGCACGGAGCTGTACACGCAGGTGATGAGCGTCGAGGCGCACGCGGAGATGATGTCCATCGAGGCGCGCCCGCCCGAGTCCGTCTGGAACCCGACGCGCGGGTCTGAGGATGAGAATGTGGTCGGGTGGCCGTAGTGCAGGGCGAGAGCGTAGGCGGTGATAGAGGTAACGAGAGTCAGGACGACGAGGAATCCGAGGACGCGTATGTGACGGAGGAGGTAGATGGTGCTAACGAACCGCTCGACAGAGGGCACAATGCCTATGTCATAGATGGTCAGAGTCATCGCGGAGTGTGTAGTGGCGATCGCGGGCTTTGAAGCGACATTTACCGCGAGGGTTTTTATGTGTTGGTGGGACGGAGACGGTGCTCACCGTGGGCATACAGCCTTTTCGATCAGTTCCATGGGCATGTTGCGGGCGTGTACACTGTGCGCCGCTTCCATCCTGCATAGTAAGAACAGTTGCTTAAATAGGATTGCGGGGCTAAGGGAGGACACACGGGTCCTCACCAAAGGCGCAAGTTTGGTATCTGTACCTCCGCGGATGCGTCAGTCGCAGCAGTCGAAATGACAAGGTGAACAGCCGCACGAAGACTACGCTCCGTGATGATATGCGGCGGGCACGTCTCGTGGTATTGCAGGCAAAACTTTGACCGCTCCTCAGAATACACACCGCAAGCAGGGTGCAAGCAGCTGCGGATTCCGTGAAATACCCAGCGCAAGGCGTGGCGGTCCTCCAGGTCCGTAAAAGACTTGTGACGGCGGTGGAGAGCGACCGAGCGTCCAGTGCAAGTGTTCTGCGCACTGTCGCAGGAAGACGGAGAAGGCAATGATCGAGCCCAACATGGGCCGGAGCGAACCACCGGTGCGCCGCTCGCATCGTCCGCCGTTCAAACTCTGTCGCATACCTGAGCCAGTAGATCTGGTATAGGAAAGTCAAGACTATTGAAGGCATTCAACGGCACCCTATCCGCTACATCAGTCACGCCACTATGTACATCTCACTGGGAACGAGACACTCACAGCTCTTCCCATGTCAAACGCAAGGAGGCTGTCACTGGTGCACAGTAACATCAAATCAGGCTACTCACCCCGGAGACGCGCGCGAGACTCGAGAGCCCGCGCGGGAGGCCGCCGGCAGAGGAGCAAACCGATGTAAATAACGCGATGCGGTAGGGACATACAAGGCATGTGTGATGTTGTGCATGCGGGACAGCGACATTGATCAGATGCAAACTAGTAGTAGTACAGTATGCGGGGCGCCGGCGCGGGCCCGGCTCGAGCCTTATTGTTGTCGGAACGGAAGACAAGGAAGATATAGAGCCAAAAAGGGAGAGGAGAGAGGGAAGAGGGGAGTGTATGTGACACCTACGAATAGTCCGGATCCGGGGGATGTTGCTGTTGCCTTGTATCGAACACATGCGGGGGAATGGGGCTGCGCGAAGGGAAGAGGTGAAGACAAGGGACGACATGGGAAGCGATGAGAGGGTGCGTAGAAGAACGCGACGATAGCGAGAGAACATAGCATAACGAGATGTCAGACATATTGAGCTTCGGCTGCGACCGGGGGTCGTAGGCGGCGTACGAAGGCGGGCGCGACGCATCCCCATCGACCGTAGAAGGAACGGGCGTTGCGCTGCCACAGCCAGCAAGCAGGCAGCCGCATAGCCGTGTGAGGTCAGGCCTGCCTCAAGCACAGAAGGGCCCACGTTGGTGGCAGGGTAGAAGGGCGAGGACGTCAGGACGGCCGTGTTAGCGCGAAGCACGGTTGAGCTCTTTAAGTTCCCTGACGAGACGCTGCGCAACAAGAAGCCTCAGCACGCTTGCCCCGCATGTACTACCTGCTTAGAGGGCACTCACCTCGGCGTCCGCCATTAGCTTCTCCTCCGTCATGCCCACCATATAGCCTTCCTGACCGAGGCGGATGCCATACGTGAGGAGCTGCATCATGTAATGCGGGTTGATGATCGTCTCGTCCTCCTTCAACAGCGACTCGGCCGTAGGAGGCGTCGCCGGCCGTGGTGGGGGCGACGGCGTGGCCGGGGGTGGCGGCGTAGGCGCAGGCGATGAGGACGGCACCTCGGCCGCTAGACACAGGATGTCAGTCGCACACCGAATACACATCTGGAGTATCCAACGCACGTTCGAGCCAGTTTTGCTGCAGGAGCTCTGGGATTGTCGCGCGCGCCTTCGGGTTGCGCACCAAGCAGCTCTTCATCGTGTGGATGATGCTCTGCGGCACGCGCACCTTGAGATGCTCGGTACTAATTGGCGCTTCGTCTGGCTCCTTGGGCCGTGGTGGGACGGGAATAGCATACTCCGGGAACTCGATGACGTGGTTCTCATCCGGGATGGCCTTCATCTTCTGGATTACCGCAAGCGCATGGAACGGCGGCTGGCCGTATACCATCTGGTACAAGATGCACCCTAGCGACCACACATCGGATGGCCTGCCGACCTTGAGGCGGCGCATGCCTTCTGGCAGTTCGATCGCTTCCGGCGACATGTAGTTCACCGTTCCGATCTGGTGGTCTCGCTGGATGTTCGTTGTGTCGTTCGCGATCGCGTTGGCGATGCCGAAGTCGATCAACTTCAGCTGACCGCGTACAAGCACAAAATTCGCGGGCTTGAGGTCGGAGTGTACAATCTTCTCCTCGTGAATGACGTGCACCGCTTGCAGCATCTGTAGATGCGCTCAACACGTTGCCAGTTGTGCAGTGCGCCCATGCAGCCTACCTGCTTCCAGTAATAGGCGATCCAGACCGGATCCATGGGCTCTCGCTGTTGCTCCTGCAACAACTTCGCGAGGTCTACCACAGGTATCAGCACCCCTCCTCCCACGCGACGGCCGTCCCTACGCACCTATCTCGCCACACTCCATGACCAGGTTCAGATAACCCTTCGTGCCGGCCGCGCCCTGCTTGACCTCACTGTCGAACAGCTTGATAATGCGCGCGTTGCCCTCGAGGCGCTTCAGCAGCCCGATCTCGTTCATGTAGCCCGTGATCGTGTCCGCGTCGCACTTGTCGAGCGTGACCCGCTTCAGCGCGTAGATCTCGTTCGCGCCCGTCATCACCCGGTACACGCGCGACGACCCGCCCTTGCCGATCATGTCCAGTCGCGCGTACACCTTCTTGTTCACCTATCCGACGTGTCCGTTGTGAGCGCGCGCCCGAAGGGGTGAAGGAAACTTAGTGGGCGCGTCGGGAGCGATTTCACTCACCCAGAGCGGCCGATTGTTTCCAGGAAGAGGCGCTGGGGCCTTCTGGGGCGGGGCCTGTATGGGGGCCGGCTGCGTCTGTGCTTGCGCCTGAGGCGGGAACTGGACCTGCATCTGAGGATGCGGCTGTTCGGGGGCAGTTGTCCACTGAGCGTGCTTCCCCGTAGGGGGCTCTGGAGCAGTCGGGCTGCGTCTATGCCGCACGGGCACGCCTTCGACTGCGGTGGGCGAACCCGCACCGTTGCGAACGGTATCCGAATCTCTGCGTTGGTGGCGCAGGTGTGGGTGTGCGGGCAGCTGCGCGTGCGGCGGAGAGGGCGCATACCCGCGTCCTGTGTACATCTGAGCCTCCGCTGTCCTCCTGAAGCAAGTGGTATCTCCAAACACACCTGCCGCTGCTGCTGCCGCCGCAGCCGCGGCGGCTTCTTCGGCTTCACGCCGGGCGTAGCCTGCATGGGATGCTCAGTCCAAGCCTAAGCACAACAGTGAGGCCAGATTCGTACCCTCTTCCAGTGCAATCTCGCGTTCTTGTCGTATCTTCTCTTCCAGCGTCACCCGCCGCGCACCTAATGACGTGCCCGGGCGGAGAGAGATCATCGGGCGATCCTTTTGAGGGAGCTCGATGGGGGGTGGCGCATCACTCAAGCTCGCAGACCGTCTTGGTCGGATGGGATGGTGGGCAGGCACGCCGTACGTGGGCACTTCCGGTTCCTCGTTCGCTTCCGATATCCTGTCAATTCCCAGGGACTTACCCACCACTGAGCGCGCAGGGCGGATCATGCGCGCTGCCCGGAGGTTCTCCTTCTCGTCCACCGTGCCGATCCCAGTCTGCCCGTTCGGTTTCGATTCACTCTCCTGCAGATCTTCGAGCCTGACGCGTCGAGGGCCGCCGAGTTTACGAGCCGTCCCAGTGTTCGAGCTAGCCAGTGCCGAGAATCCCCTCACCATCCCGGCTGGTGTACTTGACACAGGACCTGAAGTGACGCGTTGCAGCGGGCGTGGATTGTAGACAGACTCTTGAGGTAGTGATTCTGAGCGTGCAAGAGGAGCCGGACGCGAGTAAAGACCAGGGGTGGGAGAGGGCGCTTTGGTGGGCGGGGGAGAATCAGCAGGCGTAGGCGGACTGGAGGACTTCGACGATCCCTTCGATACGCGTACAATCTCGCCGCGCGAGTTGCGCTCGTATACGAACGAGAGTTCCGACAGGTCCCAGAGCGAAGAGTCGTCAGAGTTAGCAGGAGACTTCTCCGGTCTTGTCGGGCCATCGCGGGAGGGTGGCGGTGAGTTCGAAGGTGTCCCCGGAGAAGATGAAGAGAGGCGGTCGCGCGCGAAGCGGTCGGCAGAGTCAAAGGTGGGGAAGGCGGGAGCCCCCTGGTAGGACGACCCGGGGTATAGAGAGGCCATCGTATGTTGGAAAACAAGTCAGCGATACAGAGCAATGCTAGAACAGGAGCTTAGCGGAGTATCCCAGTGTACTGTCGTGAGACGCACCTTCAGAACTACGGAGGTACAAACCTATGAGTTTTCAGTCGTCTATGTTGTGCCCGCGGGCAACCGCACAAGTTCTGTGGAACAGAGCTGTCAGAAGCCACACAAAACACAAGAGAGAGCATAGATTGAAGCTAAAGAGACTGAATGCATCGGCGCGAACAGACGGGTAGCAATGCTCGATGCACGCTATGCAACCCGCCTGCGGAATCCTTGCGCCAGCGATGTGGCATGATCTGGCACGTCTGCGCTCGCGTCCCAGCTATTCCATAGCGAGTTCGTATCCAAGGCGGGATACGTAGACAACCCTTGGCGACCGACGACGGCGTACGACGTGCCCCATTCCAAGCCTCCCTAGAAGTGGCACTACTCGGAGGACGCGTCCTCGCCCACTGCCATTGTTTGCATATGCGCACCATCTAGCCACATTCGCCCAACAATAGACCTCACCAACGCAATCGCCTGCACGACTTCGACCACCAACACGCGTAATATGTACTCACCACAGGTGTCGATCGAGGATTACGGACGCTGAGGAGTGGAGGGTATACGGCGGTGGAGGGCACGCGTGGCTATATGCGTTTTGAGGAGAGTGGCGGGAAGAGGTTACCTAAGGCGGGGCGGAGGCGAGGGCTGCACGGCAGGCGAGGACGAAGTGGCAGAGCAGTCGTGGACTCGTGGATAGAACGCAGACAGCCGATTCTTTGTTCGACTTGGCCTCACAGGCGCCCAGTTGAACTCGCGGTCCACACGAGGCAGCAACACGGTCACGTGCGCGACGCGCTCCACGTGGCAAAGTATACCCACGGACCGCGGCTGCACTCCTCGCCATTGCTTGGCGTGTTTGCGCAAGCGCGGCCTGTCGCCGCCTGTGTATCCCTGTGCTAGAAAGTACATCGTGTTCGTATCCGTCCCCAGCCCTGTCCCCACTACTCGTCAGAGACTGCACCTGGCTGCCCAGGGCTCCCTGCAGTCCGCCATGCGGCCAGGATCAGATCTGCAACGTCGTCCACTCCCTTTCCTTGCTTCACACTCGTGAACACGGTGGGTCCATCGCCTCTCATCAACTTCGCGTCCCGGTCCATCACCTCCAACGATGCGCCGACATATGGTGCCAGGTCGATCTGTGCGAGGCTGAGCGACGAGACGACGATCTCGATGAGGCACTTGACGTACCTTATTGACCACAAGTAGGTCAGACTGCGAGATTCCCGGGCCGCCCTTCCTTGGGATCTTGTCTCCACCCTGTGTCAAACGTTAGAAAGAACGAAGTTCCTCTAGCAGGTGAGGGGTGCACATACCGAGACGTCGATCACGTAGATGATGTAGTCCGCAAGCTCGCGCGAGTAGTTCGCCGCCAGGTTGTCCCCTCCGCTCTCCACAAACAGGATCTGACACCCATACTTCGCTTGCAGGGTCTCCAGTGCGCCCATGTTCGCACTAATGTCTTCGCGAATGGCAGCATGTGGGCAGCCTCCAGTCTCGATGGCCAATATCCGTGACGGCGGCAGAGCCTTGTTCTTAATCAAGAACTCCTGGTCCTCCTTCGTGAATATGTCATTCGTCACCGTCGCTGCAGAAGCATACGCTTGCGGTTGGTTGACCAATCGGGCGGATCGACGAAGAGAAGACGCACCGATATTGTACTCCTTCCTGAGCTTCTGGCACAACGCCAGCGTGAGCGCCGTCTTTCCCGAGCCGACCGGCCTTCAAACATTGCTCAGCTACCGCCCGCCCTGTCGCGCACCGGACCAGGGTGGGGCCCGGAGAGGGGAGATACGCACCCGCCGATTCCCACCGTGAACCCACGCTCCTCGAAGTTGCGCGCGGAGTAGTTGGGCATATCGCGCTCCGCGAACTTGCCTGCACGCGATACCCATAATAGTGAGCCTTAGCCTTATCCTTGTCGAACCAGGACCAGAATAACTCACCAGGGTGGTCTAGATGCTCGTGCGTGTGCCCGTGCTCGTCCGCCCCATGCGAGTGACTCGGCCCATCCCCGTGCGAGTGGCTGAATGCGCCTAGCGCGGTGCCAGAGAGATTGTTGATGAACTGGACGGTGTCGACCATAACGGCTGTGTCGTGTCAGGAGCGGGAAGAAGACAGGGTCGACTCAGGGTCACTCGGGGTGGGTGCGGGGTCGTGTGCGGGGTCTGGGAGATGGCAGCGGACGAGGAACCGAGTTTTGCTGGCCAACCATGTCGCGCGATAAGCCGCGAGGGAGGCTACCCGCTATCGACCACCACAGAGATAAGTGAAGGCGGGTGCGGGCCCTATCGCGCCCTGTGGCAAAAATACAATGTGGGCGCCAACGGCCAAATTGTCTGCGCAAACCATGTATGTTGGAGACAGTGTGCCCACTGGGATGTCCACGTCCGTAGGGCACAAGACGTCCACCGCGAAGGGCACGGCGGCGGACGACCATGTCTGTAGCTATGGATAGACGAGCCAATAATACATCGGGTCGAGTGAGAACGCACAGATAAGGGCTGCGATCTCGCGAACCGATCCACCACGACACCGCCACATGCAAACAGTCCGAAAAAGGCGGACCTGCTCCTCTTCGGGCTTCCAGTGCCACTTTGTCTCGTTCTTCCTTGGACAGACCCGTACCCTCGATTGGCCAGAGCCTAGCGCACCGCCCGTTTTATATGGATCACAGATGAACCCAACCCCGCAGACTGATGGCCAAGTCCATCATTACTACAACAGCTGAATTTCCACGTCTGTCACTACACTCGTCCTGCATGCGATGAAATACCGCTGGTTCTCACAGCGCAGCCGGATGCCATCTGTCAAGGAAGATAAAAACGACTCCGAAGGCAACAGTCGTATGAACAAGGCACATGCATACTTTGCGAGGGATCTCGCAACCCCCTCAAGTTTAAATCCCTCGCCTCTCCCTTGGTCTCGACCCCGCGAATTCATCACTCATGCTGGCCCTTGTACCTCCTCAGCCTCCTTTGAGATGGACGCATACTCCTGAAGAGATACATAAACTAGCGAAGGAAGTCATTGAAGAATACCGCGCTGCCGAGGACCGAATTGGAGCACTCGCTCCAGAGGAATCCAACTTCGAATCGGTACGCACTTCTTCACTCGGACATGATGATGCATTGCTCACCGCACTCCCTCTACGCAGGTCTTTGTGAGTGCCACATACCATCATGATGCGCTCGTATCACATCCGACACCTCTCAACCTTGACACGACAGCTGGCCCTCGCGCTCGCAGAAGCCAAGCGGATCGCAACGATCGAACCCCTCAAGTTCTACCAGAACGTCTCTCCCTCCAAGGAGCTCCGAGATGCAGCTAACGCGGCAGAGGTCGCCGTAACGGATTTCCTCGTAGACTCATCGATGCGCATCGACGTCTTCCGCGCGAAGCAGGCGGCACGGAAGAACATCCACGAGTCCGGGAGGCCTCTTACTCAGGAGGAACGGCGCCTCATGGACAAGATGATACTGGATGGGACGCGCTCGTGTCTGGCGTTGGCGGAAACTGAGAGGGCAGAGTTGCAGAATCTCAATAAGGAACTGTCTCAAGCGTGCATCGAATTCTGTGTAAGACTTTCTAGCTGATTATCACGGAGACATATGTTCACCAATGTGACTATCAGAAAAACTGTAACGAGGAGAAAGTCCGTACACGTCCGGGGATGGTCTTGAGCTAGGTTAACTGGTTGGTTTGTAGGGACACGTCTCATTCACACTCGAAGAGCTCAAGGGTGTCCCCGTCGATGTTATCTCAGGCTACTCCAAGCGTAACATTGAGGGCGGTGAGGAGCTCTACGATGTCACTTTTCAGTTTCCAGACATGTTTCCACTCGTACGTCGCATCCACATGTATGGACAGCCTCCGTTAATCATGCTGATACGCCCTACAGTTGAAGTATGCGGAGAACCCGGATACCCGCCGCATCGCATTCGAACGATTCGAGAGCCGCCTGACCATCAACGAGCCCATCCTGGACAAGATCCTCAAGCTCCGTCGGCAAGTCGCCCAGTTGTTGGGGTACGCAACTTGGGCCGACTACGTCACGGAGGTCAACATGGTCAAGAGCGGGAAAGGCGTCGAGGAGGTGAGCGTTCGGCATCAATGTATGGCAAATTCTGGTAGAATCCGCTTACCAACCGCTATACGTGCGCAGTTCTTGTCCGACCTACAGAAGAAATTGAAGCCCGTGGGGCTCAAGGAGCGCGAAGCGCTACTCGCCCTCAAGCGGCGGGAGCATGTCGCCAAAGGATTCGCGTTCGATGGGGAGTTCTACGTTTGGGATCATAGGTACTACCAGCGCATGCACGCGGAAGAGAGCTTCAGCCTGGACCAGCAGCTCGTGAAGGAACATCTCCCGGTTTCCGTGGTCGTGCCTGCCATCCTGGACATCTACCAGAATCTGCTTGGAGTGACGTTCGTGCAGATGGAAGGGGAGACGTGGCACTCGGGTACTGAGCTCGTCTCATGCGTGTGAACCCCCTTAATGCTGATAGGATGGTATCTAGATGTCATGCAGTACGCGGTCTGGGAGAAGGACGCGAAGAACGAGAAAGACTTTCTTGGTTATTGCTACTTTGACATCTATCCCCGTGATGTGTTCCCCCAGCAATTCACCATTTCGCCCCAGCCCTCACCGTCCCGCACTACGTTTGACAGACTCAAAGTTCTCCGGCGCCGCCATGTGGCCCATCCTCCCCGGCTACGACCAGGAAGATGGCACGCGCAGCTACCCCGTCGCCGCCATGGTCGCGAACCTCGTCAAACCAACCCCCGAGCACCCCGCGCTCATCGAGCACGGGGACCTGGTGATGTTCTTCCACGAGATGGGGCACGTCTTCCACGAGCTCTTGAGCAAGACGCGCTTTGCACGCTTCCATGGGACGACTGTCGCGCTCGACTTTGGGGAGGCGCCGTCGCAGATGCTGGAGAACTGGTGCGTCGGCGGTCCCGTCTTCCAAAGGAGGTTCCTCGCTGAGAAGGGTATGGGGCTAGGTGTTATGAACCGAAGGTCTTGGAGCGCATGTCTAGCCACTACGAGACGGGAGAACCCCTCAGCAAGGAGTTGATCGACAGCATCGTCAAGAGGTGAGATACCTTTGCCTGGCATGCTCCCATTCGAGCACGCTCACGATACGCTGTCAGCCGCTTCGTGAACGTCGGGCTATCCTACTTGAAGCAGGTGCACTGGTCGATTTTCGACCTCAGGGTTCACACCGAGCAAGGTCGGTCGAGTCTCGTCAAGCCAACCCACGCGTCCTCCGCTAATCCTACGAAACGCGCCCCGTAGAAATAGCAGACTACGACAAGCTCTGGAACGAGCTCCGGGAGTCTGTCGCACTCGTCAAGGCTGGCAACCTCGGCGGCGGGCCCGGCGCGTTGAGCCACATCGCTGGAGGATACGACGTCGGCTTGTACGGGTACGTCCTACAGTATATCACCAGCCCTCTGGGCGTCTGACCTGCGCTGGGTCATTGCTGAGCCTTTGATACAGATACATGTACTCGCTCGTGTTCGCCGCGGACATGTACACGACCGTATTCAAGGCGGACCCGCTCGATCCGGAGCGTGGCCGACGATATCGCGAGAAGGTCCTCCGTCCAGGCAGTAGCAAGGATGAGCTCGACTTGCTAAAGGTCAGCGCGGCAGCGACGATCGCTTCCTGGAATTCGTATGTGCACACTTACATATTGTATTCAGGACTTCCTGGGTCGGGAGCCCAATGCCGAAGCTTTTGTCCAGCAAATATTCGGGACCTCGAGTTGAATGGCGCGTCAGGCCAGGCATGAATGCAGGCGACCGTGACAAAACGACATGAGATTCACGTTCCGCAGAGCTGTTACATGGTGCACGAATCCTGGAGGAAATAGAATTACATGGGGCAAGATCATTTATATTGAAGCTGAATCTCAGATTCCGTGCTGAGCAAGGAAAGCCAGGATGTTTGCGGCGATCTCCTTGAGCGATGTTTCCCTAAACGCAAAGTCAGCCGAGCGGCCGGAGAAATCGCGATACAGAAACTTACAATGCGAAATGTCCGGCGTCGACGAACTTCACGACCGCGTTCGCATTGTCCCTCTTGAACGCCTCTGCGCCAGCAGGCACGAAGATGGTGTCGTTCTTGCCCCAGATGGCGAGGGTCGGTGGGCGATGGGTACGGAAGTACTCGTGGAACTTGGGGTAGAGCGCGACGTTGTTCTTGTAGTCCACAAAAAGTCCGACTTGAATATCAGCATTGCCGGGGCGCGTCATCAAGTAGTAGTCCAAGTTGTACGTCTCCGGGGGTATGACGGACGGGTCTGGGGATCCTGTGACATACTGCACCGGTCTGATGAGTCGCCGGCTCGTCCAACAAGTGGGCAAGCTGGCTCACCTGAGACTTGGTGGCCTCGAAGCTGAGGAACGCCTTGAGACCCTCAATTTTCTCCGGCGTGGGATGGGCCCAGACGTCTTTCAGCGGAGCCCAGAAGGACTCTCCCAAGCCCTCCTCATACGCGTTCCCGTTCTGAGTGATGAGGGCCGTGATAGCCTCCGGCCGTTGGAGGGCAAGCCTGAAAAAACGGTCAGCATGAGAAGCCATTATGCACGACGATGCGACGAACCTGAACGCCGTAGGTGCCCCGTAGTCGAAAACGTAGACCGCAAACTTGGCGATCTTCAACGCGTCTAAGAAGGCGATGATGGTATTGGTGATCGAGGCAAATGTGTACTCGTATTGGCGAGAATCCGGGATCGCTGTGAAGCCGTAGCCTGGCAGGTCCGGGGCAATCACCCGGTACTTCTCCGCAAGACGCGGGATCAAGTCGCGATATTGAAAGGAAGACGAAGGGAAGCCGTGCAGGAGCAAGACAACAGGCAACACGCTGGGATCATGAGCAGAGAGAGGGAACGCTTCGCGGTAGAAGACGTCGACGCCGCTGTCCACGGCGATCGTCTTGACCTGAGTTGGAGCAGCCATTACAGCACAGAAGAAGAGCGGCACGTAGGTTTCTATGAGTTGCAGGTGCAGTGAGCTGTCCAGACATCCCAGTTTCCAGCCAGTATATATAGCTGCTAGTCCTAGAGGTCCCCAAGTCGCGACATCTTGTGGATCATGCAGCAGGTTGTTGATGCCCAAGCAAGTTTATGCATTACTGAGCATTCGGCGCATGTAGAGTTAGGCTCCTGTGGCCTTGATCATACGGACGGCCAGAGAGTTCGTGTGGTGAGTGGGTGAGACAGCGTGGGCATCGGTCGAGGGTCGGTGTTGGTCATGGTCGAAGGCAGCATCAGTCAGACGCTCAAGCAAGCTTACGGGCGTCTGTCTCTCGTGGCCATCCCTCGCGGGCGCCTACGATCGTGGCACAGCGCGCTCGGCGACTGCTCAGCGAGACTTGCATCTGTGCCTCCTCCTCCCATGTCCGACCTCGAACGCTACATCAGCGACAATGCTTTGCGGGTGAGTCATTGTGTAGTATACCGTTGAAGTAAATGCTCAAAATCTCTACAGTTCTTCGGACTGTCCGACCGCAGCATTATCGACTATGTGGTAGCGTCAGGTCAGTCCCGCCCTTACCGTCCGCACACGGTCCATGTCTGAGTAATTGTCGCGCCACCAGCGTCGTCCGCAAAGTCACCCGAGGCGCTGTTTATTCAGCTCAATGCGTCAGGGCTGCCGGACACACCAGACGCGCATAACTTCGCACAGGAGGTCTACGCTCGCGTACCCCGTAAGAGTAAACACAAGAAGGCGTCCGACAGCGCGCGCAAGCAGGCGGAGCAGGAGGCGAAGGCGCTTCGTGCGCAGAAGTTTGACTTCCTCCTCGATGAAGATAACACGACTGGTGGAGTGGTCGAGATCGGTCGCGGCTCGAAGAAGTCCGACAAGAAGGACAAGAAGGAGCGACATCTGCGGAAGCGGGAAGGGGACACACGGGAGTGGGAGAGTGATGAGGAGGAGAAGGCGCGGAAACGGCCACGGCAAGACGACGATGACAGGAGTCGCAGGGACGAGGACGAGGACATGAACATCGAGCTCCCGGAGGACGAGGAGGCTAGGAAAGAGCGAGAGCGTCTGCAAGACTTGCAAGAACGTGACGCCTTTGCGCAGCGTGTCCGCGAGCGAGACAAGGAGAAGACCAAGAAGGTCGTCGAGGATCGTTCGTCCAAGGCAACAGGAGCAGCGGCGGAGGCGGCAGAGCGACGAAGATTGGCGGACGATGCGGAGGCTCGGGCGCGCGCCATGCCCTCTCTCCGTGAGCACTCTCGGCAAGAGTACTTGACGAAGCGCGAGCTCCAACAGATCGAGCTGCTCCGGAAGGAGATCGCGGACGACGAGGCGCTCTTCCACGGGATGAAGATGACGAAACGGGAGAAGCGCGAGCTTGAGCGCAAGAAAGAGCTCCTGCGTCTTGTGGAGGAACGTATGAAAATCAGCGACAAGTGGGAAGGCTACCAGCTTCCGGAGGACTACTTCACGGAGCAGGGCAAGATTGACAAGAAGAAGAAAGAGAATGTGCTGTACAAGCGATACGAGGAGGCGAAGCCCAAGGATGGCGAGTTCACGACCGACGTCGACCAGTGGGAGGCTGCCCAGACGCGACACAGCACGTTCAAGGTCGGCGCCATGGACAAACAGGAAATGGTCGACGACTATGAGTACGTCTTTGACGAGAGCCAGACGATCAAGTTCGTCATGGAGAGTACGCTGGGTGGCGAAGGTACGATGAGTGCCGCAGACAAGCTGCTACAACAGCAGATCGAGGAGGCGGAGAAGCGAGGTATGCATTACACGTCTAGTGCTCGTTGAGTCGTTTATACTAACGTCCCACAATAGCGAAGAGCATCGAGGAAACTCGTAAATCCTTGCCGATCTACCAGTACCGTGATCAACTCCTTGAGGCCATCAAGGAGCATCAAGTTCTCATCGTCGTCGCCGAGACAGGCTCAGGCAAGACGACCCAGCTGCCACAATATCTCCATGAAGCTGGTTACACCGCGAACGGTTTGAAGGTCGGGTGCACACAGCCTCGGCGTGTTGCCGCCATGTCAGTCGCCGCACGCGTAGCAGACGAGATGGGTACGAAGGTCGGGTACGAGGTCGGCTACTCCATCCGCTTCGAGGACTGTACCAGCGACAAGACCGTGCTGAAGTACATGACCGACGGCATGCTCCTCCGCGAGTTCCTGACCGAGCCGGATCTGGCAGGCTACTCCGCGCTCATCATCGACGAGGCGCACGAGAGGACACTCAGTACGGATATTCTGTTCGCTCTCGTCAAGGTGCGTCTTCATGGCCCTCACGTGTTCTTGCAGGTCGTTGATGCCTTCATAGGATATTGCACGGTTCCGACCCGAGCTGCGCCTTCTCATCTCGAGTGCGACCATGGACGCTGAAAAGTTCAGCGAGTATTTCGATGAAGCGCCAGTATTCTATGGTAAGCTTACAACAGCTGTACTCAATCCGCACGTCCTGATGCGTGTTCTCTTCCAGTGCCCGGTAGGCGATATCCCGTCGACATTCACTACACTCCTCAGCCCGAAGCGAACTACCTGCACGCCGCTATCACGACTGTCTTCCAGATCCATACCACGCAGCCAAAGGGCGACATTCTGGTGTTCCTCACGGTAGGGAATACCTTTCTGCAGAACCCAAAAGCATCCACTCACCTTGCATTGTCAGGGTCAAGACGAGATCGAAGCTGCACAAGAGAACTTGCAGGAGACTGCGCGCGCCCTTGGTAACAAGATCAAGGAGCTCATCGTCTGTCCGATCTATGCCAACCTACCCAGCGAGATGCAGGCGAAGATCTTTGAGCCTACACCCGAGGGCGCGCGTAAGGTCGTGCTCGCCACAAACATCGCTGAGACGTCGATCACAATCGATGGCGTGGTATTTGTCATCGACCCCGGCTTCGTCAAGCAGAACTCGTACAACCCGAGGACAGGAATGTCGTCTTTGGTTGTGGTCCCGGTACGTCTAGTCGTCACGGCTGCGTAGGGGTTTGGTCTGACCTCCCGCTTGCAGTGTTCCCGCGCTTCTGCCAATCAGAGAGCAGGCCGCGCCGGTCGTGTCGGTCCCGGCAAGGCCTTCCGGCTGTACACCAAGTGGGCGTACGCGAACGAGCTGGAGGAGAACACCGTACCGGAGATCCAGCGGACGAACCTGGGCATGGTCGTTCTTCTGCTCAAGTCGTTGGGTATCAACGATCTGATCGGCTTCGAGTTCATGGACCCACCTCCAGGCGAGACCCTGATGCGTGCGCTCGAGTTGTTATACGCGCTTGGTGCTCTGAACGACCGAGGCGAGCTGACGAAACTGGGTCGACGGATGGCTGAGTTTCCTGTGGACCCGATGCTGTCGAAGGCGATCATCGCCAGCGAGAAGTACTCATGTACAGACGAGGTAGGCTTCCCCGTGTTATACACAATGAACCATTACTCACATTGCTGCTATAAGGTGCTCACCATTATTTCGATGCTGCAAGAGTCCGGGTCACTCTTCTACCGCCCGAAGGACAAGAAGCTGCATGCGGACCAGGCACGGCAGAACTTCGTGCGCGCGGGCGGAGACCACTTCACGCTGCTGAACGTGTGGGAGCAGTGGGCGGAGACGAACTACTCGCAGCAGTTCTGTTACGAGCAGTTCCTGCAGTTCAAGAGTCTCAGTCGCGCGCGCGACATCCGGGACCAGCTCGCGGGTCTGTGCGAGCGTGTGGAGATCGTTGTGCAGAGCAACCCGAACACGAACGATATTACGCCCATACAAAAGGCTATCACCGCAGGGTACTTCTATAATACGGTATGTTTTCTGTGTCTCTGCATAGTCGTAAGTTTACTGATCAATATATACGCTCAGGCATCGTTGCAGCGCAGTGGCGACTCGTACCGGACGATGAAGACGAACCAGACGGTGTACATCCATCCCTCATCCAGTCTGTTCAACCATACGCCACCGATTAAGGCTGTGCTGTACTACGAACTTGTCATGACGTCGAAGTCATACATGCGACAAGTCATGGAGATCAAGCCCGCATGGCTCCTCGAAGGTAAGCAGTCGTTCTACCCAGATACCTGTCCACGGTCCGCCTCATGCTATCGACTGTAGTGGCACCTCATTACTTCAAACCCGCCGACCTCGAGCAGCTCGCGTCCGGCGACAAGAAGATGCCCAAAACAGTTGGGAGCGCAGGTGTCGCGGCCGCCGGGTCATGATCAGTATTTGACTGGTGTTGTCGCCAGGTGCTTGCCCGGTCTTCTTTGTGTGATGATGTTGTCTACTGTAGGATCCCTTGCTTGTGTACCACTGTATATCATTATCCCCTCAATGCTCATCCTTGCGCACGATCCTCTGCTGCCAGGCTTTCTCTAGGTCCGGCGTCTACCTTTTATCATGGTTTATGCGGTATCGGCCGGGACTAGCACGTCATGCTGCCATAGGAGTCCCAGGCTCACTCATCCCACAGCTTGAAAGTTTGATCATGCGGGTGGAGATCGTTCTCGGGATCCACGCTTGCGGGAGTACGGCTCCTTGTAGGGTACGCCCCCCTTACCGCTGACCGGGATATACATAGGTCATCACCGATCCCCCGGCCTACCAGAGTGCGTACATAAAGTCATCATCGAAACTCAAGAGCGTACTGTATGCTCCGTAGTCGCCTCTCATCCTCTTCATACCCTTCGCTGCGCAACGCGATGACGACCCGCACGGCGTCCAAGCTTCCGCCGACGGTCCGCCCAGGGGTGCTCAACCTTCCGGGACCCAACTTCGAAACGCAGCGCACAGTCGAGCGACTCTTGGAGGAGGACCGCGAGCGGCACCACTGCTTCTGGGGTCGCGTCGGCTTCCATAACCATCTTAGTCACCAGTGAGCACCGCGCACCCCTACTGGCCCGCTGGGCCGCCAGATGCATATGCGCCGAACATATACTGATCGCGAACGCGTATGCGCTCGGCAGCATTCTAGCAGCGTACGACCTCGGTGCGCCCGCGGCGCTGCTGCAAAAGATATACGACAGGGAGGGCAAGGATCCATGGGATCTGTACATTATGAGTCGCACCGCGGACGCCAAGGCGGAACCGCTCAAGCAGGAGATCACTGTGCAGAACTGGACGACTTTCCTGGGGAACGGGAAGTAAGCTCTATGCGCCGCCGCATTGTGCATCGTAGTACGAACTCACCCGCTACCCTCTCTTAAGGTACTACCCTAGCTTCCTCGACTTTTTCACGAACGAGGTCGCGGTCCACGGGGCGGGCGAGATACTGGAGAGGTATATATTTTCGCCTGCGGCGAACGGGAATGGGGCGTATATGCTCTTGCGATTTGTAGGGGGCGCGTAAGTGATACCTTCGCTAACATTGCTTCCAATGATCTTAGACACTGACAGGACACCCCTAGGCTGCATCCGCTCATTCAGATGGGGGTATGTCAAGCACGAATGTCCGAGGAGGCACTGATCACTCAGCACACCATTTAGTATGCCGTCGAATTCGGAAGCGATGCCATGGTTGCCCAAGGTACAGATATTCAGGCATTACAGCGCTCACCTTTTCTGATATCTTCAGATAGCCCTCGCCCAGACTGCCGTTCACGACGCATTCCAGCCGGCCCTGTTCGACCTCGAGAAGGGGCCACCTCCTCTTGAGAGCCTGGCCTACAAACAAGCGGAGCCCACTCACCGCCAACCATCCAAAGGCCAATCCTTGCTCTCCATCCTCCGTCAGGCGCACGACTCAGACGTCATGAAGCCCGTCATGCCGTACGACCCGGACGCGCTCCTCTCCAAACGCTTCAGGACCGCGATGACAGACGGCCGCCCGGAGGAGATCCGCCGGCTGTCTGCTCTCTGGCAAATCGACACCACGCGCGGACAAGCGGAGCTCGACGAGAAGGTCGAAGAACTGCTCTGGGCTGCGACGCTCCTCCTAGTGGGCTCCGGAAAGCGTGGACGCAAGCCGCGCCTCGACTTTTTCCTGATGCACATCTTGAACGCGTCCCTCTTCGTGCCCTCGCTTCTGGCCGCTATCCCGAGCGTGGAATCGAAGGCAACGCTCCTTCGCTCCCTCGTCCCCGTCATACTCATTTACCTCACTGTGCGTGGGCGGCCGCGCATCGACGCGGAACTCGTCATGTCCTACACAGACACGCCGCGCGCGCCCAACGGACAGCTGCCCCAGCCTGACGCGTCTGCGATCGGGAGCCCGCACGACGCCGCAGACTTCAATCCATGGCCAGGTATCATAGGCTCGGTGCTATATGCCCCTGACGCGCATACGCTGAAAGCCGTCAGAGCGCTGCACTACGCCGCGCAGCGCTATGGGCGGACTCCGCCTGGGGGCGCGATTGGCGCGTTCGATGCGGAGGGGCGCGAGACGCACCCGGGGATTGCGAACGCGGACGGCTCGATCTTCGTTCGTGCCGCTGGGGTCGTGATGGATACGCTCGGATGGGTCTCCCATGGGCAAAGGGAGGGGTCTTGGGATCGGAGTGCGCTGGGATGGGACGACGCGTGGAAGAACGGCGACTGATCCTCAGTTTGAGAATTTGTTCGTCACTTTGTACCAGTATGTGTTCTTGTGCCCGTATCGTTGTACTCGTACTACGTCTACTCCCTCTTTTTTTAGCAACGATGGCAGGCCAGTTTGTTGAACAACCGGATGATAGATGGAACGGAGTGGGGACTCTTGCTAGAAACTACCGCGACGCCTCGGGTATCGCGATCACGTGGGAACCGCGACGCGCGCTGGGTGGAGTCGCGACTCGCGGAGAGGCTCTGGAGTTTTCTGCCGCCATCTTAGCGTGCCGTTTCCCTCGCTACATATACTTGACCTTCAACAACGTTATGTATCAGCTCACACATCTGCGGATACTCGATGAACCACTACAAGGTGCGCTGCACACTTTTCAAACAGGGTTCCGTGCAATTCTCGTCTGACAATCCTTGCTATCTCCTCTAGAACATCCTGTACCATGGCCCTCACTGACGTACTGAATACCACGCGTCAGCAGTTCCCTAGCACGACAGCATATACCTCAAGTGTAGGGAGGGGGATACCCTCCAAACGTCCGCTCGAGAATGGGGAATTCGACGGGGTGGAGATTCCGCCATCCCCAAAGAGGCCCCGTGTCCTCGACGACTCCCTCCCTACACCGCCAACCTACCAGGTTCCCATACCCAAGCCCGTAACCTCTCTTCCCGATCCTTGTAACACCTTCATCCAGCTCCGCTTCCAACTCTGCCGCTTCAAGGGCGTCTACCGCGTCGCGCTCATCCCGCTTTCGTTCACCTTCGCGCACCTCTACCGGTACATTCTCTTCCTCTTCGGCTGGTCCGGCAGGCACATCCACGAGTTCGAAGTCTACTCGCACGTCGAGCTCTACTCGAAAACCTGGCGCCCCGGGGAAATCAAGAGACACCGGTCGTGCCGCTTCCCAGAGGCCCCGGATCCTGACAAGAACTTTGACGCGTGGTCTGCGTGGCTCACGTTGTCTTGGAGGGCGGAGGAGGACCCGGTGCTACGGATGGGGCCCTACAGGTGCATGCACGACGCCGCGTTGGCTTACCGTCGGCCGCTCCCGCCGGCGAACCAGGACAACCCCTGGGACAAGCTGCTGGCGCAGGTGCAAGTGCCGTATAGGTACGAGAAGGACGTGACTCTGGGAGACGTCTGGAGCAGGCACCCGAAGCAGAACATCAGCGGGGGTAAATGCGCAAATCCGGAGCTCGCTGTGAAGTTCAAATATGACCCCGATGGTACGTGCCTATATAAAGATATGCTCGATGTGTGAAGGCGTCCCTAAATGGTATGTTGGTCCAGCGAATTGGGAAGTGCACATCACGGTCGACCCTGAGAACGATGGCCAGTATATGTGGACGACGTCCGTTCCTAGCAGCCGCCCCGAGCTGATCAGTGCAAGAGGAGCGGTGAGTGTATTTTGTTCGCCCCGTGGTTCTCATCATGCGCCGCTGACATCTCGCAGCCGCCATCGGAGAACCCGAGAAAGGCTCGACACGTAAGTCCTTGAACCAAAGGCCGCCTCTCTGTGGTACACACCTTGTACTAACTTTGCTGCAACAGGACATCGAACCGAAGCACAAGGTGGTACCATACATACTCTTACGGCCCGAGTCGTTCGAGCGTTACTTGAAGGGCGAGTTGACCTCCGTTGTTGGCTGCGCGGAGCTTTTTGTGCAGGAGAAGGGCAGGCCTCGTAAACACCAAACGACGCAACCGCTACTACCTATGGCAGCAGCTCGGCCTGGGCAGCGCGTGGTGTGAGGTTAGGCGTTGCGGAGAGGCGGGTAGCAAGCGCTCGGTGTCTATCGGAATTCCCGCGACTGCGCCCGTCATGTATTGTATGTGCATATCATGTCCAATTAGCAGCCCCGGGTTATAGAGTATTCAGGCGTTACGTCGACTCGGTAATGTGTTGGACGTGCTCCGAAAAAAAGGTCATCCGAAGCGGAAGTGCGTGTTTATGTGCTTCGTCTGAATACACTCTCGAGTTCTACTGGATGTCGGGTTATATGCAATAACACTGTCATCATTGCTCCTTTTCTCTCCGCGACCGCCTGTCCAGGATCCTTGCCGGAGGACGTACGCACGGACTTACGAGGCTATGACGCTCCGGCTATCGCGATCACGTGAGGAGCGCGACGCCTGCCTAACCGGGTGGAGTCGGCGCGACTCGCGAGGGAGAGTCGAGAATTCTCCCGTCCTCGCAGACCCCGCTGCGTAGCGACACCCCGCCCATATAATATGCATCTCCGTCATACTTCATAATCCCACCTTGCTTCCAGCAATACCGCTCCCAGGTGCCTAGTGGTCGGGTGCATGCTAGCGCTCGGTCTTCATCTGACCAATTCAATCGCATATAGTCGACCTTCCATGGCTCTGATGGATATACCGAACGCCACGTCTAGTCGACCGTCAGATACCCCTTCTCATCCCTCTCACAATGACCAAGAAGTTTCTGCTAAGCGGCCCCATGAGAGCGGGGACCCAGGTGATGGAGTAGAACATCCGCCCTCGCCGAAGAGACCGCGGTCACTCGACCCTCCCTCCTCCACACCATCCCCGCCCAAACGAAAGTCCAAGAAAGTCGAATCGCTCCCTGAACCCTCCGACACGTACATCCAGCTCCGCTTCCAGCTCTGCCGCTTCAAAGGCGTCTACCGCATCGCCCGCCTCCCGCTCTCCTTCACCTTCGCGCACCTCTACCGCTACCTCCTCTTCCTCTTCGGCCGGTCCGGCATGCACCTGCACCAGTTTGAGGTACACTCCCACGTCGAGCTCTACTCGGACACCTACCGCCCGGGTGAGATCAAGGCGCACCGCACCTTCCGCTTCCCCCCGGAGCCGGACCGCAACGAGGACCCCCGCGCGTGGCAGGCGTGGTCCATGCTCGAGCGCAAGGGCATGGAGGACCCGGTGCTGCGCGTCGGCACGGGGCAGCGGTACGACTTCGACAACGAGATGATGAAGGGGAAGGGTTTGCCGCCGTTGGATATGGACAGCCCCTTCGATCGGCTGTGGGCGCAGGTGCAGGTGCCGTACAGACGCGACGAGGAGGTCACGCTGGGCGGGATTTGGAACGCGGACAGGGAGCAAAATATAAGCGGGGGTGTGTGCTGCAATTCCAATCTTGCTATCAAGTTTGAGTACGACCTTGGCGGTAAGTCCTACCCTGTGTCCGCTGTATTATTGCCCAGTGCCGAGAGGGCTGTTGGACTAGATAGTTGGGGAGTCGACATCACCGTCGACCGCGACAAAGAAGGCCACTATAGGTGGAGGACGGACGCGCCTCGCAATTGGCCCGAGCTCATCATTGCGAAAGGGGCGGTAGGTACTGTATCTCAGTAGGCCGCGCGTTGCTGCATTCCTGTTGGCTGATGCCGTTTGCAGCCACCACTGGAGGACGCGCGGAATTACAGCAAGGTGAGCGTCTTTGCCTTATATCCTCCACATAGCCCAACGGCCTGTCAATATCGCATAGGACATCGATGGCAAGAGGAAGCTGGTGTCAAACTTGCTCTTTATGCAGGACTCGTTCTAGCGCTACCTCAAAGGCGAGCTGCGCTCTGCGATATGCAACACCGAGCTCGCGGTGTATAAGGCGAACGAACCACCGCCGGCGTGCGTGCTCGAGGCGGACGCCTCGGACGACGACGACGACAACATGGCCGAATGGGTGGGACAGCGCTTCTGTTCTGACGGGCTGAGCGACTATGAAGGAGGACTGTCTGCAGATGACGACGACGAGGGCCTGGAGTAGACCTAGTTGACTTGGTGCGTTTACTCCCCGTGCATGCCGCGCATACCGGGAGTTTGCATCCGGACACTCTCCGTAGCAGCCCCGCCTGTCATCTATCATAGTTAATGCCTAATGAAAGTGTATCAACTCCTTACTCACGACCGTCATGACAGTACGTAGGATAGCTGACTACGCCACGCCACCTCCAGCTTCAACGTAGCCAACGTTATGTGAAACGAGGCAGGTCGCATCCCAACTCTTTCGACATCAGATTACGACATATTCGGGCCCGCCGGTTCCGGGGGCAAGATTGTGAGCGATCTCCCATATCCCAGTGTACACACACTGATACTTACCTGAGTACTAGGTTAACTCGGCGCGTCCGCGCGCGGGGAACAACGCTGGCGCTTGCAGCAAAACTCTATCTCCTGCTTTTTGTCGCCCACAGCTACAAGGTCTTAGCACGTTGTACGCGTGGTATGTATATCAGTTATCATAGCGCTTCAAGAAGGCGGGCGGTCCGAATTACAGGGCATTAGCCCTGCCTGCCCATAGACGTCGGAAAGCCACGCCTGGCTGGTAACCATCCGTCACGCCGAACTCGCCCCTGCCAACTTGGACACGCGCGCGCACATCTCTCGCCACGCCATCCAGCTGTGCTCACGCCCACTGGCCAGCCGTCTGCGCCGAGCGCAAGCTTGCAGATCGCCCGCTCGCATGCGACGTCCATCGACGACAGGGCACGCCGATGCTGTCCCATAGCATAGCACTATATATGTGAGCCGCCTCCCCATGCCAGCCACCCCTCTGCCACTAACCCGTGCGTTCTCCCTCTCACTCATTGCTGCCGGCTCGCGGCCGCGCCCCTTCCCGCTCGTTTAGTACTTCGACTCTTGGCGTCCGCGCTCCCGCGCAGACGGCCTCCCGCGGCAGGCCCCAGACTGGCACTGAGCACCGGTGCGAGTGCCGCCCATTAACAGCGCGTGTGCGCACCCGGCCGTGGGCCGCACTACGCTAAGTATAAGACTCGCCCCGGAGAGGAACCCTCTCCACTCGCTCGCGCGGTTTGTGCAAGACGCGAAGCCTGGGGGATTACGAGGCCCTTTGCCCTCACCCACTCAGTCTTTGGTTCCTGCCACTCTTGTCGACCGCCGCGAAGCGACGCTTTCGTCGACCGCGAAGGAGACTGACCATACAAGATGCCGACCATCTCCGCGACACCCTGGTCTAGTGCTCTACATCTCTCGGGGGTTGATCTTGCCAAACGTGAGTTGGATGACTCTCCGCGCACATCTGGCAAGATACTTAATGACAACTACTTCCGCAGGTGTCGACGCCGCACAGTTAGGAGAGTGCGCTAACACAGACCTCGCGATCTGGCTTGCTTTCAAGATCGGCGGGGACCAGGTGCTCCTACCTCTCCTTGTCGCTACCTTCCTCCTCTCGCGCTCCATCGTTCGGCACCCCGTAGTAGTGAACGTGTGCTGCAGCTGGATTCTCGCCGGGGTCATCTCTTCGCTATTGTGAGCACCTGATCCTGCCCTTTGCAATAGGTAGTAGAGACGAACACGCTCACCGCCGGTCTTGTTCCCAATAGGTTATATGCGCACCAGCAAACGGGCCCTGAGCCGGACAGGGCGCTGTGCATCGCACAGACCGTCCTCATTTCGCCTGTCCCTCCAATGTGAGCATCGATCACCCCCGGACCGGCATAGCCAACGCTGAGCATAAGGGGTTGTCACGTTCCGTGTGCCCTAGGACCTCCGTAGCAGCGCTCGCGCTCGTGTACCACACCTGGTCGACGTTCAGGCCCTCAGCGTTGAGGCGCGCGAAGCAGCCCAAACCATCCAGGTGGAGTCACATACAGACGGTAGCGGTGAGTAGACCCAGATGTCATACGACTCTCCCCGATTTGTTTATTTTGGTCGCCGCATGCCGTGCACATGTACTCAATGACACTCCCAGCTCCTCGCGGCGCCATACGTCACTCACCTGTGCTTCGCAGCTGGTGCTCTGCTAGTGCGTCCGTGCATTGTGACGCCCTTCCGACTCGAATTAGCTGAGCGGAAATTCCTCGCGATCGTAGGTCTCCCTGCAAGATCCAAGTAGGGTCAGCCGTTCTCGGCGATTCTTCTACTGCTCCGTCGATTACGATCCCTTGTGAGTCAATTGCAACACCGCTCGACGTGCACAGGGCTCACTTGGATTGTCCCTAGTTCTAATGCCATGGCGCTGTTCACAGCTGCCGTGTGTCTTGTCGCGACCATGCTCGAGGGTGGGTCATGTCCAGAAATCATCCATAGATCTACCACTGATTGACATCGCCGCCAGTCCACTTGATATTCATGCTATCTCGCAACTGGAGGGCTCTGCGCCGCGCGAAGCTTGGGACGGGCGTCGACATACAACTCATCGTGCGCGTCGGGTTTTTCATGACATACGTGTTTTGCGGTATGATGTATGTGATTAATTCTAACCCCCACATACTGTTCCCCTTACTTATAACGCGTCTGGTAGAGTGATGGTCGCGAGCGTGTTCAACACGGAGTCCATCCTGCCTGACATGTTTGCCGCCTCAGGTACGCATGTCTCCAACACATATGCGGGTTTGGTCTGCTCACAGGAGGCGTTGCGCAGTGGGCACGGCGTTCTTTGCCGTCTTCGCCACACAACCCGTACGTTTCAACTCCTTATAAGCGCGCGGTGGCATATATTCACACATATCCTCACAGGACGTCCTCCGTGTCTGGGCTCGTCTCCTGGCATGCGGCGGCCGCAGGCGCAAAGCAGACAACGCGCACTCTCCATCTTACTCCCGGACTGCCACTGCCACTCCCGACAAGCTATTGCCGTCGCGCGCGCCCACGCCCGTGCCCACCTTCGACCCGGACCTGCTCGAGCGCAGCGACAGCGTCATGGACGAGAAGGCACGCCTCGCGGCCCTGCACGCGTACTTCAACGCGCGCGTGCACGACATGGGCGTCGGCGTCGAGGTCATCAAGCGCCCCGAGGACGCGTTCGTGGTCGGGCGGGGGCCGCGCCGCGCGTGGGGCGTCGCGGGCAATAGAGGAGACTGCTGGGATGCGCTCTCGGGCCAGGGCAGAGGGCAGCGGTGAGGACGTGCTCTGAGGTGAATATCAGAGTTGAGAGCGATTGGTGTCTTTGGAGGGGAGGGCGGACCGATAGGTCGACGTGTATAACAGCTAGACTCTCTGACATTCTGTCCTACTCATGTGGTTCGTGTTCTATCGTAGTGTATCTCTCACAACGTAGTGTTATATGCGGCGGTGTCGCTGGTCATTCTATATAAATCGGCGTACTTAATGCGCATCGCGTGATTGTGGGGTTGGTTCGGTGCTGAGTGCGACCACATGTGTACGTGCATGAGGGCAGTGTAAGTACGCTTCTGCGCGGGGCACGCGTGGTTCATCGTGCAACAGCGGCCCACATGCATATTGTCACGCTCACAATCATACCGAAACGATTCTCTTCAAACTAGGGATGGTAAGACGATGAATAGATAGTGATGCTGGTTATTATACAACATGTAATAATGAGTGAATAATAGTTGTGGATGGTTGTTCCCTGCAAGATGCACCAAAAGAATGTATGTATGTATGTTCACGAGTCCCAGATGGCGCCAAAGGCAGGGATACCCCTGCTCATCATGCCGTACACGACCTTTTGCGTGAGCTTTTGGTTCGAGATGATGCACACCGCCTCCGCCTCGAACTCCTTCACGAGCCGGTAGGTGAGCTTGACCATGTCCGGCTTGCCGTGCTTGCGCGTATCTGCAGGTACGATGGTGAGCGTTGTACCTTTCGACTGACAACTATGTGGGCTCACCGTAGATGACCGCGCCAGGCGATTTCTCGAGGATCGAGTCCACGAACTTGTCGCCGAAGGTCTTGCGCACGTCCGGGGACGTCCACAAGAGCCGGATGGGAACACGCTGCGCGAGGATGCATGGCGCGCAAGGCCCGATGCCGCTGCCGGTGGCGACGAAGACGACGCGGCGGAAGAGGGGCGCAATGCGGAGCACACCGTAGCAGGGAACGCCGCGCACCCAAAGCTCCTTCGGCGGCTCCTGGATCATCTTGGTCGTCCAGTCGCCTGCGCGAGACACGACGAGCGAGTACCCCGTCTTGCCCGGCTCGGCGATCGTCGCGAAGCCGTGCCACTCAAACAGCGGGCTATCGGATATGCGCGTGAAGTGCCCAGGCTTAGGGGTGACTGCGGCAACGGAGTTAGGTTCAGGATGTGCAGTTCAGGGAAGGGGCAGTAGACTCACCATAGTCAAAGTAGAGCCGGACGGCGTGGTTGGAGAGAACCTCGGCACGGACCGGGACCTTCCGGAGCCTAACCCATGGGAGGATGATAGAGCCCGTCATGACAGCCACCAGCCAGAAGGCGGGCGAGTGCACGAGAGCCTGGCCAAGAGGCTGGGTGCGCGGGCGGTAGTCGTTGGTCAAGAGGACGACCTGTCGGATACCAAGGATGAGTGATGTCATCTCGATGACAAAGCGAGACTGTTTACCTGGCACCAGACAAGCGCGGTCGCGGACCATCCCAAGAACCGATGCGTGCGCTCGAACGCGTCGTGGTGCGTGGTGCGCACTTTCGGGTATGCGAATAGGACGATGCCGACCAGCAGCACCAATATGAAATAAGTTACTGCGACAGTTGCGATGGACGTCTGGAGAGGGCCGATGAACACCTTCCATGGAAGCGGGACCGTTTTGCCATGGAGCTTACCTGTTCGTGCCTGAGGAGCTCACGAGTAGCTTGTACGGTGAAGAGGATCAGCCAGACGAGGCCACTGATCGCACAACCGGAGTGCACTGAAAAGAATTATCAGCCCATGATACAAGCAACTTGACAAGCGGATTCTTACAGCCTCCAATGTGGTAGACGCGTGCTGCGATTCGCCGGATTGCCAGCGGCCAACTGGAAAGGGATGAGGGCCTTACGACCTTTGCAAGGGGGCAATGCTCACCTGCTCGGGACCGCACATGCAACAGTGAAGAAGGCGTTGATGACGTAGTCCTGGCGCATGAGGATGGCACAGAAGAGGTTTGCCACGACGATGAGACCAAGTTCGTGCGCGTTGGCGCCTCCCTTGACCAACGTCGCGATGAAGATGGCCATATTCGTGACGAAGACGACCCCAAACAGCCTGCGGTAGAGCGTGAAGATTTGGTGGCGCAAGTTGCGGAGGACATGGCCGTTCGTCTTGTCCGGAAGCTCGTCGTCCAAGTACCCATCCCAGAAGTTTCCGCTGTCGAGCGAGGAGACGCTTGCGCCCTTCTCGACGGAGGACTCGGCGAAGGATGAATTAGAGGAGGACTTGCTGAAGCCGTTCACAGCGAGGAGCGTGCCGGACTTCTCGTTGATGCCGACTTGGTAGACAGGAAGGGGCTGCGGAAGCACGTTGACGATGTCGGAAAGAAGCTTTCCATCGTAGGGCGAAGGGGCATAGAACTCGGGCTTGGTGGGGACGATGGAGAGCGCCTCCTTCTCCGCCTTGGTCTTCGCGATCTGGTCCAAGGCGAGTTGGCGGAGAACACGCTTGTCAATCTTCCCGTTACTCGTGTACGGGAAGTCGTCCATTGTAACATATTGGGTCGGAACGGCGTAGTACGGCTGCACGAGCGAAGCGGCGGCCTTCACTGCATCGGGTTTGGCCGTTGCCGGTGTCACAAAGCCCCAGAGCTCGGACTCGATCTGAGAACGCCGAAAGTGAGTGAGCTTCTTGACTGCGCGAGACGAGGTAAAATGAGCTACGCACGAGGAGTGCGGTGGCGTTCTTGACGGAAGCGCACGTCTAGTTGCCTGTCAGATATCGTATACATTCCAGGGGCTGAACCACGTTACCTGCATGGCGGCCGAGACTCCGTCTAACTCCACGCGGAAGCCCTGCGCAGCAGCCATGGGATGAGGATGTTGTTGGAGAATGAGCGGGAATTGACGTACCTTGACCTTGACTTGGTCATCGACGCGCCCGAGATGCTCGAGCTCCCCGTTCTCTCGCCACCGGCCGAGGTCGCCTGTATTGAACATGTACGTCCTGTGGCATTCGTGAGCATGCTGCACGGGTCTCAAGAAGCGTACTATGGAACTCACCCATCGTTTGTGAATGGATCGAGCACGTATCGCTCCGCGGTCTTGTCGGGAAGGTTGACATAGCCTTTGCTCACGCATGCGCCTCCACCCCACATGACGCCCGGCTCGCCGATCGCCACGGGTTTCATGTTCTCGTCGAGAACGTACACGGTGGTGTTGGGGACCGGCCCCCCGATGCTGAGGAACTCGCTCGGCGTGTGCAAGTGCACGGTGTTCACGATTGTGACCTGCATGGAAGCCGAAGTCAGCATCGGCTCGGCATACACTTACATGGAAAGCAACGTACCTCAGTCGGGCCGCAGCAGTTGTAGTAGTGAGCCGCCTTCGCCCACTTCTCTGCCAGTGCTGGAACGTCATTGTGATAAGCCTCACCACTTCTAGTGGCGAAAGCGCAGTACGTACGTAACGGACATGGTTCTCCGGCCGTTGCGACCACCTTGATGTTGGGGTAGTCCGCAGGGTCATGGGGAGCTAGAACGGTGACGCTCAGCACTTCGTCGTTCCAAAGAGCGTCGGAAGCATACCCATCATGCTTGGCGTTGCTGAAAATAACGCGAATCGTCAGTCGATAGCACATGATGGCCGCCGAGCGCTGAACTTACCAATGACTATATCCACCGTCTTCATGACGGCGCGCCATTCCTTGGAAGACTTGCCTCTCACACAGAGGGTGCAGCCGTTGCTGAGGCTTCCAAGTATCTCCTGTGATACCAGTGAGAACACGACTCTATCACCGACGTCATCAAGAGCATGCTTACCCAGGCAGCCATATCGAAGGCGACGTTGAGGAGCTGGGATACTCTGCGCCCCGGGCGCATCCCGATGTTACCTGGCGCAAGGCATACAACTGGGGATGATACCTCAGAACTCTGCAAATCTCGGGACCAAAGCAGACGCACGGTTGGTGACGTTCCCGTGCATCACCTCGACGCCTTTTGGCTTGCCGGTGGTTCCTGATGGAGTCCGGTCAGCACATTGCCCGTCGCGTGTGTTTAAGCTCGGTCGCTTACCCGACGTGTAGATGATGTAGACCGGGTCGGTCGAGGCTCCAAGGTCTCGCGGCTTCGACGCGTCTTGCGTCAGAGCTCCGATGTCCTCGAGACAAAAGACCGGCGTGCCAGCGACGCGATGGGCATATTCGTTCATGGTGAGTGCGATCTTCGCCTCAGAGTCCTTCAAGACATGCTCCAGGGTCGACTGGGTAACGATGGCGCCGTCCAGCGGAACGTAGGCACCGCCGGCCTTTAGAACAGCCACGATCCCAACGACCATGAGGATAGAACGCTGGACCAGCAGACAGACACGGACGCCTGGGCGGACCCCCGACGCGCGCAGGTGGTTGGCGAGGATGTTGGCCTGCCTGTCGAGCTCAGCGTAGGTAATGGTAGAGCCGAGGTGCTCAACCGCGATAGCGTCAGGCTGCGCTGCAGCGTGATGCTCAAACGCATGGTGGACACAGGCAAAGGGAACCCGCTGGCGAGCACCAAAGCTGAAGCGGGTGAAGAGCTGCTGGTCCTCGGGGGAGAGGGAGTGAAGCAACGAAGCGGCCATGTCTGCAGAGTGGTTCGCAGCTTCTGTAGGGGAGACCCGACGTGCAAGTGAGCTTGGAGAGAATCGAGTGTAACCCTTCTGGGCCTTTATAGCTCGGACGCGAGCTGCGGCCTGTGGAGTTGTGTCCGCTAGGGGCGAGATCGAATATCATGCGCGCCCATGCGTCAGAGACCGGCTCGGACTGTCGCGCGATTGAGCGGCACAGATGAGCACAACCGACGTAAGGCCGTCGCGTCGCGCAGAAGGGTCGCCGACATGCGTTGCACCTGCTACGCATGCGCAGAGAAGACAGTGGAAAGGCAACAGCTGATCAGGACAGTTCAGGAACGAGGGTACAGTGCCGGAGTTGCTGGACCGTCCTGTAGCAAGATCGAATCGGAAGAGAGATCACTGTCCAGATGCCAAACAGCGGAGATGGTCGACTAAGGGAGATGAATGGCAACCAGCGTAGAGGTCCGGCGGGCGTAGCGCGAGTGCAAGTCCCGAGAGAAGCTGTCATCAGGCAAGTAGGCGCGCAGCGGCGCCGGGGAATGGTCGACGTATCAGAGGCGGAGAGGGCACCGAAGGCGCAGGAAACTCGCTGGGTTGCCGTCGCACTTGCCAAAACGACGCATCTGTTCCCAAGTTGCGGCGTCAGTAAGTTTGGGTTGCAGATGTGAGAACCTGGGTGAAGTCAGCAGCGTCGGCTCGAAGCCGAAGTTTCCCCCAAAAATGTGCAAGCATACCTCGCATGGGCAGATACTCTCACCACACAGGACGAGGCCTTCGCGCTTGGCAGGAGTCGCCAACCACATCGGTCGTCATCGCACATGCTT
The DNA here is from genome assembly GCA_022606195.1 of Trametes polyzona. NCBI lineage: Eukaryota > Fungi > Basidiomycota > Agaricomycetes > Polyporales > Polyporaceae > Trametes > Trametes polyzona. Next base: position 643,622 of record JABYQF010000009.1, on the reverse strand, counting down.
CCGGGGTGTGTGCAGTGTCTTCTGTGCAACCGTTCGACGAAACGTGCTAGCGTATGATGAACGCAGTGACATCGCCGTCACGCTGGCGCAGTCAAGTGGAACGACGAATGAAAGTTAATCCTTTGAACACAACGGCTTCATCCCCCGTATGTGTCGAGCTGAAGCTCGGGTGGCTGCAATGGTGAGTTGTTTCATGTTTCGCACGGCTGTGTGGGCCGCAGCTGGAAGACAGGATGGCGTTGCCTTGGGCGGACATCGACCCTCGCCGAGCCCGTGATGGATGACTTACCGTCTGCCATGTGCTACAGGCAATAACTTCTCGCAGGGGGGATACGGATACTGTTACAGTTATCCAATTTGTAAGACAATGGACCACGCCGACGGCGTTGGTCCTCGACGAAAGACTCACCGGCACGCGATATCGAGACCCATCGCCTCATCGCACGGAACATATGGTCTGATAGATCGCTGGAGAAGATGAAGGCACGGCTACATGCTCAAGGCAGGTATCCTTCCCGACGAGGAGGTACGCGCGGCGTGCTCGACGATAGCGACGTCGTCGTGCGCTGGACGTCGGCGGTGAACAGAGGCCGGCGTTTATCGCTTCTTCTCCACAAGCGACGGAATTGCACATGGTGCTGCTCTTGCACGACCGTTCTAGCTTTGGGGTGTAAGCGCATCGCCGGTCGTTTGTTTAGTGCTGGATGTTCCCAGGGATACCCGCGGACGGAGAGCACGCCAACAAAATGGAGGATTGAGGACGAGACGAGGTGGGTGGATTCACGAACTCAGACGCGCGGGATGCAAGAAGGTCTCATCTTAAAGCTCCTACACAGACGGTGGTCGTCGAAAGTGGCCCATTCCAAGTCGTACGGATGCCGTTGTATGCGCACTAACTTCGGTTGCTCATACAGGCCTTGGGCGCACTGGTGTCGGAGGAATGGATGGAGTACATGCAGAGCAGTACCGCGTTGCGCGTAGTGATCAGCCTGCAGGCTCCTCCGCGTGGAACAATACCGGAGTGCGACCATCGGACGGCTCAACGTGTGCCCTCTTCTGGCTCGAGCCAAGGTTACTTCTACTCCATCGAACTTGAATCGAAGAAGCCAGCCGTGTCGAGCGCTGCGATAATGCATAGAAGCAGCCTGCATCCGATTCGCTAACGCTTTCTCTCCTCCCGTGTCTCCACTTTCCAGGTATACTTGCTAGACAGACCTTACATTCAATTTCCCGCAATTGTTTTTGAGCTCCTCGTCGCGGTGAGTGCCGTCGTATCTCCCAGTATTGATCAACTGCCGTCGTCATCCCAGAACCATATGCAGGGTCGTAGCTCTGTCTGATTATGCCCCGCCGCCCAGGCCTGCTAATGTGTATACGTCGTCTCGAGATCCCCTGTTTTGGGTGCGTGTAATGCGCATATCCACATGCTTGTCAGGGGCGGTAGCAGCGAACACCGGCGGACGGTGCTCGACGGTGACGGAAATTGTCCTGCGGCAACGGCCCTGTAACCGTCTCACTGCGTCGAGCCCCGGTCCATTCGGTTCGTACCCTACACTACCTTCACACTACCACAATGTCGGAAGCACCCGACTGCACGGACTGTTGTGCTATTCGACGAGCATCGCGGGGACTACTGCGGCTCGGCGGTTACCTGCTCTTCTGTTACGCCGCGGTTGATGAGGGCGGCGTAGTTGAAGGACAGTTGCTAGTCTTGAGCGTCCGCGTCCCGGAAGTCAAACAGAGTCGGGGTCGGGAGCGTGTCAGAGCAGAGCGTCGCTCTCCACGTCCCCGAGACATCGCAGTGCACGGACTCAGATCGCATGCGAGCGTGACACCATTGGGGTCGTACGCTCTGTAGGTGAACCTCCGCGCCGCAGGTCCGACAATTCGACAACGGAACACACAAATTGCCCCGGTCCGAGGATCTGTGAGACCCTTCCCAATATCTCCGAGACAGCACCCGGTTTGGCTGGACGTATCCTCGGGACGCACCGACGGTTGGGGAAACAACCATTGCTATCCGACACACTTCTGTCACGGACCATGTGGGGGGCACTACAACGCCCGGCGTGCGTGACCGCGTACAACGCGCGGGGAGCGGAGGCAATTACCCGACCTCGGGGAGAGCTCGGTGCGCATGGAACGTGAATGACGAAGTCAATACAAACAAGCACGCAAAGTACGCCGCCCGCATGGGCCATCGCGGACGGCAGAAGCACAGTCCCGCGGAGTGGAAGCATTGAGGCATTACGCCGACTAAAACAGGCGCAAGCCCCACGGCCGACGTCGACCCGGAGACTACCCGAATCGGCATCGCTCGATGACCGACTTCTGTCTCGAGTCCCTCGAGACACGCCTGCGTGCCATCAGCGTCGAAGCCGGCGGCGAGTCGTCGGTAGGGGCTTACCAGTAGTACTCCATCACATTACTTTGGCCAAGCTTGCGGAGGAAGTTCTCGTCATGCGTGATGATTATGAGCTGGAAATTCGCGTGATTCCTGCGTTCATTGATGATGCTGTGCCCGAGGCCGCGTGAGTGCTGCATGACCTCGCGCTACCAATTGGATCGCACTCACTCGACGAGACTGGAAGCGAGCGCATCAATGTTCTCGGTGTCGAGCGCGTTGGTGGGTTCGTCTAGAGCGAGAATGCCGCAGTTTTGCCCGAATGAATCCGCGAGCGCGAGGCGGATGATGATGGACGCCAACATCTTCTGCCCGGCGGAACAACGTCCGCGCATGTCCATCTCAACCTGATCTTTCGTCATGACCACCTGCGTCGATGCGGTTTCGCATAAGCCAACGCCGCAGAGGATGTTCAGGGAACCAGTACTGACCCTATAGTTGTACGACCGTTTCGTAGCGCCTCCCTCACTGTCAGAGGATATTTTGATACCGTCGATGTCTGCGGACCATGCGGCGCAGGTATTGAGTTCTGTTCAGGATATAGCTCTTAATGCCCTCACCAGTCCCCTGATACGTTTTGTTCCACAGATGGCGCATGGTGTCGTTGACTTCCTCCATCTTCAGAGAGTGGTACTTCATGATGGCACTGCAGCCGATATCAGCGGGCGGAGGGAGAGTGTTTCGGGGCACTCACTTGTCCAATGCCTTGGCGTACTTCTCCAAGTCGTTGTTGGCCATGTCGGACATCTTGTCGGGGGTCAGGTGTCGTTCACTGCGAGGGACGTAACCTAACATGCCTTGACTTTGATGAGCTGGTCACGATACTTCTTGTGGATGTTCTTGAAGTCCTGGGCATCGCTCTCAAGAGTCTTGAGCTGAGCCTTGTAAGAGCTGAGTTCACCGCCGATGTGCGAGTACTGTAAAATTTCAGTGATTTGCACAGGTCAGTAACACGGCAGACAAACCTTCGCCTGCAACTCAGTCTCTTTCTGCTTCTCAACATTCCACCGCTCGGTCCAGATGCGCTTCGCCTTGGCGGCCTCCTCCATGTCGATGGCATCGAGCTCCGCTTGTGTACTCGCGAGCTCCCGCATGAGGCGCCGAACGCGGATATTCTCGCGGAGGTTGGCCATATTCATGCCAGCCTCATTGATCTCCTTGTCGATCTCGCTGACCGTCGCTCGAATCTTCTCCAGTTTGATTCCAAGCTCCTGGACCTTGGCTTCTTGGTCCTCTATCTGCTGGGTGACGTCCTTGAGGCGATCGGCACGCTTCTCCTTCACGTAGCTGCCGTTCTCGATTAGAACGCCCGCTGCCTCCCGTAGGTGTTCCGGCAACTCACCGCTCAATGACCTTGTTCATACTCTCCAGCCGGTCGGCGCTCATATTGAGCTCCTGCGAGGTTTTTTGCGCTTCGGCAATCTTAGCATTGAGTTCTCGCTCCAACTCTTTATGCTCCCGTTCGAGTCTCTCGATCGGTGCCTGCGCGTCCGCAATCTTCGCGTCGAGATCCTACACAGATAGGCTAGTAGTCAATATACCGATTGCCATGGGATCGTAGTAGCTCTGACCTTGAGTCGAGTATTTGCTGCGGCGATCTCGGTGCGCATCTCCGCGATCCTGCGCTCCAGCTCGTCTTTATCGCGCAACTGGTTCCGACATTGACTCTCTTCGAGCTCTAGTCGGTGCAGGTCAGTCTCGAGGGATCGCAGGGCCGTGTTCTGCCTTTCGCGATCCGTGAGCAGGTTCTGCTTCTCGCGCTCGCACGTCCGACTGTGTCCCGGATCAGATAGGCAATATGGAGGAGCCGGTGTCGTAAACGTACATTTCTGTTGAAATCTTGTCAAGCTCTTCTTGAACTTCGTCGGCCGTCTTTGCCGTCCCGCTCGCAAGAAGATCACTCTCCAACGCTGAGATCTCCTGCTTCAGGCGTACAATATCCTTCCGAGCTTTGGAGACTGTAGCCGCATGCTGCTGCATAGCTCTGAGCTCCTTCAGATCTCTAGTGAGCTCGCTTAGCTGCGCGGAAGCCTATAGCCAGAGTGTGTCAGGGGGATATGCGAACATCCGAAAGGCAGGTCAGGGTACCTCGTCCGCTTCTGTGGTCAGCCCAGGGATCTCGGACTCCTTGGCGGCGATCTCCTTCTGGATGGCGGGGAGCTCTGAGTTCTCGAGCTTACTCTTGGATGCGGCGATGACAGCCAGGTCTTGCAGTCGCTTGAGTTCGGCCTCCCAGTCCTGCAATTCTTGCTGGAGGTTCTTGATGGCCTCTGGAGTGCTCTTCTTCATCGCCTCCGTGACCTAGCGTTGCATTTAGTAGGTGCCAACGCAGATCAGATTATTGTAGGACGTACGGTCTTCTCGAATTTACTCAGTTCATGGGGATCCATACTCCTGACGCAGAGCGGGCAGCATTTCTGCGACTTGCCCACTTGGAGTAGGCGCTTGTAGACGTCGTGGCTGCCTGCAGACTTGCCCAGGTCCCTATATTGAATAGTGTTAGCTTCACGGAAAGTTCATTCACCGAGAGCTTACTCATTCCGTACGCCAATCTCCTTACTTGCGGCCTCAATGGCGTCCTCCACAGTGCCGTCGCACTCGGCTTCCCGGAGTCCAGCCTGTAGGCGTTTATCGAGACCTACGAGTGTCAACACATGAGCTTTGTTCAATGCAAGGCAACTCCAGTGACGAACTCTTGATCTCGTCTTGCTTGGCCTTGGCCTGCGCTTTCAGGCTGGCAAGACTCGTCTGAGCTGCCTGCAGATTCTTGTTCGCGGCCGACACCTGACTCTCGAGCTCGTCCTGCTCCCTCTCCTTCTCTCTGCAGTGGACGTCAATTATCTTACAGCTGTGCGGCAGAGAACAACCTACAGCGAGACACGGTCGAGCTCTTGCTCCATTGTCTCTGCACGTGCGTCCACGCCTACGAGTTTCCGGAACCGCGCATTGCATACCTCGAGGCTAAGGTCGAGGCTATAAGCGAGTAGCTCACTGCTTATACTAGGGCACTCACGTTGTCTTGATCTCCGTGTCCTTCGCCTTTACCTGCGCCCGGTGTAGATCCAGTTTCGCTCTACTGTCTGCTTGCAAGCTGAGGCTGCGCAGCTCGGAGTTGAGCTCATCCCTGCGCAAATCGAGGCTCCGGCTCTTCGAGTTCTTCTCTGCGATCTTCTCCTCGAAGTTGGCAGCACGGAGGTCCTCCCGCGCCTTCTCAAGCCGCCGGCGCTTCTCCTCGATATCGGCGTTCAAGTCGGCGAGCCGGGACGCCAGTAGGCGCGTAGCATCGATGTCGCGCTCTGCGTCCGTGATCTTGCTCTGCAGCGAAGACTGGAGTCATGGGATGTGAGCGACCGCCAGATACATAGCCCATGGCACGAGCGTGATAGATGGTAGCTCACCACTCGGTCGCGTAGGTTCCGGCGTTCCTGCCTGTAGCCTTCCAGCTCGGTGTGCAGCTGCCTTGACTTGACGTTGTACTCTTCGTTTCGAGCGCGGCCCTCCGCCTACACGGACGCTCTACTTCATCCATGCAGACCTCCACGACTGATGACCTTACCTGCAACCTATCGGTTTCCGCGTTTTGTCTACGCTTCGCATCGCTGAGCGTGGAGATAAACTGGATAACCTGGTCACGTTTGAGCGGAGAGCTCTCGTAGCCCTTGATATGGTGCCGTGATGCAATATCACGGATGAGCTCTTCGCGATCCACGATACGTTGTTCGTGGGCCTGTCAATATGTTACAGACGTGTATCGTCTCGCTATTCTGAGATTTCGCACCTTCTGGTCCGCAAGCATTTGCCCTTGCAGATTCACGAGGTTGACATGTTCTGTGCGGGCTTCCGCTATGTCATCCTCGGCATCTTGTTGGTGGCCCATCTCGATGGTACGCCTCTGCTTCTGCCTGACCACATGGTCGTCGTAGGTACGCAGTCGCTCCGCAAGTTCCTCGTCAGTGCCTACAGCGTAATCAATACTGAGAATACAGTGCACGAAGTGCGAAGTGCCAGACACCTTGTATCTCTACCAGGTTCTCGCGGGCAAGGTCCAGCTCCTCTTTGTACTGCTCCTTACGACGATTGAGCTGGTCAACCTTGACGTAGATCTCACGGAACTTGCTGCCTGTGTCATTTAGCTGCTGGTTCGAGCGCACTTGCTGTTCGTATGCTGCTCGTAGATCGTCGTATTCCGTAGTACGAGATGCAATCAGGTTGTTCATCTCCTCAATGCGGCTCTTGAGCTTGTCTGCATGCGCTTTCTCACGTGCGAGAGACTCGAGCCGTTCGGACTCTGCCTTCAAGTCAGCCATACGCTCCTTCCGCAGGGCCTTGATATTGTCAAGAGCCTTCGTATACCTGACGAAATAACGTTAGGAACTACGGACAGTGCTGAACACACTACACACTTCGTGGCCTCAAAGATATCATCGAACTTCTTCTTCAAAGCTGCGGGCTCCGACAGCGGCCAGTAAGAGTCTTCTTGGTGACAAAAGATAACGTTCTCAAGCACCGCCTTAGAGACACCTAGCAGGTGAGGTATCTCGGAGTCCATTTCGGCACATTTGGTCGAAATGACCCCTCGCTACGCTTCGTGAGCCCAGGACACTCGGTCACTGCAAAGGATTAAGACGGACCTTTCCCCCCCTCTCTGCGTTCCCGTCAGAAAGTGCCAAAATACTCTCCAACGTCTTCATAGCTAACGCGCCGTTCTTCCTCACAGACACTGAGAGGTTCCGGACCGCGAGCATGCGCGCACCGTTCGCAGCATAGAACCGCAGCTTGACTTGCGCCTTCACCTCCTTCTCGTTGGCCATCTTCGGGTCGTGTATAAATGCACCCCCACGCGTGTTTGGAGGCTGGTCTCCGGTGGTCGCGTACTTGAGGCATTCGATGATCGTGGTCTTGCCGCTGCCATTGTGGCCGACGATGACGGTGACGGGGGAAAAGAACTCGATGACCGAGATTTGCTTGTCGTCAAATGAGCGTATGCCGCGTATAGCTAGTTTGTTCAGATGGGCCATGACGCCGTCGTACTACCCCTGCAGAGCGCTGCAGCTGGCGGGTGTGGGGAGTGGGAGAGGCACCGGCGCTTGGGTCCATTACAGACGCGACGCGACAGGGCGACACGTGACACGCGCCTAGCGTTATGGGCGCTTCTCGAGACACCGGCTTCGTTCACTACGTCCATCTGCTCAGACCCAGTGCTGCCTCATCCATGTCGTTCTCTGGGTTTGACGACATACCACAGTGGGATGCGCCTACTCCATCCACGGGCGATATTGTGACCACTGCCATTAAGAAAGACAAGGTCATAAAGTGCGCGCAAACACTTGACCGGCTAGGGCCGTGAATTGACCACCTGTGTGGCTTCGTAGGGAAATCACCGCGGCCCAGGAGGACTTGCGTGGTCGGTGTCTCCGTGTCCGCCTTCACTTGAGTGTAGTATACTCACTCCAGCGTAAAGCCATGCTGGCGAAGGCGAAGAATGTTCAGGGGGATATCGACAAGCTGGCGTCTGGTAACGAGACTCTGCAGATGTATATCGACAACCTTACCATGCAGATGGCAAAGCGCCGTGGGCAGTAACGGTCAGCTTTACAACATTCGCAGCTCTATCGCGGCCTGAAGAACGTCCAGCTTTCTCTCGTACGTATGATACTGCACCACTGCTCGGTGTCGTATAGTGTGCAGCAAGCCTTCCCTCAATTCATGAGCGCAAAGTTGGCTACCGACTTTCTCCTTGGGAAACGGTCGACATATACAGGATCTTCCCTCTGCGATCGCGGTCAGCCCGGTGATGCCGTAGAAATTAATCGTACATACCACCCAGAAGGGCACTTCGTCTACGAAACACTCAACACCCTTCGACTTACACAACCTCTCCAACTCCCCAAACCGCTCGTCTTCTGTGGCCTTCGTATCGCAGGTCAACACTCGTAGATGCGGCAAATCCTCCACCGCGTGGATGATGGAGCCTAGCGACTGATCCTCGCCCGGCAGGTTCCTACAGCTGAGATGCTCCAGTCCGCGCGGGAGGTTCTCCAATTGGAACAGCGTCGGCAGCTGCACGATCACGAGCTCTTCAAGCCTCGGACAGAACCTGATGACCGCTGCTGCGCGAGGGATATAGTTCATGAACCGCAACGAGCGGAGCCCTGGCCCAATCACTTCCAGCAACGGGTCAACGTCCCGACCAGGAGCGTCGCGGAACATGATGATACGGAGAGACTCGGTGCTTGCTGACAGGAGCCAGGATAAGATGGAGTATCGCGGCGTACGCATGAGAGTGAGCTGGTATAGCTGGAAGGTCTGGGTCCATATCGGAGGAGGACATGCGATCTCCACACCGAGGTAGAGGAACTCGATGCAAGGCCATAGCTGGAGGAGTTGGTACAGAATCGGGCTCTGGATTCCGCAGGAGAGAAGCGCTAGCGAGCGAATGCGGAGCGGGCCGCACTCTCCTGGGATGGCGTCGGACGTAGCGAGGTGCATGAGCTTCTCGATGGTCAGAACGGAGAATTGGTGTATGCCGGTGATACGAAGGGCTAGCTCGTAGAGTCTCGGAGTGCGTCTCAGGATGTCGACGAGGTCCGCGTCGTCCAGGTCTGTTCCGGTCTTCTCTCCAACATAGACCTCAAGGATGCGCACGCACTGTCCAAGCCTTCGTCCCCGCTCCGTGGATGGATTGGTAGCCTCCAGAAACGACGTGTGAGGCGGCTTCTCGTGGATATCTTCGCCGAGGACGACATGTCGGAAGAGCAAGCGTTGAGCAGATTCGGTCCATGAGCGCGATACGAGAGAACAAGCCAAGAGTGTAGGCTTGTCCGGAACGCCCTTGTGGTAGTAGAGGTGCCCGAGGATATCGTCGATGAGCTCCGCCGGCAATGTATCCATACTGTATGGTCCGCTAATATTATGCGACCAGAGGGGATAAGCAGCTGCCGTACGCGTACCTATGCGTGACACGATCACTCACCTCATAAGCAGCTGCTCAGTCAATCATATGATCTATACGCAACAGTATGACGAAGTTGCTATGTTGCTATGGTGTGTAGTAGACAGTAACGTATGTAGACATACACCACACCATTTGAATACTTACCTTGCGAAGTTGTTGATGCAAGGGCGCCCAAGGGCGCCTAATGCGCGTCGCGTCGACTAGCGCCCATTGTCGCAGTGACGCGTCCCGCTTCCCAGTCCCATCATCTCCCCCACGACCTCCACATATTTCCGGGCAGTGCCTGAGCACCGCAGCACCGATATCGACCACACTCGCTAGACATGGCAGAAACCCGCCTCGCGTTCAAGGCTGGCCGCGCATTCCGCCGCGGCACGACGAACTTCGTGGACCCTGACCCGACCAAGGGCGCGATCCTCCTCCAGAACGGGGAGGACGGCCTCCTGCACTTTGTTTGGAAGAACAGGTCGACGAACGAGGTTGATGAGGTGCGTATTGAGGTCTTGAAGCGGCGTGCTCGGTGAGCGTGGACTGAGTGTGGATGATATCCGTAGGACCTCATCTTGTTCCCCGGAGACGCGACGTTTGCGAAGGTCGAGCAGTCCGCGTGGGGGCGGACTTATGTCCTCAAGTTCCTGTCTTCGAATCAGAGACACTTCGTATGTCCGACCGCTGTTGTGGTGATGCGTCCCGCTAATCTTGCCGTTAGTTCTGGATGCAGGTACTACTTTCCTCTACGTAAACGTCATGGAAGAGTAGCTGAGAGGCGTAACCCGTTTGGCCTAGGATGCTGACTCCAGCCGGGATGAAGAGTTCGTCGGAAACGTGAACCGTCTCCTCTCGGACCCTAGCATCGTACCGATTTGGTACTCCGAAGGCTACAACCCCAACACCCAAGCCGCTGCCGGTCCATCCTCCACTTCGGCACCCGCGGCAAGCTCGTGCGTCCTGCCCTACTCATCCTAACGAACCACATCCTGACTCGAACGCTCCTTTGATACAGCTCCCAAGAGTCCTCGGGCGGATACCAAGCCACGCCGGAAGAGCTCGCGCGCATCCGTTCCATCGTCTCAACCCTCGGCTCCGGCGGGTCAGGCGGAGCAGCAGGCGGCGCACAAGCCTCCGCCGCAGCGGCCGCCGCCCAAGAAATCTCGCTCACAGACGTGCTCACGCCCGCGAACCTCCGCCCGCTCTTCGCAGAGCGGCCCGAGCTCGCGCAGGCGCTCTTCCCGCACCTCCCGCCGGACCTGCCGAGCCCGCCGACGGTGGAGACGCTCGAGCGCGTCGTGTCCGCGCCCCAGTTCCGCGCGGCGGTGCGCAACCTGGACACGGCGCTGCGCACGGGCCTCCTTGGCGGGCTCGTGCGCTCGCTCGGCTTGCCCGAGGAGGCGGGCACGGGCGTCGAGCCGTTCTTGCGCGCGCTGCAGGAGCAGGCGAGGAGGGAGGAGGGGGAGGGAGGCGATAGGATGGAGACGGATTGAGGTACGGAGAGGAAGGTTGGGTGACTTGTACTCACAGATATGGCTATTTGATCCTGCGGTTGGTTCTCTCGGATGGCGAATATGACGTGTGTGAATATCCAGAGTACATATCCAAGTCCAATGGTACAGTAATGTAAGACATGCAAGACCGAGTGAAAAGGAGGCCAGAGAGGAGGGAGTGTCAATGACTTCGCCCTGCCAACCATTGTAAGACGATATCTCTGACGTGACCAGGTAGGTGGTCAGCGAGCGGTGGTAATGTGGAAGCTGTCCACTTACAGGTTGTGCTGGCTCTTCATCGAGCACTGCACGAGAGCTTAGCTTATTGGGACAGCTTCTGCCTTCAGAGGGACTCACCGAGTAACACTAATACAGGCGAGCTCTTCAGTGCTCTTAGTATGGTGACCGTGAATAGAGCACTCACGGATACAGGTCTGTTGGTTATTTTGTCTAGCTGTCTGCAGGATGAAAGCGAGGTTCATCGATGATATCCGTGAGAGAAGGAGCCGCAGCCCGACTTACAATGCTTTGATGAGTTCATTGACCGTCGCGTGCCCTTCAAGGTCGTTCTTGTTGCCGAGCTATCCGAAGAGCAGCAGTATTAGGGTTTCGGCGTGCAAACATGATCTTGCGGCGTAAGGCTTACCACCAGCAGGGGGACGCCGTGTAAGCTTGGTTGAGAGAGGAGTTGGTGCAATTCGAAGCGAGCTGTCTCAAACTTCTCCTTCTGTTGAACGCGAGCGAAAGGAGTTACTTCACGTTGTGGGACATGGTAGCCGAAGTTAACTCACGTCCACGGAGTCGACCACGAACCTGGGGGATCAGGGGGCGTGAGTGACGGTCTCGCAGCACGACCTCATACCATGGCATGACGGGACTCACACTACCGCGTCCACGCCGTTGCAGTATCGCTCCCATATAGAGCGGTATCTCGGTTGTCCTGAGAAGCATGAATGCGTTACCCCACAGACAGGACGTAATACATACCGGCTACATCCCATATCTTCATCGTGACATTACCCTTCCTGATCTTCCTCAGGTTGAAGGCGACCGTGGGTACAACATCCTCACTCCACTATAGTCTTGTCAGCGAACGGGAGGCATGGTCGCCGCACGAATTTGCGCACCTGTCCAGATCCCAATACGTTCACGAATGAAGTCTTCCCAGACGCCTGCGGATCATTAACCTGAAGCAAGTTCAAAGTAAATCTAGCCGTGGCATCTTACCTGCAGACCGACAATGGCAATTTCCGCCGTCTTCGAGAAGAACAAGCTGAGCGAGGTCAGTACCACGACCGGGCCGTTACGCGAACTGAGGACCGCACCCGCTCAGCCACTGGAGCAAGGAGGAGAAGAAGGAAGCCATTTATCGCATTCACGGAGAGAAAGCAAGGTGAAGTGGGGGTATGCGAAGAGGTATATGCAGCCGCTCCGAACGAGCAACGGCGGTCGAGTGCTGAGGCTGCCGACGGGTGCTGGGGCGAGTGCGACGGAGTCCGGCAGCGCGCGCCGTCGCGACCGCAGCGCAGGCGCGTCAACCAGCAGGCGCCCATTACGCGAGTCTGGGCCACGTGCGCGCGCCTGTCTTTTCGCGCCACCACGCCGATCCGTGGGCGGCTATTGCAAAGTGGCTGCAGCACTCCTCGTCTAGTCTCACCCACCCTCTTGCTTTCAAGCTCTGGTCTGGCACCCGTCTCTCCGTGGCCAGCTCACTACAGGAAATTTGCTGTCTTTCTTGAGAGCCTCACAGTGTCTCTCAGGGCTTCGTTTACAACTATGCGATCCGCTACCCAGAGATGGTCAACACTCGCGCCGGGCACAACAAGACGGTGTGCCTCTCAGGGCCTGCGAGTCCGGTATCAATCGAGTTCACATGCAGCTGAACACACATCGGAGGAGTCGCTATCTCAGACACAAGAACCAGTTGCGGGCCCTTCGACCCCCTCGGTCGAACCAGGTTCCTCGGACATGTCCAAGGTATGTCGTGTTGTGTTCTTCCTCGCATGGACATGGACTTATCGTTATCATTGAAAGGCCCTAATGGAAGAGATCAGACATGTCGTTCTTGGAAGAAAGAAGAAGTTTAAGGGCCTCGAAGGTACATTAAGTATGTCTCAACTCTTCGCCTTATTCTGACTCTGTGGTCTGAAGGGCAATCAATGAGTCCGGTGGGGAAGGAATACGACGGAGAGGCTTCACAGGCCGTCTTGCTCGATCGTGGCACGTTCCAACATCAATCTCTTAAGCCGCTCACAGGTGCGTTCCACCCACAACACCTTGGTAGCTTCATTGAACCATACGTCTCTGCAGAGGTTCAAGCGCCGCGCAAGAAACTCATTCCCAAACTACAGCACGGATTGGCGACCGTCTTGAAGAGGTCAGTTGCTGCACCGAGATCCTATAGTATAACTGCATCTAATGCGCCATGTTTCAAGACCCGGAGTACACTGGCTCCAAGACCCGGAAACCAACGCATACAATTTCCCTCAGCACCTCGAGGTTATACCCCGTGTTGACGATTTCGCCTTCGACCGACTGCCCGAGTTCATGCCGAGCTCACAAGACAAGGTATATCTCTCATTTGCTCCCTATACCACGTCTCGTCCTGATGACTTGACGGGCAGGCATTGGTGTCATTAGCGAAGAAGGCGAACTGCCGCTTTGCTGGATCGACATCCTCCTTGACAGGCATTCTAACTCAGATATACCTGCTTCTCTCGGAGGAAAAGTATATCAACATCTCTAACCTGAGCACCGAGTTCAAAGACGCCGTAAGGCCATCATCTCCTGCACGAGTATAACGTATCTAAACCAACCTTCTCGCAGCCCAGGTTCTTCACCCCTGGACAGCGTATACCTGTGTCTGTCATCCTCCATCATCAGGATGGCGTGTACACCACGGATTACGACGGTGAAAGAGACGAGTCCACAGAGGACATCATTCTCTTGCCTCTGGTAAGAGCCTCTCGAGTCTAGAGTAGATATAGAGACTGACATATAATAGGGCACACTGTTGGAAAAGTTCTTGACGTTGCCTACCCATACCTTCGACAAATTCCGGAAGACGTATGTAGCCAACGATCATCCGGCATTGGAGGATACCCATCGATACGCGAAGGTGGGTCTGCCAGCCCGTCGTCGTTGCATATTACTGAAGAGCAATCCAGTTTGGAGAGTTCTTGATGAGGTCGCAATTGGACTGTAGAGACAAGTCCCTACCTGGCACCGGTGTATTCGACCTCAAGACTCGCGCAATATCGGCCATCCGCCATGACGTTCGTAATTACCTGGTCAGTCTCTTCCTCGACCTCTCATACTCCTAATTCATTGCTCATATAACATCTCTCCAGAACTACGTCGACCACCGGATCGAGACGCTGACGGGGAAGCGAGACTCGTTCGAGAAGGAGTACTACGACATGATCCGCTCCGCCTTCCTCGAGTACTCCTTCCAGGCGCGGATCGGGAACATGGACGGCGTCCTCGTCGCGTACCACAACACCGCGCGCATCTTCGGCTTCCAGTACGTCTCCCTGCGCGAGATGGACGAGCGCCTGTTCGGGCGCGAGGGCGCCGGCTCCCGCGTCTTCCTCCGCTGCGTCGCGCTCATGGAGCGCCTCTACCGCGCGATCGCCGCCCGCTTTCCCGACCGCTCGGTGAAGGTCACGTTCGAGAAGCGCGGCAACGTCCTCCGCGCGTGGGTCGAGCCGCTCGAGAGCGAGGGCGGCGCGCCGGCGCACGTCGAGGAGCTCCAGCTGTCGGTGAAGAACATCATGCACGGCCGGATGATGCGCGGGCAGTACGCTGTCGGCGCCGACTACCCATGTGAGTGCCTTTGGCTGTTTCCTCCCGTGAAAGGGCGCTAACCTGAGGTATGTGTAGGGACGGTGGAGTATCGCATCGAGCAGAATCAGGCGGACCAGAAGGAGATTTTGGAGAACCGCCAGCGGGCGTACAACAGGCAAATGTCGATAGCCTCCTCGCTTCCGCTCCCGCGCGATGACCCCGTCCGCGGTGTAACGGCAGTACTGGAAGAGGACTCCATCGCGGACGACGCGGTTGACAGGCCCGCGAACCCCGACGCCAGCGAGGGAGCTTGAAGAGTCCGTCTCGGCGTTCTCTGGGGGCCCCGGGGTCCGTCATGCATTGATCTTGGTTCTTGGGTCGCCCTCTGTACACTCTACCCCACTCATCATGTAGCAACATTTCCCTTGGCACATCTATCGCAAGATCTTTGGCATTGAGCGGGAAGGGAACCATATTCGCCATATAATATACACCGTAGAATACCGCATAGCTAGCCCGAAGCGTCCGCATAATATAGAACAACACAACACCTATCTCCTCCGCGCTACCCCCCGACCGACCGTTCTTTCTACAGTAATATCTTTCTACGCCGACATCAACCCTCACAGCGTGTTCCACTCAACAACCTTTGCAAGCGATCAATCTCCCGCAACCTTCTCTCCCAAGCTCTGCGGCTCCTGCTTCGGGCTATCCGTCAACGTCTTCCCAGCCGCGCCCGCGCGCACCTCCGAATCGTCCGCGTCCACGTCCGCCTCCGGGTCGCCCTCGACCTCGGTCTCGACGTCGTCCTCGACGTCGGTGTGGCCCTCGGAGCGGCGCTCGTCGTCGCGCGCGATCTCGGACCGCATGTTCGCCACGTCCTGGTCGACCTTGGACGCGACGCGGTCGATCGCGGCCTGCGCGAGCGAGACGCGCGCGCGGTGCGCCTTGAGGTGCGCCGCGCGCCGCGGCGGGCGCTTGAGCCGCCGCCGGGCGACCATCACGGGCACCGAGCACTTCTGGATGAGGTAGTGCGACGTCGAGCCGAGGAGGATCCTGCGTCAGTCCAAAGAAGATGATGAGCGTGAGCTTGAGTATGTCTTGGACGATGAAGAGGGCAGGAGAAGGCAAAAGGGAGGATGACGCACCCTTTGAGGTTCCCAAGACCGCGCGAGCCGACGATGAGCATCACGGGCTCGTAAAAGTCGACAATGTCTACAAATGTGCGTGCGCGCCGAGTCAATGCCAACACTTTTCCCCGCGCAAAGGACAGACGCACCGAGAATCATGTGTCTGCTGTTCTTAGCGTGCCAAGCCTGGCACTCGATCGAGACGTTCAGCCGCGTGCGCTGGAGGAGGCCCGTCGCTTGGCGGACGAGGATGTACGCCAAGGCCTGACGCTGTGTGCGTACCTCTTTCGTCAGCTCCGCGCCGGCGGGGAAGGGGAAGGGGGAGAAGGGGCTGGGGGCCCAAGAGAAAAGTACAAGCCGCGCTCACCTCTTGCTGGGCGCGCAATTTCGTGGCGCGATCGGCCGGGTTCGGTATCAGAGGGTCGACTGGGGGAGCAAGGGAAGATGGATATAAGATCAGTGGGCCGAGGAAAGTTGAGGGTCTCTGTGGCTTACTCTTTCCCTCGTTCTCCACTACTGTCACGATGATCCTGCCCGGCGCGACACGGTTCAGCACAAGCACAGACAGGGAACGCTAGGCGACGACACTCACAACTCGTCGCCATCTCGCAAGACGGTGCCGATCCCCCACTCAAGCGCGTACCGCGACTCTTCACTCAAGTCGCTTGCGAGGACATACCGCTTACCCGGCTTGCCCGTCTCCTGGCGGACCCGCTCCGGGTCACCATGGGTCACGGTGATCGTGCACCGATCGCGCTGGAAGACGGGGCGGGAGGTGACGAGGGACATGGTATCGTGCGGCTTGGTGGACTTGCGTCGGCGGGGATTGCGGCCGTGGCCGCCGTTCAGGGTCGAAGGGAAGTACGGCTCGGGAGGCATGATGACGTTCACGCCCTCGCCCAGGTAGTCTGGTACGTCCTGCTCGACGGACGAGGCGGGGATGATCGAATTGCGCTCGGTGTTGAGCTCGGTGATGTCGTCGAGCTCCTGCTCGGCCTCGGACCATGACTCCTCGTCGGACCCGCTCCCGCCATCATCTTCCGTCTCTTCCCCGGACTCGTCGTCGGACTGGCCGGAGAGCGAGAAGGCGTTGCGGGGCCGGATGCGTGAGACCTCTGTTTCGGACTCGACGTCGGACTGGGAAAGGGCCTCGACGGTCGGGGACGGGTCGCGGTCGCGTGTGCGGATGCGGCGAAGGTGGAAGGGCGACTGGCTTCGCGCACGCGAGTCGGACCTGTCGCGGTCTGCCTGGGAACCGGAGAAGGATGCGGAACGGTACTTGTCCTTGTCCTTCTCTTTCCGTTCCGAACGGCCCCGTCGCTCGTCGTCGCCTCCGCTGCTGCGGTTAAGGGTGAGGGATGAGAGCATGGAAGCTAGCGACATCTTGGAGAAGGAGCCGGAGGAGCGCGAGTCATCCTGCGGGGACTTGACGACGAGCGAGGGCTGGGATTGGGTGGAGAGCGTGCGCTCGAGCGCGTTCTGTGAATGAGGTTCGTCGTGTGTCAGCGATGTGGATGAATTCGATCGTTTCTTGGAGGAGAGAGGTGTGGTCGGGCGGGCTGGGACGGCGGTGGCGAGGGACTGCCCGGAGTTGGTCCTCTTGAGGATGCCGATGGGGGCAACCGTGCTGGATGCGGTGGCGAGAGGAGAGCTCGAGACGCGGTCGTATGTCTGCTCCTTGCCCTCGAGGGGAGTGGGGAGGGCGTGGTCTCTGTCCTTGCTGGACGCGCCATACTTGCCGATCCAGCTGCGCCTGTTGCGCGTGCCGTCTGCGCGCTCCTTGCCGCGGTCGCTCATGGCGGAGTGGTGGTGCGAGAGTAGAGGAGGAAGAGGGTGGAGAGAGAAGGATGGGGAGAGAGCGGCTCACCTCCTGCTTGCGAGCGTCGAGGGCCTGTGCAGACGGGGAGAGCGTGAGCCTGGGAGCGTGTGGGGAGCAGCGAAAGCAGTGTTGCCAAGAGCGGCCTGCGCGCAATGCGACTCTATTCAACAGACACCTACAAATTCAGCCGCCTCGTCCACTCGCCCCCGCCGGTTCTGCTTCCCCCGCCATGAGCACAGACCTCCCGCACGGCGGTCAAGAATCAAGCAGTCACCTCGAGCGCAATCCGCGCCTTGTCATCCGATATCCCCAGCTCCCGCAGCCGCGACACGTCTTCTTCAGAGTACCACGCCGCCATGTTACTAGCGTCTATGTCTTCAAGTTCCGAGGCGCCGTGCCAAGCGTTCCCAGCTCAGTCAGAGTCAGACAGAACACCCAATTGCGAAGCTAGGACAAAGAAACAAGCCACGGGCCACGAGCACAACGAGTACGTCTTCTCCCAGCAGCACAAGCAGGATTCGTGATGGGCGGAAGATGGTCGACGCCATCGATAGCAGCCCGACCCGCTTATATCGTCAGATGACATTCCGCTCGTCCGACGAACCATTCCCCATTCCCCCGAGTCCCGCCAAGGCGATCGAACGGAAACAGTCCAGCTCCTCCACATATCCACAGCCATGTGTATAATGTACATGTCGCACTCCTGCCTCTGCATGCACTCTCGTGTTCCCCGCGACTACTTGTCGGCAGCGAAGGTCGAATCCCCATGCGCTCCCGAATGGTGGTGGCGAGCAGATTGTTTAGCCCCTATCCACTTCCTCCTGATCGGCGTTCATTATCAGTCATGAAGCAGCTCCCCGTGATTGGCCGAACAGCTGCACAATGAACGCCTCCGAGTTGGGTTCTCGACCGAGGAAGTCCTACCACGCGCACACGACCGGTCAGTTATCCCCTTCAGGAACACCCGGTGGTATCATCGCACCTTCAACAGTTCCATCTCGTCCTTGCTGCTTCCCGGAGCAAGGATCTTCTCGCGATAGCGCCGACCGCGGGCTGGGTCCAACGGATCTTCCTTGAACACCGTCGCGTACATGTCCGCGGCGAATACAAGCGAATACGTATATCTGCCGGCGTCCACGATCATCAGCAGGCTGTTCTCCCCAAGAAGCAGCTCTCGGGGCCTAGGCCGACGTACCCATAGTAGCCTACGCTGTAGTCGCCAACGAGATGTTGGAATGCGGCTTGCCCAGGACGCGGCTTGTCAGTCTTGAGAAGCGCGATCGACTCGCACAAGTCGCTCCATAGCTGAGTATAATCCTCAGGCGCTGTCACAGACCGCACAAAGCGAGCAGCAGACCCTCAGCACATGCGTGGCTCTGGCTCGGCCCAACGACGTACCTTCCGACAGATGGCACCGCAAGTCGAACGTGGCGAAAGAAACCTGGCGCAGGTAGAACATCCCCACATTGATGTGCCGACTGCCAGTAGATTGCCCCGGTGAGCAAGCATTTTATACACCAACGAGGCATGGCCCCATCGAGCCAGCACCTCTTGAGCACTTTGTCGATGAACTCATCGTCAAGCGGTTCTCCGGTCTTGTAGTGGCTCGACATGCGCCGCAGCACCTTTGACTCAAAGCACCTGCACGCCCGCCCTTGCGTCAGTGCCGATCGTAGTGCGAGAGGACCACCCCAAGCAACCCACCAGTTCTCCAGCATCTGCGACGGCGCCTCCGCAAAGTCAAGCGCGCCCGTCGTCCCATGGAACCGCGCAAACCGCGTCCGGCTGAGGAGCTCGTGGAAAACGTGCCCAAACTCGTGGAAGAGCGTCGTCGTGTCGAAGTGGCCCATCAGCGCCGGGCGACCCGCCGCTGCTGACGCGGGCTTCGCGAGGCTCGCGACGATGGCTGCTATGGGCGGCTGGCGTGTGCCCGAGGGCGTGGTGTGCCCTGGGACGAGTGGCCAGACGGCGGCGTTTGGGAACTTGGACTCTAATGTGATGGTGAGCATACTTGAGGAGAAGAGTAGGTGGAACTTTTGTTTGACTTGCCCCGGGAATATAGATCCACGTAGAAGTACCCAATGAAACCAGATTCGTCCATCGCATCCTTCTCCCAAACGGCGTACTGTTGGACGTCTGTCCGCAATAGAGTCAGTACGATGCATGCACTCTCAACAATGACGCGGAGCACCACCTTGGTGCCAGGTCTCTCCTTCAACCGGCACAAACTCGAGCTCGAACAGCTCCCGGTAGATATCCAGGATGGCAGCCACGACGTGCGCGACGGGGAAATGCTCCCGCAAACGCTGCGTGTCTAAACTGAGCCGCGCCTCGAGCAGCTTCCGTTCGTAGTAGCTCGAGTCCCAGACGTACAGCTCCCCGTCGAACGGGAGCCCTCTTGCCTCGTGCTCCTTCTTTTTCAACTCGAGGAGCGCTTCGCGATTCTCCAAGCCTACGGGACGGAGCTTCGCCTCGAGGTCGGTCAGGAACTGGTCCAACGCGCCCCCGGTCAGTACGGTCCCCCCTACCCTTGATCCGGGGCTACAATTGCAGCGGGAGAACATACGTCCTCGACACCCTTGCCGGTCTTGACCATCTTGACCTCCGTGACATAGTCCGCCCATGACGCGTACCCCAGCAGGCGGGCGATCTGACGACGAAGGTCGAAGATCCTGCTCAAGATCGGCGCGTTCACCGCCAAACGGTCCTCGTACGCCGCATATGCAGCCCGGCGCGTCTCCGGGTTCTCCCCAAACCTCGTCTGAGGATAATACAGTGAGGCGCGCAGAAACGGTCGCAGAAGGGCAACGGGGTCGGCTCACGATGGGCCCCCAGTCCGACATGCGGAACGGCACGTCGTAGATCTCCTTGTCACCTTCGGTGCGTTTGCGGTATCCGGCGATGGTGTCCTCGGAGACGCCTTTCAGCTCGTCCAGCGTGAAGGACACGACACCCTAAAATGCCAGGTGAGCGGTCGTCTCGCACTGGGTAGGTCGTCCAAGACTTACCTTCTCCTCGTTGTAGTTTTTCTAGCGATGGAAACGCGTTAATCACCGACCCACCGCGACAGCAAGGTCAAAGCAGACGGCATACCCTGAACTCGATGGACGCCTGAGACAGCTCCTTCTTCAGCCCGACCAGCTTTGCCCTCTCCTCATCCCCCAACGCCAGGCCCGCACGCGTCCCATCGAGGATCATCTTCTCGACGAGTCTCTGCTCTTCCGGGTCGAGCACCCGCCCCGCGCTCTCGAGGTTCATGCGCGCCGCGTGCTGAGCACGGAACACGTCGAGCCGCGCGGACGATTCCGCGCGGGCGTCCCGCAGGAGCCCGTCCGCCTTTGCCGACGCGTCGCGCACCTCCTGCGAAGGCGAGACGTTCTTCAGGAACGTGAGTGGGTCGACCACCGAGATGCGCTTCGCCTCGGCGTGGGCGAGCGGGAGCTAGGGGTGCGTGTGGCTCGCTGTCGTAAGTGATTGGATCGTGCGAGTATGCAGGCTGTATGCACTCACGAATACCTGATAACGGACGAGTCAGTACACGCTCCAACAATACGCTGTTGCGATACGTGAATTCGTACCGATTCAAACGTGCATTCTTCGGGTTCGAGCGCAGCCACTTCGTCCTCAACGGCCTTGTATTCTGCGATAGCTGCCTCTGTGAGCTCCATAATCCGCTCTGGGGTGTACGCCCACTGGAGACTCGGTATCGGGGGCGTGGGCGGTGCCATCCCTGGACGTGTTGGTGGTTCGAAGGCAACTGCTGCTGCGGCCTGGGAGCACGACATCTGGGCTCATGGCGCGTTGTGGGAAAGCCATCCGGGCAACGTGATAGGACGTGCAGTCTGACGAAGCGCACACGTTCTCGCGAGACGGTTCGCAACAAGACGCATCCCAACCTGACTCGTGAGGTACCAAGATGGATGGCGGACTGCACGTCGTGTACGGCCTTGAAGTAGGTGCAAAACGCGAGCATCCCGGACGTGAGCACTACCACGTCCACATTGTGTTCGACTGGAGTCGAGAGCATCTGCATTTGAGAGGTGAGAAATACTCGCGCCCGCGATGATGACGGGATCACTGTGGGATTGTTTCCTCCTTGGCTGTCAAATCCTGATTCCTCAGCCAAACGTCGTTCTTCCGACCCAGCGCACAGATACCAATGTACAATACCGCTCTTGGTCACATCATAGATAGTGGCGTATGCGAGCCATTCAGGCGCCGCGCGCAACGTAACGGAGGTTCTCGAGCCCTGCGATCTCCTCCTCCTCTTCTTTCATCCACTTGAGAGCGAGGCCGACTATCGCCGTGAGGACGCCGGCGGTGGCCCACCACAGCACGTCCACCCATCCTCGGCCCAGAACCAAAGCGTAGGCCGGTGCCACCACGGGCGCGAACAAGGTGCCGGGATGCGAGAACGGAAAGGGCGGTCGGAGCGACGGCGAAAGGGGGCTGGATTGTATGACGCCGCGGAGGGTGTGGTCTTTTGGAAGGACGTTGAGGAATAGGTTGCAGTGTATGGCAATTTGGAAGATCGCTAGCAGTGTCGCGAATGGTACGGGTGGTCCTGAGGGTGCGTCGGGGAACAGGACTGCGAGCGGCGAGTGCTTTTCCGAGCGTAGCATGAATAGTATATGTCTATGATAGGGATGGAGGTCAATGCATGAACAACCACAGGAGTATGCACGACCCACAGTGCCAACGATAGAGTAACGACGGCCTGAAGGCCTGCGAGGTAAACCGCATTCGAGTTAGCACTCTCTTGTCGTAGGCTGTCAATGACCTCCTCTTGTTCTGCGAGATTTGGACCACAGATGAGCAGTAGTCAATAGCTTCCTCATACACAATAGTTACCCTGTTCGTCCAGAACGTGGCCTTCAGTTCCGTCGTTTTCTGAGAACCGGAAGGGCACCCTTTGTCTCATTGCTGCCATCGCGTCACGGTCTGGTCTTGGAGTCGAAGCAGTGTTCTCGATGTTCAGTACAGCGGAGAGGGCTACAAGAACTAACGGGCTAACGGGCTAGGTCTGGACGATTGTGTGTCGTGTCGAGGTCGTGCAATAAGACTAGACGCGTGTCATCATCACCGCACGAGTAGCAGGCCCGTGAGAACGCGGAGTTTCAAATAGGCTACGCAAGACGGTTCAGAGGACCGACGATCTAACAGCATCTTGGAGTGGGACGTTGCAGAAACGACAGCAGATTGCAAATGAACATTCGTGAGACTATTTTACGACGTTCTGCTCGGCTGCGGACGTCTCGTCGGAATATCACGTAGTGGTTTTGAGGGGAACAAGCGGCGGTCGCCGAATCCGTGCGCGTGCTTGTGTACCACAGAAGCCAGGCTCGTGTCAACAAGAGATAGAAAAGGCCATATTGAGGCTTCAATGTGCGTACGCAAAAGTATGAGTATAGTGATGAGGGAGTGGCACAGGTCGTGCAGTGATATGTATGAAGGGCGTTCAAAGCCTCCCACGGCTCCGATCCTTGCATACTATGCTGACAACCGTTTAGCTCTAGAGGCACCGATGTTAGCAATCAGGCTGCAGGCTATGAAGACTTCGAATACTCGGGTTATTGAAAGCTTTTCAGACCTTACGTGCTTCCTCTTCGGATTCACCGTAGCAGAGCGCTTAGACCATGTGAGACAGGGAGAAAGGGGTTTGTATCTTGACGATACTACATCATGCTGGAACGGGAGCATGAACCTCACGACCACCAGGAACACGACCGAGAGTGTGCATCATTCTCTCATTCTCGAACGCTCCTTTGTCCCGCCATTCCTGATTCATATCACAGGGCGGCTCAAGGGCGCCCGGAGGGTATAGGGAGTGTCCACCGAAGACGGTACGGTGCTGGGGATGGAGCTGTAGAACAAATTCGGTGACGACACCGAAGTTCGAGCCTGCGCCACGGATGTTCCAGAATAGGTCTGAGTTCTCCGTTGCATTTGCGGTGCGGACGGCGCCATCGGCTGTGACCACTGTGGCCTAGATAGGGGCAGTGAGATGAGGACCCTCTCTGTTCCCAATAGATCTCGATACCTCACCTGGACGAGGTTGCCAATGGCTAGGTCATGTAGCCCGCTCAGCCACCCATAACCCCCTCCAAGGATCAGTCTACGCAATGTTAGCTTTGTGCATGTGGAAAGGTAAGCACACACACCCGCCGACTCCGGTCTGAAGAGTGATTCGTGAGCGCATTCCGTAGCGGAACAACGGATATACCAACGTGGTTCGCAGTCCCGCCAACGGTGGCGAGTCCATGCTTGATAGCGGCTTTGTTGACCGTCTCCCAGACCGCGCCCCCACCGACGTACGCAAGCTTCATCTTCGGGTCGATGCGCGCGCCCACCAGATATCGAGAGAGGTCGATAACGAGTCCGCTTTGCCCAGAAGCGGCCCCGCCTGGATGATTCCCTCCCCCTCTGATAGCGATGAGCAGGCCGGCGGCTTTGGCGTATGTGATTGCCGCGGCGACATCATGTGCATCCTTGACGAAGGCTACATTGGCAGCCTTACTTGCTGCGCTTCTTGTACAACGGGCAGGGGCCTGCAGATATTCAGGGTCCCCGAGTGTGACGAGGTCACCTTTGAATGTCATCTTGAAAGTGTGGAAGTCGGTCATCATGGTGCGATGAAGTGGTATGTAGAGCGGTCTTTAACCCATCTTGATCTTATATGCATTGCAGGGGACCCTTCGGCGTCACAGTCATCTACCAGCGCGTGAGCAAGGGCCGGTGTCTTTGGAGAGACTCGGGGATGTGTGGGCCATCGAGCCAACACGTAGGTTGAGCGTTCGAAAGAGCATCCTGATTCCTGAACCTACGTGTCAAGCGGCTTCCATCGGGTGGGGCAAGCCCTGAACTGATTCAATGAAAGTACCCCTAAGTTTTCCGCTACCAGGTCATGAGATCGAGGGCGTTCCTGTCCTTCGGACTCCGGGATATGAGGACTCCACGAGCGTCGATGTGATACGACTGCTTCGGGGCGCTCGCCGTAAGGGCGAGCTTGCATCGGAGGGTCGACCTCAGCTATCGTGGAGTCACTGACTGTAGCACGAAGATTGGTTCGGTCGGGGTGGGTAGTAGTCATGTGTAGTCAAGTAGCACTACGTGACTGTAGCAGCAGATCGTGAATGTCAAAAGCGGTGGCGGTGCGCAGTGTAGGTACTGCAGATAAGATAAGATCGGATGCTAATCTCAGATTCACCAGTGGCTGCTGAGAGCAACTTTCTTCGTTCACTCGCACATCTACCGCTCTGTTACTAGAGGCTGTCTATATATCTGAGGATCAGACTGAACTAGCAGGTCTGCAGAAGATATAGTCATGCCTTCGAGAGTCAACCCCGGGCCCGATGAGCCCATTGAAGAAGGCCAATTTGACGATGCACCAGACGACACCTCCGTTCCTCAACCCACTGATCCGCGCCAAGGGCACGCCTTCATCGACGATGAGGGGCTGCTGGAATGGTCTTCTGAAAGCTCAGGAGAGGAAAGCGAGCCAGACGAGTTTGAACAGGAGGAAGATACACTCGAGGCAGAGGCCTTCCAGACGCTCCGGGCAGAGGACGAGGATTGGGAGATCGCCGAGAGAGGTACGCTCGAGTCCTTCTCAAGCCCCTTTCACAGGACGAACCGCCCATGCAGATTTCACCAAACAGTACAACCGCCTACGACAGCATGTCGCCGTCCGCACCGGTGCAGCGCAGGGCGTAGCCTCCGCCACCAACTCCCGTGCGGCCGTTGCCCCGCTTCCGGCCGTGAACCGGCCTCGTCCCGCTAAAGCCGCGCCCACACCGTCGACCTCCCAACAGCAGCATGCTAAGGACAAGACCGCGAACCAGCTTCAGGCGTTGTCCAAGTACTCTTCGCGTCTGCGGAATTTGGACATGCCTTACGATCTCGGAGTGGGTGTGAATCGGAAGGGACCCTCTGCTACCGCGAACATGAAGGACAAAAGCGATCGTGCGACTAGCGAGCAGGTCCTGGATCCACGAACCCGAATCATTCTGTTCAAGATGATCGGTCGGGGCCTCATCTACGAGGTGAACGGCTGTGTGAGCACAGGAAAGGAGGTACGTATTCTCAGAGAAAGGTATCGGTGCCGCTTGCTGAAAAATTGGCGTAGGCAAACGTCTATCATGCACTTACACCCGAACGCAAGCATCTCGCCCTCAAGATCTACAAGACGTCCATCCTAGTGTTCAAGGACAGAGACCGCTATGTCTCGGGCGAGTTTCGATTCCGCAGGGGCTACAGGTGAGATCCTGCCGGTTGGTCCTGAACATGCTCACTCATATCGGCCTTCAAGCCGTCACAATCCGCGTAAAATGGTACGCGTCTGGGCTGAAAAGGAAATGCGGAATCTCAAGCGGCTACGAGCCGCAGGCATTCGCTGCCCAGAGCCGATCGAGGTGCGGGAAAATGTGCTTGTGATGACGTTCGTGGGCGACAAGGACGGATGGTCAGTCGCTCTCCCCGCAACACCATAATTCGCCCCGAATACTGAATTGTTGTTCACACAGGGCCTCGCCGCGACTGAAAGACGCCGACATCCCCGAGGCCGCATTCCCAGAATTGTACATCGAGCTACTGCTCATGACGCGCAAGATGTTCGTCGAATGCCGCCTCGTGCACGCCGACCTGTCAGAATACAATATCCTTTACCACGTCGACGATTCCGCTCCCGAACCGCGCCCCGTGGAGGCGGAGGTGAAAGACACCTCCGCTGCCGACCCCGCTGCCGACCCGTCGCCTTCTGCCGCAGGCGCCCCGGCCGCGGCGCCCCCAGAGCCCGAGTCGAGTGCAGAGCAGGAGCTGGCGCGGCGGGGCCACCTGTGGATAATCGACGTCTCGCAGTCAGTCGAGCACGACCACCCGCACGCGTTCGACTTCCTCCGCGCCGACCTGCGGAACATCGAGGACTTCTTCTCCAAGCGCGGCGTGCCCACCCTCGGCCTCCGCCGCACGTTCGAGTTCATCACCCGCGACCGCCTCACGGCCGATCCCACCTCGCCCCCTACGTCAGACGAGGACGTGCTCCGGCGGTGGATGGACACCCCCGAAACCGAGGGGAATGGAGATGCAGCAGACGAGGACGCCGGCGCCGTTGGGGAGGGAAATGGCGCTGCTGCGGGGGCGGCGGGGGACAAGGCGCACGAAGACGAGGTGTTCATGCGGTCGTACATCCCGCGCACGCTGAACGAGGTGTACGACCCCGAGCGCGACGTCGACGTGCTCACGCGCGGGGACGGCGCGGCCCTCATCTACAAGGACACCATCGGCATCGTCGCGCCCGGCCAGGGCAGGCGTGAGCCCGGCGATGGCGCGGCGGAGAGCGGCACGGCGGTCGGAGCGCACGCAGGCAAGCCTGCGCCGCCGCAGAAAAAGAAGGGCGTGAGCTTCGCGGACCAGAAGGACGCGGGTTCTGACGAGGGGGCGGAAGAGGCCAGTGGGAGCGAGGATGATGACTCCGAGGACGAGGACGAGGATGAGGGCGAGGGCGAAGGCTCGCAGGAGGGCCGGAAAGAGCGGAAGCCCAGGGGCCACCGGCACGAAGATAAGCAGGCGAAGAAGGTAAGCTCGACCCCGTATCGTGCTCCATCGAGGGGCGCGAAGCTGATGCGTGCCGTGGATATCAGGAGCGCAAGAAGGCGGCAAAGGAGGAGGCCCGGGAAAAGCGCAAACACAAAATCCCGAAGGCGGAGAAGAAGCGCAAGATCAAGGCCACCGCCCGAGGCGGCTAGATACCCGCTATACGCCGTAGAAGCGCGTCACTCGCAAAAGCAGAGAGGGTCACGAACATGGTCAGGCTCACGACGGAGTTTTGTCGATACAACAAGCTGTATTTGCTACGTGGTATGTACGCATAGAAGACCCGCCCCGAGGATGCACTCCGTCCCTCCGCCCGTCCGAGCTGCAACTGCAGTGTCCTTTGATTGTATCTATACTACACACCAGCGGTATTTGCGAACAACACAGAGCCAGAGCATCTACACAACATGCTGGAGACACCAAGGGGCGCTCGACTAGCGACGCTCCAGCCTAGGGTGGTCAGCATGGGGGAGACGGGTATATATGTACACTTATGGTGGTGACTGCGGGCGTTCAGGTACAACATCTGTACAACAGAGGGAGCTACGTCGTTGGTAGCGGAGCGGCGGCGGAATGGGTGAACGAATGGTGCGACGGCCAACTAGAACGTCGAAGCCCATGCTTCGAGGTCGAACTTGGATGTCCTGGCTTGCTCAACCCACGGGTGTTTCTAAGCATAGTACAAGTGAGTATACGAGAACACCGACAAATAATGGACAGCTTACGAGTAGATCCTTGGGTGTCTTTCTCAGGTCAGGATCCTTGAGCAAGCAGCTGTCCACGAAGTCTTCGGCCTCTTTGGGGAAGCGGCCCTCCGGTGTAAGCCTCGGCGCGGGCTCGTTGACGATGTGTTGCAACAGCTCGAGGATGCTCATCGTCATTCCGCCACCCTGAAGACTGACGCCCTTGCTCTTTCGCTTCTTCTTCTTATCCCGCTGCTCCTTGGTCATCGCGGGGAGCGCGAGAGGGTTTGGTCGGCTCGGTGACAGCGTGCCCTCGAAGTCAGACAGGTCAGAGTCATCCGACTCCGAGTCCGCGAACGGGAAGCGGCCGAGAGCGAGCTCGATCAAGGAGATGCCAAGGGACCAAACATCCGATTTGACCGTATACTGAGCTCCCTGTATACGCTCAGGCTATACAATGGAGAACAAGTCAGTCGTGTGATTGACATCGTGGTCGAGGAATCCCACTCACACTCATGTATGTCGACGTGCCCACGAATGTGTCCGCAATGGAATTGATGAGCTCTCCTGAGACACCGAAGTCACAGATCTTGATCTGGCCCTTCGAGTTGAACAGGATATTCGACGGTTTGATGTCTACGGAGGATGAATGATTGGGTTGAAAGAAACGACGCGTTTTTCCAACGTACCACGGTGGATGATCCTGTGGACGTCATACAGATACGTGAGGCCTTCCAGCACGGCCAGCGCTACCTTCCCAACAACATCGATATCAATGGGCCCGATCTTCTTGTAAATGCCGTCGAGCGACCCCTTGTCCATGAACTCCATACAGATACAGATGTTGGGGTCTGAGATGAACGCCCCGTAGAAGGAGATGATGTAGTCGCAATGGCAGTCATGCATGATCTGCAGCTCCCGGAGGATTTGTTTCCGCACGGAGGGCTTCGCGTCAATCAACACGATCTAGCGAGCGCAAGGCGGGCAGTGAGAAGGCCGCAGCGGCGGGACACAACCTAATACGCACCTTCTTGGCCATGATGGTGCCCGTAGGCAGATGCTCGACCATCTTGACACTGCCTCCGTTGCCCTGCCCAAGCTCGCGCAGGTCCTTGAGGTCTTCATTGCGGAGGTCGTGGTACTTGTTCTCGGAGTTGAGGTCGAGGTTGGCGAGGGTGGTTGAGAGAGTGGTGTGGTAGGTCATGCGATGGGCAGACGCGGAACCCGTAGGTGGCGCGGAATTCGGGCCATTAACGGTCAAGAGATTGGTGTCGGGATCCGCGGCGGTCGCATTCGTCGACACCTTTGGCGCCTTGAGCTGCATGGGCGGCGGCCTCTTCTTGCCACCGCCAGCGGGGACGGGCGCGAGACGCGTCGGCTCGGGCTGGGGCTCCGGGGGCGGCTTGGCGACATCGAGCTGGAGGGCCTTGAAGTTCCGTTTCTTGCGAACGGGGCCCGAGGGAGCAGGGGTGGCCATCATGCGCTGGTCGCGGGAAGAGACTCGAGTGAACGGAGGCCGAGGTAGCGCCGACGACGAGGAGAGCAACGAGGGCAACGAGGACGGCGACAGCGACAGCGACGGTGGAAGGCGTTCCCCAGACTGAGAGTGGGACTGGGACTGGAATGCGGCTGTTCGACCACGGGCCTTTCGATCTCCAGTCCTTGCCATAACCGTGGCTTATCTCAGCCGGCACTTGCCAGGTGCTCATAGGCGCCCATCCGCGAAACGCGTCGCGGCGGGTAAGCGCCCGCTACTAGCGCTGCTCGCTGGTGCCGGGTCTGCGCTCGCTGTCCTCTCCGTTCTCAACGACCATGAAGCCCCGCGCAGTGTGCACGGTGGCCGTCTCGGCGCTGCGCCGCCGACCAATGCTTGGTATTGCCGTGGGCGTCGGTGCGCTCGCGGCGTGCCGCCTGTCGATGCCGGGCGCAGCCATGCGTCTGCTCCAGGTCACGCCCTCTCTGCTTCCGGCCCCGAGTCGAGCTCTGCACGGGCTCTCCCACTATCGATCGCAATCCACTCTCTCAGGGTTGTTCTCGCTCTCTACGGCTGACTCTGCAATGGCATCACTGAACCCACCCCAGGCAGCACCCAAGTGGACCCACACTCCGGAGGAGGTCCTCAAGCTAACCAAGGACGCCATCGCCGAGTACCGCGCGCTTGAGGACAGGGTTGCTGCTCTCAAGCCCGAGGAGTGCAACTTTGATTCTGTACGTCACGTAGACTCACTCGTTATGCGGATATTCACTTACTGGGTTGATGTCGTTGCTAGGTATTCGTACGTACTGGCTTCCTGGTCGGATTCCTAGGGCGCCCATCTGATCGCTGCCGCAGTTGGCTCTTGCGCACGGCGAGAACAAATTCAACGCCGTTGCCGAACCTCTCTCGTTCTACCAGAACGTCTCCACGTCGAAGGAGCTCCGTGATGCCTCCAACGAGGCGGAGGTCATCGTCCGTGACTTTGGCGTCGAGTCCTCCATGCGCATCGATGTCTTCCGCGCCAAGCAAGCCGCGGAGAAGAACATCAAGGCTTCCGGCAAGAAGCTGTCCGCAGAGGAGCAGCGGCTCGTCGACAAGATGATCCTTGACGGCACCCGCGCAGGCCTTGCGCTTCCGGATGCCGAGAGGGAGAAGTTGACCCAGCTCAAGAAGGAGTTGTCCCAGACATGTCTCGAGTTCAGCGTATGTGGATCACGGATAGCATATTCAGCGCTACATATACTGATAAAACACTCCCTCAGAAAAACTTCAACGAGGAGAACGTGCGCCTTTGAACCGGTGTGCTTCCATCGCAGAGACTGATGACCGGTGGCGTTAGGGTGTTGTGTCGTTCACGCTAGAGGAACTCAAAGGCGTCCCCGCGGATGTTATCTCCGGTTATACGAAGCGCACAGAAGGCGACAAGGAAGTTTACGACGTAACCTTCAAGACGCCTGACGTCTTCCCCCTTGTGCGTCTTCCCTGCCGCCTCCTACGGGTTTCAAGTGTCGGACTGACTTGTGCGGTAGTTCAAATTTGCAGAGAACCCGGAAACGCGCCGTAAGGCGTACGAGGGCTTTGAGAACCGGCTGGCGATCAACGCGCCAATCATGAGCAAGTTCCTCGACTTGCGCCGTCAGATTGCGAAGCTCCTGGGCTACCCCACATGGGCCGACTACATCACGGAAGTGAAGATGGTCAAGAGCGCGAAGAATGTCAAAGAGGTAGGTGCCACTGTTTCTGATGGTATGCTATGACGCTGAATGTTTCCTTTCTGTCTCTAGTTCCTCACTGATCTGGAGCAGAAATTGCGTCCGGTCGGCTTGAAGGACCGTGAAACGCTTCTTGCGCTCAAGAAGAGGGAACACGACGAGAAAGGACTTCCGTTTGACGGCGAGTTCTATCTCTGGGACTACCGCTACTACGACCGGAAGTTTATCGAGGAGAGCCTCAACCTCGATGACCAGCTCGTGAAAGAGTACTTTCCCGTTTCCGTCGTGGTTCCCGCTATCCTGGAGATCTACCAGAACCTGCTCGGTGTGAAGTTTGTGGAGATCAAGGGCGAGACCTGGCACCCAGGTAGGCCTATTCACCGAATTTTCGCTCCATGTATATATTGACGGCCTGCGCCAGAGGTGCAGCAGTTCGCGGTATGGGAGAAGGACGCCAAGGACGAGTCTGGATTCGTCGGCTACTGCTACCTCGACCTCTTCCCCCGCGGTAAGTCCCCTTTCTCTCAACGAACACTCAATTCAAGTTGTCGCTTTGTCTCAACAATGTCCGCGCTCAGCGTCGAAGTACTCCCACGCGGCGGTGTGGCCGCTCCTGCCTGGGTACGACAAGGAGGACGGCTCGCGCAGCTACCCGCTCACGGCGATGGTCGCGAACCTCGCGAAGCCGACGCCCCAGAAGCCCGCGCTCATGCGGCATGACGACGTCGTGACGTTCTTCCACGAGATGGGCCACGTCTTCCACGGCCTGCTCAGCAAGACCAAGTTCGCGCGGTTCCACGGCACCAGTGTCGCCGGCGACTTCGTCGAGGCGCCCTCGCAGATGCTCGAGAACTGGTATGTGGGATACGGATGCAATAACCTCCGCGGGACGCTCAGAATATCTATGTCGTAGGTGCTTCGAGCCCAAGGTCCTCGAGCGCATGTCTAGCCATTATGAGACGAAGAAGCCGCTCGACGCGGAGCTCATTGACAAGATCATCAAGAGGTATGTGCTATCCTCGACTCGGATGATAGTCCGCACTGACGTTTGCTCCACCAGCCGATATGTGAACGTCGGCCTCTTCTACCTCCGCCAGCTCTTCTTCGCCAACTTCGACCTCAAAGTGCACACCGACCAAGGTATTCATACCCAACCGCACATCACACCGGCGCCGGATGCTGACAGCCATACAGAGCCCGCGGACTACACCAAGCTCTGGAACGAGATGCGGGAGAACATCTCGCTCGTGAAGGGCGGGAACCTCGGCGCCGGCCAGGGCAGCTTCAACCACATCGCGGGCGGGTACGACGCGGGCTACTACGGCTACACGTACTCGCTCGTCTTCGCCGCGGACATGTACGCGACCGTCTTCAAGCAGGACCCGCTCGACCCCGCCCGCGGCCGGCGCTACCGCGAGAAGATCCTCCTCCCCGGCGGGAGCCGGGACGAGATCGATTCGCTCAAGGTACTGTATTTACCGCTATTGTGGACGCGCGCATCGCACACCGCATAACTGACGCGGCGCCACGTCGTCTTTTCAGGACTTCCTCGGCCGGGAGCCGAACTCGGAGGCGTTCATCCAGGAGCTTTTTGGACAGTCGGCGTCCAATCTGTGAAAGGGGATCGTCGGCGCACAAACAGGCTTTGGAGTTTGCGGCGTTGCTTCGCGTCCGCTTCGGGCGCGGCGCTTCATATACGGCTGCATGGCGCGTGTGCGAGGACGCCCGCACGTCGCACGCGGTTGGTTGGCCAGTGCTGGATTATGGTAGCCCGTCTAGGGGATGACGCACGACGCAGCTATGTACATAGCTCAATAAACGACCTCTCCTCTTCCCATCTCCACTAATGTATGTCAGGCATAAGTGTCGCGATGTATGGAACAAACCCGTGTTTCGTGCTCAGCGTCCCTGGTATCATCCTACGTTATCTGCAATATAATTTCAACGAGTGTACACTGCAGCTAACGACAAAGGCCATGCACTTCAGTCGAACCCAAAGGCCTTTGGGTGTGTCGTAGTTCTCGAATTCCTGGGCGATATACAGTATGGGCGCCTATCAACGTGCCGGGCGTACCGACCGAGCTTGGTTTGTGGCGGCTCAACAGCACAGACGTTCTCGTTCTCCGCTCGACCACGATGTCTCTCAGCCTCGCTGCACGGCTCTCGCTGCCTTGTCCGTCTCTGGTCCGCTCACTGGTCAATCGCGCAGCACAGCGGCCTGTGCCGCCGCCTCGTGGTAGGACCGCTGTCGCGTCATAGAACTTTTCCGTAGCACCGGTGTACTCAAGCTGTTCCTCCCTCTCGCGCGACGCGCCCCCAGGCAACATCAAGACCCCCGAGGACTTCCTCAAGGCGATCGGCCGCTCGGCTGAGACGAAGCTCACCCCGGAATCGTGGGAGCAGCTGTTCCACACCGACGGCCAGCAGCTCAAGAAGGCAGGGCTCAGCGTAAAGGACCGCAGGTGCGTCTCCGTTTGCACACAAACGGCAGGGCACGGACACAGGTCAGTAACGTACGCTCTGTGATCCCCGCGCCCCACGTTGCGGTCGCGCGCACAGGTACATCCTCTGGAGCGTCGAGAAGTTCCGCCAGGGCCTCGATCCCTCGGAGTTTGCGCACCCGCCCAAACCCGCGAAGAAGATTCGGGGGTAAGCATCAGGCCCTCCCGCGCGCCGACGCTTTGTCCACTCATCACATTTCTGGCAGGCGTGGACCGGCCGTGCAAAATGGCAAGCGGCTCCGGTCTAGGAGACATCGGTAGACGCAACACCCCAGTAATATCGCCCATGTTATCGCAGTACTTGTATACTTGCACACCCTAAAATCGCATGTGCACTGCATGCCTCGAGGCTTTCCGATGCCTCTTGACGGTGAAGTCTGATCCATGTGTGCCAGCTCGACTTGAGGGGAGGGGGGGCACTGTGGCGCTGCTGGGCGCGGGTCTAGAAGCCGGTTATGTTGCTGTAACGTCAGGAAGCACAGAAGCAAAAAGAAGCTCCGATACGGGGAATCGAACCCCGAGCTACCGCGTGAAAGGCGGTAATGTTAGCCGTTACACCATATCGGATTGACAAATAAGTTTACCAAAACCAGTAAACTGTGCTGCATTACAACCCTCACCTAAGCGAGTGGCACATCCCCGTACACAAGCTGACGCTGATATTCATTTCCATATCCCGCAAGGCTAGTGGCGTGCAGACGAGTCGACCGTGGGTTTGCAGTGCAACGTGTCGAGGTTATCAGACGTGAAGACAGATCGCAACAAAGCAACGGGCCGTCGGAGCACGCATACCGTTACAATAAAGGAAGGTCAGTAGGATGCGAGGCACCCCGCGCGGAGATCTGCCGATCGGAAGCCTTGTCTTTGGGCCCGCCTTACTTTGACAATAACTTGGACCCTCGCTCGTGGCTTGGACCGCCCCGACCGTTGGCATAGCCCGTTGTGTTCTTTCAACTCTTTGTCCTGGTGCCCTTCCATCGCCTTATAAGTGGTTGCACCATGCGCGCCCTCCGTAATACCAACACCCCTTCCCCCCTTGTTGTCCACACCTTCGCGAGATGCAGACCAACCGCTTCGTCGAGCAGGAAGACCACGACATGCAGTGGCTAGCGCGCGAGGCGCCCCAGTTCCACACGAACATGGACGTCCCTCGGGTCCCACCTTCATTCTCGGCAAAGCACATCCGCGACGACGTTTCGTCCACCTCGAGCGACAACGACTCTGCCGGCTCGGACTCGGACGACGACCCTTACCATCCCTACAACGTCCAGGATACGTCGAAGAGATGGGTCAGGGAAGGTGACTTTGTCTACCCCGCGGATGACCTGCAGGACAGCTAGTACGTCCACGTCACATCTCTCTTTGTTCCGCATCACTCACCGGTTCTCTGCCCTTGTAGTCTGGCGGAGAGCACCCATGCAGTGGACGACGTACCGTACCTCCCGCCCAGCGACCAGGCGAAAGAGGATATGTCGTCGGGGTTGTTCTTGGCACCCGACGACATTACGCCCTTGAACCCGTTCACGCCTTACGTCTACCGCGACGCTGCACCCCAGCAACAGCCCCAGACCCTTTCCCCTCTCGAGCTCTCTCCATTGTTGCCAGCTTCTCCTTTGGCCGTCCCAGAAAGCGACGACTCGTCCCGTATACAACACACGCCAGCGTCCTCGCGCCGAGGTGGCGTTCGCCCAGCACGCGAGCGCACAAACGCCTTCTCCCTCGATTCCGACGACGACGCCTACGCATCCAGCGGCGACGACGCGTCGGAAGACGAGTATGTGCCTTCTCCGCGCATCCGCTCACGCAAACTCCGCTCGTCGACGCACACCCGGTCCCAGGGTCGCACAAAGCACCACCGCGCGACATCCCGGCACTCCTACTCGCCCTACCCCTCCTCGTCGACGTCGACGTCTGCCGCCGAGTCCAGCTCTGCCGCGAACTCGCGCAGGCCGGGCTCGCGCAACGTGCAGATCATCGACCAGGCCCCTCCGCCGCGCGGGAGCTGGGCCAAGACCGGGCCCGACGCGTACAAGTGCCCGTACTGCGACCACGTACAGAAGAACAAGCGGTCGCCGGACATGGAGCGCCACATCCGGTCGCACTTCCGCCGCACGGCGCAATCGCAGTGGGTCTGCTGTGGGCTGCCGCTGGAGGAGGCGATGCGGCGGGGGCGCGGGCAGGGCGACAACCCGTGGATCTTCAACGGGGAGCTCATGGTCGGCGGCTGCCACGAAGACTTCAGCCGGATGGACGCGCTGAAGCGACACTGGCGAAATTCGAACAACTCCTGCATCGGCGACATCAGGTATGCGCGGGTGAAGGACGAGCCTTCCCAGTGAGGCATGACAGGTTACGAACCTTCGGTGAGTTGAGCCATCACTGGCGAACGGGAGCACGTACTCATCCCACGGCGAACAGCATAGATTTCTCTTACCATTTCTCCCACTCAATACCCGCATATGCCACGCATGCCTGCTATTTGGAAACGCGCTCGTGTAGGACTTTGACGCACCGCATCTCTGTATCCGTTCTGTCGTTCTATCGCACTGTAGCTCGTACCTTGTAATAACCAATCTTCCGCCGGAACATGTTTCTGTCGAGTGCACGCTCGGTGAGAATGGTGCTGGCGTCAGCGCGGAGCAAGTTTTGCCAGTGCGCAATTCGGTGTCATACGGTGAACACGGACGTACAGTGGCCCAACGGCCCCATGCGAACCACAGAAGATCAGCGCGTACCAGCCGGGGCCTTTATGCTGCGTCTTCGCTGAGAAGGACGTATTCACGCGCGGATTCGCCAAACTTGATCACTGGGGGCCGAGTTCAAGGCCTATTCTCACAGACGAGAGGTTGTGTACGCACCATCACCGAGCCGCAATTCATAGTAGCGCGACGTCGGAATGGTCTCGTCGTTGACAATGGTGCCGTTCGTCGACTCGAGGTCGATGACGAACGGTCTGCGTGGAGCGTGAGCACACGCCGTCGGCGTCCTCGCATGGGCCGGGGAAGACTCACTTCACAGCAGTCTTCACGTCCCCGAACTCGTTCTTTTCCTGGACTTGTCGATCTGCGCAGAGGCGCGGGGAGAAGGTCAGGCGGACGTAATAATCAGGTTCTGGGGGCCGGACGCACATTGGATAACGGCATGCTGTTTGGAACACGAAGGATGCTCCACGGCGATGTCCACGACCGCCCGGTCCCTCCCAATCAGGTATGCGCTTTGCCTGTGTATGTGCAGCAGGTCTGTCCGCCCAGCGAAGCGAAGCGTTAATGGCCGACGGCAGCCTGGAGCCCGGAGGAAGCGAAGAACACTTGCCGACTTGTTCCTTCCCCTTGAACACATATAGCCGCCAGCCCACGCTGGGTTTGCGCGCCTCTGGGGGCTCGTGGTACTTGAGCACCGTGCTCGTGCCGTCGGCGCGTTTCACCGTCTTCGTCTCCGCCGCCAGGAGGCCGGACGGCGTGAAGACGGGCTTCGCCTTGTCCTCTGCGGCCGCAGAGCGCGATCGAGAGCGTGAGTCGGGTTTCGCGGATCGGGCGCGGGGCGAGGCAGAGCGACGCGATGGCCCCGCCAGCGCGCGTCGAGAGTCGCGGTCCCCGTCGTCTTCGTACTTGCGTCCCCGGCCATACCCCCGGTCTCGGTCTCGGTCTGCGTACCGGTCTTCGTCGCGATAGCGGTCACGATCCCTACCAGCCCCGGACTCTCGGTCCCCTCGCCTTCTGTCTCGTTCGTCCTCATCTCGGTACGACGGTTCGCGCCGAGACCCTCGGTCGTCGTCGCGGTATCGTTCACGGCGCGAACGGGACGGGCCTTCGTCTTCGTCTCTGTCTCTGTATCTTGACCTGGGGGAGTCGCGAGGCATGGCTCAGTAGGATCCGTAAGGGCGAACGAGGGAAAGCCGCGAATCGTGGAGAATAGGTTCAGGCCCACGGCTGGACAAGCGCCGCCCATGATCGTGTACAAGCGCGGGCACCTCATTGGCTGCTATCGCGAGTATGGCAGGAAATGCACCGTGACTGGCGACAGCATCCCCTCACACTTATCGGCAGGACTGTCCGTCGGGCTGGCTATAGTCATCAAGAGCAATGTGGGCTTATACCACATCCCGCATGCATTCGTCCATTACCCTGTATAGTGTACATAATAATATTTTACGTCGTAAACCACCACACCACCCTCGAAACCGTCTCCGCTCAATTGCAGAAGATGGTGCCGATGTGGATACCCTCATACGGACCAAGGTGGTCCAGGATGTCCCCCGCGAGGATGTTCGGGACCGTCTTGATCGTGCAGCTGTCGTCGTCCGCGTTGTCGTTCCCGGAGCACGACACGGCCTTCCCGGGCGAGGTGATGTGGATCTCGCCGTGCGGGTGCTGGAAGCCGAGGAACCGGCCGGGCACGATGGGGATCAGGTCCTTCTCGTTGTTGATCCGCACGAAGTCGGGAACCTGTTTGAGGTTGAACGCTGTCAGTCACTCACGCACAGAAGTGAAGGGCTGGAGGGGGAGCGGCGGCGACGGCGGCAGTGGCGGAGAGCGGGGGAGGGAGGTAGGGCTGGCTGATACGGACCTTGCTGTCGATCAGGCTCGCGAACGCCTTGTTCCCGACGCGGGGCGTGCCGTATGTCACCGCTTTTACGTGGATGTCGGACGGCAGCTGCATGGTGAAGAAGAGAGAGTCCAGCTCTGAGATTGCCCCTCCGAGCGAATGGCCGATCTGTGCATTGCAGCGGGGAAACCCACCCGTCAGTCGGCCGGGTTCTCACTGGGAAGACGGGTCGCTCTATGTGGCACTCACCACCGTGACCTGCTTCGCGCCCTTCTGGGAGATGAGCTTCTTGACCTCCGCCAGGATGGTGGAGGCCGTGCTGGCGTGCGCCTCTGCGAACCCGTTGTGCACTTGGACGTCGTCCTTGACGCCCGGGAAGAGTTTCGTGTCGAGGTCGTCAAAGAAAAAGTCGATATCCGTCAAGGCAGATTTGCTGCACGGCAGGTTCGTATCAGAGTTACGGAGCAAAAGCGGGTGGGAACCGACGCACAATTTCACCGGGTCCGTGCCCTGGTGGGCCACGACCACCGTATTTCCCTGCGGCCAGTATCCGACGAAGGCTGACGGAATGTCAGCGTACGAACGCAGGCAACCCATCCACGATGAAGGGACGTACACAGCTGTACGCCGTTCCCATCCCCGCCGGTCAGGGTTGGCTGGAAGCCGGGCAGAGCGTCGCAGGCCTGGCCGCACTTCCAGTTCTTGATCTTGTCCGACGGGCAGTACGCGGCTCGCGCGAACTGGGTGAACGGCGCAAACGACGCGAGCTGGCTCGACGAGAGCGCCGTCACCGCGCGTTTCGAGGTCGGCGCAGCGAGCGTGGCGCCGGCGGCCGAGAGGGCGAGGAGGAGGGCAGAGGTGAACCGCATGACGACGCGTTAAGAGTTCGTGTATGGGGTCGTGAGGAAAAGCGGGCGTGCGGCGGAAGACCTCTGGACGTGTCCCTGCGCTGACTGGCCTTGTGTGCGAGCCGAGGGGAGGACGGTGAGGGAAATCGACGGTCGCCTGCGGCCGTTAAATAGCGCAAGAGGAAGCAGCAGAAACGAAGACGATCGCAAAGGGGCCAAGCGAGCGCAGCTCGTCGGGGAACGGCAGCAGGTCACAACGAATGAGGGAGAAGGGCCGAAAGGTGGTGGCGGACGGCGGAGGAGGTCGCGGGACAAGGTCCCGAGGACATGCTAGTGTGGCGGCTATTCCGGCCAAGCATCGCGCGTTGGCAATGCACACGGCGACGCGGGAGAGCGCAGCGCGAGACCGGGCGACACGCTGCGGGTTGTCGCATAAACGGCCACGCATCAGCGTATGCAGCAAATAGCGGACTGCCCTGGCAAACCCCACATGATGCGACGAAAGAGGCTATTTCACGGGGTGCGTGATCTCCATCGTTCTACGAGACTCGTCCTCGTATGCAGCGGGCGTCGGACAGTACCTGTGCGGGCAGCGCGTTAGCCTCCGATTCGCCGCAAGCGACCTAGGGGCTACTCACCTCCAGAGTTCCCCACATGGCGCCTGTGGTCACAGTACCAACCTCGTCGTTCCTGGTGCGGACATGGCAGATGGCATTGCTGTCGCATGATGCCCCGCGTC
Source organism: Trametes polyzona (assembly GCA_022606195.1). NCBI lineage: Eukaryota > Fungi > Basidiomycota > Agaricomycetes > Polyporales > Polyporaceae > Trametes > Trametes polyzona. The sequence continues at coordinate 603,951 of JABYQF010000009.1, read as the reverse complement.
GGACGGCGTGATTGTCGCGGACTGATCCCCACATCGTCGATGCTGGGATCCTAGTCTGGTCTATAAATGGAAGGTGAGACGCGTCGCATGCACGATCAGGTGATCGAGTCCGACACCCGAGACGCAGCTACGGCCGCACTGCCGCGGACATGGCGGTCGCTCAACGGAGGGCGCGGATGTTGTCGCCGCGACGGACTAGCGTCTCCAAAAAGAGGCTAAGCAGCGGACGGGAGAGACGATAGGAGTAGGTAGCGGCTAATTGAGCTCTACACGGTACCGGCGTGGGGACGCTGCATAAACGCTTGCATGGCAGCATACTGCGGTTGATGCCTACTTGAAAGATGACTGGTATTTATCAAGATGGCCAACCTACTCCTCGATAGAACGCCTTCGTCGACTGAGACGGTTGCTTCTTGTCGCCATCAGCTAAGGGCATTGCCTGCGGATCCTTTTGTGACGTACCATCGACCAGGGACCTGCCTCTCTGCTGTCCTATCGTGCCGAATAATCCCCAGAACTCGGCGGGATCTACTCATCTACGGCGATTGGACAGCATCAGCAAGCAGAGAGCGTAGCGGACCGGGTGCAGTCGTCGCCAGTCCGAAGAGCTCCGACAGCCCAACGTCAAAAGGTCGTCGCCCGACGTGGCGGGTCCTGTTCATTAAGACAGGGGTAAAGCACTGCACCCGCGCCGAGGACAATGGGAGTTGTGGGCGTCGGTGTCGATCCTGCGTTGCCCCACGCATGACCGCAGCGCGCTGCACCTGGAAAAACACACAGACGAGAGCGAAAGGGGCCTCGCCCTCACGCGGCCCCGTCTGGAGTCGTATTTACCGCACACGTCGTGCGCGTTGACGTCAACGACCCACGCGCCCGGCGAGGCAATGGACGAGCCCTGGCGTCCCAACGGCTGATAGGGCGCGCCTGGCGGGGGCCGCAATGTGACCGGGTGCGGGGCGTGCGTCCAATGCGTTCTCCCGGCTCTCCCGCGATACTTCCTCCGATATGTATTGCGCCGCGCGCCGGCGACGCGCAATAAGGACATACATGTCGCGAACGGCACCAACGACCGGGAGGCCCGCCACGACGCTTCGCACGGCGCTTCTCTGCGCGCACACGTTCCATGGCGTGGTATCCACTGGTCCCCCCCATCTCGATAGCGCCCCGGCGCCGCCACGCCTGGAACCGGCAGCGCTGCGCTAGAGCGACGGACGATACATCGGCGGCCTGTGTCTTTGTTTTCGTCGGGCTTCCTCCCACAGGACGTCCGGTGTTCCGGTACTCACCAATTTACAGACTTGGAATCTTGATCGCCGAAGATGGCGGGGGGCCGCTCTCCCCCCGCGGACGTTCGACGATGGGAGCCACGCCCGGCAAACAGCCTAGTGCGTCCGCCCGTGACAGCGAAAGGAAGGCTTCTCAACACATTAAGATTGGGTAGGCCTCATTCCAGCCTCGTTCCAGAACGGCGTCCGACGCGCCCCATAATCTTACCTGTTCGCGAGCTTGTGCGAGCGTGATGCTAGAGCCACCCAGACGGGCGAGATGCGCGCACGGAAGGCGACTGCAATGCGCGGGGGTGACAGCGGATGCCGGGGCGGGGGGCGATGAGAAAAACATGCGCGGTATGTGCATATGACGCCGACATGCCAGACACAGATCGCGCAAGGCGGAGCGCCAACGTGACACGCTCCGGGGCATGGAACGCGAAGATCCAAGCCGCACATAGGAATACGGTAGCGCGTTTTGCGTTTGATGAGGAGGCGTCGCCCGGCTGAAGGCAATCAGGGAGGGCTCAAAGAAACTCTCCTACCGTGCCGAAGGTGAAGAAGGGCGAGGAAGAGCGCGGTGGGTGACAGGTCTGGAGCGCAGTCCGCACTTGACCATCCTGAGCAGAGCAGCAGGGACAGCGTAGAGCCGCTGTCTCCCACCGGTGTATGATTCACGGCTGCCCAAGATAGCGACGTTTCTCCGGAGCGAATGGGGCGCGAGCAGGAGGCCGGGCAGAAAGCACGTCGATGAACGGCTGGGAGACAGCTGTGACGGCACACCAATGATAGCAATCCGGCAGCGGGATGGGGAGCGACAAGGGCTGGCGCATCATGGCGGCAGGCTGTTGCAGTGACAGATAGCAGGGTGGCGCATGGAGGTAGGCAGAGAGAACATTCGAATCGAGGTCGGGGGAGCGGGAAGGTGAAGGCGAAGCGGGGGTTTTAGAGAGGCAAGACAGGACATTGACAGCGAGTAGCGCGAGATATATGAAGCTCGGTGGGGAGGCGAGGCCCGTGGAGGTCGTGGGCGGGCATGCTGTGCGAGAAGACGTGGATTAGAGGTCCACATGTGCGGGAAAGGAGAGAATCAAGGGGAGGGGCATGTGCGGGGTCGAGATGTCGAGAGCAGGGTCTCGCATGGGAGCGTGTGCATGGGCAGACGATGGCGCGAACGTCAAGGGAGGCCGCAGTGCTGGCAGAGAGCCGTGAATAGGCGGCGGAAGCGAGTGCAGATTGAGAGCCGCAGACGGTGGGAACGGGCAAAACCGTTCTGCCCGGGATTCTGCCTGGGACACTGGCTGGGGCCTGGGAGCGCGATATTGAGAAGAGAGAAGAGTGCGGACGGTGCTCATTGGCCTGCCACTGCACGCTCGTCAAGAACGGATCTCGGCTCGGCCCGGGCTGCTGAACCTACTCCGCGCCGTCGAATTGGAGGAGGCCCAGCGCATCACGCACTCTGTCACGGTGGAGGCCACCGATAGAGCATCGACGGCGCAATCGCCCAGCATGCCCCTTGCAGCACGTACTCGCAGCACGCGCCAGACCCGGTCGGAGTCGCAGCCCATGCGGCCGCGGCGCACACAGACGGAGAGGTCGCGAGCCAAACTGAGAGCCGTCGAGGGCGAGGCAGCAGCGGGCGCGGCGGGCAGAGGGAGGACGAGAGCGGAGGGAGAAGCTTCCCTGCCGCTTCGGTGGGTTAATTGCTGGTTACATAATTGAAAGTGGAAAATGAGGAAACTAACCCGAAAGGAGACGATTCGTCCTGTGTGTATTCAAATATGGCCACCGCTTCTTTCTGCCTCGCCAGATGTTATTTATCCAACCCCTCTGCGCAAGGCCCGCCGCCTGCGCCCTCGCTCTCCCCCAGTCGCCCGCTCGACCCCTCTCTCGCCTCGACCTCCCTCGCGCGACCCCCTGCAGCCGCTGCGCCCACCTCCTCCTCCTCCCCGGCTCCGTCGCGTACCACTGACACCTTCTTACAGCAGCCGGCACGCCGAGAACCCCTCCGCACCCCGCGACATCATAGTCCGCCTCCGGGTGCAGACGCAGTCTAAACTCGATTGAGCACCCACAACGCAATATCTTCGCCTGCGCACCCCCATGTCGAGCACCCATCCCTTCCCGCTCCCCAGTAGCCGTCCCGCCTACCACGGCCAGGACGTTCCCGCCACATACCCCTCGGCTTCGGCGACCGCCGCCTACCCGTACCCTTCCTTCCCATCACGTAACGGCAGCTTCGATGCGAACCATGGGAGGGTTGATCCTGCGACGGCGGCTTCCATTTCCGGTATGTTCCACCACCACGAAGAAGACGACCCGCAGCACCACTATCCTCGTCCCGGATTTTCAGGCGACGCGTTTTCGCACCCCCAAGCACACCATGAGCCTCGCGAAGCCATGTGGCAATATTCCGCTCCTTCTGCAGAGACATTCCGACCGCGTCTTGACCACCAAAATCCAGACGTGGGTGTTTCTGCCGACTACCCGCCTCCCATGTCCCAAGGGCCGCCCCCTTCCAGCGCCTCCCACGGACAGGAAATTGGCGCAAACGTCGCGTCTTCTACCATGCGGCCTGGTGCCTCGGGCCTTTCGGCAGGCCGTTCGCGGAGGGAGAAGCCACGGTTGGAATTGGCTCCCGATCAGCCTTTGACCACGCAGGGGAAGCCACGCACGCGTGTGTACGTAGCGTGCGTACAATGGTGAGTAGATCGCGAACCGCCTTGCGAAAATCGAGGCGCTAATTCCCAGGCACCCCTAGTCGCGGCCGGAAAATTCGCTGCGACGGTGCGAAGCCGATCTGCCACAACTGCAGTCGCAGAGCTGAGAACCCACAACTCTGCTCCTACGACGCGGCACCGAAACGGCGCGGTCCCGACAGGGTACCCGGGGCGCGACAGCGGTCTGTCTCAGCGCTCGGCGAGAAGCCGCGTAGGCGCAGGCGGCCACCTCCTATCGATCCATCCGGCCATCCGTTGGATTCCCCTGAGAGCGCGAGCACGAGCCCTGTAGACTACAAGCCGGTTTCCTATAGCCCGACTACCCACGGATTCCTGCCGGAGACAAGCGCGGCCCACCACGGTGGGCTGACGATAATCCAGGAGGTCGGGCCCGTTCAGTACCACAGGCACCGGCAGGACGTGTCTCCGGTCTCTGGCAGCCTCGGCATTCATTATACTCAGAGCCACGACCGCACTATCCTCTCCGGCGGGGGACCCCACCATTCGCACGTAGGTCCATCAGCTTCGTTAGCCGACATCAATGTTGCCGCTCACCCTGCCCACATAGACCCCAGCGGCCGCTTATGAAGCGAACCCGCTTGGGTCACCTCTGTCCGACGTACCCGTCGCGATCGGGTACGCGATGGGTGCGCCCATCTCGGGGGTGCACCCGTTCGGCCATGGGTGTGGCGAAGAAGGGGAGTATGAGTACGGCGAAGATGGCGCGGGCGGGGGAGGGGAGCCGAAGGTCGCTATCGCGGCGGACCCAGGGGTGCAGTTCACGCGCGAGACGTGGTGGGACGCGCTGCTCGTCCTCTATGCCACTGAGGGCGACCCCACCGCTGCGTCCGGCGCCTCCCCACACGATATTGCACTGGCTATGCCGGCGGGCCTGAGGGACAACACGACCCAGAGTATCACCGCCGATCTCCGGGCGATCTTCCGTGCGTCCCCCTACTGGATAAGCTTCATAAACTTGCCGCGGTTTTTTGGGACGTTGCTGGACCCGCGCGCCCGCCACGGGATACAGCCGAGTTTGATATTGGGCGCACTCGCGCTCGCCACATTCTTTAGGAGCCACGAGGGGGAGCTGGGGGCCCGCGGGAGGGAACGGGCGTTGAAGCTGAGGGACCAGGCGCAGAGTGCGCTGGAGGCGAGTCTGAGCTCGCGGTGGGTTGACCCTAGTTTAGCTCAGGCCGCATGGGTGAGTGCCCGTCTTCCGCCCGATCGCTGAATTTTTCCTGACGGCCACTTACCCGCTCCCGTGGCAGCTCATCGCGTTTTTCGAGATTTGTGCTCACCCGCTACATTCTACCGCACGGGTCCGCTCCTCGATGAGCATGCTGGACTCGCTCATCCGCAGCATGGGCCTGCTGGCGATAGACGCGGAGGATCCCCGCGTATCCATTTTTACCACGGGCGTACCCGCTGTCACCGACGCGTCGGCGCGCCCAGGCTCAGCGGCGCAGCTCACACTTCGGGACCCCAACTTTCAGGCTCGGCACCGAGGGCAGTCGCTTCCGCCTGCAGAGGGGCAGTCGTACTCTATTCAGCAGTGGCAGCCCGAGCATACCGCGTCGACAGCTCTGGCTGGGCAGTCGCCCGCTCTACAGCCGACGCAACAACAACTCTATTTTCAGCCGCAAGTCGGCACCGCATACCCCCCTCCTCTACCTCGACACCTCGACGATCAGGGGCCGCCGGCGGAATCTGCGCACGGCGGCCATGCATATATCCACCCCGACGCGGAGCAGGCCGCTCAGGAACCGGGAGCGACGTGCAGCTGCAAGACGTTCACTCTGGGACACACTTGGCCGATGGTTCGCGAGTTCGCGCCGCTCTGGGACATGACGCCGACATGGCAGAGCGAATGGACGGAGAGCGAGATCCGGAAGGAGGAGTGCAGGCGGCTCGTCTGGAGCTGCGTCGTCCTCACCGCCGGCCACAGCTCATACACGGCTGCAAGCTCGGCGATGGAGGTCCAGCAGCTTTTCCTGATGGATCCCAGAAATGTGAGCATTTTTACAGAAACTTCGCGCCGCTGCAACTAATTCGCCGCATTTAATCCAGTATGCGCTCCTCTTCCCCGGAGAGTCGCTCGCGTACTCCGATGGCTCCGGGGACATGCCCGCTATACCCCCGCCCGACAAGGACTCTGTTTGGGCGTTGTATACCCGCGCGATGCTGATGTGGAACAGCTGCATTCGGATGCGCGCCGATACCACGCTTCCCGACGCTGAGAAGGCGGCGTTTGCGGTGTCGGCCTGGAAGGAGATCGACGCCATCGAAGAGGCGCTGGAGCGGCATACGTGCGGAATCGAGCGGTCGTTCTTGTTCCAAGGCCGCGAGCTTCTGTTCAAGTGAGTCGCCGACGCCCGCCGGACGATGTGTGTCCACGCTGACGATCTGTGGGCTCCTTGTTTGACTTTGTCTGATCGCGGCACCGCGCGTTGCCTTGGCCGACTGCGCACGCGTGCGTCGTGTCCGTCGTCGCTGCCCCGGATTGACGTTTCCGCCGCGTGGAACCGGGCGGGATCAGCTCGCGGATGTGCATCGCGTACGAGTTCCAGCGGTGCTTGCCGCAACCGACCGCGTACGTAAACAGTGTCTCGAGGTCGCGCGGACCCGGTCGAGGCCTGGCCGCCGCCGTCGTCCGGGCGATCGAGCGGGTTGCGGGTTGTGGGTGGTCGTGTACTGATGACTGCGCTGTTGATCACTGTAGGCACGCGAATCTCCTGTTCTATCGGAGGAAGGCAGATGAATGGCGTACGTCCTCCGTTTCCCCCGCGCGTGCGCTCCCTATTCATTGTGCGCGGTCGCTGATTGCGGTCGTCTGTCCCTCCGTCCTTTCCTTCCACTCTCCTGTAATTTCCGGCGTGGACAGTTACCCAGCTGGCGTCCCTGGCGAAGCGGGTCCTGAACGCGGGCCTGCCTTCCGTGACGGGTCTTCCTGCGGCGAGCCTCGCCAAACGGCCGTTTCTACTGTTCTGGTTCATGTCTCAGATCGAGAGGTGCGTGCTCGCGGTGCGTGTGTGCGTCCGCTTTCATGTGCCTGACCGTGCCCCTCGCCCGCACCTTCGCCACCGTCGACGGATTTACGCGGAACGTTTGTGTGCCTTTGCCCCTGACACCGCGCGACGTGGACGCTCTCACGGATATCGTGCCTCTTCTGTTCCGGCTCTAGGGCGTTAACTCTGTGGAACTACGACCAGACGCTGTCCCTGGCCCTCGACGTCGCGAGGGCGCTCTCACGGCCGGTGGAGTACCTGATGGGCTTATGGCCGTGTCCTGGTGAGTACTGCTTTCGGCTTTGCCCTGGCTTATGAAGCTCACGCCGTACCTCATCTGTGTAGAGCAACGCCGTCGTTGGGAAGATCTCCGCCAAAAGCTGGCTAGTTCCTGTTACGCTGCAGGCGTGCCGCTGTCCCCCTCTGACCCCGCCCCTTCCTCAATGCCCATCCAAGAAATACCCGTCATCCACGTGCATCGCTAGACAAAACTACCGGCCGGCCAGCCACCCTATGCCCGCCGTGCCCTCTGGATACCATTTCTCATCTGTACGTCTTCTGTTGCGTTGCTTTGTGTTGCACTCGTCGCGCTTTCCCGGTAAACTACATCCCAATATCTCTGCGTTCTGCCTCATCGGTTTCGCACATACATTATCCCCCCATCCGGTCTCCGAAACCCATCTGTTCCGGTCGCCTATATACGATATCATAGCATAGCACACGGACATGATGTGCCTGCATTTGTTCTCTTTCCCTGGTTCTCCTCTTCGTTTTTGGCTTCGACGAAATGGCGTCCCGAGTCGTGCGGGTATATATCTGTAACGTTATAGGCATCTCCCGCTCCCCCAGATCCAGTCTCTGTATTGTAGCTCCCTCATTCCCAACGTACAACCCCTATACCACTTTGACAATCAGCTCAGCCTCACCACCCTTAGCCTCGCGCTGCAGCGTGATTCCGATCCCGGAGCGACCTACACGGAGGCGTCTAGCCAGGTCTGACCAAGAGTGTTCTCCCCGAGCGTCTCTTACTCCCATCACATCGCAGGACTAGCGCCCATGATATATCCGCCCTAATTAGGCGGCCACAATAATCGTAGCCTCTTAGCCACCGACCACCATCTACCCCTCGGATTTAAGTGCACTCAACGTTGCGAAAGAACTGCTTCACCGCCTTAAGCTATGGATGCTGCTGTGAACGATACACTGACAGAGGACGGGGCACGAGCTCGCGCGATAGAATACCCCGCCGGAGAGGCGTCTTCCTCGAGCGCCACTGCGTCTCTGAAGCGCAGCGCGTCGCAAGCGTTCGAAGACATACCGGACGACGAGGGGAGCCGGAAGAGACCTCGAGAGGACAGCGGCGACACGCAGGTCGGGGACGTGGCGGCGGGCGGCGCAAGCGCGGACGGCGGTGCGCTCGCGAACGACCTCGAGGACGAGCTGCAGTGTGGCTGCTGCTCGGCGATCGTGTATCGGCCTGTGGTCGTCGCCCCCTGCCAGCATTTCTTCTGCGGGAGGTGCGTGGTGCTTGGTGTGCTGGCCGGGAGATGGGGCGCTGAATGCGGGCGCGTTTGTGCAGCTGCGTTGCGTTGTGGATCCGGGTGAGTGTTGTGGCCAAGCACTTCTCTCCGTCGGGCGATGGCGCGTTGTGCTGCCTTGCTGTATGCGCGCGAAGTGCGAGCGTACTGCGTTGGGGAGGGGCAAGACCATCGCTGCTATCGTCTCACCTGTCCCTATTCCATTCGCTAACGGTGTACTGAATGGTCCCCTTGACAGAACGGCGGCACGAGCTGCCCGGCATGCAGGACTGTGTCTACTAGCGTCTCTTTCTCTCGGCCCCTTCAGACAGTGGTTGACACTCTACTTCGCCACGCCCCGGACAAAGCTCGGTCGGTCTCCGAACGCATGCAAGCCGACGCTATCTATCAGCCCGGTCTGCATCTTCGGGTACGCGTCTTTCTCCCCACTAGAAGACGTCTCGTTCACTCACGCTGCTGCGCTGCGCAGATACCCAGCCCTAGACAGGTCTCGCCCGAGCCGAACGTCCCAGCGGCGAATGGCATATATGTCAGACCCTGTCCTCACTGCCTACCAGGGAATCAATGGGGCTGGAGATGCCCCCAGCCTATAGTTGATCCGGACGCCGATCCTGCCCATGCTTGGTTGGTCGACGACGGGAACCCGCCCGGTCACGGAATCTGTGGCAATTGGTGCGTGGGATTTCAGCCCGGTCCCGACGCTCGCTTAGCCCCAGTCCAGCGAGAACGTACTGGCCTTGCAGGCACCCACGACCACGAAGTGCGATTTCTGCCAGGTGTCGTTCTGCGGCATCGGCATCCCTCAGCGCTGCATCGCGGCGCCTCTCAACATACAGCATCCTCATGGCTTCTCAGACTTGAGTGACTTGATCCAGTGCGGTGAAGTCTACGACTGCTTCGACGGCAACACGGTCGAGGTGGACATCATGCTTGATTATCTGACTGCCCAGGGCCTGTCGCCAAGACACATCTACAGAGAGGTGCGTCCTCTCTCCTGAACGTCCCACCCCGCCAATATGCGAACGCGATCCACTATCAGATCGTCGCGCATATACAAGGCCAACCGCGCCAGTTCGCCCCTTTGATTGAGCTAGACCTCTTCGTGGATCTGCATCCCGTCCCTGGCGGGATTGATCCCAATCCGAACGCGCCGCGTACCAGGATATGTCGGATGTGCGCCGCAGAGGTACTATTATACGGCCTCCGTGATTGGTGGGTCCGCGAACGCAAGAAGGGGTTCCTCGAGGAACACATTATGGCCCGCCCTGACTGTCCACAAGGGAGTCAATGCGCTAGACAGAAGGATCATGGTGCGTGGTTCCGTGCCTCCTGGAAGGACGTACCAGTTCATTTTGCTTCGAAACTTTAGCCCACGCGAAGGAGTGTAAGTGGCCCAACCTTCAATGTATGCGCTTGACTGACTCGCATCGCAGTCAATCACATCATCGCCCCTCCAGATATCGGAAACCCTGCACCCGGCCCCGCGCCCCTGCGTGAACCCAACCTGGCCTCCGCGGATGACTTCCCGCCTCTCGTGCCTGCTCCGTTTGGACAACCGCCAGCGCCGCATACTGTCGTCGACGGCAACCCAGGCCCTCCTCCCGCCCCACCTCTCATCGCGCGTGCTGTACCGGTCGCCCTAGACATCGGCCTTGTCCATCCGCCCGACGCGGTAGACTTTGTTGCCGCCCCTTCTTCCCAGGATTTCCGCGACGAGGTCGACGCGTTACTGTAACCCGGAGAGGCATTACTCACATAGGTTACGGGTAGTCCCTCTTCTTACTACTGCTGCATCTCTCATCGCTGTGCTCTCGATAATCGTGCCGTATGGATCAGGTTAAGGAACATGTATACTACGAAATATGCCATGCTGTTTTATGACTGGAGACCTACGATTTGCTCTCCACTGCTAGTAGTGTCATGGTAGTCGCGATATGGAACCTCGAACGCGCACACCGCGGGATGCACAACAACATAGTAGATATTGCATGAGGTATGTATGTATATATACGTATACGCTGTAAACAGAAATTAGGAGACCGCGTCTCCCCAGCCCAAGAGCGAAAATTACCAGGCGCATCCGGTATGGAATATACGGCGAGATGGATGATGGTGGAGGGTAGACGAACAGGGGAAAGGGAGCAAACTAGCCTACAAATAGTATATCACTGCACGCCCGCAGGCGATATCCGCACAACACAACACAGGGGGATACCAGAGTAAGCACCGACCACGACGAACCGACACGCACGCGCACTACACACACGTCTATGGGGGGTATCGGGTGTCGCCCGACCATACGTCCACTTGCACTAGCACTCCGGGCGGGGGCGACGATCAGAAGTACGAGATGCCGCCGTACATGTCGCCCTCCTCCTCCCACGGCTTCGCCGTGCGCGTCCTGAGGCGCTCCGCCTTCGCGGCCTTGGCCGCCTCCGCGCGCTTGCGGGACTTGTCCGCGAGGTCCTGCGCGAGGCGCTCCGTGCGCGCGCGCGCGGCCTCCTTCTTCAGCCGCTTCTCGTCCGCCTTGGACATGCCGAGCTCGAGCGACGCGACGCTCGCGTCCGACTTGTGCACCGAGTCCCCGCCCCCGCTCTTCTTCGAGTCCCCGTCCCGGTCCTTGTCCTTGTGCTTGTCGCGCCCGAAGAGCTTCCCGAGCCCGCTCTTGCCGGACGACGCCTTGTGCGAGGACCCGCCTGAGGAGCTGCTCTTCGCCGAGAGCACCGGAGAGAGCGGCACCGCCGGGGGCGTGTGCTGCGGCGCGGACGTCTGCGGGGGCAGGTGTGCGACGCGGAGCGGAGCCGGCCGCACAACTCCCTGTACCGGCGCGTTCGCCTGCACGTGCGAGGGGGCGCCGGAGTCGGGGGTGCGCGACGAGATGCGGAGGCGCTCAAGCTCGGGCAGACGCCGCTGGAGGGGCAAAGTCTGCGGCGGGTAGCGCGGCTCGGGCTTGCGCATCAGGTACGGCAGGTCCGTAGTCGGGGACGGGTGCTGGAACGCCGTGCCAGAGGGCGTCGCGATGTTGATCGTCTGCGCGTCGTCGGACGGCACACGGTGGAGCTCGTAGTCCTCGCCATAGCGCGCCTCCTCGATGACCCCGAGCAGCTTCCCGTTCGACTGCTGCTGCTGCGAGGGAGGCGCGGGGGCGTCGACGGGCGTGGGCAGGTACGAGGACGTAGGGCTGATCGGGGGCGAGCCGAGGAACTGCGAGGACGAGTGCCGGCTGAGGCTCGGCGTGCGCAGGGAGCTGTAGGATGTCGCTGATGACAGTGAGCGGCTGTCGTCGAGCGGGGGCATGGGTAGCGACCCACGTCCGAGGTGGAACCCTCCATGGAAGCCCTGCTGGTGCAGCGGGGAGAGCAGCGACGGATCCGGCAGGTCGTCGCCCATGTACGACGCCCCGTCCGAGTCAGTGTACATAGAGCTGCGCAGCGACCCTGATGAGGGCCGGTGGTAAGACGAGTAGATGGACGACATCGAGGACGACACCGAATCCCGGACCGACGTTGTCGCCGCGACCTCGTCGAAGTACATGTCCGGCACGGGCTCGAGCTCGGCCACAGGCACAGGCTCGGGCGTCGTCGCCACGCTCTCCACTCTGCTCGCGTCGACATTGGGCGAGAGCATCTCCGCGATTGCGAGCAGGTCTTGTTCCGTAGCTTGGGACATGACGCTGAACGGGCGCGAGGGCGGCGTGGGCGTCTTCCGGATAATAGGCGGCGGGGAAGGTGTCTTGTGCACAAGGACGGGCGGGGGCGAGGGTGCCTGGATAACAGGCACAGGGGACATGCGCCCGCGATCCGAGAAGTTGTCCAGAGAGCCTGTTCGCCTCGGAGGCGAACGGGGAGGGCCAGGAGGAGGCATCGATGGTGGTGGCGCGGGAACTGCACATGTGTATCAGCATTTGTATCAGCATTCTCTCATTCTCGACATGGGCGCACGCGGACGCACCGAGATGGGCAAAGTCCGCAAGGGGGTCCTCGCTCAGGCGGGGCAATACCATGCCGCCGTCGGACGCTCTCCTTGGGCTATGTCTCCCGCCATTGTGCGCCGCAGGAAGACCGAACTCCTGCAAATCTCCAAGCTCGACGAGCGGCTCCGGTACTGATCAAGGTCATCAGCGCCTTCTTCCAAAGACAACTGTGCGAAAGACGTACCTGACACAGCGCGACCATACGCTCGCGGCGTCGTGGCCCCGCTCGAATCGCCACTTCCTCGCATGTACGACGCGTCGGACATCCCGCGCGGCCGGGCGGCGCTGGAGGGGTCCAAGCGCCCGCCACCGTTGCTGCCGTTCTGATCTGAGCCACGCCCGCCCGCGGAGCCATCCTTCTCCGCCTTCGAACGCACGCCGGCTGGCCGTTTCTGGCTGTATGCCTGTAGTTTGCGCGACCCAGTGGCAATGCGACAACGGCGCAGCGAGGAACGAGACAAACAAGGAACATTCAGTCAGCATATCTCGAACATGGATCTCAGGGACGCAGGGACGGTGGCGTACCATGACAACTCGGAGTGCACTGTAAATTGACGATAAGCACGGAGGCGAGGGGCGAATTCGTGCGTGAGCATTCGCTGTGCAGGGACGCCCCAGGGTGCAGTGATAGATCGAGACTTACCGGATCTGGAGGCTGCGGCAGCTGCACAGTGTGGACACGCCGTAGATGCCAACCGATGTCGCGTAGCTCAGCGCGCGGTGCATGGCGTGCTTGACCAGCGACTGCAGATGCGTGAGTTGGTACGTGCTCGAGAGCAGGAGCAGCTGGCTGAGCACTGCGGGAGCATGCTGCAAGGGGGTAATGAGGGCCATGGAGTAGAAGTACTGCAGCAATGCCAGAGTGATTGGGTATGGTTCGGATAGGTTGAAGGAGCGAGGTGTAAGACGGGGGTCGGGACGTGCTTCTTGACGGCTTGCGCTCGCAACGTCGGGAAGGGGGGTATGCGAAGACACAGACGGCAGCGTTTCAAGGGCGCGCGTCGCCGCCCGGAGGAAGATGGCGCGCTGTTCCTTGAACCAAGGCCACCGATCCTCCAAGAGTTTGCGCGAGCATTTGATCCTCCTCCCGTCGTCACAGACAATCTCGAAGTCAGCCATGAGGCCCTCTTCGAGTGCAGCCAGACCAAGTTCCTGCATGGGGATATCGAGGACTAACGGCGGCGGCTGGTAGATACCAAATGCCTCCAAGTCGATGCAGGTGACGTGGTCCCAGCTCAGAAGTCGGCGGTTGTAGTCCTCCACGAGGTTGCCATTCCGGTTGCCGAAGACAACGAACTTGTTCGCACTAGCCCAGAGACAACTACGGAACCAGGAGCCCGATGCAAGTGCGCTCCCAGGGTCAATCCGAGACCAAGTCATGTTGATGAGATCAAGTGCCCAGATGGAGAACGACTGATACGTCTGCGAGAGATACGTTCCAGCAACAATGAAGTAGGTGCCGAGGATAGCACCCGTAGGGAAGCGCAGTCCAGGTGGGAAGGATGTTCCAGTCATAGATGACGACCGGTCGGAAACAGTGAAGTCTCCGTCAGAGAGGGGCGTGAACACTTCCAGTTCGCGTTGCACATCAGTGAACTTCAGACGAGACCCGTGAGTCAACAGCGCAAGAGTAAAAAAGGACTTGAAGACTCACGTTGTAGTTGCTGAAGAGGAAGATATCACAAGGGTAGTCTTCGGTAGGCTGAGCGGAGTATGGCAGGTGGATCAAAGCGTCGGACTGCGTCGCATTCGCGGTAGGCGCGGCCGCCTTATCCACCTTGAAGCGTGAGCCCGCTGGTCCCAGCTTGGCAGATGCCTGTCCGCCGCGTGTCTCGTCCTGGGGAAGACGTACACGCTGATCGGCGGTGACCGCTACGCTACGGTACGTACCGCAATGCCTGGGGTAGTCCCTCCGCTGTATCCACGTTCTGGAGTTCAGGTCGAAGATGTATACGTCGTCCAACCAGACGTTCGCAAGGTCCTGTCCACCAATGATGAAGAGGCGGTCGGCAGTGACGGAGGACAAGTGGGCATAACGGGCGTTGGGGACTAGCGACGAGTCCTGAGGGACTTGCGTCGCAGGGAGCCAGTGTCGGGTAGTGAGGTCGAAGAGACGGACGTCGTTGAGGACACAGAGGTCCTCCGGGTTCTCGGACTGTGGCTTGATGGCCATACCACCGAAAATGATGAGGTGGTCCCTCCCTGACATGCGGCATGAGGAAGACCACGAGGCGCGGCAAGAAAGATGGGAGACGTACAGGTGTCCGCACTGTGAAAGTAGCGGGCCTGGGGGATGTCGTCGTCGGGAGACTGGGCTACCTTTTCCCATTTGAACGTCTCCAGGTCGAACATGTAGATGTCCGAAACCATCTTCCGCTCAGAGACCAATCGACCGCCCTGGATGGCGTTCAGGAGGCGTTCGGCGCACGAGAGTGGGGACGCAACTCACATAGAGATACATTTTGGATCCAACCACGGTGGTTGACGCGCCCTGTGCAGGCGTGAGGGGGGTGGTCGCGTGCACGCGCGGAGGGACTTACGACGAGCTTTGGGGGCACATCGCCGGTCGTCTTGCGGCAGAACGCGGTGAGGTCAGAGATGGGATACATGGCTTGTCCTGGGCGCGGGCGGGGGACGACCCACGGGGGACCGGGGCAGGGCGGCGGCGGAGGGCGCGAGGGCGGCGGAGACGACGGCGGCGGGAAGAGAGAGAGATGAGGAGGCGGCGAGGGCGAGCGGCGAGAGGCAAGTACTTGAGGATCGAAATGGGAATATGAGCACTGTCCCCGGCGTTTCTGTTCTTGCCGCTTTCGGCGGGGCGACGCCTGATCTCCCGATCCCAGGATCACACCCCAATCCGGCGCCCTTCACACCCCGTCACCCTCCCCCGCCCTCGCTGCCCCTGGCTGTCGCTGGTCAGTGGTGGCAGACGCTGGATGCCCGACATTGCCGCGACCGTCGCCAGTACTCAACGCCCGATATCCGTCCTTGTCTGCCATGTCCTCCATCGCCAGCTGCCCGCCCAGAGGTGCGCAGCGCACGGCCCCTCGTGCAGCCTCAATCCGCGCGTGGCTCGTTTTCCGACAACAGTCTATTTAGACTAATCACGACAGGTCCTGATCGCTATCGTTCTCGAAACCCATCGGTGGCGCGCGCGGGCGCCCACTATCCTTGCGGTTCAACTGATTTCGTCTGCGCGCTCGCCCGCCCTTGGCTCGCGCGACCACGGCTTCTAACCTCCGGTCATCTCTCCCTCTTTCCCCCGTATCACACAGGTCCATACCAGGGTGCTGCCACCGTGTGCAGCGAAGCCCCCCGGGGCTCTTCTAGCGGCCCATCGCCTGCGACGCGTTCCATCAATCTTCCCCTCGTAGTACCAGTGTGTATATGCTTTCATGCTCACGACTGCTCGCCAGATCCGAAGCTCGCAACCACCGTTCGCTTCGTCGACGTCAGGTATGCAGGAAGATCGATTATGATTAGAGTAATGGCTCTCCTTGTCTCCCGCCGTGGGGTATCAGCGCTTTCGACCCCAGGTTGTACTGGGCTGTCGAAGAGCTGTGCGCACCCTCGAAACAATTTGTTGCCAATCCGCAGGACCAGAACATACCTACCCCCGCCCTCGAAAAACTGGCCTGATCAGCCGGATTGAGTAACCGCAAAATCGCCCGCTCAATCATTGGTTACGTTTCCTTCGCAGGCTCAGAGGTGCGCAGCGTGGCTACTCAACGGTCGAATGTGCACGGTCACCTTCTCGTCTTTCTAGGTGGAAGCGACGGCCGACCGTAACAACCCTGTATACACAGAGAAGTTGCTCGCCGTTGTGATGTGGCGTCTCCTACCAGTGACTACCATCCATTCGGCCTGGACACCGCTCGAGGGCTGCCATGTGAACAGTCCCACTTCTTCATGTTTCCTGGACCTCTACGTACCCGCCCTACAAGTGAACGCTGCAACCTGCATTCTGACCCTGCACATTGGGGTGCAGTGACGCTTCCAGAATCCCCAGCCGATCCCCAGTGCGGTTCTGGTGGGATTCCCGCCCGCTTCCTGGGCTTCCATCCTATCAGGCACGGGCGCACTGTCCGTGTGGCTGTCGATCGTTTCCCAAGCGGACGGTCCACGAACGAGACGTCGCCGGACAAGAGACCCACCGGTACGATCTGACGTGCCCAGGCTTGTCGCGCACTATACGGCGTAGTGCGTCGGCCGCAAGGTGTGGGCGACTCCCCGACGACATACGGCTTAGCGGCTTGTGAGGCTTGTAACCGTGTTTTCCTTTACGTATCATCCATGTGTGTTTGTGTGTACCATCCATGCACTGTGTGAAAACCGATATCATCCGGTAACACTGCGGGAGGCTCAGCCGGAATACGAGAGTCGTAACGGATGACACAGGGTCGTATTGCACATGCTCTCTCTCACTCCCCATATCAACTTCCCCCGCATATCGCATCTTCAGAAGGTCGAACGGCGCCCAAGAACGGTCTATCAGACCCCCGTCTCCTGCCAGAACCCACCTCTCACAACCCAAGGAACCACAGGACTGAGCCTTCTGGGAGCCCCTCCCTATCTTGTGGCGCGCAGCGACGACCCAGGGCGCCAGGCCTCGACTCCTCGTACGCATCATTTGATCATTCTGGCTCTCCCGACTCAGGGCGCGCGTCGTCGGTTGTTGACGTCTCCTCTCCTCTGTCAAGCCTCCACCGCCCCCGCCTCCCTAAGCCTTCCTTCCTTCTTGGTCCATTCCGGCGGCATCCCCCAACGCGCGGAGACAGCGGAAGACGATTACCATGGCGCCGCCGCGCACCTTCCTAATCCCGCCTCGATAGCCTAACCTCGTCTAACTTTACTGGACACGGGCTCTCGAAGTCCCCCCCCCCTTTTGCCCCTGGCGATCCGGGATCCCGCGCGGCGTCAGAGACTCAGAGCCGGGCGCCCTGCTCCCCCTCTCAGTTCCAGGAACGGCGAACCAACGGCGAACGCACGACAGGTCCCAGCGGCCGCCCGCCGGCGATACTTACCGATCGGTTAACACCGCTGTCCCGCGCGTGCCTCTGACCTCAAGATCCTGACTCTCAGCAGCAGCCTGCGGCTCGCGGCGTTATCCAATCCCGTCGAGGCTCTCAGTACAGTAAGCGAGTACGGATACAGAATCGACTGACAGAATAGGGGACCCGCGAGGATCCACACAGCGGACAGGCTCCGAACAGTTCGTCACTGACATCAACCCAGGTCCCAGGACAGACCCGCACCGCCCGCTGCCAGGAGTCAGGCCTCAGGCCTCAGGACCCAGGATCCAGGTCGAAGCCGGAAGGTCAAAGGCAGCCGTGCGGCGCATGCGAAGTGCGGCTCGCGATTGGGTACCGACGCGTACTACTATCGTGGCCGTCTGCGCACGATCGCGTCGTTGACTGGGCGTGCCCCACTGCCCCTGAAGGCGCGGGCGATCGGTCCTCGTTTTGGACGCTGCCCGCGCAGACTGAGGTGGTGATAGAGACAGTGTCGGGGAGCCCGAGATACCCATAGTTCAAGGCGGCTGTTCTTATGTGGGGGTGTGCTGTGTAAGTACTGTGGAATACTGACGTACCTCCGAAGACGTATGCAGCACCCCTTGTCGTCAGCGAACTGGATGAGGCTAGCTGTTTGACAGGATTCCACTGGCAAAGTCTCGTTTGAGAGGGTTCCGGCATATCCTTGGGCTCTAATTTGCTTTCATACTGACAGAGGTGATTAATGCACCAAGGCTTGAGCGCTGAGCCTTGAGCATGAGTCTCGGTCCTTCAAGAGCTGGCGTCTAGTGGTAGATAAGATTGCGCACAACACTACGGCACTTCATTGATCTTGTGTACGTATGTAGCAGCGCCTCAGCTATAGTATTACTACCAAGCTCTGCACCCTTCGCACTTCTCTCGGACTTGCCTGCGTTCTCAAAGAAGTGTTTTCCAGTAATCCTCGGACGTCGATTTGTGTAAGGGAGTAATATAGGGTAAGCTTCCGCAGGAAGACGATCATAGGCATCTCTGGCCGAGTCGAGGCCGCTGTAGACCTGACGTCGTTGTGGGAGACTCGCGCGCCCTAGCATGCGTCCCTTGACTCGACTCCGCACGGCTCTCTGCTCTCGAGCAGCACCCATCGCACCCCATCCAAGCACTTCTCTCCGCATCTCCACCACACAAACTCTCAGGATGTCCACGGCGATCGCCCAGCCGACCCCTGACAAGATCCAAGTGCTCGCGCACGAGCAGTACGAGTCCCCCGAGTCGCTCACGCCCGCCAGCGTCGCCCCCGACCCGCTCGCGCAGTTCCGCGCGTGGTTCAAGGCCGTCTCCGAGGGCGGCGCCGTGCGCGAGCCCGAGGCGATGACGCTCTGCACCGCGTCCGCCTCGGGGACGCCCTCCGCGCGCGTCGTGCTCCTCAAGCAGGCCGACGCGCGCGGCTTCGTGTTCTACACCAACTACACGTCGCGCAAGAGCCGGGAGCTCGCGGAGAACCCGCGCGCGGCGCTCGCGTTCTACTGGCGCGACGTGCACCGCCAGGTGCGCGTCGTCGGCCGCGCCGAGCGCGTCACACGCGCGGAGAGCGACGAGTACTTCCACAGCCGCCCAAGGGGCTCGCAGATCGGCGCGTGGGCGAGCAGGCAGAGCACCGTCGTCGGGGAGGGCGAGGTGCAGGCGAGGGCGGAGAGGCTCAAGGAGCGATTCGGCGAGGGCGAGGTGCCCTTGCCTGAGTTCTGGGGCGGGTGGAGGATCGTGCCCGAGTGAGTGGTCCTCGCCGCGCTCTGTCCGTGCCGTACTAACGGCGTCCGCAGTGAGGTCGAGTTCTGGCTAGGCAAGCCGTCGCGTCTGCACGATCGCGTGCGCTACACCCGTGAAGAAGGGTCCTCGGACGACGCTCCGAAGTGGAAGGTAGAAAGACTGGCTCCTTGAAGGGCTCACCAATCCACTTGATCTTCAACGACGTTTTGTACGCTGGTACCCGGGAAGCTACCACCAAATGTATTTTTGTCAAGGATCATCAGTCATGGTCTCGCAGCGATATACATATCCCCCACGGCCTCGAACCGGGAACCCACTATCATGTCAGTATGTCTGAAGTGGATTACTCACAATTTGGGCAGAATGACGTCCGCTTCCGGGTGCTCCCTGTCGAACGAGTACTCGTATCGTACCCGTACTACCCTCGATTCATCGTAAGCTGCAGGGAGTAACGCCAACGCATATCTACTCTTACAAGCATCCGCCATACTGTCCCACCGACGTCAGCCCCGGACAGGACCGGCTCACACCTCACATACATAACGAATCGCGACGCATCCACATATACCACAAGCCCAATGACCGCAGCGCGCTGCATATATATATCCGGATAAGAAGAAGTCGCGCTCCGGAAGGTCGCAAGGAACCGTACCGTACATGCAGGTAATACAGATGTCCAAAACCTCCAACTTCCAATATCGCGAGCAGAACACCCATGCTCCCCCCTCGATGCCTCCCGCCAATACTCACACACAAGCAAGCAAGAATACACCCCAAAACGCCCAGTCTAAAACCGCGCCCCAAGGTGGGCGGTACGTGGAGGGAAGAGCGCGAACGGGATCAGTACCACGTCATCCACCCGCTGTCCGAGTACTCCTGCGTGAGCCACTTGAGGTTCCCGCCGAGGCCGAACATGGGCGGGGGCGCCTTCGTGCCGCCCATGGGCAGCGGCGGGAGGTACGCGTCCGTCTGGCAGCCCGACCGCTCCGCCGACACCCCGAAGCCCGTCGAGCCCGCCCCGCCGTTCCGCTCCATGCCCGCCCCGAGCCCGACGCCCGCCATCCCCATCCCCACTCCCACTCCCATGCCCATGCCCATACCTAGACTCATGGGGCTGGGGCCGGCGCTCGGGCTGAGCCCGGCGGCGCTGGGGTTCGACATGGACGAGGGCATGACGAGGTGCAGCGGGCCGGGCATGAGGATCGGGTCGTTCGGCGGGGGCGTCGTTGCGATCGCCTCCTGGAACGCGTGCACGAGCGCGGGGTGCGCGCCCTCGAGCGGGGAGCCCGACCTCTCCGCGTCCGAGCCAGAGCCCGAGCCCGAGCCCGAGCCGACCGGCGCGGGAGGGCCCACGAGGCTCGTGCGCGCAGCGATCTTCGCGAGCTCGTCTTCCGGCTCGGACTCGTGCGGCGTGCCGTACCGGCTCTGGATGTACTGCGCGCGGGCGCGGTCGAAGAGGCTCTCGAGGATCGGCTAAGCGCAGGAAAGGAAAGGGAGGAGGTTCGCGTCAGGCACACGTTATTGACGACATGAGAATGCGCGGGCGCGGGGATAGAGAAGCGAGATGGGCTAGTACGTACCAGCGACTTGAGGGCGGTCGGGCATCGATCGCTGACGTCCGTGTACAGTCGGAGGACTTTCGCGAGCTCTAGGAGCGCGTTCGATGTCATGACCGACGGGGGCGCTCGGCAAAGGAGCAGGGACAGTGCCATCTGCCAATAGAGAATTAGCCCGGCGTTGTGGGTGTGCGAATGAACCGGCGACAGGCAGGAACTTACGGCAGCGGACAGGCCCTCGAACCAGAGGATCTGTTGTCTCACGGAGTATTCTGGTTGTTGCCGGTAGTACGTCTCCAGGCTCCAGAGGACGTTGAGCGACCCCTGGTAGACGGCGGCGACCGAGCAAGCGTATTTGTGGTTCGCCCAGAGGCCTTCACTGAGTGCCTGCGTGAAGAACTGCCGGTGGAGGTTCAGAATGGCTGGACCAAGTCGTGTGAGTTCCGGTGATCTGAACGAGCAAAATACTCGCACGCACCGACATCTCGCGTCATGTTCGTCCACATCTGTACCAGGCAAAGCCCGTTACCCGACGCAGGCCCCGGCGAAATCTGCATGTACGATGGCAGCTGGAACTCCCGAACGCGCGCATCTAGATGCAACACCTCCGCGTACGGCGGGGGGTTAGGCGAGACGACCGCCTCCAAAATTGGCGACAGGCACTGTGCCGTGAATGTGTAATGCCACCGTTGATCTGCAACAATAGCGGGAAGGATTGAGTTATCAGGCAGTTGAGGACGGGGATTGTGTGGACATACATATCTCCCTTGGGCCTTGCGGCGGATATTCACTGCCGGCCGGTGGCTCCGTGTCTACATACCGCAATGCGACAGAGGGTGGTCTCCGCAGCATCAGTGCCTGAGGGCAGTAACATCAGTTGTTTAAGCAAGGCACCGAACAAAGAGGGTAGGGAACCAACCAAACGGTGGTCAACGTTCAGCATGCACCATAGAAGGGTCTTCCGTTTGTCCAGTTCCTCAGGGATAACTTTCGAACGGCTCGAGTTGCGGTCTGGCGCTAGAAGTGAGTGGACCATATGGACATGGCGTAACGGCATACTCACGGAGGCCAATCTGTCAGACCAAAATGGTTAGTGACATGTTAACACGGGAGAGTCGCATCAACAATGTACGTACACCGACGGCGAGCTTGCTTGCGATGCCCTGTTTCAAGCCCTGTCAATATCCGGTAATCATCCTGCCCCGCGGGGGAAAACCTACCAATACCGTCCAGCCATACTCAATTGCCTCCTTCTTCTCCACGGAGAACATGGTCAGATACCGCGACATATAAAACTGACAAGGTTGTTAACGTCACTACGGCCTGACCATCCACAATTCGGGACGCACCAGCGCGTTGATCGCATCTATACTCGGCTCGTCGATGACCGACGTCTCACAGAGCGCCGCGCGGGCGAGACGGTGATAGCGTTCAGCATCTCGGTGCCACGACTGGTGACTCCGGCGTTGGTCGACGCACACGCCGATGGCGAGCACGACGAGGAAGTATGATAACCTATGGGGGTTAAGGGTAGTCACCGAGCAATTGTAGACGCTGTGGATCATGTTCGGCACCCCGTCGCTGCCGTCAGAGTTCTGGCTGTGGACAGAGTGAGTCAGCCTCATGTCGTAAGATGCCGCGAAGCACAAGGTTGAGGAAGGTCGAGAATGGAACGCACGGAGATCGGAGGAGGGGGAATGCGGGAAAGGGACGTACTGCCAAGCGGCATGCTCCGCTGCTTGTTCGCACAGGTAGCGTGCTACGGCCTGAGAGGGCAGCATCCCAACGATGCGTTGGCGGAGGTCTGGGTTGAGTTCAAACGTAATAGCACTTGGTGCGGGGAACTTGTCGCTAACTTCAAGGATGTCTGGCGGAATGCCATAGTCATCCTGGTTCCCATTTGGGTAAGTTGGCGAAAGGCTCTGCCGCTGCCCGGACCAGTCAGCGTGGAGCATGAACTTCGAGCAGTTCCGTGGACTTACCTCGTCTCTATGGGGCGAGCTAGAGGAAGGGAGCGTTGGCTGGAAGTCGTGCTGTCTACTGCTCTCCGCCTGCTGGTGTGCATCCACCCCGAACAGATCGGCGGACTTCTTTATGAGCAGCAGGTCGTTTCGGAGGAGGCCGTGCGTAGGCTGGACCTCCCCAAGGGCCTCTTCCAGTTCGCGTATGCGGCCGCTCATGGCCTTTATCTTCTCATGGAGCTGCTCCGTGTTCGCTAAGATGAACCTGGCCGGTAATGTCAGTTGCCAGGCCTGCCGATCGGGAGGGCGAGACGCGGGTCACCTGCTGCCCTTGCCGCCGGTGAGTGCACCGTCGGGGCATATTTCTGCACAGCCGCGTTTGCAGCAGGATTGGCAGGGAAAGACGCGGTCGCACTGGGACGGGAATGTGAGAACAATGTGGGCGCGGGCCCGACGCGTCTGGACCCGACCTTTAACTTCAACCTGGGGCGGGCAGACGGCGGGAATGAGTCGCACGCCGCAGGACAGAAGCGGGAGACATACCTCCTGCATTCACCACACGAAAGAGGCCGTTTCCTGTTCTTCTTGGAGGCGGCGTCCGCCGCTCCGTCCTGGTCGGGGCTGGGAGCCCCGCTGGGCCCCGGCTGCGGGAGGACGAAGGCGGAGGGCGGGGGAGGGTTGGAGACACGGGGGCGTTTGGGGAGGGGCGGGTAGTCGCCGCGGGAGGGGTCGTGAACGGAGTGCATGGGCGGGGAGGAGGAGGAGGGAGAGAGCAAGAAGGAGGCGAGCGCAGAACCCGCTCGGTCGGCGGGCGCACGCTCCCACTCGCGGACGGTGCGCGGGCGTCTGTCGACCGCCTCCCAAGGCCGAAAAGAGCGGACATGAGTCCGTCCGGGCCTCCTCTCGGCATTTCCCACCGTCCTTTCCCACCAATTATTTTTGCCGACAAGTCAAAGTGCCCGCCCTCCGATCGCGGCCCCGAGTCTCTCGCCCCGGCCGTCTCGGCCCTGGCTGCCGAGCTGCAGCTCTCCTCCTGCCACCGGCCATGCTCCCTCGTCCGCCTCCCCTCGCATTCCCGTCCCCTGCGCGGTCTTCTCCCCGGCTCCTCCTCGCCAGGAGGGCGAGCAAGCACTCGAATCCCTGGCCAGCCGTCGAGGGCTCCTCGCCCGGCTCGGAGCAGCCAAAGGTCCGGACCTGGGTCGGCAAGGCCTCGAGAATATCCAACTTCCTCATCATACCCAGTGCGTCTCCCGCTCGCAGTCCCGACATCATGACGCGCGACATGATGCTCCGCTCGCTCAGCGGTGCTGCTCTACGCAGTCTTCTTTGCTGACTTTGGGGACCACGAGCACGTCTTCCAGCCGGTCAGTGCTCCGTCATATGTGTCATCCACCTGCTGATATCACCCCTCCGTCAAGCCGAGGCGATGGCTGGAGGCCCAGAAGGCGTCCTTCTTCTCCCTCTCCCCTGAGGAGCAAAAGCTCGCCGGTGTCAATCCTCCCACACCACCGTCCGATCAGAACACGGATGCTGGCCGATCCTGGTGCGTTTTCTCCCCGCGTCAGGCCAATCCCCCTTCCTGAGCGTCATACTGTTTACTTTAGATATTCCAACCATAACGGCCATTGGCAATGTGGATTTGGTCACTCCGCGTCTGACGCAATGCTAGGCACAGATGGTCCGTGCTGTTCGGCCTTGTGCAGTCGCTACTCCAGGATTCGTCCAGTGTGTCCTGAGAATCGTGCGCGGACGCGTTGCAACTGCATGCTCGGCAGTCGGGAACTTGACCAATTGCCCGCCCATTCTCGAGTATAGTGACCGATGTTCATGTGCGAGGTGCGGCATTACAGCGGAGTTTTCGTGAAATGTAATCGCTACAGGATGCGCGGTGCGAACTCTTCTCCGGCCTGTCCCCGGCGCGTTCGAAGATCACGCCGGTGCACCAAGATCGAAGAACGGGTGGTGAACACCAGGCTATCTGAACTGTAACATCCCCAGCGTCGGCGCCTTGTACATCATTGGGGCCCTCTTCTCTGCCACGCACAGCGCTCTGCCTGGCCGTCGCAGCAGACCGCGGCTTGATACCACAGTCAGACCACAGGTGAGATGCAACCAGATCTGTCCGGTGCCTTTAGGCTCTACCCCTTTATGGCCAAGATACCCCGCAGTAGGTCGTCAAAACTCCGCGACCAGCTATTTCTGTTCCGTGGTGCCTCGATAGATGCTCCTCCCCAATATTAACGGCGGAAGGCACGCATACGCATATAATTGCCCGGTTCCATCGGAGCGGCCATGAATCGATGCGTCTCCGGCGTCCTTGAGCCTTCTCTCACCAATTCAGCCACCTAACCCACCGCCCGCGCACACCGTGTCGGGGCGACCCTCCAACTGTTGCGAAGTGAACGGAAAACCCCACGAGGATCACTCGTTCACACCGATCGTTCCCATCCCATTCCAGCCTCGAAAGCGTTGTTAATTCAACGCCGGAGGGTCGAACTCACGGTGTTCTATGAAGTAGGCGTTGCATTCACCTCATGGTACGTCTATCCATAGAACAGGTCGAACTTGCAAGCAGCGACGCGGTCGCTCGCCTCAATCCACCTTCGAGGCGGCCGAATTGCCCGGCAGAATTCCTCCACAAACATATACACGTCAGAAACAAACCCGCCTCGTAGCCCGCCGGACTGATAAGCCACCGTTACACGGATCCCGCACCATTGACCACGTCAAAACTCGTATAACCCATTTGCGCAACTGGCGCGCCGCAGGGCCGCAGAGCGCGCGCGCGCCAGTCAATACACCCGGAAGTCAATCAACGTCGAACATCTTCGACCACACACGTACACCCTTGGCCCCTGCGGACGCCCCAGATCCCGGACGCCTCGCTGTGCGTGTCTGAATCTGCGGTCAGACTCAGACCCACGGGCCAGTCCCCTCGCAATCGCATCTCTGCCACGGACGTAAAGCCGGGCGACGGCTCCCGCCCGGACAGCATCTTGGCATCGCAGCGGCGGCACCGCCACGGGAGGCTCTTCACTCGAGTCTCGAGCAATTATAAGTAATACGCGCGCGCGCCCGTTGCGCCGGCGGCGGCAGTGGATCCGTCCCCCTCGGCCCCTCTCCCCGTCCGCTTGCCCGCGAGGACTCGAGGGGCGTGCCGAGTTGAGGCAAAGCGCTGGGATCGTGCTGGGCCGCTTCGCGTGCGTGCAGGCCGCCCGTGCCCCTGCCCCTGCGCGCGGCGCTGGTGTGAGGACCGCCGCTGAGTTGGATGCGTGCACCGCTCTGCGAGGCATGGGGTAGGGGTGCAGTATGGTGTGTCGAGTGTTGGACGCTGGACGGCCGCGAACAAAGGAACGGATCGATCGGATCCGCGGACGCTGCCACTGTTGTGGCTAGCACCAGGGCCACCTTGCTTCAGCGGCGCGCTGGTGATGCTGCAGGGGTTTGCTGTGTGCGCGCCCCGTCCGGAGGGCAGTAAGTGTTTAATTTGTCGTGCACGGACATATGGAATAATTACGGCGCCGTTGACGCGATAACCTTCATATCAAGGACGACCACCCAACAATCCTCCTCCCCCCGATCGCTCGCTCTGATCCTCAGGCCCCGTACGTAGTCGAGGGTACGCATCCAAAGCCTAACCCGCACTACGTACGCTAACCTGCTTTACGACCGTGCAAACGTACCCGCTTACGCGCCACAACGCCCTATCCCGAGGGCATGCCTTCCTCCCATCAGACACCGACCGAAGCAAACCCAGAGAACCGCACTCCGGCGCGCGAACCCCCGCGCACCCTCCGCGTCACCGCGTGCCATTGCTCCCCCCAACTGTCCATCGGACTGCCTCGTACGCGCTGCGCAGACCGCAGATCGCAAACGCCCATCAGTCAGCGTTCAAACGCTCAAATGCTCAAACGCTGAACCATCCAACCCAGGCCGCTGCAGGCGGCTACCCGGACCCAGGCGGAGCACGCCCGTATATCCGGCAAACTCTAAATACAGTACAGCACGCACGCACGTACGCACGCGCACACACGCCGCCCGCGCGCCCGTTCAGGCAGCGCTCCCCATCTGGCACGTCCGGCACTTTCCTCCCACCCGAGAAAGAAAGAGGGGCTTCCATAAGTACGTATGTGTGTATGGTGAGGCGCCACGGCGCGCCCCGCACCCTCAATGCGCCTTGACAGAGCGCGCGCGCGAAGATGCCCGCTCGCCTCCGCGGCGCACCCCCCTCCCCCGTCTGTGATGCTTCAGGGTGCGTGCGTATCCCGGGTCCCCCCACGATCCGCCGCCGGTGCCTGTGTGCGCGAGCCCGTGCGGATCGGTGCACGCGTGCACTGTCGCACGCGAGCGCCCGCCTCGACCGGGATGGCGGCGTTGCAGCCTTTTAGGGGAGAGTGTGGGCTGGCGGTACGCGTGGAGGAAGCGCGGGCGAGCATTCTCTCTGTCAGTGCTGCTGGAGATGGGTGCTCGGCGCGTGGAGTCGGCTCGGTCACACTGGGCCCCCAGAAGCACCGAAGGACGCTGGAGCCAGTTGGAGACGCGGTGCACCGACACAGCCGACGATTTGGTGTTATACAGCGCTGCGGGACGTTAATGTGAGTAAGTGTGTACTGTATACTAGCCTGGCGTGCGTTCCCGCACGTATACCGCAGAGCTCCAATTCGGATATGCGTGCATAGTGAATTCGGAGTGCGCGCTCTGGTCCGCTCTACTATGGTGGGCGGCGCCCATGCGGTTCCGGGCCTCTCCGCTCGGGTATGCTCGGGTATGTGGTGGATTCTCCTGCACGGCATCGTAGAGGCACCGAGATCACGGGTTGTGCGAGGACTACCTAACGTTTTTGTAGAAACGCGCGCCTCTTTAGCTTTGGCACTTGATCAGCCTATACTCACGCCGGCGAAGAGAACATCGTCCTTCGCAACCTGTAAGGACGTGCGCCTACGCTATGGCGCAAAGGGGCCTACTAGTCGGCGTGTAAGACGATACGATACACACTCCGATGCGCCATGCACGAGCGTAACACAAGAAACTGACTTTCATTGAGCTCGCTGTCGATGCCAGAAATGTAAGAGGAAAGCGTTCAGATCGAACAGCCTACCAAAGCACAGTGGCTTCCCGGGCCTTCTCTGTAGCATCGCTCTAATTTCATTCGCGCTTCTATCCGGCCAATCAGCGGCTTTGGTGGGAGCGCTGGGTGCAAATGACCCGTGAGAAGGGTATCGCGCCTACTCCATAGAGGTCACCTCTCGAGTATGGCGGGACTGACCACAGCGACTGGTGCTGCATCGAGTGGGCAGGC
This sequence comes from Trametes polyzona, assembly GCA_022606195.1. Lineage (NCBI taxonomy): Eukaryota > Fungi > Basidiomycota > Agaricomycetes > Polyporales > Polyporaceae > Trametes > Trametes polyzona. The sequence continues at coordinate 575,870 of JABYQF010000009.1, read as the reverse complement.
GTTGTGGCGGAATGCAAGCAAGGGGAGTGGACGAGCTGCGCGGGCTGCGATTGGCGGGGAGAATTTCCTGGATAGGGAAGGTGTAATGGTTCGTCAGCACTGCCATCATCCTCCACCAGTCCCGTGCCGCCATTCCGAATTGCAGTGGCGAGCAGCAGCCAGCTCCGGCTTGGGCCTGCACGCATGACTCACCGACGGGCACATCCAGGCCGCGCCAGAAATTCTCAGGCGGATTGATTGTAGCCACCGCGCCGCCAATGGCATAGGGGCGCCCTTGAAACCCCCGCGGTCGCACTCGGGACGGTTCTCGGAGCGTTACGGATATCATCGCTGCGAACAGTTATATAGCGATTCACCCCCGGCGCCTGCAGCAATCTTCATACAGTCTTCTCTGCTCGACATCGCAAGCATGCACGCACCACTCTCACCCGTCGCCGTGGGCAGGATGATGCCCATGTCGATGAGGACCCTCCCTTGCCGCCGCACCCTCCTTCGATCATGCGTCGCGACCTCTGCGAAGCGCACGTTCGTCTCCTCAAGCCCGCGCATGGCCCTCACGGCGAAGAGGACGGACGAGAAGTCGCCTCTTGGTCCAGGGAGTGAGGGTCCACACATCAGTACGTTCTGAAACATACATCCACATCGTCGACCAATGGGCGCTAACCTCTTTGTCAGAGGACCTGCCGCCCAAAGCGCCCGTGGCGGTGAACGTCGCGGACCACAACATCAAGGGCGACTGGGTCCTGTTCCATCCTGTCTATACCCCGGAGGAGTTGAGGTCTGTCGAGGTAAGTGGACATTGCTTCCGGCATCGTCCGATCATTTTCCAACATCAGCGCGTCGTAGGTTCTCCACCGAGAGGCCAAGACATTCTCCGACAAAATCGCATACAACTTTGTGAGACTCGCTAGGTGAGCACAAGACTCTCTTTCAGCGTTCTCAGGCTCGTATCACTAACGTTTCCTCTCAGATGGGGTTTCGACCTCGTCTCTGGCTACAAACACAAGCCGCTTCCACCGAATGCCGCCCAGATGACTCTGGATGATCTTCGTCGGGACGGTTATCTCATGGATGAAAATCAATGGCTGAGGGTGAGTCTGTTTCCCTGACATGCGTGGCATAGTCTATTCATGCCAATATCGCACAGCGTATCCTCTTCCTTGAAAGCATAGCGGCCGTACCCGGTATGGTCGCCGCTGCCCTGCGGCATCTCCGGAGTCTTCGTCTGATGGTTCGTCCAATTCGTCGTCACGCCTTCCCGCATCTGCTGACTTATAGTATGTAGCGACGTGACTGTGGCTGGATCCACACGCTGCTCGAAGAGGCTGAGAACGAGCGGATGCATCTCATGTAGGCGTCACTCGATCACTAGAGAATATTTCCGTGAAACTCATCGAACGGTTAGGACGTTCATGACCTTGAAGAACCCTTCTATTCTTTTCCGTGCCATGGTCATCGCCGCTCAGGGCGTGTTCTATAACGCCTTTTGTTGGTCTCCTCACCACGTTGATCTAATATGCTGGCTAACGCATTCCCTCAGTCCTATGCTACATGATCTCTCCGAGCACGTGTCATCGTTTCGTCGGTCACCTTGAGGAAGAAGCGGTGATCACCTAGTAAGCAATTCTGCTGTCATTGTGTCATCCACCTGCTCAAGCCAACATCCGCAGTACCCGATGCATCCAAGAGATTGAAAACGGACATCTTCCGATCTGGTACGTCCGCTCTCATGGCCTGCCGCGTTTCGCCAATCTAATACACTTTATGACAGGGCGAATCTGCCCGCACCCGAGATTGCCAAGGACTACTGGCGGCTCGGTCCAGACGCGAAGTTCCTCGACGTGATCTACGCCGTTCGGAGCGACGAGAGCACCCACCGCTTCGTCAACCACAGTCTCGCTAGTCTGAAGTACGACACCGACGTCAACCCGTTCGCGCTTCGCGAGCCGGGAATGACCACCAAGGGCTCGAAGATCTGGTAAGTCAAAAACAAATCGCAAGCTTCATGTTGTGGGGGTCATGGGTCTGATCACAATCTTTACTTCCCGTAGCTTCGAGCGCGACGAGGCCGAGAAGTTCGTCCAGGAGTCGCACCACATGCTCGAGGAAGCCGGACAAAAGGTCACTCAGCAGTGAGCCCCGCTCCTGCCGCCTCGCCACCGGGCCCCATCCAAGTTGTACGAATACGCCGACGGACATCATTTGTATTATCCCCACCAGATACTCCCCACTCACTGACCACACTACATGTACTATCGTAATCACCTTGTACTATTGCTTGTCGCTAACGTTTGCGTATATTGTATATGTCCCGGTCGCGCTGTCATAACACTGGTAAATGAGCGGGCTATGGCCGCTCTACGGTGATCGCTCGCGCTTTACAAGCGAATGGGTCGTCTTACACCGGAGAGGCTTCAGTCCGTTTCCCGTACGGACTTTCTAGCATCCCTACGCGTTACCTGAGATTCACGACATCGAACGGATCCATCGCATTGGCGTCAGCCATATCATCATGAACGCTTCGGTATTAAAATGACTTCTCGAGCTCTCTCCTCCATCTCGTATAACAACAGCCTTGTGGGCCAGGAGACGTATGCTTTGGCTAAAAACGACTTCTGCGAGAGAGGTATGGCGTAGTAAGTTGTACAGTATGGACAGCTCCTTTGCAGAGCAGATACGGGGTTCGCTCAATCGACGTGAACAGTCAGAGATGCTTATAAAGTTGTACCGCAGCCAGGCCAATGACCGGAAATCGAGGCGCTTTATGACCGACACAGTGGTCGGCGGGTGGCACACGTGGGTTCGAAGGCTGCGGTGCTCGCTAGGGAGATATCGATTAGACTCCGTCGTCCAAGGGCAACATCGTTCAGCTTCGGACACAACTTGAAGCGCAAGAATGGCTCAAGAGCATCACTTCACTTTGTTCACTCACAAGACCGGTCCGAACGGATGGTGAGTCTCCAAGTTCAAGTGTAATACAATTGCGCCCTGACCCTTTGAAATGCTTATAGGAAGGTCGCCATCGTGCTCGAGGAGCTCGGTCTGGAGTATAACCCACGATACCTCGATCATCTGAAAGACGAGATCAAAGGGCCTGAGCATACCAAGTACAACCCGAACGGACGCATTCCGACCTTGATCGACCACAAAAACGGGGACTTCGTGATCTGGTCAGTTGCTCTGAATCGCCGACAACAAGTAGTAGTAGTACTTGAAAGTAATTCGCCCGTGGATGATAGGGAATCGAACGCGATCATCTCGTACTTGGTAGACAAGTACGATCCGGAGGGCAAGGTGTCTGTGAAGGGTCTCGAACAACAGGCTTTGCAACTCCAATGGCTCTTCTTTCAGGCATCTGGACAAGGGTAAGCGCGCCGATGAACTCATGCCAGAGCCCCCCTGCCGAGGCATGATTCTGACCTGCGAACTGGCTCACAGGCCGTACTATGGTCAGGCGGGATTCTTCCTCGCCTTCCATCCGGAGCGTATCCCGAGTGCGATCGAGAGGTATCAGAAAGAAGTCATACGAGTCCTCGGCGTCCTAGAGAGCGTACTCTCCAAGCAAGAATGGCTCGTCGGTGGAAAATGCACTGTCGCAGACCTGAGCTTCATCCCGTATGTCAGCCTCATCGCGTGTATACCACATACCGTACCCTTTGTCTGACGCACCTGCATATCGTAGGTGGAACATGGCTGCGACCGAGGGGGATAAGGTGATGGGCGGTTATGAAGGCTTCAACTTCGAGAAGGATTTCCCGGCGGTCTACAAGTAAGTTGTCTCCATCAGCGGCCCAACGGCGATAAGTAATAGCTGATACGTTGTACCTAGATGGCACCACGCGATGCTCGAACGCCCGGCGCTCAAGAGGACGTACGCGCTGAAGAACGCCGTGAACGCTGCCTGAGTAGGCGCATCGCACTTTTTCTGTCACATAGCTCCCGTATGGGCAGCGCGTACCATATGACATCTTCTTTCGGGTCTCCCTGCCATGGGAAGTGTGGTCGTGGATCACCTAGAGATTCGAGTTAGTTGATCCCGCAGGCACAGAGTTTGCGATGTTTCCCTCACCGCTCGTCGAGTCATCTTGTGGGCTCGACGCGTGTGACGACAACAAGAGAACCCGCGGACCTCTGACGTCGGTGCTACCCAATAATAACCAACGTCGCCTCAGGGCGGCGAACGAGTCATTGTGGACCTATGCTTCCCTTGCTGTAAGGATCAACGTCTTCTACAGCCTGGGACCGTTCTTGCGTCCGTGGCAGTCGAATTCAAAGCGCTGCCTCCAGCGCCGTCAACGACAGATAGGCGCGAATTGACGGCATTTTGCCATGCAACATACGACCGCACGGTAAATTCACTCTGTACTCATCTCGAGGAGGCGTGAACATGGGAGCGCAGGTGGCATAGCTTCCTCGATAGAGTTCGTCAGTAAATTTCGCAGAAGGGTATGTGTAAGATGTGATACATTGCGCAACAGCCTCGAGGTGCGGCTTCGTGTGCGCTGTGTAAAGAAGAACGCGTCGTCATTGACACCGGCAGGCTGCAGGATGGGCCTGGTCCCCAGTCGCCGCCGATGCTGCGGTCGAACTCGTTAGTGGTTGGTCCTGCGGACCATTCTGACTCGAGAGCGAAGCGCTGCCCGTCTTCGACGAGCTATAAACACTGCGAGAGGCACGACTGTTCAGAACAATTGACCACCGTAACAAAACAAAACATTCACTCACCTCACCTCACGCTGACAATCATGGCCCACGAGCATCACTTTACTCTCTTCACCCACAAGCGTGGCCCGAACGGATGGTGTGTGGAATGCTTATTCGGTGTACCATTGCTTATGCAGGGCGATTGCAGGAAGGTCGCCATCGTGCTCGAGGAACTCGGTCTCGAATACGAGTCCCGCTTCCTCGACTTCAGGACCGAGATCAAGGCCCCCGAGCACACCCAGTACAACCCAAACGGCCGCATCCCGACCCTCATCGACCACAAGAACAACGACTTCGTAGTCTGGTAAAAGTCCTCACCATCCGCTCCGCCGCGTGTGGCCGCTAAGTGTAACCTCGTCCTCGAATAGGGAGTCGAACGCGATCATCATGTACCTGGTCGACAAGTACGACCCCGAAGGGAAGATCTCCGTCAACCGCGCGAACATCGAGCAGTTGACCCAGCAGAACCAGTGGCTTTTCTTCCAGGCTTCTGGACAAGGGTGAGTCGCCGCGCCGTCAACCCGATGTGTGCGTGACGCTTACCTACCGGTATTCCAGACCGTACTACGGCCAGGTGGCGTGGTTCGCCAACTCTCACCCGGAGAAGCTCCCGAGCGCGATCGAGAGGTACCAGAAGGAGATCGTGCGCGTCTTCGGCGTCCTCGAAAGCGTCCTCTCGAAGCAAGAGTGGCTCGTGGATGGACGGTGCACCATCGCGGACCTGAGTTTCATCCCGTACGTCAGCCTCCGGCGTATACGTGCATACAATCTACACATGGCTGACAACTTACCTGCAGTTGGAATGTGTATGCGCTTGAGAAGCAGTTAGTAGAGGGATACGAAGACTTCAACTTCGAGCGAGACTTTCCCGCGCTCAACAAGTGAGCACCGAACGCTGGTGATGTCGACGGATACTGATAAAAACCCAGATGGCACCAGGCGATGATGGACCGTTCGGTGGTCAAGAAGGTCTATGCCTACAAGAACGTGATTGACAAGACTCGTTGAACCGCATAGGTTTGTGATGTTGCCGTGGATGTTTGCAGACTACCGTTCGCACTGTACGATATCATGAGAGAGTCAACCTTCGATGAATCACTAGCCGCATGTACGAACGGAGCCTACCGGGCAGGAAACCCGCCATCGTTGAGACGCTGCAGGGCGCCATGCGTTCGATGGCTGATGTGTAAGCCAGGTCGCTTTGTAATGAGCGTACAGGACCCAGAGGCGAAGAGATGGGTCGCATAGCCGGGAAGAGCAAGCGAACAGATTCCTCCGCACAGTGCCGTGAGCACCCAGCGACGTGTTGCTGAGTGAGCGTACGGCTGACTACGCAGCGGCGAACTTGGATGCTGTAAGGAATGGCAAGCCATTGAGAGTTCCCGTGGGTCGCGTACGAGGTGGGGGAGGCGAATACGGGGCTTACAAAGATGCAGAGTACGTCCACGAGGGGCGCTGTACGGCGGCAAGTGAGACGGCGTGTCGACGTATATAAAGGCTCGTGGATGCGGTGGTGCGTTGCCTCAGACGGGGCCGTCCCTGACCCACTAGTCTATCAGCGCATCCCTCACGATACATTCGAACTCGCTCACCATGTCCGACATTCACCCCCTCACGCTCTACAGCAGCGTCATCGGGCCCAACGGATGGCGAGTACGGCTCCTCGTAGTGCTATGAGTATACCGTTGATAGCCCCTGCCACCGTCAGGAAAGTGGTTACCGTGCTGGAGGAGCTCGGCCTCAAGTATCGCACTGTCTACTTGGACTTCACCAAGAACGAGCACCACAGCCCAGAGCACCTGAAATACAACCCCAACGGGAGAATCCCGACGCTGGTCGACCACGCGAACGGCGACTTCGCGATCTGGTAAGCCCAGTTTTCGCGGTGAGACCTACCCAACGACTTCATCAGTATAACGCGGAATTCTCAGGGAGTCGGACGCCATTATACTGTACCTCGCGGAGAAGTACGACAAGGCGCGTACGCTCTACGTCGACAACTTCGAGGAGAAGATGCAGATTGCGCAGTGGCTGTTCTTCCAGGCGTCGGGCCAAGGGTGAGCAAGTCTCGTTGCAGCGCCGCATACGCTTGAGTACTGAAGGTTGCCCTGAGCAGCCCATACTTCGGACAGGCGGCTCATTTCTTGATGTACCATCCTGAGCGCATTCCCAGCGCTACCGAGCGCTACCAGAAAGAGGTCCTGCGCGTGCTCGGCGTGCTCGAAAGCGTTCTATCGAAGCAAGACTGGCTCGTCGCCGACAAGCTGACCATCGCTGATTTGAGCTTTGTCCCGTGCGTTCTCCCGCAGCGCATGCGAGAGTCAAATCATCTGACCTTCTCCCGCCGCAATCTTCAGGTGGAACATATCTGCGACGACGTTGCTGTTGAAGGACTACCCTGGTTTCAATTTCAAGAACGACTTCCCAGCTGTGTACAGGTGAGCGACTCGGACTTGCAGGATATGAGTATCATACTCATGCAACGTAGATGGCACAGCACCATGTTAAACCGCAAGTCGGTGAAGGACACCTATGCCCTGAAGGACTCGCTCTCGGCGCGTGCTTGACGAAGGGATTGTGAGCGAACGGTGGTTAGTAGAAAGGTCGGGCTGTCTGCGGAGGGTGTGTGAATACTAGCGATACGAAGTTTCAAGATGGCGGTGGTGAGTTGTATGCAGCACGATGTCAGGCATTCTAAGCACGCGCGTGTACTAGCGCAGACATGCTGCCCTTATTGTTGTCTCCCCTAGGCAGACGTCTATTGAGCAAGCACAAAAGACCCTTATTGTGGCGTTGAGGGATATTGGGTATCTTGTTAGCGCGCGGGTGCGGAAGAAAGACCGACTGCAATGTGTTAGCGCCCGCCGGCATCATCCAGCTGGGGTATACACAAAACAAACGCGCCAATTACCGCCACCTTCTCCTTGACCCCGACGTCCGTATGGAGAATTTGTCAACGCAGCACCACCCTCACAATAATGTGCCCTACCGCGCAGGACGTGCTGAGGCAGTCTTTGATTGGACTGCAGAGCAATCCGAACCTAGATAAGCACCCGCCCGACCAAAGAGGGCCATAGTCCCACGACCATGGCATGGCATCCATGGACGGCAATCCAATAGCGCAACCCCTTATCATACCCAACGCATTATCTAGTCCGTGCAGACATGTCCTCGATACTTCATGGAGACGCAAACAGCATTGCCGTGGTTGACTTCGGTGCGTTCTTGGATGGCTCAGCACGAGAGGGAGTAGCGAAGGACATACTCGACTCCTTCAAGCGTGTGGGCTTCGTCTATCTGGTGAACCATGGCATACCCGAGCACAAAATTCGTGATATGTTTGAGTGGGTAAGTTGTATCCGCAGACCTTTATAGCTCTAGTATATGGTAACGCGAATGACCACCATCAGTCGAAACGCTTCTTTGCTCAGCCTACAGATGTCAAACTGCTCGCGCCTCATCCGCCCTCTGGGACTCACCACCGAGGTAAACGACACACTATGAACGCGGGAGTCTAAGCGTTGACATCGATATTAATTAGGATACTCCGCGCCGGGCATCGAGAAAGTCGTCCAACATGTCTACGACGAGGCCAGCCTGAAGACCATCCGCGAGAAAGCCCCGGACGTGAAGGAGAGCTTCGAGTGTGGATGGGAAGAAAGCGAGTCCATGCCGAACATATGGCTCCCAGAGAGAGTGCTGCCCGGCTTCAAAGAGGCTTGCCTCGACTTCTACTGGGTAACACAGCTGATGGTTCATCATGGCGACTGCCGAGTGTCGCTCATTTGTCCCCTTAGACGTGCCATGAAACGGAGCTACACATCCTGCGTGCCCTCGCTATCGGGCTAGGAATACCTGAAGACCATCTCGTGCAGTACCACAACGCACACGACAACCAACTTCGTTTGCTGCATTACCCCAGGTACGCCACGGCGCACCGTGCATTGAGTGAATGATTCATCACACAACCTGTACACTGTCGCTGTTCATTGCACATAGCGTACCGGTGAAAGACCTGCTCGACGAGAAGGTCTCCCGGATCGACGCTCACTCGGACTTCGGCTCGATAACCCTGCTGCTGCAAGATACGGTCGGGGGACTCGAAATCGAAGACCCAAACCACCCGGGGCATTTCATAGTCAGTTCCTCCCCTCAGACTCCACCCGCCTGCCGATCTAGTTTCTCAGTAAAAGCAGAGTGCACCTCCCGTGGAAGGCGCGCTGATCGTTAACGCAGGCGACTTCATGATGCGCTGTGAGACGACTCCTTACCGCTGATATCGTAGAATGATTCGAACGGATGGTGTTGACGTACCTAGGGTCGAACGACGTTATTCGCAGCACCATCCACCGTGTCCGGGCGCCACCTGGCGTACAGACAGCAGACGGAATGACGCCCGAGAGGTACTCGATCCCATACGTGCGTTCTCTCTCAGCACCCCGTCCTTTATACACACACTCACAAACCACCGCTGCGCCAGTTCTGTGCCCCGGTAAGCCCGCCCCCAGTGAAGTTCACTATGGTTACGGAACTGACGGTCATTGCAGGACTTCTCTGCGGTAGTGGAGTGCCTCCCTGGAACGTACTCGGACGAGAACCCTCCGAAATACGAGCCTATCTCTGTATGTCTCGCATCCGCATCCATACTGCCCAATGAGGCCATTGTTGACATTCAGAACTGCGTCAGGTCGGTCAATATATCATGCATCGCCTTGCCGCCAGCTACTGAGACCTGCACACCTCCCTCTATCGCCCCAAACCTCTGTATCATCATCCATACCTATGTCGTACCCGTACCTTCACGATCGTGTATACACACTCAAACTCAACCCGCGCCAACCAAGACACACCCCTGAGATCCGAAAGCACAAACGAAGCATCATCGATAGCAGCGACATCCAAACGAGCAAAAACACAAGCAAGCATGCACACGTACGTACGTACAGAGGAACGACCGCAACACGACGCCCCAAATACCGCAGGTAATATGATACAGAATAAGTCAGCCCCGGCCCAATGGCTCAAGCAGCATCCTAGCCGCGCGCCCTGTCCTCCACAGTCGGATACCCCCCGGTATGCACCCTTCGTCCCCCTCCGCGAAAGTGTGCGCCCTGCTCTACTGCTGCTGCTACTCTACTACTGTTGTGGTTGCTACCGTGTACTGTACTATGCATATGCGCGATCCACCCATCCGAGGAGAGAGAGAAGAAAAACCGAAAGCAAACACCGAGCACCGTGCACCGTGCACCGAGGGGGGTATCAGACATCTGCAGGCGAAAAACGAACGGCGGGCGCTCAGAGTTCGAGCATCCCTGCTTAACACTACACAGCCGCCCCATCCCAGACCCCCACCCCCCCCCCCCCGCCCGCCCGCGCTCGCCCTACACGGGCGAAGCGCGGTACGGCGGGTCGGGCGAGGGCGTCTTCTGGGGGAGGATCCAGGTCTGCGCGACGCGGCGCGCGACGACCTGGCCGCGGCGGATGGTCGTGCGCGAGAAGGACGGGTTGAGCGCCGCGCCGTGCAGCGTGTCGTTCTCGTGCAGGAGCACAAAGTCCGCGCGCATCCCCCGCGCGGGCGTGATCGACGGCGGTGGCGCGCCCTTGTGCGCGCCCTCGACCGCGAGCCGCGCGGTCAGCGTCACGGATTCCTGCAGGGCGGGGTCCGGGTGAGTTTTGGGTTTTGGGAGAGGGGAGAGGGGATGAGGGGAGGGAGGGGACTTACGAGTAATGCGCGACAGTCTTTCTTCGTCCCTGCCTGGAAGATGGCGACGCCGAGTGGGCACAGGCCGAGCGGGTCCACGGGGCCTTGCGGCGTGAACGCGTTCTCGACGTTGTTCACCGCCATCGCGACGCGGATCCCGTGCTCCTCCGCGAGCTTCGGGACGTTCAGCGTGCTCCTCGGCGCACTCTCCATATGCCTCCCCATCATATACAGGTCGCTCGGCGGGAGACCGACGAGCGTGACGGGCAAGCGCTCCTCGACGAGCGCCGCGCGCAGCCGCGCCCACTCCTCCTGCGAGAACAGCGTGAGGCGCGTCGCGTGCCCGATCGCGACGTGCGTGCCGGGGCGCCAGCGGCCGTGCTGGATGCGCTCGCGGAGGCGGTCGAGCACGTACCACACGAGCGGCTCCGCGCCCGGCTCGAGGTTGTAGTCGAGGTAGAAGTCGACGTGCAGGCCGGCCTCGAGCGCGAGGTCGAGCACGAGGTCGATGTTCCGCTTCGCGTGCGCGATCGTCGGCTCGACGTACGGCGCGGAGCCCACCGCCTCCACGCCTGGCCGGTGCACCGCGCTCTGGAGGAGGACGTAGTTAAGCCCTGGCCGGTCGTCCATCGGCGACGCGAACAGCGGGTCTTGCGCGAAGACTGGGGAGGCGTGCAGTCGGACCCGTTAACCACGATTTACAGGAAAGGGTAAGAGATCCTTCACCTGCGATCTGCACGTGGCAGATGTCTCTGAAGAGCTTCTGCAACCGCAGGCCGGTGTCGACGCACGCAAAGTGGACGGCCTCGTCGACCTCGACGTGGGCGCGCATGGTCGTGACGCCGCACTCGACGCTCTGGAGGATCAGCTTCCGGCCGCGATCGTAGAGATCGTCGCGGTTGTGCGGGAACGTGCTCTTTGCCTTTGCGGTGACGCGGAGAGCCTCCGCGAAGTGCCTGCGTTGAACGGACGCATGATCGTCGGGGGATGAGAACGGACGTCGGCGGGGGATGCGCACGCGAGCGCGGCTCATGCCATTACGTACCCGGTTACGAGCTCGTCGCACTGATCGAGCAGGAAGCACTTGTCGAGATGGATGTGTGCATGGCAGAGGCTGTTTTGGCGCGGCGCGAGCGCGATCGAGCCGGCGGGAGGGATGAGATGGCGATGGTCAGTGCCGGAAAAGGCGGTGAGGGCAGGAAAGAGCGGACGGACGCTGGTAGAAGGATCCCCCGGCCCTGCGCATCAAGCTCTGCATGTACGCCCTGGCGATCCCGCGCCTGGTACTCGGGGTGGTGCGGGGGCGTGGAATGTCGGCTGCCCTGCGAGTTTCCGTTCGTGGTCGCGAGCTCGACAGAGTCGACGCGGCCGCCGACGCAGTAGACGTTGTAGAGCGGGTCTGCGAGGGTGGGGTCGTCCGAGTCGAAGGGGAGGTGGACGTTGCGGATGACGAGGCTGGGGTAGTCTGTGAACGCGGGCGAGGGCGTCGCGTGGCCGTTGGCGGGGAGGGTGGCCGTCGGGCGTGCGTATGGCGAGTGGTGGGGGGACTGTGGGTTGAGGAGCTGGCTGAGGCCCATGGCTGCAGAGTCTGTGTCGACGTCCATGTTCGCGGGCCCGGTGCCGGAGGGGTTTTTAAGACGCGGGCTTATTTTCGCGAGGCGGGGCGGGGTGATGAGTTCGGAAGTCCGGGCAGGCTGGGGGCTGCAGCTGGGGCCCTCGCCTCTTCAGGCTCCTGGCGGGCGGGTGCCGCCTCGTCCCTGGCCGTGCGCGTGAGGGCGTCGTAACGTGAACGCCTCTCGGTGCGCGTCCGCACCGGATCTCTGCTTTCTACGAGCGAATCACCGCCCTCCCTCTCCTCGGCCCACCCACCTCCCGGCTCGACTCCCGACCTCCGGGCCGTGCCCCGCACCGCACTCTGCACAGACTCAGACTCCAGGGGGCAATCAGGCGAGCAACCCGCGACTCCAACCCCCTAGTAGTAGTGTGAATCAGGTGTCCGGGGGCACGATTTCAACTTTACCATCCATTCAGGACTAACTCCTTTCTACTGAACGTCCCGTTTACTTTCTGCCCTCTGGGACCTCACTGTAGCTTCTAATACAGCATATATACATATTAGCCGCTTTATTTACTCCTTCTGTATGCGGGAGCCAGAAAAAAGGAGCACTTGAAGAGCACATACTCGCGCCACACAGGCGCTTAGGCTGCCTTGAGCGCCTGACTGACTTTGTCCGCGCTCCAGCCGCGCTCCCCAAGACCGCAGGGCAGCGTTGACATACATACGTACTGTAGTCACCTATGACGCGCCAGAGGCCGGGTTGTACCCCGCGCACATCCCTTCAATGGAGGAGGAGTGGTGGTATAGATTCTGCTTTCATTTTCGTGTAGTGTTAGGTAGTGGTTACATAGGACGTAAACGGCCTGAGCGCCGCTATAAGCCGCCGAATCTATCTATCTATCCAGTGATGCCATCCAGGGTGCCAGGGATACATTGCAGACAACTCCGCGCAGAAGAGGGGCAGAGCGTAGTCGACGCATTCCATGGTAGTAGAGGCAGAGCGGCGTTGGAGGACGGTTAAGACGAGACGATGGTAGAGGTTATCGCTATCTTATCTCGGCTAAGGTAGTAGTAGTGTGAAACGAGTTCCCGGGGTCTCTGCCCTAACTTTCAGAGGTTGATATCAGGAAATGCTCGCCTGATTGCCCCCTGTCAGACTCGCCCTCGCAGTCGCTCACACGCCAGAGCCCGGAAATCCCGGCACAGCTTCCGGTCCATCCTCGTATTATTTTCGTGACTACGTTGACATTAGGCTATACGATTAGAGTTCCCGATGACAGTGCGAGAGACGGTGACAGCTGGCGAAGCCGAACAAAAATGCAGATGCCCATGAGACCGATGCAGCGGACGCCCCCGCAGCCGGCTCGGCGCGGGAGGGTGGGAGTGTGGGAGGTGTGGGAGGGAGCGAGAGAGAGATGCAATGTGGAGGGGAGGATGCGATAGATGTGTGTGTGTGGTGATAATGCGCGAATGAATCGAGCCGTAGCTGTAGACGAGAACCGAGAAATGCGAGGGAGATGATAGTGAAAACGTGCCGTGTCTGTCTGTCTGTCTGTCCTTCCGCCGACGCGAGGGCACCACCCCGGACCCTCGGGCTTCTTCCAGCCTCGACCGGGAGCGAAACGAAACGCTAATGCTGTGGCCCGCGGCCGCTCATTCCAGAGCTGGCCGCCTTCTTCTTCCGCCCCGTCCGTGCCGGTCTAGTCCTTCCCTTCAATCTTGCGTCGCTTCGCGCGCGTGCTCGTCCGGAGCTGGTACTCCTCGTCTTCGTCGCTTTCGCTGTAGTACTCGTCGGGCACGTCCGCGCCGTACAGCTTCTCGCGCTTGTCCCGATCGCTCCGCCGCAGCCGCGGCAGATTGAACGCGAGCGACTTGTGGAACTCCGTCTGCGCGCGCGTAAAGTGACCGTTAGTACGACATCCTGGCACACGCGCGCCCCGCTTGCAACCCGAGCCGAGCCGACTCGGCCGAGGCACGCGGTGGACGAAGAAAAAATTCAAAAGTAGGCACGCACCTTTGGCACCTTGACCTTCGTCCCCGGCGGCGCCGCAGCGTGTATCCGGCGTTTCTTCTCGTTGTACTGGCAACACCAACAAAACACGCACGTCAGATCAGATCGATACACGCGCGCACGCGCGCCTCCAAGCACAAAGCAAGCAAGCACGCTGCGGATCTGCCGGGGCGGTGTGAAACGCACCTTCTTCTGCTCCTCCTTGAGCAGGACGGTGAGGTGCTTGATCCAGCGCTGCATGTTCGTCTCCGCCCGCCGCTTCTTCGCGAACCGCTGCAGCGAGTCGTCCCGCCCGTCCGCGATGTCCTCGTCGTCGCTGTCGGGCACGACGTACGACCTGACCGGGTTCGCCACGCTCCGTCTTGGCCGCTTCTTCCCCGACCCCGACCCCGCGCCGTCCGCGAGCCTCGCGGTAGAAGGGCCCGCAGAAGCAGAAGAAGAAGAGGAAGACGGGCCGGGGGTCGGGCTCGTCTCGCACTTGATCGGCTGCTCCGTCGTCCGCGGCCGCGACTTCCGCTTCTTGGACGGGGTGCAGACGATGCCGCCGCTGAGCTCCTCGGGTGTGAGGTAGTCCTCTTCGCTGAAGTAGAATTCTGTGCCCCACTCGATGTCGTCGTACAGGCCCATGCTCGGGCTCCGACCGAGCCGCGCGAGGATCTTGAACTGCTTCAAGGTCGTCGGCACGCGCGTCGTCAGCGCAGGCCCACCAGGGGTGTAGAGGTGGTGGTGCAAAACCTGCAAGCCGCGAGTGGGCGAGTCAGCGCGAGACAGGACGAGGCGGGGCCGACACACGACGCGCTCACATTATAGTTTTGGTTGATGACGGCATGGATCCGGATAACCGCCGCGGCGGCGCTGAGGTGTCCGAAGTGGTTCTGAACCCATGTCCCGACCTGTGTGTAGTCTGTAGCGGCCAAAAAGGCAGGCAACGGTAAGCGATCGGTCGGGCCTTCGTCCCGGCACGAAGTAGGGTGGTCGACGCACCTGCAGGGTACGGTAGTTTACCGATGCTGTCATGATAGTTCGTGTACAACTCGTGATACCGTCTCCTCCGAGTCGGCATCATCTCGTCCTTGCGGATCATAGCCGAGAGCGTGTCCTGGCTGATCGCGCCCTGCACATCTATCTCAGTAAACCGGGTAGAGGATGGTGCGCCGCGGCGAGGGCGTACCAGGTCCTCGTCGTCACCATCCCCCTCGAGATCCCGGTCGTCCGGGTCCTCCTCGCCGTCGCTCTCACCCTCTGCCCCTACGCTCTCACCGCCGTCCTCCGCGCCGTCAACGTTGTTTGGCAGGTCCGCGGGCTCGGCCATCTGGACGACCGGACCAGCGGTCGCCTCTTCGATACCAAGCAGCTGCCGGCCACGGGACATGAAGTCGGCGCACAGCGGCGCACTATACTCCTTGCACGCCTGCTCGTCTTCCATCGGCGGCAGGTCGTCCAGGTCAATTCTGTAGTTCCGGACGATGTGCGAGGCCAAGACGGGCCCGAGGAAATCGTGCGCCTCGACGAGCTTCTTCAGCATCCTGCCCTTGCACCCGATCTCCAAGCACCCGAGCGCGACGTCGGTCACGATCCCGTCCATCTCGCTCTTGTCGAACTTGAGGATCGCCCGGGCGTACTCGAGGATGCCGCCGAAGCGCTCGGGCACGAACTTGCTCAGGAGCACGTCGGTGATGTCCTTTCGGGTCAACGGCCCGAGGTCCATGCTCTCAATCTCTTCATGGCACGCTTCCACGTATCGCGCTAGCGACGTGGACTGCTCGGACGTGAGCGATAAGCTGGACGGCACGGGCGTGGGCTCGGAGAGGAAGACCGTGAGCAGCAGGACCAGGCGGACGGTGAGGTCTGCGGACGGGAAGTCCTTAAAGAGTACCCGTAGCACGCTCGCGGTATAGCTCGTCGTCACGGACCGGGTGTTCAAGAACAACTATACCAAAGATCAGTCTGCAAACACTCTCGGCGGTGTAGTGAACGGCAGTAACCACCTTTATGAGGTCCTGAACGACCGACCTGTGAACGCGGGTTAGTTCGTGCGACGGACCACATGAGTAAGGGTCCTATGACGTACGCCAACTCAAATCTGAGGACACCTTCCTTGTCGAGCCGCTTCAGGGCCGTGTATGCCGCTTCGTTTGTCTTCGCTTCCATGCAAATCTCCGCGGCGACGGTGCGGCTGAGAAACATACTACATACGCAGAACGCAAGGAACATGAGCCACCACCCCCAAACACGGCCACAGGCGTTGCACGCAAGGAAACACATGCATACTCGGGATCCAGACGCGACAGCTCGCGAACGTTGTGCACTATCTCGTCCGCGCGGGATTCAAACATGATCGCCGGCTTCTCAAACATTCTGCGGAACACGAAGTTGCGATACTGTGTGTGCACAGACGACGTCATGATTCTGCGCCTGAGATAGAGTCCCGATGACCTCACCTTGCGGTCCATATTGAAGCCGTTCGAGCGGGCATACGGCAATAACCGTGGTTCAACGGCGAGGACCAGTGGGAACTGTGCCATCATGGGATCCTGCATGCGGTTGTCAGGTTTCCTTTCCAAATGCGCCACGTCCTGGCGGCGACGTACCCTATCCGAGAAAGGGATGAACTGCGGGCAGCCCAGTCAGCTGGCTCCATAGACGTTTAGCGCATGGATCGAACCTTGTACTTCTCGACGACGTCTCTGACCTGCTCCCACTTGGCGGCGCGGTACTCTGTCGGAAACCGGCTCTGCTTGAGCAGGAGCGTCAAGAGCGACCCATCGTCCTCTCCCTTGGCCACGGGTATGTCCCCATACATACGCGCGGCGATGGACATGAAATACGCGAAGACCGGCAGGGGGATCGTCCGCACCCAACGGGTCTTGATGAACGGGACTTGCGTCCGGAAGTAGTGATGCATCGCGCATTGGACGAGGTACCGGGACAGATGTGCGCCGCAGCTCAATAGGATCTGGAGGCATGACAAGGATAAGCATACGCTGTGGGAAGCCTCGGTGCCCGGTGAGAGGCCTGCAAGCTGCGCCAGGGCGACAGCATGACAGGGCCCGAGCGCCAAGAAATACAGAAAAACAGAAAGGAGCAGGCACGCACGTCAATGACCCTCTCGTTTAGCAGCTTGCCCCGGCCCAGAGCCCAGTAGAGTGCTTGTATGCGGCCATAGCGGGCGAGAAAATACGACGCGCGGACATAGGAGTCTTGCGAGAACTGATAGTGACGTTTGGTGAGGAGCGTGAAGGCGACGGGGTCGTTGAGCTCGTTCAGGATGAGCTGCAGGATTTCATCTGTGCCCGCCACGACCCGCGTTCAGCCACAGCTCTCCTCGGATACCTGGAGACACGACGTACCACAGAGGCGGTCCATGGGTGTCAATATATATGTCGCAGTGGCGAGGCGTGCAGAGCGAGCGTCAGGTAAATGGGGGCGTGGGGCGTGTTGCGGCGGGGAGCAGTCTAGAGGGCTCCTGGAGGCGCAGCGTATATGCGGCGTGCTGTAAGCTCGGAGCGCGGCGGGGGGAGCGGAGGCGGGGGGCGGGGGGCGAGGGCAGGTGGGAGAGGTGGGGGCGCGGAGGGGGCGGGCGGGGGCGGGTAATGGAGGAGGGCAGGGGCCCGGGGATGGTAGAGAAGGGAGAGAAAAGAGCGATCTGCCCTTCAAACTGCTTGGACGAGGAAGGCAGGCGGACCTCCAAATCTCGCAAACCCTCGGATCCGGTGCCAGATCGGCCAAACACTCTCCAGACGCCTGTCCGTTGCGCCTCCTCCTCAGCCACTTGGCCACAGCGCGGCCGGCACACGCCCACCCGCGCGACACACCCCGCAGCTGCGAAAACGCCCCGGTATATCCGCACATAAATTCCATTGCGTAGCCGCCTCTCTCTACCGCTATAGCTACGCAGAGATCGCCCGCAGCGTCCCCGGCCGACGTCCCGAGCCCCGTCCTCCGCTCCGGCGTCAAAACTCCGTCTTGTGGCGGCCGCGCCAGATCCTCCACGGCAACTTCCAGTCATGCAGCTGCAACGACGGGTGGAATGCGTCAAAATTGACCGCCTCAAGGCGTCCGAGATAGTCGCGTGTGGGGATCTGTAACGTCAGGAGGGCCAACTCTGTCAGTCAGCAAGGCGTGTCCATCGGCCCGCACTACGCGTGAAGCACCCGCAGGCGCTGTGAACGACGCACCCCATACAGGAACACCGGCATGGCCACTTGCGGAACCTTGCCGCCGTCGCCGCCCGATTGCTTGAACATCTCCCGCGCGGTAAGTAGGTTGTCGTTCGCAACTGTTGCGAATTCGAACACGGCGTCGGAGATTCCCTCCGCGTTGCCCCCCGTCCGGAAAACATCCTCTTGGCGCACCCCATGACGCGCTGTGATTTCGGCCGGAATGACCATCCTACCTTTCGACGCGTGGTAAGGCAGCGCGCGGAGCAGGATATGTATCGTCTGCGCCACTCCAAGATGTGACGCAGCGTGCGAGAACGTCGACGATGACGAAAGGTTCAGTAGCGAGAGCAGCAGATAGAGGAAGGTGGACGACGTCGACTCCGCGTGTGCCGTTAGCGACTCGAGCGTAAGATGCGTCGGAGTATGTAGCTCTGCATCCTGCAGGTTCAACGCGTCAGCTTGACGCGCCCGCGATCTCATAAGCTGCTTCCGACGCAGCACGCACTCTAGCATCAATGATCCTGCGCAAATGATATGCTGGTAGGTTAGCCTTCTGTGACGCGTTATGAAGCGCGAGTGCGATCGGGTGTCGCGGCGGTCTGCCCTACGGTGCGCCGCGGTCAATCATGACAGGCCTACGACGGCGGCGGGCGGGCGGAGTGGAGCGTACATCAGCAATGCTCTTGATGGCGTCGCGCCAAAACTGCATTCGCATTTTGCCAATCATGGAGTTGGATACCGTGTCCTGCACGGACGCGAGTTCCACCTGCCTCGGAGAATTGGATCAGCATTCCACGATACACGGGCGAAGAAAATCGACGGAATTTGTGCGGGCGAGATCTGCACAGCTGGCAGGTGTCATGCGCATCCCTGGATATCTCTCTTACTGCGCGCATTGGACAGGCAGAGCTTAACCTAGTCCTTGGGAGTGTGGCACAGGCGTACGGCAGACTAAGACTACGCCGAACGGTTCCGTGTAGGGAAGTCCATTCAGTACTGTAAACGCACCGTGATGCGCGTCCCGTCCATGTGAGCCTTTCTCAGCAAGTAGCGTCCGTTTCCCATGCGAACACCACCACAATTGCGCCAGCAATGCAGACCGCACAGGGCGGAACAAGAGAGGATCCACTCACATAGAAAGCGCGGAGGGCGAAGAAAGCTCCTTGGATATGCCGAGGATAGAATGCGCCGATCAAGTAGCTCTCGTAGTCGCGTTTCCGGACCAAGTCCTTGCAATATGCGTCCGGATCCGCCACGCCAGCTTCGGGAGGAGGAGCCTGTGTCGCCAAAGCTCTACAATGAGAGATTCCTGAGAGCCTTGCGGTGCACCATTGTATCTTCGGCGACGACCTGGAGAACTGCCGCAACATGTCGGCGAGCGGATAGGTTTTTCCGAGAGATGGAAGGCGGGTAGGATTGAGGGGACAAACGCAGACAAGCAGCAGCTTTCAGTATATGTGTGGCAGTATCTTTCCCCGAGAACTCGGGCACGGAGCTGAGGCCTGCCGCGAACGTTTGGCCGGAGGAGATGGAGGGACGGAAGAGACTGCGTCGGAGCGTCTGGCGGCAGTATGACGCGTAAATCGTGACGACGCGATACGTCACAGGCGTTCCCCGTGTGACGCTTCGCGCGTGGTCCGAAGCAGCCGGAGCACGCCGCCGACGGACCTCTTCTCGTTCCCCCGCTTCCTCCTGGCAAACACCACGGCAATAACCGTCGTGCCTCCATGATCCAGTGCGCTAGCAGCTCATAGCTCACTATACGACATAGCTACTGGGAGGATGTCGAGGCACTCGGGCTTACAGAGAGATGTACTTGCACTCTACCGCAGGTGCGCCCGTATGCTTTGAAATCGTCTACACGTCTCTAACGTACGGTGCAATAGGGCACTGCGCATGGTGAATTCCAAGCCCCCTGCAGCGCAGCCTAAATTCCGCCTTTTTGTCCGCTATTCCTTCAAGACGCAGGCGAATGCCATATCCCCTCGAGATATCTCCGCGATAGAGCATCTCCTCCGGAGGGGAAAGCGACAGATAGAGATGTACGAGGATCCCAACGTGCGCGACTGCTGGGTAAGCAGGGAGATGGTGGAGTGGGGAGAGCGGAATAATGGGAGGAAGGAAGAGCAGCACCGGACTACGTCGACAGCGTGATGGCATCTGCAGGCAATACCCAACTCGTACGTCGACTTTCGATACAATACTATGGAGGTAACCAGACACAGCTTGTGGACCTCGGTTCCACCACCTTCCCGCTCGAGCGTTTAGGCTCTGGAAGTCGGAGATGCAAGATAGCGCACTGAAGCACAACCTAAGTACGCACTGACCGGCGCATAGACGTTTGAATATTGCATACGACGCATGCCTGCGATTAGCGGCTCTAAGAGTGTGATCAAGCAGAAGTAGAAGCGGGGACAGTCTCGAACAGACTCTGCGCTGCGACATCCACCGCCCCGCGCTCCCTCCGCTTCTCCTTCTGTTCCTTCTCCGCCTCCAGGGCTGCTTCTGCCTCGGCAGCAGCACGCACGCTGTCCTCTTGCTTCAGGACCTGCTCCCGCTCCTCGTTGAAGATCTTGAGCGCGCCCTCGTATGCGACCCGACGTTCGTTAATCACGTATTTTATGCGGGCCATGGATTTGCGGCACTAACATAAGGTTTAGCATGCACTCACGTAGAAGTAGGCACGTAGAAGTAGGGATAGATCATTCAGAGAAGCGGGTGCTGCGCAAATGCACGGGAAAAAATGTGGATGTGGGTAATGAGAAAGTCGGGATGAAGCAGCCCACAAAACTAGTCGAAGTAGAGAACGTCTGGACACTCACCCGGAACGCCTTCGTGAATGCCGACATTGCTTGCTCGTTCGCGCCCAGCCGTCTCCCTTCCGCGGCCTGCGTAGCGAGGAGGTTCCGTTCGCGGAGCAGGACGTACCACAACGTGTGCAGGTCCTTGAAGCTCTTGCGCCTCAGCTCCGCCGCTGTCCAGGACCGACCTAGTCACCCGTACCATGCATGAGCCTCCTTTCCTCCATAATTGCAGACGTCTCTTGCTCGCCCTGCAAGGGAGCCAGCAAATGCAAGGAAGAGTGGGAGACGCACCGCTCTTGTCCGTAGCCATGTTCACCGGCTCGATAGTCTCGTACGAGACCTGGCCGTCCTTCTCCTTCCTCCTGAAGAACGCGTACAGCCCATGGTTCGGGTTCACCTGGATACCCAGGTGCGGCCGGAGCGGGCCGTCCTCAGTCCCGTACCCGTTCGTTGCGCTCGAGCCAGCGGACGTTGTTGACGGTACGCCCGAGGCGGAGGGCGCCGGGACGTGTGTCGCGAGTGTCCGCCGGGAGAGTGTTTGAAGGGAGCAGACTGAGCGAGCGGCACGAGAGGGGAGCCCGGAGATCATTTTAGGGGGAACGGCGCGAGGTCGAGAAGGGTGCACCGCGCGAGGATATGGCTGAAGACCGAGGGGTCTGTTCACCAGGCGCCCGGGGGCCAGCGGCAGCATACCGGGCGCTTGAGAAGAGGAATTAGCATGTCACGCAATGTCACACACGTTCTTGTCACCGCGAAGGTAGGGGAGGCGCACGTCCAGCGGAGTCGCCTCGTCGACTGGTAGCGGTAGTGACAACTACAGAGGTAAAGAGAGCTGCAACGTAGTTCAAAGCTGCCCATAGCGCTGGATCAAGAACAGTACAACGAAGATGTAAGATAACATGGTACTACATGGTACAGTAAAGTACGACGCGAACATAGCGGTAAACAGCACGCAGCAGAAAGAGTGTAGGGCAGCCGAGACGTAGTCTACTCGATGACTTCTTCATCCCCGCTGTCTTCTTCTCTCGCACGCTCCCGGCGGGCAGCCTCGCGTGCCCGTTTGGCGAGCTCCTTGTTGGATTCTAGGACAGCCAGGGAGATCTCCTTCTTGCACCCTGTCGCAGGGCACTCTTTCTTCATATTCCGTGAACTTCCCAGGTATTCCCTGATAGCAGCGGCAGAGTAGGAGTGACCGCAGACTCTCCTATTGAATACGCTGTAAAGTCTGCGAACCGAGGAAAATCTAGGAGACGGGCGTACGAGGTAAGGGGATCCACAAGAATTGTGAGCGTGAGAGGGCACTTGTAATCTTGTGTTACACCGCCAATCTGGACGTCATCGTCGTCGTCGCTGTCATCCCCGTCCTCTGCAATGGCTGTGAGTATCACAAACTTACAAGCGATGCCAGCGGCGCGTACCTCGAGGAATGAGGTCCGTTAGCGGTGGCATTGCGACGTCCGGATGCTGCACTTCCTGTATGGCGGATCGTGTTCAGTTGAACGTCCTCGCAGCAGGCGAAAGGAATGCTCGAACATATATAGCTTGCTTGAATTTCTGGTATTGATCGTTCTTCGCGTACTTCTGTCGTGTGGTTCTGTGCTTGTATGTTTCGAGCAGTTCTTGCACCTTGTGGCCATACACGTGCGCAACGCCTTCCTAGCCAGACATCAGTGTCCATGATTGTGGTCGATCCATGCTACGTGCTTACAATCTTCTCGTTCCGAGCAAGCCTTTGGTGGATGTCGTCCAGCGCCTTTTCGTGCGCAGTGAACTCGTATTCCGCATCCAGTAGCTCCAGCATAAGGTTGTCGACTTGTGTCAACGCCTACAACAGTCCGTCAAAACACGGCTTGGATTACGCCACATTGTACAGATGCCACTGACTTTCTGGGCTTTCTCTCCCTCTGTGAACTCGGCAATAGACGTGGCGACTTCCGTAATATAACCATAGCCCACTCTGTGCACCTTGTCCCGTATGATGGCCCAATCCCCTGCTATAGCATGAACCTTGGCGGCCTGACTCCTATCGAGGGGCTGGTTTCCGAGTATGGGGACAGGGAGATCCTCCTCTTCTTCCTCAGGGATGTCCTCTCCATCCGAGTCCTTCTGCGCACGCTTTTTCTCCTTCTTTACGCTTTTCCTGGAGCGGCGCGGCTGTTCATCCTCGTCGTCCATCTCTACATCGTCGTGTGGCTGTTGAGGTTGACTGGGACCTTCCTCTTCGATGTCGGATGAGGGCGCCCTGCGGTGTTTCCTCGAGGTCCTAGAAGAGCTTGCAACGGGCATTGTTCTCTGTTATAAACAGTAGACCAGACGCGAGGGATATAGCTGAGAATGAGACGCGTCCCGTCGCGACTCGACGCGAGAGTGTGACCTGTTTAGGGCAAGTCCCACCGCGCCTCAGCGCTTATTTGTAGACGCCGGCAGACTCGCAGCGAAAGTGCCCGCCGGATTTGGCGGAGAGAGAGGCCACCGCTGGTGCCAGTCGCCGCCATGTTCCCCGCCCTACGAGTCGCCGCCCAGCTGGCCCGGCCATGGTCTACACCTTCCCTCCTCCAACGCACTCTGTCGCCTAGTCTTGCACGCCCCGCCCTCCCCCTCACCCGCGCATTCCACCCGTCTCTGCCTGCATCTGCCACCCTGAACCAGGCGACCCGCCGCAAGGCCCCGAAGAAGGTCAAGGCGTCCAAGTCCCCGCTGCTCGAGGGCAACACCCAGAAGAAGGGCGTCGTCAGCCAGATCTTCATCGCGAAGCCCAAGAAGCCCAACTCGGCCAAGCGTAAGGTTGCGAAAGTCAAGCTGTCGACCGGCAAGACCGTGCAGGCCTATATTCCCGGAGAGGGACACAACTTGCAGGATCACAGTGTCGTCCTCATCCGTGGCGGGCGTACGCAGGATCTTCCTGGTGTCCGGTAAGCCATATGTTATGGGCTTTGTGACGGCTCGTGCTCAAACTAGTGCAATCCCATAGCTACAAGGTTGTACGAGGGACACTGGACTTCAGCGGTGTGGTAGGCAGATTGACTGCTCGTAGCAAGTACGGAGGTGCGTTCTCCCAACCCCTCGCTTCTGTTGGCTCGTACTGAATACCAAACGCATACAGCAAAACGACCAAAGCAGGCATAACGGACGTCGTGCCTCTAGTTCCCGTGCTACTTCGACATACTCGGGTTCATACGTCTTCCATTGCTGTCGATATACACGTACATTACACAGATAATATTGGCACCACCGGACAGCAACCCTAGGGGTATATGAATAGTGATGAAATGTATAGGTAGGGGTATCCCGCAAGATCAAGCAGCTCCACCGCAAAGTCCAAAGCAGAGCAGAAAACAACCCACATAGTCTGTTTGCCTCTCAAGTACTGAGCAGCTCCCCCGCGTTCCGCACCGCGTCCTCTCGCACCCTCGACGCCCGCACGACCTTCTCGATCTCCACGTTGATCGCCCACACCCACGCATCCCGCTCGAGCTTGCTCCTCGTCCGGAACACCGCAGCCTTCCGCTTCGCCTTGAGAGAAGGCACATCTGCCGCACCATTATTCCTCCGCACCCCCGGTGCCGTGCCTTTCGGCTCCCGATACCAGATGACGAATAGGGTGTCCTCCTCGCTGTCGTCCGTCTCCAGCCCGTCCTGGTACCGCCGCGCGACGGGCGGCGCGTTTGCGTCGTACTGGCCCTCGGGCAGGTACTGCGCCGCGAAGTAACCCGAGCAAATGTACGCATCGAGTAAGGGGATGATCTTGTGCTTCCGATGCAACAATAGCGGTTGGCCGGTGATGTGGTATTGCACCAAGTGTCCAGATATGAGGACCAGTTGGATGTGCCTACGTCAGGCCATCAATCACGCTGTCATATACTTAGAGAAGATGCTGTGCTACTCACTTGTACTGGCCCCACCAGCCCTTCCGCCCGTATAGCCGGCCACATTTCAGGATGGCCCGGCACCCGTCCAGCGCGCACCAGTTGTAGAAGAAGTCGAGGTCCGGCAGCGTCGCGTCCCTGTCCGGCGGCGTTTCCACCGCTACGTCGTCGTGCACATGCCCATGTTCGTGGTCCGCCCGCACCCGCTGCGGCGTGATGCGCGGCCGGCCCGTGCTGGCGTGCGCGATGTCCATCTCGAGCCGCGCGTCGTACTGGTGCCGTTTCTTCCAGTACGAGATGAGCGGGCGGAGGCGGACAATCCACTCGAGGGCGGTCGAGCATGAGTATGCCTGTGCGATCTCGTTGACATTCTCGCAATTGAAAGCTTTGGGAATGGAGACGCACCTCGAACCTGAGCACCCTCCCCGATGTGAGAACGAGCTCGAACGACCGACGCAGCTTCGTTCGCATCCTATCCTTCGCCCGCGCGAGCCCGACGTCTCCGCCCGCATCCTCGTCGTCGCTCTCGCTCCGCTCCACCTCGGCCCAGAAGGCGTCGGAGTCCTCCCAGTCGGCCGTACCGCGCTCGTCCACACCCAGATCAACATGCTCCGTCTGACGGGGGATGAACTGGAACGCACGCCGCACGGCGACGATGCTGCGCAGGTCCGCGACGGCGTTTGCTTCCAAGATCTGCAGCTGTCCCCGGCGCACTTCCGCCTTACGCCGAGTGTCAGTCGGGTCCAAACCTCCTCCGGTCCCGGAGTCAGTGAACGCACTCCCCATGGGTGGTGCGGCTGGCAACTCGGGCGCCCCTGGAGCAGGAGGGGGATGCGCCCGGGCGGGGTTCACGAAGAATAGATACCCATCATGTGTCGCAAGGTACAACGACTGCTTCAGCTGCGAGTTCGGTCGTATGCGGTCCACGAACCCTTCCACCGCGAGCGGCTCGTCCAACCGTGTCCCGTCGCGCATGCGCAGCCGTGTTGGGAGGTGTCGCTTGCGCCGAAACTCCAGGTGGGCCGGCCGCCCAGCCTGGGTGAGCGCGAGGCCGCAGAGCACGTCCCATTTTCGCGGGCGGTCGAGCACGTCAGACGCGTATCGGACCCAGTCGAGGTTCGTGTCGTGCCGCCAGGCGAGCTCGAACGTCGCGCCCTCGGCATGCTCGCGCTCCATGAGCGCACGGAACTCGGGCACGGTCCGGAGGTACTTCTCGCAGAGCCGGAGGAGGTTCTCGCGCGTGAAGATGGTATAGGCGGCCTCAAGCTTTGCGTTGTCGAAGTCCGGCACGTCGATCTTGATCCTGGTGTCGAGCGCCGGGCTGCGTATTTCGATGTATGGCGGGAGTTCGCCTCCTAGATGACGCCTAGGGGCATTGCGTTAGGTATGTGGGATAAGGAACGAACGTGCCGACATACCAGAGTTGCCACACCCAATCTACCGCCCGGGTGCGGCACTTCATCTTGAAGACAAAAATATTTGTGCCTCTGGAACTGCCGAATATGTGACGGCGCCGCTTTGCATCTACCCGTAATGGCGCAGGCGGACATGTCAGGCAGAAGGTGAGGTCCGCGAAGGAATACAGCGACAATCGAGTTGTAGAAGTCCCAAGAGGCACAATGTAGGCCAGCCGTTTGTGTCCGGTCAGCCATTCCCTTCCTGGGGTATGCTAGAATACAGATCAAGTCGTGGTTCGTGTGTAGTGTTGACATAAGAGACTTACGTGGTCCCTGTATAATTCAAGCCGGTCTTTGCGCCACGCGACAATATACTCAACCCAGCCTTCGTTTTCTAGATGTCTAGTCGTCCTATTTGTGGATTCGTCGAACGTCGAGGGGACAGAATCCTCAGTATACGAGATCCTCACGAGCATACGATCTATATCAGGTGAGAACCTAAATGCACCGCGGCAACGGATGGACTAACCTCTCATAATGATGTCGCCCCACTTCACCTGATTTTCCGCGGTAGCCTGTTGAGCCGCGCCGGCACTCGTACTCTCCACAGCACTCCCTCTACGAGCAAGGACTTCCGCCGGCGGTGCTGGAGGTTCCTCGTAATGGACGTGCATAGCTTTGCCTTTTCCCTTCTTCGCGCTCGACTCCGGCATTTCTGGAGTTGCCAGAGGACCGTCGCCAATGACGGCGGAAGCTGGCGGAATTGCCTTATTCGATGCCTGCCCCTCCTCTGGCGCGGGTTCCTCCTCGACGAGGTGGGCATGATACGAACTTGAGGGCGCAAGCAGAGCAGTAGACGAGCTTGCGCTCACCGGCCGGACAGAATCCTGGTCCCGAGAGACATTAAGGGAGAGCGGGGATGGTCCTGGCTGCTCTTGGGCCGGCGTGCTGAGGTGCGAGTGCGCGGTGACAAACGTCTCCGCACCAGCAGAGGGACTTGCCGCAGAGACACTGATATCGGGTACGGCAGAAGTTCCAGTAGCGGCGGAATGCGAGGTCGCGCCTGACCCCACATTCTCGTCCAGAATGTCCACCCCGAGGAACACGCCGACATCGAAAGAAGTGCCTACCCACTTCGGTGTGGATCCGTCCTGGCGGCGCTGCTTGCGAGCACGGCCCCAGTCGCTCTCCCGCCACTTCCTCCGCATCTCTGCACGCACGCTCCTGGCCTGGCTCTCGCCCCAGTTCTCCCGCTTCCCACCATGCTTGAGGAAGAACTCGAGCGCGTGTCGGTGAATGACATCGGAGAGGCTGCTAGAGTCATCGTCGTCGCTGCTGCTGCTACTGTGGCTATCCGCCCTCCGACGGAAGAGTGGGACCTTGCGTTTGCGGCGCTTCAAGTGACTGTCCACTTGGGACAGTGCAGCGGCTGGCATGGGACCGATGAATCTTCGCCGGTGTTTATGGGTGTCGTCTCGTTCGATGACATCCTCCGAGGATGTGAGGGTAACTGGCGGCAGCACAGAGCGTGGAGAGGACATGGCAGGAGCTGAGAAGGCCAAGAGGCAGCGAGTCGCTGGACGCGACTGAGCACGAGAAGCGCGCCAGTCCCTTGGCAGGATCATTCATGCACATGACGTAGTAGGCAGAGTTAGCGCCCGCATCGCGTCACGGATCAGCCAGCCGGGGTCCCGCGATGCCTGCCCATCGTTTCGGGCAGCAATTATATATGTCTACAATACATGAACAACAAGCAACTGGGGTGAACTTGGCTCAAATGCATGAGAATTGCTGTAGCTCGAAGACGCTAGCGCCACCATTCTGTGCCTCGCAGTGGGTCAGGGTGGGACGCTCGAAGCGGCTGTGCCGTTCGAACTACAGAAGCTGCCTTTTCGAGAGAGGCGCTCCAGTGCGCGATCAGGATCGCCGTGGCCAGCCATCTGTTGCACATCTCCGAATTCGTGGTAAATCCCCGCGAAGCTTGAGACAGAGGCGGAAAGTTGGTACCACAATCTCAGTAAGTGATGAACAGTGCTATGCAACGGTACTGAAGAGTCGCTGAGAACTATCGTCAGCAATGAGTGGCGAAGATGTGGAAATCACCGACAGCAGTGACGACACGAAGCTCTATGCCACCTTCGAGCATTATGAAGAGTTCGTTTCCCTGAGAGATCAGTTCCTCTCCATAGATATATACACAGAGCCCACCGGAGATGAAGATCGGCTTGAGTCCCTTGTGCTCAGAAAGATCACGATGATCGTGAGCTCTTCGAATTGTCAACTGAGTTGATGATCTGAGGCCCTCCATTGCAGTTCGACACCTATCAAGAACAGCCATATCTCCTGGATCCCTACCTGGAGCGACTCTTTGAACCCGTGGTAGGGACGCTGAAGAGCCACGCGAAGAAGTTCGTGAGCAGTAGCTCCGTACCTGTGGCGAAATGGCGACTCCATCGACTTGCCGGGCTGGTGTACCACTTTATCAAGTTCAGAGGATACAAAACGATCAGTTAGTGTGTCCGTCGACCGCACGCCTAGTGTGGTGCTGACAGTCTCACAGCGAGATTCTTTCCCCACGAGATCGCAGACCTCGGCGTGGTGCTTGACTACATCAGTGCACCAAACAGCCCTGCTCAAGACGTGGCCCAGTGGGCTCTGCGCTATGTGGTGTTATTGTGGCTCTCACTCGTATGCATGATACCCTTCGACCTCGAACAATTCGACGAGTCTGGGCATGTAGGGGAGACAGCGTCCAGGATCGAAGGTGTCGCGAAGTCTTTCTTGGGAAGAGCTGGTGTAGATAGGGAAGGCGCTGCTCTCCTTCTCTCAAGATTATACATGAGGTATCTGGTGACCCTCTATCATAGACCATCTTCAATGTTGACCCGTATTAGGAAGGATATGGTCGACAGGCTCCCCAACTTCTTGTCATATGGGACGACCACAGTCGAGGGTTTATCAGATCCCTTCCTGGTATGTGAACGGAAATGAATTTGCAGTTTTCTGTGGCTCTTGCTGATGCAGATTCAGGGGATGGGCATCTTGCGGGTCGTATGTGAGGTGACGAAGTTAGGTCTCGCGGAGCAGATACAATCCCAGAGGGACCCTATTCTCCGTGTCACCCATGTCCTAGAGGGCAACCCGAGCCTCATGGGAAACACGATTATCCGGAAACTACGCACCAAGATCATCTCCAGGGTCGTGATACGTCTCCTGCCTGCTAGGACACGCAGACTGCGCGCCAAGGGTTTGTCCATATGGTTGGTAATATATGCTTGTCTCTGAGCTCTTGTGTCAGGTCGCGCTTTGACTGACACCGGAGCGGCGGGTGCTGGAGACGACCCCGAAGACGAGATCGACGTACCCGAAGAAGTCGAAACTGTGCTAGAGGAGCTATTCAAAGCACTCCGTGACAAGGTCATTCGGTGCACAGCATACATACACTTGCCGGACGGCGAATTCACGGCTTCCTCACACAGGACACTATTGTACGCTACTCCGCAGCTAAGGGTGTAGCCCGAATCTGCGAGCGGCTCCCTGCGGACTTCGCGGAACAAGTTCTGGACCAGGTCCTCGAGCTTTTCTCCATTCACTCCATCGCAGTCGCGAGCATCTACGATATGCCGAGCATCGCGGAAAGCACATGGCACGGGGCGTGTTTGGCATGCGCCGAGATAGCAAGACGTGGTCTTATCCCCGATGAACGGCTCTCGGAACTCATAGGATGGCTGTCCAGGGTATGCGGTATCTCAAAGTGTTGACTAGATGTCACTCATGGTTGGAGTAGGCCATCTACTTCGATATCCGCAAAGGAGCGCATTCCATCGGATCGAACGTGCGCGATGCTGCGTCCTATGTGCTATGGTCACTCGCCCGCGCGCAGAGTCTAGACGCGCTGAAGCCGCACGCACTCAACCTGGCCCGCCATCTTGTCACGGTCTCACTCTTCGATCGCGAGATACACATACGCAGGGCCGCCAGTGCAGCGTTCCAAGAATACGTCGGCCGGACGGTAAGCAACTACGCTGTCCACCAAAGCCGAAATGGGGGCGCCTGACATCCCGTGTAGAGCTTGTTCCCGCATGGGATAGACGTGCTCCGAAAGACGGACTTCTACGCGGTCGGGATCCGGAGGAACGCGTTCTTGGTCGCTGCGCCGGAAGTGGCAGAGTAAGCACCTCCTCCGCTCGCCCTCGTCCTGGTCTTGGCTTATCCGCATGCAGACATGAGGAGTACCGCCCGTTCTTGATCGACCACCTGCTATCTGTGACGCTCCGCCACTGGGACCCGGCGATGCGACAAATCGGTGCACAATCCCTGAGGGCCATTTGTGAGCTGGACCTTCCGAAGTTGGGCCCAGAGGCTGCTTCGAGAGCGGTATGTACTGCTCACAAGCTCGCTGTGCTGCTCTTCTCATGCGGGAGTAGGCGAAACTCCTGACGGTGCCGGATTCGGGCGATGTCCATGGGGCCCTGCTTGCATTGACCGAACTGGCTGCTGCTTTCCGCGACTCCAAGCAATCGAACGAGCTCGAGGCGGAGCGGCGCAAGGCCAGTCTATGTTGAGTTTGTACAATGAACATCTATCCTGACAATGAACCAGGTCTTCGCGTTCCTCTCCATCGTGCCCCTAAAGACCATCCAGTCGCCGCGTCAGGAGCTCGTTGCAGAAGCCGCCTGCCGCCTCATCTCAACCGGCATCACGCTCCCCGAGACACAGCACGCCCAAAGCACCGTGCCACACTGGCGACACGTCGTCGACTCGGGGCTCAAGAGCAGGAGCGTCGCAGTACAGGAGGCCGCTGCGGCGGCACTCGCTGCTGTCAGCCGGCTGGTGGACTGCTCCGCTGTCGTCGACCGCCTCATCAAGGAGTTCGAAGGCGGCAGCGGCCATATGCAGCAGAGTCTCGCGAGGGCCCTGGGTGTGTTGGACTATGCGTCACATCCGCATGGTGTCGAGGCGGCCGTTCGGTGTTTGCTACGCATGGTCGATCGCAAGGTATGTCGCCCGTGGGGCCCATGTATGTCAATTGTGGGACACCAGTTTTACTGACCGCCAATCACAACCAATAGAGCGGGAGTCAAAACGTCGAAGCCAGGAGGAATGCCTTCGAGTCTATGCCACAAATCCTCGACAACGTCTCCAGCGCTCTAACTCAGAGTCAGTACACGCTAATGCCTCACCGTTGCTGCGTTTGAACATCTTTGACGTCTTGCTAGACCTCTCGCCGGAAGCCGTTCGCGAGATGACAGACGCCCTTCTGGACGGCCTGACAGACTACACGAGCGACGAGCGTGGGGACGTCGGCTCATGGGTGCGCATGGCCTGCGTCAAAGGGCTCGCGGCGTTCATCCAGACGTTGTTTGCCCGTGCCGCATCCCTTCCGGCATTCTCCAGCTACCTTCCCCCGGATCAGTATCACAACGCTATAGGGGGCATATTGAAGCAAGGCGTCGAGAGGCTCGACAACGTCAGGCAACAGGCTGGAGATAGCTTCGTTACTCTGTTGCTTCTGCCGTTGCCCCCTGTAGAACACCCTGAAAGGTGGCGCATACACGGACAGGCGAAGATGAAGGAGCTGTTCCTGAGGTGAGTGCTACTGGTCCATGCATGATGAGACTCTGTGACTGAGCGCAGTGGTGAAGCGAGAACGAGTCCGTAGGGTGGAATGTTGGCAACTGGCTCTTCCCTCGGGCTGTTCAGCTGCTGGACTACGAACGCTACCGTGAGCAGTTGCTCACGGGAATCATCCTGAGTACGAGTACCAAGACCGACAGCACGGTATGCGGAGCGTTTTGCCCGCATTCGCATCGATTCTCACGAATACCGTAGCAACGTCCCGTGGCCACGGCTTTGGTCAACTACGCGTTGCAATTACCCATAGTGACAGACGAGCCCGATCACTATGACCAGCGCAGTCTAGCGCGCGACCTCGTGGACCAGGCCCAGAAGCACGTCACCTCGAACAACGTCGTGATCCCGGTGCTGCAAACTGTCAATGTCTTGCTTGAGGCTGACGCCTTCGAGGAACTGCCGCGCGACCCAGACGGCTTGCAGACGTTCGTGGCCTTTACTGTCAAGATCATAAGCTCGCACTAAAACTAACGCCTTCTTTCAGTTTGAGATCTTTACTCGCCCTGGTGACAAGGAACGTATCTCGATTGAAGAACCCCCAGCGCATCAACGTCTCCATGAAATGGTGAGCGGACTCGGGTTATGACCCCCTGCCAGCTAACTCGTAGAATCCAGCCTCGTCAACTTGCTACCAATGGCTGAACTTCAGGGTGAATGCATTGCCCAACTGTCGCAATTTTTGAGCCATCAATTCCCTCGAGTGAGTCAAGAGTGCATTCGCACTGGCAGCTTCCTGATCCCGTGGTCCCAGGTCCGTGCAGATACGGCGGAATACCTATACCTTGTGTTGTCCAGCAAAGACACTGGGCTGGAAACGGATGAAGTGGAGGAAGTTCTGCTTGAAACGGAATGGTCACTACGAGCTCTCCTTGTCGCATGATGTGTTTTGCTGACTATCTCCATCCATACTAGGTCGTCTACGGACAAGGCGAAGGTGGATGAGATCGCAAAGCGCTGCGTCGACTTGTTGAGGGCAGCCCGGGCATCATAGAATGGCTTCCTCTCTTCTGTACGATATGCCTGGTTTTCCTTGATGTCGAGCTGGAACACTTGCATGGACTGAATTGGTGGCCTCTGTGCCTGAGCGTAACAAATACGATGATGCGTGGGAAAGCCAGTATCATTGCCGCGGACGAGCGTCTAAAGTGTCATAACCGCTGGGCCGGACGTCACTGTATCGAGTGCCCTCAATTCCTGTCCCTCTCCTTCCACCACCACTGACGACTTCCACGATGGCTCCGAGTCCACGCATCAGTGACCGCGAACTTGCAGCCATCAACGCCGCTGCGGTAACGCGCGAATACACGGTCAAGCCCCATCTCGGTGAGGATCTCGGAGCTCTGGAGCAGAGCGCATGGCATGCTGAAGCAGAGACGCACAGATTACCGGACGGTCTCCGCGGTCAACGGGTAATTTCATCGCGTTTGATGTTAAGAAGGATACTGACCGGAAAACGCGCAGACCACTGGTCGTGCTCGACAATGTCAAGGTACGTCCGGTGTATCTAATGCGCGTGTTCGGCTTCGGGTATTTACATAGCGCCCCAGTTTCCGTCCTACAACGAAATCGTACAATTGACCCTTCCGGATGGAACGAAGCGTGGAGGTCAGGTACTTGAAGTACAAGGAAAGAAGGCCATTGTTCAGGTCTTCGAGGGCACGTCCGGCGTCGATGTGAAAGCGACCCATGTGGAGTTCACCGGGAGCAGCATGAAGTTGCCCGTGGCCGAGGACATGTTAGGGCGGATCTTCAACGGTTCCGGTCAACCCATTGACAATGGCCCGAAGGTCTTCGCGGAGGATTACCTGGACATCAATGGTACGTGCTAGTGCTCCTCATGTGTATGTTCCAAGCGTCCTGAGTCGCCATATGCAGGTTCCCCCATCAACCCATACTCTCGTATATACCCCGAGGAGATGATCCAAACCGGTATCTCCACCATTGATGTCATGAACTCGATTGCGCGAGGACAGAAGATCCCCATCTTCTCCGCTGCCGGTCTGCCACATAACGAGGTATGCTGTCACCTTGACAGTGTCAGCGAGGCGACGCGATAAACCTCGGATATCCTTCAGATTGCGGCGCAGATTGTACGGCAAGCCGGCTTGGTAAAGGGCCCCACGAAGGATGTGCACGACGGTCACGAGGATAACTTCTCCGTTGTGTTCGCGGCAATGGGTGTCAACATGGAAACGGCCCGCTTCTTCAAGCAAGACTTCGAGGAGAACGGCAGTCTCGATCGTGTTACGCTCTTCTTCAACCTCGCCAACGACCCCACAATTGAGCGTATCATTACGCCTCGCCTTGCGCTTACCACGGCGGAGTACTACGCATACCAGCTCGAGAAGCATGTTCTTGTCATCCTGACGGACATGACGTCGTATGCGGACGCGCTCCGTGAGGCAAGTGACCCGTAGCCGCGACGCGTTTACATGCCTAATTGACTGTCCGGACATAGGTTTCTGCCGCACGTGAGGAGGTCCCTGGTCGTCGAGGATACCCTGGATACATGTACACGGACTTGTCCACGATCTATGAGCGTGCAGGTCGCGTGGAGGGTCGTAACGGTTCGATCACTCAGATTCCCATCCTCACCATGCCCAACGACGGTGCGTGTCAGCCTCCATCCGGTCCCGTTCCATGATGCCAGGGCCCCGATTGGACTGGCGACTACGCAATGCGCCAACGGTGCTCATAGCTCTACCTCTACAGATATCACTCACCCTATTCCCGATCTCACCGGGTATATCACTGAGGGCCAGATCTTCGTCGATCGTCAGCTGCACAACCGGCAAATATACCCACCGATCAATGTCCTGCCCTCGCTGTCGCGTCTCATGAAGAGTGCCATCGGCGAAAAGCTGACGCGGAAAGACCACGGCGACGTGTCCAACCAGCTCGTATGTATCCGCATGCGAGACATTGTGACGCAGTCTGCTGACATAGTATCCGCTGTCCGTAGTACGCCAAGTACGCCATTGGACGTGACGCTGCCGCCATGAAGGCAGTCGTCGGTGAGGAGGCGCTATCACCAGAAGACAAGCTCGCACTCGAGTTCCTTGACAAGTTCGAGACACAGTTCGTGGGCCAGGGTACGTGGTGGCTTCCCGCCTCGTTGTACCCTCACACTCACCTTGTGCTTCCGTCCCTTCTGTGTGCGCCTATGGGCGAACGCGTACGTATGTGCAGGGGCGTACGAGAGCCGGTCTATCTTCGACTCCCTCGACCTGGCCTGGTCTCTGCTGCGTATCTTCCCGAAGGAACAGCTCAACCGTATCAGTCCCAAGATCATCGCCGAGTTCTATGGCCGGAAGGCGCGCAAGGCCACGGAGGACGCGAAGCCTGCCGCCCCTGCGGAGGACAAGCTCATCGACGACGCGTAAGCCTCTGCGGCCACGCCAGCTTGCTGGGCTCGCCGACCGTGCGCCCCGCTCGCACGTCGGACAACGGACTTTGTCAGAGGAACGCGTGGAAGGAAACGATACGAACTCTGGCGCGTATACGTATACTTGTACATACATCCAGCACGATGCAGACGTCACCATGTTTCTTTACCAGCTGAGCGACCGCCGTCCATCCATCCGTCTGTCCGTCCGAGCAGCAGCACATTGGGGCGTTGGGCGCGCGCGGAATCGTACGATAGCGTCCTCGAGCGAAGAGCGTGGTGGTTCTATCCCACCCTGCGCGCAGCATGGCCGATAGGCTCAAGCACCTCTGCCCTGATCGCGTCCCGGCTGTCGAACACGTTCTCCCCGCGCGGCGTCGTGGACACGAATAGCTCCCACACTCGCATCCAGGCGGCGATAATCTCTGACGCTCCGTGACGTCAGGCGTCTTCGCGGAGCTCTGGGGGTTGCGAGGACGGCGTGCGTGTGTCCTGGATATCTGCATACGCCTGCGGATGGAGTGGGTAGCAGACAGAAGCTTATAGTGGCACACCGCTGAGCCTGGGCCCGGGAAGGCGTTCGAACTTGGACGCTGCCGCTGCGGCGCGGACGCTGTGCAAGCTTGTCGGGCATACAGTACGTGCGGCTGTCGAACACGCGTCGCTGTGATTGGTGAGCGCGAATGTTTTATTCTGTTCTCCAGCGACGCGAGTGACTCGCAGCCGTCGCTCAACATCACATTGCTTTCCTGGTGGTGCGAAGATGACAAAGATAACACAACATACAGTATAGTATGGTGGTCGGTACGCGGAGATGGCGTTGGCGTTGCTGGCCGCCTCGGACATGCCCCTCCCACAGGTCCCCAGACAGCTTCATGTCCGCGCCTTCTTGGGCGGACTCGGGCCTCTTGCCGTCGTGCTGCAGCCTACACACCCCACAGGCCAAACGTACATCCTCTCTCCAGCGTCCAAGGGCCGATTCTGCTGCAGGCCGCGGTCCAGGCCTCGAGGTGGCCTCCCGGAGTGTACCTGCGGGGCTTCGGCCTTTGCTTCGGCACGCGAATCGCCCCCGCCTCTTCTTATGCTGGCTGGGCTTCCCGCGGTGCGAGAAGTCGAGTGTCTCCCCGATGGCGTGCGCGGCGGGATGTGTACGTACGTACGTACCCAGTACCTAGGGCACGCAGCGCGGGCTTCCTTCCTTCAGCTTGTGCCACCGCGGGATCCTCGGTCGAAGCGCGAAACGTGGCGGCAGAGTGACGCCGCGCAGGTACTCGTCCAATGCCAAAACAGCGCAGGTACTGGAGACAACCGGCGCTGCACCGACTGGTGATTGGCCTTTTGGGAGGATCGGGAGTCGACGGCCCAGGCCCGCAGAGGCCATAGCTGGCCCATGCGAGAAGCAACCCCCGAGCCCAAAGGACACGAGCAGCGCTGACGGGCTCCAATCAGTCGCGCTGGGGCTCGGGGGCTTACTGTACCACCGCAGCCTGCAGGCCGCTCATTGCCCGGGAGCCGCTTCTGCGTGATATGGAGTAGCAGCAGAGGACTGGCCATGTCAACGCCGGCGGTCTCGTTGACGTGATACACGGCCCACCTCGCGCGGTATGAACCGTAGGCTTCTGTGGGCCCGCGCAATCCCAACGCCGCCAGAGGTACTGTATCTTCCCGCCGGGACCGCCGCGTGCAGTGCCGCTCGTTCATATGCATCATCGTGTCCGGCACCCGCCCCGGTGCCGCAGCGCAGCCTCGTCCTGTATCGGCGGGTGCAGATCCGGCAGGTACGGGAAGAAGACAGACTCGAACGTCGCGGCGTCGGGCTACAATCGCAGGAATGAGAGACGTCGGTCGACGCCCACCGGCCAGGCCCGGAAGTACGAGGCCTGAATGCTTGCTGCGGGGAACGAGGAACGGGGAGCCTGAGGGCAAAGCGTCGATAGGAGTACTGTAGCAATGGGCAGAGTGCCATAGTGCGCGAAGAAGCCCCCCGGTGCCGGGGGATAGCGTTGCGGCACGTCGAGCGCAGACGCAGCGCGAACTGATTGGGCGGCCCCCGGAGGTTTTAGGCTGCACTTGCCTAGCCGGTCCCAGCGGGGGTGGGGCAAGGAGCAGCGCCTCGGTGCACGTTAGCCATCGTCGGACTGCACGAGCTCAAGCTCGAGGGCGAGGGCGAGGGCGAGACGCGGAGGAGAGGCTTGGCCCGCGGATTGAGTGCAATATCGGGCTGCGCGGCGGGCTTCTGGGCTAGCCACGCAGATGCCCATGGTGTGTGGGGCGTACGGACAAGGCAAGAGACGGTCGAGTGGCGTGCGTGCTACATTACTTCGAACCCGACCCCTCTGGCAGCGCGAGCCGGTGCGGGCCGTCTTGTATGGTGCGGACAATGCAGGGATCTCGACGGCTGCGGGAACGCGACCGAGATGCGCTCGCGCACCTCGTGGGGCGACGGATTAGGGGACACGAGCCCGGCAGGGAGGACGGCGACAATAATTGACTTTGGCATCGGTGGCATGAGGCTGCATGAGAAGCTGCGAGCGGGGCGAGTCGCGTGGTGGGAACAAGAGCGGCCCCTCGAAGGTGCTTTGCGCTGCTGCCGGCGAGCCAAGGTCGCCGCGAAGTGCTTCAGCCTGACAATTGTCGCAGCGACACGCCTATCGTCCATCGGATGTCGGGAGGTCAGCGATGGAAGAGGAGTATGAGCGGGTATGTACAGATGTTCTGACTCACCTGTTCTGACGGCGCAGTCCTGACAGCGCTCGGTGCTGATGGTCTGACGTACGCCATGCCACCCAGGACGACCGACGAGACAAGACCATAGACACCGGCGGGCCCTGCCGCCGCGTAGAAGTTTCGTTCGTATCTCCCAGCAAACGCTCGCGGAAGCAAATGGCGACTTGCTACTGGCGGGCGAGAGACGTCCAGACAAGACCCGGCACATCGCGAATCGGGAGAGGCTTCTCCGAGTCCCCGCACACTTGTGAATGCAGCAAGTAGTGCCTGCACGATGCGGCGTCTGCGTGTATACAGATCTCGCGCCTTGTGGGGCCCACCCGACGTCGCCGCGCACGGTGCGCGTACAACAACGAAACCGCCGGGAAAGGCAGGTGGGCTGGGACCCGTGCCCTCGAGGTAGAGGTTACAGATGACGCTTCCAAGTTCGCGCAGACCGCCACTTGCCTATCCCGGCGGGCGCGGTGTTTGCCACTCGCGGAGCTGCCGTACGCCGCATACACCAGACGGGCAAGTGACCGGCCGGCGGCGTGCGCGCATCACGTACGTACCACTTACCGCTATACTCGTGAGACCTTCGCTGCTATGGGGTACCTAGGACTCGGACCTGGGTCAGACTGAGATTCGGGCGTGGGGGAATCTGGGGCTTGTGCTTGATCTTGATTGACAGGCGCGCGCGGCGACGTCGACGTCCACCAACCTGAACGTGTCTCGAGATTCCTCCACGGCGATGTCCCCGAGACGGGAGGCATGGATCCGAGAGCAAGCGGGGGCCTCTGCTCAGTGTGAGGCGGCTTCCAGCGGAGACAGTGCGCTGGCGAGAACGCTGCTAACCTGAGTGGCGCAGCAGGATCCGGAGAGCGTCCGTCCGTGGCCATTGCATTGCCAGCCTCAGGCTTGTCAGCGACGCATCGATGGCACCACTGCAACAAGATAGAATGCGCGAGCTCCGGTTCCACCCACCGGGCGCGTGCCGCCGCGGGATTCGGAGTGCCCAACTAGTCTAGCGCGAGCTACGCCTGCGGGATAGTCTTAATATTAGTGCACGGGAGAACCGCCGACTCGGGGCAGGCTATGCCTGAACCGGCGGTGCGTCGTCAAAGTTGCGGGAACGGCGGAAGCGATGGGACGCTGATTGAGCGATCGGATCCAGCGTTCAGAGAGGAGGCTTGCACGCATTGCGAGCCTGGTCTGGCGGGTGCCGAGAACCCCATGTACATATGCAGCTTGCTTCTGGCGCGTCCGGATCCTGCTCGTCTCGCTATTGTGGAGCTATCGTCCATTGATAGGAGAACACAAGATGGCATCGAGAGCAGGCCCTCGGGCGTGCGTAGTAACAATTGTACTCGAATGTTGCGAGTTACTAGGCGGTTGTGCGGACCCACCGAGGAGCCCCTTGTCGGGTTGTATGTGTGAGGCAAGACTGTATGTCGGCCGTGAGCAGCGAAAGCTGGACTGGAACGTCGGAGAGTCGGAGTAAGGAACAACACATACCTGTAGCAAAATCGGGACAGATGATCCCAGGAATGGTGTGTTGGCTCGCAGGTTTTGAGTGCGAATGGCACTCCAGCACGCCTCGGCAGCGCGGCGGTCTTGACACGCCTGGGATTCGGCCGGGCCTGCGGGCTCGTCTTCTCGTCTACGCTGGGGCTGATGCTGGGAACGAGTAACGGGGAGGTCATTCAGCAGCCTTCGCGGCGGAGTGCGAAACGGCGCGCCGGATATAGAGCGAGCGGGGGCGTGTACGAGCACGAGCACGAGCACGAGCGAGCGAGGAAGCCCCGTCCCCGCCCGCCGCGCTGTGTCGAGAACGCGCATTGACCCCGGCTGGTTCCACAGGGAGGATCTTGGCAATGGGATTGAACGGAAGCTAAAGCGCTGAAAGCGGGGAACGGGACATCATATCAGCGTGTTCGACGAGCAATGCATGGTGCGGCCGCCTCCCACGGTCGGCCAGACGTCCTGGTGAAATGGCAGATGGACCAGATGAAGATGGACACTTTGGATGGCCGTGGCCCATGAGATGGGATGGGATGGGATCATCGGCCGCTTTCCCACTAGCGATGCACTAGGCAGGCCAGTACACCGGGCCCGGCGGATCGCAGAATGTTGCAGGACCCATCCTGCGATGACGTGCCTCGAGATGCACGGGGAGATGGCCTGCGTCCTCTCGGTTCCGTAACGAGTTTCGCATGGGCAGATACAGTGTCGGAGACTGAATGTACCGTCTGCACTGCGAAGCGTGCGACGTGCGTGCTGGAATGCGCGCATTCGGGTGGCACCCACGCTGAGCGCACACGGCCAAGAACGGCAGGTGGCACATTTGCACGAACGCGCGGCAGGTACTCAGTTATGTATGTACGGCGGGGGCGTCCGCCGTGGCGTCCGGAGCGCGTGCGATGCGAAGATGCGGGCATGAAACGGGCGGAGACGGAGGTGGCAGTCTGCGGTCCTTGCGCAACCAGTTGCAGTACGCAGGGCGGCGGAGGCGTGCCAGCGGAGCTCGCGGAGGATAGGTGCACAAGCTGGCAGATCTGAGGTGTGCGCAGCGCCGTGTCCCGTATCCCTGACGCCGGGCCGGGAAAATGACAGATTGTTTGGCAAAAAGGAGAGAGAAAGCCTCGTGTCGGCAACAGGCCATCTGAAATGAAAGATTGGCTTGTACGAGATGGTCGCGTGGGACACGTCTGCCGAGCCTGTGTTCTGATTCGGAGAGGTGTGCGTGCGCAGACAAGGTCTGTTGCGAACGCTCAGGGCACGGCGGGATGCACGCTGCGGATATACGTATGTATGGACGCATGGGAGAGGGCGGGGGGCGGTACGTATGAGGGGTGGGAGAAGAGCATACGATTGCGAGGAGGTGGCTAAAGGCGAGGCCGGAGAAGGGCGGAGGAGGGCTGGGGAGGAGGGAGGAAGACCGGAGGCCATCTGATTGCCCCCTTACGTACTCGCGGGGAGGAGGCAGGGCGAGCGAAAGCGCAGAGAGGGGGCCAACGCGTGGTGATGGTGCGGCTCGGTCGTGCGAAGAAGGGGGAACATATGTGGGATGTGCCCGATTCGACAGCGTGAATGAACACAACGGACACGCCAGGACGACGGCGGACGCAGGGCCCTGGAGGATCCGGATGTGCTGAGCTGGAGCAGGATATCCAGATATCCAGATTGCAGAAAAGAGGCGTGGCGGGGGGCGTGGCCGTCGGAGTGGGTCCATGTGGGAGAGCGCGTTTGATGGGCCGCGCCGCGCACTTGCCTTTCTGGGCGGGGCCCGGCGGACGGAGACTTGCGGTCGGTCTCAGACACAAGCGGCGCGGGTGAAGGCGCAGGCTGAATCGCGAGTTGTTCAGTTGCGTGTGCGACGATTGCGCAGATGGGATCGCAACGGGAACCTGTGCGGCAACAAAGGCTGGCTTGGGGGAATGGGCAGGGCCGGCCGGAATAGGCAGGGGCTGGGGAAGGGAAGGGACGGGCGTGGGCGGCCTGGCAAAGCCTGGCAGCGTGTTGCAGTCGCCCAAGCGGGCTGCTACCACGCGTCCGTCCTCGCCTCCCTAAATATGGCCGCCCATATCCTCCCCGTCCTCCGCTGCCCTCGATCTCTTCCCCCGCCCCCGCCCCCTCGCCCCTCGCGTCCCCATGGACGACCTCGCCCATGAATCCCGCCGCCCCGTCCACACCATCAACCGCAAACGCAAGGCAGACCAGGACGACCACAACCCCGTCCAGCAGCAACCCCCGCCAGACGCGCCCCCGAGCGCAGACACCGTCCGCATCGACGTCAACATGACCCCCCGTCGCCCTGCAGACGCTCCCGACGGCCCCTCGTCCTCGACCTGGATGCTCGCCCGCTCGAGGCAAGGTATGCCTCCCTCTTGGTCCCCGTCCGCATCCTCCTCCGCCTGCCCGCCCGCCCCTGCCCTCGTGCCCCCACAACTGGACCGCGAAGGCCAGCCGTCTGCGAAACGCCTCCGCATTGAGATCCCCTCCACGCCACCAAGCTCACCACACCGCGCTCGCAGACCACAACGCCCCTCGCTCCGCACGTCCCAGCGGAATCGCAGGCTAGGAGAGACTCGGGACACGGGCATTGTCTCCGCCACCGAGCCAGGGCCTAGCAGTGGGTCTTTGTTGCGTCCCCCGAGGCTATCTTCTGCGTCGTCTCTGCCCGTCTCTCCCATCGATCCGTGCTCGCTTTCGCCGCATATACCCCCACACCAACCTCCCATAAACAGAGAGACGCTCAAAGAACTAGATCTCGACGCAATCCTCCGCAATCCCCAGCTCCGTCAGTTCCCTTTCCCTGCTCTTTGTAGTTACACGCCCTCATTATATGCGCATTCTCTTGTAGGCCATGACTTGCTCTTCGATTCCGGGCTGCAGTTCCGCCCCACGTCGAGCCGACGAAAGCGCGATCTTGCAGACCAGTATTGGCTCGCGATCGTCCGCGAGCTTGAGACGGGATGCACGTGCACTACCATCGACGTGCACGGAAAACTCGCAGAGCTCCGCTGCGCTTGCGACTCAAAGACCCTTGAAAAACCTATAGTCAGGTACAACGCGGGGGGCATGGCCACCGTGCGCACGCATTCACGCATACGGCCGCTCCTGAACGAGCTGCTGGAGGTCCTGATCTCCATCATCCAACCGCCGCAGCCGCCGACGTTGCGCCCACCAGAGCTTGTGTTTCCGCCACCCCCACAGCACCCGCAGTTCCAGCAGAACCTGGTTCACATCGCGCTCCTGCGTCAACATCTGGATCCTGATCTCATCCAGCAGGAAGTCAACCATGGTTTGTTTGACCCCTCTGGCCTCTTCCAGGTCATTGGCGACATCATTCGCTGCCACTGCGCTCCGATGCGGGACGCCGCGGTCGACCAGATGGTCGCGCTCGCCCGCTCGTGCGCTCCTGGAGGGAACGGCACGAAACTGGACGCCGTACGCGCGATCAGGATGTGCTTCGAGATCATGGAGTTGATGAAGCTGGTGAGTGGTGATCGCATCTCCGTGCGGCCCCTGCATGTCTGATCAGGCCCTTGCTTCGCACTTTGTCCCTTTGGGGATCTCCGCGTGCAATGTGTTTCGTGCGCTCATAGGACGTCGCGAACCATCAACTCCAGACTCTGCGGCCATACCTGGTTAGGACCGCCGGGGATTACGAGGTGCAGATCTTCTCGGACGAGCGACACAATGCGCGTCGCACGGTCCGGAAGACGCGGGAGTGGCTTGGGTCGGCGTGGAAGGAGCTCAGCAGCGGCGATTCCCCACAATCGCAGCTGTTCCTGAGCTCCTCGCGCCCGACACAGGTCGTCATGGCCGTCGTGAAAGCCACGGTGAACCTCATCTTCGACCCTCCCCCGCCGGGCGCACCCTCTCCCCCCGCATCCTCCACATCGACCCCGATCGCCACCACGCCGCCGACATCATCCTCGTCCTCACACTCCCGCCCATCCTCGCGCCCGTCAAGCAGCAGCCACGCCGAGTACTACGCCGGCTACCCCGAGACGTTCTACCTCGACTACGGCCGGTTCGGGACGCTGAACACGGACGCGGCGGACTTCACCGCGCTGTACA
Organism: Trametes polyzona; assembly: GCA_022606195.1. Taxonomy (NCBI): domain Eukaryota; kingdom Fungi; phylum Basidiomycota; class Agaricomycetes; order Polyporales; family Polyporaceae; genus Trametes; species Trametes polyzona. The sequence continues at coordinate 532,355 of JABYQF010000009.1, read as the reverse complement.
TGCTGCTGATGATGTACCGCCAGCTCGTTCACTCGCCGCTCAACCGCGACCCGCGCTCGCGCGCCGAGGCCGTCGCCCCCGACGCCCTCGTCCAGCTCAAGAAGGAGATCTGGGAGATCGGGCCCGCCCACCCAGGCCTCTGCTTCATGCAGGGTCGCCGCCCAGGCTCGTGCAGCCTCGGGAGCAGCCGATCGAGCGCGTCCGCCGCGGGCTCGTCTGGCTCGGGATCGGGCTCGGGACATAGCAGGCACGAGCGCGATCGCGAGGCGGAGATGCGCAGGTGGCGCGCGGAGATCGAGGATGTCGCTCTTCAGGTCGCGATGCACGCCTCTGAACCGCGCCGCGCGGGCGGGAGCCTCGCGAAGGCGAAGGAGGAGGCCGACGCTGCTGCTGCCGCCGCCGCCGCCGCCGCCACTGCTGCGACCCAGGAGGGCGAGCGTACGCTCCATGCCCCCGACATGCAGGTCGTCAAGTTTGCACTTGGGTGGACGGCGTCGAACCTGAAGCACGGCTCGCCGTTCAGCGTCCTGTGCAGGAAGCGTCTGCGGGAGCGTGTCGAGGAGGCCGTCCTCGCCATCGTGCTACCCCAGCTGGCCCCTACCTCGGCTAGCCAGCCGACTACGACCGCCTCCGACCCTGCATCGACCTCAGCTGCAACGTCAACAGACGCCAAGGACGCGGCCCCGTCACCGTCGAGCGGCCTTGAGCCCCTCAGCGCGGAGATCAAGCACATCTCGCAACGCGCAGCGAAGCTGGTGGAGATCCACATGAACGTCTATGGCGAGCTGTACGCGCACCCCGCGTTCCTCGACAAGGACGTCCTCCCCAGCTCTACCCTCCTGGCATCTGGCACCACTTCAACCAGCTCGAATGCCATGGAGTCATAGCCGCGGGTCGCTCACTCGTCGCTCCCACCCGCCGCTGCACAAGCCCAAGCCACACAGGCAGAATGTATACCCTCTTCGTGTATATGCCCCCGGCGCGCCGCGCCGCGCCGGTTTCGCTCTGCCTTTCGACCTTGCAAGCTTCGCCCCGACCCGCCCGCAGCGCCGTTTTTTGTGCGCTCGCGCGCGCCCGTCCGCTCGCTCAGCCATCCCCTTGCCCTTGCCTCGCTCTTACGACGCATAATATTTCGTCTGGCATGCCGCCCCCTAACCTTCCTCACTGTCCACTCACCTGTCCGCTCCCTCTCCCCCCTGGACAAAGGCCAACTCCGAACCCCGAAGTCGAAGTACAAGTACATTAATCCCGCACGTGTGGGCCGCCCGGGCCCGATACCAGACCGTCTACATACCGTCTGCCGACGCAGGCATCCCGCGCTCCCATCCATCTTCCCCTCCCCTCCGCGTCTCCGCGTCGCAGTCGATGATGATAATGTGTCCTTTTTTCTCTTCCTCTTCCTTCTATTCTGCCCTCCTGATCCTGATGAGACGAGATGAGACGAGACGAGATGGGACGAAGTAGTAGCAAAGTTCCGTGGCGCGGCGGCACGCGCGCGCGGCGCGCCGTTGTACATAATTACCGCGAAGTAGCTGGGACGGTGCTGGTGCAGTAATGAATCCAAACAGAAGTCTTTAGGAACGCCGTCTGTCCGTTCGAACGTCTGTTTTCGAGCGCCGTTCGGTCTAGGATGACGGTATGGCCGTTCCTCGGGCTGCAGTGGGCGCCTCTAGGGCGAGATTCACATGTCCACTGCGTTCAGGGATTCAGCAGGCACGTATAATGCGAAGGTTGGCCCGTCGCCCGGAGGTGTGCTTACAGTGGTAGCACGCGTGGAGGTGACGGTGCGCGGCTGCAGCTGCCTCGACGGAGGCGCGAGTTCGGGTACCGATCGTATTTGTTCTAGATAGACGTGCTTTGTGTGTGTGCAGGTGTGCGCGCAGGGCACTGGCCATCCGGAGCTGCCGGCTCCCGCGACGCACGATGTATGTATGTACAGCAGGTGCAGTAGGTGCCACTCGATTCACGTACCATGTGGGGTCGATTAACGAACCCGGCCGCACAAGTATGTAAATCACACATACCAGGATATCCGAATACGGCTGGGACGATGAGAACGCCGCGGCGCATGCGTCCGTCCCTGCTGTGATGTCCACGGCACGCCGCGCTCTCGTCACGGCCGCGGGCACTATCGGTCGTGGTGGCACGGACTGGCGAAGCCTCGAGGCGCGCGCGGACGCGGCGGACGGCAGCAGCATGCGTGCAGACCGCGACCGCTGCACGGTGCACCTGACCGTGTCGATCGTCCGTATTGGAAGGTCGGGGTGGAAGAGGCCTCGATCTACGCGAGCCCCGGGCCCTACTCGTGGAGTCCGCATGTCGCGTTAGTACACGGAGGGTGGTGGCATACACAGAGCACATCTGCAGGGAGATACTAGAGGCGTCCCAGTGGCCCCGGGGCTGGCGAATGTCTCTCATGCATGCATACGCACATAATCCGAAGACCGAGCTGACCTTCCGATCTACTTCACGGACGCGTCTGGGCGGCACGCCAACGTACCGTGCAAGTGTCCCTGAACTGGCAGTGGCAGACTGTTGACTGGCAGCGCTGTCCGTTGTAGCTCGCTGGAGGACGTGCGTGTCAGCTGCAGCGTGCGAGATCAGCTGGACGCTATCGTGGAGCGAGAAATGGGTGCGCGAACCGCCGCGAAGGGCGCGTTCGAATGACTTCTCGCCGACAAGGAGGCGAAACTGCCCGGGCGCAATTGCGCGCCGCGAGTTCCTTTCCGACACGTTCACGAGCGCAGCGTGGATGGGGCGGCTGACGCCGTTGCGGCCGCCGTGGACGTTCTGGCAGGAGCTTGCATGTATCATTGTCGGACTGTCGCGCGCAGAGGGACGGAGAAGATGACTGAGAGAGGGCGCAGACGGCCGTGGGCAGAGAGCGATGGGGAGAAGGCGTTGGGCCGGCAAGCCCGGGCGCTCCCGGCTACTTGTGCAGACGGGTGCACTGCATGATGAGCCCGCCCCGGATCCGCGTATCGTCCTCCCCCGCCTCCGCCCTCTGTCCTCTCGACCTCTATCATGGCCTCTACGTCGGGGCCGCCCTCGGCCGTCATATCCCCCACAAGCACCCCGTCGAGCAGCGTCGCCGATGGCACAAGCACTACTACCTCCGATTCCCAGTTCTTCCCGTCGGGCACTACGGGCGGCGCTGCTGCCTCGGCTACGAGCACCCAGGACTCAGGCATGGGTCCACCATCGTCGTCCTTGTACCTGTACGTCGCTATCTCGCACTTAATTTCACATATCGCTACGGCGGGCGGTGTTGGCGTATACGCGCTATGGCGTCCGGAGCCAACAGTTGCTGCACGATCAGGACGCTTCGTACACACGCAGCTCAAGACGCGCTCAGACTGCGCCGTCCCTCCCGCCGTCGTATGATCCAATATTCCTTGCCTGTGCTGTCTGCTGTCCGAACGCTCCCTTGCTCACGCTCCTTACCCTCATACCCTTGCTTGGCATCCCTCGGCGTACTCTATCACCTCCACGAACACCGTAATGCGCTCCTGGATCTTTAGGTTCACCTTCCTCGCGACGCTCTTCCTTTTGCTCGCAATCTCCTCCGCGATTATCATGCGAGGCATATATCTGCGCCGCCGATTCCGCCGACGGCTCGAGGAGGCTCTCGCAGCAGGTGTCCTCCTCTCGCCCTCCGATGAAGGCCCAGGAGGGTTCGGCCGGAGCGGGGGCGGTCAACGGCGGAAGCTGAAGCGGCCGACCCTCTTCGACGTCAGCGTCCTCCCGCCATACTTTTCCACCGCGAATCCGCAGGACGGAAAGTGGGAGCGTCTCATGGTACGTGCCCTATTCCCCCCTCTTGCTCCTTCGAACAGATCGCAGACCACCTTCTCCCGTCCTTGTTCACGCAGCCCGTGTCGGCGAGCATATCCTCTGAAAAGCCCGGGCTGGACCCGCTGCCCGCGACGGAATCCGCACAGGCCGTCGGACCCCCTCCCCGAAGCCACCACCTCCCGAACGCCCGAATGCTGCTCGAGCGCGCCGGGTATATCATCCCTCGCGCGCGCCTCCGTCGCGCAACACCGCCCCCACCGCGCAACGAGCCGACGTCAAACGCGAGCGCGGGGGACGTCCCAATGTCGCCCGCGATTTCCTCCGAGCAGAAAGACCCGGTGCTGCGCGCGGCGGAGGTCCAGGTCGCGGTGATCATCGCCATGCCCAACCCGCACCGGACGGCGTATGTGCCGCCCGCGCAAGGGGGCGTGCGCCTCAGCGATGCGTCGGGGAAGGGCAAGGCGCGGGAGAGCAACGTGTGGGACGATGTGGAGGACGAGGGCGTGCCGGACGTCTTGCTTGGATCTGCCAGAGTGCCGATGGCGGGCCAGGATGCGGGCGCGCGCGATGGATCATGACCTCTCTTCGGCCGCCGTCCGTCTCGCGCCCCTGTATTGCTACCCCTACCCCTGCCCCTGCGCGGCCGCCGACGCATCGATGTTGATGCGCCGACGACATCTTTAAGCATCCAACTTCCCCCGTACTTACACCGCCCTATCGCATCTCTACACTGATTAGTGGACTCTCTCGCCCGGCGAGGTTAACAGCACGAATCGTTCGTTCATGTAGAACCTGTACAATGTATTCTAGGATGGACCCTAATGTGTACTCATGTATCATCCGATGTGGCCAGCCCTACTACCTATTCTACCTGGGAACGTCTCATCTCGTCTTGAATACTACGAATTACGACGTAACTTTTGTTGTGCACGCCCTGAGCTCCCCTGCGCGCCCGTCAGACCCTGTTCTGTTACATACTGTCAAACCCAAACCCAGAACCTGCTCTATTCTAGTACCCTCGAATTTCTCCGTCCGAGCGAAGCCTTCCCGCAAGAGCGTTCAAAACGGCATCACGATGATCTCCTCGTCGAACCCGTCCTCGTCGTCAAAGTCGCCCTCCTCCCCATCCTCGTCCTCGTCCTCGTCCTCCCAGTCCCCGTCCCCGTCGTCGTCAAAGACCTCGTCGAAGACCGCGACGTCCTCCTCCTCGTCCGAGTCCTCGAAGAACTCGAACCGGTCGACGTGCGCCTTGAACCACTCCTCGTCCTCCACCGTCACGTCGTCCTCCTGGTTCATGAGCAGTGTGCGCAGCGGCGCGCCCCGCGCCGCGCGCGCCTCCACGAGCTCCCGGATCCGCGCGCCGTCGACGCCCGCGGTCGTGAGCGTCTCGAGGCGCGGGAGGAGCAGCTCGCCCGTCCCCGAGGCCGGGGGTACGTCCGCCGCCGCCGCACCAGAAGAAGAAGACGAGGGGGGTGGCGGGCCGGGGAAGAGGAGGTCGACCCACCACGGGTCGAGGAAGGTCGCCTTGAGGTTGAGCGCGGTGAGCGACTCGAGCTGGCGGTACGCGTCGCGCACGACGGCCTCGCTCGCGGGCATCCCCGCGATCTTGAGCGACGTGAGGTTCGAGAGCAGCGAGCGCGCGTGCGGCGTCGCGCTCCCCGCCACCGCGGGCCCGCGCAGCGCGGCTGGGGCGAGTGAGGGCTGGGGGTGCGCGGACGGGAGCGAGCGCGGGGAGGCGAGGTACGCGAGCAGGTCCGTGAAGTCATCCTCCTCGAGGTCGAGCGTGAGCGAGGTGAGCGCGGGGAGGGAGAGGCGCGGGAGGAGCGCGAGGAGATACGCCTGGTCGAGGTATGCGAGCACGAGCTCTGAGAGGCGCGGCATGACGAGCGGCGCGAGCGCGTCGACGTCGACTTCGCCCGAGGCCGTGTCGGTGGGCGGCGCGGCGGGTAGACCGCTCGCAGGCCACTCAGACGGCTCGCCTGCGGGGCCGGAGAGGCAGAGCGTGAGTGTGCGGAGACCGGGCGAGGAGCGCAGGATGCGCGCGAAGTCGTAGAAACTCGGCCGGACGTCAAGCGCGTGGTACGCGAGCTCGAGGTCGGTGAGCCCAGAGAGAAACGGTGCGCCATCTTGCGTCCAGGGGAGATGTACGCCCCAGAGTGCGACTTGCGTTAGGCGTGGCGCCTCGCCGCCGAATAGCCGGAACGACTGTTCGCGGAGCGTCGGGTGGGGGAAAGTGACGTGTTCGTCAGTGTCCTCATAGTGGTACAGCTGCAGCACCTCCAGCATTGGCGCGGGTCCTGCGGAGCCGAGGGTTTCGAGCGCGTATTGCATGTGCGGGTAGAAGGAGACCATGATTTGGAGGGCTTGCCAGTGCGCAATGTGCGGCACGATGAGTTCCATGATACCTTCCATGATGGCGAGGTCGGGGTCGGGATCTTCAGGTTCGTACGAGTCGTCAGACATGGAGAAGTCGTCATCGTCTATGGTGCGGTCGATAGAGATCGTGAGGGGCGCGGTTTTGGCACGCTCGAGGTACGTCTTCGCCCGATCGTAGGGCGGGTTACCGATGATCTGGATATGCGACCAGAGTAGTGGGTTGTCGATGGCGACGGCGCGCCACCTCGCGCATACATGCGAGACGAGAACGTTGAACGGGAGCCGGCGCTCCTTCTCCTCTGCCTCTTCTTGCTCTGTCTGTGGCGAGGAGCTGCCGTCCGAGGACACGGTCGAGTACGTGCCGTCGTCAGAGATGTCTTCGAAGTCGTCTTGATCCGGCTCGTGATCGCGCTCCGGGGTCCAGCCAAGGGTGAATATCTGTGTAAGGAGCTCCGAGGGGAGTTCGTTGATGAGGCAACGGCCATCCTTGGGCGGAACGAAGGGGTTGGACGAGAGGTCGATAGTATCGGTCATGTTGCTCTCAGGTGAGGGAAATCCTGGTGATAGTATGTATCTTGCTGCTTTACCACTAGGCGTATGGCTTGCGGGGAGATCGCGTCTGATGTGGCTACTCTGGGGTCATGAGCAGGCGCTAGTCTGCGCAATGGCCGTTTGCGTGCACGCGTCCTAACGCGTTTGTGAGTACGCAAGAACTAGGGCCCCTTTCAGCTATACCGCGTTGTAAGTATCTACTCGATTCCCTCGAGCGCCGGATGGACGCACCGGCGAAGACGGCTCTCTGTTTTGACGGTGAGAGGAGGAAAGCACAAGGCGGACGGGCGCCAGACGCGTCGCGGTCATACGCAAAAATCGACGCCACAACGGCAGATCCTCATCGGGCATCGATCGCTGTACTCTAGGCGCCCGTCCGACCGTTGAAATATTGCATAGTACGCTCCGTAGGGAATTTGTATACAAGTATTCCAAACGCCCAGTACACAACGTGCGTGAGGGGGGGGGCTTGTACTAAATCCGTAGCCCGTCCAGGTGTTTACTTTAGATACAACCACTGGGTGACTGGATACAGTCGGGAACATTTCGTCGCCTAGAGGAGCGCGAGGCGGGTAAAGCGTGTGACGTCACACCAGGCCTTACGAGGGTCACGGACCACCGGGAAAAGCGACGCCGACAGCATAAAGAAAGTTTGGAACGGGTTGAAAGCGGGGGACACCCCCTTCCAGACTTGGGAGTTTGGTACGCCGTGGGTGACTCTCCATAGGGAATTCGGATACAGCTGCATGAGGAGAAACCTCCCGTAGTAATAGGCACGAATCTGTGAGAATTTGTGAATATTTGTTTATACGTCACTGCGTTGAACGGGAATATATCCAATCGGGGATACGCGTGCGTACTTGGCGTAGCACACATATCCAGAGATGTATCCTACGTAGCCCGAACGTAGAACGCGAGAATACGCGGCATACACAGCGTAGCTTGATGCCCAGGATTTTCAAGATAGTCCGGCCGCGCTCGGGTGCGTATGAATGCGCGCGTATGGTACGCCCGTTACCCCTTCGTGACCGTTCGTGATCTCACACAGCGTGGGACGTCTGTGAGTGCAAACAGATGGCTTCTCGTGGGAATGGATTGCTGGGAGACGGATATCATCCGCGGATATCCATGTCGATGGCGCTATCCAACCCACACCCTGCGCTATCCTACCAAAGCCGATGAGAGCGTAGGAGACTGTGACGACTTTTCACCAGGCCTGAACCTTGTCATCGTGCGCTGTACGACCAGCCCTTGCCTGCTGCAGTCTTTGCGCCTTCATCTACGTTCGACCAAAAGTCCACCGCTTTCAGACTTCATTTGCTAATCGATCCAGCCTCCTGCGGGCGTTGACTCTCCACAGTGTTTTAAAGGGCTTCTCCAGCCGCTTGACCACCTCTTCATTTTCCAGGACTCGTATTGCACACTGTATATCCATGATCTCCGGAGGCCCTGCAGCGTCTTTCGACGCCTCAGCTTACGACCACTTACCAGTACGGCCTGGCCAGACCCTAAACAACGGCCGCTACGCTCTGCACCGGAAGCTGGGGTCTGGATTGTTCTCGTCGACATGGCTCGTCTCCGACAGCGCAGAGTCCGTGTTCCTGTTGAACATTACGTCGTACGATCAGATACTCATCTTCAGGCTTCCTAGGTATAGCGAGAGTTTCACGAACAAGTATCACGCCGCGAAGATCCTCACGCTCAACGGGACGCGCGCACACGCAGACGGTGTCTCCCGTGAGCTCGAGTTTTTACAGCAGATCGCCGCATGCGAGAACGTGGACTCCCTGCCCATTCTTGAGGATCATTTCGAGGAAACAGGACCCGGCGGCTCGCATTTGTGCTTCATCATGCAACCTCTAAGCTCGGACGTGTCGAGCTTCCGCCGGAGCGCGCCAAACAAGGCATTGCCGGTGTATATCGCGAAGAATATACTTGCGCAAACGCTTGAGGGGCTCAAGCAGCTACATGAGCTCGACATCATACATACAGGTTTGGATCGCTTGGAGTGACATGTACCCGATCTAGTTACTGGCCGATGAGATGGGCGCTGCAGATCTCAAGCTCGGTAACATCCTGTTCAATACTGTTGGAAGCGACAAAGATGTCGAGGAAGACCTGAAGGCGAATCCTCCACTCGCCGACGGCGAAGTCGAGATTGAGGGGACGAAGTATCCGGTTTTCCGTTCCCAGCCGCTCCCTTCCTCGTTCACCTGGGACGTGTCTCCCTTCCGCGCGGAGACCATGCTGTTCACCATCGTCGACCTCGGGCAAGGTGAGTTTGCAGGCAGTTTTCCGCGGGAAGCAGAGGAGCTGATCGTGTGAACATCGCGCTTCATAGCACAACGGGCGGGAGAGCAGCCGACCGTCGACGAGTTCTCCGCTTACTCTCTTCGCGCGCCAGAGTTGATCTTGCATTCGGACTTTGGGCCGAAGATCGACATCTGGGCTCTCGGCTGTCTTGTACGCGAGCTAGACGCATACGTTCGTGGCGCGTTGACTGATGCATGCGTGGACTACAGGCCTACGAACTCCTAACCGGACATTGGCTCTTCGCGCCCGTGGAAGGCGAGAGCTGGTCCCTCGAAGACGACCACCTCGCGAAGATGCTGGAGCTCACCGGCGAGCGGTTCACCCCCGCCATGCTCGAGCGCGCTCAGCTCCGCTCCCAGTATCTGGACGAGCAAGGTACGCGCCTCGTCAACGCTCGTCGTCTTGGGCGTGGTTTCTGAACGGGGCTTTGCGCTACAGGGAATTTGCTGCGCGTCGAGCTCATCCCTGGACAGAGCATTGAGGCCGCACTGGCGGTGTACAAGACCATGCCCGAGTCCGAGATCGCTGGTGCAGCGGACTTCATCCGCGCTTGCCTCAGGCTCGACCCCTTTGAGCGCGCGTCTGCGAAGGAGCTCGTGCTGCACCCGTGGCTGATGAAGCATAGTTGCGCTGATTACTAGCTGTGAGCGTTCTGGTGTACATCGTACACACGTTCGCTCAATTGTACTTGTTTCTGTGCCCCGGTGTACATCTTACGTATGTTCGTTCAATCGTACTTGTGTCTGTGACAGTTAGGGCAGACTATCGCGCATCTTCCGTCGAGCAAGGCCGCAACTGCCAGACATCATCCGATTCTATGGGCTGAGCGTTGCTGAATAGTGATCCCCGCGTTGTTCGAGTCCAGTTGCACGTGTCGTGTGGTATGGATTATAAGGCTGATTTGCAACACATTTTGACTGAGTGGAGCGCTCTGTATCTTGCCACAAGTGGTATTACGCGCGTATGTCTCTCGCGTGCATCCGTTGCATGTCAGCCCTACTAGTGGAGCTGCGAAAAAGGTTACTTATAGGCAACGTCTTCAGGTAGTGATGCCCCCTTTGGCTAGAGTAGGCTCGAAGATACGCATGAGGGGATCTGATAGTTTTGGAGGATTGTTCTCCAGGACATATACTAGCCTTCGGACTTCTCGTAGGCAGCGGAACCTGGGAACAAATATGCTCTCGCAGTTTCGAGAGCGGAAGACTGAGAACCTGGCGAGGAGCGGCTGGACGTCACATTACCCAAGGTCGAAAAATCAGCGACGGCGTCCGGGCACCGGCAGGTCGACGCCCACTCTCAACCTTGTTGCGCTAGCGGATGGTCACAGTCCAGTCCGATCCGAAGCTCCTGCTGAACACGAAGCTTCTGCCCCCGCCGCCGTGACCCCCACCGGGGCCGCCGTCGTCACCATCTTCGCCGTCATCGTCGTCATCGTCGTCGTCGCCATCGTCCAACCCACCGCCCCAGCCCCCGCCAAAGCGCATCATCTCGCCGATGATCCCTCCCCTGCCCGTCTCGTCGTCCTCCTCGAACAGCTCAAACCGATCGAGATGCTCCACGAACCACCTCTCGTCCTCCTCCTTCACATAGTCGTCTTTGCACACCGCGAGCGTCCGTAACGGCGCGCCGTGAGCGGCCCGCGCCTCCAGGAGCCTCCGCAGCCGCGCGCCGTCCACGCCCGATACCGAGAGGTCCTTGAGCCGCGGCAGCAGCAGCAGCAGCGGTTCGCCCGCCCCGGTCCGGGGAAGGAGGAGTTTGATCCACCAGGCGTTGAGCGAGGCTGCTTTGAGGACGAGCTCGGTCAGGGATCCGAGCTGTCGGTACGCGTCTAGCACCGCGGCCTTGCGGGCGGGCACGCCCTCGATCGTCAGCGACGTGAGGTTCGACAGGAGCGAGCGCGCCTTGGTGGCGGGAGCAGCACCCGCTGCTGAGGCGGACCCAGCCAGCTGAGACGCAGGCGGAGACGGAAGCGAGCGAGGGGAAGCGAGATATCGGAGGAAGTCGGTGTATTCGTCCTCCGCGAGGTCGAGGTTCATGCACGTCAACGCAGGTAATGATAGTCGCGGGAGGAGCCCGAGTAGATACGATTGCTCGAGCCCGGCTAGATGAAGCGCGGTTAGCTTGGGGAGGACGAGCGGGGCGCCTGCATCGAGGTCGACCTCGCCTTCAACGGGGGGTGCGTCAGGCATCCCGCTCGCCGGCCAGCCTGACAACGGCTCCGCAGGACCTGAGACGCAGAGCGATAGGGCCTTGAGGTCGGGCGAGGAGCGCAGGATCCGCGCGAAGTCGTAGAAACTTGGGCGGGCGTACGGTTCGTGGAACGCCAGCTGCAGGTCCTGCAGGCCGGCAAGGAACGGGGAGCCCTCTTGGTCCCAGCGGATGTACACGCCCGAGAGCTTCACGTGTGTCAGGCGCGGAGCCTCCGCTCCGAAGAGCCGCAACGGCTGCTCGGGTCGGTCTGGAGGGGGGATCAGGTAATGTTCGCTGACCCTGTGGTCGTACAACAAAAGATCCTCGAGCAAGGGCGCAGGACCGGCCGAGGCGAGGGCTTCTAGCACGCATCGCATTTCCCGATGGAATGACACCATGACTTGGAGGACGCGCCAGTGTGCGACGTGGGGCGTTATGAGTCCCATGATGTTCCTGATCCAGGCGAGGTCCCGGACGTTGCCTTGAATTGCAGCGCGGTCTTCGGCGAGGCTATGATTGGTGCGGTCTATGGAGATCGACAAGGGCGTGGTTTTAGCACGCTCGAGGTACGTCTTCGCCTGGTGGTACAGCGAAGGCCCTTTGAACTGGATGTACGACCACAGCCGAGTATTGTCTATCGCGACCGCGCGCCATCGCCTACAGATGTGCGAGACAAGAACGTTGAAAGGAAGCCGGGGCACCTTCTCCTCGGTAGTTCGCTCAGCTTGTCCAGGCGGGGGCGACTGCGAAAATCTCACGCCCCCTTGAAGATCGCCGACCGTGAGGGACCTTTCGGAGCCGTCATCGGATGCGACGTCCTCAAACTCCTCCTCGTCGTCATTTCCCTCACGCTCCTCGGCCCAGCCATGAGTGAAAATGAGAACAAGAAGCTCCGAGGGAAGCTTGTTGATGAGACAGCGGCCGTCTTCCGGCGGAACAAAGGGATTGGACGAGAGATCGATCGCTCCGGCCATTCTGCGCTGTATTGATGTCAAGGATAATAATGTGTCGACGTGCTACGGCCAGAGGAGGGAGCCTTCGAGTTGTTGCAGGCGTGATTAATTGATCGAATACCCGATGAGAGTCGGATGATAATGAATCACGACGTCCAGACGCGTGAGTTGAGGAGACCCGGATAGTGAAGGGAAAGTGTTCTTGTGCGTTTTCTGTCGGCTGCAATGGGCGACTGGAGGAGAGACGCGTCCAATTACAGTGATTGATTCGAGCACGGAAGAAAGACGTCCGGTCGCGGAAGTGGCTCACGCAGTTAGTGACTTTCAAGAATGCCTCGAGTCGTGATGCGAGCGCACCTGTCTGAAAGTGTATGTCGCGCTCTGCCACGGATGCTGCAGGAGTGGTGACAAGGCTGAAGGCAGAGCCGGTCACCGAGGACGCGTCGTGGTCGAGCCGCGAGTGTGATGTGTGTAGGCGCCACAACGCGAGATCCCATCGAGGCTCGATCCCGATAGACGCCTGCGTCACAGAACGTTCGGCGTTCAAAACCGTCTCGACTTTCGAGATCGTCCTCCCCTCGGCCCTCCGCCGCTCACAGAAGGTTACTTATCGCAACCGCCCGACAGTGCGCATCCCCCGCCGCACAGCACGCGTCAAACCACTGTGTACGGTCCTGGTCACACTCGACGGGCCTGACTGGCTTCATTGACAGCCAGCCAAGGATGGGTCAGGATCCGCGGAGTGGCAATTCGCCGGGTCGAAGGAAATTCCATGCCCCCTCAAAGCTCGCGCCTCCGCTAGCGTACGCCTCCAACAGCGCGTTATCAGCAGCAAGGCAGGAAGCACCGCCGCAGCTCCTCACATGCGCTGCATTTACTGTCGGCTACGAGCTAGAAGGCGGCGAGGCCTCCGGTCGAAGGACAGGCAAGGAGGACATGGGAAGGAGAGTGGAGATCACCGCGAGAAACGCCGATCGAGCCTCTCGATGGATAGCCTGGGAATGGGAATACTCCCAGGAATAGCAACATTCGCATCCTCGAGGTCGCCGTCGTTTAATTGAATCGCCAATATCAACGAAGACGTGCGCTGCCCGCCCCCGCCGCCGACGCTGACGTCGAGCTCGGGGAAGACACGGTCGACGCGGTCGAGCAAGGTTGGGCGAGAGCACACGGGTGCCGTGGACATGTCCCTGACAAGAGCACCCGCGCGGGGATGACATGCACTGAAGAAGCTCAGAGCTACGTCCCGCACGTGGCGAGGCATGGAAGGGGCCATATAATTATTAGTCGGCCGGCCGTGGCCCTGCGGTGAGCTCTCGCTGCCCTCTCCAGCGCCCTCCTCCTCCGCCCTCTTCCGTATGTTCTCCCCCTCCCATGTCGTCCCGCCCTCTCCCCCCTTCCGCTAGCAGACCGTCTCCCCCAGCCCCGAAGACGACAAGGCTCCAGCCAAAAGCCCTCCTCACCCTCCCCCGCCGCCTCACCCACCCGCCCCCGCCTCAGCCGAAGCAGCCATCCTGGGGCATCACACCGCATTTTCGCATCCCGCTAGATGAGATCCTCGACCGCAAGCACCTCCCCCCGCTCGGCCTGAAGGATTTTGAGGAATGGCTGTTGTTCATTGACAGGGTGCCGGAGAACCTGTACGTCCTTTGCCCAATCAACCTCAATAACGCGCTTTTTTCGAACACGCACTGGCATGCCCAGCTATTTCATCCTCTGGTTGCGCGAATACACCGCGCGCTATTCGACTTGGGCCCGCCAGTCCAAGGCGCACCCGCAGTCGCGCTGCTCGTCAAATCAACAGCCGCGCGCGTATCGTTCCCTCTCCACGCCCCATCCCCCGCCAAACCCCGCTCTCGCTCTCTTCTATCTCCGCGCAAAAGAGACGTTCCTTACGCCCACCGGTCCCTACGCATTACGACTGCCCCAAGATGTCCTCGCCCCGTTCCAACTCTCTTCTCTCGGTGCAGGCGTAGGCGGACCAGCGGGGGGGAGCTGGCCGCATGCGTTTGCATCATATCAGTCAGATTCGCTCCTCGGCTCCCCTCCTCCTCCCCCCGACCCTGCTGTGTTTGCCGAGGTCGCCGACCGGGTGCGGGCGATTCTCTCAGACAGCCTGGATCGATTCGTGGTCGCGACGTTCCACAACGTCGGGATGCCTCGCGCGTACTGTGGGTGCGCAGGTGGGACAGTCATTGGTCTCACGGGAAGGTTCGTGCTCTATTTCCGCCCCCGGCGTGTCCATCCCCATTACGTCGCCGTCTTCTTCCCCGAGTCGGTGTTTTTTCGTTTGTTGCACACCGCCCGCTCCAGCCAGTTTAGGCAACCGAGTTACTTTATTGGGCGTTTCAACACAACCACACGAAAGTCTCGGCCCTGCGGTTGCTCGACTGCGGACGGCGTTCTCTGTGCTGTATGCATTGCTCACGCAGCTTTTACAGCGCACCTATCCTTCTCGCCAACTTCTTGACCGGCGGCTCGCGATGGTGGCGTTTCACGGCCATACCAGGCTTGTGGCTCGGCCTCACCATCGTCCTCTCCGCGATGTACGGCGTACGTCTGTCAAGCATGCATGTGGTCGTCTCCGGTGATGTTCACTGACAGTTTCCGACAGGTTTGCATGATGATATACGTGTTCGGCGACCTCCGTCAACTACGCTCGTTTGAGCTGGCGCGCTTCCCTGGCATGGAATCTCCGAAAGCGAAGTCGGAGGAGCCCAAGCTCAAACTCAACATCAGGATGTTCAGCAAACCCGATCAACCTGCGAATTCCTCGGAATCTCCTGTTCCGAGCCCTCAGGCACTCACAGGACCACCTCCGCCATTACTGCAAACTCCCTCTGCCAGGAGACAGTCCGACTCCGTGCAATCCCCGAACGACCCACAATCAAGTCGCGGAATACGGCCTTCCCCGCCTAAACTGCACATCATTCCACCCCAACCGGCTCATGTCCACACTCCAGTGCGGACGTCATACAACCCTCACCCTGACCTTGCCCGCATGCAATCCATGTCGTCCGCCTCCACCTCCCACTCGATTCGATCCAACAAGAGGAACCTTCGTCAACCGTGCTTCGCTCAGCTCAGCGATCAGGAGTGCGACACGGAGGACGACATCTGCAGTGCCTCCGGATCCGACTATGAGTCCGATTACAGCAGCAGCAGTTTTGAGACCGACGGTGGCTCGGACGCGTCCCACGCGTCGGTAACGGATGAGGGCGTCAGTATGAACGTCACCGCAATGTCTAGGTCCAGGCCGAGGAGAACACACCGGAAGCGACAGCGGGAGCCTGAGATACATATCTCCGACGCGTTTTACGACGAGCACCCGTCCCCTGAAGGACCGGCGGTTGCGGATCCTCAGGATCGTACCGGACGGACGTCAATATGGGGCGACAGCAGCGAAGAGGACGTAGGGACAGGTGCCACATTCATCCACGCGTTTCAGTGGGATGAGGACGGGTGAGCGGCGCACGTCCGCGGAGATTCTGCGACTGTGATACTGACGACGGTGCATACAGCCAAATGTGCGTGCACGACGTTGAGTCACAGGCCCAGTGCGCAGCGGACCGCCAAAGGATAGACGCTTTCGACTTCGACGGACTACCCCCTCGCACATCGCGGTCGTCTCGGGCGGAGAGCGTACCTGTGGCGCCAACACCACTCAGGCGAGACTCTGTAGCAGCGTCACCAAGCACCCCAGCACCCGTACCCACACCCGCACCCGCACCCGCACCCACGCCCGTAGAATCGGAGAAACCGTCGCGCGTGCACTTCGCGGACCCTGAGCCTGGTCGCGAGCACCCGGAGGCGCGTGGTGCGCAGGCGAATGAAGACGTGCAGTCCAGCTGGTTCCGCCGGTTCCTAGGCTTTGTCCAGCAGAAGTGCGGGCCGCGCAACGTTGCGATGCAGCTCCTCCGAGCACGATGTAACAACCCGCAAGCGTTCAACGAGAAGGAGAAAGAGAAGCTGCCGGAGCCGCCCCGTACGCCCGTGTCCATCGGTCCGCTGTCGCCTTCGTCGACGCTCATCCCGCCCTCTCCCACCTGGCCAGGCTCGTCGAACGCCGTCCCATGCTCGCCCACGTCGACAATCACCATGACGGCAACGTCGACGAACGTCAGCAGCAGCGCTCCGAAGGCGAAGGCGTCTTGGCAGGTCCGCGTGCGGCGAATGCTTCAGGTCCCCGCGTTCGCGTCGCCGCTGACCCCGGTGCTGAACCCCGTCGTGACGCGTGGGCAGTGGGAGATTGTGGTCCGGAGTGCGCTCATCGCGTTCATCACGAGCGTCACCGTCATCGGGGCGTTGGTCGCAGTTCCCGAGACTCGTGTCTCGTGAGGGACGACGCAGATGCCGTAGTCGGATCGTCGTGTGAGCGTGGACACGGGAGTGTTGCATGTTGTTGTTTTCTTCGCTTTCTTTCCCTCTTGCAGTCCGCATGTTGCCCGCTTGTTTTCATTATCACCACCTCTGCATTTACAACCCTCGGCGTGTCCTTTGCATCAGTTCACCCTCCTTATATCCGCTTCGCCCACCCGTGTATTCGCATCCATCGTTGTCCCCTCACCATACATTTGTCACTTGTTCGTCGTTGGCGTCATATACGCGTTATAGGACCCCCCGAGCGCCGTCTCGACGGCCGCATACTGTACTGTGTATTTTTTCTGTGTTCTACCACCCGCCATCATATATGCATCCGTCCGGACTACGCGTCCTAATGGCAGCAGCCGCACGCTCGTTCACGCACGTCTATGAATGACTGAACGAACGACCATATTCGGCGCACGAACGACCGACGTGCCAGCCACCCGGTGGGGAAGTTCCGCCGTGCCTGTCAACTTGTGTATCGACCTGCTAACACGCATGCATTGAGCGGCGGGCACCTTGACGCTCGTGACTCTCGCACGACCGACAGACCCGCCGCTCAGCGGCTGACCAGGCACGCACCGTGTCGCCCAAATGCTGCTTAATGACACTCGACCACGTCCTCGGACTTGGTGAGAGTCCCCGGCGGCGCACGGGGGAGGGAGAGAGAGAAGGTGCTGCGCGGGCACGGGGGACGGAGACACGGAGAGGTAGGGGTGGGAGAGAGATGTCGTGCGACGGTGCTTCCGCCGTCCGCAGCCGGGCGGCACGCACGTCGTGGTGGTGTGTCGGCGGCCGGGGTTCCTGCGAAGGTCTTGGTTATGGTCTGCGCTGTGTTGAGGCGTGTATGTTGGCTTGCGTGCGCATGCCAGTGGTTTTCCAAGCTGCATTGCCCACTAGCAGTTGGCGGGGAGGAGTGTGCGGTTGGGATAGGCATGCGCAGTGAGTAGGAAGTACTCCCTCAATGCATATGGTGTGTACTTCGCATGATGCACACCGACGGATAAACATCGTTAGTGCGCATACGTCGACGCCATGTAAGAGTATGACATATTACCGACACGTCTGGCAGGCGTCCTTGTCGCCGAGTCTAGCTGGCATATTGCTCGGCGGAGAACTTGAAGGCTCGGACGTCCGAGTTCAGCGAGGCAATTCCCACGCTATGACGTGATAGGCTGATAGCTGAGCTGTACGGCATCTGCGATGGTCTTGGGCATAGGACGGATGGCTAGCGGCGGGCGTGAATTGGGCGACGCCGCCTCCGAGTCGATTCCTATTCCTCGAGTTTGCCTGCCATCGTCATTACGCTCTTGAGTAATTTGACATGACTGTGAGCTCGTCCACTTGGCCAAGACCTCGGTTTGTCAGTTCGGGATGTGTTATGCGAGGGTAGTAGGTCCTGCGCCTGTATGTTCAGAATTGATGAGTGGCGGTTGCCATCTGGACTCGTACGAGATTCTACTACCAACGAAACATACGGGGGGATTCGGTTCTGAGAAGGCGTTGCTGCCCTCTTAGCTCGCATGATGATGGTACACTAGCCGCGGTCTTCGCGCTGCAAGCTTGCCACAACCAGGGACGATCTTCCGGAGCTCGGGCCGATAGGGTAGGCGCCTGGAAAAGTTGCGAGGCGTTGGTGGACGCGCGCCGATCGAGCCGTCGCGCTTCCTGAGCTCTACCATCGCGCACGAAAGCTACCGTTTAGGACCTTCCTTCTGCACGACGGAATATGGCACCATCTTCGCCGCACCCGGAAAGCTCTACTCAGCGGGGAACGAAGCGCAAGAGATCTGCGGGGACGAAAGCGAGGGCACCGCCCGTGAAGCGCGACACCCCGGGGGAACTCATCGGGAAGAAACTGGTGTGTACACGGTCTCGCGCCCCGCGAAGTGGCTAGCGCAGGCTGAATGTGCTAAGTGTATGTAAGCATCACGGTTTGCAAGAGGTGCGCAAGGCGGCGAAGAAGGCTGTAGCGTTTGAGCTCCGAAAGCTGGTGAAGAGGCTGAAGGCAGCCAGGTATGTCATTTTGTTTCGCTCGCGGTTACAAGCCACGTTGCTAAGGATGAACGCATAGAGGAGAGAAGCCCGCGAAGGGTAACGTCAAAGTGGACGATGCCGCTGAGCTGGAGCGTCAGTTGGAGGTGCTGAAGGTACTGTTGCCCTCCATTACTGTCGCACAGTATATCGGTACTCATGGGAGCGCCAACCGTAGCATATCGATCATGAGCCGTTCGCCAACACAGCACTCAAAACCAGGATACTCAAAGAGCGCTTACTAGCAGACAACGAGGACGTCAAGGCGGCAGTGTCAGAGAAACTGTCCGAAAACCTGGTCCAGCCCCAAACGCCGGGCTCCTCTGCTGCGAAGGTCCACGGTCGTATCCTGAGCTCCAAGACGATCGCCGATGTCGTACACACGGTCGTCGACTCACTAAAGGAGATCGTTGATCCCTCCCTCGCGAAGGCGAAGGCGAAACAACCTAAGCTCGAGGATGAAGAGAGCGGCGATGAAGAGGATGAGGACGAGGGCGTCGATGCTCCCCCTACAAAGAACAAGAAGGCGCGCGTAGCAGCGTCTGAGGATAACGATGAGGGCGCCAGCAGCGGCATCGAAGACGACCAGGATGCCGCTGGCTGGGAATCAGGGACCGTCGATGGAGGAGACGAGGACGATGCAGGCTGGGAGTCCGGCTCCATCGACGGCGGCGAGCCCGGGATCGCACGGTCGTCCGACGTGGATGATGATGACGACGAGGAAAAAGGCGAGGAAGACGACAGCGAAAATGAACGCGACGAGGACGACGAAGCCCCCGCCGCTGCGGCGGCGAAGCCAAAAGCCAAAGCCGCGCCGGCGAAGGACCCGAAGGGCAAGGCCAAAGCCCTCCCGGGCGAGTCTACGTTCCTCCCCTCGCTCTCGGTCGGCTTCACGCGCGGCGACTCGGACGCGTCCGACCTCTCTGACGCAGACGCGGAGGCCGCCGCCGCCGACCTGCCCAAGAAGAACCGGCGCGGGCAGCGCGCGCGCAGAGCGTATGTTCTCTCCCTTTTCTTTCCATATTGCATACCCATCCTCCTCATTCCCCATTCCCTACTCATCCTCCTCTCTATGTCCCTCCTTGCCGTGCCATACTATACCATACGCGCCGTGCCGTGTTCGCCGCGTTATCGCCCGCGTTTCCATCCGCCGTTCTGACGTCTGACATATCCTCCGTGCAAACAGGATCTGGGAGAAGAAGTACGGCAAGAACGCTAACCATGTCAAGAAGCAGCAACAACAGCAGCCGCAACGCGGCTCCGCGCGCCCGCACGATCCGCGCCAGCGGAACGGGAAGGGCGCGGGCGGCGGCGACAAAGGCACGAATCGCGCCGCGCCGGGTCGTGGTGGGCGCGGTGTGCCGTACGGTCAGCAACAGCAACAGCGCGGTCCTGGCGCGCCACCGGTGGATAGCGGGTGGCCGAAGAGGCAAGGGGGCGGCGGCGCCGGAGGCCCGACAGCCGGGAGCGCGGGCGGGAGGAAGGAGAAGGGCGACGATAAGCCTCTGCACCCGTCGTGGGAGGCGAAGAAGAAGCTCAAGGAAAAGCTGAACCCGAGCATTGTCCCTGCGCAGGGGAAGAAGATCAAGTTCTCGTAGCACGGGGCACCGGTGCGGTTGTGCTCGCAGTCTCCTGTATCTCGGACAGGGCTAGGATTACATTGCTATCTGGCTTGAATTCACCTGTCGCCATGTCTTCGAGTTTGGATGTGTGATCCTCGCGGGAAGAGTACGTGACCAGAGAGTGATAAGGGAGTCGAAGCAAGTTAGATTGAGTTGAGGAAAGAGATGCATATATACAGGATGTGATATCGGGAAAACGGACCTACGACAGTTGAATGAAGCAAGGTATATACTACGAAAACTAGAGACGAAGAGGATGGTAAACGGATGTAATGATACAGCATGAAGTTACAGAACCACGGCCGGACCTCTAGGTGTATGAATGCAAACTACATCGACGAACATGCGGCAGACAAGAACAGCAGAAGCCCAGTGCAGGGCCGGGGCGATTAACATACGTATGTCGGTCAAGAAGGTAGAAACGTGCGTCGGGCGGGGGAAAGTCGAGAACCCTCCCGCCGCCGACCGAGCCAAGAGCGGGGCGAACGAAAGCACCGAACGCCACAGGCCCTCTCTCTCTCTCGCGCGCGCGCGCGCACGTTCAACGCATTCACGCGCGCCGCGACGCGCAGATATGCCGCTTCCCGTTCCCCTTCTGCAGGCGGCACGCGCGCGAGCACCACATCTCGCCGCACTTTGGGCAGCACGGGAAGTTCGAGCCGTGCCGGCCGCAGGTCGCGCAGGCGGTCTGGACGGAGAACATCGACGCGCGCTCGAGGCTCTCCAGGACCGGGTGGAGCCCGAGCGCGGACGCCTCGGGCTTGCTGCGCCCCGCCGCGAACGGAAGTGTCGCGGCGGTGTGCACGGGTGTCGCGGGCCCCGCAGACGAGGGCGCGGTAGGGAAGTACTCCGAACCCGTGTAGGACGAGGGCGTGCGGCAGATTGAGGGCAGCGGTGTCGGCGGGGAGTCGCAGTCTGCGGGGGACAAGGAGTGGTGTCTCCGGCGCTGGCGCGAGGCCGGGTCTGCGGAGGCATGGCGCAGGCTCATCGAGAGGCGTAGTGGCCCGCGACACGGGGAGGGTGGCGCGGATGGCGCAGGCGAGGGTGCCACACTGCCCGGGGAGAGGAGGCTCAGGAGACGTTCGCGCGGGCTGCTAGTGGGCGCGAAGGAGCCGACGAGGTCGGACTCCTTGGTGGAGACGATCCGGGTCTGCACCGAGGCCCTGGGGTTCGTGAGGACAGAGGAGAGCATAGAGGGGAGACGGGGGCGGGGCCGCGAGCGAGTCTGGGTGGCCATTGTGGCTGAGGAGGATGCACGAGCGCGGGGGGTCGTCCGCGCCGACGGGGAGTCCAGATGGCTGGGCTCGCCGACGGCGGTCGTCGACTTAGCCCGGACATGGTGATGAAGCGCCTTGGCTTGCTTGGGAGCTAACGGCAGCGGCGATCCCTCAGACTGAGGCTCAAGTTCGGGTGCAGGCAGTCGGCCCTGTTTCCGCACTGCCCCCGAGGCGTCGTCGTCGGAGGTTATGACAGAGGGCTCGAGAGAGGAATGTTCAAGGGACACTCTCACCGGCACCGTTCCTTGGCCCGGCGCGACGGGCTCGGTCCTGGCAGCGGCGGGCTTCTGAGAGGGCGAGGGCGGGGTAGTTTCGGATGATACAACTCTGAGCGCAGTGGGCCTGCGTTGGCCACTAGCATTACTGCTGCTCGCATGGAGGCTGCTGAAGGACGGCTGAGGCGGCGTGAGAGAGAAGGCGAGGACGGCTAGCGAGAAGTTTACACACCCATTGATAGCGGCCCGGCTGCGGCTGAGGGGTATGACGGTCGTGCACGTGCGGGTGCAGCACAGTCTTGCACTCGCACACGGTGGCGGACATGGAGCAAGGAGATGTGCGATAGAGGAGGTGGGCGTTGAGTAGATAGAGAGGACGCTGGAAAGAGGACTTATATGAGCACGGCCATCGCAAAGATCGCACACCAAAACCGTCACACGACCGACACTGGACCCCGGGCGTCTACGGCCTTGACTGCGGGCGCTAGTGCCTGATATCGCCCTGAAGGCGATCGAATATCACGTTCAACATTTTGCCGCCTGCTCTCGACCGCCCACTCGGCGTCGATCGGCCACTCACAGTCTGCCGCCGGCTGGATCCAAAATGCAGGGCCTCAGGAAAAACAAACAGACGACGAACGTTTGTGCGGGGGACACACAATCAGCGGGGGCGGGGACAGGATCCCTGAGGGGGTGCTCCGGTAAATTTATATGGTGCTCACCGACGCCGGGCTCCAGATACTCCAACGATCCCCGCTCTTCCACGGGCTCCAGGCCCCCTCCTTATCTTCTGCCGCCCTCTGCCTCCAGCGCGCGTACGTACATTGCAGAGAGAATATCAACGTCCACCAGAGATCGCTGTGAACGCCCTCCTATTGGTGGGTACGCGGCACACGACCAACGTTCGTGGATACCACGGGGACAGCGCTGGACCTAAGTTAGTCTCTGCGCAAGATCCGTATCGGCAAACAGAACATGATGCAACCGTCCTGCTCACACAAACGATGATCTCAGTCCTCGATACCCAGACCCGCGACGTCGGTCATCGAGGTGCCCAAGCAGGCGATCGTGGCCACTCCTCGCAAATATACTATCGGCAGGGAGAAGCTCGACCCTCGCCGAGTTGCTGGACGGTAAGGCACTTGCCCGACACCTGCGAACCGCTCGAAGCCCAACTTTAGCTCTCCAGCACCGTCACACGACCGCTACCTAACGGCATACAGTACCCCTTCTTGCCAGCACAGTCCATCTGATGTGTGGATTTTAGGGCCTTCGGGGGGCCGCTGTCTGTGGCCGGCCCTGTTGCGAACGACGTACAATACAGTAAGGCTCCAGTAAGCACCTACTTCATATTACAGCAGCACCCGCTCGGGTTACAAGACCGGGCGGAGCTCAAGGCCAACGCTGGTACGGAGTCAATCAGCTCTGGATGCGAGTACTACCGAGCTGTCGTACATGCCCTTCAAAGTCGCATACCGCCCCGGCACGAAACAGCGTTGCGAGCTTCTGCCGACTTGCCAGACCGCAAGGTACAAGACAACAACCGCTTGACACCCATTGACACTTGTCGAAGGCCCGCTCGAGCTTCAGGATTGTCACACGACCGCTACGGCGTACCTTTAGATGCCGCGACGACCTCTTCGAATGTCGACACACGCGGACATTCCGGGACCCGCTGTCAACGAAACTACGGTCGTCCAGCAGCGCAAGAGGTACATGTACAGTACTGGTAGGACCGGGTAAGCACGCACAGGGTAGCCCGATTAGTACTCATGCATCGGTGGTGCATTTTCTCGGCCGGACAGTATTTGAGATGGCCGCTTGAGGAGGCCGATGCGAGTACCTCAAGGGCCCGGTAAGCAGGCCTAGTCGGATGCGGTAGACACCCAAGTCGTCGTGGAAGCCCCAAGGAGGAAGAAGGCCGAGCTCCCGCCGACTTGCTGGACTCAAGACACTCATCAAACGACCTGAAACAGCTTGGAAGATGGAACTCGTCGAGCCCAGTACCGTCACGCGACCACCACAACGACTTCTTCGCCCGACACGCACGGGCATTCGGGGCCCGCTGCCAGGGAACGGTCCCGGTGCGCGAGGCAGACATGAGAATAAGATGTTTAGTAGCATGACTAGCGATATACAGCGGATACCATATAGTGCCTAGCGCCAACGAACTCCCCCTCCGCGATCCTGTCACCAGGGCGAGCTTCCCGGCGCGTGCGTATGTAGTATGCATACCGTCCCCGACACTGTACCTGCGTGGGCGAACTCTACTGCGAGTTGTCTAGGAGAGTCTAGGGTGCAATAGCACCGTCCGAGGACCAAGGACGCCGCCCTAACCCCCCTCCGGCCAGCACATTCAGCATTCATGCACTGGCGGCGCGGGCGTGGCAGGCGTGCGTGCCCGCCGGAGAGCCGCGCTGCGCCTGCAGCCTGCACTCGCGGGAGCACCAGCGTTCGCCGCACTTGGCGCAGCTGGGGAAGTTCGAGCCCGCGCGGCGGCAGTTGACGCACGTGCTCTCGACGCGGAAGCGCGACGCGCGCTCGAGGTCGTCGAGCGACGGCAGCTCGTGCACCAGGACGGAGTGCGTGCGGGGCGTCGCGGGGGCTTCCGAGGACGACGCGGTGTCGAGCGAGTCGATCGAGGGCGAGCGGCTCGGGGACCGGGCGGAGGATTGGGTGCGAGAGCGGTGGTGGGATCCATGACCTGGAGAGGAGGAGGAGGAGTGGAAGCGAGAGGGGCTCGTCTCCGAGTCGGGAGAGCTGGAGACCGGTGCACGATCCCGGAAAAAGGTGCGAGTCGGCGAGCGAGAAGGCCGCTCGTCTATCGGCGACCCGCCCACAGCGGTCAGGAGCGCGTCGCGGGCGGAGGAGAGGTGGTTGTACGACGGCGTGGCGTCGTGGTTCTCGAGGTCGATGTAGGAGAGCGCTGGGCTCTTCGGCACGATCGAGCCAGCGAGTCTCGGAGTGGACATCGTCCGTCCCCGGATGCTCGATGGACGCGACTGCCCATCATGGGTAGCAGCACGGCGACCCGTGCCCTCGGGCGAAGCACGAGCCTTGTCGGTCTGCAAACGATACAACATTGAGCGGAGTTGCACTCGCGGGTGCGTAATCTGAGATTGAGCTCACCGATGATCGAGCTTTGGATGCGAGGGAAGGTGTCGATCCCTGGCGCAAATGCGCGTGCGCGTGCGCGTGCGCATGCGTGTGCGGATGGGCATGCGGATGTGGCGAGGTGCCTGCTCGAGCGTGTCGTTAGCCTCCCTCACCGGGTGTATAGCACGAAGGGGCATACCCTTGCAGCAGAGGTGCATCGACTCTGGGTCGGCACCGATCTCCCGGATGAAGTCTTCAAAGTGGCTCCGACGTGTCGCGTCGCCGGGCCATGTGTGCGAGGCGCGCTGAGGAAGGCGGGCAGGTAGTCAGTATACGAGTGCGATGTGTCATATGCTGCAGGCTCACCTTGACGGTAGGCCGGGGCATGTGCAAGAGAGTGGAAGCCATCGCGGTAGTGGTCGCGAAGGGTGGAGAAGGCTACGAGGGAGTGGTAGAGTCAGGCGAAGTGCGGAAGCTCGAGCGGTGGCGGGACGAGTCTGAACGGTCGCATCTCGACGCGCTATATACCCCCGGGCGAGCGAGGACTGTCAGGTTGTCCGAGCGAATCTCGAACTCAGAATCTGGGATGTGCGGTGGATGTGATCACACGAGCGCGCCCGAGCTAATGCCCCGTGTCATAATAGAAGCCGCAGGGCGGGCGGGGGTTTTCGGCAGAACTGCGGGCGCATCCCTAAACGGTGTTGTGGCCTTCCTGACACTGCTCGCGATAAGCCACAGCATACTGTCCAGGGACGGGCTAGCTGCGTTCGGAAGGTGCTGCTGGGTGCCCGTCACGATGGCTGCGCGATGCGGAGGCGCGGAAGTACTTCCCTGAGTGGGCGTCGTCGTAGTCCGAGAAGCATCGTCTTTGAGACCTGCATTCATGAGTACGCATAGTTAGAATCCTCCAAAGTCCGCGTAAAGTTCAGGGTAGCGGATGGCCGCGGCGACATGGTAAGGAAGAGCCAAACAAATCGCCGGTGCACGCTTGTGGCGGCTCGCCGGTGTAGGCGGTGGCAGTTGCCGTGACGCGATGTACAAGTGTTGTACAAACTTGCATCTGTCACGCCTCCATGCATCATTCCAGCATGTTCAGTGCTCACGGCGTTCGCTCCTCCCGCCGCCATGTAACGAAGGCAACGACCGTACCACTGCTCAGGTTAATCCGCAACGTCTAAAGCACAATCTCGTATTTTCTTCGGAACCGGGTTCCTAGCCCGACTTCAGCAGCTGATGAGGAGCCTTTTGCGAAAATTTCAACGTTCTAGCGTTCTGTTCTCATGCGCTCGTCCCTCTGTGGCGCGGACGGTACGTACCAAACGACTTCTCAAACCTGAGCACATATCTGGACCGCGATCACAGGGGCTGTTTACGTACCGGACCCGTAACTCTAACGTTATGTGCGTCTCTCTGTGTATGGCTCGTGTGACATACAGCCACATGACGGTTCTGACTGAGTGAAGGCCGCGGCGTTTCGTATAGGTCTGGCCTGGAGTATGTGAAGGGCGCAGAATCCAACCTGCTCCTCAATCACGCCAACAGAGTCTGAACGTGCGCGCTGGGACTCGTCGCGACGTTCAAGTAACTGGTCTTGTGCTACAAGACGAACGGGCCGCCCGCTTGGCCACGGAAACCCTGGGCTCGTGTTTGCGGCGCAAATCATGAACCACCCTGGCCTGCTGTCCAGATCTAGTGCCCAAACCGCTCGTCTGCGTACCCATGGATCATTACAGCACATCCCAGACGCCACCCGCCGCAGACCGTCGCATGAGCCAGTAGGCGGTTCTAGCACCTGGTGCGTCACTGCATCGGCCAAGCGCGGCAAGCGGTGATGCTCGACGGTCGTACAGGCCCAGGGCGGGGGCCTTTGGGAGCCTGCGGGCTGCAGCCGCGTTCACTCATCGTCCAGCCACGGAACGAGTGGGCCGCAGTCGGCACCACGAACGTTTTTGGGATCGTCGCATGGTGAATATGGCGCGCCGTCTGACCAATCCAGCCCGGCGGTGTCTCAGCCTAGCGTTGCGGCGGATGCCTGGGAACCTCGAAGCCTCAACGCGTGCGGGGGAGGTGCGTGCCCGCTATCTGCCCTGATACCCCGCTATCGCGGCCATTGAAAGCCCGGATTAGATTGTGGGGGAGCACGGCCATCTCCTCGACAAGCTTCTCCGGGCATTCTCCCGTTGGACGCCTGTCTCTTCCGACGCCAAGGCCTGGGTTGGGAGCGTCATCGCGCGCGTTACTTGTGAGTAGAGACGATCCTGCGACATTGTGCGAGCGCGTCTCTGTGGCGGCGGGAAATGAAGGTCGCTGAATGCGAGACGGCGGTGCTTGGCCTGCACGCTGCGCGACTCGCCTCGTCGCGTTCCCAGCCACACCATGGAGAGCAACGGGCTTGCAGCGGCCGCTAGCATAGTCCAAGGGTCTCTACGAACGTGCGCCCCCGCTGCTCTCCTCTCTTGGGCAAAACATACCGCTACTTCCTCACTGCGCTCGTAGCCAGTGTCTCGAGACGTTGCGGTCTGCTCTTCAGACCTCGGGTCCTGGTGTTCGCAGGATCGCCGTGTAATTGCCTCACATTTGAACCGTATCATGCGTCTCTCCTTCGTCCTTCACGGTATTGTGACGATGCAAGATGAGTTCCGGTGGCGTGTGCGCCGACCGTCCAGCTGCAGCTCGAGGGCGTCCTTTCTTGCTCCGCCTTCCTGCCTGCGTCGCTTATGGATAACGCGCGTCTCGCGAATATGCCACAGCCGGCCGTGCCTGCGCGTGCCTGCACGCTCTGCCGACCGTATGACGCTCTCGAATCCCGTCGGCTTCTTCCTTCATTTCCGAGGCTGCGAAGGAGAGCGTCGTCAGGCGGGAGCCGCTTTTGACATTTGGTTTTCCAGAAGCCGAGCTACCAGGGCATAAGGGCTGTTTTCTCTCCAAATGGCGACCGCGGGCCAGATTTCAGCGGTATCGAGGATGAGATGTCTGCAGACGACGTTCGTCCCCTTTCTGCGGGCGTCGCCATAGGTATGCGGATGATATGTCGGAGGCATACGACATGATGTTCAGGCATGCAACACCGCGGTGTGACATGCGAACGGTTGATTCTCCACCACTGTTGTGTCTTGATTGTCAGGCCATGCTCGTCCTCGGCGAACATTAAGGCGCAAGACCAAGGAACACTGGTTCCGAGGAGCCAAACACGAGTTCATGAGCGGGAAGCGCGTTCATCTCCCCTGCTCCTCCAGCAGAAAACAGCACTGATGGCCCGATTTGTCAGCGAGCGCGACCGCGGCGTGCGAGAGGGAGCCTCCTGTGGACGGTCTGATGACCCGGGAGGAGAGGTGCAGGATTGGGCTCCGTGGGCGGATGAAGCCGGGCGGGGCTTCTATCCTCGTGTTGGGCACGCCGTGGCCATGATCGCAGGTGCAGAGATGAGCTAGGCGACGATACCCTGGGCCCAGAAGCAGGCACGGAAGCAGGACGCAAAAAGTGGCACAAGACCAGTCGAGCTGCTACGGGTGGTGCTGATCGCCGTTCGTGGAGAGGATCGTAGCGGGAACACCATCGCTGGGATTGTATGGGCGTGTTCAGGGGCGTGCAAGGGTATGACTGCGATACTACGGAGGGGTGGCTATTGCTGTACCTCTATCACAGGCCTTCCGCTAGGCTCCAGCTGTGGCTGACGAGAACAAAGGCTGCAGCCACCGACGCGACGCGTGAGGCGCGTCATGGTCACGTGCTGGTTGAAAGAGCCTTGCGGATTTGGCAATGGCAGACGCGTGCAAGTTGTGCGCGTCGACAGGCAGTGTGGCTGAACGCGAGTTCGCCGACGCCGCGATTACCCATGGACGACCGTCCGGCCCAGCTCTCTGAGAAGGACATCCCGCCGCCCCTGCGCCCCCCACTGATTACCCCATCGCTGTCTCCGCCTGGCTCGCGCATATCTCAGAGAATCCCAGACAGGCCTGCTCCTCCGAAAAGACCTAGGCTGTCAGCTACACCTGCTAGATCTGCTTCTGCCTGCCTGCCCTCGTCTCGACCACAGGATCTCCGTCTGGACTCTAGCAGCCGTCTCTTTGCGTTCTGGGACCAACTTGCAGACAGGTACAACGTACCGCTCGAAGAAGATGACATCGTCGACATCAGGGAGCTGAAACTTATCCGCGACCGTGGCGTGACGCGCTCCGCGGTCAAGGCCTATGACATCGGCTCGTTAGCAACGTCGGACGCGGATGACAACAGCAGTCAGTATGCAGACGAAGATGACGAGAACAGCGCGGGGGAGGACACTACGCCTGCAGACGACGAGTCCGCGGACGAACTTGACTTGATCTCGGAGCCCCCGGTCCAGGCAGTCGTGCAGGAAAAGTTGGAGTATTATAAAAACTGGTATGTGCCACCGCCGGACGAGCAAGATCCAGAAGACGCCGAGGCGTTCCGGGAGTTCGAGGAGGCAGAGAGGCGCAGAAGGGAGCTTTATGGCAATGAAGAAGAAGAGGAGATCCCGACGGGTAGCGCCGACACTGGTGTTGGAGGTACGGCGGAAGAAGACAGGGACGACGAGGACGGTCGCGAGGACGAGGACGAACACTTGGAACGGCCAGTGGCCGAGGACGAGGACGAGGAAGAGGAGGAAGAGGAGGCCAAAGAACGCCTTCCGCCCTCAGATGCCACGCCACAACGTCGTATATCCAGGCCCCCACCACAACCTCCAGAGGACGACTCCTCCGAGGATGAACTTGCAGCATGGGTTATCGACGATACGCCCATCCCACGCCGTTCTGCCCCTCCACCCGCATTCGACGATATCATTGACTTGACAATATCTCGCTCTCCGTCTCCCAGGTCCCCCAAACGGGGCAGATCACAGTCGCGTCCACGCTTCCAAAGCCGTGCGCCATCGCGTGCGCGCTCACAACCTGCAAGACCACGGGAGGTGGTGAGGCCCCCTCGCCGTATAGCCTCTCCGCCGCAAGTGCTACAGTTGCTCACACCCCCACGATCTTCGTGCTCCGCTCCTGATGTTGCTCCTGACATTTTTGCAATGCCTGTGCGTCGTGAAACGCCGAGTCCCCAGATGCCGCGTCCACGAAAACGTTTCGTGCCGCGCCCTCTCTCGCCGACTGACCCGGAGCCAGTAGACGTACCTGGGGGCGTCGAGCTACCCGCCGCTGCTGCGAACAGACCTTCGTCGCCGTCGCCGCCACCGCGCAAAACGCCCAAGAGCGTATCTCGAGCCAGTGTGAAACCAGAGGTGGTCATTCTAGTCCCTCCCGCGAAGCGTGGTCGTACCAAAACACCCGCTCGCTCAGGCTCTCCTGACATTCCATTGTCTGTCAGAGCGAAGACTGCACGTCAATCTCCACAAGAGCAGGGATCGTCCAAGTCCGCTAAGAGCAAAGGGAAAGAGCGTGCTGTTGAGTCAACGCTTCCGGAGGTTGCGTCTGCTCCCCACACTCCTGACCGCAGTGGATCGAAAGACCGGGGCGCCTCAAGCAAAGCTATATCTCCCAAACCGGTTGTATCCAGGGGTCGCAAGCGCCGCAGAGTGCCTTCCTCTTCGTCTTCCGACGCTTTGCGAGAACCTGTCTCCCAACCCTCTTCGGTCCGTAAACCACCTCGCCCTGCGAGCCGCCCCCCCACACATTCCTCTGACCCTGTTCCGCCAACTTCCTCGCCTATTCAGTCTGACAGCGAAGATGGTACGTTTTGCAATCCTGTCATGAGGGACATGGTATTGAATGACTATCTGCAGGCCCCTGGGATGCACATCCATACCATAACCACCAACGCGCTAGGTCGGATGCACCTATACCTTCACACCCTCTATATCCTCCTACGTATCCTCCATTCGTCCCACGACACCATCAGGAGTTCGGAAGCAGTGCGTCCTCATCGAGCGCATATCAGCACCATGCTCTGAACGCGCCCTTCACCCCATCAGCCCTACAGCAGTCGCAGTTCATGGCATGGATGTCATACTGCATGGCTGGTGGCGCGTTCCCTCCTCCCGCCTACTTTCCTCCTCCTTTACCACCTCAGCCAGTACCTCGCACTCCGAGTCGACGAGGGTACCCTGCCCGTCAATCTCGCAGCTTTGATACGCCATCCTCGGAAGCTGGGCCGTCTCGATCGTCGACATTCTCCTCACCAATGCACCATCCACATCCGTATCCCCAGTGGTTTCATCCTGCCTACTCCAGCGGTACCTTACCCCCTTCCTCGCCGATCCCTTCATCCCCCGCGGATTCCTCCCCAGTGCTACGCCCGGCCTCCGTACCCCCTGGTCAACGGAGTCAAGCCAGGGGCCGCCGTGTCTCCTTCAAGTTGGACGCGAACGATCGACCTCTTTCGGCGACTCCACCAAGACATGCGTCGAGCCGGGACTCGATCGATGAGGATCGGGGGTTCGACGAGGAGGACACTCGCCCGCGTGGCCGAGGCGGCAGGAGTGCTACCCCGGCGACGGTGCCCAGAAATAAAGGCAAGGGGAAAGCTCGGGCCGTTTTCTCGAGCGACGAGGCCGAGGCCGAGGAAGACGGAGAAGAGGACGACGGGTCGCAACGGTCTCCGCCCCCACGAGCACGCACCCCCGGTCCTCCCTCGCGACGCGAGCAGAGCGTGCCGCGCGGCGCGTCCTCGAGCAGGGGGAAAGCGTCTGCGAAGAAGAAGTGATCGACACGGGCTGTTAGACTTGGTGCTGTTTCTGTTTACGCGCATGTACGACGGCCAGGCCACGCAAAGAATGTACCGGTCCGTAATCTTATTACTTATCTCGTGCGCTATCTGTACCAGTGTCGCTGTTGCCCGCCCCCCTTGTATCTCTACGCACTTTCTCGCTATCTGTATTGTCCTACGGCGAGGTGTGTCCTCTAAACTCGAGGCGAGTGGCCGACCTGAGACGCGGGGTTCACGCGCGTCCCGGCGGCGAGCGGTGCTTGATTGCGGTGCCGCGCTAATTGCATGGAGCGTGGACCTGCCTTTTCGGGGACTCACCACCTGCGAACCCCTACTGGAGATTTTGCTCCGCAAACAGCCGTCAACAGATCCCCGTACAGGCTTGACTCGAGACACACCACACGACCCTCCCCAGCCCGCACCCAGCCCGCAGCGTATCCCGCAGACGACGCACCCGAGCCCCGGATCTCCCTCTGAGCCCCGGTCCACGCATTTTACCCCCCATTGAGGACGTGCAAGATGGTGCGTGATTGGCGATTTTTCCTCGGCGCGCGGGGCGTGTACGGGCGTGCGGGGCATGTGCTTACCTTGCCTCGCGTTCGTGCAGGGTCAAACACTCTCTATACCAGGTGCGCGCGCACGATTGTGTCTGCCTCGGGCGAGCTTGTCTGACACGGTGCGGGTGTCCTGCAGCGACCGACAAGTCGACGGAGCAAGGCGGAAATGGCAAATACTTCTTCGGCGTGACGGAGATGCAAGGATGGAGAATAAGTGAGCTTCGCGGGTTGGGCTCTGGGGTGCCCGTGTGTGGTGTATGCGGGACGGTCTGCTGATGTCTCGCGCAGGTATGGAAGACGCGCACACCGCGGTGCTCAACCTGGACGGTACACCATCCGAGGCCGATTCCAACACTTTCTTCGCGGTATATGACGGCCACGGTGGTATGTCTCCTCTGACCGCTATCCAATTCCCGCACCTCACGCTGCGCATATCGCAGGCGCGGCGGTCGCGAAGTATGCCGGTCAACATCTACACGAGCGCCTTGTCAAGGATGAGGCGTATAAGGAGCAGGATTGGCCTCGCGCCCTCAAGAACGCGTTCCTTGGTACCGATGAGGACATTCGATCTAGTGAGCCGCTTCATGCTCAGGGGGATATGTAACCAATATCTGATCCAGCACCCCGCCCATCCCCCTAGATCCTGATTTCGCTCGGGACGCATCTGGCTGCACTGCGGTCGCCGCATTGGTTACGAAGGATGGGAAGATCTACGTCGTGAGTGTTCCTGCAGCCGAACAGGCTCGGACGTCCGCTCATTGAACGCCCTAGGCAAACGCGGGTGATTCCCGGTCAGTGATCAGCGTCAAGGGTGAGGCAAAGCCGCTCAGCTTCGACCACAAACCGCAAAATGAGCGTGAGTATACAAACACATGACCCAATTTCCTGCTCATTCAGCTCACATATCCCCCAGAGGAGAAGAGCCGCATCGTGGCTGCGGGCGGGTATATCGAGTACGGCCGTGTCAATGGTCCGTTATTCGCTTCGCCTACGTGGTTGGATTCTGAAACGTCACGGTAGGAAACCTCGCGTTGGCCAGAGCTCTCGGCGACTTCGACTATAAGAAGAACGCGTCCCTTCGTCCCGAAGCCCAGATTATCACCAGTGATCCCGAGGTCATCGAGCACGCGATCACGGAGGACGATGAGTTCGTCATCATTGCCTGCGATGGTATGCTCCACACATTCCATATTTGAGTGCAACATTTGACGCTGTTATTCAGGTATCTGGGATTGCTTGACTTCCCAACAGGCCGTGAACGTCGTAAGACGGCTGATCGCCAACGGACGCAAGCTGACCGAGATATGCGAGGAGATCTGTGAACTCTGCCTGGCACCAGATACCACCACCGGCGCCGGCATTGGTTGCGACAACATGACTATCATGATCGTTGGATTGCTGCACGGTCGGACAGAGGAGGACTGGTACAGATGGGTGACGGATCGGGTGAACAACAAATACGGATACGATACCCCGGAGACGCTCCCTCAGCTCTACTCGACAAACCGACTCATGTCGTTCAAGGTGAAGCGCGAGGCGTACGAGCAGCGCCGACGAGAACGGGCCGAACGGGAGAATCAGGATCGCGACCGCGTGAACGGGACTAGCACGAGCGAGGGTTCGAGTTCTCTTTTCGGCGGGTTTGCCAACATCCTTGGCGGCGATGGTTCGCTCATGCTTCACCCGGATCCAGAAGACGATGACGACGACAGCGATGATGACGATGTGGACAGCCATGGCGTCAACGCGCGATCCCTCCTCAGCAATGCTGGTTTCGGATTCGGCGGTCGGACGATCCAGCTCGACATGACGAAGAGCCTCCGGGAGCAGCTGCAGGAGCTCGACGCCATGGGCGCGTTTTCCGAAAACGACGTGGACATGGGCGACTTGGAGGACGAGGAGACGGAGTCCAGAGTGGAGAACCTCGACGAGGAGCACCCAAGCGACCCGGATTCGCCAACGTACTCCGCCAACGGCCCCTCACCCGCAGGCTCGCATGGAGAGGCACCCCCACCACCGTCCACGCCACCGCCTAACGGGGACGCGACGCCGAAACAGCTCAAGTCGCTGCCCGGCGGCGACGAGCCAAGTGCGGCGGTGAAGGCGGAGGGTCTCCTCGACTCGAGCGAGAGCCCGCTCAAGGTTTAGGTGGTCTCAGCTAGCATATGTACAGTGTATTAATCCGCCGGTGTTTGTATTCTGTCGCGACATATCTCCCCCTGGCTAGTGGTCTCGTTCCCGTTCCGTCTTGGGCTCTCCCTCCCCCCTGTTCCGCCCATCCTCCCGCCCTCCGCCCCATGTGTCTCTTTTCGTTTGTTCGTTGCCTCTATATCTATCACAGATCGGACTACCACACATCCGTTCTACGGCTACCCCGGGCCCCCTTTGCAGCACGCGCGTTTCGGTCGGTCACGATGATGGTGATGATGTCTTCATAGTTCTCATGTACATGGCTCTCGCTCCCTGGTGTATATGCTCGTTCCCAGACTGCGTGTTTCGTCTCGCTCCGTTACCCCCATTCTCTGTTGTATGTGCAACGACGAGTGAAATAGAAGATGTAGCCTTTCCTCTGCCATCTCGCAAGCCGTCTCCTCAGTATGCATGTGATGCAATGCGGGGAACAGTGGTTTGGTATAGCACCCGGGCCGACGCCACGATGATCATCGTGGATGCAAGCGCCCATGGCGCGATCGACGGTGGGCGCTTGTCTGCGTTTCTCCCTTTCCCACGGTCGGTCCCCCACGCTCTCTCGAGCCCTGATCGAGTTTGTACTCTTTCTCTTGTGTCATCTCTCTGTTGTATCGCGACGCAGACCGCCCCCAAGCATGGGCTTCAGTAGCAAACCATCCATCAAGAGAACCAAACCCTCGTGAGCAGCAAGAATCCCACATCGTCGATGGTGATGCAGTTGAACTGATCGATACCGCTGCAATGTGCATATTGCATTCAACCGTACTGCGACCGCAATCGGGCGCCCGTACCGCATACGCTCTCCGTCGCCGTTGGCCGTGACGTTCTCAGGACTGTATTTGGACATATAGACGGCGTCCCTGTGGGGTCCACGTTTGAGAATCGGTGCGTCCTTGCCGCAGCTGTGAGATTGGGTTAGCGCGCTGTGCTCACTGCGGTGTCCTTCTCTGCCACCCTGTCGTCATTTGCGCCCTTCATATCCGCGATTTACTATACGCGCGTTACTACTTCAATCCACGGCCCATTGGAATCTCCTGGTCGGAGAGCAGATTGTTCCTGCACCATTCCTCTGTGCATTCGGGTATCCTTGCGGGGATCGCGGGCAGCAAGCATGAAGGATGTTACAGCGTAGTCCTCTCTGGAGGATACGAAGACGACAAGGACCAAGGTTACAAATTGTGAGTGATCGTCTCTCGTTCGCCAACAGCTGTTATTGTGGGGCGTCCCCTGGGTTCGCGAATGCGCAGACTGTCGCTTGCACATCTGTCGTGCAAGGTCTCTCTGATTGTTCCGTGCGCCTCAAGGCGTCTCGTCTTCCCTAGATGCGGACTCAGCCCCTCCTGAGCAGTAGATGCTCACCCCGGTTCTGTTCCATCGGCCGGGGAGCTCTCCTTTCACTGCTTACTCGAGGACGCACGCGAGACGTATAACTGACTCATTTCCTTTCAGCGTCTATACGGGCTGCGGAGGTCGTGACCGTAAGGATGGCGAAAAGGTTCGTGACTGGTTCTCTTGAAGCAATCCGCGCCCCAGGCCTCCCTCTAACCTGCAGTCACACCTATAGCCCCGAGAGGGTCCACAGACATGCGACCAATCCTGGGAGAACTCGCGCAACGCATCCCTTCGTGTGGGTACCTTGTCAATCGTGGGTGTGATACGGTCCGCTGAATCTTCAATATTGGCCCAGGTGTCCGCATATACGAAGAAGCCAGTCCGTGTAGTGCGCGGGTACAAGTCTAGTTCAGACTTTGCACCCGTGAAAGGCTATCGTTATGATGGACTCTACGTTGTCGAGGAGGTGGGTGTTTCTTGCCAATGCTTCTTGAGACATGGGTTGATGTTGCCGGCTAGGCATGGATGGATGTGGGCAAGAGCGGCTTCAAAGTATGCAAATTCAAGCTTAGTGTATGCGTGCCATCTCTATATCGTCGTTCAGAGTTAAATCTGACCCCGCTCATAGCGTCTGCCGGGCCAACCTCCCATCCCTCGTCGACAAGGCACGCTGAACCTCGATTTATCGGAGTGGGAACGCCCAAAGCACTTCGGGAGGAACTCTGAGCAGCGCGACAGTGATGACTCGGACTCGTCCAGTTCCCGGTCTTCTTCTGCGGCACCTTCCAAGTCCAGGAAGAGGAAGGCGCCATTGACGAAGAGCGGCGTGCCCCTGGTCAGGCGGCCAAAGGACTCCGACACGGAGGAAGAAGGGTGGTTCGACGACATACCTCAAACCAAAGCGCCTACCGTCCCCCCAAAGCCGCAGTCGGTTGCGCCTATTCCTCCCACCACCAACGTTGCAGCTGCGCAACGAAAGGCGGCTGTTCCACAACCCCAGGCTGCGTCCAACGTACCCCAGCCCGACATCCACGCGCTCCTCGCGGAATGGTCCGGCCCCGCGTTGAAGCTTGGGTCCTCAAGCGCCTCCGCTCTCAAACATCCTGCGCAGAAGGTGTCGGCCGAGCAGCCTTGTCCTATGCGGCCGTCCGCTTCTCGGTCTGCCGCTGCGCCCCAGAAGCCCTCTCGCGCTGTTGCGGACGATGAGCGTCACGCCAAGCGAGTTAAGCTCTCTCCTTCCAGCGAACGGTCGGACGCTATCGCGGTTTCTCATGCCACATCCGCGGGGAAACCGGATCTGGCTGCAAGGCATGCGGAGGCTGCAGGCAGGCCCAGCACGAAGATGGAGTGGACAGAGTTGCAATACCCGTAAGATGGGGGAAAGGGACTACACATTTTGTCTTGCTTGTCACTCTCATTGGTTGATCACCATGTTGTTATATTGCTTTCCTGGATCTTGCACGGTGTGCATTTGTAAACTATGATGTACATACGCCCCCCTCGTTTTCGCCATCGGCATATGGAAGCCAGTATGCTACAATGTCGTTATGATTGTTATACAATGCTTTAGAGACTACACGACGTCGTGCAAGATCACCAGCTCTCCCTCGCACAGGCACAGAAGCACCGCCTTGCCCTGAGCGTGCACCATACCAACACCCAACAATGCGCCGGCAGAGCCCCCGCCGACCTTCAGGACCGTCTGCTTCGCCCAGTTCTCCTTCGGGCCCGCTCCGCGGTATATGTACACATTCCCTCCCAGATCCTGCGTGCCGCTCTCGAACGCGAACACTGCTTTGTTTGCGACGTGGTGCACGAAGCGCGTGTCGCGCTTCGACGCCAGGACGAACGCCAGAGCAGAGTACGTCGCCGTGTGCGTCCAGGCGGGCGGGTCGTCCGCGCCAGAGCCCTCACGGAGAGCGTACACGACACCGTCTACTCCGTTCTTGGCGACGAGTGAGGGCGGGAACGTGCCTGCTGAGCCCGGGAAAGGTGTGGAGAGTACTTGCAGCGGCTCGTCGTCTCCGTGCCCGTCCTTCCCCAGCCAGGCAGGCGTTGCGCCTTCCGCGCCGACCCAGGTGACACACGCAGACTTGCCGACAGACAGATCAACCTCATCGTCGCGCTCGCCCTCCGCAAGACTCGGCACCGCGCCGCCGCCCGGGCCACTCGCGTCCCCGCCGCCAAGCGCAGCGGTATACTTCTCGAGCGCCTCGCGGATCGCATAGAGCTCCGTCGGGTCGAGCGTCTCCGGGACCTCGTCCTCCTCGCCGCCCTCGCCGGCGGGAGCCTGCGCGAAGACCTGCGGCCAGCGCGTGCCCTCGTGCGCCTTGTCGAGGTGGAGGGCGAGGACGCCGTAGGCGCGCTCGGCGGCGCGGTCGAACGTCCACACGCTCGTCCCGGGCTGGATGCCGTCCCAGAGCGGCTTGAGCGTGTAGCGCGGGACGACGACGGGCACGGCCGCGGTGGGCGCGGCGGACGCGCCCTCGACGAGCACGGTGAGCGTGCGCGGGGCGAAAGCGACTTTGATGTGCTCCGTGGGCGTGTCGGACGGGAGCGGGATCGCGATCGTGACGGTGTCCGAGGTTTGCGTCCAGGAGTAGGGAGGGGGCTTCGGGATGTCTGTAGTGGTGGTGGATGGGGCGCCGTCGAGATTTTCTCCCTTGCGGGGGATGGGTGCGATTTCGTCGGGGGAGGGCTCGTATGATGGCGTGGGCGCGACGGTGAGGGGTAGGTACGGAGAGCTTCCGACGAAGACGAAGGCCTTCCGGGACGCATCGTATGCTGTGTACACGGGGACATCATCACCACGTCTGTGCCATACGATTTGCAGCGGCTGCGTATCGGAGGACGGAGCTATAGGCAGCGCAATTTGGACGCCCCAGACGTCAAATTTGGCCGGCGGGGCTTTGTGGGACTTCTCCGCGGGTTCCGGGGCGTTCTTGGGGTAGTGTTTGGACGAGAGCACAGCGAGGATGGACTGGCCGTCCGGGGAGACCGCCTGGTGCAGTCGGAAGGGCACGGACGTCCTGGCCGATTCGTACGCTGCGGGGATAGACAGCTCATACGACGCAAGTAGTTCCGCAGGGCCTGCATCACCGAGGCGCAGGGCGTACAGCGTTCCGTACCCATCCGCAACCAGGAGAGATGTGGCGTCGACGAACGCCGCAGAGGGGTACTCGCGCTGAAGCGTTTCCGCTGCATCGGTCTGGATGGGTCTTGGCAGTTCGTATAGCACCCGCAGGGTTGGCTTAAGCGAGGCCTACTTCCGCAGCAAACGTTAGTGAGTCGCTGGACACTCGATTGGGTGGAGGAACAGATGGTGTATCGTGGTGCGTACCTCGTCTACATCAGCCGCAACGACCCGCAGCTCTGCGTCGACATAGACCGCGCGTCTTGATTGGGCGCAAACAGCCAGATGGTTGTGCAGTACACGACTTTGCACCTCCTGGAACGAGAGCGGCGCGCGCCCGGAGACGTTCGTCTGCGTCGGCCGGTGTTCTAGCGGGTAGTGCGCGGTGACCTCATCGTATTCCAGAGGGGCGAACTTGTATCCGTCGAATTTGGGGTTCAGGAGCGACCGGTTTGGGCTGAACGTCGGCATGATGGTTGTGGTACGATTGAGAACGTCGCATCGAGAGCCATCCTAGCTAAGTGCCGGTGTGGGTGAACGACGCCGAGGTGCAATAGCGTCTCGCACATTCTCGGCGGGCCGTTTCCCGGTATGGTCGGTAGATGTAGACGCTCGTAGCACATTCGGTATGTGAGTACTAATCCAGCTCAGGCCACCATTTCCTGTCGCCAACATATACTATACGACCGGAGTACTCTCAAGATATGATTTGATCAAGGAATCATATAGCGAACGCCTCTATGCCTGAGTTCGACACAAAAACCAAGCTATTGTCGGGCGCTGGCCTTGAAGTAAAGGGGTCAGATATGTTTATGCATTCATCCGAAGAGATCCAACACGTAGAGGAGACCGAGATACCCATGTAACATAAGAGGAGTCAAATAGCACGAGAGGTACGTCACGCCGGGGCCTTCTGGCTTCGGCGAGAGGTCATCAAGCCTAAGAGTACATTCCAGAGAACGCACTCCTGTCGTCGTCATAATCGAAGTGGGCCTCCTCTTCATGTCTCTCTTGATCGCGCCGGTCGTTCTCTGATTGGGAAGCGTCCCTCGATCCTTCACGCGCGGCTCCCGTAGCAAACATAAGGTCGTCGAGCCGTATGGGAGTCGTGAGGGAGGGGCCTGCGAGCGCGCCGCTCAGGAGGTCGTCCAGGAGTCGCCCCGCCTCCTCTCTTTCGGCGCTGTCGTCGGAGCCTGAGTCTGCGCCACCGCTTTCCGGTGTTAGAAACGGGCGGCGACATGTCGGACAGGTCTTGTTCTGCGCTCGCCGAGATACGCCTGGTTAGATGGATGCCGGGGCGGAGTACGAGGACGCACGTACCCCTTGATACAACCACCCACGTATGCTAAGAATGGAACCGAGGGTGTTAGCCATGTGTGGGCGTCGGGATCACGCGGGTAACAGCGAGACTGGTGCTCAACTCTTTCCGACAGAAAATGTGCCCGCACGTCTGTGCAAGCCTTGTTACGCCGAGCTCCTCGACCGGGTGTGCGGGCGAGTCCATGGCGAGTGCCATCTCCTCCTCGGCGAGCAAGGCGAGGAGCGAGGTCAGGCAGATGGGGCAAGTTGAGTCTACATGACCGAGCGCAACACATCCGGCGTTAGAACGAGTCTCACTCATGAAATTCGAAGGATCAGGGCGATGCGTAAGGATGATGGTCTCGGACATACCGGATTGGCCGAGCGCCGCGAGGTCCCTCTCCGTCAACCTGGGCAACGAGCTGGCGAACTCGTCAAGCCGCGCCTCGCGTTGCCTGTGCCCACATCAAGGGCCG
This sequence comes from Trametes polyzona, assembly GCA_022606195.1. NCBI lineage: Eukaryota > Fungi > Basidiomycota > Agaricomycetes > Polyporales > Polyporaceae > Trametes > Trametes polyzona. The sequence goes on along the minus strand of JABYQF010000009.1, from coordinate 491,911 downwards.
GTCAGTTGTAGGTCTCGGTGGTGCGTGGTACGATGCGGTCCTCACCGGGTGCGTTCGAGCATGCCCATCAGGTCGCCTCTAACGGCGGCGGCAGCGTCGGGGTTGCGCATCAAGCGAAACAGGTCGGTCGCACTGTGCCTCCGCAGGCGTACTTGTTCTGCCATTGTATGCTCGCAGCGGTATGTCGTGGAGGTGCGTATGTCCGTAGCGTAAGTAAGTACCTGTGCCGCGCTGCGCTGTGTCCCCGGCGGAACGCGTCAGTGTCGGGATCGGGACTAACCATGTTTGGACCCCGAAGGAGGTCAAGCACGTGGCGCTTTACAATCCCTGTGTTGAGTCTGGCGCTCGTTTTGAGTCTTGAATCCTGATCTTGCTGTACCCTGGACACGACCGTGATGCGGAGCTACCGATCTTAGCAGACGCACCCACATCGAGAATGATAGATATCCCAAAAATGCATGCATGCCGGCGCGAACAACGTACTCCAGACGCAGCAATATAATACAGCCGAACAACAAGGGTGACCGATGATGTGTTACCGACAACGACACAACGCATAACCGCGAGTCTACGCGGCCGCCGCTCTGGCCTCGTGGGTGAGGCTGAGGCCTCCATTGTCTATATCGGCAGTGGCGAGCCCCCTCGGGATTGAAGCAGGTGAGCTGATACTCTGAGAGTTAGCAAAGATACAGCCTTGAACCGATGCCAATCGCTCACCAGGGGTCTCAGAGCGTAACAGCAACGCCCGCAGGTCATCAACCGCGCTCGAGATACCACATGGACGTCCGTCGAGGCGGCGAAGGAGGCGTATCACAAATTCACTCAGCCTCTCTCACCACCTCCAGCTCGGTGCAGCAGTTGTGTGAGGCGCGCAGTAGACGCTCTCGCGCGGGTCGTCAAGACGTTAGCGCTCTGTCCATATATGGCAATTCTGCCTGTTTGCCATCAACAAGGTGTGCAAACAGCGAGACGGGAACAAGGCACAAAAGACAATTACGCCTTTCCGTTCCGGCAAAGGGCAAATCGGCGGTTTACGGTAATGCTGTGGCGATATTCCGAAGCTTTGATGATCATACTGATGACTTTTTCTGCCAAAGCCGACCCGGGCGGGCGCTTGCGCGCATCATTGTCGCAGCCCCGTATTGTGTGCGCCCCAGACGCCCTGCCCCCCGCGGTCCGCGCCCGCAAAGTATAAAAGCTACCGGGGGTGCACCGATGGGTCCCCGTCCGTTGTAGCTGCGCTGCTAACGTCCTTCTTGCACGTTGAACGTCGGGTTCTTTTCCCCCCTAAGCTTATTCTCTTGCCTTCCTGACGCTAGCCGTCCTCCTGCTAATTGCTCTCCTCACGTTCCTTACGACGAACCCGCGCCGCACTCATGCATTTCAGACACGCCCTCTCCTCCCTCGGCCTCCTCGCCGCCGCCGCATTTGTTAATGCCCTCCCTGTTAAGGTCGCCCGGCAGTCCGGCGTCCCCAAGGTTGTGGTGGCACACCATATCGTCGGCCTCACCGCCGCATTTACCGTCGATGACTGGACATCCGATATGCAACTGGCCCAGGCCAACGGCATTGACGGTTTCGCTCTCAACATTGGTAACGACCCCTTCACGGACGCTCAGGCCCAGAATGCGTAGGTCCCTCCTCTTCTTTATCTCTTCGGATGTTCACTGAGGCATGCGTAGCTACCAAGCTGCAGAGAAACTGAACTTTAAGCTGTTCTTCTCCTTCGACATGAGGCAAGTTTTTCGACGCCGCATCTACACCCACAAAATACTGACGTCGTTCTCCAGCTCCTTCCCATGCCAGACCGCGGACAACGCCGCTAGGCTCCGTGACCTCACCTTGAAGTTCGCCTCCAGCCCAGCCCAACTCCAAGTGGACGGCAAGGCATTCGTCTCTACTTTCGCCGGCGAGGCTTGCAAGTTCGGCCAGGCCGACGTGCCCACTGGCTGGAAGACCCAGTACACCCAGCACCCCGATACCGCGGGCAAGGTCCACTTCGTCCCGTCGTTCTTCATCGACCCCGCGCAATTCAGCACCTTCTCCGGTGTCATGGATGGCGACTTCAACGTAAGTGGTAGGGATCTTTCTGTAGCGGGTGCAAACGGCTGATCGCTCTCGCGCAGTTCAACTCGGGGTGGCCACTTGCCCTTTCAGCAGCGAACGCCCCCCAACAACTCCCCGGTGTCAACCTGGACAACGTCGACGCTGCGGGATCCCAGGTTCTGCAGAAGTTCATCGGTTCCTTTGACACCGATAACCAGCACATTTCCCAACTCGCCAACGTGCAAAACAGCGCCAAGACATACATGGCTGCCGTTGCCCCATGGTTCTTCACCCACTTCGGCGCGAACACGTTCAACAAGAACGTAAGTGATGTTCAACGGATCATCACGTTGACCCCTGGTTCTCATCGTGCTCCGCGCCGCAGTTCGTGTTCGACGGCGATGAGCATCTCTGGGTCACGCGCTGGGAGAACCTGATCGCGAACCGCGACAAAGTGAGCCTCGTCGAGATCGTCACCTGGAACGACTTTGGCGAGTCCCACTACATCGGGCCCAACAACCACGGCCAGCTCCCCCCTGGCTCGGAGCAGTGGGTGAACGGCTTCGACCACCAAGGTGCGCTGGCGTCTCCCATCAGTCTTCCTGTCCTCCACCCCCGCCTCCTCCCATCATCGTTCCGCTGCGGACACAAAGCTAATACACTGTTGTTCCTGCCTTTCCCTGACCGCAGGTTTCCTCGACCTCACGAACTTCTTCGCAACGCAGTTCAAGACTGGCCAGGCACCTCCGATCACGAAGGACCAGCTCGTCATGTGGGCCCGCCCGCACCCGAAGAACGCGACGCCCAACGACCCCGTCGGCCCCCCTAAGGACTTCCAGCTCGTACGTCCTCTCTCAACCCCTTTTCTCCGCACCTGTCCATCATCTCAAACGGGTTTCTTTTCTCGCGCGCAGTTCCAGGACAAGCTCTGGGCGGTCGTGCTCGCCACCGCGGACGGGCAGGTGACGCTCGCGACGTCGGACACGACCTCGCAGACGTTCGACGTCAAGGCGGGCGTGAACAAGCTCTCGCTCGCGCTCACCCCCGGCGGGTTCATGCACGGCACGCTCACCCGCAACGGCCAGACCGTCATCGACCTCAAGCCGGACGGGTACAAGTTCGACCCGAACCCGGCCGCGTTCAACTACAACGCCTTTACCGCCTCCGCGTCCTCAAAGTAAGCGTGCCGCGGTGGTGTTAACTGGGGGCCGGAGGTAGTTTTCTCGTTGTATGAGTATGGATTGGGGTTGGTTTTTGGGTTCAGCAGCGGGCGCTCTCCTCGAGTCGCTGTGCCGTCTAGTCATTCGATAACCGGATCCGCGGGGGCATGTCCGATGCTCCGCCGGACGGGGCGCGACATGGGGATATACCACCATATGTACAACACACGAGCGCTGTACCCCTGCATGTATCAGTAGCGCGTTCTCGGCGGAAGGAATCTGTAGAAACGAGAAGCAGACTTTCGTCCACTTGTGCATACATTCCTGCGGGCTCCGCGAAGTCCTTGCCAAAGCAACGCTTGCACATTGGTCTGACCGCAACCCATCCCAGGCCATATGAGCGGTGTTGCAACGGCGGTCATTCAACGAGAGATGCGGGTGGGGGCGCGGAGCACATGGCACCCGCCCACATCCCGCCGTCAGCATGCGGTCCGTCAATCCCAGGAACTGCACACGATGATCACCACAACGTCCACAATCTGGATCGCTGATTGTGGCGGCTCGTGCACAGCATTCACTGCTGGTAGTACTGGGAGACGTGCTAATCGTCTGGACTCCGCAGGATGCCCGAGTGAGCCCGTTCTCCAGGGTGCGGAGAACATGATCACGAACGGCGATCTTCTCTGGACCCATGATCTGCCCGCCGCTGCTCCCATAGGACGCAAGCTGGATTGCCGAACACGAATGCGAGCGTCTTGGTCACGGTGATCATCCGCACAGGACGACAATGCGCATCTCCGCCAGTGACATGCGTCAGATGGCGGAGCTTGTTGCGTCGGGGCTCGGTAGACAGACACACGTCCTGCCCCGCACGAACACTCAATTCTGCGCTCCGGCGGTGGGGGGGACCGCGCGTCTGACGATCAGAGTGTCCGCAGTATTGGCATATTCGCCAGTGCAGCTCTTGCGTTGGTGGCGAGGTTTGAGCAGGCCGCCCAGGGCGGGGCGGAGAATGTTGGAGGCTCCGACGGCAGGAGGGTTTGATACCGGGTCGACATCATCCCGCAAGGCTTGCCTCGGAGGAAGGCAGCACTGAGCAGGCTGTGTATGAGATGGCTGTATTATACGCTGGTTGTAGAGGTATCCAATCGATGTGTATGTGCTGTATAAGTTATGCAAATGCGTGCGTGCTGTGAGAGAGCGATGCTGCGAGAAATCATGATGACCTGGCTGTTGTACCTGGCGGCGAGTACCCCGAACGTTGATAGAGTATCTAATAGAATGACAGGCGGCCGCGGGCTGTCATGCCCCAGGGCGCTGCCCTGCGTGTAAGCGGTTCTGGTTGTATGCTTCACAGCGCTGTGAACGCGTACCTTCTTTGGAATGAACAAACTTGGCCCCTGCTTGGGGCGTTTGACGAGGGGAGGCTTTGGTCTCGGCTTCGGTCCTGGACCTGGTCCCGGGGGATCACCGGGTTTGCTCGTTTCTTCCTTTGGCGGGTCCTCGGCTTTGCGCTTCTGGCCCACTTGAGCCTCCTCTGACGTATGAGCCGCAGGAGGCGCGCCCGATGATGATGGCCTTCGCGACGCGGAACCGTTTGATGTAGGGGCGGTGCCGTTGGAACGGTTGGCCAGCGACTTGAGCTCCCGAGGCGTGACAAGATCCATAGGAACATCCGGATCCATGTTCTGTGTTGCTTTCGATGTCGGCTTCGACTGCTTGGGCTGTGGAGCCGGCTTGTCTATCGCTGCCATCGATACCGGAGCGGTGAAGTAAGAGACGTCGACCTATCGGGTACATTATGTTAGCCCGTGCAGATCGCTCTATGCCGGAAAACGGGGCTCACATCGACTAGACAAGACCTGGACCGGGCGTTTTCCACGATCTTGCGCCACATGTCGTCGCTTCGCTCTAGGGTAGCAGCGTTTCCGAGGACAAAGAGAGAGGCCTTGGCTCGAGTTAAGGCGACGTTCATGCGGCGAACGTCTGCAGAGTAGCGGATTCACTAAGTAGGCCTAACGGAAAGAAGGTTCTGCATACCTCTCAAGAAACCGACAGTCTGCAAGCCAGGACCAGCACGAACACAAGACAGGATGATGATGTCCTTCTCTTGACCTTGGAATCCATCGACGGTATTGAAGTCGACCATCCCCGTCACCTCTTCACCAAAGCGTCGTTGGAACTCTCGTCGCAGCTCCAGGATCTGACCACGGTACATGGAGATGACGCCGACCTTGAAGTCGAGGTTCGCGGACGAGTACTCTTTGATGAGCCTGTTGTAGAGGGCTACGGCTACTTGCGCCTCGGTTCGATTGATGAGCGAGTGCCCGCCACTGCTCTCTTCCAACCCGGACGCGACGTTGAAGAAACGGTACGTGCCAAACTTGGGGTGTGCATGCCAGACTCTCTTCGTTTTCTCCTCCATGCCGGGACCGTCGCGTAGGCGACCGTTGTAGAAGAGATTGCTCGGTAGTTGGCTGATATCCGGATGCATACGATATTGGATACTGCACCACCACGCATAAATGAACGTTCGGGAACTGTACAGCGCGTGTTTCCGCACCTGAGAAGATGGACTGCATCTGGCTGGCTTTTCTGTAGCCTTACAAAAAGCGACTGATCGTAGCCGAGCTTGCACGCCTGCCGGAGGGATTGTAGTGTCGGGACAAGCGACCGAGTGGAGTAAACTTACCTCTTGAGACTTCACGGTTGGTGGAAGCTGTTGAGGATCTGTCGACAACGTTTGAGATAACGATCACCTCGACATGTTTTGTTTGTATATCGACTCACCTCCGACCATGATGCAGGTCCGACACCTATACTTCATCGGGATGAGCGAGCTGAGCTCGATGGCCTGAGCTGCTTCATCGATGATGACCAACTCGAAGTCGAAGGGCTCCAGGTACTCGTATGCGGACGCAGACAGTGTGCTGCATATCACGTCCGCCTCCTGCAGGACTTCGTTCCGGAAGCGCCGTCGCGTAGCATCCAGGGTACGGTAGTCAGACTTCTGCTTGTCCTTCACCTTGTCGAGCTGGTGGGTCAGCATCGCTTTCTGCCTGTTCAGCTTCTTGACCTCCTCTTCTAGCGCGAGCGTCTTCGCCGCATTGTCCGTGATCGCGGCCATCTCATCCAGCTTCTCCTGCCGCTGGCGCTTGACAGCTTCGAGTTCGGACCTCACTCGTGCGAGTTCGGTCCCGGCCTCCTTCGTGTTCTTCAAACCAGGGTCGGCGTTGAGCTTCTGGTCAATAAGGTACTCCATGGAGACGTCCCGGACGCTGAGGTTCATGCTCTTGAGCGCACCGATGCGGACCACCTTCGGATGCTCTGCCCTGTGACCTGCCCCGGAGACGCCTTCCTTCAGACGGAACGCAATCTCGTCGATGGCGGCGTTACTAGGCGCACAAAGGAGAATCTTCTTCGGCAGCTCACGCTCTGCAGGGCGCCCTGGATGTATGATGGCGGAGGTCTTCGGGCGCCGCGAGAGGTAGAGTTGGACGAGACCGCAAATAGTGGATGTTTTACCAGTACCCGGGGGCCTATAAGCGGCTAAGGTTCCCCTCCGCATATCGAGTAGACGATGAAGCACTCACCCTTGAATCAGTGCAAAGCCTTCCGTCGCCAAAGATTTGAGGATGGCGTTGGCTTGTGGCTCGTTCACCTTGTACGTGCTCATCACCCTCTGAACCTCCGCAGAGTCGACCTTAGAAGGGCGCGGTAGCTCTGTACGTAGCACACTATCGAGGAGGTCGTAATGGGGAAGCGCCATCATAGCCGCATACTCGCGAATGAGGGTAGAAAGACTGAGAGTATGTAAGAGCCGGATGCATACACATCGTAAGACAGCGGACTCACCTGAGAACCTTGGCTAACGACCATACTGTACCCACTTGCAAGCCGGGGTCGCTACCTTGAACGGAGAATCGTATGGTAGCTTGTATGCCCGCGTATGGAGATGATCGGTAGCTCTGTGCCTTCCCAAGGACTCGGCGTTTGGATGTAGGGTGCGTGAAGAGGACGATGTCCGTGTCCGAGAGGTTCCAGTCCTTCTGAACGCTGCCCTCGATAGAGACGTCGACGTCGATGTAGTCATCGGTGTACTGACGGTTGGCGATCTTGCAGTCGTAGGACTCGAGCGGATTCTCCTTGGATTCTTGGAGCTGGTTCCAGCACTCGAGGAAGAGCATCGGCTCGAACACGCTGCGGAAGTGCGCGTAGTCTCTGAATCGTTCCGGCACAGGGAGCAAATTGGGCCTCTGTCCGGGTGGTTCGGGCCCCGAGTGGTCGTAGTTCCAAGAGAGGAGAGTCCGATGGAGTCCTGAGACGTCGGGCTTGAGGCGAAGGTGGGTACGACGAGCATCGTCGCGCTTCTGGAGCCGGTCGAACTTAGCGCTCCTACCTTCGAGGGGCATGTCGAGCATCTTGACCTGTCGCCTCTCAGTGGGCTGCTTGATGGCCGGGGTCCTCTGCAGTTTCGACAGAGCCGCCAGTCCCTTTGGCCCGTCATCCTCTTCGTCATCGCTCTGCTCGTTCTCGCTACTGCTTGGTGACTCTGCGCGCGCGGTAGGGGCTTTCGCAACCGAGGTTCTCTCATCCTTAAGTAAAGGTTTGGTCACCCTCGAAGGGCCCGCGACGGCTTGGGGACGAGCACTGGTAGAAGGAGCAGCGCCCCGGGTAGCCGACGTTTGTGCAAGAGACCTCTTGACATCGTCAGCAGAGAAGTAGCTCGTGATACCGCCCTTGACCTTGCGATCGTCCTTCGACTTAGAATCCTTCGTCTTCAGGATATGTCTGACCTCCTTCGGCTCCTCCTTGACGGGTTTGGGAGCCTTGGTCGGCTTCGTGGGCTTGATGTGCGAGATAATCTGGATCTCGTCGTTGTCCTCGTCGAACGCGCCCACAGCCTCCTCCAGTCGCAATAATCGCGTTGAGTCCAGACGAGACTTCATCCGGTTCGGGTCGTTCTTCCGCGCATCCTCGATGTGTCGCTGGATCTTCTGGAATGTCTCCGGACGTGGACGCGTCTCCGTCTCGCGGAAACACTGAAGGAGCGTCTCCAGGAGGGCAAACGACTGATGGAGCAACTCCTCGTCGGTGAGCCGGAGCCACTTGGTGAGCTCAAGGAGGACCTGCTGCAGGTCGTCGACCATCGTCTTCCCCACCGCTGTCAACTTCGCACCAGTGCCTGCCTCCTTCCTGGAACGCGCGAGGGCTCCCGACTCAAGAATCCGACGCTGCGCCAAAAGGTCTCGGCCGAAGATGAGCGCGTCGCGCATCCAGAGCACCATCTCCTCGTTCTCGAAGTACCGCGCCCAACGGGGCGTGTAGGCGAAGATGACGCAGAGCGCCTCAGTCATCGCATGCCACCACTTTGGTATCTTCTCCTCTAGGGTCGGTGCGGCCTTCTTCGTATACGAGGGGTCGAGGAGCAGGCCGGACGGACTCGAACAGAGTGCCTCGATGATATCGGTCAAGCAGCGCGCGAGAGCCTGGGAGAGGGAGCAAGCCTCCGGGACGGCCTTCGCGTAGCGGGTGTACGCGCCCAAAACATCGATGATCCCACCGAGGGTGGCGTCGGGGAAGTGTTCGAGGAGGGCACGGAAGCATTCGAGGCGGCCGTCCACATCGTATGCCAGGGCTACGATACCTTGGGCGGCTTCTTGCAAGGACTCGACTGGCGAGAACATGAGCGAGGTGACGTTTTCGACAACGTCCTCCCGACTGAGAAGCTCCACCGCAGCTGGACCGAGGCTCAATTCCGTGTAGCGATTCAGGACGTCCCGAAAGCCAGCACGTAGGATAGCGAGCGCGTTGTTCACCTGCACGAGAGACGTTTGGGCATCACCAGGCGTCTTCGATCGTTTGAACGCGTCTTCAAAGGCGACTGGTTTGAGATCGTCAATGTGGGAGATTTGACATATTACCGAGAGCAGTAGTTCGACACCATCCGAGCTAATCCCAGCGATACCATCATAGACATTCTTCCACAGCTGCTCGCGAACGATGGAAGGGGTCGAGGTCGTCGTGTCCGCGTTGCTCGGAGAACAAAGCGCCGTGACTGCAGAGCCCACCCTGCGAACGTCCGTCAGGAGAGCCTGCTTGATGAGCCTACAGGTCTGCTTTCTGGCGTCCGCCCAACTTTCGTCCTCGTGCGCCTTCCCGAACGCAACGTTGACAAAAACGCTCGAATGGACTGTCAGGAGGTCGAGAACAAGATCTTGTTTCGACAACCAATCCTTGCTTTGTTGAGTGAGAACTGCGAAAAGCAACTAAAGGGGACACTTTGAGATCAGAAACTATCAGAGGAACCGACAAGGAACAACACACCCTTGAAGCTATACTCATCGCATTTGGGCGAACGGCCTTGAACCGTGCATGCTGAAGTTCTTCGCAGAGAAATTGCAGGACGGAGGGGAGTATGTCCTTGAAGATGGGAAGCTTGCCCACGGTGTTAGCATAAACTTCTATCCACTTGAGTTGCCAATCGTCTTTCGGAACCGGCGCCTGGAGGTTGCTGAGCACGTCCAGGAAACGTGTGTTGTCTTTGATGGAATTGAAGACGACATGGGCATACTCAGGTCCCTCGTCATTCCATGCGCTGGGACCGAGACGGCGTAGGACTATCACGAAACACCTCAGGACATCCATGAATTCTATTGGCATTGGCAGTTGGTAGTGTAGCGAACGTAACATATGCGAGTACCGATAGACGTCAGCCTGGTGAAAGAGAAGTAGAACAAAAAAGCTGACGTTCTCCGGTGTCGTGCAAATGTCCCATCACAATGCGGCGGATGTCAACGTCGAAAGATTTGCTCGCGGTGAGGAGCTCCACCGGTACAAAGCGTAGGTGCGTTGTGAAGCCTGTCCACAGCGAGGGAACGTCGGAAACCAAGGACAACTTGTAGCCCGGACCTAACGAGTCGCTCAGGGAACGTGCAGACGTCACCGAATCGACAGCTGCTCTGAGGACAGTAGTGTGGTCCGGAAGGAAGTTCTCCGTTGGAATCGGGGCGACTTCACAGAGCGTCGACTGCTTCTGGGCCCAGGAACGCACTTCCGGAGACTCGTCGAACAGGAGCGCTAGGAGTGCTGGAGGCGGTATGTCGGTAGGCCAAGATTTCGGTTGCGATCGTGGACAGTAGGAGTGAAGCAGGCCGACGATACGAGAATCCCGTAGCATAGAGAGGTATGTCAGCACGAGGAAGGAGACAGCAGGAGGAGCCTCGGCTAATGTTCGATCAGAACTGGTAGGATCGGTGGATAGAAAGCCCTTCTCTGCCAGTGCATCAACTGCAGTGTTAGCAAGGAACTCATGGAAGTTGTCATAGAAGTTGCGAAGGGTCTTCTCGGGGAATGCACCGAAATAACTATACGAGGCGTCAGTTCAGCTCTAGCACCTGTAACGCGACAACTCACGTATGTCTAGACATGACCTCCGCCTCATGCAGTCCCCTTACGCAGTAGCAGCAACGCGCGATGACACGCTTCAACTGAGACCTCCAGATCTCCACCGAGCTGCTCGTGTACGCATGAAGGCGTATCAGGAAAGTAGCAGCTTCTTTGGCGACTTCATCCGCTTGAGAGCAGAACCAGTGTTCATGTACTAAAGGAGCTTCATGTAAGTTCTCCGGCAGCTTGAGCGTCCCAAGGAGGTAGGTAGACGTGAGCCGCAGGTCGTCTTCTCCAGCTGCGACCTTGGGGGAATCGCGAAGTTCAGCAAGTTTCTTCTTCACGTCCTCTCTGTTCCGCGCCGGCGGAGCCATTGAGGTAGGTCAGGTATCCAAAGAATCAGTCCTGTGTCCAGCAGTGAGGTGCGAAAAGAGAAACAGAGCGGAGAGGGGAGGAAGAGGACCGAGCGGAACGGAGCCACTGCGGGAGCGGCTTGTCTACTGTCGCGGGCGTCTCAGGACGCGTCTTTGACGCGTTGTTTGCCTGTGCTTGCCAATGCTTAGTCAGCCACGATTGCGGCCATGTACGTATTGCAGCTTTAAAGTTCGTAGCCGCCCGTGTGCTCGCTGCTGCGGTACCCCATCTCACCATGGATAGCGACAATCTCCAAAAAATCAATAGCATACTGGATGCTGATGTAGAGATACGGGAGGTGAGCATGGTGGCCTTGTACGGTGATGCCCTTTAAATCATCTGTCAGAAAATCAAAGACCAGGTCACCGAATTCGACAAGAAAACGAGGACGCTGTCTGGCATCCTGAATAGGATCCACTCGACGCGTTCTGACCAGAGTAAAGCTAACTCATACTCATACACGAGCTTCACTCAAATTGTTCTGCTCGGCAGTGCCTACATTGCTCGAGACTGCCCGTCCCGTCCTGGTCAGCTGTCGCGAGACCACCGCCGCCCTCGCGGATATCATCCCTCCGCACCAGTTCTGGAAGTGGAAAGACATGTGGTCGAACTCTTTGAGAACTGCAGTGTTCTCCGCCACATTGATGGAGTACCTCCAGAGCGGGGCACTGCTTTCCTTGCAGGAAGTTGCAGAGACGCTTGGCAGTATGTTTCACCTGACCAGACTCCGGCCATTACCTATCAATGACTGGTTCAAACACAGTACAGCCGGATTGGCAAGATAGGTTTGCACTCTCGGTGGAAGACTACTTGCACGGCGTAATAAACTTGGTCAACGAACTGGTGCGTCCGTCCTCGTGAGAATCTCGGCACTGAACTCACGCGCATTATAGTCTCGCCTGGCAGTGAACGCGGTCACTCTTGGAGATTTTGACCAGCCGATCAAAATATCCCTGTTCGTGAAGGATGTCTTTGCGGGATTTGCGATGGTCTGTTATCCGTTTACCTGCGTCAGCCTCTCCAGCCCTGACAGTTCCTCAGCTGAACTTGAAGAATGACCTTTTACGCCGTCGGTACGACAGTTTAAAGTATGACCTGAAGAAAATCGAAGAAGGTGAGAGTCATAGACCTTCGTCAGCCACCGACGGCTAACATTGCGCGAAGTCGTATACGATGTTTCCCTAAGGAAGTTGGCGCCCTCGACCAAACAGGAGTCTTGATACTACCCAGCTCGATGCCTCTTAATCGGTATGATCCCCAAAATTCTCTCTCGCATTCTACCGCAGTGCTGTGGGGCAATGGAGAATGACTGAACCGAACGAATCGGATCTGTAGTAGTAGGACTCTGTAATACACTGTTGTAGCCGCTCTCTAAAAACCACCGTAGACGATAGATGCCGGATCAAAGCTGAATACTGAACCAGTTGTCCTTGTGGTCGACTTCCTGATCAAATGTTTCTGCCCTGGCCGCCGAATACCGCTCGCGAGCGGCGCTAGTAGCCCTTGCAGTAAGAGAGCATAAGCGCCTGGAGTTGTATACAATGTCACGTGCCGGGATGTTGCCGGCGGAGATCTGAGATCGGGAACAGCATCGCGGACTTGGAGCGAGTTTGTAGTCGCGGACCCGGCGTGTCGGATGGAATACCGTGACAATCGTGCTTCGCCACAACGGGCAAACATTGTCTCTCGCGTCTCTTCTCCCCAACCGCCACGCAATATTCCGTCGAGGACAGACATGGCGAGCAGACGTGGCGTCTCCAAGCGTCCCGCGTCCTCCGAAGGTATTTCGTGGCCTTCCGAGTCCGGAACGGCTGTGAACCTGTGACATTCTATGGCGTGCTGACGGTGTGGCTTCCGCAGAACTCGAATGCTGGTCGCAGGCTTCTGCCTCGCTCAGCAAGTTGTCGACTATGCTTTCTGAGCATGAACGCGACGACACCGTCGGCCGCATCCACCGGCTGCTCTCGGGTTGGCCCACAGATGATACCCTGCCTTCCGAGGGCATCGAGCATGTCAAGACCCTATACAAGAAACTCAACTCGGGTTTGAACGAGATCAAAGCGACCGCCGAGCGGGACGCAGAGTAGGTCATATTCCTATTCTCCACATATACCGTCGCTAATGCACCGCCAGGGCGATTGATGACGTTCTCGAACGGCTGTCAGTCCTGATCGCGCTGCGCAAAGCGTCAGAAGCGATACCACCAGGTTCTTCTAGTCTCACAATCCCTTGTTTACGATGTATTGACGCTCGAGCCACAGAGAAACGCCAGAAACGACCGCGCGGTGTCTCACCCTCTGCGCCCGCCGTGGCTGGTACGCCAGCTCCGCCTAATCCCCCCTCGCGGGGTGTATCGATCACTGTGCCCCCACGCGGCTCGGTCGGACCGCAACCTTCCATCCCGTTCTCGCGCGAACCCAAAGCTCGCAGGGAAGCGCTGGCGAAGCAGCTTCCGCTGCAGGAGGGGCGGAAGGTGGCCTTCCATCCTCCGACAAACACCAGCAAGAGTGACGGTGCGACAGGAGGCAAGGACGAGGAGTGGATCCTCGCCGTGGTTACCAAATGTATCAATCAAGACAAGAATCGGTGCGTTGCGTATATTCGTAAGCAAGCTAACGACGTCTTCAACTTTGTTACTCCTTACCGCAGGTACGAGGTGATGGATCCTGAACCGCAAGAGGATGGCCAGCCGGGGATGTAAGTGACCGTGGTTGGCTTCCCATTGCTGATCCACTAACCCTGTGGGTCCGTTCAGGAAATACAACACTACGCTCCGCGCGATCATCCCGCTGCCAGATCCGAACGCACCAGCGGACAGCCCTACGCATCTCAACGCATACCCCGAGTTCCCTCCAGGTTCTACTGTGATGGCGCTCTACCCCGACACCAGCTGCTTCTACCGGGCGGAGGTCATCGCCGCACCGAAAGAGGTCGCCGCTATGACTCGTGTGAGTGCCCTCTCTCCGTCTCTCAGGAGTAAAAAGAACCGTATCCATGCCGATCCCTTGTCCTCTCAGACCGCGCCCGGGAAGCAGTCGACGCCGACGTACAAGCTCAAGTTCGAAGACGACGACGACCAGGAGCACCTGGTGCACGCGCACTGCGTCGTCGGGTGGCCAGGTCGGGATTGAGTCGGACGACGGACACGCGGGTTTTCTCGGTATAGGGTTCGCCGCGGGATTCTCGGACCCGGGCCTCCGTACTATTGGTTCTCTGCATCTATGTATTCTGGTCTTGTAATTGTAGTGTAGGATCTCTCCACATATGCTAGTCTCGGCGACCCCGTCGCTCGTTGTTTTGTCCCCTGTCGTCGTGCGTCGGAATCCGAGGAGACACGCTGGCAACGCGCCGTCCAGAGCGACGATTGCCATATTTGGCACAGTCCGCCGTCGCACGTGGCAAGCGCTTAACGGCACTAAGCGCTTCCACCGAGTTCGACGTCTCGCTCTGTCTGGAGCATGCATGACACAACGGATGAGTTCAAGCCAAGGGTACGATGACAGCATAGGGGAATTCTAGACATTTCCCGCTCGCGTTCTCAGAGTGTATATAAACCTTTCCAAGCGCACCCCTTTACCTCCAACAGTAAACTCAGATACCCGTGAACACTCGAGACTCACCCACTCACCACCACACACACTCACCTTTTTTCCTCTTCCTCCTCACCCACATCACCACATCTCACCATGTCGCTCGCACGGCACTTCTTCCGTGAGCTCCGGCCCCTCTTCCGCATGCTCGAGGAGCCCCTCGGGCGGTCACCCGCGTACTTCCCCGGGCCCTCGCGCGCGCTCTTCGACGACCCGTTCTTCAACTCGCCCGCGATGCTCCGTCCCGCGGTGGACGTCTCCGAGCAGGGCGACAAGTACATCGTCGAGGCCGAGCTCCCCGGCGTGAAGAAGGAGAACGTCAACGTCCGGATCGGCGACGGCGGCAGGACGCTCACCATCGAGGGCAAGGTCTTCGCTCGCTCGAGCGAGTCGCAGCCGCAAGCCCAGGCAGCAGCAGATGCGTCCTCGACCTCAGCAGCTGAGGGTGCTTCAGAAGGTGAGTACACTTTAGGGATTCGCGAAGTGTGAATTGGGACGCTGACGCATGGGTTGTAGGCACCAAGGCAGTAACGACCAGGGAGCCTGAGTCGACCGCACTATCAACGGAGAGGCTCTTCTCCGGCACCTCGACCTTCACGCGCACCGTCGTGCTTCCACAGCCAGTAGACAGCAGCAAGGTGACCGCGAAGCTCTCGGACGGTGTACTCACCGTGACCGTCCCGAAAGCCGAGGACACCGGCAGCGTGCAGGTGAACGTCGAGTAAACGCAAGGTTTGGATTGGACAGCAGTGCGACGTTTGTGTATGATACGGATGTAACATCATCGTACATTATCTACGACCAATTGTAATCATGAACTTCCAACTCGATAGCGTGTATGAGAAGTTGAAGACGGACCTAAGTAGTACAGTAAAGTACGCGCATGGCAAAGTGCACGATCGACAGCATGTAAGCGGGTTGATATACAGCGTGCAAGCGAGGGGAGAGTCTAGTGCGATATCAGCGAGGTTGTGTTTGAGGCCGTTGCTGGGAGTAGATCGTCCTTCCGGGGTTGTCTGACATGCTTCGCCCATTGAATGAGACTCGTCCGCTGTCTTCCACTGCCAAATAGCCGCTGGCAGGTCCAGTGAACTGTCCCGGGGCCCAATGATCTGCCTGTGGGAGCGAACCTGGGGACAAGTGAACGTCTAAGGTGCGACCGCATACAATCAGAAAACAAGTCCTACATGTGTCTTACTGGGCCTACTCACCCTGCTGCACGCTTGCGCTGCTCGCACTCCTCCCATTGAGGATGATGGTCACGCCGTTCTGGTGCGGCGCATGGCTGACGGATTCTTCTGCCTCTGCAGCTTCGCGTGCCCTGGCGGACCGGTTCCTGATCCGCGCGCTGCCCGTACGCGTACTCGCGGTGCTGTTCGGAGTCTCGTTTGAGCGTGCGCCATTCGCGGTGCCGGCTCTACGCCACCGGCCGTTGCTGTCACGATACCTTTGCCGAGTAGAAGCGTTCGCAGCGCTTGTGCTTTCGCTGGCAGAGGCGCCGGCCGCGCTCGCGCTACCATTTGCTTTTGGTTTCTGCGTCCCGTTTGTCGGTGCTGGTCCTGGTGGTCGCGTTTTTGAGACCGGCTTCGATGCACTGATGGTGGTCGCCGTGGTAGGATGATGCGGTGCGGGAGGGGGAGAGGGAGGGGCAATGGCGGAAATAGCGGGGTCATCCTCTAATAGTTCACGCTCTTTCGCAGCGCGTAGTGCCATGGCTTGAGTTATAGAAATGGGGGTTGGAATTGTGTCTGGAACGTGTCGGGGGAGAAATTCGCTGATGGTCGTCACATGTGGGCTCACCTTCCAAGAACCGGTACTCGGATCGTCGTTGAGCGAGGTACGCTGGTAATAGGTGTAAGAGCTTGCCCGAGTGGGGGTGCGTGGATAAACAGACCCATGTCACGATATTGTACATGCTGTCGGTTCTCGGTGATGCTTTGTTGAGAGCCCGCCTCAGCCAACCTTTTGATGAACTCTTCCTAGGAATTCATATGTCGCTCAGCAAATGTCCGATGTTCTCACTGGGGAGTGCGTACTGTGGCGATCGACAACATGAACACAGCCTCTTTAGACATGTGTTGACCGGCGCCTGAGGCTGCAGAGTTAAGTGCTAAGCCTCATGCGCGACACTGTAGTTGATATGCACACCTTCAGCTTGCAGGATGTTGTCTAGCTTGTCTTGGGGGACGAGAGTATGTCCTGGTACGCGGACACCTAGCTTCCGTCGTCCCTTGGAGGAAGAGGCTCCTTCGTCCTCAACCTCTGGCTCCATCTCTTCTCCGACCTCTTCCTCTCCATCCGAGCCGGAGTCCAGCTGGTCGACTTCCTCCTCGTCGACTTCGGAGTTGAAGCCAGACGTAGTACCAGCCATGGAGTAGCGCCCGTCAGCGGAGATGCTAGTGAAGGCCATGTCGTGCTGTTGTGGCGGATACGCGCCCGGCGGTGTGTGTCTAGGAGGCAGAAAGGCGCGGGGACGGCGAAGGAACGTGGGCAGGAAGAAAGGAACCTGGACGCGTCAAGATGCGCATCCAGGACCCCCGCCCGCTCGCGGAGTCGCGGCTGGGAGCGTTATGGGCGTCTCCACATCTAATCTAATCATTTGTACATTACCGACTTATCTTATCTTTCCCCGCACTCGATGTGGATGTCATGGATCCGAGGACTTATCTCGACCCCGCACTGGCAGGACACACATATATAGGATGGTGACGCTCCTGGGCGCAGTCCCGCCTTGCGTGAAGACCTACGTCCACCATGGGAGACAACGAGTTGGATGCGCCCAAGCTCGCCACGCTGCCCATCATCAGCATCGAACCATTTCTCCAACCAGATGCCCCCGGGAGGCTGTCTACCGCAGCCGCGCTCCATGCGGCCTGTTCAGAGTACGGGTTCTTCTACCTTGACATCTCGTCCTATGTGGATCCTGCGGAGCCGGAAGAGCTCACGCGCCTTGCTCGCGAGTTCTTTGCACTTCCACAGGAAGAGAAGGACAAGATCTCCATCGAGCACGAGGATCACGCACGAGGTACGTGAGCCGTCAATTCTTTGGTTCTTTGTGCTCAGTTGGTGTCGTCATGGGCCTAGGGTATCAGAGACTCAAACAGAACGTAACAAACGGAAAGGCGGACAACCATGAAGGCATCGACTTTTACCATCCGGTAGAGAACCCGGACAAGAGCAAGCCCCTCTGGGGCGAAAACCAGTGGCCGTCCATCCCCGGTTTTCGGGAGAAATACGAGCGATGGACGGACAAGATGAAGAAGCTCGGCCTCATCGTCATGGAAGCGTGTGTGCCTCCCCATCCTCCTCCGTCAGAGTAGGGCCTAGGCCGTGCTAACCCACGATGCTCTGGGCAGAATGGCTGCCGGGTTGGGCCTGACATCAGAAGAGTGGGCCGAACTTCGCAGCAAAGTGGACGACAGCTTCTGGATCCAGCGGGTCATTGGCAAGTATCCTCCCTCTCCGGACTCCGCCGCAAAGCCACCCGAGTGTAACCATATTCGTCATCGGCACAGGATACCCCCCGTTGGCGAACGACTACGATGGATTTTCTTGTGGAGCTCACCGGTGCGTTTCCATGTACACATCTGCAAGGGCCTGAACATCAACCTTTCCGTGAAGGGATTATGGCTGTTTGACGTAGGTGCCTTAGCATCACTGGGAATACACCCACGCATTGAGTGCTAGCGCAGATTGCTCTATGCAGACCCGACTCCTGGAGCACTCCAAGTGTACCTTGCGCAACCAGGGCTACTGGTCGAAAAGCCCGATAGCCTGCCGTCTGAGCAAGAGGTAGAGGACGGCGGCCAATGGATCAATGCCGACCCAATACCGGGCTGCATCGTCTGCAACGTCGGCGAAAGTCAGCCTCATTCACCCGATAGAATTTCTGCAACAGTCACTGACGCCTGTCGGTCGTTCTCCAGTGTGGGAGGTGTGGTCAAACGGCTTGTACAAGAGCACTTTGCACCGTGTGGTGCATAGAGGGACGAACTATCGGTGCGCACGCCTCGAATAATAATCGCCACCGTACGCTTACTGACGTCGATATAATTCTAGCGTCTCGTGAGTCCCTCTTAAACGACACGTCCCCGTGTATCAGGCTGACCATACCCTCAGCATCCCCTTCTTCTTCGAGCCGAACTTCGACGCACGAGTTGAGCCGCTCGCCGCCGCGCTCCGTATACAGGAAGAAGACCGTATGGTCTGCGGCACGCTGGCCCCGCGGAAGACATACCAGCCGGTCGTGTATGGCGACTTCCTCCTGCGCAAGCTCGGGAGCAACTTCGAGACGGGTCAGAAGGGCCAGTATAACGAGGCATGATCAGTACGAAAGAACGAAATACACTGACCTGACGATATTTACAAATACGGTATCTCCGCTGTTATCTTGTATGTACTAATAAAACATGTATACCAGGTTGGGGGAAAGCTGGCCGCTCGGTTGATCAATGGGGACGAACCCTCTGGGGGTTGATGGCCATCTATATCACGACAAATACAAGCCCTCGGGGCCAAGCACTACCTACACGCACACGCCCCCTCCTCTGCCCTCCTTACGACAGTGACGCGCCGACGAAGCGCGGCGCGACGCACACGCCGTTCTGAGTACGAATGCGGTGCACGCTCTTCGTCGCGGGGTCGATCCACGCCGCCTCGCGGTTCTCGAGCGTGGTGAACCCGGGCTGGATCGTCTCGAAGATCTTCTTCTTCGGGTTGAGCTGCGAGAGCGGCTGGGCGTCCTCGAAGCCCTCGAAGTAGACGCGGTCGCCGGGCTTGGACCCTTCAGGCGGCTGCACGAGCTCGATCCCGGCGTCCTTGCCGTCTTTGTGCGTTGCCTATGGGGAGAGTAGACATAAGGGTCGGTTGTCTCTGCTGTTACCACACGAGAGCGACTTACGCAGAGAACCATGGCGAAGGACTTGACGCCACGCATGTTCGCGGGCTTCAGGTTGCACTGCATATATATGATCAGGAACCATCCAGTAATTGACCGGGGAAGGGTATACGTACAACACCTATGAGAATCTTGTCACGCATGTCCTCTATGGGGATGTAATTGACCAGGCCAGAAACGACTGTGCGAGGACCAGTCTCCTCGGCGAAGTCAATTTGCTACGACAAACGGGTGAGCCATCGGGTGCGCCATAAAATAAGGTACAGGGCACACACCTCGACGTAAAGGCCATCGGCATCGGGGTGCTTTTTGACTGTAGGTATATGTTTAGGTCGTGTGCCCAGCGTTTCCGAGAAAGTACTTACTGTCGACGATGCGCCCTACTCGGAGGTCGATCATAGAAGGTACGGGCTCGCTAGGCTCCTCAGCGGCCTTCTTCTTGTCGCCGCCCTCGTTGGCCTTGGGCTCCTTCGCCTTCTTCTCCTTCTTCTGCGCCTTGCCCTCCTTGTCGCCTTTTGGTGCCTCCTGAGCCGCCTTATCGCCCTCCTCGGCCTTCTTTGCCTTCTTGTCCGCCTTCCCTGCTGCCTTATCTGCCTTGTCTGCTTTGGGTTGGGCTGCGGGCGCGCCGCCCTCGGCGGCGGGAGCTGCCTTCGCCTTCTCCTTCTTTTTGGGAGGCTCGGCTTTGCGCTCCTGATGCGGCGCGTTGCTGAGGTCAAACTCAACGACGGAGAAGGCCGGTGCTAGCGGCTCGGCGGCTTTACGGATGGAAGGACGGTGCTGGACATGATCGAAGTAACGGGTGATGGCGGGATGGGAGTAGTATTGAGCAGGTTGGAGTTGTGACTACGGTTTGCGAGGCGTGTTAGTGTAAAGTGTAAAACCTTGGGATCGGTGACGCGTTAACATACCAGAGAAGGATGAAGGGCCCCATAGAGTGCGGCGTCCGCGGCGGTAAAGTAGTTGCTCACGAGATAGGTGCGGGGAACGAGGGTGGCTTCGAGGTCCTGGTCTGCGTCAAGCGCGGCTACTGCGCGATGCCGGTAGCACTGACCTTGAAGTTGTCAGGCTTTGCCACATCTCCTTGGGCGACCTTGTTGATCCATTCCGCGACCTCGGCCTTGTCCTTCTCGGACTTGCCAAAGTCCTCGCTGCCGTCCTGGGCGGCGCCGGTGACGAGATCACGGAGCGGTGAGGGGAGTTTTGCGAGCGCTGCAGCGGCAGACATTTTCCTGAAGAGCGCGAGATGGAATCGATGAGTAGCACAGAGCGATCTCGTGGCTGGCGAGAGCAGCTGCCTTGCGCCTCCAAGGCCCCGAGTCAGGAATACTGTCATTTTCCGGAAACAGGCTCCCTCACGTGCACGCGTCATATCGCGTCCTGTGACTGCTCGTCACGGGGAGACGCGTGACGGTCACCGCGCGCCTGGCCGGAAATTGGGCGACGAGCGCAAGCTGGCATTGAGTCCTCACCGTCGTGTCCGACAGCGAGCAAGGATGATCGTCCGGTGGCAGGCTGAGGCTTGCCATGCGCTCCGCTCCTTCCACTCCTCTGCGCAGGCGCGTGCCGGCCTCGTCTCCAACATCGGCAAAAAGCCCATCGTCTATCCCCCCACCGTCTCCCTCTCGCCCAACACTACCGCCGTCTCTGTCAAGGGTCCCCTTGGCGAGACCGCCGTCCCTCTCATGCCCTTCATGAGGATATCGGAAACCGCGCCGAACACACTCGCTGTATCTGTGGAGAACCCGAAGGAACGCAAGCAGCGCGCGATGTGGGGACTCACACGGACCCTCATCCAGAATGCCATCGTCGGCATGACCGAGGGCTTCACCACCCCCGTCTACCTTGTTGGTGTCGGGTACCGTGCCGCTCTGGAGCCCGACCCGCGTGGAAAGGGCGAAGGTCGCAGCGGGCAACGCCTCAACATGAAGCTTGGCTTTTCCCACTCTGTCTTCGTGTCCGTCCCGGACCATATCAAGATCGAGGTGCCCCAGCCGACCAAGATCGTGCTTAGCTGTACAGATAAGCACAAGCTCGGACTGTTTGCTGCGCAAATCAGGCGGTGGAGGCCCCCAGAGCCGTACAAGGGCAAGGTATGCATCCTCACGCAGTCGCTCAAGTACCGCCCGTTTACGCTGTCCATAGGGTATCATTGTCGGGAACGAGAGGATCAGGATGAAGACTGTAAAGAAGAAGTAGTCTTGCTGTCCGGCCTCTTCTACTATACATCCGCCGTAATCTGGGAACCATTCGCACAACTACCGAGCGGGCTGTTCACGGTATGCTTGCTGGTTGTGCATTCTTTTTGCGCGGGTCGGTATGTCACCGATACCACAGGATTGTAAGCCCTCAGACTTCTTTTGCGCCATGGTTCTATGCCTCGCGTTAAGCCCGCTCGGTATCTCCTTCCCCGAGTTGCGGTACCGGTTAAGACACACGGAGGTCCTTCACCTCTAGTGACTCGTCCTGAGAGCTGCCGATATGCGTCTTACGAGCAGAGGGGGTATCGTAAAGGTATACTTGAACACATGAGCTCCACCACCTCGTAGTAGAATCTGTGCGGCATGCATGCCAATATCAAGCTGTGTGCCCTTCAAAGCCCGCGCCTTCAGGTCGGTTCCGAAATACCGTTCTGCTTGGAAGCTCACAACAGTCCAGCCAGGCTGATTCGCAGGTGCTTCCAATCCAATGCCTGCGCATATATTGGCAGGCTGATTTCAATATACCGTGCCCCCTCCCCCCAACCCCCTTCTTGCTGCTAGATCTCATCTACGCGTCATGTGGTGGCCAACGACGTCCGACAATGTATCGCAGGATAGCACGGTCGGCGTATATGTGCTGGGAGCTATTCTTGCGGCCATGTACGTTGGAATTACATATACTGTCCACTCAGCGATGTTCTGCGATTTGAGTCCACCATATCCCGGTATTGATGCTTGTGGACGCACAGGTTCTACGGTCTCACCTTCTTGCAAAATCTGCAGTATTTTGATCGTTTCCGCCGGGATAGCTCGCCCATGAAGCTCTTAGTATGTATCACGGCCGGGTGTTGATCATGTCTAGACATCAAACTGAATGTGCGAATGTGGTATAGATAATAGTGCTGTGGCTGTTCGACTCAACTACGATGGCTCTTTCAATGCAAGCTGTATACATGTTCGCCGTCGCTCGCCGAAATGTTCCCTTCGCGGCAGTCGACGTCCCCGGGTGAGCTGCGCAGTGTCATGCTACGTACCCTCTGATGTAACAGTTCTCGGCAGGAGTGTCGAGGTGCGTGATGTGCCCTGTCGCCGCCCGGGCCAAGCTGAGCTTATTGTGTTTCTGCATTTTTTTATCTCAGGCAGAACGAGCATTTTCTGTGAGGATAGCACACTTGTCTCCTGTCTGGCTAATTTCGAGCTCAAATTGTCAGTTTGCCGTGGTCTTCATCGTTCAAATGTGGGCAGTCGTGACCCTTCTGAGAATCCATATGGCCGTCCTAATCCCGCTCCACAGGTTCTTTGTTGTTCGTATATGGTGCTGTAAGTTCCGTCAACGAGGATCGACACTCCGTATACCTGACCTTCCGCCTGTAGTGGGAAGACGGTATTGGTACCTGCCCGTGATGACGGTGAGCCATGTCGCTGCATTCATTTTATCTGTAGGTAACAAGACGACATGTCTACAGGGTTTGATTGCAACGCTTGCCTTCCGTAAGTACATAGAGACCTATGGAGCATTCGTTCACTGATCCCAACTCCATGCTGTAGTTTTGGGACTCGGTAAGCCTCGTTACGCACATGTTCGACTAAGTCAATCGTGCTGATTCCGCGCCGATAGCCGCATCTGTGCAAGCGTGCGTGTGCATTCGCTCATCACCCCCGCCAGTGTACCCAGTGATATCGATACTCGTGTGCAGTTCGGAGTACGGCGTCGCGAATCCTTCTCATCCTTCATCGGTCGACGTTGGTATCTTCTCAATATTGTCCATCAGAGGCCCTACTGATCGGGATGTCGTACAATAGGGACTGTCGGCGGCTGCGGCTGCCCTGCAAATCATCACGGACCTCACGATCAATGGCGCGCTGTACTGGTTATGTTCGAAGTGCAAGCGCGAAACGACGTACGTCCGTTTCATATTGCATTGGTCCTCATGTTTGCTTAACTTGTCGGATCTACTATGCAGGAGGGGTGCTTTGAGGGATGCCGCCGTGAATCTAGTCAACCGGGGAGTGCTCTCCACGTAAGTACATTCAGCTAACAGTATGTACATGCCTACAAGTAAACAATTTACCACACTCCAGGTTGCTTCAGGTCCTCACTACGATTACGGTTCGTCTACATCAGGCTTTATGTACATCCTCACACCGTGGCTGATGATTTTCCCGCCCATGCAGTACTTCGCCTCCCGCCCGCGACTGGTTTGGATGTCGTTCCACACTGCAAGCAGCAAAGGTGTCGTGCTCTACCACCTCATACATATACGTTCGTAGATCTCAAATTAAGCTCAGTGCACGCCATGTCCATGTTGTCTACGTACGCTCTATCATGCGGCTTCAGAAAGTCGTCTACTGACACGTCTGCTCAGCCTGAACAGCCGCGACGTCGTAGATGGCGTGGCACAAGATCATGAGCTGGCGGACGCGGAGCTCAGATATCGCATTGATCTAGAGCTGCAAGCGGTATGTGACCCATCTGCGGACCTCCAGGGCTTGCAGGGCTTACCCCCGTACGAAGTGCAACCTTCCGGAGCGCCCTCCGATGATCCCGGTAAGTCGCGCGCTCCACTAACCTAGTCGTTCTGTAAACCCTCATGGAACCATCTCCCAGAGTATCCACCAGCTGCGTAGCCAGACTTCGTGGTTCGCGAACAACATGTCAAAGAGCGCAGGACCGTGCGACAGCGACGCGGATGACGCCAAGTCGGCAACGTGCATGACGACCCTCTCCGCGGGCCCTGGTTCAATCGGGCACGCAGCCTCCGTCTCGGCTTCCGCGTCGGTGTCGGCGTTGTCGAGGGGCCCGAGTGTCCATGCGCGCTCCACCACCGCCGTGGATGGTACGTCTCTTATCACAACGAGTCCTCAACTCGGATGAGCGATGCTGAAGTGCTTCGGGTCACCGCAAGGGAACTAAACATCCCGCTGATCGCGCTTGTATACGATTTCTTGCCTACGACCTTCCTACGCCCCGTCGTTATCGTCACGCCTTGGTTACGGTACCATACCCTTCATGTGTCAGCGCTCTCGGAACTCTCATCTTGCTGTAGCCTTGTAGACCCTGTAATTCCCGGACCATTTACGCTTACGGCGCCATCACGCATCTTTCTTCATATCTGACGACTTTCCGGTCGATTCGTGGACCTTTCCTGTGCCGTTGTCGATGCTCGTCTCTAACCCATGGTGCGATGCTCTTTACGATACAATTGCCCAGTTTCCCGGGTCATCCCGTGCTCTCGATGTGAGTCGTGGAACGCGACTACAGGTTTTGATCACGGGCAAAGAGCTATTAGGCCTCCTAACGCGTTCGCCGCTGCGGGGAGCCTGGGGAACGCTTGTGAAATGTGATGTCTATGTTGTGTGATACGAAGGATGATAGCGATACTGATACATTGTGTGTTGTCCGCATGCCGCTCAACATTGGAGTTCGATCCTGCCCCCACTGCGTGTCCGTCTAGATCTATCAATCACTATCGGTCTTCCGCTACATCCACTCAGTCGAAGAAATCCGCAGCTCTCCTAGAGCCAAGCCCGCAGTGCACCCTACGAGCTCCCATGCGCAACGAAAACGTTGAAGTTATATTTCGCCGGGGACGAGTCGAACTTGTACCCGCGCGGCTTGACGTCGAGGACGGTCTTGTTCTTCCGCTTGAGCGTGCCGCGCATGTAGCCCCCGGGCGAGAGCGTGACGTTCACCCTGTTCAAGCCGGCCTTGACGTCGACCTTCGCGCTCGTCGAGCCCGACGTCGTGAGCGTGACCGTGCCCGGGGCGGTGGCGAGCACGACCGCCCACAGCTGGTCCTGCGTCTGCGTGTGTGATACTCCGTGTCAGCGACAATGACGATGGGGTCGGGGACGGTGGAGAGGCGGGAGACGCACGAGCTCGTAGTTGGTGGGGGGCGGGAGCGGGTCGCTGCTCGCCTGCGCGCGCTTCGGGTGCGGCCGCGCCCACATGAGCAGATGGTCCTTCTGGATCTTCGGGGCCTTGCCCGTCTTGAACCACGTCGCGAAGTAGCCCGTGATCTCGAGGAAGCCTACCGGTGCGGGGTGTCAGCGCTGGACCAGTGGCGCATTCAGGCAGGACGTGCGTACCTTGGTGGTCGAAGCCGTTCACCCAGGCGTCGGCGCCCGGGGGGAGGTTGCCCTTGATGGGCCCGATGTAGTGCGACTCGCCGTAGTCGTTCCAGGTGAGGAGCTGCACGATGTCGACCTTGTCGCGGTTCGCGATGATCGTCTCCCAGCGCCGGACGTAGAGGTGGTCATCGCAGTCGTAGATGAACTGTTGTGGCGCCGATCAGCTCGGACTGGCAAATGGCACGGCACGGGGCTCACATTTTTGTTGTAGGTGTCGGGGCCGAAGTGGGTGAAGAACCAGGGAGCAATGGAGGTCATGTAGGTGTGTGCGCTGTTCTCCACACGGGCGAGCTGCTCGATGTGCCACTGGTCGATCTTGAAGGATCCCAGTGCATCGGCGACAGCACTCTGTTGGTTGGGCCTGAGGTGATCCAAATCGGCGCCATTCCCGAGGACGGAACCCGCGTTCGCGGTGGTGAAGTCTGTCCTCCACGCGCCATTGAACTGCAATGAGTAAAGTGAGTCAGTGATAAGTTGCGCAAAAACAATGAAGCGCATACGTTGAAGTCCCCGTCCATGACGCCCTTGAAGTTGTGGAACTGCTGTATGTCGAGGAAGAAGGACGGCACGAAGTGGATCTTGCCCGCGATGTCCGGGTGCTGCGTGAACTGCCTGTTCCAGCCCGTGAACACGTCCGCCTCGCCGAACGTGCACGCCTCGCCCGCGAACGTGCTGACGAACGCCTTCCCGTCGACGACCAGCTGCGCGTCCTCGGCGATGAACGCGTTCGTGAGGTTGCGGATGTACGCCGCCGTGTCGGGCGAGTTGCAGTTCTTGCTGCCGCCGATCGCGCTGCCGCGATGTCAGAGACGAACGTTCCTCTCGTGAGGAGAGTTTTTGCTATCACTCACGCCATGTCTATTGACAGGAAGAGCTTGAAACCGTTACCAAGCTCTTTGGCAGCTTGATACCTGCGGTGACGACTCTTCAGCGGAAGGGACGGGGGATAGGGATAGGGCTGATACGTACGCATAGCCCACTTGGGCATATGTGTAGTCGTCCGGCCCAACGTTCAACGCGAAGCCGTCAATACCCTTCGAGAACGCGAGGGAAATGTCGTCCTTCCACGTATCGAGGGTGTACGCATTGTTTCCGCCGCCAGTAAGCCCGACAATGTGGTGCGCGACGACGAGTTTCGACGAGCCGCCGTCCTTCGTCTGCGAAGAAGACGCGAGCGGGCTAGCGCGCACCATGGCGATGGTCGCGAGGAAGCCAGACCAGAGGAAGGAAGTCGAGTAGCGCATCGTAGAGAACGGTGGTGTGTTCCTCCCAGCGAGGATACGGAGGATAATATATGCATCTCGAGTGCAGGGAGGAGACGTCACCGGCGTGCCTTGCAGACGCTGTGCAACTATGGAGGGTATGTGTTTGCGAGATAGAGGAGCGCCTCAGCCATATGCGTACGCCGGGGAATGCATATGGCGGAGAGGATGTACCTTGTGTGCGTAAACATGGAGGAGCGCCTGGGAATGCAGATGAAGGGGAAGTTCAACCCGGATGTGTCTGAATGTCGATATCGCCCTCTATGATCTCAAAGGGATGGAGAAAGCCATGCGAGAAGGACTGCGCTGGGTGCAAGTCACAATGCGATACATGTCGTTGCGACCGTCTGGTCTTCCGTTACGAGAGCCAGGGTAGTCTGCCATGCGGGAGGTTGCAAAGAAATCGGTCGAGAAACGTTTGGGCATTATCGGGGTGGTCTATAGAATGTAGGTACCTGGGGAACACACGACTCGCCATCAGGGGTCCACTAGACAAACCCTAGCCAAGGGGACGTACCTAGGCTCCACAACGGTTGCCCATATTCTCTGAGCGCCTTCCCCGCGGAGCTCCGCGCCAAAGGTATCTGGAAGTACTATCCGTATCATGCGCTGCACGCATTCACCCCGTGTGTCACTCGGTAGAAGGGGTGGTCATCGACACATCTATTTCGTGTTTTCGCGCTTGCGACTCACGGCGTGAAGCAATCTGCGGTAGCATGCGGAGCAAAGCTGCTGCTGTGTTCCGCTGCAGCTTGTGTGTACCACGGAGCATGAGCGCATGTGTCCTACATGCATCCGCGCTCTATACGCTCTCGATCGGGATGTTGATATGGAGGGGTTCGGAGCTACTAACAAGCGGTTGAGCCTCTGTAATAATAGTGTAATAATAGTATCAGAGGTAATGAGAGCTTACTGGGACCACCCCAGAGAGAAACCGATGGGACCCGTGTCTCAGAATGACACCGTGTTGACCATGAAATTCGACGAATTTGTCAGAACGATGAATGTTGCATGCCACACCCGGATGACGGATCGTTCGCCAGAGTTTAGGAATCGTGATGCTGAGGTACAGTGGCCTATGGTGGACTTGGTTGATTACGCGGCGCGGTCCTAGCAATTTCGTTGCAAAATCATCATGAGGCAAATGTGAAGCCACGGGCGACAAGCGGTCGAACGACGAGACCGAGCGCCTACAGGCCGCGTATCGTAGAGGGTCCCCTTTTGGAAGGTAACTAAGTTCACGGGCGTAACGCCACTCGGGGGTCGCCGAACGACAACGGCCTCGACGATCTCGGGAGCCCATATCACATCCTGACTGCACACAACGACCACTATACCCACTTGAACTATGGCCTGCGCTGTTCCACCATCAGACAATGCCGGTGCAGTGCATCTTCTACCATCTGCCACCCGCGTAGTTCTATGCGTTGATGGAGTTAGCTCGACAGAACCTATGCCAATTATAGGGGTTTCTTCTCTCGTGTAAGAGCCGTGAATATACCGCCCAAAAACCGGCAGTGTATAGCTATGCATCACAGAGGAGTTCTCTTGTGGGGCTGGTCCGAATCTTAAGGCGACACTGGAACTGATAGTTGTGGAGATGTCAGAATGACGTATACTGAGTACAACCACTGGCTGGGGCCCCGACTGGCTATAGAGGCCCCGGAAGTGGCTCATAAGCCGGCGTAGCTAGGCGTGAACTTGGTGTGTATGGTGGCTCGGAGTGGACATGATACATCGTGCTTTGCGGGCCGACGTATGACGGGGCCGGCGGCTTGAACCGGCTACCGTTTAGACTCTATGGGACGCCGGCGTCTAGAACCGGGATATGACAGGACAGATCCGAGTGCGTTTGACGGCGTGGCCGACAAAGACGCCTCGCAGGTAGGCGTGGTGTGGGGGCGGTGAGTCATGGATGCTCCGCGAGAGTCGGCGGTCTCGACCAGAATTGCCGTGTATGGGGACCGGGACGGGGTTTGTCAGCGGAGGGGTGCGCGGAGGGGCGGCAGCGGGGGGCAAGGCTCGCTGCGACTGGCTGGCGGAGGAGGCCACAAGGGCGCATCCGATGCCCGAGCCCCGAGCTCATCATCAGGATGACGCCCACGTCCTGCCCGGATGGCCAATGCCATGCTCCCTGCCCCAGTGGCAAGTGCCCCTCATGCAGCTCC
The DNA here is from genome assembly GCA_022606195.1 of Trametes polyzona. Classification (NCBI taxonomy): domain Eukaryota; kingdom Fungi; phylum Basidiomycota; class Agaricomycetes; order Polyporales; family Polyporaceae; genus Trametes; species Trametes polyzona. Next base: position 462,656 of record JABYQF010000009.1, on the reverse strand, counting down.
TCCCCTCCCTCTTCCGATCCGCCCTCGTTATTGCTCATCTACCCTCCCTTTCGTGCCCTTCGCCTTCACCATCCTCGCACTCTACCACCCACTGCACTCTCACACACACCTGAACGCACACCCGTACAATGGCACCCTCCCAAGACAAGGCGGCTGTCCTCAAGCAGTTCCGCGAAGAGCTCGCTAACCAGAACCTCATCCACGATGGAGACACCATAGGCACCGATGACGAGACCCTTCTGTGCGTATCCCCATATAGCAGCCACTTTCCACGCCGAAACACTGACACTTTGTTATGTGCAGCCGCTTTCTGCGTGCACGCCAGTTTAACCTCAAGCAGGCCACTCTTATGTGGAAGAACTGCCAGCATTGGCGCCAGACCGTCGAGGGCGTCGGCATCGACGAGCTCTACCGCCAAATTGACCCCTTTGACGTACGTCATAGTGCCACTACCGAATTTGACCGTAGCCGACCTCGCTTCCGTGCAGTACCCCGAGCGCGACCATGTTTTCGACTGCTGGCCTCTCTACTTCCACAAGGTACGCATCTCGTCTTGTCTTCCTTAACGCCACACATGCTAACCATGCCTCTTCCAGACGGACAAGGTCTGTAACAAACCCACCGCCACCGCTGCACGCATGTTCTGACCCGTGACCCGAACATTCAGAAAGGCCGTCCTCTGAACTTCCACCACTTTGGCGGGATCAACCTGAACAAGCTGCAGAAGAAGATGACGCTCGAACGCTTCTGGCAGACCGTCATCGTCAACTGCGAGGCCCTCACGCGCGAAGTCCTGCCCGCCGCGGCGGAGGCTGCCGGCAAGCCTATTCTCGGAACGTTCGTCGTCGTCGATCTCTCAGGGTTCGGGTACGTAACGCCTTAGCACAATCTTCTGTGTACCATGTCGACTGACGTCCGGCGTACGCGCCTGCATACACAGAATCAGCCAATTCTGGCAGATGAAGGACTTTGCCCGGAGCTCGTTCCAGGTCTCCCAGGACTACTTCCCCGAAACGTTCGTCCGCCTTGTTTGCTCCGGGAACCACCCAGGCTCACCCTCACGCACATACACAGCATGGCCCAGCTCGCGATCGTGAACGCCCCCATGGGCTTCTCGACGATCTGGAACGTCATGAAGCCGTGGCTCGCGAAGGAGACGGTCGCGAAGGTCGCGATCTACGGCTCCGACTACCGCAAGGCGCTCCTCGAGCTCATCGACCCCGACGCGCTCCCCGCGAGCCTCGGCGGGACGTGCACGTGCGCCGGCCAGGGCGGGTGCATGAAGAGCAACGCGGGGCCGTGGATGCACGAGCGCGCGAAGCGCCGCGAGGCGTGGCTCCGCGGCGAGCGCGAGACCATGGCCCTCTTGCCCGGGGAGCTCCATGGCGAGGTTCGGGTGGGGAAGAAGCAGCCGGAAGCGCAGGCGCAGGCGCAGGCAGCGCCTCAGGAAAGTCAGCCGCAGGCGGAGGTGCCGTCGCCAGCACCGGAGGAGGCCGCGCATGCGTCCGGCAGCACGTCCGAGGCGTCGTCCATCGCGACCCCCTCGAGCAACGCCGCGCGGAGCCGGGAGGCGTCGGTCGAGCGCGTGCTCAAGGAGCACCCCGAGACGCGGGAGGTCCAGACGGGAGACCTACACAACGAGTCGACCATCATGGCGGCCGCGCGGTGACGGCGCACCCGCTCTCCCTCTTAGATATCCTCCCCGCCGTGCGTCACAGGGTGTATGTTGCTGTCCTACCACCGGTTGTATTTTGTACTGTAGGATTCCCTAATGTTGTACTGTACGGTCACTAAGTATCTGGCAATGCATTGATATCATACCTCCATATTCGTCCTCGCGAGACGACCTGTTCGCTGCCCAAGCTCTCATTTTAAGAACCCATCACATATTCCGAGGCTTGGCGTCCGGGCAGAAAAGAACAAGGTATATGATTACGCCAGTCCGTGCCGTACAAAGTCCTACCGCGCATACAGCACACACGGCCGCCGCGGACGCTCAGAACGTAGGGATGAAGTCGTGTATCCTGTCCCGCGCGTTCTGCGCGATGCACTCCGCGATCCACGTCACGCTCCGGATCTCCTGCTCCTTGAGCTTGATGTAGCTGTAGAACACGGCGTACTGGAACTGCTGGAGGAACGCGAGCTTGTTCAGGTGCACCTCGTGCACGAAGAACCGGTCCTCGAGGTCCGCCGCCCCGCCCCCGAGCCCGTCCTCGCCCACGCCGAGGTCGCCGAGGAGGTTCGCGGTGCTCTCCGAGCCGCCGCCGCCCCGCGCCGCCGCGCCGTTGCCGCGCCCCGAGCCGGCGTCGAAGAACGCGCGGTACTCGGCGACGGGCTCGCACGCCTGGCGGACCTGGTCGATGTCGTCCGCGCGGGCGAGCGCGTTGTTGCCCTCGGGGAAGAGGCGGCCGATGGTGGGAAAGAGCTTCGCGCGCTGCTCCTTGGAGAGCTGCGTGCCGAAGGAGTTGATGGTGATGTTGATCGCGCGCCGGTCGGCCTCGAAGGCGAGGATGCGGTGCATGACCTCTGCGGTCGGCCCGCCGAGCGACTGGCAGAAGGCGTCGAAGTCCTCGAGGTAGGCCTTGTAGAGCGTGTTCCGGATGATCTCGATGTTCAGGTCGTCCAGGTCCGCGGCGGTCACGGAGTCGCGGAAGTAGGGGGCTGTTTGGGCAGGGCCGAAGCGCGTCAGTGTTGCCATGAATGCACGCGAAGAGAAGGGGACGAACCGAGAGGCGTCTCGACCAGCACCGTGTGGTACAGCTCCTCCACGTTCGTTGCTACACACAGCGCAGGCATTGTGTCGAAGATGCCCAGTGGGTGACATCGTTGCAGCAGCTCGTTGGTGTTCCGTCCGTGCAGGGTCCCGGTAATGATGAGGATGACGTTGTCAATCATGTATGCGTACCTGACCCCGTAGTTCAGCATCCACGCATATGCCCTTCTCACTCGAACGAGACGACCCACGTCATGTACTCGAGGAACTTGCTCAAGGGCTCAACGGAGTTGCTCCGGAGGTAGTTGAACTGGTCCACGAGCAACTGTGTTGCCTTGTCCGAGATGGTCGAGGTGGAGATCGGCAGAGGTTCGTTCGCGAGGAAGTTGCCATAGTCCGTCGCTGACAACTGTGTTCGGAAGTCTTGAGGTTGTTGTACTTGACTGAGCACTCACAGAACAAACGTCAGCGACTGAATGAACTCACCCTCAATGGTCTCGCATTGCGTCAGGTTGTTATATTGGTTCTGGGTAAGGAGTCCAGCCTTGTACCCCCGGACGATGCCCTCCAGAAACCCGCCAGAAACCTGCACAAAAAGTATCGCTTGAGCACAGATTCACATGTCAAGGAGAATGGTCAGAGAGACGCGTACGTTGAAGAAGAGGGCCTCCATGACGAGCTGCGTACAGAGCTCGCAGACGCGCGCGGTGCCTTGGCCCAGCGTAAGTACGACGTTTCCCACGCCTGCTGCCTTTCTGGGCGGTGCGTGCACAGTGCGGGGCGCCGGGCCGGAACAGTGTGATTTCCCGGGAGTTCCCCGCACGGAGCTGCCGAGCTCAGCACAGGCTCGGGCTGCATCCTGCCCCGGTCATGCTCAGGCCACATACTCCCCCCTTTCTTCCCGCTCTCACCACATCCAGGCGTGTAGGCAGCACCGCGCATTCTCCTCGATGACGGAGACTCCGGAAACGACGTCGCAGAAGACGACGAAGCTTGCGATACCTCACCCACATGAGAAGGATTGTGCTATAATCGGCGTATTAGAACAGCTTGCCCCGGAGCAACCCACGCAGGGCAGAAGGATTGCTTTGGTGGGTATACGAGGATGTCATACGTTCTTGAACTGTACTCACGCCATCTCTCGTCCCCAGATTCTCCATGGCGCACTTGGGCGAGTACATCGTGCCACATCCTTTCCAGGCGCGAAGCTCATAACTGCGCGCATTGGGTAGGCACAAAGACTATCTCTTTCAAAAGCGGCTCGCGGCCAAGCTTCCTCTAGACTCATTTCGTTTTGACTTCCGGTTCGTTCATCTCCGCGTCCCCTTCGACCGCAAGCGGGCTGATCCTATTCCGCCACAGAGGCAATCACGAGACCCCAGGACCGTGGCATTTCGGTAGATTCACCAACGACATCCTAGACCTAGAAGTGGTCGTAGACCATCTCACCAAGGAGTTTGGATACATCGTCGATATGGTTGTCGGGCACTCGCGAGGGAGCGTCGTGGGGATGCTCTGGCTTTGCAAACATCGTGAAGGCGCGGCCAAGAATGCGAGGAGCTTTGTCAACGTCGCCTGTCGGTATCGAATGGAGGTAGGGTAGAGATGTATCTCACAGTGATATCCAGTCCACTCACGTTCCCCTTCAGAAAGTGTATGGTAGGTAGACTGACCGTTTCCCGTGCACCATCGACTGAATTGTCGCCATATAGACGACATGGAACAACACAAGGAGGAACTCCAATCTCAGGGCTACGTACTCCGCAAGGCCATAGTTGCGCGCAAGCCATTCGTCGGAAGGTAGCAGTCTCTGGCACTCCGGTGACCCGATAGCGATTTGCTCACGGCACCCCAGGATCACCCGGGCGGACTATGATGAGTTTGCGAACGTCGACACATCTGTGGCATGGGAACAGTTTCCATCCCACGTAGACGTCCTCACTCTACATGGGCTCAAGGACGCTGTGGTACCCCCTTATGACGCCTACATATACGCACGCGTGTATGGGGCACGCAAGCCCGGCACCCACACGCTCCGTTACGTCGAGGAGGCCGATCATAACTTCACCGGAGTAAGTGGCTGACGGTAGCGGTACACGCGCCTTGCTCACTGGCGTTTGCCGTACTAGATCCCAGAGGTTGTTGTGGACACTGTGCTGGAATGGCTGCGGCAGCAGGCCAACAACGAACTCAAGACCGGGGTATGGCATACAGGAATTAGAGGTAAGACATCGCTTTCGAGCCTACTTGCCTCCGGACTCATCCGCTTCCTCGTCAGATGCAGATTGCGGTGGCAAGAGTCCTAACGGGCGGACGTCAATGTTATAGAGCCTGATATGTATCACTAACTCTAGCCTGGACCGTGTCGTGCGGCAACATCTATCATATAACAGACACGTTACACAGAAATTGTCCATGCCCTCCGATGCTACGCCTCGACGACCACTATTTGCTCTTCTATTTCCTGCGTAGCACCGGCTTAGAGCTTCTTACGCTTCTCTTTTGCAGCCTTCGCGGCTCGCCAATTGAACGCAAGCTTCCCGGCGGCGTCCAGCTCTTCCTTGACGTTGACGGTGAGTATGCGCACTTCTTCGTCCGAGATGTTAAGCAGCGCGCTCTGCCACGGGGGGACGTCCGCGCCCGCGGGCACCTCTTGGCTACTGGTCGTAGAAGACCACTGCGTCGCAAGACGTTCCTTCACCTCGTCCATCACCAAGCGCACCGGCATGCCTATGACACCTGTCCATGCTTCTACATTCCGCCCGTTCAATAGCGCCTTTGCTCGGGCGTTGGCGCGGGCGTGGTACACGATAACCTCATACGCCTCGCGTTTTCCGAAGTACTGCAACGCAGCGTGGATCTTTTCTTGCCTTTCCCCAGTCGCAGCAAAGACGGACTCCACGCCGTCGCCGAATTGGTGCTCTCTCAGGACCTTGATGAACTTCTGACGTATCGGACGGCCCTCGCCACGTTCCTTTGGGAGCAGCTTCGACTCGCCGGCCTGGAGGCGCGCTGCAAAGGCGGCGGCGAACGGAGACGAGGCAACCCAACGGATCAGCTGGTCCTGAGTCGCAAAGCCGCTCTTCCAGCGCTCCATCGACAGCCCGAGGAATGCCAGGATATCAGCCATGGAATCTGAGAGGTAGAATGTCTGAGGGGGTGACCCAATAGGCTCCGCGAGCTAACCACAACGACAGAAAAGTAGTCAGCGAGCGCCGCCCTCGGATATATGCCCCTGCCTACTTTCAGGCCGTATATGCCCAGCGAGAGGCCCGCGGTTTGCACCAAAAGCCCGAGCATCATCCCGAGGTCGCCGTACGAGTGGTGGAACCAGGTACGCTCCAGCTGCGCCTCGTCCGCGCACACGTTCACGTCCACCTGGACGAACACGCCCCCTCCTCCTCCACCGCTGCCCGCAGACTCCGGCTCTTTGAGTTCCCGAGACGCGTGTGCTTCCCACAACCGCGCGACATCCCCGAACGCGTCCACCGCGATCGCGAAGTTGCTCGTGCGGTTGCCCTCCATCGGGACGCTGTGCGTCGCACGCAGCGCCGCCTTCACCTCGTCCTGCGTCAGGCCCTCGCGCGGCCCGCAGACGATGAAGTCGAGGTCGCCGTAGTCCGCCTTCTCGGGCGCCTCGGGGGACACGGCGACGCGCGCGTAGAGCTGCTGCAGCAGGGGAAAGAGCGCGGCCTTCAGGGCTGAGTATACTGGAGGAGGCATGCGCGGGAAGCCCGCGTCGGGGACGATGGCTTTGAACGCGTTTCCGCCCATGGCTCGGAAGCTCGATGTTGCTGTGGTGGTGGAGGTGTATAGTGAAGATCGGGGAAGGGGAGATTGCTTTATATCCGCTTGCCCTGCCACAGTGCTAGCGCTACACTGGCACCGAGGTTGCAAAACTGGTATTGTTGTTCCATATCAACGGGTATGGCTAGCTGCAGCCCCGAGACTTCTGTGACTCTGGTTATTACCGTAGTATGCATTGTAGTCTGCAGTAGTTTGAGATGTTAGTCTGCTGCAACGTGCTGGTGTTACTCACTACTCCAACGACTTGTTTGAAGGCTAGATGATACTAAGTGGGTATAACAAGGTGTAATATCGATTTGTTGACAGCCCTCAAGCTTGGGTGAGCGCCAAACTGCATCGCAGCTGGCTGGTCACCGTAAGTGAACTTGATCCATTCCGCCACCCATCCGCTGCACACATTCGAGGGCTACACTGTATCTGATCCCTGCCGCCTGCTCGAGAGTACTCGCTCTACGTTCTCAAAGTGGCTCTGCTTGCCGACGCTCCTCATCATGTCGAAATACGCCCCACACCGCAAGTCCGCCAACCAGCCTCGCGCCACCTCGTCTACCATCTGCCAGAAATGCCTTGGGACAGGTACGCTTGCCAATGCTCCTGGTTGTTGCTGTGCCGTGCATTGTGCTGAGGCGGTCGGTCGGTCGCGCAGGCCACTTCATCTACGAATGCAAGTCTACCCGGCCGTACATCTCGCGGCCCTCGCGCACGAAGATGCTCGAGAACCCGAAGCTGCTCGCGAAGCTGAAGGCGGACGGGAAGCCGTCCGTGGAGGTCCCTGAGGAGTTCAAGTCGAAGTGCGTATCATGTCGCGATTGGCACCACTGTTGACCTGATAATTGGGCATCATCCATAGGAGCGGCACTGCGAACCGTATCCTTGCAGAAAAGGAGAAAGAGCGGGCGAAGAGCCAGACGTTGTCGGATAAGGGAGAAGGGTCGTCCAGGAAACGGAGACGGTATGCAAACCTACACTGCTCTGGATTCGCAGTACTCACATCTCTCAGTAGATCGAGGTCAACGTCCTCGTCCTCCGACAGTAATTCCGACTCAGACTCGGACTCGGATAGCTCGAGTGGTTCCTCGAGCTCCTCGGATTCGTCTGACAGCTCATCTGAGTCCGACTCGGACGACTCACGGGGCCGTAGGCGTTACAGCAGGAGCCCCGAACGCAAACGTCGCTACAGGAGCGAAAGTCGTAGCAGGAGCCTTAGCCCACGGGGTCGGCGGTAGAGGGTCGCCCAAGCCACAGCTTTGCTACGGCACTGTGCTGCTACGTATTGTGTATGTCGTCGATTGTGCGGTCTGGGTATGTATATTACGGACATCGTCTCATGTGAAGTCCGCCAAGAGGCTTAAGGTGCAAGTAACGTAAGGAAAGCTGTAAGGTGGGTGCCGTACCAACCGTGCGGGTCCCGCTTTCATGGACAGCGCGCTGCTTCCGACGCCCGCGAGTTCATGATCAGTGCTACGATGAGCCTGTGGACCGCGTTTAGCAACGGACAAGCGAAAGGGCGGTGGTTGCTTACCCGTACAGCCCCAACACTTCTCCGAAGATGAGGATGAGCACCATAGTGACGAACACCTTGGATTCGAAAACGTATGCGCGAACACACTGAGCGGAGATATTCGTTAGAAACAGTGAATGAGGAGTAGTTGCCTTGACGTACCGAGTCTCCGACGTAACCGATCGCATAGCCCGCAGCAAGACCCGTGAACCCGCAAGCCAGTCCGGCTCCGAGATGGATGAACCCCGCATATAGCGAATAGTCCGAAGGCTTGACTGCAGTGCGGTGGGGTTTTGAGCCAATGCGAGTGGTCCGTCTCATAAGTTATGCGTCTGGACGTAGCGAGAAAGAAACACTCACGGCCGCCAGCAATCAATACGGAGACTACCAGTCCGTACACGGCTATGATACCGGACATGACGACGGGGATGAGGGACTGGCGAGGGGACGCAGAGTTGAGTTGAGTCGATGCACTACGCGAGCCATCCAGGCCGAGCGCGCACCTTCATGATGAGCTCGGGCTTGAACGTCCCAAGGCCCGCAATCCCAATTCCAGACTTGGACGTGCCAAACGCCGCGCCCACAGCTAGCGAAGACGCGTTTCCTCAGCATTCACGAACGTAAACTTGAGAAGGATGACCACGCACTGCTAAATATCATCTGCATTCGTCCCCAGACCGTCAACAATGGTAATATCACAAGCAGCATAGCAATAGCTTACGGCGGAAGCAACACCCGCGAAGCCAAAGAACGGCGCATATGGAGGGCAGACGGACATGGTGGACGGCAGCAAGCTGTATGCAGCGCCTACGGTGGCCGCTCGCGAGCAGGGACGGCGCACGTCAGTTAGGGTTCCCCATTAGGACGGCTGGGTTAGCCGCATACACTCACCCGCGCAGGACCGCACCTCTTGAACCTGCACAAGTCGGTCGCCTACGATTGGCGAACAATCATATTAGTATCGAGACACTCATGCAGACACCTGACATGATCTTGAAAACTCTCACTTCAACGTCTTTTGTTACTGCGCCACTCCGAGCTCCTAGTCAACAGACAGACTCGACGCCACCTCCGCGGTCCTCGTTGATATAAATATGGTCGTGGAGAAATCTCGACTAGATCCTTAAGCAAACATATGGTATTATCCTTATTTCAATGCACAGGAGACTCTTAGTCAGCAGCCCGCCCACCGAGGATCGCTGAGGAAACGCTTCATCTCTCTGCCACATGTGATAGGCGCGCAGGCATCGCAGAGCACGAACAGTACTCGAGAGGTTCAGGAAAGTGAGTATATGGACCATAGCATGAGGAGGTAGGATCAAAACATTGACAACAAGCGTGGAATATGTAGTTGCACTTCCACATACGTAGGCCGTCTGAGCACCTCTACTGTACATATATGTAGAGGTGATACGGGGACCCAGAATGGCGTTGTATAGAACTATGAGATGTACTAGATGGTACTGAACCGTCGAAGGAGGGGGCCTTCTATGGGCCAGAAATCGTTCCCTTCTGAACGAGTAGGTCCTTCCCAGCCCGCGACATGTCGTCAGTGTTGAGCTGATGGCTGACGAAGATTGCCTGTGCGGTACCAGAGTCGTCGTTCCACAAGTGGCTATCGGGGCCATAGGGCCGTGAGATAAGCCCTGAACAAGATTTCTCGCAGGGCCAACAGTGAGGTCCCTAGCGGACTCCAAACGTTCCCTCTCAACGCGGGGCCCGCGAGACTCGAGATTGTCGATCGCGCGGTGAATGGTGGCAGTGCGCAGAGGGATCATCAGAGCAGAGCGTGACATTCTTATTGAGAAGGAAGTTAAGTGTACCCTGAATACTGCTGAGCGCTGATTAAGTTGGAATAGTCCGTCGTCCTCCAGGCGAAGAGAATGAGACTGGCTGCGGTGCCGCTCCTTGAGAGGGTGGAGAAATATTGCATGTAGCACCCTATTGGTGTCTTGGTCTCGGACACGGTTGTCCATAGGAGCCCTAGACGGCGGTCGCCGGAGTTGAGTGGTGATTTTGGATATCGCGCGTAGATGAGGAAGGTTATGAACGTCGAGAACCGGTGCTAAGCGCCGTTTGGGTACTGCCGCTTGTGCATGTGGTAAGGGCGTCTATTCTCCATCACGCACGCGCCCACAACGTTCCGTTACTCGGAACGACGTTCGCTTCGACCGCGAGGTCCGAGTCTGCTCAGGCTTTGTCTCGCCAACTCACGGCCTTCAGACTCGGTGAATATTCTTTCAGACTACCTGACGGGAGCTTTGGGAAGGACGGCGTGCTCTAGCCGGATGGGTCCTGACCACGGCACACGAGCATCCTACAATTGGGGCCGAGGCGCAAGGAACCCCGCCGGACTTGCCACTGCTTGAACGAGGTGGGTCTAATGCCGGTCGAGAACTGCTCTCGAACGCTTAGCAGTATCATCGGTGCTACTTTGCAATACCATCCGACCTCTTGCGCCACGTTACGTCTGCTGCGGTTTATAGATAAGAAGAGCAGCTCTGGGAGAAGGCCTACCCTAACCAAGTACCCACGTCGGACTAGGCCAAGCGTCCCTCTAAGCTGTACACCATGGCTACTTACTACGTACAACGACGATCCCAATCGGGTACCCGAGCCTCCGCTTCAAGTCGGGAGGTCGATACAACTCAAATCGGTGTTAGAAACGAGCACTTGCCTGCGACTAATGCCCCCGCCGACCTCTCCATCTATATCTTCCCCAGCCCTGCGTCTGTGCCTCCTAGTCCAGCGACCTCTTCCTCATCTGCGCCCACGGAGTTCGACTTCTCATCCTCTGCCGATCACCGGCTGACCTCTCGCAGGGGACTCTATCGACGCGACCAAGGACAGATCAGTGAACGAAGCTTGAGCGCGAGCAGCGGACCAGCACGCTCGATTTCGGAGGTTTCTTCGCTACCGTGGGACCTACCTACACCTTCCGAAGAGGACCTTGAGATAGATAGAGAGCCTTGGGAGATAGGAAGCGAACCCTCGGCCGGGTCCTCCGATCTCGACAGGTCATGGTCGCACGAGGGCGAGCTGCGAGATGGCGAGGTCGCCAGCGGAGGTCACCCCTACGACGCAACGCGGTCCCCTGACGACTCTTGGTTCTGGTATCCTCTTCCCACCCGCTCTCGCCAGCGTTCACGCACACAGTCTCGGGTCAGGACCGTCAGCATCTCATCTCTGGCGCCGTCGTTGGCACAGCCAGCCCCTCCTCATCCACGCATCCACATACCCTTGCTTTCATTGTTCTCTTCCCTGCTTTCCATCAACCTGGACGAAGATCCCGCCCTGCGTCTCCTGACCACCGCGGAGCCGGGCGACGCAGAGGCTGTCCTCTTTCCCGGACAAAGCAGCGCTCGGCTGCTCGCGTCCATCGAGGAGGAACCACCCGCAGTTCGTCGGTCATTCGAAAGCGACTCCGACACGGAGACGGAGAGCGCCAGCACAGACGAACCGTCTTCGCCGACCGCTGATGAACCCGACATACACGGCCTTCCCAGGCTGCTGCTCGCCAGCATATCCGACCCGTCAGCCGTGGCGCTGCGCTCGCTCCGCGCGGGGCTCTCGGTGCAAATCCCTGTATCCGCGACGGAGATGGGGATCCCGCTGTGGCGTGTGCTCGGGGAGGTGTACTCGAAGGGAAGTCAAGCATGGAAGGAGATTTGGTCTGCAACACCCGCTGGGGAATGACGTCATTAAGTTCACCAACAAGAATGTATATGATATGCAGGTGTGTTCTTCGTGCCTTTCGAGGCGACATGTCTCTGAAACGTTGCATAGTATTCAAGTATAGTAGATATTCGCATCATAGACTCTGCAGAGGTCCTGCCACGAGCTACAATCAAGTTGTCCTACGGTCCCCCTCCGTTCTCGAGACGGTTGATAGTAACTTCCTTCCCATTGAGCACCGAATCGCGACGGCTTCCAGCAAAGGTATACGAATCTACTACGCCTTTCATGTGTTCCAGTCGGAGCACATGCGTGACGTCATGTGTGATCGCTGAATGGTTATCCTCAGGTTCAGAGGCTGCGACAAATCCGACACTCCTCTCCCGTTCGTCTTTACTCAGTGGAGGTGTGCATAGCGTGGGTTTGACGGCCGCACAAATCCCAGCCGGTCCTGGAATGTATCTGTATTCTGAGTCGAACTGAAGCCCAACGCGGGCGGCGCAGGCCGCGGATCGGTGGAGGATGCGTCCTCAGGCACTGCGGGGGCCAAGGTGTTTCGAAAAAAATGGCGCAGGACGGATAGAGCATCCCCGTTTACGCCACAGACCTGCGAATGCAAAGGATCCGACCGCTAGAACGGGAGGGAGAAAAATGTTGGCATGGGGCCAGCACCCGTACTACACCCATCGACAGGATCCGCCGGCTGCTGCCAACGGTGTCAACGATGTCAACGGACGCGCAGCACACTAGGAGGAAGCCAACCACGGCTACACGGGAGCAATTTCGCGGTGCCCCGCCACTCGTGACCGACGGTCTCGAGACGGGTCGACGGAAGCTGCGCCCCGCCTTTGTCCAAATGCGGTTTACCCGCCCTCCGCCAAGCGGCGCGTTCCCCGCGGCACGTCTGGGAGGCCTCAGGGGTGCCGTGGCCGCCCATGCTCCGGCTGCGCACGCGACGCCGCCGCGGGGGACGAAAGGGAGACTCGCGGAAGCATACAATAGCCCCGTGAAATCCCTTCGCCCGCGCATCCGCCATGTGCGCCGGTCCCGAGAGGCTCTCTCCTCCGAACCGAATAGTGGCTTCGGGGCCTTTTCCTCCGGACGAAACAGCGTTCCTGGCGGACGAGCTCCTATTGATGCAGACGGACGAGATTGAGTGTGCGATTGGCGTGAATTATATGCCTCCCCCCTGAGTGTGTACTGTACTTTCGTTCTGCCGCCGCCGCCGCCGCCGATCCCCTCGTCCGGCCCAGGGGTGCTTCTGGGCCGACACCCCCGCCCGATGCTGCTCCACCCGTGCTCGGTACCGAGCAAGCGTCAATTTTCAGGGCCTCACGCGTCCGTGATACAGCCTCTGCTCGCGTCCTCGACGAGCTTGACGTACTTGTAGAGCGTGCCTTGCGAGACCTTGAGCGGGTGCGGCTTCCAGGCCGCCCGGCGGCGCTCCAGCTCGTCCTCCGGAACCCGGAGCTCGATGGTGTTCTTCACCGCGTCCACGGAGATAATGTCCCCATCCTGGACGAGTGCGATCGGACCCCCGACCTGCGCTTCAGGGACGACGTGCCCGATGCAGAAGCCGTGCGATCTGTAATGCAGCGGCGGAAAGGGAGTGGCGAATAGGGGAGCGCATGACGGTCAGCGATGAACGGTGCGGAGCGAGAAGCAGGGGGAGAACGTACCCGCCGCTGAAACGACCGTCCGTGAGACAGGCAACGTCGTGGCCGAGACCAGCGCCCATGATAAGACTGGTGGGCTTCAGCATCTCAGGCATGCCTGCGGAGGGACGGGAGCAGAGGCGTGAGTGTGTGCCACAAATGCAAGGCCACCGCCGCGGGACAATCCATCCCCCGACGTAATTTGTATAACGGACGTACCGGGACCACCCTTGGGGCCGAGGTAGCGGAGGACGACGACGGTCTTCTCGCCCTTCTTGATCGACCCGCTCTCCACAGCGGTGACGAACTCGTCCTCGCTGTCGAATGTGCGGGCCTTGCCGGTGAATCCGAGGCCCTCCTTGCCCGTAATCTTCGCGACCGCTCCACCGGGGGCAAGATTACCTCTCAGGATGCTGTACGGGGAACCGAAAGTGAGCGATTTACCCAGGTGCCACTCATCGGAAACGGGGTGGCACATACCGCAGATGACCAGTCTCCTTAATCGGCTTTTCGAGGGGTCGAATCACGTTCTGCCGGGAGAACTCAAGTTCGCCATGCTCATGCGTCCACCGATCCAGGTTCTCGCCGAGCGTCCGGCCGGTCACGGTCAAAATGTCGCCGTCGATCAGCTTGTTCTTGAGCAGATATGCCAGAATCTCTGTGACAGTCACAGACACGATCAAAATCCAGAAGACAGAATGGCGGCGGGGAATATGCCATACTGGGAATACCGCCGAGCTTATACACATCTTCCATGACGTACTTGCCACTGGGCTTGAGGTCTGCGATGAACGGCGTGCGGTCCGAGACAGCTTGGAAGTCATCGATAGTCAAGTTGATGCCGACGGAGTGTGCGATGGCGATGAGATGCAGGACAGCGTTCGTCGAGCCCCCAAGGATCATGGTCAGGACCTGAAAACGGGTCAGCGGATCACGTCAACTGTGACATTCGGGACAAGCGCCACATACCATAGCGTTCTCGAAGGCTGCCCGGGTCATGATGTCGCGAGGCAGGATGTTCTTCTCAAGAAGGAGACGCATTGCTGCGCCCGCGGACTGGCACTCCTTGATCTTCTCGGGGTACTCGGCGGGATAGGAGGATGAGCCGGTGAGGGTCATACCCATGGCCTCGGCCGCACTGGCCATGGTGTTTGCGGTATACATCTGCGGTACGGGTCTCAGCTACTACGTTCTTCGATGATGACACGCACTCACACCACCGCACGCGCCAGGACCAGGGCACGCATGTCGTACGGTGTTGTATCGGTTCTTTTCAGCCTGCTCGGTCTTGCCCTCCTCCAGGTACTTGCCATATGACTGGAATGCGGAGACGATGTCGAGCTGAGGAGCACCTTCGCACGAGCCGGGGCGAATGGTACCACCGTAGATCATAAATCCTGGCCTGTTCAACCTTCCCACTATGCCATGACGTCAGAGAGCTCGAATAAAGAAGTACCTGCTTCATCAACGTACGCGCCATGAGCACACCGGGCATGTTCTTGTCACATCCAGGGATGGTGACCATGCCGTCCAACCAGTGACCTCCAGCAGCGGTCTCGACCTGGTCCGCGATGAGGTCCCGGGACTGCAGGGAAAATGTCATGCCCTTGGTTCCCATACTGATACCGTCACTGGAAGACGCGAGCCCGCATAAGGCTAAATAATCGGTAATGCACGAATAGGTAGCACGTACCTGACACCGACGACACCGAACTGGTAACCGATGAGGCCAGCCTCGTAGAGAGAGTCCCGAACATGTCGCCCGAGTCCAAGAAGGTGCTTGTTGCATCTGTGCGCATGTGAGCCAAAGCGCGGGAGCTATACAAGGCGTGCCACATACGGGTTGCCCTCGTACCTCGAGGCACGTCAGTGACGCGTCCGGTTCGCTCATTGCACGCGTCACTCACCAGATGCTGGCCACCCCAACCATCGCCTTGTCAAAATCCTCGTCCGACCTGATACCGTCCGTGTCATACAGCATGGCTTGGCTCGCGCCCTGGCTCTTGGGCTTTGTGATTGTCCGGCTGTACCGGTTCAGGATGGGCTTCTCGCTGCATCGTGCCGTCGACGTCGATAGGAGCCTGCGCGAGCTATTCCTAAGCACAGCGCGTGCTGGCAAAGCAGAGTTCCAGGAGTGCATAGTGGCGGCGTGGACGGTGGACTCGCTGACGGCCTGCGGTGGCAGCGCGTACTCCACTCACTCTCGAGTCAGTCGCTCGAAACGGACGAGTCACCATTGGTTGTGACATACATCACGTGCTCTGTGACATTACCCAAAGAGGAAAAAGGCGTGCTGCACTGCATCGGCGCTAGTGCAGATCTGTCCGCACCATTCTCGATCTCGATGGCGCCTCCTACGGCAAAGTCAAATTGTGGCTCGAATGCCTCGCCAGGAGGGCGGATAACTCTCCGGAGCCATGTCCCTCCCCTCGTGATGCATTTCTGATACCTGCGTACGCACAAGGCTTTCGAGCCACTATAGGCATGTCAAACAGCGCAGACCCGGACGGTGGGAGACGTCGCGCCGTTACCCGATATCAAAGTTCCAAGCGGTTCCCACGATCCAGATCGAGATAGCGTTCTGAGCAAACTGGGCGATGGGCCCCAAAAAGTTCAGGACCCGACCGCGATGATCGAACCTATCGGAACACGCGCCGGTGACAGTCACCATGTGCGTTTCTACCCAAAACACGCCACCTCCGTAGCCAGTTTTCTGCCCCAGGGGTCGTGACGTCCGATTTCCTGCCACCGCGGCGGCGGGGGGCGTCGAAGGTGCACAGGAGGTGCTCGCGTGCGCCCCACCGCAGCGCCGATGTTACCGGCACCGCGGCGCCGCACTGACAAAAGCAGCAACCACCGAGGGCCAAGTATATTGCCTGTCACGCCGATCGTGTTTCGGCTAGTCGCTGTGACCGTGACGTCGTTCTACAGCGCGGGCGAGCCAAAGTGGTATGCAGATCATCGCGCTGTGGTGAATTTCCACCCCGACAAATCAGCGTCCCTGTCGAGCGTGATGACAACCGCGCCCTCTCCACTCTCTCGGGCGCGTGCGGGCACTGACGACAGCGCGCGGGCTGCCCAGCCGTTAGATAGCAACACGTAGAGGGCGATAAACATGGGCCTTGGAGCGCGGCGTCGCAATAACAACGGGAGGCGGGGCCACATGAGGGTCGGCGTCGGAGTGTGGCTGGGATCGATCGTTTCTTGACCGCATCCCCGTAAACCAGCGCTTGTGGTACCGAGATCTGGAAAGGCTGCTATGCACCTCGGCTCTCGCCCGGTGCGTCGTTCGAGGGCTGGCTGACGATTTGCGCCCGCCCCCTTTGCCTCTGCAGCGGAAGCAAACCCCCTCGGGTCGACCTTTTCAGCGGGACAGCGACCTGGGCGCCGACATAACGAGGGCCGATCTCCTACCCCTCTTTGGTTTTGGCGGACAGGCTGACCCCGGACTTCAAGATCTCTCATCCTCCGTGTTTCACGCCTGCGGCATATGGGCTCTCTATTCCTCACCTCCACCTCTACTGCTGCTGCCGCTGCTGCTCTGCGCAAGGCCTGGGGCCGTCGTCATTAGCTGCTCGAAGCCACACACGAGAGGAGACTACGTTACACAGGCATGAACCGTCGCCGGCGCAGTCCGCCACAGCGACATAGTTCGCTTCCGGCATCCCTCCGTCGGTTGATGGTATCGGGCCCGCCACAGCTGCCACAGGGAACCGACGAAGACGATAATGAGCCCGCCGCGCCGCAGGGGGACGACGGCGGCGGGCGCGGCGGGATCCCGTTTGAAAGCGCGCCCGATCCCGCCCACTCCGCTCCGGCGACGGCACAGTCCCTCCCCTCCCTCTTCCTCACGCAGACCGCTTTCGATAGCTTCGACGCCGTCGGGCATTCAGTAAGTCGACCCCAGAGTCGATCTCCAGCTCCGAGTGTCGGGCGGGAGCCAGCCACCGCCCCGATTGCGCCCGCGCTACCGCTCCCCCCATTCCCCCCTCAGCGCATCGTGCGCACCGACCCCGCATTGTACGCGTCGACGGCGCCCATACCGCGCTTACAACCAAGTTCTTCTCCTGGCCCGCAGCTTCGCCCAATATCCTGGAGTCCCGAGAGCGCCGTCAGGCCTCCGCCCCCAGCCGCCCATTTCGACGACAATCCGGATAGGAGCCGCCTTGAACTGCCTAGGGTGCGCCGGCAGCCTAGTCCGATCGCTGGCCCAAGCTCAGTGGCCGTCACGTACTCTTCACTCCCTGTCGCTGGCCCGTCACGCCCCCGAGAGGAGGAATCCCCGAGGGGTCGAAAGCGCAAGGCAAAGGGGAAGCAGCTCCTGCCGCAACCCACGATCTCCGCGCCGGAGACGCCATCCGCGAGCGAGCATGCATCCCGCTCCGGCCGCAATGTCGGCGCAGACGTCCACGGTGAGTACCGTTCGTCTGATTCGCAGAGGGCCGCGGATACCAGCCGAGCAGATTTTGGCAGCAGCGCACAAGCGCCGCGAGGAATAACAGGGTTCGCGGCAGGAGGACGCGAGGCGATCCAACGGGCCGCCTGGCCTGAGAGCACTGCAGCAGCTCGGCGACCGGAATCTGGCCCTTCTTCGAGACGAATATCCGAGAGCGGGCGGGGAAGTCCTGCGTCATTGACGGTGGAAAATTATCCTGTCGCGGTCGGATCCACGGCATACTCCGTCACCACCTTGTCGCCGCTGCGAGCGACGATCCTACCGCCTGTGGTGGACCCCGCGGCTGCGCCAGAGGCATCCCCGCGCGAAGCCGCTCCTTCGCCAGCCGCTGGGCCGTCCGAAGAACGGCGGGAAGAGCGACGAACTGGCGGAGAGGAGGCGGAGGTGAGGCGCAGCGCGTCGGACACGGAAGGCGAGGCGACGAGGACCGCGACCGCGACCGCGACCGTGGCAGGCCCGGGGAGTGTTGCGGGGGGCAAACGACGGCGGCGTGCAGTTTCGGAGCAGCAAGAGAGCACGACGTCGTCGAGCTCGGAGCAGGCGCAGGCGCCAAAGTCGAAGAAGACGCTGATTGCCTGTCACTTCTGCCGAGGTAAGCAGGCCCTTCCCCGCTCGTCACGGCCGTCGCCCGTCTAGGCCCTGCGGTGGGAGTTGGCTGACGTCGGTTCCTTCCACTCCGGCACGACAGCCCGGAAGCTCCGCTGCGATGGACAGCGGCCGTCGTGTGCGAACTGCAGAAAGCGCAATTTCCTCTGCACGTACGAGCAGCAGCCCAAGCGGCGCGGGCCAGGCAAGACCCCCCGGAGCAGCGGCACGTCCAGGTCGCGGAGACGCGCGAAGCAGCCCCCCGAGGCGGGCGCCCCTGCGGCAGAACCTACGCGGCAGACAGAGGCTGGGCCCAGCACGGGTGGCGGTGGCAGCACGGGCGGGGGGACGAGCACTGGCGTGGCGGGTGCGGCTGGTGCGGCTGGTGTCAGCACTGTCAGTGCGGGAACGCCTGCGGCCGGTGCTGCTGCTGTTGGTGGTGCTTCCGCTGGAGCTGCGGGCGCCCCGGGCCCGGAAGCCGCGGGACCCTCGAACGCGGAGGGGGCGCCTGCGGGTGGTTCGCGTTCTGCACCTGCTTCCGCCGCCGCCCAGACGGGGCCGTTCCCAATCACGCCCCAGCAGGCGTTCGAGCCCCAGCTCACAGGCCCCATCCCCACCTATCCCGGGTTCGCATACCGACCTCCGTCTGCGACGTCGTCGCCGTACGGCGCAGGCGCAGGACAGCTTCCCCCCTTCCACTTCTACTCCCTCGGACGGGGCATGACGCGCAGCGTCGCATCGGACAGCGTTCGGTCCTCGAACACGTCAAACGTGTCGTCCGCGCCCTCTGTGCCCGACTCGGAGGAGGGTGCAGAGGAGAGCGTGGCGGACGAACTGATGGACTACGCCGAACTGGAAGAGTTCTATCAGCACCCCCCGCCTCGGCCAGGGCGAGGAGAGGACGGTTCGCAATAGAGACCGGCCGCTGCGGCGGCACACGCGCGCGAGGGAAGGGCGCCGCGGGGGGCGTGGGCGGAGGGCGACATGCACACCCGCACTTGGGCGACGGTGCTTCTCAGTCTGGACCGGGGAGGGTGCGTGCACGCGTTCCCATATGGTTCGCCGTTGCCTGGGAGGGTGACAGTTGGACGCGCGCGCGCGCCCTGATTCTCGGACGTGGTCCGTTGGTCCGTTAGCGTTGGCGGGCGGAGCGTGGGTGCTCCGGAGCGGGCGTGGGGACGAGTTAATCAATGGGAGGGTGTGCGAGCGCTGCTGCACACGCAGCGGCGGGCGGGCGGGCGGGGGTGTAATGGCATGCATGGTTGATTGTTACTGTACAGAACAAGGATATCCCGGGTAGAGTATGCGCGGTATAAGTACTATCTATCTGCTCACGCGGCCTAGTAGTAGTGTAGCTTGACAAAGACGCTAATAGAGCCAGTGCTAATGGGAACGGGGCAGCGTCATCGACGGACGACGGAGTAATGGAGGTGAAACAGCGTTGGGCTCGGAAGCGGGGCCGGTTGATAGGACGGAAGCGGGGACCGAAGGCTGCAATTGGACGGCGATTCGGATTCGGATCGCTGGGCCTGAGCGGGCGGCTATGTCGGCGCCGGAACCTCCCTGATGGTGGTTGTATGCGGTCGAGACCAGAAGAACGCCCCCACCCCCGCACATCCGCACCATATCCCCTCCGGTCCTCCTTCCCCTCCCCTCCCATGGACCCCGTCGACCATCGCCATCGCCGCAGCGACGTCGACCATGACCGCTCGCCCCGCGACCTCGACCGTCTGACCTGCAACGCCAACGCCAACGCCAACCCCCACCCCAGGCACCCCCAGCTCCGCTGCTCCAGCCGCTCCCGCGCAGACAGGATGTCCGACACCGACGTCCCCGGCTACACCCTCATGGTCGCCGGCCGCCGCACAGGCAAGACGTCCTTCCTCAGGCTCCTCCTCGACACCAGCAACGTCTCCTCCACCGTCTCCCGCGACCAGCTCGCGTCCATTGCCAAGTTCGTCCAGGGCTCCAGCAGCCATACATCGCATGTCCGGACCGTGCAGATCGACGTTGACCTGGCGCCCGACGGGCTCAACGAGGAGCATCCCCTCACCCTCACGCTCATCGACACGCCCTCGCTCGACTTTGACGACAAGCACGCGTCCGAACGCGCCCTCCAGGACATACTTCGTCATGTAGAGTCGCGTTTGGGGGAGAGCTTGGACGACGTGAGTGGCCCTGACCGTTTAGACGCCCATACGCGCGCTGACGCCCGCCGCTCCCTGACCAGGAACGCAAGGCCCTTCACGGCGACCACCATGTACACCTGTGTGTCCCATTCGCCCCGTTGACATCTGAATGCCATTTGACGCGTCTTTCGCAGCTGTGTGTACTTCCTCGACCCCAACTACATAGTACCACCCACCGTACCCGCACCACCCATGCCCCCTGTACCTCGAGCACGTACCAACAGTCTTTCTACCCATGAGTCCGAGCCTGTCATGCTAGACCCCCCAGTGACCAACAACCCTGTGCTGTACCGACCCATCCTCCCCGCCTCAGACATCACCGCCATTCGCCGACTCTCTGCGCGCGTCAATGTCCTGCCAGTAGTAGCCTGTGCAGATACTCTCACGACAGACCGTCTCACCGCGGTGAAGATGGCTATCCGTAGAGATCTCGCCGAGGCGGGCATCGGCTTCGGGATATTTGACCTCGACATACCCCTGTATGCACAGCTCGAGTCGAGTGTCGCGAAGCACAAGGCCGAGTCTGGCTACCTGAAGCACCTCAACGGCTCCAACTCCCCTCCCTCCACGCCCATCACGCCTACGCTTTTGAGGCTGCCGTTCTCTTTGATATCCCCAGACTTGTACTCCCACAGTGATGGAGTCGCGAGACCACCGCTTTCGCGCTCTGAGCTGGTACACCAGTACGCTCCCTCCAAGCGCCCGAATGCCAAAGGCCAGTCGGCCCCCAAAATCGTCCCCGGCAAGTTTGTGAGGACATATCGGTGGGGGTCGCTCGACGTCATGGACGCGAGCCACTGCGAGTTTCTTCACCTGCGCGGTGCCATTTTCCACCACATGGAGGTGCGATCACACTCTCCCCATCGTCGTTGCTACTCCTCGACTGACGCCGGTGGTGTTTGCCTTCAGACCCTGCAAAAGTACACCCGGGAATACTTGTTCGAGAAGTTCAAGGCGGAGATGCAGCCGCCCCCTCCCGTCTCCGTCCGTCCTTCTCAGCCGGCAGCAGTTACTCGCCTTCCGCCGATGCGGGGGTCTCGGCCTATCCTTGCGATAGACACCGCGCCTTCCCATACTACCTCGAACGGGCACCCCCCGCTATCCGTGCCGCGCTCGGCGGTGCCTCTCAATGGTGAGCTGCTGTCCGTGTCGATGATGAACACCCAGGACCTGTCGCCGAGGATGGGGACCCCCGCAAGTCAGTCACACACTCTTTGCTGGCTCGAGATGGGATGGAGTCGTTCGTGTTCGCATGCTGCCGCCTCCGGGGAAGAGTGTTTGGACGGTTCGCTGACGCCGCGCTTTCTCCCCTCGCAGGATCCCAGCGACAGCGAGCCAAAAAGATCACAGTCGCGTGCAACTTCTGCAGATGTAAGTTCCGCTACGGCGTTCTCAAGTCTGATAGACCGCGTTCTCACAACGCACCTTCTCGGGCGCAGCGCGGAAGCTCAAATGCGACGGCGGCAAGCCGGCATGCGGTCAGTGCTACAAACGTTCGAACCCCTGCGACTACACGGCGAGCAACAAGCGCCGGACGTCTGGCAAGCAGCGGAAACAGTACGGCAGCGAGAGCGAGGGTGACAGCATCGAGGACGGCTCTGGGGAAACCGATCACCCGTCGCAGTCGCCGGAGGTGCCCTCTGCGTCGTCCGCACCGCACTCCCGAAGAAGCTCGAACGTGAGCATGCTTCTGACGGAGCCGCTTCCGCCGCTGAGTGCGGCTGTGGAACCACGCGAAGAAGCCTCCGCCGTCCTACCACCGATCACGACCCCTTCCGGGCTCGGGGTACCCACGGGGTCGCGCCGGCCGTCACTGAACACGGAGCTCCCCCCGATTGCGACTTTGTCCGCACCGCCGGCTCCCCAGGAGGACACGCCCATGGTGAACTCGTACAAGGAGTCGGAGCCGCCTGCGCCGCGGCGGCGCGCGACCTCCGCCGCCCCTGGACGAGGGGGACGCGGGGGTGGCGGATCAAAGATCGTCGCGTGCAACTTCTGTCGTGGTACGTACCTATCTGCACACGCAGTCTGATCTCTCATCGTCCGTCCGCGGCATCACGCTGACCGATCGCCCGCGAACCCCCCCCCCCCCACACACACAGCGCGCAAGACGAGATGCGACGGCGCCCACCCCACGTGCGGGAGCTGCTCGCGGCGATCGTTGCGGTGCAACTACGTCAACGATCCGACGACGAAGGCGCGGTCGAAGAGCAGCGTGGGGACGCCGCCGGACGCGTCGACGTCGGTGTCGTCGCGCTCCTCCCCCGCGTCGTCGTCCGCGCCGGTCACGCTGGTGTCCGCGAGCATCGCCGACGTCGGCATGCGCCGTTTCAGCGAGCTCGAGGCTGACATGGCGCAGCAGCCGGCGAAGAAAATGCGGCTCGCTGCGGAGCTGAGCACGCCGAGCATCGCCGTGCTCAACGGCCCGTAGCTGGGTCCCTCCTTTTGGGTCGTCGTCGTCGTTGACAATGGCGGCGGCCCTCTGATATCCCACACTCCATATCCACAGCCACAACCATATCCATATCCCATATCATCCAGCCTGTGAGAGACGCTCCTTTCTCCCCGCTCTGTTCTTAGCTCGTATGCCTATATTCCGTGCGGTACATTGTACAAGACAGGGACCCGAATCGTTCGTCAGAGTAGAAAACGGTAGTGAACGCGCCCCCCACCTCATCCCCACCCCCTACCAAGACCCCTGTGCGCCTCCTGGTCTGATCTTTCTTTTCTCTTTCTTTCTCTCATTCCCACTCATTGTTCATTGGCCATGTCCCGTTCACTGCCCATTACCCGTTCATTACCCATTGCCCATTACTGCCCGCTCTTACCACCACGACCACGCATGTTCCGTTCTCCCGATCTGCTTTTGGGTTTTAGGATGACCGTCTTTGCGATACGCTCGTTGTGCATTGGAACTGTACTATAGCCTTCCGCCGTCTCCGCCTGCGAGTACTAGTGCTGCCTGCCTATCTAACGCCTTGCATCCACCCCAAGAGAGCGCGGAGGGAGTGCTTGGACGAGTGATGATGTTGAATGAACGCGCGAGAAGGAACGCGCCTGATTTGGACAAGGGCGAGTCGCAGTAGACGCGCTCGGACTGACGGCGACGGTTGTGGATCGTGGTCCTGTCCTGTCTCCCACTGCATACTGTACGCCGCGCGCAGGCGCTGCTCAGAACCCAGAGCCCGTCCAAGCTCTTTGTACTCCCTTTGTCCTGCTCTCCCTCTGCGCTGGCCGTCTCGCTCCTCTTGCCGTACATCCATCTCCGCTCGTTTCTTCGTTCGATACCCCCACACGCCCCCTCCCAGGCGCGACCCTCCCCGCACGCCAGCCATGTTCAGCTTCCGCCGCAAGCCCCACCAGAAGAAGGCCGCAGACAGCGGCGGCCCGCCCTTCATCCGCACCTCCCCCTCCCTCCCCGAGCTCTCCGCGCAGGGCATACCCTGGCCGAGCAACCTCGTCGATCTCTCCCAGCTCCCCGCGGATGAGCCGCTCCCGCAGTCGCCCCCGAGAGGCGCCGCGAAGACGTCGTTCACCACGGACGCCAAGGGCCCCGTGCCGTTCCATAAGCCGTGGTCCTCCCCGGGCAAGGCGGCGGAGAAGGCGGGCGGGAACGGGACCCCCGGCACGGGCTCGATCTCGTCACTGTACATGTCCCACCCCCCGTCCGCGTTCGAGACGCGGAAGCACTCCCTCCAGGGCCGCACGCGTCCGAGCCAGAGGCGCGCCCGGAACCCGACCACGTTCAACCTCATGGTGCGTCCCGCCCCCGGCTCCATGCTCGGAGGGCCCGAGGTGTTTGTGTGTGCGCGTGTGCCATCCTTCTGACGACGTCTGTTCGGGTGGCGGCAGGTCGCGGGCGCGCAGGGCACGGGCAAGACGTCCCTCCTCCGCCTCCTGCTCGAGACCGCGGACATCTCGCCGACGGCGACGGCGGACCAGAAGGCGGCGGTGGCGCGCTTCCTGCGCGGCGCGCCGAGGCAGACCGAGCAGATCCAGACGGCGTGCGTCGAGATCTGCGAGAGCAAGTACGACCGGCTGCTGTTCTCCGTCATCGACACGCCCGGGCTCGACTTTCGCGAGGGCCACGAGCTCAAGATGGACCGCCAGGTCTCGTCCATCGTCAAGTACCTCGACTCGCAGTTCTCGGATACCCTGAACGAGGTGGGTGGTGTGCTCGCACCTTACGTTGTTCGCGCTCGGGTGGTGGCCCGGTGCAGAGCACATGGTCGTGGGCACCCCCGACCTTGTGCCTGGGGAGTGAGAGGCAGCCCGGATACCTGGCATGCGCCATATCTTTGGCGCGTCCTCGTATAGCCAGGTCGTCTCTCGTTCGGCGCCGTGCTCTTCACATCCCTGCTGTGCGGTGCTCTGGACCATCCCGACTGTTGGATCTGGGGTCGCTTTCCGTCGTGTGAGCGGACTAACCCGATGCTGATACCGTGCACAGGAATCAAAGGTCGTCCGACAGAGCAAAGGAGACCAACACATTCATTTGTGGGCACACCATCTATCCCTGTCGCTCGCCCGTCACTGAAGCCCTGTGTACAGATGTATCTACATGATCGACCCCTCGTCCGTGACGACCGAGGCCGCCCGGCGCGCCCAGTCCTCCTTCCCCACCAAAGTGCGCTCGGAGACGACCATCTCGTACAAACCCCCGGATCTCTCCTCGATGTCGGACGAGTCCGACTCGGACGACTCGGACGACGAGTCTGGCGCGAACCTCACCATGTCCCCCGTGGACGTGCGCGTCATCCGCCGCCTGTCCGCACGCGCGAACGTGCTGCCCGTCATCGCCAAGGCGGACTCCCTCACGGACGGCAAGCTCGCGGCGATCAAGAAGGTCGTCCGCCGCGACCTCCTCGCCGCGAACCTCGACTTTGGCGTCTTCGGCCCCGTCTCGCTCGGCGACGATGAGCGCAACAAGAGCCCCGCGGGGAACCCGAACCCGAACCCAAATGCGAATGCGAATGGCTCCGGCGCCGGAAATGGCAATGGAAGCGGAAGCACGAATGGCCACGGCAACGGCGCGGGAAGCGGGAGCGCTGCGGGGCACAGCGACGACGAGGGCGAGGAGCCCGCCGAGCGGCCCTCGCGCCCGGTGATCAAGCTGCGCCCGACGCGGCTCGCGCGCACGCGCTCCTCGCGCTCGCGCTCGCGGCTCGACCTCACCGACGCCGCGGAGGAGCCCGCGCTGGAGATCAACGACACGGAGAGCGTCGCGAGCGTGCGCTTCTCCGCGCACATCGTCGCGAAGACGGACCTGAGCGCGCAGCTGCCCTTTGCGGTGATCGCCCCCGAGCACAGCAGCAGCCGCAGCCGCCGGTTCCGCCATGCGCATGCGCCGCCGAAGAGCGCCGCCGCGTCCCCGACGGCGGCGAGCGCGAGCGCGAACGGGCACGCGGCGATCAACGGGCCGGTAGGGGACGAGCGCATGTCGGTGCACACGGTGTCGCCGTCCGAGGACGGGCACGCGCCGTCGATCGCGCACTCGACGATGACCTCGCCCACGAGCCCCTCCACGCCTGCGTCGGCACACAACTTTGCGTACCTCGCGGGCCCGCCTGCGGACCTGCGGGGCGTGTTCGTGCGCAAGTTCAGGTGGGGCACGGTCGACGTGCTGTCCCCGGAGCACTGCGACTTCGCCGCGCTGCGCACGGCGGTCCTTTCGACGCACATGAAGGTGAGTGAGGGAGGATGGATGGATGAGAGGAGGTGGCGCGTTGTGCGGGTGACTGAGACGGGCTTTGCAGATGCTGAAAATACGGACCAAGGAGGTGCTGTACGAGAAGTACAGGACCGAGAAGCTGCTCGCCCGGCGCGCGACGCGGAATATTGGCGAGGAAGAGGCGCGCCGCTTGTTGGAAGGTAGAGTCCATCCGTCTTCGACGATGCAAACCAGAAACTGAACCCTCTGTTCTACGCAGATTTGGGTCTCTGATTTATCTGGTATCTGTCTGTGATCTTTGCGACTCAACGTTTTGTACATGCTTACCCCGGGATGATCCCCGTCCGTAACCTATCATCTAACCACACGCCCGCTATGTATCCTCCCTTCGTTCGCCCAGTGCTCATCGTGCTTATCATACCACTTACCGCCTGTTTGTAGTTTGCATACCTCTTTTCACGTACATGATACCGCTTCGGCCTGCTAGTGATTAACTACTCTCTTTCTACCGTGCTCTGTCTCCCCGGTATATAGTGTCCGGATACCTCGATGTATGGCTGCTATTGCTTCTTCTTTGACGCTAGCGCCTCTATCTCCTCTTGGGAGAGTCCGTCCAGCCTGACTAGCAAGTAATCCACCTGGAAGATATTGCCTGTAAGCATCCGACATGTCTTCACAGCCCGAAGATCGAATGGCATACCTCGACCTCCTTGGTGAGGGGGATGATGTAGTGCTCGTAGAGCTCGACGACACCGTCGACGTCGATCTTGCGCGTCGCGTCGTCGTTCAAGGGCTCGCCCTCGGGCGAGAAGTTGATGGCGTAGAGGCTCGCCTTCTTGCGCAGCCGCTGCAGGAGCTTCTTCTCGACCTCGGGCTTGGTGATGAGCGCCGCGAGCGCGTCGCGGTTCCGGGCGCGGATGTGCGGGATGAACGCGGCGGGGTCGTCCCTGAATTTGCTCTCCGACACGAACTTCCCTGCATGTGCCGTTCGCGCCCGCGCACGCAACGTGAGTCGCCGTCAGCGTTGTACTGTATCGCCGCAGCGCGCAGCGCGCAGGGGTGGGGGGTTTTAAGGGGGGGGGGAAGGGAGACGGACGTACCGTAATGGACGCGCTTCGAGATCGCCTGGAGGACCTCGAGGTCGACGAAGGCGGCGCTGCCGTAGTTGCCGTCGTCCT
This sequence comes from Trametes polyzona, assembly GCA_022606195.1. NCBI lineage: Eukaryota > Fungi > Basidiomycota > Agaricomycetes > Polyporales > Polyporaceae > Trametes > Trametes polyzona. The sequence continues at coordinate 435,226 of JABYQF010000009.1, read as the reverse complement.
CGAACTCGTCGTCGCCGGTGATCCCGTTCGCGCGCTTGATGGCGGAGAGCGCGAGCGTCGCCTGGCGGGTGATCCGGGGCACGATGGACTGCACGTAGAAGGAGAGGATGGAGGCGTTCACGTTCACCTTGTTCGGGTGCAGGATCGGCGGGTGCGGGAACGGCTTGAGGATCGGCGGCGGCAGCTCGGACGGGTCCGTGAACGGGTACTCCTCCGGGCTGCGTGCATCGTGCGTTTGAGCGTCGATGGTCGGTGTGGACAGGGGGGACGAGGGACACCGCCCTGCTCACCTGGTGTATCTCCTGGCTTTTGCTGTGAACCACCATCAGTCGACTGGAGCACGCACTGGTCTGGGCTCTGCTCACCGTGGAAGGTCTCGGTTTCCTTCAGGAACCACTCGAGCCAGCTGCCGTTGAAGCCAATGTCCTTCAGCTCCTGGAACTCACCGCGCCGGTACGCCTTCGGGTTGTGTGCGAACTGGGCGCGCTCTATGAGCGAGAAGATGATCGTGTCCTCGAGTCGGGTGAGGATGCCGCGGATGCGGTCGAGCGAGAGCGGATCGCCGCCGAGCACGAGGTTCTGCACCGGGAGAGGGACGCTGGCCATCGTGTTCGCGTCTGTCGTGGGCGGTGTACAAGGTCTGGTGGGTGGAGAGCACGACGCTGACTGGAGTGATGACTCGCAGCCCGCGGGTGCTCGTGCTCATGCGGGCACTATATGCGCTGCACCCCCGCGCGGCTCGAGCCCATCCTCACGCTGCTCTATCGCCTGCCGCTCGGTCGGTGTCCGTACGTGTCGTGTGAGCGTCGGCGTGCAGCCGTTCCCATCGGTCGTCGGACATGGCAGAGGTGAGTAGCGCTGCAGCCTCCGACCCGCCATCCTCCCCGCGCGCTAACAGGTTCGAGTATACAGTTCACGTCCTGCCGCCGCGGATCGGTGCAGATTTTGGGCGCACAGATCGACACTGCGCGTGCGTTGTACGTTACCCCGTAGTCTCATCAGCCGCGGGGGAGGCAGAACGTGCGACAACGTGTCTGTTGTGATCCCCATGCAGTCGAACGGCACGAAGGTGCCCCACGAACATGCATGTGCCCAGCGCAGACACGCGCTCACGACGATGGCGACATCGCCATTCTATGGTCCCCTTGGACCTATACCGAACGCCTCTTGCCTCATTGTGGGCCCCTGTGCACGGTCGAGGCGAGTCAAAGGTGAGTCATTGTCGCCACGGAACAGAAGCCGAATGCTGAACTCTGATATCCACACCACCTCAGGGATTCCTCTGAACTTCGGAAACGACATGGTCTGTCTTGGCTCGTCCTGCGTGTTAAGTCCGATCCCTATGACGCCAAGTACGAGAAGGTAGCTCCCGAGGCGTACCGCTACTGCCCTGGATCGATATCATCGCGAAGCCCGAAGGACCCGCACGCAAGTTCAGCCGCACCCCCAAGAGGCAGCACCCTACGACCTGCCTTCTCCAACGAACCCACTGAGCAAATCCTCTACCCACTAGGGCAAGGCTCCGTGGTCGAGAAGTGCCCCGTGGGGCCCACGCTCCTCAGATCCTGACCAGGGGCTGAAACCCGCCGCAAAGGCCAGCCAATCTTGGGACGCACCCCGGGTCAAAGGGCTCGAGGGGCAGGTTATCGACCCTCTATCGCGCCCGCTGCCCCACGATCGCTGTGAGAACGCCCCCGCCGTTTCCGTCGAGAAGCCCCGGCACGTTCCCGGATGGGCGTCGAGTGACCATCTTCGTGGAGCGGCGCGCTCGCGGACCGCGTCCTGGGCCTTCCAGCGGGCGTGCTGGATTCCGGTGACGGCCAAAGTGACGGCCATTGGTCGTTCGGAACAAGCCTTGACTCCTGTCTGGAGCCTATAAATGCTGCAGCGGTCCGTGAGGGTTGGGTGCAGGCTCGCGTCCATCCTCGACCTTGCATCGCTCTCTGAAATCCCACCATGGCCCCCGCAGTGATCTACGACAACCAGCCCGACGAGGCGCCCCTCCTCCTCAACAAGAACGGTGGAAAGGCCGGTGTGTCCAACGGCACCTACGATGTGAAGGAGGACTATGCAGGTGACTACCGCTTTGCGCCCATCGAGGAGGCTCAGGTCTCGAGGGCCATGATCAAGCGGTGAGTATCGTCTCAAACTCTCTTGACAACACCACTTAACCTTCTGGACGTGCTACAGCTACTTCAACACCATGTACGAGCGTGCCATCTCGGACGTCGTGATCATCGGTGCCGGCAGCGCAGGCCTCTCGTGTGCCTACCACCTCGGTAAGACGCGCCCCGACCTCAAGATCACCATCATCGAGGCCAGCGTCGCTCCCGGTACGTACTCTACACTATACAAACGACGCATCACGCTCACAACTGGGGCACAGGCGGTGGAGCCTGGCTCGGTGGGCAGCTCATGACCCCCATGGTCGTGCGCAAGCCCGCAGAGCGCTTCCTCGACGAGGTCGGCGTGCCGTACGAAGACGAGGGCGCGTTCGTCGTCGTGAAGCACGCCGCGCTCTTCACCTCCACCATCCTCTCGCGCGTGCTCTCCCTGCCGAACGTCGTACTCCTGAACGCGACCGCGGTCGAGGACCTGGTCGTGCGCCCGGACCCGCGCGGCGCGGGCCAGCGCGTGGCGGGCGTCGTGACGAACTGGACGCTCGTCGCGCTCAACCACGACACGCAGTCGTGCATGGACCCGAACGTGCTCACCGCGCCCGTCGTCGTGAGCGCGACGGGCCACGACGGCCCCATGGGCGCGTTCTCCGCGAAGCGCCTCGTGAGCATGGGCCTCCTCAAGGAGCTCGGGAACATGCGCGGCCTCGACATGAACCGCGCCGAGCCCGCGATCGTCAACGGCACGCGCGAGGTCGCCCCGGGCCTCATCATGACCGGTGCGTCGACTCGTTCCTTGCGGGTGTTGTTGGGTGTTGGGGGGACTGACTGTGGTGTGTGTGTGCACGCGTAGGCATGGAGCTCTCTGAGCACGACGGCTCGAACCGGATGGGCCCCACGTTCGGCGCGATGATGGCGAGCGGGATCAAGGCCGCGCGCGAGGCGATCCGCATCATCGAGTCCTCGCAGATCGTCGACGGCAAGATCGTCGCATAAGAGGGGACAACCGTGAAGGCTCGCGGAGTAGATGAAAATTCTGGGCGATCCTAGGAACGGAGGAGGATATACGACTGGAAAAAGCCGGACACAACAAATTTGTATACATAGCACGTAAGAGGTACTCGCACACAAATTGGAGTGGCCAATGCAATGTACAATGCACGATACATACCTAAGTCCACACCGAAGCTTTAGGCCTGAACGGTAAACGTACCCGGAAAAACACACAGCCAGCCTGCTCATATCCTCCGGTATCTCGAGGAAGAAACCGCCTGTAGCGACAGTTCCTAGCATTAACAGAGAACGATACTGGTACAACACCGGGAGAGGTATGTGGGAATAAGCGACTGTCAGGCCTTCCGAACCGAACGGAGAGCAAAAGAGGGCAGGGCGCATACGTGGTGATATCGTAGCTAGATGGTAGTGCGCGAGGACAGGGGCAGAGACGGTAGCAGCAAACCAGAGCAATCAAGGACGGAGAGAAGAAGCACCAGACGGCTGTGGCTGTGTGGTAGGTAGCCCGTCAACGGGGAGGGAAGAAAGGACTATACTATGTGCAGCGACGCCGGCCACCTGTGCTAGTGTTCTCGAGTTCAGAATTCCAAGTTCAAGTTCGATAACATGGAGGACGAGTCGAGTCGCGGGAGAAGGGGGACGGGAGTGATTGGGGAGATCGCAGGGTCAGGCCAGGGCTGAGATGGTGAGAGGAGAGGGGGGATATAGAGTGAAGGCATAAACAAAGCACCAAGTGTACCATATGATCATCCGGGAGATTCCTATATAGATATCGAGCGTGAGTGGAAAGGCGCACGGTGAGGGAGGGGCATATTGACGAGGCGAGGCGTCTATGGGGATGAGCCTCCCAAGAGACCGATGGGAGGCTCCTTGGAGAGCACATGGTCGCTAGTGGTAAGATACCATGCGTGTGGGGCACGTTCATCTTGTGCATTTGCGTTCGTTTCATCGTCTGCGAACCGAAGCCTACGGGTAGATACCCACCCACGAGGCCAGGCCAGGGGCGGCGCATCACGCCTTGACAGCCCTCGCAGTCGGAGGTGCAGGCTTCCCCTTCGCCCCGCCCAACGCAGCCCCCGCCATCTTCGCCGCCCGCAACAACGCGCTCTTATTCGTGCGCGGGGCAACCGTCGGCGCCTGCAAGCTGCTCGGACGCGGACGGGGCTTCGCGGGAGGCGCGCCGGTACCGTTCTCCTTTGCAACGGTAGCACTACCACTAGCAGAGGGGGCGGGAGCGGCGGAGAGCCTAGCCTTGGGTACCACCCCGGTGGTCCGTGCTGCAGGAGCGAGCGAGGGCCGCGCCCCGGGCCGAGTGGCCGTGGTGCTAGTGGGTTTGGAGGAAAGGGAGGTAGAGCGGGAGAGCGCGGGGCGGGTCCCAGTCGTCGTCTGCACGGACGCCGCGGAGGGCGGGCGTGAGAGGTTCGGACGCGCGGAGCCGGTACCGCTGAAGGACTGGCGGGAGGACGATCTCGGCTGGCCTGTCTGCGAGGGCTGGCGGACTATTTGTGTGTGGAGGATGGGTAAGCGGTCAGTATGTGGGGTACACGTGCAGAATGAATGCGGTGTGGCGGCGCTTACATTGGAAGGACGACGGAGGGGCGGCCTCTTTTTGCTGGCGGAGCGCAGCGCTCCTGTTCAGCCTCGGCGCAACGGTGGGCGGACGGGTGCTCGCTACAGAGATCGTCTCTCGCCTCTTGTGCCCGGGAACGCCTTCAAACGTCGGTTTAGGATCTTTCGGGGTATCACCATTGCTCGTTGACGCCGTCGTCCGTTTCGGTTTCTCAGCAGGCTTGATGCCTAGCCTCAGAGACGCAGCACGGGTCATACGCGGTGCGACTACTGGAGGTGCAGTAGAGGCAACCGTGATGGTCTCAGAACGTTTGTGCCCGGGTACGTTCGCAAATGTTTGTGCGAGCCGCTCCTTGGTGGGCGGAGCGCGTTTCGGGGTCTCGAACGGGATGCCGGCTCGGAGTGCGGCCGCCTTAGACATGCGCGGGACGATGTCCGGCGCAGCATGCGTCGGTGGCAGCGTGCGCGCTTTGAACCCAGGCTTCCCAGTACCGTTCGCAGAGGTGCCAGCGGTCGAAGAAGCTGCATAGCCGTTCTCAGACTGTCCCTTTCGGAGCGCGGACAATACGGAGGAGGACGCGGAGCGGAGAGAGTCCGCGGGGACGTTGTCGTAGTCGGGGTGGCCGACCTCTGGGAGCTCCGTGGTGGGAAAGGGGGGCGAAGACGCAAAGATAGCCTGAATCTGCATTTCAGCGATCTGGGCGTCGGCGGAACCCATGACAGCGTTCTGCGCGGCGGAGATGCCGTAGAGGGCGCGGATGGAGTTGGGGGTATCCTTGCGCGCGACCTCGGGGTCGGGGTCGCCCATGAGCGAGTGCCAGACCTCGACGGCGCGCCTGCGCTCGAGCACATATACCCACACCGGGCCCCTGTGGATCGCAAGATAGGGGAGAGAAGGCGCGGGTTATGGACTGGCGGGGCACGCGGGCAGGGGCGTGTGCGACTCACTCTGCGAAGGATTCGTAGTCGCTCCCGAAGAGCTCGAAGAGGGTCTCCGGGTCAGTCTCAATGTCAAATTCCATCTGGCGCTCCTTTACGATCTGCAGTGTGCGACCGAGTAAGCATGGGGGATGCCTGCCACCGGCCGAAAGGAGCGCACCTCGAAGCCAGCGTCAGAGATCCGGAGCTCGATATCGAATCTATGGTTGAGCGCATGGTGCTTGATGATTGCGACCGTGCGCGTAGGTGGAGAGGAGGGGCTGGAAACGATCTCGCCGGGAGCCTGGGTGGGGGAAGAAGGGGCGGACATGTCTTGCACCGGAAGCAGCGAAGGAGGGACGATGACTAGCGCAGAACTATGGACAGAGGGAAAGATGTCGAGCAGCAAACAGCCGAGAAGAACAAAGGAAGGAAAGCAGGTGAACTGGACGGCCCCGGGCAGAGACGAGGAGAGCGTATGTTCAAGTTGGTTGGCGTTCGGGTTCAAAGGCTCGCTGCCTCTCCCGTCCACGAACCCTGCGATCATCATCCAGCCAGGGGCACCTGCACGCGGAGACCCCAGACACGCCCCGACACGCGTGACACTGTATATGTGCGAAAGAATCACTTGTGTTTCTCAATAGCGGAGAGGCCATCAAAGACCTGCGTCTCTTGAGTGCCTTTCGGGCTAGCATGCTCTGTACCCATCGTATGCTACTTGTTCGGTTCTGCACCAGTCCACACACTGATGCATACGATGTGACCGACGCGTCGAGACGCGTTACGTCACGAAGTCACAGCTCACCTTGACGACCCGGGCGCTCAGCTGTGTGTTTCTCGGACCCGCATCCCGGTTGAGGTCAGCCTCGAGGCAGGGGTGCGGAACACCTGGTCCTGTCCTACACACGAAGGGCTTTACTTCGGACAACGAACGAGATTGCCTGGCAGGCCATCCTCTGGTGTGGGTCTGAGCTTGGGCTTTACTCGACAGCTGCACATAACGCACCTCGATGACATGCACCACAAGGTATCAGCAATCTCTTCCGACGATTCTCTGGAGCGCAGCACGCATTATTCCCTGAATAGGGTCGGCGCGTCGGTGACAAGGTGATAAGTGAGCATCCTCTCAGTCCCCCATCCCGGGATCAACCACCGAGTACGTGCGCACAACTGTAAGTAATGCCTCCATAGCTCGCCCAAAGCTTGTGAATTTCCGGCGGCAGCGGGGCTGGTAACATCTGGTCCCGACCAGTGGGTGACGATGAGTGCTTGTGTCACACTCACAAAACCTTGAAGGAACATAACGAATGGCACCAGGCATATCCCTCTCATAGGCAGCCACCTCGACTCTGTACTGAGACTCCGCATTGATGGTGACGGATGTCTCGATTAACAGAATTCAATTTTGCGGGTTCCTGGGTTCATCGAAGTCAAGCTGCATGTACTTTCTCGCACAAGGGGGACTTACCAGATTCTAGAACACCTACACTAAAGTTCGGCGTAACTACTCCATCCCGATGGCCCACGGGACCTTCGAGTTCCCTGGGGGAGCGCAGCATTCCCGCGACCACCGACAATACATGTAGTGATAGGGCAGGCTCCTCCTCACCGCACGCTGAGAGTTGAGGGGGGCTGATCCAAGTGGGAGAGTGAGAGGCGGAGTCAAGTAGCGTAGTTGATGCTGTATCCTAGAGCGTCAATTGAGCTTCATCCTAACCGACACTACCCCCCGACAACTCTCAGCGGCGGCTGGAGCCAAACACAAGTAAATACACGGAGCCCGGAGAACAGACGCTCGCGATCCCCCCCATATGGTAGGTGTCCCTCCGGGGCGCTTATTGTATTTCGTGTTATTCATACGCGAGCACATTTCCTGCGCGCGCCGTTTTGGGAAGTACGCTGGCATCTAAGTTCACGCGCTCTCAAGTCAATGTCCCCGCCGGCCGCCGCTCCTGCGGCTGGCCTGCCTACCATTCAGGAAATCAGGCAGAGGACAATAGAGAAGCTCGGCTGTAGGCCATGCCTCTGGCAGTGCGAGGTCGCCCTGGCCGTGCTCAAGGGCGACAGGGACATTGTCTGCATCTCGGCGACCGGGTCTGGAAAGACTCTGACGTTCTGGATGCCCCTTCTGTTCCGACCACAAGGGGTTCAAATGATCATCACTCCCCTGAATCTCCTCGGCACGCAGAATCAGCTGCAGCTGCAGAATCTGGGTATAGCAGTCGCGGTGATATCCGGTGATACGGCATGCCCCGCAAATTTCCAGGTAGGTGACTGCCATATGCATCAAATTTACTGTTAGTATCGGCATAATCTGACGTTCACGTCCAGGCAGCGGGGGCCATGGCACACGGGGTTGTCATTCTAAATCCCGAGACAGCGTTCAAGAACAAGCTCTCGTACCAGTGGCTCTGGCGCAACTCGAGTTTCACGTCCCGCTTAATTAGCGTGGTATGGGACGAGGCACACTGTATCGCCACCTGGGGGTCTTTCCGCCCCTCACTTGCGGAGTCTGGTCGCCTTCGCAATCTCCTGTCATTGAAGGTTCCATATCTCCTGCCGTCTGCCACATTCCCCGATCCCCTTTGTGGCCAGGTCCTCAACATAGTTCAGGCCCGGAAGGATCGCTTGCTGCGCTTGCAGAGATCCAACGACCGCCCAAATATACTGCTTACCGTGCGGAAGATACGGTACCCTCTAGTCAGCTACCGGGACTTAGATTTCCTTATACCGGACAATTGCATGGCTCAAACGCGCATCCCCTCCTTCGTAATCTTCTTCGACAGCATCGAAGATTCGATCGCGGCCGCCGAGGCGCTTCGCAAACGGCTCCCGCGTGAACGTTCCGACAAACTTGTCTGGTTCAACTCCGATAACACGCCATTCTTCCGTACGCAAACAACCGAAGACTTCCGCGCATCCAATATTATTGGTTTATGCTCTACGGATTCATTTGGCATGGTAAGACAAGCCTAAACGTTCTACACGGTATACTAAATACGCGGTCTCGCTAAGGGTATGGACGTCAGCAACATCGAGGTCGTCATGCAATGGAAGATGACTTGCGACCTGAATACGCTATGTCAGCGTTTCGGACGAGCTGCGAGGGGCTTTGGGACGCAGGCGCTTGCGATCCTTTTCGTAGAGGCAAAGTTCTTTGATGACGAGAAGGCAGCGGCAGCGGTGCGTAGCCAGAAGCGACATGAGGCCGATGCCCAGAAAGCCGCGCGGAAGGAGGCTACAAAGCGTAAGCGGGCAGAGACAAACACTTCAACAGTTGGCGCACCTCTCGGTGATACGGTGCTGGGTCAGAAGCGTACGCGCTTGGAAGCGGGTGCATCGCTAGCGCCTGATCCCTCGAGCTCTACACCGAGTGCTCAGTCCAGCGCAGCATCGCTCTCAGAGTATGAGAGTCTGCGGGTGTTGTATGCTCAGGCACATCGAGAGCGAGATGGTGCGGAGCCCAACGCGAATTGTAAGGGCTCAAAACAGAAGAAGGATAAGGAGCTAGCGGTCTTGGTGGAAATGGACAGCATAATAAATGCTGGTCTGCGTCCGACTATGTGTTATCGCAAACCGATTACAGCATACTATGAGAACGACCGAATTGGTAGGCACTAGTTTACTGTTGTTGAAGCACCGCAATAACTCACATCTTACATAATAGGTCCCGATATGCACCCCTGCTGCGAGCGCTGCGCCATTCGTCCCCCTTCAACCTCGGGCCCCTGCTGCTCGCTCTGCTCCCCCAACCATCCTCTGCTGGCGATCCTCCCACCGCTTGACGCTCTACCGACAAAGACCTCCGCTCCTCGTGCATCTAAGGTTCCTGCCAAGTACCCGATGAACTCGCACGATACCGAGCTCCAGCTAGCCCTCAACGCCTTCCGGCGCAAGAAGACACTGGAACGTTTTGGCCAGTCCCATCTACGCAACCGCGGTGCCAGCGCGATTATGCCGAACGAGATCCTTCAGCGCATCGCTGACTGCGCGCACGCCCACAAGCTACCCTCGGTTGATCATCTCTCTCGTGAGACGAAATGGCATCGTGCATCTGAGTTCGGCGAGGAGGTCCTTCAGATTGTCACAAGGTGAGTGGCACCCTCTCGCCCTCCGGAAAAAGCTCACGCTTCAGCCCCAGCATCTACCTGCAAACGATTGCCCCCGCAAACGCCCCTCTGCAAGAAGTTCCTTTGAATACGGCGGGCCCTGCAACGGTGCGTGGGCCTGCACCCGTGCGCAAATGCGGCGCATGCGGCGCCCTCGGCCACATCAGTCAGTAGCGCAGCAACAATCGCGCGTATATACCGTACTGATATACCGCGCAGAGACGAACAAGTCGTGTCCCCAGTACGCGGAGACTCTCCGCGGACGCAAAGGCAAGGAAAACGCGCGGCAGGATTACCATCTGGATCCTGCCGCATCGTCCTCGTCGTCAGCGGCAGTAGCTAGTGATCTCCCTCCACCCTTGCACGCGCCCGAGCCTGCGCGTAGCTACAACATCGTCGACACCTTGTTCGAGCCCCGGAACATGCAACGAACGGTACTACGCCCGGGCGAACGTACGTATTCCATACATATTACAGTAGCTCCTCGAGACCTACTAAGTCATCGAACATCAGTTCCGGCTCATCTTCGACCTCCGGTTCAGCATCCTCCCCCAGCAATCCCTCCGCCTCCTCAAGCTCCCCATCCGCCGCTCCCGGCTGGCCCGATTCTCCCGCTCGCCTCGCCTTCGTTGCCTCCGCATCCATAATAGCGTCTCCTGCACTAATCGCGTCTGGAATCTCGTATAGTGACTTACACCCGCCGCGATAATCGTTCGGTCCCGCGTCTCGGCCCTGTAGAATAGCCTCTAATACAGTCCTGAACGTCTCTTTCATGTTCGGTGAGCTGTGTGCAGTCGTGGCCGGTGTGATTCCGAAGTTCCGCTCCACGGTCTTATGGACGCCCCGGTAAATCAGCACAAGAACTGACTCGAGTATGATCCTCTCCTTGGTGTAGTTGGAGCTGTCGCCACCATACACGAACTGCCGTGTATATTTTAATATTCATTCCTCGTGCTCCGTTGATGTCTTGCTCACCTTGATTAACATGTTCAAGAACTCCACAACCCAGTCGACCGCCCGGAATGCGCCGGGTTTACCGGTCGGATTCACAAGAATATTGTATCGTATTGTGTACCTGCCATCGTGCCACACCCAGTCGATCAGTACGTGCTCTATCCCGAATATTCCGCACTTGCCTCAGGCGCTCATGATATACCATATATAGGGAGTGGATGAATCGTAAAGTGCGGGTTCCATATTTATGTTTGCCTGCCGCGCGGAAGAGCGGAATCCACACCGAGAGCACAGTCTCCCAGCGTCCGATGTCGCCGACATCCATAGAGTACGCGACCTCATCATAGTGCAAGAGGTAATTGTGAGTGCGTGCGGTGTTGTCGCGGACCTGATCGCGGGCGGACGGTGGCTGCAAGTGCCTCTCGAAGAGATCCACTCCCTCCCCCTCGACGTAATTGAGCACAAGATAATCGGCGACCTCTTGTATATCGTGGAGGGATGGCTGCGTAGCTGCCCATTCATCCAGGCTCGCGTGTCCGAACCGCCTCGCTACCTCCGTACGCCAGGCGTCGAGCCTCAGGATGACTCCGACGTCGTGGATAAGTTCGTGCTGCTCACGAAACTTAGCATTTGAGATGATATGATTACTATCGTTTGGCCGGAGCTTAGCGGCGATCTTGTAGAAGCCCAGCTCATCTCTCCTAGCAGCATCCGGGGTCACAAGAAAGCGCCAGATAGCATCTGCGGCCGCCATTTTGAAGTGGAACAGGCCCATCACAAAGACCATCGATTGGAGCCGATCGTACGGTGTATTTTCGACTGATCGACGGCGGATGGCGGATAGAACACGTTCGAACGTCCCCATGTCGCCATTCCAGAGGACCGCGTATCTAGAAATATCCACAACGGGCTCTCCGGTGCGTCGACTCCTCCCATGTGCAGCCTGTGGATCACCAACACCCGCCTGCTGATAGATCTCATGGATGGCCGCGAGGTTTCCAGCGACGGTCGACAGGTTGTGGTCCATCGCGCGTATGGGGACTTGTTCGAGTTTAGTGACCGGTATCTTCTCAACGGAGTCGGGCTCTACAATAAAGCTAGTGTACTGGCTAAAGAACGCGGGGCCATGCTCGACTAGTGTACGCTGGAAGACCCACGAACGGAACCGCCCCTGACGGCTCAACACCCTGTCTTGGTCCTGCGAGTCAGCGTGGATGGTGTAGAGTAGGTCCATTGTCGCAATGGGGTCAAATAGACGGCGGTTTGGACTTCGAACATTGTGCTCGGACCTGTCCCAGAGGATATCCGCACACCGGAGGTCTTCCAAGGTCACACCGTGATCAAGACGAAGCAGCGTCCCCGACGCCAAGTGTAGCATTCCGCGGGCGTGTGGATCGTCTACAGTGGGCACCAGGGCCTTCATGAGGATGTCCAGATTGTCGAACGCATAGGAGACGAGTAAGCTACGACCGAAGGACTCGATCTTGTCGCCAGTCTTATCGGACATCGACAGGACGGCACGGCGAACACTTGCGACCGAAATCGAGATCCCCACCTTTGTCATGACCTTCACCAACCTCTCGGGAGCGTTGCACGAGTGGAAGAACACTCCTAGAGTACTCTGGAGGGCGTTGCAGCGAGGGTCTCGGCTCTGAGTGAGAATGCTCAATATCGTAGTTATTTTCTGTTATCCATGCCGCAATGGACATAAGCCTCATGCTGCGAGCGTGATTGCAGTTGATCGTACTCACAATGTTTGCATGCTTTGCTCGCCGCGCCCTCTCAGCGTCCACTCCGGAGCTCGCGCTATCAGCCCAGTACTGCGCGTCTGAGTCCTCCTCGTCCAGGATCAGCGCAGCCTCCACCGGAGGTAGTTCTCCCGGGGCGTAACCCAATAGACACTGCAGGAGGCTCCAGAGCTGGGGCGCGCGGCGATACATCCCGACGGCCATGTCTTCGATGTGGAATTCCTGGAGCTGGTCCGGGTCAGTGTGCATTGCACCAAAATGCCATCCGTTCTCCGAGCGCGCGAGGTCCCACACAGCCTTGCTATACATGACACAGGAGATCTCATGTATCCACGCGCGGAAGCGGTCCCGAGTGGCTTCGTGATAGTATAACGATGCTGCGATACTCGCCGTGTTTCTGATGAGATCGAGCAGGACGGGGTCGGCAGGGTTATGATATTGTTGTAGAGCATACAGGATGAGATCAGATAGCGCAATTCGACTGCTATGCAGCTGCGCGATGACCTGCTGCAGGACGCTCGCTCGAGCAGGATCCATGGTGGGCGACGATAAGGTGCACGAAGCGCGGCCTACGTTCGGCACGTTCTTACTTCCCAAAACGGCGCGCGCAGGAAATGTGCTCGCGTATGAATAACACGAAATACAATAAGCGCCCCGGAGGGACACCTACCATATGGGGGGGATCGCGAGCGTCTGTTCTCCGGGCTCCGTGTATTTACTTGTGTTTGGCTCCAGCCGCCGCTGAGAGTTGTCGGGGGGTAGTGTCGGTTAGGATGAAGCTCAATTGACGCTCTAGGATACAGCCTCAACTACGCTACTTGACTCCGCCTCTCACTCTCCCACTTGGATCAGCCCCCCCTCAACTCTCAGCGTGCGGTGGGGAGGAGCCTGGTGATAGGGCTCGTATATCTGCTCGCGGTCGCGGTCGCGGGCCGACGGAAGAGATTACACGGCCAACCACTTTAATAGCCCCCAGGTGAGATTGAGGAGATGAATGAACTCTGAGATGGAGCAAACGAGCGGGGAGCAGAGCTGGTTGAAGCCTCGCTCGTTTACAAAAAATCTGATCGTCGGCGCAGAATGAATCTCAGTCCTAACGCAAACACGTCTGGATTGCGCTCAGAGTGAGATGCACTGCAGGCGTCTATCTGCCTAATCCAGGAGACCAACGGCCCGAGTGAATCCCGAGCGATGGCGTGCTCGCTCGTGCGCGCCAAAGCCCCAAAAAGAGCAACGTTCGAGCGCTTCGCACTTGCAGTTTTTTCCACCTCCCTCCACCATCGACCACTTCGACTCACTGCGCATCGGGCAGCTCAGGCATTGGGGCTCTCTCGTCTCAAGAGTCTGCCGACCGTCTAGCTGCGGTGTGTAAATCGCGAGGTATGTCCCTTACCGTAAATCAACAGGTGAGTCCCTCTCCATCGCGAGTATGCGAGTTCGAAAGTCGTCAGTGAGGCTCGCGAGGGGTTGTGAATGGTGACGTGGATCACTGAAATTCTACGCTGTGGTGAGAACTTGCATGTGCTTATTTCGGCTATGCTGAGCTTACGTCCTATTGTCGTTCATGCAGCACGTCCCTCCCAGCCATGGTACGTCGTCATTGTATAGGTCCCAGTCATCGACTTACAGTTGTTCTAGGTCTGGAGCGAATAGGGCATGCAGGTTGGTGTATCCCCTCGATGTGATTGCACGTTGCTGTCGTTGCCCAATGGCGGTGGGGTGTGTATATCTAGCTACACATCTCGCTTTTTGGCTAAGTCGTGTATGAATCGTTTGCAATGTCGCCATGTATCGTAGTATACGGTGGATTGCTTGTGGGAATAATAATTTGATTTTTTATTCCATTCCGAACCAATTGTGTGCAATGGGCAGCAGAACGAGCAGAATTCCATTAGCCAATCCGGAGCCCGAGTAGCTGTCTGACGAAGCAGGTCACGTGCAGCAGCCCGTTTGCGCTGGGAGTGAGACGGGATTTGCGCTGGCGTGCAAACTTCCGCGGAATGAGCGGGGCATGAATCCGCCAAAAGTCTGAATAGCGCACACCTACTTCACGTCCTGCACGTCCCTGCGAAAAACCTGCCAGGCTCAGTGGAGTGTCCCGCCCGTGTGAACAGAGCAAACCAGGTTTCATTCCGCTAGGTTATGCATGTCCGATGACATCCGAGATGCGGTGGCTTGAAGCTGTTTCCTCTATAGCGATAAACGCGTCTTTCGCCCCGCTGCGTCATAGAACCGGATGTGTGCGACCGAGCGGTGGCTGTCGTCGACGGTGGACTGCAAAGGACGCGTTGCCACTGGGGCGGAATGGGGCACGCGCGGAGCGGGCGGGTCCCGTGATCGGGGGCTGGGGTATGTTCTGTGGGCGTCTGCGGCGCGGCAAGGCTCAGCTACTCACCGCCGTCCATCCTGCGCTCAATCCAATTCCATCCCGCATCGCCCCAGGCATAGGACAGGCCCTCGCACGACCGCACACTCCTCCTCTCCTTCCCACAGACCACCATGATCTCCCGAACGCATGCTCGCAGGTTCCCCACCCTCGTCGCTCGCTCCCTCTCCACAGAGACCGCGACATCGTCCGGCCCACATCCCCCGCCCCCACCCCCGCCCTCCCAGTCCAAGCATCCCACCGCCAAGCCGCTCACCCGCACCCGCCTCAACCCCGCACCGAGGCCCACCGTCTCCCACCGGCACCAGGTCCTCGCCTCCCTCCCGCCCTCGTTCGGCCGCAACCAGTTCCTGCCCGTCGCCGACTCGACGCGCGCGCTCCTCGAGAGCATCGTCGCCAACTTCGAGGCCCCTATCCGCTACGCGTTCGCCTACGGCTCCGGGGTCTTCGAGCAGGACGGCTACTCGACCAACAACCCCGCATCCAAGGATGGTCCCATGCTTGATTTCCTGTTCGCCGTCACGCACGCCGATCATTGGCATTCGATCAACATGCACCAGTTCCCGGGACACTACCCGCTTGGCGCACGTATGTTGGGCTCCTCGTTTGTCTCCAAGGTTGAGGAGATCCCGCCCGGCGTATGGTTCAACTCTATGGTACAGATGGACGGCGTGGTATGTTACACCACCAGTACGCGTGTAAAAGTGAAAGGCTCGACTGACGGTGCGATTCAGACCATCAAGTACGGCGTGACCACGGTTGACAACCTCTGCTCCGACTTGCTCAACTGGAAGACATTGTACCTCTCCGGCCGGATGCATAAACCGATCCGCATTATTAAGGACGACGCGCGCGTGCGGCTCACGCAGCAAGTGAACCTCACCTCCGCGGTGCGCACCGCCCTGCTCACGCTCCCCGAGCAGTTCTCCGAGCGCGAGCTCTTCGAGCGCATCGCCGGCTTCTCGTACGGCGGCGACGTGCGCATGTTCCTCCCCGCCGAGAACCGCGGCAAGGTCGGGAACATCGTCCGCAAGCAGGCGCCGCAGTTCAAGGAGCTCTACCACCGCCTCGTCGTCGCCCTCCCCGGCGTGCACTGGCCGGCGCACTCGGAGACGATCGAGCAGGACACGTCCCCCCACGCGCGCGCGGCGCACCTCCGCAAGCTCCCCTCGAACCTCCTCCAGCACGTTACGGGCCACTACGCCGCAAGGCCGTCGATCCCCCCGCGCGAGGCGGACGAGACCGTATACTGGTCGAAGCTCGCGGGCGACCCCGGGCTCCCAACAGTGATTGAGCAAGGTACGTGTCGCGTGCTGGTGCAGCCTGCGCGCTCCCCCCCTTCTGCTTGCTGATTGGTGATGGTGCTGACTATGTCTGGCGCTTGTCTTGGGTGCGGTCCACACAGAGCTGCACCGAATCGTCCGGTACTCTTCGGCCGTACAGACGCTCAAGGGCCTCGTCAGCGCGGGCCCCGTCAAGAGCCTCCGCTACTCGACCGAGAAGGTTAGGAAGTGGTGGCAGGGCACCGGCGCGGGCGCGGGCTCGTCGTCGGCGACCAAGCCATGAGCACTCGGGTGACTCCCCATAAGCGCTGGCGCTCGTGCAGGTCGCGGCGGACGCACGGACGGACGTACGGATATAGACGCGCCCGGAATTCGAATGTTTGCCCGCAGCCCCTTCCTCCCTCCACCCCTCTTCTTCTCCTTCACCGCTCCGCAGTTAGACTCGAAGGGGGCGCAGGGCTCACCGCAGTCACCTCGCCCTCTTTCTGTCTGGCGCAGCGGCAGTGTCCGAGGGAAATGGGGGACGCAGACGGGGCCTTCCTGGGCTCCAAGTACTTTCGACTTTCCCTCCAGGCTCACGGCGCACCACCACAATCCCACAATCCAACCCCACATATTTCCATACGGTATAATAGCTACATTTAGATCACCCATATGGCTGCCGCGGGCCGCGGCGGATCGGCGAGTTAGTCTGGCATCTGTATCAATAATATTTTGCGCACCGTGCACGAATTATATATACACACACCACTTGCCCTTGGACTATCCAATGTAGCATTCTTATCGCCAGCGCTAATGGTTGGGGATAATGGTGACATACATGTGTAAGCCTGTTTCGGCCCATGACTTGCATTGCGGCGGCTATGAGTACTGAGTAGCGGGTGGAACTTGGGTGTTGCACGGAAGCTAGTGAGCTTGCCCAAGGATGTGCGACAAAGTTGCGCCTCAGGGAGGGCGGGACGCTACATTGCTCCCTCACCACGATATCCAACGGTACGCAGAGCCGGACGTGCAGGGATACAGTGCCGTTGGTGCTCATTACTACCGGAGCACAGTATGAAACATGCACGGGACTCCGCATGAACAGGTATATATCATGGTCGAGGTCAGATACTGGAGCACTTACTCGTGCTACTCGCCCTTCTGTGTCATCGGTGCGTAGCATGCGATACTCAAGGCTCAAGTTGCCTTACCCACCTTTGCCGCCTCCCGGCCGGCTTTTATCCCAAACACGGCCCCGCCAGTCAAGCCGCTCCCGCCAGGATAGTTGCCGTAGAAGAGCCCACCCACGAGCTCCCCGGCGCAGAACAGCCCACGGATAGGCTCCCCCGACGCGTCCGAGAGCACCCCAGCAGTCTCCGGGTCGATCGCAAGCCCTCCAAACGTGAAGGTGATCCCGCACGCGACCTTGACCGCGAGGAACGGCGGCTGCTCGATCGGCAGCGCCCAGTTCGACTTGGGCAGCGCAAGCCCCCGCGTCGACAGCCCGTCCTTGACCGCAGGATCCCACCGCCTCTCCGGATGTTCCGCCCTGAACGCGCGCACCGCGTCGTTGTACTCCTCCACCGTGCGCACGAACGCCCGCGGGTCCTCCAGCCCCCTCCCGCACAGCGCCTCCGCTAGCGCCTCGACGCTGTCCGCCTCGACGCGCTCCACGACGTCCGGCGCGTACTCCTCCGCGCGGAGCCACTTGGAGGCCGCGGCGTCCCAGAGCTGGAACGCGACGCCGCCGGGCTGGGCGAGGATCGCGCGGCCGAAGCGCGCGTAGGTGTAGTTGCGGAAGTCCGCGCCCTCGTCGACGAAGCGCGCGCCGTGCGCGTTGAGCATCAGCCCGAGCGGGTACCCGGACTTGGTGTACTGGTTGCTCAGGACGCGGTCGCCGCGGTCGTCTGCCGCGTTCGCGTCCCAGCAGGTCGAGTGGCAGCCGGCGAAGTCGCCCGTGAGGCGGGCGCCGATGCGTTGGGCGAGGGCGAGGCCGTCGCCGGTGTTGTATGGGGTGCCTCGGACCTGGATGATGATGTGAGCACAGATGGTCGAGATTGAGCGTGAAGATATTCCATACTTTGACACGCTCCCAGTCAGTGCCGAGGTGTTTTCCGCGCAGGTCCTTGTTGGCTTCGAAACCTCCACATGCCAAGACGACAGCGGGGGAGCGCAGCTTGACGGGTGTGCCTTCCCTGTTCACAACCAGACCAACGATCGTATCGCCTTCAACAAGCAGCTCTGTCGCAGTGGTGTTGAGCCATGTCTCGACTCCGGCAGCTTCGAGAGCCTTGCGGTGTGCTGCGATGAGTCCCTTTCCGCCATCCTCGACGCTCAGGACCATGCCACCCCAGAAGACCTGGCGACCATCCACAAGGTACGCCTGTCGGTTGAAAGAGAAGGTGAACGGGACCTTGGCGCGCTCTGCGAGCCACTGCACCGCGGCACGGGAGCCGTCCACGACGGCCTTCACGACCTGCGGATCGGAGTCATCGGACCGACCGTCGCCGAGGCGCATGATGTCGCGCGTGAAGTCCTCCGCCGTGTACGGTGCCATATCGATCTTCTCGGCCGCCTCTGGGGAGACGTTCTGGACGATCGGGAGCAGGTCCCGCAGCCCGCCGTGGACGGTGCGGTGCGCGCCCGCGGTGAAGAAGCCGTTGCCCCCGACCCATTCTGGCGGGCACTTGTCGATGACGAGGACGCGCTCGCAGCCCGACTCGCGCGCGGAGAGGGCGGCGCAGCTCCCGGCGTGGCCTGAGCCGACGACAATGCAGTCGAACTTCAGGTCCTCCGACGAGCCACCTCGACGGGTGTCGGTGTCTTCGGCGGCGGTGGTAGACATTATGATCGGAGGTAGGGAGGTGGGAGGTTCATTTCGGCTGAGTGCACGGTGTGGGTGCAGATATACGTCGCTGGACCTCAGGTTCCAATCATAGGCTGGTCATGGGATGAGCCGACGGCCAGGAGGCGTCGACCGGCGGGAGGTCAGTGGTTTGTCTTCAGTGCGTGAAGGTAAGGTGACTTCTAGATCGACCCTGTGCCTGCACATATCAGTTGGAACAACGAATCGTGTGAGAACGGCCTGAGAGTGTTTCTTAATGAAGATCCGTTGAAGCAATCTGGTTGGAGCACATGTATGTCCGCGCGAGAGCTGGGAGAAGGAACGACAGCAATATAGGCGCCCATACAACCTTGTCCTCAGACCAAGTTCAGACCGCCTTCCGACCCGCCGACCGTACCTCGTATCGTGCAAACTGCACCTCTTTCGAGTCTGTCTGACTGATTGACTGCCTGCGCATGCCGCGCACATTTCATCTAACCCAGAGCATGCGCTGAGTACGTCCTATCGATCGCTATGACCGGGTGAATAAACATCGCCGGTCCTCCTCCTGACCCCGCTACGGTCCGGAGCTCCGCATGCGGGGCACCCTCCTCAAGTAGTCCTCCCCGCTCTGGGGCAGGGCGCGTATCGCACAGTCTCCCCGCTTTCCCCGCTCGTTGCCTCTGCATTGTGCTCAAAACTACCAGAGACGAACGAAGAAATGACAGAATCCATGCGCCTCAACAAGATCTTCGACCTCCAGGGTCGTATCGCGCTCGTCACCGGCGGTGGCACTGGGATCGGTTGGCAGATCGCTCTGGGTCTCGCGGAGAATGGCGCGAAGGTGTACATCACCGGGCGCAGACAGGAGGTACTGGAGAAGTCAGCGAGCACATTCGCGGAGCAGCACAGGGGCAATGGTGCCATCATACCGTGAGCTCATTCGATGCCTGTCTGAAGCTAGAGCTAATGCACGTTGTGTTGCTTCGTAGACTTGTCATGGATGTCACGGATCGTGCCAGTATTGCTGCCGCCAGGGATACCTTCGCCTCCAAAGAGAGCAAGCTTCATATCTTGGTCAACAAGTGAGCAGAACGCAACGTGCCCGACCGCATCCGTTGACAGCATACGAACGCCTGCCCAATCCCAGTGCTGGACAGACTGGGCCCGTGTCGCGCTGGTTCGAGGACCCCAACGCGCCGGAGCGCAAGAACGCAGAGACGATCGGCCGCGCGCTCTTCGAGGGCGAGTCCTTCGAGAGCTGGGGGGACCTGTACAAGATCAACACCTTCTCCGTCTTCTTCGTCACGACCGCCTTCCTCGGCCTGCTCGCGAAGGGCACCGAGGAGAACCCGGCGTACACGTCCTCGGTGATCAACGTCACCAGCGTGAGCGGCCTGATGAAGCTGTCCCAGAACCACGTACGTACACACCACCACACAGTCCCCGGACGCATACATATGTATGTATGGCCTCGTACCCTGCCCTCGGTGCCGCACGAGGCACACACGCGTGCACCGTGCACCGCTGTGGTCGACGGCCGGGGTGGTTTAGTGCGAGGGGCACCCACACGATCGACGCGTGGCTGACGCGCCCCGGCCTCGTGTTTCCCCCAGTTTGCGTACAACAGCGCCAAAGCGGCCGCGTCACACCTCACGAAGATGATGGCCACCGAGTTCGCGCTGAAGAAGGTGCCCGTCCGGGTCTGCGCCGTCGCCCCGGGCGTGTGGGAGTCCGAGATGACGTTCGACAACATCACGGACGACCTCGTCGACAAGGTTAGCAAGGCAGTCGTGCCCGTCCCGACGAGGAGATCCGGGAAGTGAGTGCTGTCACACGTATGGCGATGGTAGATCGCGGACTGTATTGTTGATGCTTGTGCACCCACAGGGCTGAGGAGATCGCGGGAACGGTCATATATCTGGCGTCTCCCGCGGGCTGCTTCACGAACGGACAGGAGATCGTCGTCGACGGCGGCTTCCTCGCGGTCAACCCCTCCACGGTATAGATGTGATGCGATTTGTGATCATGATGTGAGTACGTGCATACATGGGTAGTGGATACAGCGGGCTCCAGCACCGACGCTGAAGAATAAGTAGAGTAGGGGAAGCATACGATAAATTACGCTATCTGAGCGGGGGAGGCTAGCTGTAGCTATGTCGGTCAGCGTGCGCAGTGTACGACCACAGCAGGGTAGTAACGTAAGTGAGGGGCCCAGTGCCCAGGGTCCGGGGCGCGCGTGTAGGATGTCCGGTGTCGTATTCCAGTCGGTATCATGCCGTGCCAGACAGGCAGCTTGCCAGCCCAGCCACGGCGTCGTCGTCACAAAGTGGAGGAAGGGGGAGCAGAAGAAGCTGTCATCTCAATGTCGTGCAGGCTGCCTGCCGCAAGCCTGTCGCAGCGTGAAGGTCATCGTCAGTCGTCACCATAAGCCAAACAAAACCCGACGTCCTCGCCCGCGTCCTCACGGAAAGCGCGCCCGCTTCGTCGCCCGTGCGTACCTCAGGTCCACCTCCCGGCCGCCCTCCCACACGCGCAGCGCGATGCCCACCGTGGCCAGCCACTGGAGCGAGCGCCAGTCGAGCCCGGGACAGTCGCGGATGTAGAGCGCCGATAGCGCGGGCAGGACGTGCGTCGTGCTCTGCAGGTGCGTCCCGCTCAGCCGGTTGAGCACGTCCACGACGCCCTCCGCGGTGAGCCGCTCGGTGCGCACGAGCGCGAGCCCGCGCAATTTCCGCCCCGCGGTGCGGAGCGCGTACGCGAGGAAGCCGTGCGATAGCTGCGGGCCCTCGAGCGTGAGCGTCAGGTGCGGCGCGCCCGGGTAGGGAAGCAGCGCCAGGAGCGAGGCGAGGAAGCGTTCCTCGAGCCACCCGTGCGAGACGTGGAGCAGGCTCAGCGCGGGGAGGCGGGGCAGCGCCTTTAGCACGGTGCGGAGGTGCGGGAAGACGGCGTCCGCGTACGGGGTGTACCGCGGCGCGGGCTGTGACACCAGGTACAGCGAGCGGAGGACGGGGAGGGAAAGGTGGGGTAGGGCGTACGTGAGCGCAGGGGGTACGTCGGGCCCGTCGACGTGGAGGGCAAGCTTCCGCAGGCGCGGTAAGTGGACGGTGCGCGAGAAGGACGCGGAGAGGGCGTAGCGTGAGGCCGTGTCGCCCCGCCAGGGGAAGGACAGGCGGAGGTCTTCGAGCGCAGCGCACACCTGAAGCATATACAGCACCTCCGACGCCGCCTGGGCGCCGCGCGTGAACCCGTGGTGGGTGTAATCCAGATACGTCAGGTTCTGGAAGAGTGACGGCGACCACACTAAGCGGATTCCCTGGATCGTCGCACGGCGCAATCGCGGGGCGTACCCGTTGAAGAGCATGTACTCCTTCGTGTCGTCGTTCTCCGGGTACACCAGCACCAGGTCGCGCAGCTGCGGAGCCTCTATCGCGGACGAGTGCCCGCAACACCCGGACAGGGCAGCGTTCCACAGGAAGGGTGCGTAGCCCACGAAGCGGACTTCCAGAGAGCGCCATCGATGGATGTACGGCAGCACGACGTGCATGCACAGCTGGACGTAGTTGTAGTACGCCAGGTGGGACATCGCGCCGAGCGGCACGAGCTGGACGTCGAGGTTGCACGCCTTGGCGTGCTGGATGCGCTGGCCCCACATCGTCAGGTTACTGTCCAGAGTGATGCGCCGCCAGAGCCGCGGCGTATGCAGCGCGATGTAGCGCCAGGCTCTGCAGACATGGGAGACGGTGACGGGGAACATGACGTCCTCCTCCGCCCCCAGGACGAATATATGGGCGAGCACCTCATTCGGGAGCTGCGTGATTCGATGCTCGCGGCGGGCAGACGCGCGGGCGGACGTGGCATGTTGTGGGTGATGGTGGCGGGACGAGTGCGCTGCAGACTTGCGGTCCTCTCGGTGTTTGGGCTCTACGGCGGGGAAGGCGTCGACGTCAGTTTCGGGACGCGCGCGCTGCAATCTGGTCGCGTTCGATACCGCACTTACTATACTGCGGTTCTCTTCTCCTACGCGACGGGATGGCCAGTCGGTCAGCGTGTCGGTATAGGGAATGGTCGCGGGCGCCCATGATGGGGACGGGCGGGACGGGGCACTCACTCGATGGCGTAGAACGCTTTAACGGCGTCGAGGATAGAACGCGGGAAGGCTGCAGGCTCGTGTTGGCGCGACCGCTTGAAGGGACTCGGGAAGGGCATCCTCCCTCGTCCGCGGTAGTTGGGGAAAGATCGCGGCGCGCGCCCGCGCGAGGCGCAGTAAGCCGTATTTAAGTGAACCCGAGCCCGCACTCCGCCGGCGGGAGAACCAGCGAACGGCTTGGGTCTGGAGGAGGGAGACGAACGCGGGTGGCAGTGTGACCCCGACACAGCGGCTGGGAAACCGGAGAGGCCATGGCTGGCTGGGCGGGGCGGAATGGAAAGAAAGAAAAAGGAGCGGGGGCAAGAGAGGCAGTTCCCGCCGGAGACAAAGGACACGGCGAGGGGCAGCGGCTCGCAGCGCGACCGGCACAGGAACCGTAGAATGGAGAAGCGCGCCAGTGGGAACTCACAATAAGAGGGAAGGCGGCCCAATGCGTCGCCCTGGGCTCAGCTGCTCGCGACGTGCGCCGCTCAGCGCACCGCCCGCCCGCGTACTCCTCGCGGCGGGTATCGATCCCATCCGGCTCTCCTCCTGTGGTTCGCGCTTTCTTACTTCGCCCATGTTCAGCTGCACACTCGGAGAGAACATACCAATCTCGTCGCAACTAGGGTTAGGGCTCCGGCCCACCCGCCGTCTCTTCCAGGCGATGTACGGCATTCTCGCCGTCAGACTGTCGAAGAGTGGGAGGACATCGGGTCGGCGGGAGGCGATTCGCACAGGCTGGACGCTCTTCTGAGCGCTCCGGATGTTACTGTCGAGACACCCGAATCGCCACAGGAGCGTGCATGGGGCGACTCCTGTCTGCCACTAGCCCTCGGTCGGACCAATGTGAAGGCATATCTGTCGCAATGGGCGATACAGAAATGCCCCAACGGGCTACCTCAGGAGGCGGTCGGCCGCAGACAGCGTCACCGCTCGCTCAGAACGCTTCCCCGGTGGACGTAGACAGGAGTTTAGTACATGACATCATCGGCGGGCATCGCAAATACGCTACTCACGTTGCGATTCGCCTGTGCGAGCTTATGTCCTCGCACAGGCTGCCGCCCATCCCAGCGGCGGGTCTCGCGACACGCCCGCGATCCAATTACACCGACATGTGCCCACCGCTTGATGTCCCACAATCACACAATAATGTTCGGTCCCAGCCGCCCAGTCCGGGGACGGAGCCGCAACCTGGATCGAAGTCCTCGCGTGCCACGTTCGCCCTATATATCCCCGGTGGCCGAGTATGAAGGCCTTCTGCGTTCTGACGGCGGGCCACGTCGCCGAGACGTGTCGCTGAGGGCTCGCTGGCTGGGCCCATGCATTCAAGGTTCACACAGGGACCGTCATAGCCTCGGTGGCGATCTGCTGAAATGGTATGAACGCTCTAGACGCGAAGCTGCATCGCATACCACTTACTTTGACCGAGGACCCGTGCTGCTAGTATAGCGCACTGGGTATTGGAGCCAAACTGAGCGTTACAAAGCCTCCGTCTATCAGACGCTTATGATCCGAGAGCGGGAATGTACATCGGGCTGGTCCTCTGCATGTCGTCAACATAATCGTACAAATGGCTCTACCGCGAGCGCGACTCTGCCTCATTGTGCAGGGTGCGGACGGATCGCTTGGGGAAGCGGCCACCGGTCAAAGTGGCCAACTGCAGACCATCCCCACGGGCCGTAGTCGGATCCATCGCCCTGTGGATGCAAGTGTATCAGCCGAATCGCTCGACGACGTGGGCTGCGTATGCATGCGACTAACAATGAAGCCGGTAGGGAAGCCGGGCTCGAAGGGAACCAAGCTCTCGATCGTCTTGATGTGTTCCTCGGTGAGAACCACGTCGAGCGCCTGGATATTGGCGTGGAGGTGCTCGATCTTGCGTCCGCCAACGATAGGAAAGACGAATGGGACCTTTTGCATCACGTAGGCGATAGCGACTGTGAGATGTGACAACGCGTGTGAGCGGAACTCACGAAACGCGAATGCTGAAGAAGACCACGCTGACCGGCCTGGATGTTAGACGCGCCTACTTCGCTGGCGATGCCCTCGAGCGTTTTGGCCACCTTCTTCTGTGTCTCATCCCGCTCCCAGTTCATGCCGGTCATCGGAGTCACCCTTCCTGCAAAACGTTCATGAGCGGGTAGCGCTTCATGAGGAGCCCGGACCGATACGGCTTACCCTTCTCGTCGGTCCGACGACGTTGTTCCTCTTCCTCGTCCGTGCGAATCTTTCCGCCATGGAGGACGTTCCACGGCGCCAAAGCCATACCGTGCTGCCTTGCCATCGGGATGATCTCGCGCTCGAAGTCGCGCTGCAGCACGCTCCATGCGCCTTGATAGATGACGAATGGTGTCTTGCCCGTCAGGCGAGCATAGGTGTTTGCTTGCGAGACAACCCAGGCAGGCGTATCCGACACACCCTGATCTACCGTTGAGCGGAGTTCGTGGCAGCGAGAAACGTGCGTCAGGCAGCTTACAAGGTATAGGACTTGGCCAGAGGTGACGAGGTTGTGCAGGCCGTTCATGACCTCCTCGATGCTAGTCGTCCAATCCCACTATAGGTATGATGAGCATGTGCGTTCTCGACTCCATGCGGATGTGTCGTACCCAGTGTACATAGAGTATGTCGATGTATGAGGTGCGCAGGTTCTTCAGCGACTCCTCGAGGGAGAGGCGCATAGACTTGGTATTGTTGCCTATGTACGACGACTTCTGTTCGACGTCATCCCTGGCGAGCACGTAGGGCGTCGTGTACTGCCGGTCTCACAGATCAGCGACCGCCATTCCACAAAGGGAGAGAAGCATCAAACCTTCGTCGCCACTATCATCTGGTCGCGCACGCCGCGCTTCTCCATCCATTCGCCGATGAACTTCTCCGACGCCCCGTTCTGGTAGTTGTTCGCGGTGTCGATGAAGTTGCCTCCGGCGTCGTAGAACGCGTCGAGCAGCGCGAAGCTGCTCTCCTTGGTCATTTCGCCCAAGCCGAACTTGCTCCACTGGTCGCCGATGCTCATGCCACCGAGGCATAGCGGGGAGACGTGGATCCCCGCGAGACTGCTCAGAAGCCGACGGCGACCGAGCTTGGTCTTGAGCGGAGGTGTAGCGTTGAGAGACATGCTGTGTGCTGGGTAGTGGCTAGAACTGGAGGAAGGTGCTGCGATGCTGTAAAAGGAGCAGTCATTTATACTCCAGATGCCGCTCATACAGTATCGTAACTCCCGTTGTATGCTCACCCTCACATAGTAATCTCCGGCACGGAGTAGTAGCGCAGCCCGGCAATGCGAGAGGGTCGGAAGCCGACACAGGACCATGTAGCCGCGCCTGTTCACGGGGACAGAACCCCTGCAAATGCACACAGAAGTCTCCTGCGCAGGAGATGCCGGTGCTCAAGCGCTACTTGAGGGTTTGAACTTGCCGGCATAACTGAGCTATTTACCTGATAGAAGAGCAAATCTGGCTCTCACGACCTCGCGTGTATCGCAGAAGCGGAACAGCCTCAAGACGGCCGGGGTATACGCGTCCCCTGCCGTCCGAAGTCGTGGTGTCCGATGCAACTTACTTTAGAACGTGCACCGTGTACGTATCGGTTTGGACCACCGACCAAGCCGTTCTGCCCACCGTGCCGCTTAGGTTCGGCAAAAGATGATTGTACCTAAGTGGAGGCGCTGCGTACTGCGTGAAGTACGTCGGACGTAGGTGCCCGAAAACTTGCGGGCGCTGAGTACCACAGGCGGAACAGGCGAGGTGCATGCTATATCGGTTTCTCTAGACAAGTAGCTACCTAGAGACCAGCAGTTAGTCAGTCCCAAATGTCGCTTATGCAAGCAAGCCAGTTTCAACGTACTTCACTGGGGAGTTCTAGCTGTGAAGCCAAATGTACGGGCGACAAGCCAGCGGTGACCAAAGCGCGCACGACGAGACTGAACCTCAAGGATGTGATGTTTCATGTGCTGTCGGGCGCCGAGAACATGATACGGATAAAATGCAGTCTGCAGTCGGGAATAGGCAGAACTAGATAGCAAAGGGGCAATCACACCGGCACCATGGTATGCAGCCACTGAGCGTCACCGGAACCCCAGTTGAGTGAAACAGCATCACAAGCTCCCGTGGCGTTTGGTAACCAACAGCTCATAGAGTAGACAACTCAAGAAATCCGAGCTAGCAAAGATTCGTACAGGGCACACTGGTGGTGGTGGTCGGAACGAGAAGGGGTGGCTCGCGTCCGACGCGTCCTGAACACGAGGTAGAATCGCGACCCGGCCCGCGCATGCCGCAAGCGCGCCATCGTGCGCCGCCACCGCGACGGCGCGTCCTGCTTTCTCCCCAACGCACTCTCCTGCTCCCGCCAGCCCCTGCCCGCCATGTCCGCCAAGATGGAGGTCGACGACGACGGCGACCACACCGCACCACACGAGCCGCGCTGGCTGGACACCGTCGAGGGCGAGATCGCCTTCTTCCGCTCGCTCATGCGCGCGCGCCCGGTCGGCATCCACCGCCACTTCCACGTCCTCACCATGCGCAACGCGATCCTCCGCGACACCGGCCAGCTCGTGTCCATCGACGACCTCTGGGCGAAGCTCCGCGCCTGCTACGACCTCGACATCCTCGAGAGCATCGTGAGTCCCTCCCGGGTGTCCGCACGCGCGCGATCAATGTTCACGAGTCGCGTCGCGCCCTTTCTTGAACCGTGCCCGGTTGACCCTCCAGGAAGCTGACGGATACGACCTCCCGGGCGAGAGCCCCGCAAGCACGCCCCCGCTCCCCGTGCGCTCCCCGTCGCCCTCGGACAACCTCTCCTTGCACCCTTTCTTCCGGCACGAGTATACCCTACCGCAAGATGAGACATTAGACGCCCTTGTGTCCGCCCGACGCATGCGCGCGTCGGCATCCCTCCCCTCGTCCTCTCCTGCACCGTCACCATCAACAAATACGAGGTCAGGGCGGGGCGGGGGCAGGAAGGGCAAGAGTAAGCTCAAGCACATGGCCGGCCTCGTCGGCGGGGACAGCGATAGTAGTGCGTTGACTCAAGAAAGCGGAGACGAGAGCGTAGCACCCACGCCGCGAGATAGCGTTGCAACCGGTACCGATGCAGGGACCGAGTATGCGGAGGACGACGAGGAGCCAAGACAGTCACCTGGTGCGTTGCACCACTCCTCGTTCGTTCTGACGCGCACTGATAGATCTCATCCACCATAGCTGCCTCAATAGCGTCCAAACAGACACGAAAAGGCACGAAGGGTTCGAGACGAGGATCGGGCAGCGCCCGAGGGCGAGGGGGTTCAACAGCTGGATCTCGTGGGACCAGGAAGAAAAAGAAGTAGGCTGGGATCGCACTTACCCTCGTCTTCAGCTGAGTCTTTGCTGTTATATCTACATTGCTGTGATATTGTACTCGTTCTGCTCTGTATTAGTACATGGCTCCTGGAATACCCTCCTTTGTCGTACTCCCAGAGGCGAGCCCCCTGGGAAGAGTACAGGTGAAGTAGTTCCAAAAGAGAGAATATGCATAACCCATGTGTATAGTACCGCGTGGTCTCTGATCGTTTTGACGACATGGCATACGCATACATATGAAGACAACGACGCCCACGCACGGCGTCGCAAGCAGATGGCATGGCTCCCACCTACACTGCCCGGCACCTCAACCGCACCCTTGCTCTGGACGGAAAAAGACCTTACGCGGTACGCGCAGCCTCGATCCGCCTGCGGGCGACCTGCCGCCTGTTCAGGCCGGCGAATGATGAGGCGGCAACAACATCCTTGTCCTTCGCCCGCTCGACCTCAGCATCGGACGCCGAGAGGATGATCTCGACGTGGCAAGGGTGGCCCTGGTAGGGGTTGATACGACCGTGTGCACGGTACGTACGGCGGCGGGTTTTCTACAGACAGTCGGCATTTAGTGCTAAACGCTAATGCAACTTTCTGTGGGACATACGGGAGCCTGCTGGACGACGATGTTCTTGATGAAGAGGTCCTCGACGTCAATGTTTTTCGCGTCCGCGTTCGACTCGGCGTTCTTCAGGAGGCGGAGGATGAACTTGACGGACTTCTCGGGCCAGCGACCTGTTCTCCTAGTTGAACACGGCTAGAAATTCTGCATAGTTCCGGTGAGACGCACCCTGGGTCGCCTTGAACTGCTTCGCCTGGCTCGCGCGGCCAACACCACCAGAGAAGCGGCGGAAGGGAATGACCTGCTTGTGGTCCTTGACGTCGGCAAGGTAGGTGTACGCCTTCGTGAGCTTGAGACCTGCAACGCGAATCCTTCCTTCAGTCTCTCCCAGCATTCCTTTCCCATAACTTGAGCTACTGACCCGTCAAGGCAGCCGCGACCTCGCGCATGTTCTTGAAGTGCGTCCGGAGGTACTCACCCCGGGCGCGGGAGGCTGTAAAGATACCACACACACGATGAGTTTCCTCTGTATCCACGCATAGTCTCCTCCTTCCTAGACGCACTTTTCTCGGGGTTGGTGGCGAGGGCGGCGGCGGCGTAACGGACTGCATTGCAGCAAAACTGGGATTAGCACTCCTCTCCCAACGTACGAGCATAGTTTCGGCCTACGCACCCATCTTGAAGTCTTGAGTTTGTCGTTCCCGATCCGGGGCGCCAGTATCGTGCGGTATGAGAGGGCGGGGTGGCTGAACTCTAACTTGCCACAACTACCTAGTTCTTCCACGGCAAGCACCGAGATTGGCGCCAATTCTTACAGTGCGGCCCGTCACGTCACAGCATTATGGTGGGCGCTTCTTGAGCTTCGTAGCACTGAGCAGAGCGCCCACACCTTGGTTTACTCCTGTACTTAAGCCTACGGAATGCAACCGCTCTCTGCACTCTCGTTTGTTCTGTGGGTACGAGTCGAAGGGTCTCGGGGCTCTCAGTCTCTGCCCAGAAGATCCACATCTACACCAGGGCTTCCCTACATAGACCTCTTTCTCGCCACCACGCTGGGAGCACCTGATGGTAGAAAACCTGTCATAATGCTACTCTATCCAGTGTTTCTACCGAATGATGTACACGCATGGTCCCCGGAAAGCACGCCTCCTTAAGTCGACCGTCGAAACGTCTCCACAAAGCCAGCACTACCGCCTCCGGGCGCAACTCGGGCAAGGAGTTCGCGAGGGCTTGCGGACATGAGAATTTGATTAGCGTGTGACTCTCGGGCAATTCCCCACTTTTCTCCGCGGACAACTCCAGAATGCATTCGTACACATCCAGAGGCACTCCGGAGAGGAAGCCGCCGCCGCCGCCGCCGCCGAGGGTCGGCACATAGGCAACCTCGAACTCAAGGATGCACGCAGCGAATGCGACCATGGTACCGATATCCCGCGTACGATCGTCTTCTGGTAAAGAGACTGTACATGGCGTATCGGGTCCGGCTTGACTGGCCAAGTCGGCTAGCAAGGAGCGTAATCCTATGGGTGGCGGAGATCCCTGGAGACTCGGTCAGTAGCATGTCCTACTGGAACGCGGAAGATGACGGACTTGGACGCAGGATCCTTCAACTCGGACGAAGGTCATAGCAGAGGAGCCTGTCTCGGAGGCGATCTCCCCACAATTGGCAAACGATTCGAGCATCGAGTAGCTGCGAAGGCGGGGTGCGTTCACGAAAAACAGCTGGTCCGAGTTGGGCTCGTGAAGGAGAAAGACATCGTTGAAGCACTGGATATCCTGTCCGATGCGCGGGATTATATCAGTTGCGTGTTTGGAGTGTACGCAGGAAGGCCGACATCCTAGTGTGCTTGCTACAACATGCAGCATGGGGCACGACGTGAGGGTGTCATTTGCGATTCTACTCACCCTTCTGAGTGCAAGTAAGGTCTCGGAGAGCACGTCTTTGAGAGTTCTGCGTCTGTCTCGCAGAGCGAAGGCGTCGAACAAGTAACCAAGCCTAGCTAACACGAGAAGTATCTGTCAACTACCGCGTTAATCGCTGCAGGATCGCGACGTTCGAATCGTACCTGGTTCCGCATGCAACAATGGTGATGTCCATGCTGAATAGCGTGAGTTTCTCCCGGGAGACGTGCCTCAAGTCCGACGAGCCCCGCAAGCAAGTCCATACAGCGCGATAGATGGGGTAGAAGGGCACTCGTTCGTGAGCCGGGTCCCGAGTTGCCATGGTGTGGGCATCGGATGGGTTCGTGTATGGGTGCTGTATGCTACCCATTGTAGTCAGGAGCAGGTGAACCGAACGTACTTCTTAGGTTTATGTGCTGCACCGCCACCCGTAGAATGTACATTCGAGAGTTAACATCTTCGCAAATGATTCTTCTGTTACATTGTCAACGGTAAAGGTATGTAGCATTCGCCGGAGACTCCTCTGCCGCGACATGCACTCGCAGCCGTGCATTGCAGAGTTATCCCTGCCTCGGAAGCTCGGAATCGCGCCACAGCCGTCTTCCCGAGAGCAAACCGAGTCCTAGTTGGTGGATATCATATACATCGGTATACACAGCCCTTCTAACAGACCTAGTGAATGTCCACGCTTCCACTCCGAACCTTCCTCCGCCGACCCTGCGCAAAACCCAAGCTCATAGTGCGAGTCCCCGGCGTCCGCATAGACGGCACACCGTCCTCACGTCCCAGTCCATCGCTCGCGTTCGCGTTACTACTGCTAATACGGAGATCGCGGCGGCTGTCCGAGGGGAACGGGAGAGGCTTTCTCGACGTCGAGCCTTGAGTCGTCGCTGTGCTCGAGCTTGCACTCGTACGCGATCCAAGCCCACCAAGCGCCCAGCTGACCTCGACTCCGCGCTTGATGCTCCATAGCCAGACGAGGGCGAAGACGGGGGTGCTGATGAGGACGTTGAGGACCGGGAAAAGGTCAGGTAGGCGTGAGGGCGGCCTGAACAGGAGTTCTGCAGTATGTAGGGTGATGGCAGCGGCATAGACGGTCTGCATGGAACCAGTCAGTTTCGTCACCGGTAACCATGACTGATGGCGAGCGCACCGTTGAAAGCAGTTGGAGCAGTGACCGCCCCTTGATCTTGAAAGGGTTGTATCCGACGAGCGTGTTCCAGAAGATAAGCAAAGTTACATATTGCAGCGCAAGGCCGTCCCTTTTTAGTAGTGGCCACATACTGCTTGGGAATCCAGTTAGCAAGTGCCAAAGCGGCATGGGGAGGGGCTGACCTGAACACAGCGACGTTGTTCATGAGCATACCGAGTTCGAACGTCTGCTCTTCGGGCGAAGAGCCTGACAATAGTAGAGTCATAGGAAGGAGGGGAACTAGGATCGTCTTCTCGTGCACCTGGAAGGAGAAGAGGAAGAAGGAAAGCGACGAAGTGAGGAGGGCATATGGGAGCAGTGGCAAAAGGGGTGTAGGTTGGACGGGTTTCGCTTTGCCATCACGCGAGGTACCTTGAGGCTGGAGTTTGTAGGCGCTGAAGAGGAGGGTTGCGACGGCGGGCAGGAATCCGAGAGCAGTGAGAGCGGCAGATAGCTTGACGAGGAAGCCTTGGGAAGCCCAGTACTTCCATTTCAGAACGACGTTCGAAGCACACCAGAAGTTAGCGACCTTGTCTTCGAAGAGCCCGCGGTTGAATGGGAAGATGCGGGTGAGAGGATCCAGGATGGCAGAGACTCGAGCGAAAGGGGGTAAGAACGGTAGGAAAAGGATGATAAAGGATATCAGCGTGACCATAGCGAGTCGGACGAAGAGTCTGGGGCTGAGGATATCGCTTAGTACGATGGTGTCAAACAGAGCGATACATGTACATACCCTTCCGAACGACCGAGGTATATACATTTCGCAAGCAAGTACGAGCCGACCGCCGGCGCGTAGTACAGCGCCATCTGCTTGAAACCTAGACTGAGGACGAAACAAACGGCACCGAGAAGATCACGTTCCGCCGCGAAGAAGTTTGCGGCCAGCAGCGTGAATCCTAGCAGTCTCTTCAGCTGCTGTCCCTGTCCTAGTAAAGCTCATCACTCACCGAGCATCACGGAGTTGTACTGGAAATGGCCAAAATCGATTAGGATTAGGGCTGGCTGGAAGAGCAATATCGCGAGGGCCAGCTCCTGCACATCGACGCATCCGCCTGTTAGAGGACCCTTTGCCAGAGTAACATCGATAGCTTACCTGTCGTCTTGTCGACCGAGTGCCTTGCCAGACTCGCGCGAACATCAGAAGAGCCGGCACGTAGATCAATGTGTCGAATGCCAAGACAGTGAAGCGCATGAACACTTTGCTGCCAGGTGTTTCGATGCCACGGGATTCGTCGAGCGCAAACCACGAAGGATCTATCCATGCGCCCCTGCGAATGAGTCAGTATAGGCCCCGATGGGGACATACAGCGACCTACAATTTACCGCATAGCCATGACACGTATGCCGTCAATGGTGGGTAGTCAAGTCCCCAGTACTGGAGATCATAGGTATACCACTGGCGGACGGGTAAATGGATAGTAAGCTCCATCCAATGTCTCTGGGCTTCATAGTCGCCAAACATGGGAGGTGTCCCTTGGCCTGTGCATGTGGTAAACAAGAGTTCGATTGCCAGGAGTGTACGAATTGCAGACCAGAATACGATCCGAGCCCTACGGCCCACTTCACCCATATGGATGCCAGAACTAACGAAGGCACAACCCAAGCTTTCATATTCTCGTGGTGCATCCATCGCAGCAGTCTCTTCGCCAGTCCTCCATCGTCCTCGGGCTTGCGTGCTTTCTGTACATGGGTAGATGAGTATGACGTCGGCGTACCGCGGTGCGTGTCCTGAGCGTGTAATGAGTTGAAACTAAGGAGAGGGTTGGGCCTCCGGCGAGAAGGCGATGTCGCAGTAGCAGACAATGGGGACGTTGGACGAGAGCCGGGGGACAGTGGAGGGGTCCCAAGCCAGTGCCGGCTTTCCGATGTTTGAAGTATATGGTGTCTTCGAGGAACAGGCGCGACAATCTCTGAACGGTCGGTCTCCGACCTATGTCACTCATTGAGCCCTCGTGTTACCTAGCTTTACCAACAGAGACGATACGCACACGTCGCTGCGAATGCTGGCTGCGGACGCTCGGTGTCTGAGGACTGGTGTGGTCGCCCGCTGCGCCCAGTTGATGGGTACCGTCTGCGAAGACGTCTGAGAGTTGAAAGAGGTCTTGCGTATGCGTGGCTTAGGCTGTAAAGAGTAGCTGCCCTGTGTGAACTCGTCCATGTCGCCGGGGGAGGGGAATGCGGGGGAGTGGCTGTAGACAGCGTAGACAACGGTCGACTCGCGGCCGTGCGGGAGCGATTACGCGGGATAACTCCGTATTTGGGACTTGTATATCGAACGCGTCCGCGCGACGCGCGCACGGGAGCGTTTCGCGGCTTGTCTCCAGACCACCACCGACTGCAATGGGATTTACGCTACCTCCTCGAATGAACAACACCGCCGCCGTCGATAATGTACGCTCGCTCATGGCCCGCAAGGACGCCATCGAGGCAGAGATGGAGGCCCAGTTCTCGATCTTACAAAGCAACGCCGTGGACATGAACACTCCTCTAGTCGATCCCGAGGGCTTTCCACGCGCAGACATTGACATATGGGCAGTGCGCCATGCTCGTGTGCGGATCATCGAGCTACGAAACGACCATAAAGCTTTGATGGACAAAATCCTGATCGCGCTGCAAGACGTCTACGATCCCAGTACTCAGTCTCAATCCTCGAGTGCTACTGTCTCCTCTGCGGATCCGGACGATGCGCCGCAGCCGTTCGCGAGGGTCGACGGTGTTGCGCCTGGTAGTCCTGCGGCATCGGCAGTGAGTTCACCTGTCCACCACCATACCTGTTACATCTGAGTAAAGTCATTGGCATGCACTAGGGCTTACAACGAGAAGACCTCGTTCTGTCCTTCGGCCCTCTCACGAAGTCCTCTTTCGCAACCTCTTCGCTTCAGCCATTGGCTGAGCTCGTTGCTGCGCAAGACAACGTGAGTTTTGCTGCACTGACATTCATCCAGTACATGTTGAAGCTAACAGCTTCTGACAGAACGAGGTTGCCATCGAGGTTTTACGCGACAATGGGCGCAGGGTTAGGCTGATATTTATCCCTCGACGAGGATGGGGCGGTCGTGGTCTCCTTGGGTGAGTCATACCTGCCCATATATCATAGTAATTGCTCTCTGACCTCACCCATAGCTGTCACATAGTTCCATATACCACCGCATAGTGGACTCCTCGACTTGCTTTGTCTGTATCCTTGTTATCCGTGCTGCTGTATCATGATGTATCGGTAAAATGGGTCCCAGAATGTAATGCTCCATCCTCCATTGTATACATATAGCATCCGTTACATCGTTGATATCGAATCCATACATCCAGCAGAAGACAGTACGCCTACAGCCGCGGCGCGACCTTGCCTGCTCCCTTCGCGCCATATACAATGGCCGAATCGGTCTGCATACGATCCTGCGACGAAGCCTTCGCCCGGCGGACGT
Organism: Trametes polyzona; assembly: GCA_022606195.1. Classification (NCBI taxonomy): domain Eukaryota; kingdom Fungi; phylum Basidiomycota; class Agaricomycetes; order Polyporales; family Polyporaceae; genus Trametes; species Trametes polyzona. The sequence continues at coordinate 399,785 of JABYQF010000009.1, read as the reverse complement.
TCTCGAGTGCGACGTCAAGGCCACCCTCCAGGACCCACCGTTTGAACGTCTCGGCGTCGATCTCGTGGCCGGGCTCCGACATGTTGGAAGCCCAGATGGCGTGCTCCAAGAGGTACACCGAGGATGCAATATGACAGAAGAGGAATAAGGCAGGTCGCGGGACGAGGGGGTGCAGGGGTGTCTTGTATGCATCGAGCAAGGCACTCAGGGCCTTGCGCAGGACCGCCAACGGCTCGCCTAGGGTTTGAGCGAGCGCGCTGGGGCATGAAGCGATTATATCGTTGGCCCACTGTCGGAGACGTGAGTCAGTCTCTCCGCTGCCTGAAGAGACGATGTATGCACATACCTTGATGAACGCGTCGAGGGCAGCCGATTTCTCGACGACCCTCACGAGGTCCAGAGAGAGCACGGTGATAGTGCCCTCCCAAATCTTCTCGACCAAGCCATCCTGGATCAATCTACGAAGAGGTGAATGGGAGCTCGTACGCCCGCATATGTAACCACTCACTTGGTGATTCCATTCTCCACCATGTACCCTTCCCCGCCCAACATAGTCATGCACTCCTCCATCGCGGTCACGCACTTCTCCGCCGCGAACGCCTTGATAGCGGGCGTCAGCAGCCGCAGCCGCAGGCTCTCGCTCTCGTTCGCGACCCCGCACTCGGTCTTGCCCAGCAGCACGATCGAGCCAAAGATGAAGTGCACGAGCGCGCGGTAGAGCACATGCAGCCGCGCGAGCTCCGCGACGTGCAGCGGCGTGTCGCGCAGGAGCTGCCGGCCGCCCTTGATCGCGCGCCCGTGCGAGTGCGCGGTCGCGATTGCGAGGCACTTGCGGAGGTACGCGACGGAGCCGAGCGCGGAGTGCGTGCGCGTAATGTTCAGCACGGGCGTGATGAGCTTCACGCCCTGGTTCGGCTGCCCGAGGAGGTACGCCTCTGCGCCCTGGATGGAGAGCTCCGCGGTGGGCACGACCTTGGTCCCGAACTTGTTCTTGAGACGGTGGATGTAGATGTTGTTCGTCAGAGCAGAGGGGCGAGGAGTGCCTGCGGGACGGACGAGCGGCAGGCGAACGGGGATGAGGAACAGAGAAAGCCCCCGCGAGCCGTCCTCCGGGCGTCCGGTGCGTGCCAAAGCGAGGGCGACATCGCTATCGGTGGCACTGGAGAACCACTTGAAGCCGTCAAGCTTGTACTGTGGTCCGTAGGCTGTTGTCGCGCCCGGTACAGGGGTAGCGACCGTCTCGGTACGCGAGACATCGGATCCTCCAGGCCGCTATACGGCATGTGAGCAACGGCATTCTCTCGCAAATTCGGCGGACTCACCTCCGTCATCCACTGTCCTGCGGTGTATGCATGTGCGGGATCTCGACTACGGGGCACCGCTCAGTGATCAGGTAGAGGACAAAGCAAATGGGCTTACCTGATCAGCCTAGTCAGAATATCTTGTTTCAGCTGAGGCGAGCCAGTAAGCTCCAGAACTACAGGATATGTCAGAATCACTGCGCTCGTATGCAGGTCTCGATTCAAGCGTGATCCAAGCGTACCTCGAGCAACACCATCCGTCATGCTCAACGGGCAATCAACCTACAACCGTCTGTGGTTAGTCACCCCCGTCTGTTACCGCCACGCTCAGCGACGAACGAACCACTTCAGAGTCTGCGACGCTGATGAACAGCTTCGCAAACGCGTACGGCCGACTGTGCTCGCCATACTTGCGCTCATAAGCGATAGCGACGGTGCCCTCGCGCTGAAACCGTTCCTTCAGGCCGCGCCAGCCCTCGGAGGTTCGGAGCTCGTCCACGCGCCTCCCCCAGGAGTCGTACTGGATGAGCTCGGGCGGCGTCGCGAGCTTGCTCAGGTCTCGTACGTCTGCCATCATGCAGCCGTCAGCATTGGATATCGAGCGAGGCGCGCCGGAGAAGTGCGGCCGCAAGCTGCGAGGGCGGCGGCGCGCACGGCGGCATGCGGTGCTCACTCGTCAGGACCTCTCCTCCGAGGCGCTCCAAGTCCTTCGAGACGTCCTGGAATATGTCTGACGGGAGGATGCGATTTAACAGCGCCGGGAGAACGGGGTCGGTACTGTAGGGGTTCCCCTCTACGAATGGAACCTGATAGATGCCGCCGCTGTCAGTAGGATGTATAAACACTCCATGCGCCCTCCATAACCTACCGGCTGGAAGCCTTCCTCGACACGCATGGCGTAGTACTTGCGGCGTGTGCGGCGGTGTCAATGTGACTGTGACTGTTTGATCCGCAATTAGTGCGAGTCCATGTGTCAAGTTGCCGCACCCAGGCGCAGCGCAAGGCACCAGGCCAATCCGGCTCAAACACGCACCACGCAGACCCACGGGCAGGAGAGGGAACGGCGGGGAGGGAAAGCGTGAACGGGTCGTCAACTGCAGCGTGGTATATGTCTCCTACGACAGAATCATGCGGCCTGCGTAGGCTCGGGACGTAGCAAAGCCCGACGCCGAGCTGGTCTCGAGTCCATATTAAAGCCACAAGCGGACACTTCCCGTTTAGGCAGGTGTCCTTGTTCACGGGTTGCAGCTGTATTGATCGACCGCAGCCCGTGGGCAGGCGCCGCTGAACCTGTGACCGTACGTGGGTGGTTGCCGGCCTTTGACTCTGTTGAGGCTTGTGATATGCGCCACAAGCTGGAGGATCCCGTCAAAGAGCCGCGCAATGCAAGAACGAGATGATTGGCGGTACACACCACAGTCAATGCACACTGCAGTTCCCTCCCAAAATCTGCAACTTGGTATAGATAGGGCGGATAGAGACGATACATGTTATATGGAGGGTATTATACATACACGGGGAGCACCCCAGTCTAAGGTCTATACTCTAGGCCGGATCGTAACTAGCGCTCCCTGTTTCAAGCATACAGCGCCGCGCCCAGCTCCCACCGAGCGCTGCGACTAAGCAGTTAAGTAGTCGTGAATAAGTAAGTGGTGGTCCGCTCGTGTACATATACTGTACAGCACCCGGGCGAGCGGGCGGCTTGCGATTTTACGAGTCCCAGATGGCACCGAAGGCGGGGATGCCCCTGCTCATCATGCCGTAGACGACCTTGCGCGTGAGCGGCTCGTTCGAGATGATGACCACCGCCTCCGCGTCGAACTCGCGCACCATGCGATACGTGAGCTTCACCATGTCCGGCTTTCCGTGCTCGCGGGTGTCTACACACGCACACAATCTCAGCTCAGCATCGCCCATTGAAAGCGAACACGAGAAGATGAATCGTGCTCACCGTAAATCACCGCGGACGGGTTCACCTCGAGGAGCGAGTCGACGAGCTTGTCGCCGAACGTCTTCCGAACGGCGGGTGCAGTCCACAACAGCTGCAGCTTCGTCTTTTGTGCGTAGAGGACGGGGGCGATGGGGCCGATGCCGCTGCCGGTCGCGACGAGGAGCACGCGGCGGAATAGCGGCGTAACGCGCACGACGCCGTAACAGGGCACGCCGCGGACCCAGATCTCCGTGGGCGGGTTGGCGATGCGCTCGCTCGTCCAGTCGCCCGCGCGGGAGACGACAGCGGAGTAGCCCTTCTGCCCGGGGACGGAGATGGTCGCGAAGGAGTGCCACTCCGTCAAGGGGCTGAAGGACATGCGCGTGAAGTGGCCGGGGTGCGTGTTCACTGTCATTTAACATTGAGCAAGCGCACGATGGTATATACGATGAATTGCTACTCACCGTAGTCAAAGTGAAGCCGGACGCAGTGGTCGGACAGGACCTCGGAGCGGACCGGCACCTTGCGCAGGCGCAGCCAGGGGAGGATGATGGAGCACGTCATGATCAATACCAGCCAGAAAGGCGGCGACCGCACGACGGCATCGCCCAAGGTCTGACCCGGCTTCAGGTAATCCCTGATGAGGAAGATGACCTGCAACGCGGAGGATGAGTGGATGGTCAAGTAAGAGTGAAACCGACAGACAACTTACCAGGCACCACACGAGCGCTATCGCGGTCCACCCGAAGAACCGGTGGGTCATCTCGAACGTATCATGGCGGCGGACGCGCAGTTTGGGATAGGCGAAGGCAAGGATCCCGATAAGGAGCGCGAGGATGATGTAGGTGAACACCAAAGTGGGGACGGTGATCTGGAGGGCGTGTAAGCGCGAAGATGTTAATCACAAACCGCATCGAATCTTACGTGATCCTTCCTCAAGAACTGGCGCGTTGCCTGTGCCGCGAAGAGGATGATCCAGACGGTGCCGCTGACACCACAGCCGGAGTGAACTGGGTACCAGTAGTCAGTAAGACCGAACACGAACGGCGTCGACGAACACTCACTCCCTCCGATGGTGTATACCCGGCCGAGGATACGGCGTATCCAGAGCGGCCACCTAGCACACCGGTCAATACAACGAGGGACAGGCCAATACAACGGGGCCACTCACGACTGGGGCGCCGCACAGGCGACGGTGAAGAAGGCATTGATCACATAGTCCTGGCGCATAAGAATAGCGACGAAGATGTTCGCAATAGCGACCTTCCCCAGGAACAATGCATCGGCCCCGTCGACGCCGCCCTGGACGCAGGTGGCGATGAATACGGCCATGTTCGTCACGAAGACGATGCCGAAGAGCCTGCGGTAGAGCGAGAATATCTGGAAGCGCAGGTTCCGGAGCCAGTGGCCCTGGGTCTTCTCCGGCAGCTCGTCATCGAGGTACCCCTCCCATGAGATGCCGCTCTTCTCGACGTCGAGCTCGCTCTTTCCATCGATGATGGAAGAAGCCGCGGTCGAAGTATTGTTCGACGACGCGTTGTGGTCATATGAGAGAGGAGAGACGCCGTTGAGGTGCGCCGAAGGCGGAAGAGTGATGGTCGCAGTGCTGCTGACCGTCGAGGGTTGGACCTCTCGAGGAACGTCGACGACGCCGTTGGTGGAAGGCATGTCGGATGAGGGGTCGATGGAAGGAGAGGGAGGGGTGGGGGAGGATGGGCAATCGGGTCGCTGAGCGGTCCGGGTTTCGTTGAGTCCTACATATACCTTCTGCACAGGGCAGATCTGGCAAGCTGCGGGCGGTCGGAGGCCGTTTCCTCATGCGTGCCGGTATGCTCAAAAAAAGCGGTGGTATATCGAAGCGCTCGGAGGTAGGCGACTAGGGTCCGGGGGCGGAGCAAGATGACAAGCGAACATAGCTTGGCGAGCCTGGTCCGCGCAAGGGTCTGATCCACGTCTTGTGCACGTCAAGAAGCTGTAGATCCCACATGTCGAAGCTTCAGGGGTGGAGAACGCACAGGCGGGAGAAGTGTGTGAGGGCTCCGCGATAAAGTGAGGGCGTGCCGACAGAACGTATGGATGGTAAGAAGCGGCGCTTTGCCTCGCGGGGATGCCGATGGACTAGCGACTGGAGTCGTGGACGAGCGCGGCCTTCCGTGGAGAAGAAGCTAGCGCAAGCCCGATTGCGTGCACGGAGGGACCGGAAGGACGAAGCTGCGGGTATGGAGCCAGGGGAAAGGGGAAGGCGTCAACATGCCGACCAATTGACGTCCCGCATGCAATCTGGCCATTCGGCGCCACAAAGCAGCTGGTTCTTCCTACGGATATGGCAATGGGCACACTTCAGGTCCGCATGTGTTACTGGCGGGCTCTATGGCGCAATGATAGGTCAGACCCAATGAACCCGACGTCCGGGTGTCGGAACTGTCACAATTTTACTCTTTGGACACATTGGCGGAGAGCCTGCGGGTATGCGTGAACTCAGTTGTGGTTGGGGATTACGACAGCTCGCCGGCTTCAAACGGCGCAGCCGGGTTGCCTATGAGGGGGTGAATCATCCGGCATGCGCGCGATCGCACAACGCTCACCTCGAGGGTGGGAAATCCGCGGGAGATAACATATGATGAGTACAGGGGCGGCATCGGCGACCATACCGTCGGGTGTCGAGTGCATTTCTTGGATCGGACCGGCGATCTCCAAGGTCCATTCCTACCCGATTCGGCCTCGGAGGTACTACCTCCTTTATCCATCAAGATGGCGGTACCGAGGGCAGCTCCAATGTGCGGTTTGCTCCGGGACGGCTCGGTCTGTGCAGGCATCTCGACTCATGATTGCGTATCTCGCGAGGGCGCCGAGTCGCACAGTCGCGGTTCCCTCGAGGGCTATCTCTCACAACCCGCAGCTCATGTATCAGAGGTTGTCTGGAGCCTTGACAATACGATGGCAGCGGCAGCAGCCGTAAGCTGTACGGTATACAGTCGGAAAAGCCGACGCACCCACGAAGATGGCTGTTATGCCCGACTGAGCATCTTGGTATGTTTCGATGTCACCAACCCGCACCTTGGCGTCATCGCAGCAGGAGGGTCTTGAGCCTATCAAACGGCGGGATTGGCGCATTTTGCACCCTCGAAACTGCGCTAGTGCACTGGCGTTGCGGGTGCGAGGCGACACCCTGTACATTCCACCCTGGTGTAAACCTGAGAACGTTGTCCAAGCTCCATGGGCGCCGGACTGTGCGCAGTGCTTCATCTAAATTGGGACGTGTACGAGCGTCGGCAGAGCGTTCTCGGTGAACAGGCTTGGCTTCGTGGGCGCCATACTGTGACCTTGGCCTATGCCTACCACGGCCTATTGATCGACCTTGCCGTCGGTGCATGGACAGTTGCGTACAGCCGGGACCGGTGCGGATTGACGTCTCGCTTCTCGCATTGGGACCGCATGAGCGCGGGTGTTCGTACTGATGGGCGCAACGTGCAAAGGTATTTGAACAGACAGCAGAACAGGCCTGAGGGAATGTCAGGAGACAGTCGTGGTTCACGGACAAGATCTCGACCGCACCAATGAATTCCGTCAAGGTGGAAGCAGCAGACCGCACCCGCCCTGGGACTGGCGTGAGTGTGCCACGTGCTCCGGACTCCGGCGGCCCCGACGGCCACAGCCACAGTGTGCCGGCCCGGAAAGGTGTGGGCGTACCGCGTCCAGCGCAACGCCCAGCACTCCGCCGTCGTCGGGGGTTCCTTCGACAAACACCCTACAAGCGAAAGCCAGTGCAGGCAGAGTCAATCCACAGACATGGCTGCGTGTCTCAGGTTTACCCGTCGGGTGAGCACAGTGCGGTGGACAGGTCCCCGCCGTCCATCACGCAGTGCTGCCAGACATCCCACTGACGCGACCGTCTCTGACAGGTATGGCGATCTTTCGTGGAGAACAAAGGTGAGCCTGCCCACTTCCGAACCTCTGCTTCTAGCGCACGCTCCTTGGGCTCATCCTTCACCCCTCCGCGCCAGGACACGACCAGCAATGCTTTCCCAACGTACGTGCCTCGCTCGCCTCGGAGTCGTCAATGATGCCGCCCGTCATGTAACAGCAGATTGACGCGTCGTCTCCGACAGCTCAGGATCCTGGACGCAAAGCCTGGCCTGCTCAAGGCCTCGCTCAAGATTGAGCCCTACAACTGTATGTCCCACAGTGCCTGCCCAGCAGCCGGCGCACCCGGCGCATGTCGCTGACCGACTCGGACAATCTCACACACCCCACCCTGCCCAGTGAACCGCGTTGGCGTGAGTCTCCGCGCTTCTTCGACCCCCCTGGACGTGGAGCTGACTGCATCCGCATCGATGGCGCACCGCAGACTGTGCACGGCGGCCTTATCATGTCCCTCACCGACACCCTCGGCTCGCTCGCCGTGGCCACGAAGGGGCAGTACATGACCGGAGTCTCCGTCGACATCGGCACCTCCTTCGTCAAGCCCGCAGGCCGCGTCGGGGACGAGCTCACCGCGACCGCGATCGTAACGGGGATCGGTACGCCCGCCTTCCCGCCCGCCCCGTCCGCCTGCGATCACCGCTGACCCAGTGCGCCGGACTGCTGCTGCTGCGTGTGCACCCACGGACAGGGAAATCGCTCGCGTACACCAGGGTAGACTTCTACAACGCCCAGGGCCAGCTCGCTGCGTACGGCCGTAAGTGCTAAATACACCCCGCCGGACGCATTCGCACACGCCGACTGACCGTCACCGACCCGTCGTCACCCCAGATCATACGAAATACGTGGGCAAGTCTGCGGGGCACGAGGTGGGTACTCGCGTCTCCCCCTTCCTCCCGCGCCGGCCAATGCGGCTGCGCGGCGTCCGCTTGGCGCGTCTCACCCTATCTGATCCTGCAGAACGACGTGAAGTTTTCCGAGGATGGCGAGCGCGTTATCGAGGGCGAGGACGTCGAGTAGACCGCAGCCGTTAGTACGGCATGGCCTTAGAAGCCCAGCAATAGACGCGTCGGGACCGCTTCGCGGATCACGGAGCACTCGACCTATCGCCTCTGTGCTCTTGATTTCCACCACGCGCGTTTCTCGTCGAAGTTCCCATCATGTCGTCCTAGAAGGACGCCGTGTGGGTACGGGAATTGCGTGCTAGGTGTCCATCATTACCACTATAGCTGCTTCAACGCGAGCCCCGTTACGGTCACGAAAGACCACTATTTTTATAGATGAACATCTGCAAAGCTCTCTCGGAGAGCAGATGGTTAAGGCACGCGGCGGACATGTCGACAGCCTGCATGGCCATCGGTGACATTGACACGGCGCTCCTTACTGTTATAGCACCGAGTGGAACCGCAGGAGACCCCATTTGATAGCACTATCGCTCCGGGCGAGAACGGAACTGGTTCGCTGCTAACAATATACTGTGGGTGAGAATGAGGGAGATCAATGGCTGTCCGAAACGCTGCTACATACATCACACGGTATCCGGAGGGAGGTATACTTGCACTAGACACCGCAATACCGCAATACCAATCGACGAGTCCGTTTCTTCACCGAGCACAGCGGCCCTATCACGAATCTCGATTGCAGGCTCAGCGCAGGCTATTGTACAATGGGGAGACGTGCCGTAAGGGCGATCAAACGTCACCGAGGAGCCGTTTCCTGCACAGCAATATCGTCAGCATCCCGCCGGGCGGCGGCGGAGGCGGAGCGCACACGAAAAGAGGGACACGTACAGAGCTTCCGGCGCCTCGCTGAACACGGTGGGACCCCCGACCATCTCGCGCGTCCAGACGTCCTGCAGAAACCAGCCGACGTGGCCCACGGCGCAGCCGAGCAGGTCGCCCGCGGCGGCTCTCCATGTTCCGTTCAGGATCCAGGCGAGGCCGACCAGCGCGAGTGGCAGGTACGGCGCGGTGATGGTGACCAGGCCAAAGAGCGAGATGGGGGTGGATGGGTGTCGCCGCGACCAGAGATAGATTGGTACGAACGCCAAGGGTGACGACAGAAACGGGAGGTTGACCAGCGGCGACAGAGCCTGGCAATTGGTCAAGAGCTTTAGCGTGGAAGCGTGGTGAGCGGGAGCCGCATTCTGTTCCACCCACCAGAAGCATCACCGCGGACTGGAGCAGGAGCCAGACGTAGTCTGCCTTCCTGTTCGCGAAGGAAGATTCCTCCAACATTCTGCTATAGCGCATGCTATGATAACGAGTCGTGAGTGTGACGTGAGGCGCGGAAACAAAAGAGATCTCACAAGAAGAACATGTGGAAGACGAAATCCAAGGATATGCTCCCGAAGTAGAAGAATGTCGTAAACGCACGCCATGGCTACTGCACCGTGAGGCTGGGTAAGATAACACGCATGGAATATGGCGCATACCTGCATGTTCGTGAACGCAGCCTTGAAGCTGAAGTACAGCTGCAGCGGTGTTACAAGCTGGCATTGCTGTATGGACGGTACACGCGTCTAGTTCCTATATTATTCCGAGAAAATATGGGAACTCACGATAGCCAGACTCGTCAATACCGAGAGCGCAAGCCATGCCCGAGTTACTGGAGGGATTTGGGTGACCCAAGCTTCGATACCGACAGGCATAGCGGATACAGCTGGCTTTACCAGAGCAGTAGACAGCACAGCAGCAGTACGTCAAGGTCGATACAATCCGCGTAGTGAGCGCGAAGAGTGCGGTAGTGCGTATGAGAGCGAGAACATCGTGGGCGTCGGGTGAACTGCAGGCATGGACACGCACAATGGGCGCTTCTCATCACGGACGTGGCGCGTCATACACGAGTCACGTGCGTCGCTACAGTATTCTCGCAGCAGCCACCGCGCGCCTCTCCCAGCCTTTACATGTACACCTTGACACAAAGCCTCCATGTACCGTACAGCTCCGCCTGGTCTCTCTACTGGTCAAGCAAGGACGTTGCAGTTTCAGGAGTCATACTATAATTGACAAGCTACTGACCCTATCCAGACTCACATGGACCATTACAACGCGGGTCGGGCTGTATATGGGATGAAACGGTATATATTCCACAAGAGCTACTACTATCACAGCGGTCCTGCTCCTTTACTGGCACTGAAAGGGCGTCAACACGAGGTCATCCGGGACTAAGACACACGATCACGTACCTGGTAGTAGTACGGAGGCGACACGGCCTTGCAGGTGAAGGGGCTCGCGCAAGTTGTAGGGCCAGTGTATCCGGTTCCTATTGGGCACACAAACGAATCAAAACCTGACAATGTTAAATATATGGATTTGGTAGCGTACCGCCACATTGAGCCCACTGGCTCGCAAGGGGTCCACTCGCGCTGGACGTAGCGGTCGCGATCGGGGTGCTCGCGGGGGCGGAGGTGGGGGGAGCAGTGGGCGCGATGGTCGACGAGGAGGCCGGCGGGGGTGCAGGGGCAGCCGCGCCGGAGCCAATGGAAGTCGTGATCGGTCCGTTCTCAATGTACACGCCGCTGATGTACCAGTCCTCAGGCTGGGGCGTGTTCACGATGCGGAGCACGCCGACGTGGAAGTCCTCGGAGTTGGTCGAGGTCGAGGCGGGGATGTTGTTCGCGACCTTCACGAGCGGGTCGGAGCCGTTCGAAGCCCAGAGGCCGACGGTACCGGCGGAGAACTAGAGGAATATGTGAGTACGCTCGGGAGGTATAGGGATGAACCTTTGACGCACGTCAATGTCGTAGGCGAAGTTGTACCACTGGCCAGCGACGAACGGCGTGCTCCACTTCGGCTGGCCTCCGACGTGCCACTCCAGGTCAGTCGGGTTGGGTCCAACACCATACTTGAGCTAAAGCCATATTGTTAGCACCCGCTGCGGTACTCCCTGAGGAGACCTCTCACCTCGGTGAAGTGAGACTCGAAGAAGAGAATCTGATGCTCCAGAGTTGACTATATAGGGGGTGAGAAGCGGCACACAAAATATCAGACTAACGTTTGACGCACGTCAGGGAGGTTAGTGGAAGGGTGCGACAGCGAGAAGTGGTAGAACAGGTTCCCCTGGCCGAGGTTCTCTTTTGTCTGCGGGATGAGCTCCGCCCTAGAACGGACGTGCTCAATGGTATGTCCTCAAGTTCAGGCAGTGTACTACCAACCGCTCCATGTTGGAGTTCCAGGTAGCAGTGGAGTCGATGGTCACCCGGAGACCATGTGTCTCGGAGGTGTCCGCCGGGTTCTTGAACTCGGGGTCGAGTGCGAGGTAGTGCGACGTGGGTTGGCTACCGTGGATGTACTGCCAGTCAATCCGTCAGTACTCCGCACGCCGCATCCGGCTGGCCGTCCATACCCATTGGTAGGTTCCGACTTGGTTTGCCCAGGACCCTAAGCAAGTTGTCGGAGTAAGTGCCCGCTTCGCGGTACCAAACCGATGAGTACGCACATTTGTCGAAGTCGGCGACCGTGCTGAAGGCGTTGAAGGATCCTACGTATCACCATTATTTGTGACCACAGCTCATCCGGCATCTTTCAGGCGTTTACTTACCATCCCACAGCTTGGTCCCCGCACGAGCGGCACCGAAGAAGAGCAAGGACGAGAGAACAGCCCGAGACATCATGTTGCTCAACCAGAGGAGTACGTCCAAAAGACTAAACGCTAGCACGCACCGACGAACCCACCGAGCCGTTTATATACCTCCCCGCGGACAGTATTGCGACAGGTACCTCGCCTTTGCGTGTCCCCCCGTCGCCAGCGAGGATGAGCCGTCGGGCTGCAGGGAGAAACGTCGGGTTCAATGTGCGCGGAGAAAGCGTTCCGCATGATCACGGCTAAAAGCATGCGGGGTACGTCGTTCGGCCTTGCGCCGTCGGTCCACACATACTGTCACAGCCCACGCGGGCGCGTTCGGCAGAATCATGGATATATCGAAGTGATTAAACTGGTACAGAGGGTATGGCTTCCGGGGTATGGTCGTAACATCGCGGGGGGTCGTCGTCGTCGCATCGCAAGTACGTAGCTAGCGCTCGCGCGGACAGGAAACGGCGGTCAACTGAGGGGATAAGTTAGAAGTCCGTGCGTGCGCTAGTCAGTCCGACTCCGGGCTCGGCTCTCGGGCAGCGAGCAAACATCGTACAGGTCGTCGCGGTCGTCATCATGTCGTCCTCGAGAACATCCAGGACGTGAGCCAGGACTTGGGCTGCTGGACCTGCTCCTGCTCCTCTTCCTCTCGCACCTTCACGTCCTCCGCGGCATCCTCTTCTTCGGCGATGGCCACGCTGTACACCGCCTCCTGCACGGAGATGACTTTCGAGCTGCCAGACTGATGCGAGTATACCGCCGGTGGAGGCGAGGTGGCCGGAGGGTCGATCACAGACAGGACCGAACGCGAAATGCGGCTCTGCCGCGGAAGACTCGTACGCCGCATCCCGAGCTCGTAGTCCATAGATGCGGCGCGGTTTCGGCGACGTGATTCCGACGGCCGGAACAGGGAGGGACCTGGCATGCGGCTGCTCCCCCGCGAATCCGAGCCAATGGACATGGATCGGAAGGCAGAAGAAGACGAGACGTCGAACGTGCTCGGTCGCCGGATCCCCAGCTGCATGCCCGGCGCGCTCTGGTTGGACTTCCTGCGCTTCGACTGCCGTCGAGGGATAGGTGCGACCTCGACCTCTTCCTTGTCGATGGAGCCCACGCGGGACGCGATTGCGGGTGGTAGCATGATCTCCTCGGTCCCGTCCAGACGCATATAGTAGCTCGGGTGTAGCGAGTCCGTCTCGTCGACGCTGCCGAAGCTGGTGGCGAAGGGGATAGACAGATCGGTCTCGATATAGTCTTCTTCCCTCCAGGCTCCAAGACGCCCGGCGCCGGGTTGAGTCGTCAGGGACATGCGGAGGTCGACAGTGTCATCGAGGTCGAGAATGCCCATAGGGTCCCGAGGAAGCCAGAGGACGTTGTCGATGTCCCGAGTGTAGTAGGGGTTGGCATAGCTATGGCTCGTCGACGACTCGTCTTCCCAAGCTGGGTGGGGAGGGTGCTTCGATACCGCTGTAGTGTTGGCAGAAACCGGGAGAGGATCGGTCTCAGCCTCAACCTGGCTGTGTGCGCTATTCTCTCTCCAAAGCGGCAATGAGAGACCAGGGGCGGAGGATTCCGGCGTGACAACGGTTGAGAGCGCATTGAGGGGTACAGTCGAGTCGGTTCGACGATTCGGCCCGAAGGGATTCGCCCCGCGTCGGCGTGTCTTCCGAGGTCGGCTGGCGATCGTCGCATACGGGAAGTTGAACCTGAGAGGGAACTTCCAGGACCACACGTCCACTTGGATCTCGTTGGGATTCTGGCGTTCGAACTTGGCGGTGTCGCTGGACGGCGACTGCGCCTCGTCGATGATGTCTTCAGGTGCGTTCCCAGTTCCACAGACGACTTCGGCTTCAAGGATGTCGTCACGTTCGAACCGTGCCCGGCATAAGCGCGTGAGGCTGCGAAGCATGAGCTCCCATGATATCACGCAGCAGTTCGACATTACTCACAACATCTTGTACCCAGCCGTCAGGATAATGAGCACCGCGGACAGGCCGACATTGACGGTCTTCTTGTTCACAACCATATACGCAAGGAATACGACCTGCAACTCGCCAATCAGCATTGACACCAGCGAGGCACAGGATCTCAACGAACCTGTGATAACATGAGACCTGCGATGTTTGTCAGATGCCAGCATATATCATCCATGAGAGTGGAAACGCACCATCGAGGGAATATCTTATCATACGAATAAGCAAAGTTTGGCCATTGCCTTCATAGTTTTTGGCATAAACATGGAGTAACTGCCCAATGCGTTGAGCTATAAAACAAACAGACACATACAAAGTGCATACCTGGTTCTTCACAATGGCTGGACAATGACGGGTCAGCAAACGAGTAACTGCCGATCGTGAATATAAAACTCACTGGCTTCCACGCAAAAGTATATCAAGGCAAAGGGGATGACTAGCGGGTTCAGGACAGCAAAGACGAGCAAAACGTGGATGACAAGAACATGGTTGGGAAGCCAGTCTACAGGGGCCATCAGTGCGGTACTTAAGAGACAAAGCCCTGACCGCAAACTCACAGTAGTAGTTATATGTGCGAGGGCGAATACCCATCGCTCGTTTTCGCGGAGTCACCTGGCGTCGCGTGGCCGGGTACATGATGAGTGGCAACTAGTCGAAAGTCAATACACGGATCTACTTTGGCATCTGCACGTTCGAAACACACGTACCCCAACTGTAACGAAAGCGTATCAAAGTCAGTACAGGCCACTCCGTTCATCAACAGTGTAACTTACGAAGAGCAAGCTCCAGCCCTCCGTGGATAGCCGTTGTGAAGATGACTGAAACAGGGTCGTCAGCACGCGCAGGCCTTCGGACCGACCGTGACAGACGGTACTCACACCACCCAACGTAGAACGGGCCGGCGACCGGGAAGCTCTGCGAGATGACCTCAGCTATCTTGGGAGCCGTCGCGTTCTTGAAGGACACCAAGAACGACTGCAGAGTGACCGTGCCGATGCAGAAGAACACCAGGACGTTCACGACGAGGAACTTGTAGTATCGGGTCATGATGCGGTCGTGCAATGCGGATAACGTGGCAATGGTATGTGCCCGCTTGGCGATAAGGACTGGAACGAATGTTTGTTTAGTTCGATGAGAGTCACGGTTAAGTGACCTGGCGACGTACGCAGCAATAGTGGAATCAACAGCGAGAGCAGTGCAACGAGGACAGTAGGAAGGAACGATTGCAGCAGCTCTTCTTGCCATGGATGGCTTTGGAGGTAGTCCATCTGCGTGAACGATGAAACTCCCAATCAGAAGACATCGGTGGCCACAGACGAAGCAGTACTTACCAGGCCGGGGATGAAGGTACTCAAGTTCTGTATATTGACCAGACCGACGAAGATGGTGACCGGGAAGACCCAGAACAGAGTGAATGCCCTGTACGTTGGAACACGTAAGCACTGTCACGATAACAACATGCAGTACTCAATACACACCAAACACCCAACTCCACCACCCAGTCCTTGACGAACTGTATGATAGTGAGTACAAGTAACGAAAGCGCTGAACACAATCCACGTACCTCCACCCTGAACGTAGGTTTCATGAGTCGGGTCCAGTCCAAATCCTCAAAGGAAGGGGCCATCGCAACGAGGCACTGTAGCGGGTTCTCCGGATGGACAGCGAGGTATTTGCAAGCCCTCCGCGCGTCCACAGGGTCTGCGAAGGTAACGAACGCGGTTGGCATAGCCTCGAAGTCCGTGATAGCCATAGACCGCTTCTCAATAATCATGTTCGTGACGATCTGCAGCTTTGCCGTGTAGTAGTCGATCGCGGGCACGGTCTTGCCGCGGAAGATGGACGACAGGTGGATCAGGGGCTGATACGCATCCAGTGTGCTGCGGGGCAAGCTGAGGAGTGCGTCCCATATCGTCTTGTCCTCAGACTTCGACTTCTCCTGGCGTGTAGGCATGGCGGACTCGAGGTCGGGGTACTTGCGCGCCTGGAATGTCCGCCAGCCAGAAGCGAAACGTCGATCGGGTACTGGCCCAGAACCAGGCTCGGGGAGGAAGGGCTTGAGGGTGCGAACAAGTAGCTCCGTACGATCTTCGCCCTGGCAGGCATCTTCGTCGCTCTGAGCCACAGCTTCGACATCGAGAGCACCGACGAGCGACTTCCTCTTCGTAGCGATAGACATGCGTCGAACGGCATTGCGAAGGACACCGCCGTCCTCCTTGTTCTCAAGAGCGAGCTGTACGCTAGTCAGAGCCTTTCGTGCGAGTTTGATGTGTGCTGTCTCCAGGAGGCGTAGGATCTCCTCCCTCCGCTCGAGCAGCGAAGCAAGGTCGTTCATCTTGCGCACCAGGACCACTTCATCAATGACTGGGATGTCGCGGACCTCGGAGCTGGAGGCTTGGCTCGACGAACGCTCCGACTCCGGGGGCGAGTTGCTTGAGGTGGAGTTGCGAGCCCTCTGGGCTTGAGAAGGTACCCTGCGTGCGCGGTTGAAGAGGTACACGAAGACCTTGTTGAGGAATCCCGGCTGTGTGGACGAGTTTATGCCTATGGCTGGCCGTGCGACACTTCGCGACATATAATATTCGAAGTATTCCTTGAGATCCTTCTCCGACCTGAGGGCATGCGGGATGTTCGTAACCATGACAGTCCGCAAACGCAGGCCGCGAGTAGTATGGTCTTCGTCAAGAGGTGCCAGAGAGTGGAAAGGATACTGAGGATGTGGGTGAGGGTCGAACTGGGAGCGTTCCTTTGCAGTAGTTTCCGAGGCGGCGCGGTTGGCAGCTGCGAGGATATTCTGTGCGCGGAAATGGAACGCCCCGCGACAGACCCAGTAAAGCGTCGCGAACCAGGTAAACGTGATCCAGAACAGCAGGATGATGTGGACCCAAAGCAGAGACAGCCCCTTCTCCGTAGAGACTAGAGAGGATATAGACGCGCGGGTCATAGACTTCGGCGAGATTGAACCGTCGGAGAATGTGACGTGAATGGGAAACAGGATAGGTAACGTCGTCAGACTCTGCAGAAGCGCGAACCAGAAACAGCCACGGAGGAAGCGAGTATACAGAGTAGCATCGACCCCGCGCAGTTCGTTCATACGGTCCTCCGGAAACTGCAGGACAGGCTTGATCCATCCAAGAGGCCATCCGCGGGGATGTGGTGGAGAAGGCCGCCTACAACCATTGAGTATTGCACAACAGGTCTAACCCACGACGCTTACTTTGCCCATGACCTGCCTTGGTACAGGCTGAACGCATTTATGAGACCCGTTGAGCGTCTGCACGAAGTAGTGGAGTTGCATACACTCACTATCCGAATTCCCAGGACTCGACACTGCCCAGCTCATCGTCATTATGCCGTTTGCCGCGACGTTTACGTTTCATGAACTCATGTGCGCTGATGGTAATGAGGAAAATGCCACCCGCGACGACGGACTGGTTGATGAGACCGCTGCGGAATGGGATGCCATTAGCTCTCAGCCAGGCAGCACCGCACGGAACTCTGACGGACCTGTAGTCTTTTGAGAACGGCCTGTTCTGTATCGTCGCCATTGGCGGGTCCTGGGCATGGACGACGGAGAGGACGCCAGCAAGCCGCCAGAGGCAGAGGTGGGAGATAGACGGCGGGCGGGAGGCTTCCAAGAGGCATCCCGCTTCCTCGCCCGGGCTGATATTCTGTGCTCTATTCCTCGCGCCACCACGGCTGGCACTCCTGGTAACCGCCGGCCTCGATCGCTCCGGCCCGGCTCACTCGCCCAGAGTCGAACCGGTTCGCTTGGCGCTCCAGGCGCCCGCACCCGCCCAGCGCCGGGGTCGTCTCCGCCGCCGCCGTTCCTCACGTTCAGCACACTCGTCATGTCTCTCCTCCGCTCTTGCCAGCAGGCCGTCCGGCGGCCAGGCCTTGCGCAGGCTGCCGTCGCAGCAGCCAGGACATATGCAACCGACTCGAACATCCCCCAGACCGCAGAGCAGAAGGACGCTGAGATCACCCAGGCTCCTTCGCGAGATGTTGTCACCGCGGATATCGTGAGCGGCGCCCCCAGTACGTCTGCTATCCTCTCTTGAAGCGATCGTATTCAACAGTAAATTCTGGTAGAGGAGCTGCGTCACCGCACCGTGAGGATATTCCAACCCACCCGTAGCACCACCCAGAGCGGCCCTGGCAAGTCCAACCGTTGGCGGATCGACTGGGACATTCTCCCCGGTGGAGGACGCTGGGAGAACCCCCTGATGGGATGGGCAAGCTCGTACGTGAAACATCGGACTTCACGCTTTCGGCCGCTTAACCTGCGTGCAGTGCGGACTACATGCAAGGCACTCGTCTGTCCTTCCGGACGAAGGAGGACGCCATCCACTTTGCCGAGAAGCAGGGTACGTTGACACCATAAACTGTGATGAATGCCGACTAACCATCTACACAACAGGCTGGGACTACTACATGTATGTCACGCTGCCGCAGTACGCCCGACCCGTCCTAACCGCATTCATGTTTGCAGTGGACCTACGGAGATCAACCGCATCCCGCCCAAGAACTATGCGGAGAACTTCGTGTACAAGCCCGGAAAGCTCCGTCTTATCCGCACCAAGTAGACGTAATACACACCTTTACCTCGCATCTACTCGCATGTGTGATCTCTCACATTCCTATGGCTTGCCTGCCCGCTCGCGATGCGACTGTAGTAAGCACGCCCTTTTCCGGATCACCACCTAAACAGAGTTCGATGGTATACATACGATGTCCAGTCCGTTAGCAATACAACACAGGACAGCACAAAGCAAGGAAGATTCAGACAAAAGCCCCCAAACGTCCCATGCAGTACTCATGTCCGCTCCGCCATGTCCGCACCTACTCAGGTAAAGCCAATGATACGGCTCTTCGGCCTCAGACTCATCACCGGCGCTCGCCGCTTCTTCGCCGTCACCTCCTCCTCCACGTCCGACTTCTCCTCGTCGCTGTCTGCTACCGCGACCGGCATCGGCCTGAACGGCGGCGGCGGATGGGCCTGCGCGGTAGCCGGGGACGACGGCTCTGACGAACCCGCCCCCGCCGACTCCTGCGCAGTGAGGGGTATCCGCAGCGAGATGGAGCACTCGGAGAGCTGCCGGATGACGTCCACGTCGAGGTCGATGTTGAAGAGGTCGAAGATGTACCGCCGCACCGGCAGCTTGTACTTCTGCGACGAGATGGTGTGCAGCGCCCGGTAGAACATGCTCGGCGAGCTGAAGATGTGGCGGTACTCAGGCTTGCTCTTCATCCTGCGGCGTAGCGAATAATCAGCGACACAGTAAGCTGAGCTTGGTAGGGGCAAAGGACGTACTTCGTTAGTGAGCGGGACGCCGTGTTCGCGATGACGGTGTTGGCGAGGTTGTATATCGCCGTCATCACTTCCAATTCCTCATCACTGTCAGGAGGCGCAAGCCGAGTGTCGTCCACAGCCTCATTTGTGACGCAGTCCCAAGGAGGTATCTGTCAGATCGGTCAGCACTACCAATCAGGAGTCCCACAGTGTCCGACGTACCGAGACAAACTTGTCGACATCGACAGGGACGCACAAGCCCGTCGGCAACCCCAGAGGGGACAGTGTAGCCTCCCAGTGGTAGTCATCCAGGATCTCCGCTCCCTGCGGGGTCGAGGAGATCAAGCCTAAAACGAAGAAACACGTTCTGTACAAAGTGTCAATTCTGGTCACTTCGCGCTATGAGTGTTTGACCCACCCTCGTACGGATAGTACTAGGGACTGCTCCGCGATTTCCAGGATTGCCGGTATGATCTCTTCTTCCTCGAGGAACGGCAAGCCGCGCTCGGTCGCGCCAATATTCCCCTGTTTTGACGTGAGAACGAACCCCGGGCTTCTTGGGCAGAACTCGCTTACCACAGCCCACAGAATGCTCTTCAGCTTCAGGATGACCTCCTGATCCTCGCTCTCCAACCCGTGCCGGCGAATGAAGTGCGAGAACTCGGCAAAGTGGCCCTTCTCCTGCAGCACCTCGCAGCCGAGCTCCGTCTTCGCCATAACGCCGTAGAAGTGCGGGGGCACGATGCCCTCGAACGCGCTGAGGGTCGGGCGTATGTAAGGGCCTAAGAACGATATACGTGGGGAGGATGACTCACAGCACGGAATCCTCGTCCTCGTCGCTGGCGTTGTGGCCGAAGGCTTTGGCGAGGAAGACTTCGATGTGCACGACGTAATGCAGGTTACGTTCCTACCGGGAAGCTCAGCACCCGCTGTACCATATGTTCCGGAGACAGTAGATGCTCACATGGAACCAGAGCTCCATCTCCCGGTCGATGTAGTCGGCAGCATACAGGAACCGAAAGCCAGTCGGGGTGGACATGAACCTGAGTCTGGGTCAGCGATGCTGCGTGCATACCCACGACTGATAACAAGCTCACTTGAGAAGTAGCGGGTGGCCGATTTCCCCGAGATGGTCGATGGTGGGCTGCATCTCGACGACCGTCTGGAGCACGTCCGTTGACTCGCAGGCCTCTTCCAGGAAGCGGACTGCGAGCTCGCGGACCTCTAGCGCCGGGTCATAGAGTTGCGTGAGGAGTAACCGGAGCATCCACGCATTCGCCGTTTGGCTATTGCGAATGAGGCCGCCCAAGTAGTTAGTAGCGTAGTGGCGGACGTGCTGGCCAAAGTGGAATAGGTCGGCGCAAAGTTATAAACATACAAATTCTCGCCTTACCTTATAGACGGATGTCAGCGCCTTCGACAAGACGATCCGCGAATGGCCATCGCTATAGACAGGTCAACGGTGAGCATCGGAGGCAGTGAAGGGACTACTAACATGCTGTAATCGAGGTTCTCGATGATGCCCTTCACAAGATCCTCTCTGCTCCGGAGCTCGGTCAAGTGATAGAAAGCAGTGAATAGCTTGAACTTTTCCAGCAACCTACGGGATCGGGTGAGCATATGAAGAATACACGCAAACGGAAGAAGACCTACTCAATGCCTTCTTGCCGCTTACTGAGAGTACCGATCATCTCAAAGTAGCCGGCCGTGAGCGTTTCCTGTACCCGCTTCTTGGAAAAGAGGAGATCCGGAACTGTAGGAGTGAGCTACGGCGTGCCTTTCCGTTAGAAGAGTGCGCGATTGGCGGATTGAGACGTACTTACAGGATCAAGCTGGGCAAAGCCCTTGACAAGGAGGCTCAAGAACTCGTCCTCTTGGAGGAAGCGAATACCATCCGGGCTCGACATGAGCGCGTTCAATAGAGCGCAACCCAGTCGCACCCAGCGGTGGTTCGCCTAGACAGCATGCTCGTCACTACTGAGACAGCTGGCAAGACCCACCGAAAGCCTTACCTTGGTGTTGGGCAGATCGCAAAACCGGCGATTGAACGGATGGAAGAACGACATCAGTTTGCGGATATATCGCGACGCCTTGATGGCCTCTTCCATCCGCTTCGCGTTGTGCAGCGGTCCGTCAATGAGATCCTGCATGGTGTCGAAGCTCCACTTGGTGTGGTCCTTCGTTATCATCACCTGGGTCTCCGCAAGGAGAGTCTGGAACGTCTTGTCGTCCATTTGCATGTTCAGCTTGATTCTCGCCTGCTCAACCTGCCGTTGCCCGCGGCGCACGGCTTCCTCGATCGAGTTGGCTCTGCACAGAAAGAGGACTGAGCAAGATTATGAATGCGATTATATCTATTTGCTAACCTTGGCCGAGTATCTCCCTTGGCAGTAGGCTGTAGCCGTGAGCGATAGCGGTTGAAGCTATCAATCGCGGACAACGCCGAAGAGCCGACAATTCTATGTTCATTGTCGTTGTAGTCGGAGGCCATGCTGAACACCCGTGGGAGAGCCTGTCGTTCCATGCTTACGTTCGGCACTCTGTGCACGTTCAATAGCCAGCCTCACGCACCTGAATCTTCGCTGCTATGGACAGCGGGAGAACGCGATTTGCCTTCTGGAGTATCTCCGCCATGAGCAGAGTTGCTTTCCGCGATAACGCAGACCCAACGCTCGACTCTTCACACATAGACGTGAGGGCCTGAACATCTGCATCAGCACCGCTTGGACAGCACGACCCCGCTCGCTAGCGCTCACATCCAGGAGACCCGCTTTTGAGAAAACCAAAATCAGGAGTGCAATGTACTGATCCGTTAGCTTGAGGGTATCTTGAGGTTTGTGGGGTATCTCGGGCTGTGGTTGGGAGAGGTCGGCACTTTGCCTCGACCTACGGTACGCTGCAGAGATGTTTTGGTCATGATCCCACAGACAACCTCCTATGATGCTTACTGGTTAATCGTCTGCCGTCAATGAAGGCACGATGCCATTCTGGAGGCTTGATGTTCAACAGGTCAAAGAACATATCCAGGATGATTTCCTGGAGACACCACGGAATCAGTCAAGCGGGAAGAGTTAACGTATCGTAGCACTGACTCTTGTCTCCAGTGACGGTATTCGTAGGCAGTCAATGACGCCACGAATAGCGGCCATATCGTTGATGCAACAATACATCAGCCCTGTGTATTGTGTCAGCGCTGGAAGTCAGAAGACAGCAGAACGCTCTGAACGGACCGCTCCAAGTCCGAAGCATCATTGAGACGATACGGGAGCATCCCTTCATCTTCTCCTTGTGCTCGGGGCCCCTGCCGTACGCGTCGGTGATGCCTGAGAGCGCGATCTATGGCCCTTTCAGACATTTGTCCATTGCGTATTGATGTATGATCCTCACCTCGAGGTCAATGCCAGGATGGAGGTACACTCTTGTCTTTGGTGAGTCGATGATATGTAGAAACGCTGCAGCCAAGAGCGGCGCCATCTCCATGGGACCCTCGGAGAGAGCATGCAAGAGGACTCGAATACCGCCCGTCCGAGCCATCAGCTCGATGTCGATGAGTACTAGACACGATGTCAGTCCCAGTTCGGTCCTGTAGTAAGCACGACGCACGGATCTCTGTCAGTGTCTCCACACATATCGGCTTGAACGGATCCTCAGGATACTCCGCGACCGCGATCAGCGCGCGCATGACTGCGTCCGAAAGCGGCACCGTGCCAGAACCAGTGGCAGAGTTGGGCGAGTGGCGTTCCGAACCGATGTCAACGACGGTCCGGATGAGTTTGATGACCTGCTCTTTCTCCACCGCGAACTTGTTATCTCGTGAGAGCGACCTGCAAGAGTAAATCAACGAGGTGACGTGCATGCTTCCATGTTCGGCTACCTACTTGACGATGTACCAGTCCAGATTCTGTTCTCCGAGTCGTCTGACTGAATGCGAGTCAACTAACGCGTGTCGGATGAGTCGATACGCGGTAGCACGGGCTTGTTTCGAAGCCCTGTCTGCCAGGGAAGGTAATACACTGCAGGACTTCAGCATCTACACGAGATATGTGACAGAAATTGCACTCACGCGTGTACGACTTCTCCTACGTCCAGCTCGTATTTAACGCGAAGGTTGCGCTGAAGCAGGCCGATAAGCTTGGCCATGTGCTCGATCCGTGAGCGGTTCAGTTCTGATTCGCTTGCTGTGGCAGGGTTGGGTAGAGTTGATGTTGATGGCGATGTCGAGGGAGATCCGGCTGACGAGCTAGGGTGACTGTTATACGTATTTTGTCGCGATAGGTGCAGAAGAGCCTTGATAGTACTGTTGGCCTGGTGCATTGCGGTGCGGAAATCGTCTGGGACACTATAAGCGGATGGACTGCGCAGACAGGCATACAGAGACACAATACCTCTTTCCGAGCCCTCCTCCTTCCACCCAGATGTGGACTGTAGGGGCTGGCCTGTGAACTTCCGCTTGCTGCTCCCATTAGTCTCTGTGCTTCTCTTGCGTACACTGCGGCCGGAGACTTTGCGCCGCTTCAGCTAACGCGTACGCGAGCTGCATATATAAAACTCACCAGAGTCCATTGACTTCTGGATCACCTGAATTTTCTTCTTCGCAGTGGCAAGCTCGGACTCGACTTGACTCCTCAAGGCGTCCTTCAAATATGCATGAGATCGCGCCATAGACTATGCATAAGCAGCTCCTCTGCAACGCATCATGCAAAGCTTCGCAGTAGCACGCGGACCCGCAGCCTTCCCGGATAATATAGGTACGCGTACAGCGGGAGAGGGGCCACCTCCGGATCCCCCGGCGTGGTGGGCCAATGATCACGATCACAGAGAAGGCAATATGCACGCGCACTTACGTTCAGGTCCATCTGCAGCAAGTTCTCCGCCCCATCCTTGATTCGTTTCTCGACCTTGAGCTGCTCGGAGAGAAAGTGGAGCTGCGCGCGGGGTGCACCCGATCAGCTTTCCTAGACCCGCCTTTTGGTTCGGCGATGGGCTCACTTGCGACTCCTTGTCGCCATCGGGAACCAGAGTAGAGTCTGCGGTGGACCAGGATTGCCCGGCGAAGCTCTGGCCAGTGGTGGGCGTCGCCGTGCCGGTTGTAGTTCCTCCATCAGTGGAATTGGGGATCGAGAGACTGCCATGGCTGCTATGCTCAGCGACCGTTGAAGGCATGTTTCGTCGTCATCCGGTGTCCCCGCAGGCACAACGGTCAAGCGTAGTTAGACAGCCACAGAATGAATGAGCACCGTGAGTCGAGAGGTCGTGAGTCTGTACACAGCGGTATAGGACGCGTCGATGCCGGTCGTGCCGGATGTACTCAAATACCACGTGGAATTTGATCGACACAATAGTGGTATGGGCGTCTACAGCACATACACAACTCGCTTCTACTTTTAAGTGCTTCCGACCTCGACTGCTACGAGACCTCTCTTGTGGCTTTCGCACTCAAGCCTTGCGCATGAGTCCCCCGAGTCTGCTGTTGGCCGACGCATGATCCACTCGCTTCAGCCATGGCTACACCCGGGCTTAAAGTATTCGGAATTGGTCACATTATTTTCCTCTATAAAGCTACAGTTGC
Organism: Trametes polyzona; assembly: GCA_022606195.1. Taxonomy (NCBI): domain Eukaryota; kingdom Fungi; phylum Basidiomycota; class Agaricomycetes; order Polyporales; family Polyporaceae; genus Trametes; species Trametes polyzona. The sequence goes on along the minus strand of JABYQF010000009.1, from coordinate 375,223 downwards.
TAGTATGATACAACTATCTCAGTCCATCATGTCATGTGCTAATGCTTATCATTCCGAGCGTGCTTTCCTCGCCCTCTCCAGCCCCACTCAATCTGGTGTGGCTGTGTGACGGTGATGCCTAGGTCCTCTGCGAACGCCCAAACTGTGCCCGGGTTCTTCTGGAATTGACGACCCACGAAGACCACGTCCGCTTGGCCCTACAACGCCAGTCAGCCCGACGTTCAACTCAGGAGCGCCCGTCCATATAGTACGCACCTTGTCGAGGACACTCTGAGCGGTCTTCCCGTCGGTGATGTTCCCGACAGTGCCGACCAGGATCTTATCTCCGTGGGCCTTCTTCACCGCTTCTGCGAACGGCGCTTGGTAGGCTGGTCCTCCCTTGATCTTCTGCTGAGGGTGCAATCCACCGGTAGATACGTCCAGAAGATCAACACCGTGCTCAGCGAGGATACCAGCTAAGCGAACGGTGTCCTCGGAACGCCATGAGGGCTCGTTGGGCAGCGACTCTTCGAGCCAGTCCGTCGCAGAGATACTGTATTCACGAGTAAGTGGTCAGTTTGAATGAACATCCTCATGCGTACGTCCTGTACTTACCGCAAGAACAAAGGCATGTCTGGGGGAATGACAGCCCTCACCGCGTCGACAATTTCGAGCGTGAGACGAATACGGTTCTCGAAGCTGCCGCCGTACTCGTCCGTACGCTTGTTCGTCGCCGGGCTGATGAAGGAGTCGAGGAGGTAGCCGTGGGCGTTATGGATCTCGATAACGTCGAACCCGGCTTTCAGCGCCCGCTTGGCCGCTCGGGCGAAGGCGGTCACGATTCTCTTGATGCTCTCCTTGTCGAGCTCCTTCGGCTTCGGGAACGCGTCGTTGTACGGGATCGCACTAGGTGCGAGCACATCGTCGGGCCACCCACCGACAGCCTCGGTCGCGGTCGCGCCCATGTCCAGCCAGGGCGCAACGGTGGATGCCTTGCGACCGGCGTGCGCGAGTTGGATGGCGATCTTCTGGTTCTGCGAGTGCGCGAACTGGACGATACGCTGCAAGGGCTCGATCTGCTCGTCGTTCCAGAGGCCGGAGTCTTCTGGTGTGATACGACCTTCCGGCGTGACTGACGTTGCCTCGACCACAGTCAGACCAGGCCCACGGGTGAAGATGCCTCCAACTGCGTTCATGAACTGAATGTCAGCGCCCTTTGCACCCAGTGTGCCGTTCCAGCGTTGGACTTACGATGTGCCAAATGCCAATCGGTCAACTTTCCATCGTCTGCGGAGTATTGACACATTGGAGAGACCTGGCGTGAGCAGTACCGTGAGCTAGCCGCCTATCGTCGAAACGACGCTCGAACTCACCCAGATACGGTTCGGGAACTCAACTCCGCGAATCTTGATGGGCTTGAATAGCGTCGGAACAGAAGACCCTTCCTCCGAGGCGGTACCCGCTGGAGGGTACTGAGCCGGAGTGTAGTAGGGAACGCCGGGAGCTGGCGGGTTGAAGATGTTGGACATTATGGCAAGCAAGTCGCGTAGAGCTCTCAGATGGGTGGGCGCGTATGTCGCAGTGGTGGAAGAAATGTTGCCGGAGAACGAACATGGCGCGCCGTGTTCTTATACAGTTTCGGAGGTGAAGGAGTCGGACGCGCGCTGCCATTCCGATGCGCAGAGGACGTCATAGTTTGGGCAGTCCCACGGCCAGATTCGTTCATCCCGATGGCGAACACGGGCGCTAACGGACGCCATCCTTTCCCTAACCTTCGCCGCGCCAGCTGACAAAAGCAGCAGAATGGCTTACAGTATGCATTTCGGGCCGTTCCAAGTGACGCCAGTGTCCCGCTCCAAGCTCGTCTTCACCCGAGTTCGTGGCGAAAACAAACGAGATTGAGAGCCCTGGCATCGTAGTAAGACACGCATGGGGATGATTAACCCAGCAACATTCGGGCCGCCAGAAGTTGGCGCAATCTGCCAAGCCTTAGCTGAATCTAGAGTGGCAGTTTGGTCAGAGGAGCCAGACCTAAAGTACGGGCTTGACGTACGACATCAGCAATATGGAGGGTCGCTGGATGTATTACCTGTCCCGGTATACACATGGTCTGGCAACACGCCTCTTTGTAAGTCCACACGATACTTCGCCATTACCTGAACACCACCTGGTGCGAAACATTTGCGGTCGGGGAGCAAGACATACACATAACTAAAAAACATAAACCACTCGGTTCCCAAGGGGTATCCAACACATTAAGCAGCGATTCCTACGCCGGTCGTGAGTGGTACTGACCAATGACGCCCAAGCAGCAGTGTGTATGCACGTACCAATCACTCCACATGCTGCGCGAGCACCAGCATTGCCCGTTTTCAGAGACTCGTCGTCTCCTCCCTTCCCCAAGTCGTCGGTGCCCTATGGTAACAAGTCGTGAGCTGAATTATTACAACGTATACATCACTCCAGCAAGGAACACATACCGCGTGCACAACAACCGCGCGCCTTCGCATGCGCTAATGTCAGACGACACCAATATCTCGCATGTACTCGGCCACTCACCCAACGATGCTCAGCGGTCCGTTCAACGAGATCTGGCTATCCTCGAAAGAGAACGCGGCTACACCCTTAGAGTCACTCTCAATGTTGCCCAGGTCGCCCGCGTGCCGGTTTTTGTCGGTCGGGGCGCCGTGGGTCCGACTGAACGGGTTGAAGTGCGGCCCCGCCGAGAGGCAACCGTTGCTCAAGTCACCCAAAGCACTGGAAAGCGCGTCTGTGAGATGGGAAACACCGTTGTTGGGGACCTAGACTACGCACTGGATATGGAACCCTCGTTTGGCAGACGGGTCCAGGTTCTTGATCTCCCCGGACACGGTGACTGGTGCGGTAGGGTCGGCCTGCGTGAACGTGACAGTGCCGCTTACTTGCTCTCCCCTCAGAACCGTGACTGCCTGCGCACGTAGATTCCGGCGTTCTATATCAGCTCCGTAGATTTGGATACGGACGACGGACCTTTGAGATGATCGGCGGCGGCAGAATGTCCTCGTCAACCGAGGGGCGCCTCGGCAGGAGGAGCCAGATGAGGAACACCGCGATGAGTGTGAACGAAGCAGTTATGGCGAAACGCGGCTGTCTTGTCTGGCGAGTGGGTGCGAGATCCATGGTGTATGGAATACCTAGGGGAGGTGGTCGCCGTCGAGAGTCCGTTGTCAGCAGAAATGCCTCGTCGCGCGCGCAGCGAGACGCTGCTGAGAAATAGCCACACCGGCGGTTCACACACACATCCGGTGGATCCCCTTACGCTCGAATTCGTCCCGTTGATAAAGACGGGGCATGGGCGGGACGCATCTTCGCATTCTGCTCGCACTGCTACCTATATGATAAACAACCCGCGAATGCATACATGGACAGAGTGCCGGAAGACGCGTTTAGCAACGCGTCGAGACGCGCCGTCTCGATGGAAGCGCCCATCTCATGTACCTGACCTTACTGGACACGTAGCTCTCAGATAGTGCCAGCCACATGTGATTCGAGATCACTACTTGACATGAATTAGCATTCAAATCCTGCATGCTTACGACCATCCACATGTTCGTATCTTTCGAATGAGCCTGCGGAGCACACCGATACTGCAAACCACACCGGACCATTGTATGTTGTACACATGATACATATTTGCACGAGAACTGCTTCTTGATCAACCGAGACGCCATGACTCTAGGAGCGTCCAAGTATCACTTTCAACGTTTCACGAACGGAGTCGCCCTGCACACGACCACTTTCCTCCGAGAGGTCCCAGGCTAGGAACTTGCGGCAGACTTCTTCTGCGTCGCCGAGCTCTTGACGTTCTACGTCGGACATGGCCTCGTCTAAGAGCTGGCATATTTCGTGCTTAGCAAGTAGTTCACTGCAACCAATCGAGCTAGTCATCAAGTGTGTGCGCGAGCAAGCATGATAACGGTACCTAGCATATCGGGCACGAGCAGTCACTCGTCTCGGTATGCCGAACAACTCGGCACATGTGATGGCATGCGAGTGGAGGGAGTACCCCTGCGCAACCCTAAAGGACTTGATAAGACTACGACGCGATCGAGAGGAAACGATGCGCCTACTTGTATAGGTAGGTGATTTTCTCGCTGGGGGAGACTTGGAGAGCGACCTCGTTCTCGGGGTCGTATTCGCTGTCGAGTACACCTTCCGAGTCAACGGTCAGGAGCACTTGCATGTGTAGGAAGGTGATCGGCAGTCGGTCAGGGTTCAAGAGATCCCCGTGGACGACCTCATGAAAGTGAGTCGTAGCGATGAGTTTTGGGCACGAGGCACCACCTGCGAGAAGGTGCTTGACGACCCCACAAAACAGACCTGCGCCATCTGAGCAGTGGTCTCAGTAGGCGTTACCGGGAGGATGCCAGCTGGGAAGGTGAACCAACCTGCAGGAAGGGTGCCCTTCCCGAACTCGTCCAGGAGTACGAGGGAGCGAGCGGTGCAATTGCGAAGAGCCAGGGATACTTGGTTGAGGTCGATCATAAAAGCCGATTGAACCTGGGACTCAACTTCAGCCTTGCGTGTTCGGTAGCATGATGAAGGACCGAGTCGGTGGCAAGACACACACCCTAGATACCGATTCACGGGTCTGTACTCGGGTGAAGACTACGAACCGCGAGTGTGAGCAAAGCATGACAAAGCGAGAACAGGACACTCGCTTTTGTCGGCTACACCTAGTGTAGCGGATTCTGCTGAAACGAAGCTAGCGTTGATTGTGAGTTGATTGACACTGTCGACGACGAAGCCCAGCCCGGCTTACCATCCGATCTACAATAGGCGGCGTGAGTCTGACTGATGTGCATCAATGGACGCTCGGGATACGCTCACCTGCGCCATATACTGGATCAGTGCAACCTAACAGGCCAGCAATGAGCTATGCCCAAGGTCTGTACAACAATAATGACAGACCTGTTTGAGATAGACGCTCTGAAAAGTGATGTGTAATCCACAAAGAAGAAAATGAAGGGCAGCTCAGGCACGTACTTTGCCGCAGGCATTTGCTCCCGTACATACAACCACACTGTTCTGCCCTTGATACCTGTCGTCCTCCGTATCATCTTCCTCTACACTCCTGTCGTCCACAATGACGCCGATCCCGGCGCCGCCTACAATGTATGAATCGTTTGGTACGAATGTATCGACAACAAGTTCCTGCAGAGGGTGCCTGAGGTGAGAGGGATATCAGGACCAGCAGTGCGTCGCGATATGAAGTGTACCAACCGGCCCTGCTTGATGTCGATCACGTTCCGTTCCGTCATCACAGGCCTCCGATAATCCTGGGCCCGGGATGCGGCGGCGAACGAAAGCAGACAATCCAACTCCGCGCAGATGTCACAGGCACGAGCTATTTCCAGTGCGCATGCCAACACCTTTTCTTGCAAACCCTGGACGATCTCAATCTCGCGATCTGTCATGCTCGTCATGCCACGTCTAGATAACCTGTTCACCTGCAGAACTCACCGACTATGGCTGGGTGCAAGTCGCCAATGTGGGTGTCCATGTCTGAACGAAGTATAAGCCCCCATACGTTATGATACGATCCGACGTACCGTGCATCTCCGGCGATTTGAAGTAGACATGGGAACTAGAGGAAGTCAGCACTTGGACAGGATATCGTCGAGGAGAGGCACACACTCGGAAGAAAACTGAGGGATCAGAGCAATCATCAACAAACACCACAGACACTCAGAGTTGAACGGGTGCGTACCTGAAAACTCCATCCGTCGAGGACCTGGATACCGGCTTCGCCATGCCACTCATCTTGCATGGGGGTACAAACGAGGAAGCCTGGAACTCGTTTGATGAACGCGGGCGCAGAAGCGCAGAACGTTCATTCCTACCCAGCTGCGGGAAATACACTACGTTGAGGGACGAGGTATAGTCGGAGGGTATAGTGCCCGATATCTGCGTAGCAACCTTGGACTTACGATACGTTCAGTCATCAATAGTGTATGACCCTGTATTGTCTGACGTCACGTACGAGGACGGAGTCAATGCCGTGGTATATGTGCTTCAGGTTGTCCAGCTCCTCGTCGATGTGGGGTCTGACACAGACACGTGCAGCGTTCGTGCTCTCTTCCCAATCAATCTGCATAGGAGCGGCACCATAAGCCGGTCACTCATGCGGAACATGGTCCTGCTCACCGTTGCATTGACCGTATTTCCTAGCTGTCTGAGCGTAGCCACGTCCAAGGCCTCGAGTAGCTACACGAAGAGCGTTGACCCTGATGGACAGAGACAACGACGAACAGTTCTACCTTGCGTACGATGACGACCCCTCCCGCATGGTTCAACTCCGCGAGAGCGTCTCGCAAGAGAAGCGCGTGAAAGGCGTACTGGATCCAAGTGTATCAGTATGACATCAGTGTTGTTCGCAAAGCGATTACCTTGACTAGTCCCTGCCAATCGGACACCTTGGCCTTGCCCGATTTCATAGTCGTAAGGATCCTCGGAACATTTTTGGTTCCTTGTAAATGCCCATGCATAGACAGCGCTGTCGTGATATTGTCAGGGCGCATAAAGCATTCCACGGCGTCATGTCTCCCATTGATGATCGACAGCGATGTCGAAGGGTGGAGGAACCACTCGCGCATCAACGCGCGACCGAGAGTAGTCTTCGTGTTATTGAGAATGCCAAAAAGGGAGAGGCCCTCCTTCGTCTTGTCCGAGTGGATGGACGCGTGGTTCTCGTCCTCGAAGACTTGGAGAGAAAATAAAGCGTCCGCATTGATCTGCATAGTGTCTTCGAGAGATATCTGCTCGATGCCAGCGATTTCTAAGCCCCCAACTCCCTCATCGTCCAGTTCAGCGACTGCGCGAGCTCTTGCGAGATAGTCTAGGAGAGCCCCAATGGAGCCCAACTACCGCTGGTCTGAGCAGCTTGATCGTGCACCCGCAACCAAAACATGGAAACTCACGCATAGAGGGGAGCTCTCCACGGCGGCAAAGTTGGCAAGCCGGACAGACGCATTCCACTTCTGAAGTAGAGGGTCGCCTCCGATTTCTCTGCGTCGCTGCATAAAATCATACGCATTTCTGGGTTCTGACTCGCTCTCCTCCAACTGATCGGTTGTGTCGATAGGGAGCTCCGAGAGCAAACGCAGAGACAGTAGGCGGTCGCGACCCTTCAGTGGGAGGAAATCCTTGTGAGGGCGAACTTGAAATGTCCCACCCGAACCGTCCACTATGGCCTGAAGTGACTATATGCGCAATATGGGCAAGACTGACGAGCGTACTGTGATCGCGGCACACGTCCATAAAGTTGTCGTCCGCTTTGGAGCTTGTGAGAACCACATCTGGCGAAGTTTGCTCCAGGACTGGGTATATGCGGGCGTAAAGCATATACATCGAGATGCCGAGGACGCGAGGTACCCACAGGTTCTCGTCAAGTCGAAGCGCTGATTTTCTGGGGTATCTTCGAAATACAAAATCTTCTGTTTTACTGGGTCATAGTATGCGCATGCAACCCGACCGCTGCCACGGATCAGCGGTCTACACGGTACTGCAGATTGGCGACCCCGTACAATTGGCATGTGGCAGCTAAACAAACCTTCGCAATAGTTGAGTGAGCTATAGCCATTCGGAGAAAACAAACTTACTTTCTCCACAAGATTGGTAGACGAATCCTCATCTATATCTTCATCCTCGTTGCTGGGAGTCGCCCCGCTGCCATCCCACCTCACCCTTTTGCGCGGAGGCGCCTCCTCGGGATCGCTGGGATCTTCGACGCGTTCAGTGATCCCGCCCGCTGCATCGTCTGCGAACGAGGAAGCTCGGGAGGCTCGCGTTCGAGGCATGGTAAACGATATTTGGATGCTGTGATGGCGCGCTCACGAGGGGAGTGGTGGAAGAGACAACAGTCGGACAGCTCAAGTTGCTGTTCACCGGACGCGTCCGGTCACGTGCGCGCGTTCGCCCGCCTTCATAGCGGCCCATACTACTAGTATGCAGGTCAATTCGTCGAGGCATGTACTCACGGTCTGGCAAGTACTCTCGCAGGAGATGGCATCCGAGCATCCGCATATTTCAGAAGTGGTAAGATAATGCGTAGTGGTGGGCGTCGCTCTCCCTCAGCGAAGCGCGGAGCGGCGAGAACATAGAATGGAATGGACACCCAAGGGCAACACCATACATACGAGACGCACGTAATGATATTACTTTTTGCCAAACGAAAGCAAGTCCTTCGCGTCCTCCGTCACTACAACATTGTCAGTACGATCACACAGGGGGATTTGCGTACGCTGCGCACCGTTCAGCAAAAGACTTTGCGAGTCGAGCATCACACGGTTATCGGACGCAGCCAATAGGGTCGCGATATCCCGCGCTGCCTCGAGCCTCCGAAGCTGCAAGAAGCCCTTGTTCTGACGAACGGCCTCACCGATGAGCTCCGCACTTCGTGCCTCACCTTGGGCCCGGACGATAATAGACTACCAGCAGGCATCAGAGCGTGCCCAGGCTTGTCATTATGAGGATGCCACGCACCTGCTTCTCCTGGATAGCCTGATCGACAAGGAAGGCTGCACGCAGCGCAGTTTGTTGCGCGACCTGTGGGAACGTAAGCAGGGGAATTCGCGTGCTGGTCCAGACCTTGCCCATACCTGCTTCGCCTCCACGGCATGGGTGAACTCGGGGGAGAAAGCGACGTGGGTGATCGAGACGTCATCGAGAACAATGTTGAAGCGCAGCGCGCGACGTGTCAGGTTCTCCCGGACCAGTCTTGACACCTATGGTCAAAGGCACGAGAAGATGTAACGTCGCATGAGCCCATCGTGGATCAGGAGACAGAAACGTGTGCGACCGACCTGCTCACGCTGGGTGATAATTTGGCTCGCGTTGAATTGAGCGACAACGCTCTTGAGGACCTCGTTGACGATGGACGGTAATACACGTTCATCGTAATCGGTTCCCAGTTCCCGGTAAATGGTGGGCAGGGCGGAGATGTTGGGCCTTGAGAGAACACGGCACGTAATGTTCACCATTTGCAGGTCTGCACCAATTCAATGACGCTATATGAGCAGCGGAATAAAACGTGCCCGCTCTATGACCACACGTACCCTTGGTGCCGGTCAGAGAAGCGATGCTCCGGGGCTTCGCGCGGATGTCGTAGACGATGGGTGTCTCGAACCAAGGAACCTGTCCAAACGTAAACACGGTGATGCTAACTGGTCATGGAGGAGAACTTGCCATGAGATGAGTGCCTTCTGGGTAGACTTCATCCTTTACACCGTGCAACCTACACGCAGAAAGCCGGACACATGAGCAAGAGTGAATGCACTACAGTAACCGCAAAACCACACACCGGGTGTACTTGATGGCACGGTGACCACCATCAACTACACGCGAAAGAAGCGCACTCAATATGTAGCTGCAGTGCGATGGATGCGGTGGTGCGTACCGTTGAACAAACTGGCGTTCAGAGCCAAACCACCACCGACGAGAGCTACAAGTAAACCCGTCCCAGTGAAGAACCCCTTGACGGGGAAACGGGGACCGCCTCCTCCTCCACCTGAGCTCGCACGTTGAAGCTGCTGCGAAAACCGCCTCCAAGCGTCTTGAGAGTTCATGATAGTGGTAGGAGAGCGAGCCGCAAGGTGGCGAGAGCGTACAGAGCGACTTGGGAACACTGACGACAAGCCGAGCCGCGACGGCGTCGCTCGGCGTCCTCCGGGCGCTTGTGATGGGCGTCTACGCGAAATGTGGAACCTTCAGTCCAGGTCTGCCTTTCCCCTCGGTGACTCCACCAGGACGTCGTCGACTCGCGCTACCTCACTCTTCTCTTAGAGAGTGATCAATATTGGCTTACTCTGCATAACAAAACTTCAATATGTACGAGGGCAACCAAGAGCTCAGCAACTTTGTGCGCGCACCCCTGTAGGAATGCATCCAGGCCGGAAGCACTGATTCAATGTGCCATCCATGTAGCTCGGGTGGGTTTCCATCGCGTGCTGGTAAGCTTCCTTTCATGACGCCCTCATGCCAAACCCTGATGCGAGATCGCAAAATTCACAGGCTCGTGGTGTACTCTCCTCAAATCTATGAAAACTACCGAAAGCAGTCGGGCGAAGGGCTGAGTGTCAGCTTCGTTGCCATCTGGCTCATCGGAGATTTGTGCAATCTTTCTGGAGCCATACTGGCAAACCTGATCCCGACTATCATTATCCTCGGTACCTACGTGAGGCCCACGGTGTTCCGGTACGTCATTCGGAATGGCTAAACGGTTCCACCCAACAGTACTCCGTGTGCGATATCATCCTGCTGGTGCAGATCTACTACTACCGATGGAAACGCGAACGCAACACGAGGCTTTTGCTCTCCGAGGAGTCGGGGGTGGCTGCATTGTACGACGAGGCAAGTCCGCTCCTCCCGGGGGGTGAACGTGCCGAGGTGCCTGCGAGGAAGTCGATGTCGAAGGACTCCCTGAAATTTATATCCGCCCTCCTATTCGTCTTCACGGTAGGCGTGGCAGCCTGGGCCGTGGATAGACACATCCATAGGGACAGCCCTCGTTCGAAGCCGGAAGAAGTCATCGAATGGCGTAGCCAGGTCCTGGGGTGGATCAGTGCGGCCCTGTTCCGTAAGTGCGTGTATTCGATGGAAACCTTCAGGCTGACTCTCGTGGTCAAAGTCGGAGCGCGGGTACCGCAGATTGGTGCGTGGCTTTCATATAGCTGCAATACATTGGGTCTAAATGGCCCGGTTGAGCAGTCAAGAACCTGAGCACAAGGTGCGAAGGGCTTTCGCCTTTCCTCTTTGTGTACTCCATCTCAGGGAACACAACGTACTTCCTGTCTATCCTCGCGGCGTCGCTGAACTTCAAACATCTTGCGGCCAACGCGCCGTGGATTGCCGGTGCGTGGATCTCCCAGCATGGTTCGGAAACACGTCTGACGGGCCGCCCCGCGTTGGGCGAGGCGTTTCAGGGAGCGCGTTGACCGTTTTCTTGGACCTCTTTGTAAGCGTGACTTTCTCCCACTGGACCCATGCGGCATTGCTCTGACAGCTCGTTCGCAGGTCTTGTACCAGTTCTTCCACTACAGACTAGAAGACAACAAACGGGCAGAGGCCCTCGAACGCGGGTGTAACGAATAGACTACGGTCTTGAATAGAATCATAATTATGGGTGAAGGGCGTGGGACGGGACGTCGTGCGTCGGGCCTCGAGGACGGTTTGTCGGGGACAATGATGTACGGTCGGATAGAGTGCAATGAAGGCCATTCGTCGCAGCGGGCTCGCTTCTGATGGAGGAGGCGCGGCCGGCACTGGGAGGTGCGATAAGGGCAATAAGGAGGGCGAGGAAAGAGAGGACCGTGCGAGGGAGGGAGGAAGGGGCGAAGCGAGCGGTTGAGCGCGGCCTCGTTCCCTCCCTCGTGTTGCGGGCTGCTATTCGACATCCCACGTTGCAGGTCACCCACAACTCTTCTCTATGCTCGGGCAGACATGCAGCCCGCCTCGTGCCTCGTCCATCATCCTCGAAACGCTTTATCAATGTCAGATCGCGAACCCGCAACGAGCCCGTCTCATATTTTCTCCCTCCGAGCCGTCTGCTCCAAGCGCGCCCTCCCGCCCGATTCTCCCTAGTCCGCCCTGACGGCCAGCTGGAGGTGCGTACCCCCGCCCGTCGTCCCCTCTCCCCCCAGCGTCCCAAACTGCGTTGGGCAGCCGTGTCTCAGCACTTACGCGCACGACAGCGTGCAGCCGCGCCGCCCCTGCTTTGTGTCGTCCATTCCTCCGTAACCGCCGAGCCGAGCGAGCGAAACAATCCAACGCGCGCGGCTGCAGCGCCGTGCCCGACGCAACGAGGAATCGAAACCGACCGATTGTCTTCGGAAGCCGCGTTCGCACGCCGCTGACGCTTTCCGCCGCGCGAGTGCAGCCCAGGCGCGTTCGGGTAGCTTCCGGCGCGCGAGGCTGCTAAGACGGTATATTATGCAGCACACTCCCCTCCTCCACCCCACCCCCAAACTCCATCCCTCCGCCATGGCCTATGTCTCGCTCGAGGCCCCCCTCGCGCGTGCACCCTCCTGGACGTCCGAGTACTCCGAGCCCCCGCCGTACGACATGTGCGACCCGCCGAACCTCTACGCCGACAAGACCGCACCCTTCCCCCGTCCCTCGGACGCCATGCCGCCACCTGCAGGTTTCTCGCGCGCGCCGTGGATGGCTAGTAGTCCGCGGCGATCCGCTGCCAACCTGTCCATACCGCACCTGCGCGAGGCGCTGCACTCTCTGGAGTCCAAGATGGCCACGCTGCTGAACGAGAGGGACCGCCTGGAGGCGCGGCTGGAGCAAGCGGTTCGTCTGCAGTCTCCCGTACAGCGTTTGCCCAATGACCTGCTCTCGTCCATCTTCACGATTGCTGTCCTGGACGGAGATGAGGAGGACTCGCTCACGCTCTCGAACCTCATGCTCGTATGCCAGTACTGGCGGGAGGTGGCGGTCCACACGCCCATGCTTTGGACACGGATCGCAATGGGAACGCACCGCTCTGTCGATCGTGCTCTGCTCAAGCTCGATCGTTCACGGACTGCGCCTCTCTACCTCTGCCTGGATTTCAGCCCGAGGATGGAGCACGGCACGGTCTCGACGGAGAGCATCGTAACGGCCATGGACCTCATTCGCCCTGCCATCTGGCGCTGGAAGACGTTCCATCTCACCGTCCCCAGTCGGCCACAAGCACATATCGCCCTCACCCGGTGCAAGGAACAGGCGCCACTACTCGAGGTGCTCTCTATTCGCGTGGCGCACTCGATGCAAGAGGACCACTACTCGACGCCACCATTGCCGCTATTCGAGGGATTCACGCCACGCCTCCGGTCTACATCGTTCACGTCCTTCAACTTCGGCTGGGACGCTGCGCTGCTCAACAATCTGCGCGTCCTGAAGTTGGGCGGCTACTGGAACGGCTTCTCGCCTTCGGTCGACGTCATCCTGAGGACGCTCCGGGCATGCCCCCAGCTCGAGGAACTCGTCCTGCGGAATATGTCCGACGTGGATCCGGACTCTTGCGCATCGCTCGTCTCGGACGCGTCGGAGCAGGACGACTACGCCTTGGCACGCGTGTCGGACACGCGGACGATCCAGCTTCCTCGCCTCCGCAAGGCCTCGTTCTACTACTCCGGGAATCTGCGGACGCGCACCGTGTTCAGCCTGCTGTCGTTCCCGGCGCTGGAGCAGATCGAGCTGTGCTACCTCGACAATGTCTCGCCCATCCTGGAATGCTTGCGGAAACAGTCCCTGACCGTCCTTCCCCTGCGCCACCTGCGTATTGAGTCGTGTTTCCTGAACGAGCTGCGCTTCGCGCGGCTCCTGCCAAGGCTTCCCGCGCTGAATTCGCTGGAGCTCGTCGACGTGGAGGACGTGACGCCTAACCTCATGCGGGTGAGTGCCGCTCTCCCCATTAGGCGCGACGGAGATGGAACGCTGACCTGTGCGCGTGCCCGCAGAACTTCGCCGCCCCGCCTGTCTCGCAGACGTGGGTTTGTCCGAAACTCGCCACGCTGTCGCTCGAAGGGTGCACGTCGATCGATTGGGAGACGCTGCGGTCGATCGTCGAGTCCCGGCTCCCGCCTCACTCGCGCGCGTTCCCTCGCCAGCCTGTCCCAGCGCAGCCGGCACCCTCCCGGCCCGCCATGTCCGTCTCCAGTGCGTCTGCGTCCGCGTCCGCATCCAGTGGCCGCCCCGTCGTCTCGTCTTCGTCGTCTTCTGCGTCTGCGTTCGCGGCAACCGCCCACATCCTCTCTCGCCAACCGACCGCGCCCGCCGTGTCGTCCTCCTCGCTTGCCGTGGGCCGCCCAGTGCGCCTGGAGTCGATAGACCTCACCAGGTGTCACCAGATAACGAAGGAGATGGTCCAATGGCTCCGGATGTACGTCGCGGAAGTCAAGTGCGAGACTGTCAAGAGTGTCTGGGGTGAGCCCTCGCTCTCATAGCCATGCCCCGAGGCCTCTTGCCCAACGGATCGGGCTAGAGCCACTTGGTGAAATATGGTGCGGTCGGAGGCCGACGCGGACGCCGGCGTTGATACCCTGAAGATGATCATGTCTCGTTGTCTTGCTTGCCTTGCCTTATTCCTCCTACTCACTCTGTCCTTTTGGTTTACTCGCAACCGTGTCGTCGAAGTGTAAGTTAACAATCAGTGTATCTTGCTTACCGCTCTCGAGCTCGTTCTGCCCGCGGCCCCACGTTTTGCTTACCTTCGCCCTGTACATGTCAAGAACTTTCACGCATTTATACCATAGTAGTGTATCTATATCATCCCGCAAGCGGGCCAATCGCATATCGTGACGAGTCGTGCATCCCATGAATATAGGAGTGATAAATACGCTACGGATGCTATCAGCGACTTGGCACGGAACGGTGGGTGCGAGTTGTGCCCAACACTCACGAGGTGGCAGAGACATCAGTCGGAGCGCGGGGGCGATGGCGCCTTGACCGTTCCGAAGGGGCCCACATTCAAGCCACCACGTTGCTGAACAGGCGGCGGCGCCGAGTCACCCGACTGTTGCTCTTTTGCATGATCTGCGGAACCACTAGGATTCGAAGGGTCCTGAGGCTGGGGTGCTGGCACGGGTGCACTTGCAGCTGATGGCGGAGCTGGAGCCGGGGGATTGACCGCGGAAGGTGGGGGCAAGAATCCGTTGACTAGGGCACGAAGCTCCTCGTTTTCGCGCTCCAGACGCGCCAGCTCGATCTCCCGCTCGAGCGACCATTCTGCCGCTGCGAGGCGCTTTTCCGGGTCTTCCTCCTCGCTCAGCAGTCGGTCAATGTCGTGTATTGAAAGAGACTCTCCGTGAGTATCGTCTTCCTGCGAGTCGCTGGGTCTAGGGGTTCCTGCTTGTGACGTGGAAGATGGTCCAGCGACGGAGCTGCTCGACGCTTCTCTGGACTGAGAGCTCCTTGCAGCGCGCGCTTGCGCTTGTGCGTAGGCTTCATATGCTTGGATGTCCTCGCCGCTGAGTTTGCGGATGATAGTGCGCAGAAGGCGGCTGATGCGGACGAGACTCTCCGAGCGAGCGTTGTTGACCGCGAGGGACTCCTTGAGCGCCTCAGTTTCGCGGTCAATGATAACGCTCTCGTATCGACGCATGAGGGCCAACTCGCGCTGTTGTACATCATGCTGCGAAACTTGTGAGCACAGTGATCAGGCCAGGGCATGAACAACCTTACTGCATGCACACGAAACTTCTCCATAGCTTTCTCCAGTGTTTGCTCATACTCCCGGATGAGCGTGCTGAGTTGGCGGTTGTCGTTTAATAGGGTCTGGTTCTCGGCGGACATGGCCGCGTTCATCCGTTCCAGCTCCGCCTCATAAACCTCTAGCACCAGAACACATCGGCACATGCAGCGATGTCATATATTGTAAACACACCTCTCGGTTTGTCTAAGTTGAATCTGACGCGAGTCAGGTTCGCGCATCACTCTGCAAGAGAATCACTACACACCGACGTAGTACAAAGCCAGTTTGTGCATGGATTGCTTCAGCCTGCAGTACACTATAAGTACCTTCAAGGTATCGCGTATGCTTTCCTCCCTGACAAACCTTGACGCCATCGGCGAGGCCGTGTATATTGACCGAGGTTGATCGGTTGTGGCTAAGCTGTTCCGACATCTCAGAGAGCAGAGCCCACACGCGCATGATAGCATCGTTTTCGGCGTTGGGATCCATGATGACCATAACAATCCAGAGCTGTTCCCGTAAGACAGAGTTAATTCAGCGAGAGGGGTATAGTCGCAGTCCAGCAGTCGCGCGAAGTCAAGGTGTGCAGGGCCGCTGGGCTTGTCGGCCTCGTCGCTGCAGGTGGGATCCTTTTGGCGCCCACTCACGCACGTGGCCAATGTCCAATTTGGGCGATGTATGACCTCAGGTTATAGGGCGCTTATTCGCACATTGTAGGAGACGTTGCTCTCATTCCACCGCCACCGTACTGGCCTCAATGGCTACTGTGACGCACTACATATACTCTCACTATGAACTTTCAAAGCGCAATGAGGAGGAAATTGCAGAAGACAACATCGAGACAGAAGAAGAAGACCCATGGGTAACGGAGTCGACGTTCGGCGCAAGGCGTCGTATCCGTAACTCCCCTCGTTTCGTCCCTGCTACAGTCTCCTATGATCAGGTCAATGACATGATCGGCGGCGCTTCCTCCTCAATACCTCGCGAGCCGGAACAGAAACCTTCCGTCGATGTTGCAGACTGGTACAAGTCATTGCGTCGAGCATCCAGCGCACCCCTCGCAGAGTCGCAAACATCCTCGGATTCGTCCATGCCCTCCGATGCTCCACCACCGACGCCGGTTGCGTCCAACCCCGCTTTGGATACAACAGCACAACGCATACCCGCGCCAAAGCCCCCGAAGCCGACCAAGAATGACTGGTTCATCAGCAAAGCTATCCAGTCCGCACCTGCCACTCCTCACCCTACACCTGTGCCCACCTTGGCAGATATCCTGTCAAGGGAACCTCCACCGGACAGGAAGGACCAGCCGTTCGTTCCGCCCGTCTTTCTCCATATTGGCCCCTCCAACAAGGGGTTCTCTATGTTGCAACAGAGCGGCTGGAGCGAAGGCGAGGCGCTTGGCGCTGGGGCGGCACGGCGTACGAAGTCGCAGAAGGCTAGGGAGAAGATGCCGGCAAAGACCATCCTAGACGACCCGGAGTATGCCGTCAAAACCGAGGAGCGCGAGGTAGCCCTCGATGGAGACGGCGACGTCCGCGAAGTACGGAAGGTGGAGGTTGTGGACCTCACACTTTCCGACGAGGACGAGGACGAGTTGGAAGCGCTTGCAGGTCCAGCCACACTTGCCGAACCTTCTACGTGTGCCGGTTCGCACAATCCCACCGCTCTGCTCACCCCCATCGCCACGGTTCTCAAGTCCGACCGACTCGGGATCGGACTGAAGGCGAAGACGGTGGGGCCCTACAAGGAGTCGAAGAAACGGGTGACGCACAACCAAGCCGCCCTTGCCGCTCACATACGTGCGAACGAGGAGATGCGAATGCGAAAAGCCCTGTTGGGCCGTGGGGCGAGATCATTTGCCCGGATCGCGAAGGCAGAGGCCGAAAGCCGGAAGAGACTTCTCGCGCATCTCAACGCGGACTAGGCTAGATATTCGGGCCCGTCTGGCGTTGCTTGATGAACACCCACTTCGACACGACATGTGCGTTCACCTCGCTATGCGTTTTATGGGCCTCTCCTCATCCGCCTGCCGTGTGCCAGGACCGCGCCGAGGAACACAGTCATCGGCATCCTCCGCGAGCCCTCAGCTGTCTTCGTTTGATCCCACAAGATTGGCCACGGCGGGAAGGCTCGTAGGTTCGCGGCATCGTTACGTTTATCCTTGTCAACGGTCGCCTCCGCGTCTTCATGTCAACGCGAAAGCCGACGGCCTGGCCTCAAGGCGGATATCACTGTGGGCTCACTCATCTCGTACCATCTGGATAGAACGACAAGGCTTGCGATGTGCTGGAGGACCCGTGTACTGTAGACAGACCACAACATGTATTGTAGCAATCTTCGTGTTCATTGCAGATGCCATCTCCGTGTGTTCAGAACTATGTGGCTTACGCGATGGGAACTCTCGAATTGCCCTGGATCGCGATGGCCGCGGAACAGACAAATGTATTCCGATCCGAATCTTGTCGCTAGCGAGGGCCGGGATAAGTATCTGTATGGGCGCCAGTGGACATATAGATCTTCACTCTTTCTGGCCTCCCCCACATCTCCGTACCACCCCCGACACTCCCCCAGCTCCCCGTCAGCGAAGGCGCAAAGCAGGCTTTGCATCTCACCGATACCCTCCCAGCCCTCCGTCCACCGTCGCACACACCCACCCCCGCCCGGTCGCCCAGGATGTCTTGGAAACTTGGAAAGAGCAAGTCGAAGCAGTCCGCCAACGGACTCTCCATCCAGGACATGGACCCGCGCTCGACGACGCCCACGCCCGGAAACCCAACAGGGAAGCCTCAGTCCGGGCTGCTCGCCATCCGCGTCCTGTGGGCGGAGGGCCTCACGCTGCCTGGGGGCGCGGCCGTCCCGCCCGCGGTGCAGGCCGCGCTGTCCTCGCAGCAGGCAAAGGTCGCCGCGTCGGTCTCGCCGTCGAGCGTGACGCAGCACCGGCTCGCGAACCGGCGGAGCAACCGCGACAGCGTGCAGCGGACGCAGTGCTGGTGGCTGCCGTACATCGTCATGGAGTTCGAGGTGAACCAGGTGCTGATCACCCCGCTCGGCGGCGACCTCAGCAAGCCGCTGTACATGTACGAGACGAACTTGTGAGTGCTGCTCGATCATTTTGACTGGCCCGTGGGAGAGGGCGCGGCGCTGAGATCGTTTGTGCTGTGCTTGCGCTCGCGCTTGCCGCCGACAGCGACGTGTCTCGTCACTCTGAGATATCCCTCCAATGCTACCTCCGCACGGAGGAGCCGAAGCGCGGCGGAGATGGCATCGCGGACGACATGGGCAACGACCTTTTCCTCGGCGGCGTGCGGTTCATGCCCGACTTCGACGACCCGTCGTCACAAGACCACTGGTATGATCTTGCGGGCGGCTCGGGAAGGATACAGATCGGCGTCGCGTTCAAGCCAAGCAGTGTACGTACTTTTCTCGTGCATTTGATGTCGGTAATTCTCACGTCTCCTTTCTAGGGCCAATCCCTCACCATCGACGACTTCGAGCTGATCACCGTCATCGGGAAGGGCAGCTTCGGCAAGGTATGCCTCAGCGCTAGTGCACATGTCCGTAGACCTCGCCGCTAATTCGTGGGCTTCGCAGGTTATGCAAGTCCGGAAACGGGATACGTCTCGTATCTATGCGCTCAAGACGATTCGCAAACAATACATCGTCCAGCGTGGCGAGATCACGCATACCCTTGCCGAGCGTTTGGTGCTTGCGCGCGTGAATAACCCATTCATTGTGCCCCTCAAGTTCAGTTTCCAGTCCGAGCAGAAGCTGTACCTCGTCCTTGCGTAAGTTGGGATTCCCGTAGCGCTTCCGGGCAGTGTCTGACATGATACCTAGGTTTGTCAACGGCGGGGAGCTGTTCCACCACCTTCAGCGGGAGCAGAAGTTCAATGAGGAGCGTTCGCGCTTCTACAGCGCCGAGCTCCTGCTTGCCCTTGAACACCTGCACGAGCTTGACGTTGTATACCGGTATGTCGCGCTTCGCTCTAACTCGAGTATTAAACGTCGAGTTCATGTATCATTCTCAGGGACTTGAAGCCCGAGAACATCTTGTTGGACTACACGGGCCACATCGCTCTCTGCGATTTCGGTCTGTGCAAGTTGAACATGAAGGACTCGGACAAGACCAACACGTTCTGCGGTACACCCGAGTACTTGGCGCCAGAGATTCTTTGCGGCCAGGGCTACAGTGAGTCTACACCATCATCCTAGCCGACAGACGAATTGACGGCCCCACAGACAAGACCATTGACTGGTGGACGCTCGGTGTGCTTCTGTACGAGATGCTGTCCGGTCTGCCGCCCTTCTACGACGGTCAGACACCCATAGTTCGTCTTGCATACGGGCATGTAACTCACGTACACTTTCAGAGAACACCGACGCCATGTACCAGAAGATCCTGCACGATCCACTCGTCTTTGGTGACGATATCGGTGTCGAAGCGCGCAGCATCCTCACTGGCCTCTTGACGCGCGACCCCACGCAGCGCCTTGGTGTGAACGGCGCGGAGGAGATCAAGTCGCATCCGTTCTTTGCGAAGCACATCGACTTCCAGAAGCTCATCCAGAAGAAGATCCAGCCACCATTCAAGCCGAGTGTCTCGAGTCCGGTGGTACGTCGCCCTTGTGTCAATGAGAAGATGTTCGGATTGCTCATCACATCATGCCATAGGATGTATCGAACTTCGACACTGTTTTCACGACGGAGGCGCCGATGGACAGTGTTGTGGAGGGATCCCAACTGTCACAGACCGTTCAGGCCCAGTTCGCTGGTACGTTCCTGGCTGTACCATCATGTTCTTCGGGAATGGTGTCTGATAAGTCCGGTCACCTAGGCTTCTCCTACGACGGCACGCACATGCCCGTCAGCCCGTCGTAATCCGCCACGCAGCACGCTCGTTCAAACCACATCTACATCTACTTCCTCGCATCATTGCTCGTGTCTACCATACCGCTCGGAGGATGATTTCGTACACACAATATCGGGTTCCTGAAGATTTCTACCTGCGTCTCTCCTTACATACATCACCATCGCTAATCGCTCCTTGCTCTTCGTCGCGTTCGTTCTGTCTGTCTGCACTACCAGCGCTTGCGCACCCTACAGTACATAGTAATACCCATCGCTGCCCTACCGCAGCGCGTGTTCCCCACTCGTTAGATTCAATCAACGGATATGGAGATGGCGAAGCTCGCGCTGCGCCTTGTACTCTTTCTTGATCACAGCTCGCCGCAGTATGCGGTGCGTGCCTCCACGATCGAGCATGTCTGCATGGCCTCCGCGCGCGGGGGCCTCGCGGGCCCTTCACACGCCTTGCGGTATAGCAGGCTGTCCACGAGCAGCAGCAGGCCTGAGTAAGCTGGGCGGCAGCAGAGGAGAGCAGCGGAGGGGACGGCGCACGGCGCACGCGCGGAGGCCAGCTGGCTCATCTGGGCGGGTGGGGGACTAGCACTCCGCTCTAAAGGGCGTCTAGCGCCCCGCGCTGTTTCTCTACCGTCATCATCACACACTCACGCCTCGCTCGAGCCCCGTCCTATCTCTCTTCCTCCCCCTCCCCGCCCCGCCCGCCCCTGCCGCAAAATGTCCGTCTCGCTCAACCCCAGCAGCGTCCTGGGGTTCAACAGTGCGTTGTCGATCGCCCCTTCTCCCCGCCGTGCGCCTGATTGACCGGCCTGCCACTGTGTTCGGTTCGGTTTGCGTGTGCAGGGCCGTTCACCCAGTCCGTCAAGCGTACGCTCCAGATCACGAACCACAATGCGCAACCGGTTGCGTTCAAGGTCAAGACAACCGCCCCCAAGGTGAGCGCGACCCGGGTCCTGGACGAGGGCGCACGCTGAGCGCGGACACGTTTCAAAGCTTTACTGCGTTAGGCCGAACTCTGGGAGAGTCGAGCCTGGGGAGACCGTCGAGGTTGCAGGTGCGTACGCGCGCGAGTAGCCTAGAGTGTCGCAGCGAGCTCATTGGGCTGGGTTTGCAGTCATGCTGCAAGCCATGAAGGAGGACCTCCCCATCAACGCCAAATGCAAGGACAAGTTCCTCATACAGAGCACCGTCATCACTCCAGAGAAGGAGAGCCTCCCGCTGCAGGACATGGTGTGTAGTCGCGCTTATTGTACGCGCAGAGCGTTGCTGACGGCAATCGCAGTGGAATGTCGACGGCGATGAGGTCCACTCCCAGAAGATCCGTGTCGTTTACCTGCCACCCGAGGGACAGACCGTTCCAGAAGAGGACGAGACTCATGCGAACATGAGCTCGTTGTTGAGTGTTCCTGGACAAGACGTGAGTCGCCTGACGTTGTTCGCTGTACCCCCTCTAACCCCCGCCGCGTCAGAACTATGGCACAGTACGCCAGTACCCCGTGGGCAATGGCCACGCAACCCGCGAACCCAGTGGCGGTGAGGAGAGCACCATCCAGCCCCCGCAGCAGGAGGATGTCCACCATGATGCGCCTTCTACCCCTCCGCCCAATGTCTCTATCCACCCTCCAGAGCCCCCCGTGGAAGAGCCTCAGACGGACGATGGCGTTGGTATCGTCAACGTCAGCGTACATGCACCCCCTCCGCATGTATCACCGCCTCCTTCCCCGCCCACTCGTGCTGCGCCGGTTCCCGATCCCAACCCGGAGCTGGTTCAGAAGCTCAAGGAGGCCCAGGCGGAGATCGAGCGCCTCAGGCAACTCATCGCCTCTATGCCTGAGCCGAGCACAGTTCCTACGACCATTACGACCCCCACGGAGCTTCGTCACAGGGGGGTGCGTTCACCACGCTCTGACGACGGAAGCACGTACGACGGCCGCACGACTTATGACGGTCGGACGACCTACGATGATGACCGTACGGCCTACGATGGGCAGACGGATGTCAGCAGCTACGTGGGCAGTGAGGTGCCGCCGACGGAAGGTGTTCCATTACAGGTTGTCATCATCATCGCGCTTGGGGTGTTCGTTACCACGTATCTATTCTTCTGATTTGGAACGCGCTGGATGGTATAGCGCTGTTTGGCCTGCTTTCTGTCTCCTGGACCGCTCTTCCTTCTCATTATTCGCGCTATGTCGGTGTTAACTATTATATCATATCCTTCTTGTTGCCGCACCCTTTGCCCGTCTTCCCAACCGCAACACATAATCACCACTGATGCCCCACCCGCTCCTTCAGCTCGTCCCAGGCCGATCAAAGGGCATCCATGCAATTTCTGAATTCTGGTCTTCGCTGTCCTGCCTTCCCTCCTCCCTCTGCTCAACTGTCGCGCTATCGGTGGTGATCCTACGGTACTGTTCAGCTTGTACATACTTATTTTATTGCATCGACGTTTATGAATGCACGAAGCATAGCGTTATATGCTGGATACCCCCTCTTGCTACTTTGTTTGTCCCTGTTCCCTTCCCTAGACCCTATATCCCAAGCTCCAAGTATAGCCTCGCGCGCCCTAATGGCGCCGTCGCGATATTATACGAAAAGCCCTCTGTGGCACCATTCTCTACCTTGACGCTGCTCGTAACTCGTCCTCGATCGCCCGAGCGAGCAACCGGTGCACATGCTCGGTAGGATGGCCCGTGTCTGCACACACAACATCAGCAAATTGGACGCACGGAAGGCAAACTATGGCACCCGTCAAGCGCCCCTGGTCATGGACACATACTGAACCAGAAAAAACCCGGGTCCTTGCACTCGCAGAATCCGGTGACGTTCGTGAAGCCGTGCGCCTCCGCGGTGTCGAGCACGGCGCTGAACCAGCGGTGCGCGTCGAACGAGAGGACGGCGACGTCCGGGTGCGCGCGCGCGAACGCGGCGGTGTGCGCGGCGAGCGCGGCGTTGTAGTCGAGGATGTGCCGCCTGTACGTCGGCGCGATCGCGGTGCCGAGGTGGTCGGGGGAGCGCTCGAGCGGGGGGACGTTCAGGAAGAGGTAGGTCCCGCGGAGGTTGTGGTCGTACGCGTTTTGCTGTGGATTTTTGGGGTTGGTGAGCGGTTATGAGTGTAGTAGAAGGGTGAGAGGGGACGTACGACGGCGCCGAAGAGGGAGCGCATCTCGAGCTCCCAGAAGGCTTTGAACTCTGCGTCGGTCATCTATGTGAGACCCGGTGAGCGTGGAATCGGCAGAATATGTGTGGAAGGATGCATACATTCCGGTTGAGCGTGTCTCCGGTGTCGTTGATCCCAATCCACCACGCGACGAGTGTCTCTTCTGGTGGATGCGGGATGATGTCCGACGCATACGCAGCCCATTGCTTGACCTCGTCCACCAGGTCGACGGTGAAATTGTGGTGAAGCGGAAGTCTTTGTCAAACGATTGAGTAACGTATCTCAGGGTGAAGGTTGCATAATATCACCACGTACAAGGCCTTGTTCACATCGGCGCCAGCGAAGGCGAAGTTCCACAGCTGGTGCGGCGAGCACTCCGAAGGCTTCCCTCTGAAGCATCCGGTCAAGAACTCGGTCTATATGGCAATGGTCATCAGCTACTCCGAAGTTATTTTAGTGAAAACGGCTGCGTACCCAGCTCGATCCGTCTGAACTAGTCTAAAGGGTTGTACATAAGTCAGCCATTGGCACCTACAGTCTCGTGTGTCAGAGCTCACGTTCTTGGGTACGATTTCATCCTGGAGGAGCTCCTCGGGTGTAAACGAGAAATGGAAGGCGTCCCCAATGAAGCTAAGTTGCACGATCAAACCAAATCCTGGACTCCTCGAGTCTGCCACAAGCACTTACCTGAAGTTGGCAAGCCCTTTGGTGCCTTGCACGAACGTGTACGAGTCTCCGAAGGCGTACACATACTTGGTACGATCCCAGTTGAATCCGTGAGCGGTCGTGCTAGCTGTCGGCGCTGCCCTCGTAGTCGCCACCAGGAAGAGTGCCGCTATGAGGCCACTGGCGAGAACCGCATGACAAAGTACAGTGCACCTCGTCAGCCACACGAGGAGAGACATTGTCGACGATTAATGATTCAAGGACACTTCTGTACTTCATGCCTTCCCTCTTATACATAGGGAATATCAGCATGACCAAGGTGCTCTGCCGCGTTCAGCTGACTGGTGGACTGACCACTACGCGTCGAGCACATCCGTAAGGGGCGGGCCGCTCTGTGCGTCATCTGCGTACCCCATGGTCACTCAGAGGAAGGGATTGCCTCGCATGATCCATGCGACGGATTCGCGAGAAAGTTCGCAAGATAGATTACAAGAATTGCGCAGTGGATGATGATGGAACGAGTACAACAATAGTCCAGTACGGGCGTCTAAACAATGAACACAGTCCTGTCAATGGGAATGCCACCTTCCCCCTATCTACATACACTGACAGCTCTAAGCTAACATATGAATCTTCCATGTCATGGTTCTAGGCAATTTCTAGGTCTGCGAGGCGATATCGCGGTGTCCTCACTGAGAACTCCAGATAGCACTACAGGGGTACAATTAATGGTTGAACAAACGTTTCGAGGCCGATGAAAGGCTATAGGTACCCACCTGAAGGTAACGATTCCAGAGCGCACAGAGTTCCGGGTCATTTGCGGTGATAGCATCGATACGACGGGCAGTGTCGAGCACCTCTTCGACCAGTTCGTGGAGGACGTCCCAAGGCGAGACTTGCTCGGCATCGGCGCGCAGGTTCACGTAGTTGCTGGTCTCACCGGCAAGTTCCTCCTTGTAGAAAGAAAGGCTGAATGGGCATCGCCTGTCAGGATACCTGCGCACATAGTCGCGTGAATCTACGCACATATCGCTGTCGCAGGCAAGTAAGTCACTTGTGAACCGGCAGGGTGGAGACTGACACTCACTTCGTTCCCAACGTCCAATGCTCAATTTCGCTGTAGCAGCACAGACAGTCAGCACGTGCGAAAGGAGAGGCATCAGACCCGTGGTCTCGACTCACGGAAGAATCTGCAAGTACGAGTCTGCCTTCTCGCGCCAGCTTCGCATGAAGATGAAGTGCGTGTACTGCGGCCCGCCGCCCGCTCGCGTGCGTAGGTAGTAGGGATATCTGAGCGCAAACGGTGCGACCGGCGTCCCAGTGGTAGCGAACTCGATCGCCGTTGCCGTGAGCGCGTCAACTGTCCCGGTGATTATGGCGTCCGCGCCGACGTCGCTCCAATATACGTGCGCCTGCTTGAGGAGATCCGCCAGACGGTCGAAGATAGGGCTGAGCTGCTTCTCGCCCCTTACTAGTCGACGGGCGAACTGTGTCACAGCGTCCGGATCGTGCTCTCCGAGGTCCTCGCCGTAGAGCATGCAGGCGGTGTAGATGGCGATGTAGTAGCGGTGATCGAATGAGGTGTGACCGAAGGCGGTTTCGGCGTACGAGCAACTCGTTTCGATCATCTTCTCTAGCATCCGAGGGTTCACATAGACGGTCCATGAGCGGATCTCGGCGGCGAGCTTCGCGCGTAACGGAGCATCGTGAGGGCATGCGACGGCGTGAAAGTCACTGCGAGTGAGAAAGTCAAGAACGATGCGTTTGATATGCTTGCGCTTATCAGAAACCACTCTCTACATGAGCGGTCAGTGTGAGTCTGTACGTCACCGTGGCAAAGATTTATTCATACCGCCTGAGTGGACTTCTCAGCTCGTAACTTGGACCCCTTGAATGAACAGTTTTCCATGGCACGACTACTGAGTTCGTGGGGCTGTTCTCAGTGACTCTGTAGGACTGGCCACATTGTGATGACATACCCTTCCAGGGGAATAACAATGACCGAACTGCGATCCGTGTTGATTGTCTGAGTTTGCATCGCGGAGGAAAGTCCTGTGTGGTGGGGGCTTGGGCGAGGATGTCTATAGGGGGATCAATGGTATGCCGGTGGGGACTTTGTCATACCGTGTTCCTCTGGTTATATACACGAACTCACGTTCACGGAATGGTGTTCAGGTTCTTGCTGAGGCCGGGCAACGAGCCTCCGAATGAGACCCTCGACGACGGCCACCGTCCGAAACAGACCGCAGTACACGGAGTTGAACCATAGGCCAAGCCGGTAGCCCCCAACGCCGACGCTAGAGAGGACAAATGTCACGGTTATTGCCCGAAGAGGGTAGAGTAACTATCGCCCTGTACCTCTCCACTGTCCATTTTGGCGCACACCGTCGCGGGAGTTTCGCAAGCGGGCATCAAGGAGCCAGAAGGTATCGACGCTTCCTCCAAACAGATCCGGTACCGAGGCCGTGCGTCTCGGGGGGTCGGTATATTGGCGCGGGTCGCGGACTCCGGTCTGCTCGGATTTAGGGAAGCACACGTGCTGTCGTGAAATTTTGAAATCTCGTGTTCAAATGGGCATTCAGCAAGCCACTATCGAGTCGACCAAGTTAATCAATGCCAGAAGATTTGAGCTCGAGGGGGGGGGGGGGGGGGGAAGGTTGAATTACCACAACTGAGCGTCTGTGGCGAACGACGACTCGGGACATGATACAGCACTCCTGCAGCGGAGACATGCGTCAGCCTAGTCCGTGAGACCGAAGATACGAACTTATGCACAGGCAGACGTGGATACGCGTCGAGTGTGCCTATCAATCGACCCGCTATGGCGTCGGAGCACCGGTATATCACTCGATGCGCAGGCGTTTGGGCACTGGCCGATCACAGGCACACAGTATGCGTATTCATTCGGCACGGCGACAATACGGCCTCTTCCGTCAAGTATCGGTAGCCATCACCCTTACAAGATCCTCACGGCCTACCTCGAAGTAGTCATATGCGGCAGCGACGAACCAGCGGTGCTCGCTCACCTCTTCCAAGAGCTTCGCCGTGTGACCCTTGTACGCTCCACCGACGATCAGCGCGTGCTGCTCTACGGCGTCCGGCTGCACAGGTAGCAGAAGGGAAACAGGCACAGACAACGTGTCGTTTGACGGGTCCAGCGGCTTCAGGAACTTCACTCGCGCCGTGGAGGGGAACGACTCGTTGTCCACGCCCGTTTTGTGGACGGAATGGACGACTCCCTGTGCGCCTTCGTAATCTCCGCCGTGCCATGCGATACCATGGCGGAACTGCCTCGAGCCATGCACCTTGACGAGCATGCCGATCTGGGCGGAGATCGCGGGGTCGAGGAGCCAAGCACGGTCGATACCT
Organism: Trametes polyzona; assembly: GCA_022606195.1. Classification (NCBI taxonomy): domain Eukaryota; kingdom Fungi; phylum Basidiomycota; class Agaricomycetes; order Polyporales; family Polyporaceae; genus Trametes; species Trametes polyzona. The sequence goes on along the minus strand of JABYQF010000009.1, from coordinate 347,972 downwards.
GGCATAGCCTCCAGGTCATCTCCTTCGCCGCAAACAAAGTGTGAGCGGCCACTTACTTGTAGCGCTTCCACTAGGGCGCCCGGTACTCTGCGTCCTCGTTTCAACGAGGACGTTACCAGCGTCAGTCCATTGCGCGTCGACGCCCGACTGTCAAGAGGTCAGCGTTACGCCGGTCCGAGCCGGTGGACTGTCCCTTACCGGAGGATCGCCATCCGGCACAGCGCTGTCAAGGCCATATTCGACAGTAGTCTGCCGGCTTACGTCGCTAGTACGGCCCTATGATGGTAATCGTCACGAAACCCATACTTCACGAGGGAGAAGAGAGACGAAGCAGCCTACGAGCAGTCTTGTGTACCCGGGTGCCTCGCGGGCATCGTCGAACCTTTTCACTGACATGTGCGGGGGTATATCCCGCACCGGAGAAGAGCGTTCCCGGCGTGCTGAGTGCCTGTCAGGAACGCGCACATCCGTCGAATCGATCGCGGTGTGGGCGGGGGCTGCGCCATATTTCGTTACCGGGATCGCATTTGCCCCCGTCACTTTCCACCGTGGTGGCTCTGGCTCTGTGAACCTAGACGTCGGTTGCTCTCCATGGACTTGCTATGTTATTCCGTCGGTCGCTTACCATCGACTATGTCGTCATCGGAGTAAGCTAGGTTCGCATCTTCGTCGTCATGCACTGCGCCCCGTAAGAGGGCCAGTCGCGAGGGATGAATGAAGTCATGGGATTGTCCTTCTGCCATTCACTATGAACGCGTATCAGCTTCGGCCTTCGCTTTACGACTCAACGCACATACCTTCTGGTGGGCACTGGGATGGTGAGGGGAATGCACGGACGCAGTCTCACTCCTCGTTGGGTTTTATACATACCATCGCACCGGGTCACGGTGAGGCGACCCTGCACGGCGACTTGCATTTACCTACCTCGGCAGCCGACTTCGCCGCACGTCTACAGCGTGCATTCTGCCGTCATGCATACCCGGAAAAGCAGATACATTGACAATCGCGCCACGATCGCAACAAGAAAGTCAAGATTGTTGTACACGAAGGGCTTAGCCCTGCACGCTTGGCTTCGTCTTTTCAGTCGCTCTTCTTCGAGTACTTGCCCAGCCAGCGGAACACTTCGTAATGCCACTTCAAGCTGCAAAACCGTCAGGATACGTAAGCGCTAGATATAAACCGACGGTTACCTGTTCTGGTGGTTCAAGACCCAGTGGTTCTCGTCGGGGAAGATGACAAGACGGCTCGGGACACCCAACCTATCACGCGTAGGGTCACTTCATAGAACAACAACACTGATCGTGGAGTAACGTACTGCTGGAGGGCGTGGAACGCGCCGATACCGTCGGTCTCCGGCAGCCGGTAGTCCTTGCTACCGTGGATGACCAGCATGGGGGTCGACCACTTGTCCACGAAGTTGATCGGATCATACCTACGAAGGGCGAAGCGAGTGAGAAGTCGTTCTACGACACGGGAAGGTAGGGTGGGGCGTACTTCTTGATCACCTCGCGCGCACGAGGCTCCCAAGGGCGACCTCCCCACTCGTAGTTGAACTTAAAGGGAAGGGTTGAAGTTAACGCAACAATGCAACGTCTGTGGAGGAAGAACTCACGAAGAAGAGCTCGTCAGTAGAGTAGCCGTGGTATTGAGCACCAAAGGCCTATATGCCTCGTCAGTCGGGGCATCATACTCTGAGACTACGGTGAACGTACGCCATCGTGGCAGACCAACGCCTTGAAGTTGAAACCGAACTCGGGATGGCCCTGAATCCAGCTGCACATGACATTCAGTGAGGAACAGACCGGCGATACTCGGCGTACTCACTTAATGGCGTAACCGCCATAGCTTGCACCAGCAGCCACCGCACGGTCGGGGTCAACCTATAGTCCGATGAGGCGTGGAACTATCGTAAGCACAGGTGCAGTGGTACCTCAGGGAAATTGTCAAGGACGTATTTCCAGCCCTTCTGCAAATCTATAACACACCATGACATTAACTCTATGCACATGAGTGCGCAGAATTGATAACTCACCGACGAAGGGCTTGCCACCCCAGTCCTCCTTGATGGCATTCGTAAGTTCTGAAGGCATGCTCAGTCAGTGGCTACCATCTACGAGCGCATACACCGACCTTGTCCGAATGACGTAGAACCGGTCGGATTGATAGCGACAACAACGTAGCCTTGCTGAGCGAAAGCTGCCGAGAGAATATGTGTGAATTGGCGATCCGATGAAGTACAGAGGGATTGACTGACTGTTCAAGTTCCACCTGTTTGACCACTGGTCGTCCCAAGCGCCCTCGGGACCTACGAATGCAATGAGCCCGTGCTCATGAGGTAGGTCTGCTAAATCCATACCTCCATGGATAGCCAAGAGAATGGGCCACTTCTTGCTCTCGCCCTTCTTGAACCCCGGGGGCTTGATGACCCAACCATGGATCTTCTTGCCCTCCGCGCCCTCAAACCAAATGTCCTCGCCGGCGTCAAGGTTCTTCCCCTTGAGGCCGTCAGCCGAGAAGCGGGTCAGCTGATCGATCTTTGGCTTCCCGCTCTCATTCAGCTCGCGGAGCACGAAGACGTCGTTCGGCGAGGTGAGAGACGAGCGCGTGAATACGAGGCGGCCGTTCGAAAGGGGCTGAATGCCGGATGCGGCGCCGCTTGAGGTGATCTCGCGCGGGTTGCGGAAGACGTCAGGAAGCTTGGGGTCGGTCGTGCTGGAGGACGGCGTATCAGGGACGGGGAGCGAGAAGATCTTCACCCGCGCGAGGTCGCCGGCGGTGAAGAACACCGATTTATCATCATGTGCAAACTGATAGCACATCAGCGAAGGTGCCACGAAATGCATATATGCGCATATGCACGCAAACGTACCGCGATCGAGCTGACGGTGCGGTCCCAGTGTTGAGTGATAGTGAAGCGAACCTCTTTCTTCAAGTCATAAAGGACGAGCTTCCCCCTGGCAGAACTTGAACCCCACGCATGGAGTACAACGTGGTACGGACGTACCTGTCTGATTCATGGCCGTCCTGATCGAGCTCGATCCATGCCACCTTGTCACCTGCGGTATTGAATACTGGGTTGTGGGTGGCTCCCTGCTTGCCAGAAGTGAGCTCTTTAGGGGAGGATTTGCCGTTGATGTCAACAATGTAGATCTATTAGGGTATTGTCAGCACATATGTTGATTGGAAGTTGTATCTAGATGTAATATTTTCACGTTCTGCTTCGTGTGCCATGCTTTGGGCAGTTGGGGGTCCTTGGCGGTGTAGATGACCTGAGTTTCCGAGACATCGAAATCGTCGGTACCTCCAAATGGCTCGACAGGCGCGTGCTGACGCAGTACTCGTCAATAACATACTCATGACGACTCAATAGCTAGCTGAACTTACGTGGCCGGTTCCCTTGAGCAAGTTGACAAAGTCGTCTCCAAGCGCCCATTTTCCGGCAGATCCCTTGGAGAGCTTGACGCTGAAAAGGGACGACCTCTTGGGGCCAACCCAGGTGTCCCAGTGCCGTTCGAACGTGTCATCGTACACATAGGCAGTATCCCCCCGGTTCTTCCAGGCTTCGTCGTTCTCCTTCACTTTCTTCAAATCGCCATCGGCGTGAACGAGATCCGAGAATACGAGGACACCAGCCTTGGACGAGTAGCGGAAGTTGGTAGCCGTATCGGTAGGGAACTTGCCAATGAGGACGGGGGAGTCGGGGAGGGTGGTGATGGCAGGCGAGCCAGTCTCGACTTTGAGTGAGATCGCGTAGAGTGCGATGACCTTCTCCTTGTCGGCGCCTTCGGCTACGGCATGCCCTAAGGTACGATCGTCAAGCCAGAAAGCTTCCCCACCGCTGGCCAAGGGAATATCCAACGGCAAGATGGTGGTCTCGACGGCAGCAACATGGATCGATTTGGAGTTCCTGTGCCTTGCTCCAGCGGCCACTTGAGCACTGCGATTGCAGGGACTTACTTCTTGGTCTTGAGCGAGTACTCGCTTACGGGGACGAACACGAGATCTCCGGCGGCATTCGCGACGCCCGCACCAGCCCTAGGGAGCTGAACGAGGTCCGTGGGCGAGAAGATGTTCGGGCCCTCCGCGAATGCGAAGTCAGGCGCGGCCATGCTGGTGGTGTTGACGGAAGACTGGAGAGGGACTTGGGCCGCAAGGCCGAGGACGGACACGGGAAAACCTGGGGGCACCCGCATCGTGGGCAACGTGTGCGGGTCGCTGCTCCGGTGCTGCTAATCGTGGGCGAGAACAAGAAGAGGCTCTGGGTGTGGGTCTCAGGGCACCGCGTGCGTCAGCGAGGTCACCCGTTGCGACTCTTCGGGAGCCTGCACGCGCCATATGGCGCGTCCTCATCCGGTCTCAGAACGCGTCTATGTCCATTGAGTCGTGTCGACTGTATCCCACAGCACCCATCCGTGCATCCGACGCGTGCAATCGACTCGTATCGACCTTGCTCGCCGTGGTACGCGTTGACGATGGCGGTTGTCTGTGCTTTCGGCGCTCGAGGCGAGTGACGACATAGATAGAACGTGACTGTGACGGCTGACGCGTGACCCACGTCACCGTCACGGCGACGCGTACGCGCAGGATGACCCAGCACTCGGTCGCGCGAAGAGGCCGCAACATCTACCTTTGTCTCCTCGTCCACCATGTCCTCCGCACCGCCGCCAAACCCGCCCGCGAACAACAACGGCAAGTCAGCAGATAATGCCACCCCTTCTACATCAACCCCAGCGGCGCAAGATGTACCCATGGACGGATCCTCAGAACGTCCGCCGGAGGAGACCTGGGAGGACATCCCCGAAGAGGTCCGGGCACTCTCCACAGATGAGATCCTGACGAGGATACGTCTCATTGACAATGACCTCAAAGTACGTGCTTGCTCACCATAGGTTCGGCGTATGCTTGTGTAACTAACGTGCTCTAAGGTCATGCGTTCGGAGCACCTACGGTTGCAGCACGAGCAGAACGTTATGAAGGAGAAGATCCGGGAGAACGGGGAGAAGATCAAACAGAACAAGGTCTTGCCGTATCTTGTTGGGAATGTTGTCGAGGTAGGCTTGTAGTCACACTGATGCCGTGTACTTCCGCTGAGCCCGGCTAGATCCTCGATGTCGACCCAGAAGGCGAAGAGGATGGTGCCAACCGCGACCTGGACTCCATGCGCAAGGGCAAGTGCGCAGTTATTAAGACCTCAACACGACAGACGGTCTTCTTGCCCATGATTGGTCTGGTTCCTGCCGACAAGCTTAAGCCGGGCGACCTTGTCGGCGTGAACAAGGACTCGTACCTAGTTCTTGATACCCTTCCCGCCGAATTCGACTCTCGCGTGAAGGCGATGGAAGTGGACGAGAGGCCTACAGAGACATACACCGACATTGGTGGCCTGGAGAAGCAGATCGAGGAGCTTGTGGAAGCCATTGTCTTGCCCATGGAGCAGGCGGACAAGTTCAAGACGCTGGGTATCAAGCCGCCCAAGGGTTGCCTGATGTATGGCCCCCCTGGTAAGTGTTCTACTCAAGTATAGTGGTACAATACTCACCATTGCGTAGGTACCGGAAAGACGCTGATGGCGCGAGCGTGCGCGGCCCAGACGAAGGCGTGCTATCTCAAGCTCGCCGGTCCCTCGCTTGTCCAGATGTTCATTGGTGACGGTGCGAAGCTCGTCCGTGATGCATTTGAGCTCGCGAAGGAGAAGGCACCCGCCATCATCTTCATTGACGAGCTGGACGCCATTGGTACCAAGCGTTTCGACTCCGAGAAGAGCGGTGACCGTGAGGTACAACGAACAATGTTGGAACTCCTCAACCAGCTGGACGGCTTCAGCAGCGACGAGCGAATCAAGGTACGCCTTGTTACGTGTCCGGTGCGATGTCCGGTGCATTGCTGACCACCTATCCCTATCGCTCCGCCCAATAGGTTATCGCCGCGACCAATCGTATCGACATCCTTGACCCTGCACTGCTACGATCAGGACGTCTTGACAGAAAGATCGAGTTCCCCTTGCCCAACGAGACGGCGCGGGCGCGGATCTTGGAAATTCACTCGCGTAAGATGACTGTCGCGTCGGACGTCAACTTTGAGGAGCTCGCGCGTAGTACCGACGAGTTCAACGGCGCTCAGCTGAAGGCGGTCTGTGTGGAGGCGGGTATGATCGCGTTGAGGGAAGGCGCGACCAAGCTCAGCCACGAGCACTTCCTCAGTGGTATCGCAGAAGGTCAGTCCCACATTGGTGCCTACGTTGGCAGCAATCTGACGTGCTTCGCGCTCATCAGTGCAGAGCAAGAAGAAGAACCCGCTCAACTACTTCACCTAGGCTCTCCCTTACGGTATTCGGTTTGTGCAATGTACTGTGTTTTAGCTGTCGTATCGCATCGTGGACGTTTTTGCATGAACATGCCGATGTCCGGCCTTGTTCGGAGGTTGTACGAGAGCTGTTGCCTGCCTGACCCCGTGGCGGCGGGTAGAGTTCAGGCCAGAAACCACCCGCGTGGGACTGCAGATGCGCCGAAGTTGGGAAGTCAGCCGCTTCAAAAGTTCAAATTCACAATCAACCTTCTTGTGAGTTCTCACATCGCCCTGCGGCCCCTCTTCTGGCAATGAAATATCCTCCGATGCTCAGGCGCGATGAGTGAACGCATGAAGAAACGCTTGTCAGATATGCCTCCGGCCGAGTTCTGAGACTGACTAGATGGTGAGTAGATAGATGTCTTGCGCTCTAGGCTAACAAGTACTGCCTTAACAGACCTCCGCTCAGTCTGCTGGTCTCGAACATTCCCTTTCTTTGAGACGGGCCGAAAGGTAGGGCAATGCCTCGGCCGTCGGGTCGCCCCGGCTATTAAGAGCTTCATGTGTCCGCTAGTAAGGCATTGTAACACGCACCTGATCTTCAGCGTCGACTTCTCGTAGGCATCCTATTCTCGTCCGAGCCTAGTCCAGCGTGTCCGACCGGGCCAGCGTGAGCCAGTGCACGTACCCACCTCGCATCCCAGAACTGCCCGGACTCAGAGCCTCAGACACGGTCAGGACTCTTCTGAGACTGTCAGCATGGGCCCGTCCCGCAAACTCACGGCGTCTGCAGCTGTGCACCGTCCGCGAACATTCTTCCCTGGCCATGGGGTGATCTGGGTTCCTGATGCAGGTCCGTAGTTCGTCTTCCGCGCGCGCCCGGACACTTGATGATGATCTGTGCCGTATTGAATGCGCGCGCATGCAGATGAGGCCAATCGAAAGAGGCAGCATCCCGCATGTATAAAGCCTCGCCCGCATGGGGTGCCGCCGCCTCCCTTCAGGCTCCCCACCTGCCTTTCACCCCTCCCTTCCCCGCCTGATTAACCACTCAACCGTACAGCAGCCTAATCATCGCCACCACCTCCACCACCTTCTCGACGATGAAGCTCTCCCTCTTCTCCGCACTCGCGACGACACTCACCCTCGCCGCGGCTCTCCCCGCCGTCCCCGTCCCTAGGACGGACACGGACCCCACGCACGGCTACATCTCCCAGCCGACCCCGGGCACGCACATCGCGCCCGGCGCGGCGTTCGACTTCAACTACATGCCGAGCGCGGATTACTGCCGGTCGACGTACGCGTTCTCCGTCTGGCTCGTGACGGACGCGCCGACGTCGCTCGCGCCCGTGGATGCGTTCATGAGCGGCCACTTTTTCGGCCGGTTCGACTACCCGAACTACCCCGGTAAGTGCAGCTCGGTCCTCCCTCTCTGCGGCGGCGGTAGCGGTCATCGCGCGTCCGTCCGTCAGAAGGGCGAAGGGCGGAAGTGCGTTCGAAGCTCAGAGTGGCGACTAATAATGCCGACGATGCAGCGGTGCCGTACCCGAAGAACCCGCCGCCGCCGCAGCTGACCATGCCCGACTTCTCAAAGTCCCCGGGCGGGTTCGGCAGCTCGCGCTCGGCGAGCGACCAGACGATGCAGCTTGCCGTTATTGAGGAATGGTCGGGCTGCGCAATCGACGTACGTCCTCTCCCCCCTCGTTTGCACGCGCGCACACGCCCCTTCCGCGCGCGGGAAGGGCGCGGTGCGCTCGTGCCTGTGGTCGTGACCTTGCGCTGACGTTGAGTTTGCAGGCGCCACTCGGGGTGTCGATGAGCCTGACATACGTGCCCGTCATCTACAACGCCACCACCAGCTCGTAAAAGGTAGTCTTCGGACTGAACCAGGACAGTCTCGGACACTTGCGGACCTTGTACGGACATCATACTCGCGGACACGGACGATCGTCGCAGTAGTTTCACGCCTTCGTAATCTGTGGTCTGCCTCTCCCGACCTTTGTAGGACAATGCTTTGCTTTTCTCATATGTACACTTGGGTAATTGTAGGGACTCGGTTGTGTTTGTCCGGTTTGTAGGGCAGCGTTCCTCGGTTTGATTAAATCCTCCTTCTGGCTTGTGCCGACCCTGTGGAGATGCTTGTGGCACGGGCGCCTCAAACTCTTCAGCTTCTCTGTTGTATCCATGTACATGACTTGTGCTTAGGCTCGGACAAGTACCACTCGCTCACTCGAGAGTTGCGTCGCCCAGCTCCTCGACGGCCATCAAATCGTTAGAACCACATAAGGCAGCGGGAAGATGTCCGCGCAGACAGCTGTTGGCATCCTCTTAGTCCAGAGCTGAACTGCAAGTAACCGTGTATGCGTATGCAGGCCCCTCTACTGCTACTGGTACATGCGGCGCTCACGACACTATTGTTGTAGGAATTTCATACTCCATTAGTAGCATATACCGACCATACATTGACATCGCCCGCCATCGTGGCCGCGCACATCATATATGTATCCCGCACCTTTGGGCCTTGACCTACGCAGCAGTTTACGCTGATGCAGCTGCTCGTGACTTCTCCCTGCGCCGTGTAAGCAACTCGCAGATTACGAAGCTGAACACGATGGCGTCGAGGATTCGAGTTCCGCCGGGCGCGACCTCTAACCCTAGTTTCTGCGAACTGGAGAATAAGCTCATCACAGAGCGGAGACCTCGCGCAACCAGTTGCTCGGTCTCAACATCGACAAGCTGTTCCAAAGCATCGATCGCAGTGTTCATGTTGAGCACTCATACGCATTTGAGCATTCTGTCGTTCTACTCACCGTCAGCTCCGATTTCGTCCAGGTTCCCCATCTCCACTCGTACGTCCTCCCGTCGGGTGCTACGAATCTGCGCCTCCTGCAATACTCAAACCCTGATCAGCCTACAAGGTCGAATGACGTCATGCGCGCTCACCTCGAGAAGATCGACTTCTGGACAAGCCAGTCAGACAACGGTCCCTCGACCCCCCGATATACGACCTCGTCGTTGATGAAACCTCGTTTGTATACTCCGACGACTTGGCCGCCGGCGTCCGTCATCGTCATATCACGCGCAGACAAAAGTGAATATGGAGTAGAGATATAAAATAGAGCCTGTCCGGTCGCCATGTCGACGACAGGCGAGTTGTGAGGGCTATTGGCGGTGAAGGTGACGTTCATAGTGAGAATGATAACATTCTGGTGACTCTCTTGTCTCTACTTATATATCCTCTGGGCAGTACAGATCCACTCGTGGCTGTGGGATGACAGCATGGTTCCCGCAGCAAACTGCCAGCTGAGCGGGGCTTGCAGCTGCACCAGGTGGTCAGGGTTGGTTGCGCGCTAGCCTGCGACAACGCCTGCCGGTCGACATGGTCATGCAGTATGGGGAGCTGCCACCGATATTGTGGTCCGCGACCATCCTGCCTTACGGAACGGCCATGGTTGTCACTTTGACGAATGGCCTAATTGGAGTCGAGATCTGGAACAGGACCCGTTCGGACTCGTCTACGGCAGCCGAGTTGCTGGCGTTATTGGACGTGAAGCTGACGTTCATGGCGAGTAGTTGCATGTGAGTGAAAGGGCGATGGGTCAGACCTTACAGACTGCGCTAATCTGATACAATACCTCCGCAGCCATCCCGTCGAAGGAGCCTGTCGTTGAGGAGGTGAAAGCAGGTTGAGCATCCGGCGCGACAACGCGCAATTATGAGCAATTCCCGACTCCAGGAACCAGCTGATCTTTCAGGGTGGGTTGGAGTCAAACCATGCCCACTCAACCTTTTCCGCCGCCGCCGGACGGTCTGTATACTGGAGATCGTACATCCACCCATGGGCGAGCGTCACAACTTGGGATCAAGATTTCTATCACGTGTTACATGTCAACGCATACTGCTCCAAGACTCCTCATGTCGCTGCTTGCGCCGCTGCCAGGTCCGTCTCCATCTTCCTGGTCAAGAGCTCACAAATGACGAACGTGAGCACGATAGCGTCCATGATTGGCGCCCCATCCGGCGTCACCTCGATGCTGAGCTTTTGCGACTGCGAAAAGAGCTTGAACTCCTTCCGAAGGCCTTGAGCAACGAGTTTGCCTGTGTCACAGTCGACCATCTATTCCGGCGGGATAGTATCAATCGTCAACAAGCCGGCAATAGGGCGCGAATGGAACATACCTTCAAGTCGTTGCTCATCAGTCTGCCCCACTGCCATTCATACTTCTTCCCGTTCGGTGCCTCAAATTTTCGCCTTCTGTATCACAAAAACGGCGTCAGCATCATCAGGGAAGTCCTATACGAGGAGCGCTGCAACAAACCTCGAGAAAACCGAATTCTTGACGAGCCAGTCAGACAGATGCCGCGACTGGCCCTTGTACACCACTTCGTCGTGGATCCAGCCGCGCTTGTACTCCCCCACTGCCCCTCCCTGGGAGTCCGTCACAGTGGTGACGGGGGTCAACGAGTGCGGAGTAGAGACGGAGAACAGGAGCTGTCCGGTCTCGCTGTCTACGACAGGTGAATTGGTAGGGCTGTTGGAAGCGAAGACGAGATGCATGGTAATAGGTGATGTGTAGTTTGCGAATGATCCTCTCAGTGGGTGCTGATATACTTCTCAGTTGTTGCTGCTGCGGAGATGCATTGGAAGTGGGCAGAACCATGCCCTCCTCCGGCCGTTGGGCCGAGCGGAGCGCAGTCCGCAGGACGCCAAAGAACGTAGAACGCGTAGTTGTAACGCCGTCTAATCCAGACTTCGGGCGTGGAGTGGCTCAGACGATCCCGTCCCGCACCGGAGGAGCCTGTCAAAGCAAGCGCGAGGACGTCGTGGATGGACGCGCCACGTTCTGATCCGGGGCCGTGGCTGGCCAAGCCTTTTCACTCTCACGGATCAACATCCAGCCAGGTCCGGCTTGGTTGGTAAACAGTCACATTGGCCGACGATTACGAGTATGCTTTAGATTTGGCTTCGATGATACAATTGCAACTAACACGATTGTCCCTTCGTAGACGACGCCTTCCCCGAACTCTATGGTGTATCTGAGCCCCGAATTCACGCGCTAAAGCCCAGCTCGGCGAGGCGGTAACGCGGTGTCTTCAAGTGAAACTCCAAGTAGCACTGCGCCGCAGGACGCAAGTCAACAAGCGGCATCTGACTCGCAGTGGCGACCACTCACCTGCTTGTACCGGTGCCATACCTCCGAGAGCTCCGCGTCTCCTCTGACAACCTCGTTTACCCTCTGGGCGGTGTCAGAGACTTCGTTCACGAGCTTCCGAAGAACGTCATCGGTCGACATCTGCTCGGCGGCGGCTCGAAGGTGGATATAGTTGGTCGTCTCTCCCGCAATCTCCTCCTTGTAAAACGACAAGCTAAGAGTTCATAGGTCAGAACATACAAACAAGTGGTCGCGCTCCATTGTGAGCTCACATGTCACTGCACAATGTGATCCCACAGTCAGCGTCGGGTATGATGCACGAATCTGATACGGAGGTACGTACTTTGCACCGAGCGTCCAATGGTCAATCTCACTGTCACCACGCTATCATCAGCATCCTGACCGTTCCATTAGGTACTGTGCGACCTACGGCAGAATCTGGATGTACGACTCCGGAGTCTCCCTCCAAGTATTCGGGAAGACGAAGTGCGTAAACGGCGCCCCGATACCCGCGCGGAGCCGCAGGTACTCCGGGTAGCGCGTCGCAAGCGGCTTGACCGCCATCCCGACCGTCGTCGTCTCGATATGGTTCGTCGCGAGCGCGTCGAGCGTGCCCGTGATGAGGCAGTCCGCGCCGAACTGGGGCCACAGCTCGTGTGCGCGGCGGAGCACGCCCGCGAGGCACTCGAACACCGCGTGCGGCTGCGGCTCCCCGCGCACGAACCGGCGCGTGAACTGCACGACGGCGTCCGGGTCCTGCGCGCCGAGGTCGTCCGCGTAGAACATGCACACGCAGTAGAGCCCGATGTAGAGCCGGTGCGCGGCGGGCGTGTGTCCGTACACGGTCTCGACGTAGTTGCAGCTCGCGTTGACGGCTTTGGCGAGGAAGGCGGGGGAGACTGTGTCCACGTCCCACTTGGCGACTTCCTCGGCCAGCGCGCGGCGGAGCTCTGGGTCGGTGGCGGATTTGGGGGACTGGTAAGCACAGCGGTCGAGGAGGTCGCGGACGGCGCCTTGCAACACTGCGATAGACCCTTCGAGCCTCTTTGAGGGCTACGGGAACCAAGGGGATCAGTCTACGACGGTATGTCTGACACTCGTACAGTGACGCTTACCGCGACCAAACTCGAGCTGTTCTCGAGACTACGGCGAACAAGACAAAGGTGAGTGTAAACGTACAATGCCAGAGGTGCACACTCACAGCGGCGACGAAGTGTCGGCAGTCCTGGCGTTTGTGGCGCAGTCACACTTCGACTCGTTCGATGGCGCATTCATGGAGGGCTGTCCCATGTTGAGTGCGGGCGTGTTGGATAAGTCGATGAGGTGGGTGGGTTGTTGCACTCTCGAGGATGAGGGTGCCATTGCTCTTATACTGTCCTCATAGTGCTATCGCTCTGAATGGGACATGGCAAACCCTTTCTCCCGGCCATGCACAGGCTTGAGAACTGTGGAACCGCTACCATATTCTCGCCGGTTCGGTAGACAGCCCGTCGGAAAGGGTGGACGCTACTAGTAGCGCCGACGCATGGTACGAGTGACGTGCGATGCTGTACAAGTCGAAGACCGTTGCTAGACGTAACTGAAGCACAGGTACATGTGGCTTCTGCTTCCCTCAAAATCCGCTCGAAGCGGCTCGGTCCAGCGCGCCACCTTGGACTACGCACTGCAGCTTCTACGGCGCTTAGTACCAGGGCCGTGGACGGCGGATTGGAGTACTGTCTCAAGGGGCTGGCGTCAGGTTCAGCGTGGACTTCGCATCGCATGTCTCACTCGGGATAATCTACTCACAGGTCCAACGGCCCCAATGCCTCATGTACAATATAGTTTGCCGGGGGAAGCCAACGCCGTACCGTCAAGCAGCAACAGTGGATCTGGAGGCTCATTGAGATTCACAGCATCGACACCGCGAGAACGGAATCGGTTGTAGGGCTGTCGAGTACGTGGTAGGTAATGGGATATATGCAGATCGACACCGCGCTGCAGCGTGACCTCACACCCTCGAAGTGCCCTCGAAGCGCCTGAGATGCTCGTTCAGAGCATCCCACTTCCCTTCGAGCGCGTAGCGACTCGCACTTTGACGCCCTCGTCTTCTCTGGAGTGTACTCTTCGGCAACTGGGTGTGCTCATGGATAACGCACGTACGATCGGACAGCATGGCCTACTCTCACGCAGTCAAGGTGTCCTGACAGATTCCGGTCCGCTAACGAGCGAGCACAGGACCTTGCGTCGCACACTGGAGCGCCTGTCAACGTGCTACACATGCTTCACCCCGGGTCCCGGCCAGCAAGGATCGGTGCAAAGCCAAAGACGGCAACGCATCGCTACCAGAAAGGTGATCTCGAGTCCCATGCCGCCAGGGCAGCCGTGCTGACGCTTCATAGATAACCTACTTCTAAACCTACTTCTATAACATGCCACACAGGCATCCGGAGTACTACTTCAATGCTACTGTACATCTATCGTAAAGGACTCAGCAGGGCTCGAAAATCCCGCCTAGACACCGATCTAGTCGGTCAGACCTAGTTCGGAGAGGCGGTATCGCGGAGCCTTGACCTGGAATTCGATGAAGCGCTGTGCGCGGAAAGGCGGATCCTCAGGCGAATGCGTGCCGGAAAGTACGGAGGACAGCTTACCTGCTTGTATCCGTGCCACAGCGCCGACAGCTCCGCGTCGTCGGCCGCGAGGCGTTCGATGCGGTGCGTCGTTTCGACCACCTCGTCCGCCAGCTTCCGGAGGATGGCGATGGCCGACGTCTGCTCCATCGCGGCGCGCATCTGCGTATAGTTGTTCGTCTCGTGCGCCAGTTCCTCTTTGTAGAACGACAGTCTGTAAGGGGCGCCACGGTCGGGTGTCAGTGGATTGATCAGCGACGCTATCGCTGAAGAGCAGCCGGCCGGGAGACTCACACATCACTGCAAGAACGGCGGAGATGGGAAGCTTCTTCAGCGGGTGCCTCACTGGAAGCACGCGATTCTGTGAATTCGACTTACTTTGCGGCCCCGATCCAGAATTCCATTTCCCTGCAAGACGGCATGAGCTCAGCTTCCACGCCCTGACGCCTGAGCACGAATCGCCAAGACGGATACGCACGGGAGCAGCTGCACGTACGACTCCACGGAGCTCCGCCACCCCCGCATGAACATGAAGGCGATAAAGGGCGGGTCGATGCCCGACTTGAGGCGGAGATAGTCCGGGTAGCGCACCGCACCGGGCTTGACGACCATGCCCTGCGTCGTGAACTCGACGTAGAACCCGGAGAGGGCGTCAAGCGTGCCGCTGATGATCGCGCTCGCACCCACGTCCGTCCACAGCGCGTCCGCGCCCCGGACCATCTCCGCCAAACGTTCGAGCACCGGGTCGAGCTGTCGCTCCTTGTTCGCGAAGCGACGGGAGAACTCGCGGAGGGCGTTCAGGCGCGCCGGCTCGCCACCAAAGTCGTCGGCGTAGATAAAGTATGCGGTGTACCGGGCGACGAAGAAGCAGTGGTCTCGCGAGAGGTGGCCGTACGCCGTTTCGGCAAAGTGGCAGCTGGTGTCGACTAGCTTCTCGGCGTGCTTGGGATTGAGGCCGGCGTCCCACTCAGCGACTTCACGCCTGAGCCGACCGCGTAGCGCGATATCAGGCGGGGTGCATGGGTACTCGTAGTTGCATTGAGACAAGAAATCTTGCATGATGTCCTTGATCTGCGCTTTGTACTCGTCTGACATGAGGACCTGCGATTTAGATTCCTTGATAGCGAATTAGCCAACGATGCGCAGCGGAAAAATCTCAACACAAGAGCTTACTAATTTTGCACTATGAGCGGTAGCAAAGGGGCTCGGCTGGATGGTCATCGCGCCGGAGGCGAGGTCCCTGTAAAATGAACGCATAGGCGTCGTCAGAGTGGCGTGGAGTACGGAGGATCAGTCG
The DNA here is from genome assembly GCA_022606195.1 of Trametes polyzona. Lineage (NCBI taxonomy): Eukaryota > Fungi > Basidiomycota > Agaricomycetes > Polyporales > Polyporaceae > Trametes > Trametes polyzona. Next base: position 332,625 of record JABYQF010000009.1, on the reverse strand, counting down.
GCAAGCGAGCACTGACAGTGACTGAAGTGTTCCGTGGACCACTTCCGCGAGTTGACTAGAATATGGATTTCCGGGAAGTGAGACGGGAGTGACCGTCAGAGCAAGGACCTCGGAGTGCATGGTTCGCAGAATGTTTCGGCTTGGAACGATGCTCTTCACCATTGACCAGCTGGCCGTTTTATACATGCACAGATACCGCTCAGACAAGACCTCCGGGATCTGACAACCTGGATGTGTGGTCGGTCCGGTCGGACTGCGCCCAATCGCAGTTCGCAGGTGTGCCATTCCACACTTCGCATGGAGACCTTGCGGACACGCGGAGACCCGACATGCACGGTGTGTGCTGCCGCTGGTTGTACGTCACTTGATGTTACCTGAAAGTACCGCCAGGAAATAACCACGCCACGCGGTTGATCGTGGCCTGGACGTTGCAAGGGGATCTAAAAATGTGGAGAACAGAGTGCCATTAGCTACTTACGACAGGCAAATGAAGAAATGAACCGGCCTTATCCGCCGGTTTCCCTGGCAAGGTCCTCCCCGATTTTTATCGTGGCCATGAAGCGCTTCGTTTACGTTCATACTGTCGGCAGCGGTACGGCTCGCCCAAGTCCCATCCCTCCGCTCGGACCTGACCATGGTAGGGCCCATCGCAAAGTGTGCAGTCGGGAGCAATGAGAAAAAACATGGTAATCGCCCAGATGTTGTGGCTTCCGTGGATCTATGGTGAATGTCAGGGTACACGGTGGCTGTCCCCTGCAACCGATAATTTATGGTGGCCCTCGGCAGCATTTCGCCGATGTCATCGAAGTGCAAGGCAGCGCTGGTCCCGAGTCGGAGGTCAGATAGGATCACAAGTGTCGGCAATGTCCTTACGTACAATCCACGTCTCTCGCAGGGAAGCTCATGCACCCCTGTGGGCATCAGGAACCAGAACGTTGTGGTGGATGACAGCGTTCACGAGAGCTTCTAGTACGATCCTTCCACACGCTCGTGTTACGGATGTTGGCATAGTGGGCGTGCACAGATTTTCATCACTCCGGCCAACGAGGGCGGATTCGTTATGGTTGTTGATTTGTTGGATCTTCTCTGCGCTTCGAAGTAACCTGAGTGTGATTGTGCGGGCGTTTAGCAGTACACCTCAGATGCATGGAAGCGAATCCGAAGTGACAATAGCGACCGCCTGTTCGAAGCACTTCGTCATGAGTGCGATAACATAGAAGGTGACGCAAACCGTACTCATATAACTCAGGCATCCCAGCAGGCACCCGGCCGGCGCGCCGTCGTGCTGTACCCTCGCCTCTATTCGTGGATCAGGTACTGGCCACTCGAACCAAACACAACGTGGAAAGGCTCCAAAACCATGTCTCACGTTACGAGGGTCTGGTGAATGCACCCTCCTTGAAATTTGCTGGAAGACGCGTGGGTACGGCCGGCTTGAGCGGCCTTCAACCATCGGTGACGAGCTGTGGACTTGAGGCGACAACTAGGTGTCCGTAGGCCATGGCAGCGTGGGACACTGGAGCTCTGCAAAGAACAAGGCGAGCAACCGAAAAAACAGAAATCAGCACGGGGACGAACGTGCCTCATGAACGAACTTAGCGCGAACTAGCACCGATGATTACTGTGGCGGGGTGTGCGGCGCTTCGGCGGAGACGCTCAGCGTGCGCTCCGTCTGATTCCTGGAGTCTCCGGCGTCCTGCGGGCGGGGCGCCAGCCTGTCGGCCCTCGCTCGCGGCAGTGGGACAACAGTTGGCATGCCAAGGTACACAGACGTCTACTTGGACGGCCGGCGTCAGAGAGTACGTATGTGCCACGGACAAAGCGCGCGCTACAAAAAACGCATACGCAGATGTAGAAGACGAAGATATGGCAGCTGGGTGGACGTCGGCGTGTACAGCTTCGAGAAAGACGCGGGGTTATAGGCGGTAACTTGCTTCCTGGACATCGCCTGTGGCGTGGCTTGTAGAAACGCTTCGCGTTCGTGCGAGACCGGCGTTTTGGCGCACAGCTCCTGGTCAACTTTTCAAGCCACGTCTGCCGCTCCACGGGTGAAATCGCGTTTGGAGCGGCACAGGGTCAATGGCACGGTGCGCGCATGACTTGAGAACGTACGTCTTGTCTAATAGTGCCACAGTCCACGCTCATCAGGCCACTACAGGAATCCCCGGCAGCTGCCGGTTTCCCTCGTAGTTGGTAGTAAGAGCTGAGCGTCGGATAGCGACCTACTACGGGGTTTTGAGAAGTACATGTGGTTTTACGAGGCCGGGTATAGGACACTGCCCTAAGTCCTTTCAAGCGTCAGCACAAGCGGTAGCCTATCAGCTACTACTATGGGGAGCCGGTGAGACCTGTGACGGGCTGTTAGTAGCCTCTGCTTTGACTAGTAAGGAACAAAAATACGGCGACCAGGCGGCGACGCGAAGATGCTCCACGCAATTCCCGTACAGCGACTCGTAGGTCGTCGGAGAGAGGACGGGCGGGATGGTTCCGCGAGGCGCGAGCCGTGCAGCTACCGCCGCGTTGTGGCGTGCTCGAAGGTATCTAATGACTGTCGTCTTCATCGCAAGCTTGATAAGGTCGAGAGGGAGGAACCATATGATGTCCTATGGCAGTTGCAGGTCGATACCCGGTCAGTCGACATACATACTACATGCAGGGTCGATTCTCACCCAGATCCAGACGATGCCGACCCAGCTCCCAGAGACAGCCTCGATATTGGCGAAGCCCCAGTTGCCGTACGCGGCGATGATCGAAGAGACGAGCTGCGCGACACAAAAACAGAGGAACCGGGAGCACGACGGACGCTCCTTGAACGCGAAGCCATGCGAGCGCGTGACGAAGACGAGGGCCTGCGTGAGGATGATCACCTGTAAGAACACGATGGTGTGAAGCTGGGGGTCGTTGGGGTCCAGGGCCTGGGTGGCGCCGTTGTGAAAGGTCACGCCGAAGGTGTCGTAGAACCAGGTAGTATGGACGGCAATCGCGACAAGAGCGATGGTCGACAACGCGAGGTACAGGCCGTAGGCGAGTGCATAAGCGATGATCTCAGCCAGGTTCCAGCTGTCTGGCTTGTCGGAGGGTAAGACGGGGTCGTTATCAAACCGGCTCGAGACAAACACGGCGTCCAACCACGCCATGATCAAAATCATGAATGGGGAAAAGTCTAACTTGAAGACGAATGCGAGGAGGGAGAAGCAGACCGCATGGCGAACCGTGGCGGCGCACAGATAGATGGCGTAGCTGCGCATACGCTGGAGAGTCGCGCGCGTTATCGAGATGGCGCGAATCATCTTGGAGAGGCCGGGTTCCATCATGATCACTCCTGCGCTACACGCAGCAGCATCGCAGGGACACTCCATGGCAAGGCCGACGGCGGCGCGGGAGAGGGCAGGCGTGTCGCCGACTCTTACACCGGTGATGGCGCACAGGTGACCGGAAGCCTGGAGGCGCGTGACGATATCCAGCTTGTGCGCGGGGAGAACGCCCGCGAAGCCGTCAGCGTCGAGGAATATCTCCTCGAGGTATGCCCTGCTGTGGGAGTCCTTTGCGTCCAGCACGCACGCCGGGTATATATTGTCGCCAAGACCGATACGACGGGCGTACTCCTTCGCGAGCGCAGAATGTCCACCGGTCACGATCTTGATGCGCACACCGAGAGCACGGGCATCGGCGACGGCCTGTTTGGTGTCCTCTCGCAGAGGATCAGAGAAGGGGACAAGACCGACGAGCTCAAACTCGTTCCCTCTTTGATCGGGGTCGGCACCGTCGACCTCCTCGTACGCGACCGCAATGCTATAGCGATCCTTCCGAGCGAGCTCTTCGACGTCAGCCTTGAGCCGGCTCTCGAGGTACTCGGTCCGATTCCGCGTACAGAGGTCCATGATGACATCCGGCAGGCCCTTGGCGACACGCCTGACTTTGCCGGAAGACTCCTCGAGGTAGGTAACCTCGGTGCGCTTCTGGGAGGGATCCAGGTGAAACGGCTTCATTCCAAGCACCTTGATTCCAGCCAGGGCACGAGCCGGGATATCGCGGGTGTCATTATAGTAGTAGTCGATCGCACTATCGCCCCCATTGATGAACGAAGCGCGTGCGGACAAGAGGACCAGGTCCTCGGCCGAGAAGTGAGCGTAGGTGCAGACGGCCTCATGGTCGATGGCAAGCCTGTTCGTAGTGAGGCTGCCGGTCTTGCCACAGCACAGGACGTCGACAGCGGCGAGCTCCAGAACGGCAGTGATACGCGTGACGCAGGCCTTGTACATCGCAAGCTCCCTAACGCCCGAGACCAAACTCGTCGACAGCACGGAGGGCATGAAGACAGGGAAAGCACCGATCAGGAGCACGAGGATATTGTCCAGGCCGCGACGGTAGGAATAGTGGAAGCCCGCGTACAAGCCGATGACCTCCGCGAGCACGAAGACACCGGTGACGGCCAAGACGAATGTCCCAATCTGCGCGATGATCTTCTGCAAGTGGCTAGCAGTATCGTTGTCCTGGCGGAAGCCAACGAGCGCTGCGGTGCGATAAAAGAACGTGTCCGGACCGGTGGCAATGACAACACCCCTGGCCTCCCCTTCAGTGCAAAAAGAACCCCTTGCGGAGAAGAATTTATTAGATTAGTCAATGCGACCAATAACCCGGATGGAGGCACGTACCAGAAGCAAACTTCGCCGACCGTCTTGCTCAGAGGGAGTGGCTCGCCTGTCACGGCGCTCTGGTTCATGTACACGTTGGTGGCCTCCGTCAGACGACAGTCGGCATGCACGACGTCTCCGGCTTTGAAGCAAATCATGTCACCGGGGACGAGGAAAGCAGCCTCCACTTCGCGCCATCGCCCATTGCGCTTGATCCCGGTGAGTCGAGCGTACGACGCCATGAGCGACTTCACAAGTGTTGCACACCCGCGCTCGGAATACGTCGATGTAAGAGACTTCAGGATGAGCAATGCGAGTATTCCAACGAAAATCGGCCAGTCTGGGGGGCGGTGGTCGCCAGTCTGTGGATGGGCGATAGCGAGGATGGCGGCGACCTCCAAGACCCAGGAGAGCGGATTCCAGAAGAAGCTCAATATCTCAGAACAGGCAGGTAACATCAGCATTTGAAGTCTTGCGAAGCGTTTCCCGAGGCACATACATGGCGGATAGGCTTCTGCTGTTCCCTCTCGAGCAAATTGGGGCCAAATAGCTTGTGACGACGATTCCCCTCCTCGTCAGACAGACCGTTATCGTCAGACTGCAGAATCTCGAAGACCTCTTCAATGGCGATAGTCTCGAGGGCCAACTTCTCCCTCTCGGAGAGGTCTTCAGGCCTGAGTGGCATTCGAGACGGATTCCCCTCCGTGTCTGCCAGAGGCGCCGATGCGTTCGGTCAGTTGACGCGACGACAGTTCGGCGGGTATCATGTCCGATACATACGGTTCGGCTGCCCAGATTTCGCATCTTGGTCAGAGCTCTTCGATCCTCTTTCCGCGAGGTCTTCATTAGCGACATATCCCACTTTGGCTAGCGCACTGGGGCCGGCCTCGCTCTCGACTTTCGGATCGGACATTGGCGACCCAGGGGGAATAGGAATACTAGGACGGGATGGGTTCAGGCAAGTAGTGGTATTCGTCTTGCCAGATGTGGAGGAAGTCGTAGTCGCGGAGCGAAAGGGGTGACAGATACCGGGTGGGACGCCTTTTACAGCCAGCATGCTTGTAAAAGCTCGTCATCGTTGACGGCTTGGCTCAACGGTAGCGGTATCGGGACCTGTCAATCAAATCAAAAATTCAATACAGCGGTCAGCTGCGCTGCCACTCGTCTCCCAGGTAGCGCGGAGTCCAGCGCAACTTGCACGGTCTCCTAGGCGCCTGCCTACAGTTCGAGCAACAGTTAGCAGGAACGTATACAGGTCGGAGGAGCGCTCGTCGTTGAGGCGATGACGCGGCACGAAAAGCCTTCACCGACGCGCCTCTAGGGTGCCATGTAAGTTCATCTATCCAAGATAACGTGCAGCGTACACATATAGCACAACAAGTACGCAGTCCGTCACACTTCCATGCAACGATCACCGTGCGCAGCGCCCGCGCTCCATCATGCCTTCACCGCAGAGTTCTCCTTGTGAATCTCCAACCCAGGCGGTGCTCCGAGAGCTACGGCGGCAGCATGGCAGCATGGATGAGTGCAGCCCTGATCGTCCGGAGGCGGAAGAGGACTCACCGTCCTTGATTGCACCATACAGCAAGAACTGTCCGGAGACAAGGCCTGCGGTCATCACCATCCTCGGGCCCAACCCGGCGAAGAGGCCACGGAAGCCGGCTTGCTGTGCGAGCACCTTCAAGCGGTAGGGCATCGAACCTTCCGGCCCATGCCCCTTGTTGATCTGCGACAGGAGCGTGTCCGCAGGCTGTAGTAGCGGGCGGCGTCAGCACCGCACTACACGAGGCGCGCCACACAGCGCCTGCAGTCGTCCACGGACCTGGCTCAATATCGCAGCCGCGAAGCCCGCGATGATCCCGCTCCCGAGGGAGATTCCGAACTTCGCGGGTCCGCTCAGCGTGCGCTTCGTCTCCTCCGACATGCTCCGGAACGCCAGCTCGTGGCAGAACTCGTTCACCGTGAACTGCCCGATCGCGTATGGGATCTGCCTGTATGCGCGCGCGAGGGCGTCAGCATGCGTGCTCTGGTGAGCAGGCGCCTTCTTGCGGGGCGTATACGAAGAGTAGTGTTACGTACTTGCAGAGGATGGGCAAGAAGCCTGCGTACAGCCCAGCAACGCCTTCCTCGCGAGCGAGGCGCGCAAAGCCGGTCATCAGTCCGGTGGCGTAGTGTCGCTGGGACACGAGACGTATCCGCGTTGCCTCCAGCGGAGTGAGGAGGATGTCCGCAAAGAACCTGTATGTAGGTTAGTTTGTGAGCCCGGAGACACGTAGTCCCGACACAATTCTTCTGACGTACTCTGCAACACTGGACGCTCCCAGGTAGATCGCAGTGCGGTACTTGACCGCGCTTTCCTGGTCGCCGGCAATCTGGACAAACTGCTTCTTCCAGAACTCGTACCCGGAGAACTTCGCGCCTCCCTATCAAAACCAGATAGCGTTTCGCAGCACCGATGAGCGTCCATATCTATGACATCCGGCACGCAGGAACAGGTGGAATGGTTTACCTGGACAAGATATCCGACCGCAGTGGGCCCGAAGCCGGTGAGCAGCGCGGCAGGGCCTTCCTGCGCCACGATTCTCCGCCCGCCGGAGAGCAGCGACATGCGTGCCATCTCTGGGTCAACCTGTATGCGCGTCTTGACCACGTCGATGGCTGGCCGCTGCGCGTTCGTGAAAGGGTCGGCACGTTGAATGAGAGGGTACTCACGCGTCATTCCGCCATGCGTCACTCTGGCGGTGAGAAGACGTGGGTATTAGTATTCGCTTGTCGGGCTACTTGACACGAGAAGGATATCTCGCATTGACAACGTACGTGCAGCATATCGCGCCTGTATGAACAGTGAATACCCGTCGCAATATAGAGCTTGCGGTGAGATATGCTGACCAGCAAGGAAGAAAGACGTATAGTCCTTTGTGGTGAATTGGGGGACCACAAACGGCGGTTTCGCGCCCGCCGCAAGGGCCTTGACACTTTCCGTGTTCGACATGATGCGTTCGTGCTAGATCTCTTCGTTCGGGTGCAAGTCTAGCGGAGTGGATGATGTCGTGCCGTTCGTGGTGGAAGACAAGATATGTATGCGCGGCCCATGCAGCCGACGCGCAGAGGGAGGACGTGCATCCCCGGCCGACGCTGGACGCTCGAGATTACGGTCACTCCAGGGCTCGGACGACGGCGGCGAGCGTGTTCGTCCGCCACACTGACGTCACTCCCTATCAGAACGCCTCAAGACGATTGGCTCGGCCGCTCCGGTCCGCATGAAGCTGTGTCAAACACGGTGACTAGCGCGCCTCGCTCGACGATCTCTCTCTCTCTCTCTCTCCGCTCTCAAGCTCCGTCGTCCGAACCGCACGAACGCCTTCGTACTTATGCGGCCGGCCGCGCGAGGAGCCCAAGTACTGCGCGCGCATTCTCAGGTTTCGGGGTGCGTTTTGTCACTCGCAGCTCCGCACGCAATGGAAGAAAGGGGGGAAGTGTTCATTAGGGTATAAATAACTACAAGTGCCGTCATGTACACGAAACGGACCACAATTACAACAACGGTTTGACGGTCGAGGTGGTACAACCCGCGGCCGCGTCTGGGATGGCGACGTTACGGCGCGGGTAGGAAGAAAGATGATGTACAGTGCGAGTCCACGCGCGAGCCCAGCGGAATGTTCAGAATGCATGATGTCGTACCACGGATGGATGGTGAGGCCTTCACCGGGTTTTCTCCTACAGCTCCGCGGGGAAGGGATGGTAGAGGGAAAAGGAGGCGAGAGTGAAGGGAGGGAAGACTTCAGTGGTCCTCCTCCTGAATGGAGACGAGCCAGCGCGAGAGACCGTCGCTGCCCGCGCCCCGCATCGCCGCCTCACCATCCTGGCCCGCGGCCATCTTCACGTCTCTCGCCCTCCCGCGCTCCTCCTCCTCCTGCTCTTGCTGCGCCTCCGCCTCGAGCTCCTCGAGCGGCTCCTCCCACCCATGCCACCACCACTCCTCGTCCTTGCCCTCCTCCCCATCCTCCACAGAGCCCTCCCTTTTCTCCTCATGGAACGTCTCGACGAGGTCCTCAGACGGGTACCGGAACACGACCTGCGGCCGCTCCTCAGGCGGGAACACCACCGACTTGCGCGCCCCGCTCACCGAGCGCGCGCTCGCCGCGGACAGCCCGCCCTTCTCGAGCGTGCCCGGCTGCGCGCGGTACACCCCCGGCTCGGAATGCACGAGCGAGCGCCCCCGCCCGGCGTCCTGCGCGGGCGGGGAGACGGGCGAGTCCGAATCGTCCGAGTCCGAGCTCGAGCTCGAGTCGTCGTCTGCGCTCGGGTTGGAGTAGTACTCGCCGAATCGGACGCGCGTCGCGAACGGGATGCAGCGCGAGTGCGCGTGCGAGAGCGACGGGTCGGAGGAGGACGGGGAGGTGTGGTACGCGTCGTCCGAGCTGCTGCTCATCGCGGCGGACTCGCTGAAGCGCCGTCGGAGGGCTCGGGCCTCGACTGGGCAGGTCGCCTGGAAGAAAGAACAATGGGTCAGATAAGGTGGGAAAGAAGCGCATACAGCGACAACCACGTACCGCCTCGTTGAACGCCGTGTTAATCCTAGTAAGCCTCTCGAGCGCGCCCTCCGTGTTCCACGCGGGGATGAGGCCCGTCTTGCCCGTCCTCAGCACGCGCACGCGCACCGCGTAATCATCGATCTCCTCGAGCAGCTGCACGCGCTCCCCGGCCTGCACCTGCACCGGCTCGCGCGAGAACGGCGGGGGGAGGAAGCTCGACGTCGGGAACTCGTCCTTGGTGTAGTATATTCCCGCCTTCGCGTCCTGCGCGGCCGTGCGCCAAGTAAGCGGCGGCGGCACGTAGTTCTCGCTCAGCGCCGGGGCCGGGGCTGGCGAAGGCACGAACGCCGGCTCCGGCGCGGGCGTCGGGTATATGCCTATGGTACCGGACGAGGAGGACGCGACGGGCACGGCGGGGTGCGTGATGCTGGGCGTGTGCGCGGCGACGCGGGAGTGCACGGGCGAGAGCGAGCGGCCGCGCGGCTTCTCGACTTCGAACGCCGCGCGCGGTGCGGGGGATCCGCGCTGGATGTCCTGGGTGACGATGGGCCGGAGGGCGTCGTGCTGCTGGTGGCCTCTGGGCGAAACCTCGGTCGCGATCGGCATGTTGGCTATCTGGTTGCTGCTTGCCTCGGGCGGTTCTGGAATGTACGGGAGCTATTGCAGGAAGTCGGAATGCGGGGTAGCTGAGCTAGCGCCGTGGGGAGTTGCTTCTTCTTAGTCTTGGATGGTTGCAGGAGGAGAACACGCGAGTCGTCGGGGCGTCGCCTTATAGCGAGCACGGAGCGGGCAGAGCGTAAGAGGTTGACTAAAGAAGCCGGACGGGGGGATATATGCGTTCGGGTCCGCGAGCTGCTGCAGCCAGTAAAAGCGCGATCGGCATACGTATGCGTAATCCACTCCCCGACCTCACTCACCTAAGCACGTCGACCTCTCCGGCCGGTGGCTGTACAGCGTGTATGGGTGGGCGCGAGCTGCTAACTCCGAGCGTACGTGGTACGTCCCCGCACGAGCACTGAGCAGGGGTGAGTGGGTGTGTGAGAGGAAGGGAGAGGCGGGAGGGTGTGGCCAAAGGACGAACTGGGAGTGCCCCTCCCCGCCCGGGGAGGGCTATTTGAGTTCAGCCTCGCAGGCCATGGGTTCTGCGCGGGCGACAGTGCATGATTGGCGCGGGTGCGTCAGCAGGCAGCTTGGGAAGGGCGTATGCAGGCAGCAGCGCGAGAAGGACGCTTCGAACGCTCTGGGGAAGTGCGGGGCAGCTCACATGCCCGTCCTTCTCCCAGCCCGTCTGCCACGCCGCGGGGCTCGAACCGTCCGCGCACGCATTGATCGTGGCACCCCCCTCCCGCCCGCAGCCCGCTTTGGCCCCAGCACGTTCTCACCCAGGGCCTTCGGAGAGGGGCGAACAGGGCTTCTTCGCAGGCGTGCTGCAGACATCGGTGGGAGCCACACGAAACGGGGGCGCAGCGGGGGACCGCACCAGACGGACGAAGGCGCAGGCGTCCGGATCGTGCACCGGTCGATCCGAACGGATGTGTCGGTGGTGTGTCAACGCGCTCGGAGACGACGAAGAAGGCTGGTCAGCTGGTCCACCCCGCCAAGGTCGGGCGAGCCAGATATCCTAAAAGGGCGACGGCGCGCGAGTGCCCGTCCGTCCAAGTCGCCGTTGCCGTAGCACCCCCGCGTCGAGATCAGTCAATGTAAATGAATACCGAGGCCCGAACATCCGAATGAGGTTGCCGACGCGGACTCGTTCTAGACAAGCAGACAAGTGCGCACGCGACCATTCGTGCTAGGCGGCACGGCGCCGCCTCCGACGCATGCCTCGAGGCTACTGACCTTCCGCGCCATAATGCGGCCGTAGTGGACCTTTCTTAAAATGGCACACACAGCGCTTCCTACCCGCTCTAACGCCTAGCGCTTATCATGTCACTCCGGAATGACTGCCGATTAATTGCAACATAGACGGATAGAACTCATCTCCAATCGTGGCCGTATCTGCTTGCAAGGTCCGGACACCGTTCAGGCAGCGACGCGGCTCCATCCAAGCACCTCTCCCCACGACCGCCACATCCTATCCACCACGCGCAGTTTGTCTGTCCGACCCAGACTCGGATCCTCAAGATCCGCCACGTCTTCCAGGAAGCCCTCGCGCAGACGCGAGTTTGCAGGTAGAGTCGTCTCCGCGTACTTGCGCAAATGCGTTACCGACAGCAGCAGCAGACCCGACGTTAGAGGCGAAACCGCTGAGGGAGACCTATCGCCCAGCGCTGCAGGGTGTGCGCGGTGGTGATGCGAGTCGGGCTGTGCGATCAAGAGGCGTTCTATGCGTCTGCGATAGAGGCGTTAAGCGTCCAGGACAGGATGGTGAGCGGAGAAGAGGAAGCGCACCTCATAGTGAGCCACACGCTTCCGCGCTTCGCCTTACCACCGTAGCGCCCACGGCCCTTGCCGCCGGTCCACAAATTCCGCACGTACCCGGCGAGAGCGTACACGATCGCGAGCGCAGGCGCGACGCCGACGAACGCGAACGTCAGCTCCTGCGACTTTAGCAGCTTGTCGATGCCGGACAGCGCCTGGTCGATATCGACCTACGGTCACGGCGCGCGGAGGTCAGCCTCCGCACAATCGCCACATGCCGAATAACAGTGGACGGACCTTGGCCTTCTGCACCTGGATAAACAGCGACCGCAGAAGCGTGCCCTGCACGGCGGATCTCAGCGGGCTCTTGATATCCTCCTCGTATATTCGCATCACCGCAGTCAGGTCGCCCGCCTGCACCTGCCGTGAAAGTGCCGCGAGCTGCGGAAGGTCATAGTGCAGCTTTTCTTGGGCGAGCGCGAGCGTCATACGTTCGAGCGACTATCGTGGCGGCGGCGGCGATTCATTGCTCAGTCGGATGCTCCGTTGTATGAAGATAGGGAAGATGGACGCACGTCGAGATCGGACTGAACGCTCTCCTTCGTCACGATTACCCCACCATCGTGGCCGGCGCGCACAGTTTTCACTATGCCCCGTAGGGGCTCGAGGATCCAGCTCTCCCAGAAGCTCTTCACGGTCTCCACCGCTTCTCTGGCCAGCTCCTCCAGTGATGCACGCGACGCGTACACAGTACGGATTGCGTATAGCGCCAACGGGGGCAAGAACACTAGTCTCGGCCAAAGCAACGTGAGGCGTGAAGGTCTGCGGAGCTGCCCGGACTTCAGCTCCGCATTGTGCAGCGATGTGTGGGACGGCAGCGTGCAGTTGGCCAGCTCAGACAGAGACTCGACGACTTGCCCGACAGCGACGGGCTGGTCACGCGAGCCGAGTGGGGCGACTTCGTCGCCGTCGACAACGCCCTGCAGGAACGTGGCGAACTCTGCGATCCTTGTCACAGCGCTTTCATTATCCCCGTCTTCGAGCGCGGAGGAGAGCTGGTCGCGCAGGCCAACGAGCACACCGAGCACTTCCGCACGTTCGTTACGGATACGCTCGAGTTCCTTTCGTTTGTACTTGCACTCGCCCCTGGTTAGCTCAATGGGCAGCGTGGCAACTGTAGTCCCAGCGTGCGCGAGGTTAAGGAAGGTCTTGAGGAACACGTTGTAAGCGGAGTTAACGGCTTGCGCTGGGGACGACGTCAGAGCGAACCTGCGAGGACTCTGGGCGGTTGTCAGCGCGATGCTGTAAGGTTGGTTGTGTAGGTGGGGGAATAGCGCCAATGTAAGCGCATTGGGTCGGAGTGTGCCATTGGAGGGGAAGAGCTGGCGTAGGGATGATGGTTTCAGGACGGAGAGGTGGAAGGGGATATTGTGCGACCTGAGGGTCGAGAGCAGGATCCGAGAGAGATTGGCCACACGTATCGGCAGCGCTGCGTAAGTCAACGAGTGAGCGCTGAACGGCAGTGAAGAACACTTGAAACGAGGGTACGTACTTTGCAGGAGGTAGTATGCGGCGTACCGGCGCGACCGTCCCAAGTCGCTCCACCACTCTAGCTCCGCCTCCGCCTCGCTCGCTTCCTCCAAGTACGTGGACAAGGCCTGCGCATATAAGCCCAGCGTAAGCCTGGCAAGGATCGCGCGCCTGAGGGTTTGCTCTTCTTGGTCCGTGGTTTCCGCAGACAAGAGTTGCTCGTGGTGCTCGAGCGTCTGCAGCGCGTCGATGCACTCCCTGAGAGACTCGGGCGTCGAGGACTGCTCGAGTTTAACAAAGACGGCGCGCAGAGTCTCCTTCACTTGTCCCGTAGCATCATCGGACGCGCTTCTGATAGAGACCTCGTGCGGAGAGCTCGCGTTCGGAGGAAGCGTCTTCGGGGCAAGGTCGGCGGTTATATGCGAGACGAAGGTCGACATGGCGTTGAGTCAAGTACAGGTGCAGATCTAGTTCACGATTACAGTAGCAGCAATGAAGTCGTTCAGGTCGCTCGAAGAGACGGAACGGATGGTTATATAGGAGACGCGGGAGCTGCATTGTGGCGGCCGCCTCCTGCGTCATGAGTGGACGCGTCGCGTATCGTTCCCAATATGGCAGGTCACTAAGAACGAGTTTGCTTCCGCGCCGAGCCCCGCGGGCACCCAGCTCATTCGAATATTGCTTCCCATAGTCGCGCAGTTATCAGGGACCAGAGTCAATCAAAGTAGCAATTGTCATTCAACAATGCAAATAGAGAGACCGTATCAGCGACTGGGAGGGCTCGCCAGCCATCGAGGACTAGCCTACTTCCTCCCTGACAGGATCACGGACTCGGAGTCTCAGCAGGTGAACACAGCCGGGCCTGGGATGAAGACAAAGTAAGCTGACATTTTGCCGCGCGAATGTTCATACATGGTGGGCGGCTTACCAGGGACAGTGTAGGTCGTATCGGTATAAATGTTCGCCGTAATCCCAGGAGTGGTCGCTGATATATGATTGGTACCCATAATAAGCCGGGTGGAAGTCATAACTTACGTGTGTACGCCCCAGGGAAACTAACCGTCTTCGGTGTGGCGTCCCCACCTCCGGTGACGTGAAGTTGGGCGCAACTCAGCTGTAGCAATGGCGTCCGGACATCAGTACTTTCCGGGCTGGACATGATACGGAGGTAGATTCCTCTGACTCACGAAGAACTGGGCGCCAGGGTACGAAGTCGCGGAGGACAAGGCTAGGTATCGCAGCGTCAGTTGCTAGACCGCATCACTGCTGTCCCATTCTGTGACGTACAGATTTACTCGACGCGTAGCAGATAGTCGCCGCTCGGGATGCAGGACGGAATGGTCACGTTCGCAAAACCTCCGCTGTTGAACAGGTGGTCAGAACCCCACTGGTGGTTCTGGGGGTTCAGCCCGTCTTCGAATATCTTCATTGAGACGGGAGGTAGATATGTTGAACTCTGGTACGGCGTATAATGCATGATTGGGAGAGCCACACCGACCTTGAACCATTGCAGCCCCGTTACGTCTGTCTGCGTCGCGTCTGGAATGGCCGCCCTGGAGGTGTCGTCAACAAAATAAGTAGAACAACTCCCGAACGCTCTTACAGATAGGCTATAACAGGGCCTGTAGGCGTGGCGTCAGTATCGAAAGGGTCCGCATTGGGAGACCGTCCTTACCCTTGTTGGTGGGGTCGAGCGGGTCGGAGGGGTCAGGCCCTACGTAGCCGGCTGGAGTATGGTGGAACTCGGCAGAAACGACGCTCCCTGCGGGTACAGAGGCTACCACTTTCGACACAGGTTGGATGAAATCCTTGTTGCAGATGATGTCGTCGGAGGTGATGTCTTTGACAGGCTACGCAGACAAAAGCATGTGAGCGGGAAAGAATGCTATGCGAGCCAATCTGGGGAGGGCTTATGTACATCGTTGGTAGATGGGACGCGGACGGCGACGCCGTGTCCTTGCGCGACTCCGTCAACGGCGATGGCCTACCCCGACCAGCCTCGTTAACAACCAGTGATACATGACTAAATACCAAGGGAGGGGCGTACCGAGAACACGGTCCTGGCACCGACTGAGCTAGCGGTGAGGACGAGGGAAGCTAGGGCCAGGAAGGACGCCTTCATGTCTGAGTCTGTATCGCTGAGGAGCTGTCACGATGCAGTGAATGACCGAGGCCATGGCTTTGGCTGTCTTATAGGAACGGCGAATGCTGCTACGACCAATCCAAAGTGTACGCCGGAGGGAGCAATGCCCCCGCACAACAGGCTCGGTAGGAGCGCGCGGTATGACATAGCTTGAAGAAGCGTGTTGCACGCGACTGCCGGAGTACTGGACTGCAGATGCAAGAGCTTCTCATCATGAGATGACCCGAGGTTTCGGTGACCTTTCCCAATGAGGGCGTCGGGCTCCCATCGGACGGAATACCCTCAGCCTTCTGGGACTTCCGCCAAACTCGACAATAGGCGTGTGTAGCGGTCTCGGGTACGACTTTAGCTCACGAATCGCGAGTCACACTGGACCATACGGGCCGCGAGGGCGAGATTCTTGCGGCCTAGCCGTCCGGGGAAATGGGTGAATGAGATTATAGCAGAGGTACCTACTCGTGACCGGAATCATAAGACAAACGGCAGTCGATACGGAGCGAGACATTAAGCCGATGCCGTGAGCTGACCCGGATCCTACTGAGAACAGCACCTCCCGATAGCGCGACGCATTTACAGACACTGGCTGTACTAGATAACGAGACGCGCGGTTCAACACAACAATCAACGTAAGGAAACACGAATGCGCTTACATATTCGCTGGATACCACACAAGTGAACGGGGCCTCACAGGTTGTGGGACCATTGTAACTGTTGCAGGAGATGTCGTCAGTCAATGGCGCACAGCTATGCTGGTATGCCTGAAGGCTCACGTCAAACCACCGCATTGGCCGTAGTGGGCAACGGTTCCGGGCACGCTAGTCGGAGAAGAGACCGGCGTCGATACTGGAGTCGTGGGCTTCGACGGGGGGACGGGAGTCGTGGGAGGGACGGGGGCGGAAGGACCATCACACGAGAAGACGGATGGTCCTGATGAGTTGAGGGGATCCGTCAGTAACTTGCGCAACAGTAGCATGGAGAAGCGTAACATACCAGGGATAGTGTACGAAGGGAGCTTCTGGTAGATGTTAATCTTGATGCCCGGGTCGGTACCTGCAAAGGAGAGCAAAGTCAGCTAGACTGAAGGAGCATTCATCAGACACCCTCCGGCGGCGCACACACCCTTGTATGCGCCAGGGAAGCTGACGGTTGCGGGCTTGGTGCTACCACCACCGGTAATTTGAAGCTGGGCACACTCCATCTGCAAGTTGATAACATGTGAGAATTGGGCGAATGACGCCGAACGAGGGGACTCACGTAGAATTGGGCACCGGGGTAGTTCGAGGCGCCGTGGAGTGCTGTAGGACTAGTGTGAGAAGGCTACGCGCATTCACACAGGATGCGGCTCCACGCTCACCGATCATCTCAACACGAAGCAGGTATTGACCGGCCTCAATGCAGCTCGGGATAGTGAAGGTGACCTTGCCCTTGTTGGCAATCATACGGTCTACACCCCACACTTGGTTACTGTCCATTCCGTCTTCCCAGATCTAGTACACCACGGGTGAGTGAGAGCACCTTCGATGGTACTTTCGGCCGTCACAAACCTTGAACCACTGCAGCCCAGTGACAGTCAGATCGGTGGCATTGTTGACCTTAGCGCTACAGGTTTTGTCAGCCTACGGTGGATATGGAAGCTTTCCACGACGACGCACAGGTAGGCCATAACAGGTCCTTAATGGGTCGAAGGTGAGCCTCTCATCGTACTGGTAGAATACGCCATCGCTCACCCTTGTGACTAGGGTCAACAGGATCCGCAGGATCGCTTGGGTCAGCACCCGCAAGCGCTAGTCATACCAATGAGCATTTGAAGCAGCTTGCGCTCGGCGAAGACATACTGTGATGCCATTCTGCGGTCACGGGGGATCCAGCCGGGACGTTTATAATCGCCTTTGAGATAGGTTGGTGGTACGGGTTGATACCACCGTTGCAGATGATGTCGTTTGAGGTGACGTCCATAATCGGCTGGATTGTGACAACATGAGATTCCAACCCGAAGTGTGAAGAAGTACTGGGGGGCCCCGAAATCGACGTACCCCATCGTAATCCGGAACACGAATACCAGTCAGGTGCCCTTGGTCTACCCCGTTCACATACAACTCCTATCGAGAAGGACGAGCACGCATGAGCGAAGAAGACCGTGGAGTCGGATAAACTCACCTGGAAGATGGTGTGCGCAAACGCGGGGCTTGCGAGAGCAGAGAAAGCGAAGAGAGAAGCAAAGCTCTTCATGGCGTTGCACTGGCAGTGATTCGACCGACGCCGGCGGGACCCGTTACAGTCCAGGTAGGCCGCTGGGCTTATATATCACCAGAGCCTCCAGGGGCCTCACAGCAACATATATGAAGACCGCCGAGATGACGTCCCGTGAATATCTCTTGTCGGCATTTACATCGTGGCGATGTGTGCCGGGCCAGGCACGTACACACGGTCCAGTGGCCGATGACAAGAGGTTGAGGATGAGTCCAGCGGCGAAGTGGCAACGGAGAAAAGGGAAGAACGTTGAGCAATGCTCTCGGCAGCGAGGTTTCTGCAGAGCTCTTCCGGAAGGGGTCATGCGGGTGTATATTCCCGATGAATTTCCCCGTCGTATTCAATTGCTGTATTGAGCCAAAAAGGCTCATGAATTTTCGGCCAAATGACATTTCGCAACGACTGGTCCGGCGTTGGTGTCGATGAATCTGTCGTGCCTAACAACCCCTCAGCGGAACATTCGAGTCGTGTATCGAACTGGCCTGACGCCCCACGGGGTATCACATAGTACACCTTCTATGCTACAAGAGAAAAGTGAGCGAGCATCCAATATGAATAAGAAAGTCCAACATGCGCCGGTGACACAGGCCTCCGCTCAGTCGTCGCGCCAGACAACATCACCGGCCGCCCACCGCTCTCCCCACATCACCCGTTTGTGGTAGGTCTTCCGAAGCTCCCGGAACTCCTTGACGAAGTCGTCGATGTCCTTGCCGCTTAGCCCCACGGGGTCCGGGTCCGACGAAGCTCCTTGGACGAACGCGTTCGCGCGTGCCTCAGATAGGTCGTCCTGCGCTATCGTCGCGTGCCTCAACCGCATGAGCAGGAATTGCTGGTCGAATCGCTGGCGGATGAGGTGTTCATGTGAGATCCATGCAGACGGTATGACAAGGGTTCATCGCAGACTCACCTGGTACACCTCGCGCTGCTCCTTCTCGATCTCTTTCCAGCGCGCCTCGAGGCCCTTCGCCTGGTCGAACGCTTCCTGGGTCTCGCTCCTTAGTCTGTACAACTCATCCTGATATGCCAGGTTGTTCTCTGAGTGGTCAGTCCGGTGGCGAGAATCACCCGTCCTGATCCATTACGCACTTGCGATAGTTTCGTTCGCAGATCCGAGGTCCGCCTGCCCTTGGTAGAGCAGCTTGACCTGCGGCAATGTATGGAAAACAGCTTGGAAGTATGCCGGATCTGCAAGAAGATCCTCGAGGTCTTCTCGTCTGTCGGGGGAGACGTCATTACACCTTGTGCAATGAACGAAAGGCGGACCCGTCTCACGAGAGATGAGCAAGTTCAGGGAAGTCTGCTGTGAGACGAGTATGCACTAGATTGTTATTCTGCTGGTCCATGATAGGTTCAAGCCGTCCCGCTACTAGCTCGAGTGTAGTCTGAGATATTGAAAGTGGACAAAGATGGTGGTTGCAGGTCAAGACACGGCGCGCGGACCGGATGTACGAAGCGTACAGACTGACAGTGCCTTTGCTTCATACCTTCACCATGTCCCTAGTCCTCCCTGGAGAGCAGGTCTCTGCTCAACACGTCAACCTCAAACTTGGCCCCGGACTTCTCCAGCTTTCGTCTGCTGATGGCAGACCTGCGATAGTGTCGACGCGTGCTGGCGAAGTGAAGCATTCCGCGAATCGCAGCAAATGGTGGATAGAGGGGAACTCGCGTCGGGTGAGTGCGTCCGTGCATGCGGAGTGTGTTATGTTTTGCTCATTCGATCTAAGGTAGTATATCCCTGCTCCCCAAGAATCTGTCGTAGGGGTTGTCATCTCTCGGAGCGGTGAGAATTGGAGAGTGGACATTGGGGCGGCCCACATGGCCACACTAGATGGTCTCGCATTCGAGGGCGCGACAAAACGGAATCGCCCAAATCTCAAGGTGCGTCTGCATACAATGCATATAATAGCTCAAGGAACTTACATCCATCCCTCGGACTAGGTCGGCTCACTGCTCTATGCGCGAGTGTCCTTAGCGCACAAAGACATGGAACCGGAGCTGGAGTGTTTTGACGCACAAACGCGCAAAGCGGAGGGTTTCGGCGAACTCAAGGGAGGATTCTTGGTACAGTGCAGCTTGAGAATGTCCAGACTGTGAGTGTTCTGTCTATGCCTATGCCTGACGGATCCCTAAGTAGTCCTGTAGACTGCTTGATCCGGCACACTTTCTCTTCCCCCTACTCGGCTCCCGCTTTCCTCTCGAGACTGCAGTAGGGATCAATGGGAGAGTATGGATCAACTGCAAAGAGCCTAGGCAAACCATCGCAGTCGCTCGGTGTATCGAGGCAGTCGATCCAGACGGAGGCGGGATGGACGAACTTGCAGTAAGGAAGTTCTTAGGCACTCTCGATGTATAGTAGTCTGCGAGACGGGGTATACGATACAGTATAATACATACATGACAGCAAAACAGCAATAATACCAGTACAAATAGTGACCTGCAAGCGCAGTGAATAAGGGTTACTGTCCGAGTGGGCGGGACGTACCACGGCTAGTCATCCTCAGTCAAACGGGCTCTTTTACTCGGTTTTCGTCCTGACACGCTCTCGTCGTCGCTGATAGGCGTCTCGCCCTGTTTACGGATGGCCGCCGCGTTGGCTCGCTTCTTCCGCTGGTACTCTCTATCCCGGTTCTTCTTCTGCTGCGCGGCGGTGAGCACCTCTGGTCTGGGGGCTGGGGGCACGATCACAGTTGTAAGCCCAGGTGTCGACATCCGGGATTGGTCATCCCCTGTCGCAGTCGACTCTTCCCCCTCCCCAGATAGTTCCAAAGACTATGGGCCGTCTGGTGAGCTCCGTGGATATCGCCAAGGAGGTACGCCCACGCACCTTCTTGTAAGTCATACTACTCGTGGAGAATATCCGGTCGGCATCGCTAATCTCGTACTTGCGCCTCCCGCTCGGCTGGTTCTTGAGGTACCCATCGAAGCCGTGGATGATGTTGCCGCCACTGTGCGCGGCCGTTTCGGTCAAGTACGCCCCTTCAAGGTTGTATATTTGGACCTCGATCTGCGCCTGGATAATGTAGCGCGTTTATGAGTTCTCCTGGGGCGTAAACAACGTTGAACACAAAACATACGAGCTGCTTGTCGAGCCTCCTCTTCTTCTCAAGTGCCTCCACCAATTCCTTCTTGGCTGCATTGTACTTGGCCTTATCCTCCGCCGAAGGTGCCTCGTTGGACATTGCTCGCTCTTGGCAGGCCAAATGAATCCCCAGAGGATGATGATAGCGAGGCAAGGGGAGAGGCTTCACAGAGGTCGCGGCAGGAAAGCACTCCAGGATCGGTCGCTTCAGCGAACGCCACAATGCCCTACGCGAGCGCACGTGATCGGCGCGTCGCGTCGCGTTTGTGCCGTTCGTGTCCAGTCTCATGCAGGCGCATCCAGCGGCATCCAGCGGGCAACACATGAAGTGTAACAGATGCAGGAATGACAATCGTACGTCAGATGCGGCAAGCACCCCAATTTGCGTGATGATATTGATTATAAAGTTGTCCATGCATCATATCCTCTAGAAACCCGACATACATTATAGGCATACTATCGCACACGCGCAGGGAACGCGAGAAGAGAGACCCAATAAGAATATGCGAAAATGCCACCAGAGTGCACAGTACGCTACGTTTTGGCGGTTCTGCCGCGAAGAGGGTAGGGGGGTTGAGAGAGAATGCGCGAATGCGCCCGGTTTGTACAAACAGAAAATGAAGAGCGGGGAATATCAAACAGCGAACGATGAACGACGAGTGGTAGGATGAGAGACAGGGGAGGCGGTGGTCGACGCCGACAGGTGTCGGACGGACAAGGATGTGGGCGACAGGTAGTGACATGCGAGTGATAGAGAATAGGGCTTGACAGGGGAAGGATGAGGTAGTTGAATGAGGGAGATAGAACACAAATACAGGTGTGCGAAGACATGCAGCGTACAAAACAACGACAGAGAAGCAAATCCAGCGAAAAAGAGAACATGGTGACGAGAAGACCGACCAGAACGAGGAAAGCGAGGAGGCGGTGAGGATGCTGTAGGTCCGATAAATGAGGTGCTATGATGCGGGAGTGGGAGCGACGGAGGGTTGCGACCGGCTTGCCCATGCGAACAACTGGCGAACGTCACTGCTCGGTGGGGTTTCTGCTGACTGCTTAGGCTCGACAAGTAGACTGTGGTTGGTTTCAGTAACTGCAGCTTTCCCGAACATCAAGGGGCGTGACCCACCTGCGGCGATAGAGATCCTGCAGATCGCCCCGACGCTGGGACTTCTCAAACGCATCCCGCAGGTACACCTGTACCTCAGGAATCTCCTTGAGGTTGTACGGTACTTGGAAGCGCTGCATATCTGCATACCCAGGGCAGATGAGACCCACAGCCACTATAGGTCGTGGGTATGACGCACCTTGGATGATACGCGCCAGCTTGTGGTACTTGTTGAAGTTAATGAGCTTCTTCTCAGGCGCCTTGGGCGACGTCCGGTGCGAAGGGTTACCCTCTCGACAAAACGTTAAGTCAGTCAAGTATAGCCCTGGAACGCAGAGTCAGCATAGGAACGACCAAACCGATCACGAAGGGCATACCGAGGAAGGGCACAGCGGGCGGCGCAGTATTCCGCAAGCGCGACCGATACTCGTGGTAATTCCGCGCGTGGTCTGCAAGTTTGCGAAGCGCCTCCAGCTGGATCTTGTTCTTCTGCGGCAACCCCTACACAACCAAACCAATCAGCCCACCGGCTCTCATCCGCATACATCCAAGTCGATCATCGACTCACCATCCACGTCTGATGCAACCTCGCGATCGTCGACGAGTCCAGCGCGGCCAAGATCGACCTCGGCGTGCTGTAGTTCCTCAGCGAGACGCACCGGTCCGCGAGCTTGATGAAGAACTTGACGAGCGCCGTGCGCTTCTTCGTGTCCGGCTCGTTCAAGATGCTCTCCGCGACCCAGCCCGTGATCGCCGTGCTCAGCGAAGTGACCGCCTTAACGTGCGCAGGCGAACCGCCGGTGCCGGTGCCTGTGTCGAGCAGCTCTGCAGGCTGAATCGCACAGTAGAGCGTGCACTCCATCACTGTCAGCTGTCGCGCGAGCTCGAGCGCGTCGAAGTCCGTGACCGCGACGGCCGCGAAGTTGCGCGTCCGCAGCGCGCCGAACACCGTTTTCGTCATGATCGGCCGCGGGATCTCTGAGATCGGTCCCGGGAGCACGATGGGCGGGTTGAGCGGGATGCCTGCATCGCGCGAGCGGTCGCGCTCGGCTGACGAGAGCGACACGTTCTCGCTCGAGTTCATACGTTGCCTGATGAGCTCGAGGATGCGCTGCGATGGTCCGGGGAACATTACGGAGAGCGCCTCCCGAGTGAAGGACACGAGCGTCGGCACAACGGCGCTGTCCGATGCATGCCTCCAGTAGCCTTCAACCCAAGTCTTGATGAAGTTCGAGACGCGCAGGCGCACAGGCAGGCCCTTGCGCTGCTGCCAGAGGCGAAGGTCCGCATCGGAAAGGCCGGGAGGGGGGAGGATGTTATAGCGCGTGATGACGGCGTTGAGAAGCTCGGTAGGCGTCGTGAACAGGCGGAACGTCATGAAGAATACCGCCGCAAACGGCGGCTCGACGAGCGAGTCGTGCGGCGTCATACGCTCGACCAATGCCTCGAGCGTCGCACCGACCAGTTGGCCATCGCTGTTGTACGCGACATCTTCGGGGGCGTGATCGTGCGGGAACGTCCATGGGAGCACAGTCGTCGCCAGATGCGAGCCAGGAACCGGGGGAAGCTCGCCACTCAGGATCTTCTCCTCGAACGTCGACATGCTCGGCGCGGCACCGTGGCGCGTGCTGCCCTCCCATGTCGTCCGGTCGTCCTCGGTAGGCGCGTAAGACCGGACGGATAGGATGTCTGACCTTAGGGTGTCGATCGAGGGCCTACCATCCGAAGGTGGCAGAGGAACCTCCTCGGGGGCAGCAGGGCTAGTAGGCGTGGGTGGGATGCTGTCCTCCATTTGAGTGCGCAGGCCGGGAAGAGGGGAAGGCGAGGGCGGGGGTGAGGACGTTGGGGAAGGTGGCTCCTCGGTGATCTCAATCTCGTCCGCAGACTGCCTCTTCACCGTCATCGTGTGCTCAGTCTCCTCCACGCTCTGCGCCTGAATCGTCATGTCCTCCTCCTCGCCCTCCGCGTCGCCAACATAGGCCCCATGCATGACAGCGAGACTGCTGGCCTTGCGTATCCGTGGGCCACTGCTCGCAGACGACGCGCGGTGGGCGTGAGAGAACTTCCGCGGGGTGTACGAGCCAGCGTCAGGATCCCCAGGAGAGAAGAGATGGAACACGAACGGTCGCTCGCCCGTCGCGCGTTGCAAACAACGCTTGACGGCGGCAACGCAGTCCGAGCCAGCCTTGAGCGAATCCGTCGCACACCGCAGTAGGCGCGCCTTCTCCTCCTCCTCGGACGTGCTCTCGGGTGCCGGACCAGCAAGCACCCGTACCGAGTCCGCGAGAGTGCTCGTGACGTTGTACACGTTCTCCTTGGCCGCGCGCAACGCGTCCGCCTTCGGGGCTGGGATCTCTGGATGTCGGAGCACAGCTTCGACGATGGTAAGCAGCCGGCAGACCATGTCGACGACCTCGCGGACGAGGTCGTACATATGACCCGTGCTGGACGCATGGGAAGTGCGGGAGTGCGAGTGCGCGTGGCCGATGAACGCCGCGATTGTTGAGAGGAACGCGTCGTGGGTCGCACGCAAGGCATCAATGAGTTCCGCGCTTGTCACGGGCCCGAGGGGGAACACCGGGGTCGCGGGAGCTCCACTCGAGTCGCTAGATGAAAACGAGGACGAGGAGGAGTTGCTGCTGACCGAGTTCTGCGCAGGCTTGTGACTGAGCACGTGGGCGCTCGCAATACGTCGCGCGGGGGACATCAGCTGCTGTTCGGACATCTTGCGCTGGGCTATTCGGAGCGCACCGACGGGCATCGGTGGATAGTCTGCGCCCATCGCTGCGCGTTTGGAAGCCTTCAGGTCTCCAAGACTCTTCGGGCGTGTCGGGGTCGCAGTGTTAGTCATCCGTCTGGATCGCGCGGCGATCCCGTTCGAAGAACGACCGGGCGTCGCGAAGTAGTCGTCGCTTCCCTCGTCGTCCTGCACCCAAGTCCCGGTCGCGCTGTCCCAACGGCCTTCGGTCGCTGTACTCTCCGATTCTGCGCGAGCTATCCGGGTAGCTCCGGATACCAGCGTGACGCCGCACTGGACGGCAACGGCGAGGAACCCACGTACGTGTGCGAAAAGCTGACCTGCGAGGCGCACCATGGTCTGCACCTCCAGCTCTCGCGGTTCGTCGGCTGTCGTCTCGTCCGAGGCCCGCTTAGCTTGGGAGACGAGGGACGCGAGATCTGAGAGTATGCGTTTGCGCTCCTGCGCGAGCACTCCATGTTGCTTGAGTACTAGCGCGTCCCGTGACAAGCAGCCGATCTCAGAAAGCAGGGCACGAACGCAAGAGATGATGCATGCTGTGGCGGGCTGGAAATGGTGCACCCGGTTCATACGCACGGCGTTTTGTAAGAGGGAGAGGCCACGGAGGAGAGGGAGCATAAGCGGAGGACAGTGCATGTTGATGCTGGCTCCAAAAGAGTCAGCAGCGGAGGGACGGTGGTCGTTCCGGAGGAACGGTGTCTTGCCCTTGTGTGAGGTTGTGCTCGCCCACGAGGTTGTCGACGAGGTAGACATGGTATGACTATGTCCGGGGCGGGAGCTCTGGGGGAGGTGGACATGAGTATCAGCATATATCGCCTTTCGCACTGCGCAACCGCCAAGAGAGAGGGAGGAGGCTTTCTAGATGCACGGAGCGTAACTACGATGAGAAGCCGCATCTCCTGCTCATGGGCAAGACTTCGGTGTCCAGCAAGTGCATCGCATCTGCGGCGTTTATGACAGATACCACGATCGTGCAGATCTACGCAAGGCGCCGATAAGTCCGCTCGCGGCTACTACAATCTTCCAATTCCTCATGAGTAGCTCCGAGACTCTTGCATACATGCAGTTGGGGCCCCCATCGGCTCTAATGCACCGCGAACGCGCAGGGGAGCAGTCGGAGATATGTTGCGTTCCGCATCAACGCGATGCCACCCCGAGATTCGCGCACGGCCTAGATTGTTTGCAGCGAAGCGCGTCCCTGGGGTCTACCAGTCGTTCAGTCGAACAACCGCGCCCGCACAGGAAGCGTCGCTGGGTGCATTCCCGCGTTGCGAACCAATCTCGCAGTAGTCCGAGGGTCGCACTCTTGACGAGAATAACTCACCTTCGCACCGGGCAGCTCCTCCTCCGTCAGCAGACCCACTTCGGAGCTGACATAGTTGCTCGGAAACCAGCCCCGCCGTCCGTCAAGCTCTCCATCCCACCACCCGCTCGGGTCGCGGTTGAGGACATGGATAACCTGGCCCGCCCGGAAGCTGAGGCATGTCACGCTCTGCTGCTGAGGCGAGAAGTCGTGCATGGCGAGGACGTATTCCTGCGTGTCGTTTCCCTCGTCTTCAGAGCCGGAGTCTATCGCGCCCCACGAGGATCCCGAGACGGTACGAGACCCAGCAGACACAGAGGCAGAAGCAGAGGTAGAGGCGGTAGGATGTTGTGCGGAGGGTGTAGCAGAGAAATGTGTTGAGGCTGTGGAGGGTGCCCTCGAGTTGGTGGACATGGCAGACGAGGCAGAAGCTATAGATGGACTTCGGAGTCGGCGAGAGGAGCTGGCAGTGCTTCGGGAGGTCGACGGGGTGCGGGGGTCATTGCGCGACGGTGCTCGGCTGGATGAAGGGTCGGCGAGGGCGACTGAAGTATCGATCCGGAGATGAGACGCAGGTAAGGGCATGGCTGTGATGTGAGGTATGTAACGATGATGGTTGCGATTCTCTCGAGAGGGGAGCCAGGGTCGAGAGCAGGACGAGAGCGAGGACGAAGTGAGAGCCGGCGGAAGTACAAATCTAGAACTGAGCAGCGAAGAGCGAGGGTATGACGGCGAGATATCGTAGTGGTAGATGTCGTAAAATATGGAGGCGTGGCGATAGATGGGCGTCGGTGCTTCCCTCACGAAGCGAAGCGGGGAGGACTCAGCGGAAGACTGAGAGTCCAGGACAAGCAACGCGGCGGCGCGTCCTCCCCGCGCCCAGTTCGGTTTCAGTCACTCCCGTCACAAACGCGTGACAGTCGCGCCCACTTCGCGTGTCCGGCGCGTCACATTATCTCTTGCACTCACTCCTCGTTCGCGCCACCAAATTGATGGCTCAGACTCTGGCGATGTCTATGTACGGTATTTCTCCCAGGCTTCTGGTTGAGCTCTATGGTCGTGTCTTGGCTGCATCTTTGACTACGGTTTTAGCGTTCCCAGTCTGTGAAAGTCGACGTTGAGAGACTTGTGGTTCCGGCTTGTAGCTCAAGTTCTACTTGCACTCCTCGCGTTCTACCGGCCGGGTGCTCAATATGCTGTAGTTCCTTGGTCTTGTCAGGTTCCCAGCGCTATTGTGATCAATGCATGGGATTTGCCTGTACAATCGTTCGGTTCAACCAAGGCACCAAAGCAACTTCGTAATACACCGGGACTTTAGCCTCTGCTAAATCATGCATTGATCCCGGTGCCATTTGCTACTTTCACTGGGCTTTGGCTACATCGACACCTACAGTGTCTGCCTTATCTTTGCAGGCCTGCTTCCTGTCTTCGGAGGAGCTCCGGTGCGCCATGCAGTGCGTTATCTATGCTACTGCCCACTTATCGCGTCTTACCCCGCGCGGGGTAGATATCCCCTACAGCTGGAGTCATTTTCCTACCCTGCTTCCCTCATCTTCGACGGCCTCAGCCTGGATCCCTCGCGCTTTGTCTCCTCTACTGCTTTCCGTACTGCAGAGATACGTGTGGGGATTGATACCGCAAGATGTCTGGGCGCCTCCTGAACGCGATCAGGCGACTTCCGCGACTGACGCTCTTTGGCCGCTCTGTCGTCCTCGTCGCCGCAGAGCTCCTCGCAAACGCCGTCTGCTGGGTCGTCGCCGCCATCCTGTTCGGCCGCCATGAGGAGACACGTTCCATCCTCTCCCTCGCGCTCCTAGCTTGGGTCAGTACGTCTGTGCAACTGTCAACCTCTTGTTAATGAACAGCTCCCGCTATCCCTTCCTTGCGCGTCTGCCGTAGACTATTGGGCTTCGACATGGTACGTCGTCTTCTAAGCCGCCGGCCATTCCCAAAAACATCTATTCCTTGCCTTCACTCCGGATGCATGAAGTGCAGGATATGCAAGGAATGCGGTTCGGGCACCATACCCCCGCATGCCCTTGTCTCGCACAGATATGAATTGCATGACTTTCATGCGGCCATACGCGTTCATACACTGCACCCTCATCTCATCTCTTTGAAGTAAATACTCGACCCTCAGGCTCACACTCATCTATAGCCCTCGATGCGGACCATATCAGGTACATCCCCTCTGAATACGTACGTGCTCCCCTTGGCGTAGTTGTACCTACACCGCATCTATCCATGCTCACGACTCTACTTCCAGGTCTATGCCGTACGAAACTCACCACGCTGAAGCGCGATTGACAACGCGACCCGGAGTCTCATCAATATGGGACAGCTCCCGGTGACATGCGGTCTCTTCTTTTCGCTAGGACACAGCACGATCGTGATCGTAGTGGTAAGTTCCGTCCCCCCGCGCATCAACCAACGCCTTCCCTCGCTCACGTACACGTAACCACCGCGAATAGAACGTGGCCATAGCCATCAGCACGGACGTGTACAACCACATTGACGGCGTCGGTGCGGTAGGCGGGATCGTAGGTGCGCAACGCGGCGCTTCATTGAGGCCTCGCTTCCATGCATTTTCTCTTCTTCATATGCGCGGCGCTGATGAGGGGTTCCGTGTCCGCGTCTGTGGTCTGTGATTGATCGCCCCGCAGGCGCCGCGGTCAGCGCGAGCTTCCTCTTCGTTGTCGGCCTCGCCAACTCCATCATCCTCTTCCGGATTCTCCGCAAGCGTCACCGCGTACGTACAACTTCTCTCATCCTCGCTTCCTCCTTGTTCGCGCGCGACGCTGGATGGAATCGCACCTTGGCTGGTCAGCATGCTGACAGTGCTATGTCCCCCTCGCTTAGTTACGCAATGAGCGTGCGGCACGTGCAAGCGCGGGGAATGAGACAGGAGACGCATACACCCAGAGCACCCACAAGGGCAAGGCTCCGCAAGACGGGGAGGAAGACGGGGACCTCAAGGAATCGCATGGGAACACACTGATGATGAAGATAATTGGGCCCGTCGTGACCTTCGTGGACAGACCATGGAAGATGTACCCTGTCGGAGTACTGTTTGGTTTCGGTCAGCATCCCAATGAATCCTGGCCTGACCGGGTAGACATCACAGCTAACCCATCTCGCCAGGGTTCGACACCGCCTCATCCATCGCGCTCTTGGCCATATCGGCTATAGCCAAGCGCGAACCAGGCGAGGCGCAGATTCCCGCCGGATACATCGTCATCCTCCCGGTATGTGATCCTCAACTGGCGTCTGCGGGTTTCATCCGTACTAACTATATGCGCGGCTCTAACCAGTTACTCTTCACGGTCGGCATGACGCTCATCGACTCGCTCGACTCTATCGTCATGCTCTACTCCTACGCTGGTTTTCCCGACCGTTCCTTCGCGCTCTTCGAACCACGGGCGCCTGTCCTCCCGCGAACCTCCCCGACGGCGACACCACCTGCTATCGCGGGACCGAGCACCTGCACCGCCACGCCCGCGCCCATCGACGACGTCGCGGAGCTGCCGCGCGAGGGCTCTCCAACCGCAGACGACATGGTGGATGACGATCCGGCAAAGGTCGACAACAAAAGTGCAACGGTCGCAGCGGTCGCGAATGTGGAGGTCGATGCGGATGGAGACGAGCGTGTCCGACGGCGCGTGCTCTACGTCAAGCAGAACGCGATGTCGAACCTGAGCATCTTGCTCACCGTCATGAGCATCCTCGTCGCATTCAGCATCTCGCTCATCACCATCATGGGCCTCATCGGGGACAACTGCACCCCGTGCCAAAACGCGGCGAACGCGGAGGACGGCGGTGGGTTGGCTGGGCGCTGGTGGAGAGGATGGGCAAATGTGAGTCAAGTTCGTTGTTGTGAGACCAGCTGTTGACAATCCTTCTTGTCAGGCCAACGACAATAGTGGATATATCGGTGCGGCTATCGTCGGTTCCTTCATCGCCATCGTATCCTGCTGGTACGGTGCGCGGTTCGCGTATAGGAAGTGGCACGCGCGTCGGGCGGGCCACCTTCGCCAATGACGGGATCAAACAAGGCAGGGGTAACAGGGCAATACAAGAAGCAGCTATACACACACTGTATCGAATACAAGAGTCCCAGCACGAATGTAACACATCTTCTCGAGGGCTATGAGGGATCGTCCACCAACTCCTCAGGGTAAAACATGTATCGTACAGTCTTCTCGTTCTTATAAAACGGCGACTCGCTCGCCTGGTAGCTCGGCTCTGTCAAAGCCACGCTCTCCCTCGTCCGCGGCGGGTGCTCCGTCTCGCGCATCACAATCTTCAGCCGGATAAGCTGGTCCGCCTTGTATGGCGCGTACACCGGCGGGGGCGCGCCGTGTCCGTGTCCGGAGCGCGAGAGGTGCGGGTGCGGGGACGAGGGCGTCGCGGGGGACGTGTTCGCGCCCGGGTTCTGGGACTGCGAGAACGCGATGAGGAGGTCGATGACCGCGTGCGCGATCTCCTCGATGTCTGCGATGTGCGCCTGGAACTGCTTCCCCCACTCGCCCGTTTTGCTGAGTGTTGCGGCGATTTCGTGGCTTGTATGCTGCCCGGGGCGCTCTGGCGAGGTGGGCTGCTCGAAGGATTGGAGGAGTGCGGCGAGGTAGATGCACCCGAGGGCTACGACGTGTGGAGGGTAGGAGAGGTTGACAAGGGTGCGGAAGCTAAGGCGCGTATGTCAGCGGTAAGTTGTCTGTGTGTGCCTTCGTAAGGTGTACCTGTCTATTGCTAGGCGATATGCGAGCTTAGACAACTTCTTGGACGCTAGCGCGTGTATCGCATAAATATCCGGAGTATGCTCAAGGTTGAAGGTTGAAACGGGCAGCCGTGCGTACCTCCGAATGCACGGCATATCTTGATCACGTAGGGGAATGGTAATCGGGCGGTGAAGTTGAAGCATATGCTCTCGAGCATCAACCTCTCTACCCCAAGGAGCCGTTGCCGGTCGTTCTCAACAGTCTGGCAGGAAAAGCAATGTGAGGCATGCTCTGAAACACATGGTAGGCATACACGACGCACCGCGGGATCCATCTCAATCTCTCCGCCCATAGATCTTGCTTTCGCAGCAAGCTCCGGGAATCGTACAGCATACGCGACCATAAGGATGTCCCTCGGCTTCTTCAACGTGTCATGCATCTTGGACGATACGAAGAGAGCTCCGAGGCAAACGTCCTGTGTGCAGTCGTCAGTCACGCCCAGAATTTGAGGTGGCGAGTAGGGCGCACATGGTATCCAAAGTCTTTGCGGGGAAAGAACAAGTAGAAACGGTGATATAGGTTCTGCGCGGTCGCAATGGTCTTTCTGGGGCTATTGCACACTTGATGAGAGCCCCTGCGTTCGTTCCGAGGTTGTGCAGGGTACTCACAAGCCAATGCTACACCCGACCGCCTCAATGAAACCGCATGCTTGTTGTCGTGCCTTCTCTTCCTGGGTGATAGAGAGCTTTCCGCGTTGCTTGTCTGAAAGCTTCTCGACCTCGCTGGGTGTGAAGTACGGGTGGTTGAACTTGCGGTTGTTGGCGGGGATGAGCTGTGGTGGGTCCTTGTAGTATTGCGCTTCGGCTCCCCACATGGTGTGCGATATGAATGCGGGGAAATTGTGGCGAAGTCCAGAGATCTTGGAGGGTTACAAGGAAGTGTTGACTCTGGAGTAAGCCTGATGAAAGAGGAGTAGTCTGTGTTAGTAGACATATCAAGTCGGGTTATTGATCTGATTACCCAGTCTATTGGTCGCCAGGGTCGGGCGCCAACACGCCTTGACTGCTACCTCGATCGCGCTCGAATGGACTGTGACGGCGACCTCGCTTTCCCTGCTCTCGTCGCCGCCAGACTTTTGCTTGCTTTTGCACCTCTACCGGACTCACTAAAATATGATCAACAGCTGTCGTCGCCCCTAACGTCCTACTCCCGGTGTGCGCCCGCCCTCTGACCCGCGCAGCCACTTTCGCGACTTACACACCTGGACAGTACGCGAAGGCATATATCTCTTCTCCCATGGAATTGACCCATACTCGGGAGGGTCTTTCCGACACGTGCGTACTAGAGTAGTCTATCAGTAGCGCCGTCTAACGATTGTACAGTCTCCTCTGCTGCTATCATTATTCTCCACGGTGGTGCCCTTGACACCCTACACGTCTCCAATACTATGGACCGCAGTCGATTCTGTGGCCGCCTGGGCACTTCTAAAGATATGGAGGCTAAGAGTGGGCGCGACGAAAACGTCAAGAGACTGGCAGGTAGCCTCCCTGTGCGTGAACTTCTGCACTATTCATCCCGGCCAGTACTGACATGTAGGCGCGATAGCTACTTGCTGAATCCCTATGTATTCCTCCCGAGCCTCGCCCTATCCACTTCTTCCATTGAGAACATGCTCTGCCTGCTGGCAGTCATGTATGCATGCAGAGGTGCGTCATAACGCCGTCAGGCGCACAAGCCGCCATTCTGAAGCGATCTCGTAGGGCGAGCGTCAGCTTCGCTGTTCGCACTAGCATGCCTCGTGCAGCTTTCTCTACCCTCCGTGCTGCTCTTGGCACCACTGATCCTCCTGAATATCACACGGCCAGTCTCGCGCCTTGCGCTGCCACGGCCGCTCGATACCCCGCTTCGACGAGCAATACCTCTCCTAGGCGAATTCCTGGGTTACACCGCGCTCCTCACTCTTGCGTCTGCGCTGGCATGCGGGAACTGGCTATGGGTGGAAAAGACTTGGGGCGCATCGTATGTGCAAACCCAGCTAGGCATCAAAACTGACGATATACTCACGACCATGCTCCAGACTTACACTCCCAGACTTGACCCCGAATCCCGGTCTTTGGTGGTATTTCTTTACGGAGATGTTCGACCACTTCCGGCCTTTCTTCCTCATGGTCTTCTCGGTAAGCTCGTTCGAAATACCTGTTCCCACGATCGTGCTAACGCACCCTAGGTCCATCTGCTAATATATGTGGCGCCAATCTGCATCAAGTTCCAGTATGGCATCTAGTAGCGTACTGATAGGTTCTATGTCCTGATTATCTATGTGATTTAGGCACGACTTCCTCTACGCAGCCTTCCTCTTAGTGGGGGTATTGGCGGTATTCAAGCCATACCCTACTCTCTCTGACCCCGGGCTCTTCATCTCCATGTTCGCAGTATTCCCCGAGATATACCCTTGTACGCAACCCATTCTCTCTACGAGACAACTCTGCTAACATTCCAGGGAAGACTTGCACCATCCTATCGTCACGGCCCTCATCCATCTCCACGCATCCCTGCTTCTCCCGTTGTTCAATAGCCTCTGGCTACGGCAAGGGACGGGAAACGCCAACTTCTTCTACGCCTCCACGCTCGTGTTCGGCATGGGCAACGGCGCAGCTCTCTTGGACGCGATATGGGCGGGGCTCAGGATAGCGATCGGCGAGCTGAAAGAGGGATTCGAAGTCGCACAGGAGTAACAGAGTATCTGCGGTAACGTTCTATATATATTGTTGCACTACCATAATTGAGTTACTTAGAAAGCAGAGCACCGGCGCTTCGTAGTGTGTCGTCGCGAACGTGCGGTAAGGGATACAAATACAGACTTTTCGTGGTGGGTATTCTCGACGTGAACTGCTCAGCAATCTACTTCCAGGTCCTCGAGGCGATACCGCTTAGCCCTGAAATGGAACTCGACGTATCCCTGGGTCCACAGGCAATCAGTCCCGACTAGATCGCCCAGCGTCAAGCAAGGATACGTACCATGATGTAACTGCGACAGATATTCGACAACTGTGGGTCCGACGCCGTGAGCATTTCAACCTTGCGGATGCTTTCCAGCGTCTCTTCGCTGAGCTCCCGTAAGACGAGGAGTGGGTCCTTCTGCTCCGCCGCAGCACGTAGGTGGATCAAGTTGTCGGTCTCCTGAGCGAGAGACTCCTTGTAGAACGAAAGACTGCGACCTCGTCAGACGACGGCCGTAAAGTGAAACAGGATGCCGACTTACATATCGCTGTCACAAGGAACGCGCCAAAATCAATGGTGAGCAAAAATACTTCGAGGCTCATATACGAAGACATACTTGATGGTATCGGTGTACAGTTCGATCTCACTGCGAACGACGGTCAGTCACTAAGTCAAGACAAGAGGGAGGCCGGCGTTGAACATACGGAATCAGCTGCAGATGGAAGGTATCCGCCGGATCCCGCCAGTCTTTCACGAAAGCGAACAGCGCATACGCCGCGCCAATCCCCGTCTTCGTGCGCATGTACACGGGGTACTTCGTCGCGCCGGGGGCGATCGCCATGTCCTTCGCCGTGCATTCCACGTACACGCCCACGAAGAAGTCGAGAGTCGAGATGTTGATCGAGTCCGCGCTGAGGCGGGGGTAGTACTTGTACATGTCGCGCAAGAGCACGACGAGGTTCTCCACCGCGGGGTCGCCGAACGCCTCCCTGGTGAGCAGCCGGCGCACGAACTGCGCGACGGCGTCGATGTTGCGCTCGCCGAGGTCGTCGATGTAGGTGAGGTAAGCGGTGTAGACGGCGATGATGTACTGATGCTCGTAGCTCGTGTGGGCGTAGGTGGACTCGGCGATCGAACATGAGGTGTCTGCGAGGCCCGTGATGAACTGGGAGCTGAGGCCGTTGTCCCAGGACAGGATCTCGGCGGTGACCTCGGCTCTCAGCCGAGGGTTTGCTGGGGTCTGCGGGGCGCGGTAGCGCAGGCGGGTGAGGAAGTCGCGCAGGACTTGCTTGATTTCGGTCATCTTATCGACGTCGTTGCGCAACGCCTCGGCATGGGCAGCTTTGGCGGTGGGAAGCTCGAGCTTCGAGCCCATTGTCTGGGGAAGGAATTCTCCGTGAGGCATGCTCTGGTAGCCCGGTGGTAAGTCAAAGCCATCGCTGTAGTGGGGACCATCAACTTACTCTCGTTGTGTAGACGTAGTGCCAATGGGGCCGATCGATACGCAGATAAGGGGAGTGGGAGGCTGGGGATGACCTCCCGTGGTTGTCTGGTGCCTTTATACATCACGGTGCGCGCGACTTTCTTTGCCTCAGGGGGTCGTCCTGAGCTAGTAGGAGACACGATGATGACAGTCTTCACGTAACAGGCACCAGCCCTATACGATGGATGCATCGAATACTCAGGGTGCATGGAAGAGGGGAATTCGGACCCACGAGGTTCGCAACAACACGGCTACCGGGATATGTCTAAGTTTGGGAAGCCAAGGCTCGGCGTTGTAACGTCCAGGACAGGTACTGCGTCTACGCACCTCACTCTCCCGGCAAGCGAGGACAGTGGACGACCAATCGCACCACGCCATATACTGCTCTGCAACATACAGAATGACATCGCCTGGACTTCTGCTACGTACGGACTGGCAGCCAGGGCCCGAACACGGCGCCCGGAAGCATGGGTGCGCGACTCTGGGCCATGTCTGTCAGGTAGGACTTGAAATTGCGACCTGAACGGTGCTCGCATACGACTGAAATTGCGTTCACCGTCTCACCGCGAAGGCTTCTCCGAGCCATACGGGCTCACGTCTCACTGCTTCTCTCCCCCTGCAGACGCACGTCACTGCTCGGAGATGAGGAAGCGGGTACCATTTTCGCATGCCGCCGGAGGGGGCTTTCCCGGGCAGGCTTCGCGTGGCGCTCGATGGCGGTTCGGGAAGTCGGGATACACAGAGGTCGCGGCAACAACCGCCCCTGCCGGTCACCGCTCGATGCCATCGTGCTCTCTACCTCCCGGCGCTCCGTCTTGAAAATCGAGCGCTGAGCGCCCACTGGCGCCTGCAATTACCGGGGGACCGGGGCCGGAGCTGGCCGGACTGTGCCGCTTGGTAATACATTTACAAATATCTTCAAACATCCTCCCGATCAAATCGTGAGCGTTCGTTCATCGTTCACCACGTCCGTCTTGCTGACCTTCACTGCCTGTGAACGACGCTCCAGCGACCGCTGTTGTCAATGGATCACCGTGATTGGTGCGTGTATTAGTAAAACGTATTCTCTTTGCGTCCGAATGGGCCCTGGCTACATGACGCCCGCATGGTCACCTATCCGGTGTCGACATGCTGTCCGATTCGAAGACATCATCCTGAGAGTGGGTGGACAATCCACCCGTCACTCATTATGTACCAGTGTTTAATGCAGGACTGCTGGCATTGTTGCAGCGCACATAATCTTTCTATACCCTCCATCGGTGGTCGGCGAGCCACGCTCTGAGCTTTGCGGACTCACTCGGATTGACACTGTACACCATCTCACAGGCTCCCGTTGATTACAGACTATGGGCGTGCTATGAAACGGCGGTAGGACTGCCACTCCCGCACGCCACCTATGCACCGCTTACCTCCCGCCATTTTGCGGGCGTGCGACATCGACTCACCACTCTCTTCACATATTCGCAGGAACCCTACCCCAAAGGGGAGCTCGTTACGCCCACAATCCATCGTACCAGGAATAGGAAGAGGATGCTTCATCCTACACACTTCTGAGCATGATACCCGACCGTCCTCTCGCCACACCCATAACTCCACTCGGAGGGGTATCTCCTTGGAAAAGGAGGATTGGCTCTGGAGCACGAACGTATGGCTGCACATCTCTGAGCTTCGTTTGCAAATACCAATCAATACTGCCGTCCAATGTCTTCGTACGAGCTGTCTATGACGCGTAGAAGACTGCATCCGCTGTGCGATGGTAGCGCCTCGTGTATCCGTACGACGGTAGTGCCGCTGTAGGAGCAAGGCGGCATCGTGATTGGGAGCGCTCGATTACTGTCAGTCTCACCCATATTATATTTAACTGCTACATAGAGAGTCTTGAAGCCCCTGTGACGCCGGTCTGTCGCACGAAGCCACCAAGGCTTCTATATCGGCGCTTGGGGCACTTGCCGCTGATGACTACTAACGCTCACTACGCGCATCCTGATTCTGCATCATCGAGGAATACAGAGGCGCTTCATTTTCGTTCGTTCGAGTTCTCCGGACGCCGCCTTACCGGGCCCGATCGTAAATTGTAACATTGGGCAGGCGGAGACGAAATATTGCGGGGACGATGGGGCGCCCACCCTAGTGAGTGGGCAGGGAATCGGACTCCTCGCGCGCGGCACTAAGCGTAGACGACGCAACGTCGAGGATAGAACCAGTCGTGCGCGATATGAAACCTTGGAGAGAGTGCTCATACACGAAATTCAACGTCGTACCTGGACAACTTCTTTCGCTCCTCCGGGGACTATCAGACACCTCGACATGGAAGCTCCAGTTTCAGCTCGTCCAGGAGGTACCGATTCGCCCTGAGGTGGAATTCAACGAATCCCTAGTGGATATGCTCCGAATCAGCAATGCTTGGCTGCGATGTTTGCCCCTCGACCCGCAGGAGAGCTCACCATGAGGTAACGTTCGCAAATGCGCTTCAGGTGCAGGTCGACAGCTGTGAGCCTGGCCACCCTGTCCAGCGCAACGAGCGTTTCTTTACAGAGCTCCTGAAGCACCGCGAGCGTGTCCTTCTGCTCTGCGCCCGCCCGTAGGCACACGTACGTCCCCGTTTCGCCGGCTATCAACTCTTTGTAGAAGGAGAGGCTGGACGAGGACGGCGTAAGCACAAGTCATTGTGATGATATGATAGAAGACTCACATGTCACTGTGGCATCGATTCATACGCGACATCCCATCTCCGTGAGAGGATCATGATAGTAGGCGAACCCGCACAACGTACTTGATATTATTGGTCAACATCACGAGGTCTCTGCGGATATGGACGTTAGCGCGGAGGCCTGACTAAAAAGCACGTACTCACGGAATGACTTGCAAATAGGACAGATCATCAGGGTCCCGCCACCCGCGCGTGAAATTAAAGAACGTGTACGCCGTCGCATACCCCGTCATGCCCCGAATGAAAGAAGGATAGCTAGACGCCCCAGAGGCGACAGACATTCCCCTCGTGCTATTCTCGACATGACAGCCCGCTATCGCCGTTATTATCGCAGCGATGATGGAGTCGGCGCCCAGCGGGGGGTAGAGTGCGTACATCTCCAGAGACTGTCGGACAATGCGATCCAAGACAGAATCTCCGGGATTCTCGTGCGCGACGAAGCGCCTTCCGAAGCCGCTCAGAGAAGCGGGGTTTCGGTGGCCGAGGTCGTCGACGTAGAGTACATAGGCGGAATGGAGCGCGACGTGGCGCCGATTCTCGTACGAGGTATGGCCATAGGCGCACTCTGCGATGGAGCAACCCGTGTCGATCATCGCCGCGAGAAACTTTGGCGGGATGTTAGCGTCTCCCAGGGTGTACACTTCGGCAGCGACCTCGCATCTGAGCCGCTTGTCGGGGACAGTGCCTGGGTGTACGAACTTCATCCGCGAGAGAAAGTCTTGTAGAATGTCCTTGATATCTGTTGCTGACTCATGGGGTTTGAGCTCGACCCGAGGGTTGGGATGATATAGGGATGCTTCGGCGGCGGGGTGGACCCCTGCGCAAATTTGCTCTGCTGTCGAGGCTGATAACGCGAGAGACCTGCGAAGCCGCCATGCGCGGTGTGAGCGGACCACCCATAGCGAACGCAAAAATACGTACCCGCCCCAGTCTCGGAGCCGGGGAGTTTCTGCATGGGTGTCCATCACAGCAAAGCGAACGAAACGTGACCCGGCTTGACCAGTTACAGCCTCCGATGCTATGATCTTACGTGTCCATAATGTTAATGTTCAGCGATGATCAATATTCACGCGTATGATTTCGAATGTCGTCTCACGCGCAGGCAAAGCCCCGACTGTCCAGATACGAGCATAGATGAGATCGAAGTATATATAACGAACCAGAAACGTGGCGTGAGCTCACTGCTGAGGGGTTCGATGAGGCGATAGTCGAACGATAGCATCATTCATGAGCGCCACCAGCCGAAGCTCCCAGGTTCATCGACTAGTACTCCCCTGGACTTCGTCATTCACAACAGCGTCGGCGCAGTGCTTTGACCGCCAGTCATAGTGCAGCTATCTCCAAGTCATTTGGGGGCTTTCAGCGGCCGGTGGCGCGGGGACGCGGAATCATATCAGCTACGATCTCATAGATCGGTGCTCGCTGAGGCGCTGAGGCAGGACCTCGGAGCACACGCGAAGTGTGTCGTGCGACAGCTTCACGAGACTGTGGTTCAAACGCTCGTCTGCCTTACCTGGTCTCATTCCATAAAGACCGGTAAGTACACTGAACACACAAAAATTTCGAGGAACCAGACTTATACACCCAGACCCATACACCCTCGACATTTCTCCCTGTTCTCTGGGAGTATGTCGGTACGGATGGGTGAAATATTGCTTGATGAACGATCGGTTGTGAAATAGAGGTCGAACGTACATTAGGTGTTGTACTTGCTGCCCCGGCAAGGTAGAACTCGATTCATTGCATTTTCTCGGAGTCACTGAATAATATCGAAAAAGGAGTAGCCTGTATGAATATCGCAATCATTAGTGATAGGTTTGATTGCAAAATGAATGATTGTAGTCTCACATGAAGGATCTAGCGTCACAGCTTATGGTAGAAGTTGCAACTCCAGCTCTCCGAGGCGATACCTCTGCGCCTTCATATGGAACTCCACGTATCCCTGATGCGACAACAGATGAGTTCGTCGCAGGCGATTACGCTCACTTATCAGTTACAGCAATACTCACTATAAGGTAGCTGTGGCAGATGCGGGACAGTAGGGGGTCGGAGGCAGTCACTTCCATGACCCTATGA
This sequence comes from Trametes polyzona, assembly GCA_022606195.1. Taxonomy (NCBI): domain Eukaryota; kingdom Fungi; phylum Basidiomycota; class Agaricomycetes; order Polyporales; family Polyporaceae; genus Trametes; species Trametes polyzona. The sequence continues at coordinate 293,219 of JABYQF010000009.1, read as the reverse complement.
AGCGCGAGAGCGGTCTCCTCGCATGTTTCGCGTAATATCGCCAGTGTATCCTTCTTTTCTACGGCAGCACGGTAGCAGATGTAGGTGCTTGTCTCCCCATTGAGGGTTTCCTTGTAGTATGAGAGTCTAGCGGCGCCGATACCATAGATGAAGTCATATGCGCGTCGTGCGGCGGCGATGGGGCTGGACTTACATGTCACTGCGTGATGTGATGTACCCGCCCTGCATGAGCACCAACAAAGTCGGGAAATGAAGGACGCACTTGACATTGTTAGTATAGCGCACAATATCACTGCAAAGTAGGTCAGGCCTTTGTGGAGGCTGAGAGACTGATACTCCGTGAACTCACGGTATCACTTGCACGTAGGAGATATCGCCGGGATCTCGCCAACCGCGTATAAAGTTGAAGTATGCATATGCAGGGGCGTAGCCCGACATAGCTCGAACATAAGCAGGATAGCCAGACGCACCGGGTTTGAGGGTTGCGCGGTCGACGGTGAACTCAATGAAACAACCCACTACGGCGGCGAGGGTCGATGCGTTGATAGAGTCGGCGCACAGAGAGTCATAGAGATCGTACACCTCTCTGAACTGCAGCGCGAAGGCCTCCAGAACGGGGTCTTCGATCCTTTCGCAGGCTACGAGACATTGCCCAAAGCGGCGAAGAGAGCTGAGATCGCGTTGGCCGACGTCGTCGATATACAGCGCGTAGGCCGAATAGAGAGCTATGAATCGCTGGTGCTCATAGGGGACATGTGAATAAGCAGTCTCGGCTATGCAGCAACCGGTGTCGATCCAGGCTGCGGCAAGATCTGGGGAGACGTTGACGTTGAGGGAAACGAATTTCGCGGCGATTTCGATCCTGAGTCTCTCGTTGACAACAGCGCCCAGTGGTCGGTATCGAATTTGTCGGAGGAAACGTCGTAGGATGTCTTTCAGCTGCGTGAAGTGGTCTCTGAGAACAGGAGCAGATGGGTCCAGTCGCCGTGTTTGCGGAGTATCGCTCAGATCACTGTCGTTCTGATCTGACGATGCGGCTGAAGCAACGCTAGAGTTTGATCGTTAGGACGCTGACAGAATATATAGTGGACAGAGCGAACCATCCGCTGCGCGTAACGGAGCGGTCGCGACAAAAATACCGGACGATATGAGCGAGGAGGGTCATAGTGCGGTGCTGCGGGCGAGGAGACGAACGACGGCAGGGTTGTCTGAATTTCTCCCATCCAAACAGTAGTCTTGATATTTGAGCACTCGCATAGGCGTCAAGATTGTCAACTATCGCCCCAGGTCTTTGTTAGTGCTGGAACGTCACGAGTTCATGCGGTCGTCGAGCCTGACAAGAAGAGCACGCTGCATATTACATTGTTAGTATATACTGATAGGACAGAAGGCGTGCAATGTGGCACCTACGTGACATGATGCTTGGGAGCACGGTGAGGCGAAGCCCAGTAGGTTCATCGAAAGCGAACATGTGAGTAAGAAGGTGTCGTACGCTGTCGAGCGTATCGCGTTGGTCAACGCACCGCTACTTCCAGCATGTCGTGTATGTACGTGATACAAGTTGTAAGTTGACCCAAGGGCGCTCCGCTGCTGACACAGAATGACAACCATACCGCCCACATGATGCTCCCAGGCCGGTCGTTGGAGCGTCGGAGTCTTCGTTGTGCGCGAACGGCTATCTTTGGCAGAAATCCTGAAGTACTGTATCTTACGATCGATAGCCATCCTGTTTGCGTGCGCCGTAAGCAATCGACGGCAATGCGATGTATGTAATCTATGGTGTTGCCGGATCCTAACATTGGACCCACTCTCCAGCATGGGGCGGTATCTGTTCAAATTGTACACATGCGTGCTCAACCACGACAAAAGCGTCCACCTGAACGCGAAGTCAGCCGGAAGCTACGCAACACGGCGACCGGTATCAAAGATATGCATACATCCAGCTTAGCTCAGCTTCCAGCGCTGCATGGTGACCTGTATCAGACGCGCCATATCCTCCTTGGCCTGCTTCTTCGCGCTATCCGTGATGCCTTCCAGCGCGTCAAGCTCCTCCGGCGACGTCTGCAATGGATTGAACTCCAGTACGTGCCCGTCCTTCGTCTGGACCGAAAGGAGAGCGGAGACGGACGCAGTCGTCGAGAGCGGCAGCTCTGCGGAGCTCGATGCGCCGCTTATTCGCTGGTCGAGCCCGCTTTGCGAGGCAACGAGCGTGCTGGCTTGAGATGTAGAGCGCGAATGGCCGCCATGCGAGGTCACGGAGGAGTTGGACGCGGAGCGGACCACGATGCTTCGTTGTTTCTTCAGCTTGCTACCGCCTGGCACGCCGAGCTTGCCCAGCCCCCGATTTCCTCCGTTCGCCTCCGAAGACCCGGCCGGCTCAGCATCGGCACCGTCACCTTCCGCTACCGCCTTGAACCAGTTCTTCAAGTCGAGCTGGTACGGATTTGCTAGTGGTGAGCCGTTGACACTGAGCATATTCTCGTCCTTGCGGGGCCAACGCGGATGGGATGGGGCTAATGGGAGGACAGGGTTGAAGGTGGAAGAGGATGGAACACGGGACTGGGGCCGAGTGGCTTGAGACGGTTTGCTAGGCGAGGCAAATCGTGAAGGTGTGCGGGGGAATTGGAGTGGTCTAGAGGAGCCTTTCTGCGGGCTTGGAGAGACGGCACCTGAGGGTACGCGCTGCAGTGGCCGTCCCTGTGTCTATTGGGATCGGTCGGGATATGATATTTGGCGAAATGCAGCAGGTGCATACCTTGGCTGGTGTCTTGGTGACTGGTAGACGCGTCTTTGACGCTGTGGTAGGAGCTGCGAATGACGCAGTCTTCTTCTTCGGTGTTGCTGCAATGGTACGAGCTGCGATACCATTCAGCACGGTGATTTCTAACGTTACGTTGTCCACGCACCGGTCTTAAGGGCTCTTGATGATTCGGTGTGGCCTAGTTTCCCGTCCAGCTTGTCGCCCTCCGTCTCCTGCGACTCAATCCACTTCCGCTTGCGCGTACTCGGATCGATTGTATTGTCCTCCGCGCCCAGCAGCTCGCGCTTCAGGCCCTTTACACACTCTTGGATGTCTCCGTTGTACTTCGCGAAGTCCCGGAGGGTGACGTTGCGCACAATGCGTGGTATGCGCAATATGAGGCCTTCCTGATGTCTGCGGAAGTTCTCAAGTGCGTCGGCGAGCCATTCCTCGAACTGGCGGGTCTTATGCGCCACTGCGCGCGGGGCATGTTCATGTTAGCACGCCAGCGCGTGGCTGGAGCCGTCACAGACCAACCTTCCAAGTCGAGATTGGCCAGCAGCTGCTCCTTCTCTTCGCCGCTATACTTCCGGGTGCGCGTTCCTGACATTCTTGGGTGCTGGGCGGGAGAGGAGGGAGGGCGGGGAGACGGTTGCTTGAGGAGGTTGAGGATGAGACGCGTCGGGCAAGCGCCCAGCCACCGTTTGCGCGCGTGTATGGGATCACGTGGGCCTGTACCCTTTTCTTCTTGGCTTCCATCTCCCAGGCCCACTCTCAGGCTCTGCTGCTCTACTTGTTGTTCGCCAGGCATGCCTATCGACGGACATACACATCTCGTAAAGCAGGGATGGTCTGGGAAGGGCTCGGGTCTCCGCCATGGCGCGATAGCCAAACCGATCACCGTGACGCAGAAGAAAACGCTTGCGGGGATTGGCAAGGAGCGCGATGAAGCGTTCCCCTTCTGGGACCAGTCAGTAAAGCCATACCTACTTGAACGAACGATCCTGCTAACACATTGATGCTACTCAGTGTCTTCCAGGCTGCAGCTGTGAGCATACAGCTCAAGCTGCACAAGGACTCTGACGAAGAGTCAAATGGCGAATCGGTATGTCGACCTGCCTCACAGGTCTCCTCCCCCTGTTTCCTTACGCCGATGCCTATAGGACCGCGAGGATAGCCAAACACCCGCCCTAGAACTTAAGCGCACCACCACGGGCATCATCTCCAATCGCCGCCCTCTCTCCGGGACACCCGCCCTCTCCGGGGCAACGACCCCCTCCGAATCGCAAGCTAGCTCGAGCAGCGGGAGCTCAACGCCCAGACTCAGTATCATGGCCGCGGCGAAACAGCAGGCCGCCCGGCGCATGCTCTATGCTTCCTTCTACCGCGGCCCGGTGCTTGCTACGGACGACATGGACGACGATCCCGCCGAGTCCCCGGCAGCTACTGCTTTAGCAGGCCCATCCGCAGCCGCTTCGTCTACATCATATTCAGAGGAGGAGGCGAAGACGGAGCGGAAGAAGAGCAAGAAGCGCAAGGCGGACGGGGATGACGAGGAGAGGCGAGAGAAGAAGCGCCGGAAACGCGAGGCGAAAGAAAAGGAGAAGGAGCGGAATAAGTCGAAGAAGAGCAAGGGGAAGGAGAAGGAGAAGGCCGTCGAGGACGACGAAGAATCCTCCGAGAGCGAGGACGAAGAGGCCAGAGCTGCGCGCAAGGCCGCCAAGGCGGAGCGTAAGCGACTGAAGGCGGAAAAGCGGGTGCGCAAGGAGGAGAAGCGGAAGAAGAGGGAGGCGCGGAGGGCGAAAGCGGCGGTAGAGTCGCGAGAGTCTGCCGATGCTTCAACGGAGACAGGTGAAGCAACGATACCCATGGTCGTCGATGGCACAGAGGATACCCGGGAGGCGGCAACGACGACAAAGAAGAAGGCGAAGAAGTCAAAATCGAAGGGGAAGGACGCAGAGGGAGACTCATCATCCTCAGACAAAAAGGTCAAGAAGACCAAGACGAGGAAGTCATGACCAGCCCTCCCTACTACCTAGCACTACGCCTACCATCATGCATGTATCCGGTCCGGTCTATCCTCTCATTGACACCGTGCCCATACGGTGCACAACGACACATATTATTCCTCAGCCTAGCTCTACTTGTACATCGACGGAGTAGGGTGATCTGGTATTGACTAGCCCTCGCACAGCTACTGCAATCGTAAGACGGAAGATCGTACATACAGGAAAACAAGGTCACTTTGCAAAAGCGGATCAACGCAAGCGGGAAAACGATGAGATACACACGCGGGACCACCAGGCGACCCCAGGCCACTGCAAAGCAAAGCGCCACGCGATCAGCAAGGAATAGTGAAAGCGTGCAATTCGAAACTCAGGGGCAGCTAAAAGCGAGCGAGGGCCATAGGACCCGCTGCTATAATCGCACTGCTGATCGGGAAAGGGGTGAAGGAAGCCTACGCACGCTGCTGGGTCATGATACACAATGTACAAACGCGACGGGCCGCACGAGCGGGGTCGTGGCCGATCCCGGTACCTGCAACCAGGGCCACGGAGGCACACCGCGCCACGACTGCTCATACGCGAGTGCTTCTCCACGCGCTCTGCATCGCGATACGCCGTGCCTGCAAGTGGAATGCCACGATCAATGTCCGTCGCACGTCGAGACCAGAGCCCGAGCAGACGTACCTGATCCAGGGTGATCGAGTCCTCCCGGAGCTCGACACGCTGTCGTCCGTCGTCCTCTTCCTCATCGTCGTCGTCGTCGAATCCCGTCGATCGTGCGCTCCCGCGGAGTGCGCCGAACGCAGCCTTGCCGCCGGCCAAGGAGAACGGCGTGGACTGAACGGCCGTGCCGAAAACGCTTGCCGTCGGAGAAGCACCAAAGGCCTTGAAGTCCGAGACGACCTTCCGTGGAGGCGAGGCGGGAGCAACCGGCTTCACAGGAGATGCCTTGTCGGCGGGGCGTGCGGGTAGGTATGGCGAGCCGTAGTATGACGACCGCGATGAAGACATCCGAGCGTGCAGGTACTTGTCCGTGAACCGACTCCCGGGCACCTTAGAAAAGGAAAAGGGGCATGAGCAACGTGGAGTGTGCGAACGGAGATAGACGATGCTTACCCTCCTGAGGTGCGGCCTCGCCTCCGCGAGCGTGGGTGCCTGCATGTAAATGCTCACGTTGTGCTTCGCCTCTTCGGATTCGCGGTAAATACTTTCGATCACTACCTTCTTCGTGCTTTCATTCCGGAGCAAGAGGCGCTCATGGAGCTCGCGCGCGACGTCGTCCACGCTTTCGTTGTTCCCCAATATCCGTTGGGAGACTGCCTGACCGACTTCGCGCACAAGCCGCTCCATGTCCAGGTTTTCCAGGACGCTGCCGACAATCGCGTGCGTAAGCAGATCCGCCGTAGTCAACGGCAGCATGAGACCCGAAGTGATGTTCGTCATCGCTTGGTAAAAGTCGGTCGCGTACTGCGGAACAACGTCAGATGTGAGATCCGGGCGGAGCACCACTGAGCACCCACCGAGTAGCCGCTGAGTGCCGGCTCGCAAGCAACGAAGAACTACAGGGGGTCAGCAGCAAAGCGGACACCAGCCCGGACGTTACTCACGAGAGTGATGCCCTGTTGCGCCATAGTCCGGGCGATCTGGAGAGGGTCGTTCCCATCCGGGGAGCCTTCGTCGAATCCTGGCACCCATCGATGACGGCTCGAGCCGCTTGGCACACTAAGCGAGAGATAGACTCACCATCGCCGTACTCCCCAATGCCATGCGGTGGCGCATCCGCAATGAGGACGACCATCTTGCTCGCGTTCGGCCGCCAGTCCATCCGGAGCGCCTCCGCGAGGGCGGCGGTGACGGCCTCGGGGCCGTCTCCGCCCCCTGAGGCGTACAAGCCGGACAAATGCTGGTGCACCTTCCCGACGTCGGAGGAGAAGCCAAAGTTCTTCGTCACGTACGTGTGGTCTTGTGGGGGGTGGTCGCGGTAGGCGATGAGGCCGATGCGGAGGTCCTCGCGGGTCTGGAGCTTGCCGGACTCGTATATGTGGTTGCATATCTCCTCGATGTTCTTCGTCGCGGACGCGATGTAGCTGCCCTGGGAGCCCGTGCAGTCCTGCACGAAGACGAGGTCGCTGCGGGGAGGTTAGTACGCTTGCCGATCCGGCGGGATTCGCCATTGCGATGGGGAGGCGGCGTGGTGCCCACCACGCTCGTGCATACGTACAGCATCTTTCGGCCATCGTCCAGGACCTGCGGCGGCACCTGTGGTTGTGGTTCAAACGCGGGCTGTAGGGTGGCGGGTGCGCCCGAGTCGAACTCCATGTCCGTGTCCATGTTGGGTATCGTTCTCAAGCTTGAGTGAGGGTTATCCGATGTGCGGAGATGATATTGCACTGTGTGATATCAACGGGCAGTAGATGCAGATTGTACGCAACGACGACTGAGATGACGGTGGGCCAGACGATGGTGGTTGCGGACAGAGGTAGGGCAGGAGGAAACGGCGAGCGTGCTATTGCGGGCAATAAGAGACGAGTATTATTCGGGGGCTATGACCACACTTGTGCTTATGTTGCGGACTGACGCCACGCCCCCGCCGCACCCCTCGATAGTCGGATCTAGCCGAGCGCCCCCATCTAATCTCCTTACTTACCAGTAACCAGGCCTTCACTCTCGCACTAACTCCCGCCTCGCGCTGCAGTGCAACTCAGAAGCTACCCCTCGCCGGGGACCGGGAGGCTACCCTAGAATGCGCTGATCATCCGCAGGCCTACAGCAGCAGCAACGCCCACAAACACGACAGGACCGAAGACACGATAACGTCACAGTTCTCGTCGCCCGCCTCCCGCGCCGCCGAACAACCACGCAAGCCACGAGCCCACGGTCCACCCGCCCTGCGTGCCAGCTGGTCGTGCAAACGTCCGGTAGACAAGATACAGCCCGGCAGAGAGCCCGCCTAGCGTCGACGCGATCTTGATGTACGTCCGCAGGCGTGCTGCCGCAGACAACGCGCGATCGGCGCCCCCGGGAATGGCAGAGTTCCTGTTCGAGGCAACATGTCAACAACCAGCGCGAGACGGCATGCTATGATCGGCTGGGGGCAGGTAACGGGGAGGACACGCACGGGTTCATCGCGACTCTGCAGATGGCGTGGAACACGTCTGCCGTCTGCCCTGTCCGCACGCTCACTGCGATTGGTGCTTGGAGCGATAAACGCCTGCAGTAGACATCAGGCTGCACCTCGTGTCGCTGCACGTTCCGTGAGCAATGCATTTCCCGGCGCGCGGACTGGCCCACGTACCTGCAGCGCAAGGTCGAGATCAGACTTCGTGGCCACAAATAGCGTCGGTATGTGGTCGAGGCTGTATTGTTGCTGTCCACAAAGACGACGTCAGACGCCACCAGCGGGCGGTTGCAGGCGAGGTACGCACCCGCAGATTGCTGATGTACGAGAACGAGTTGGTGTCGCTCGAGTCATACACATAGACGATCACGTCTGCGAGGTCTGTCTTCTTTGGATTCCGGAGGGTCTCCGCCTCGTACTTGGAGCCGAACTCCTGGAGCTGTGTACGACCGCAGTCAATCTACGGCGCAGATCCCGCCAAGCGCAAAGGGACGTGGCAGACGCACCACGAGGTATTTCTCCGAGCCGTCGATGTCCACCGAGTTTACTACGCTGTTCATCTTCTTCGTCGGCTCGTACACCGGGCTGAACGGTTTGCCCGCGAACGCGCGTAGCAGCGACGTCTTGCCCGAGCCTGCTGCTCCGCACACGTAGCATAGGAAGACATTCCGTGCGGACTTGCCTTTCCGGCGATCAACCTTTCGTGGACGTGTGACTAGCAATGCGCTAGTCCGGGGCTCGTCAGGGTATCCAAGATATGCCAGATAAGCGAGCGTCGTCCGGTGGTCCAGAAGAGTCGTCATACTAGGTACATTGCCTTTGAGTACCGTGTATTACGACACCTGCTTGCAGCACGTACCTCCACTGTGCTAGCCAGCCCTGCAGCGTGACGGCACCAGTGTCATCCGAAACGGTCGTGTCCGGGAACTTCTGACCTGCCCATGGGTTCCCTGGTGAGGTACTGAAGAGCTCCTCCAGCTCCTCCTTGTTGAGAGCGCCATCTTGATCCTGATGCCACGGTCAGGAACAATGAGCAAATTCGCAGCTAGATATCCCACCTTGTCGTGGTTCTCGAATAGTACCGTGAGGAATTGGTACCCGAGAGGACTGAGCTCTACTGAACAATCGTAGGGCACCTCGAACCTGACGCTGCGTCAGTGTCCTATCCATCGCGAGCTGATGATAGGCATACTTCGGGTACAGGAAACTCTCCGTTAGCCGGAGATCCTCGCCGTAGCCAAACTTCCTCAGCACGGTCCACGTCGTCTCCAGCCGACCGCGCTGAATGAAGATAGTGTGGAGGTACAGGAAGCCCGCTTCGGTGAGACCGTTGTCCCGGACGCCGCCTTCAGCATGCTGTCGGACCATCTCCTTGATGCCTTCTAGTTCTTGCGCTTGGAGAGGCGCGTCGAAGCATTTCCGCTGTCATCGCATCCTTGAATGATACCGAGTCAGACTACGGGAGAAGACGACAAACCTGGAACTCGTTGAGCTCTGCAGCATCCAGGACGCCGTCCTTGTTCGTGTCGCAAAGCTTGAATATTCGTCGCAGAGCCGCGACGCATTCCTTCTTCAGAACCTGCATGCCTCTTGCTCAGTCTACGTGCACTCGCTCGCCCATTTGTGTAACGCACGTGTTCTCTTGAGTCGTACAGAGGGGCGGTCGGATGTAGAACGGCCTTCTGCGCAAAGTAGAACACTTCGGACACGTTCAGAGGAAGCTTTGCGGAGCACTCGACGCAGGTCTCGACTTCCTAGCACACACGGTCGATCGACAAGACGGAGTATATTGAGCGAGGACGGACATACCTTGAACTCGTTCATGATGGGTATAATCTCGTCTTCTAGCGCCTCGTTCGTGACCTCTCCGCCACGGAGGTCGATCTTGTTACCAACCAATATTACGGGGACCTGTGCGGGCACTCAGCACGCGCGACAGGCACAGCGCAGTCGAAGCCACGGACGCACTCACATTGACGCCTAACTGCCGGAAATAAGGTAGCCAATAGGTAGGTATTCGGTCGAAGGAGTTGGGGTTGTCGATGGCGTACACGACGCAAATAACGTGCGCCTTGCGGATCTCGGACTCGAGATGGTGCTGGTCGTTCGGGCCACCTGTCAAGCCCGCGGCCTAGAGTGAGACTCGTTTCGGAGGGGGGCGACTCGGGGACGGCGCGCGGGGCAGGTGCGGGGAACGTACTGCCAGAGTCGACGATGTAGGTGGTCACATTCTCCGGGGTCACTTCTGGCGGAATGGTGACCTCTGGCACGACGTGTTGGACCTGGGACGCGGGCGGTCGTAAGAAGGACGGCGGAGGCGCGCGGGTGACACGGTCTTACGCGTGGTACGAAGGACTCCTTGATGAGGGAAGTGACTATGGTGCTCTTCCCGACGCCCTCTGTGGGGTTCCGTGAGGCACAGCACAAGGTGGTTATCCGGGGCTGTCACGCACCGTCGCCTACGAGGAGGATGCGGACATCTCTGCGCATGTTCGACGGCGCGAGCGTATAGAGTATTAGAGGTGAGTAGAGTGTGGAGGTGGAAGACGTGCTATAGAGCGCGCGCTGGGCCAAGCGTAGGGAGCAGATGCCGGGAATACGCGCTGTTGCCGCCGCCACCAAGGCGCAGACGCCCGTGGACGGGGCGAGGAGGGCTTCCCGTTCACTCCCAAACTCCCCGGCTGCACTTCATTCATTTCCCCACCCGGCGCCACACTCGTACACGCCCGCATCCTCGTTCACCCCTACGGCCATCCATCACCTCCGTCCACATACACCGCCAACAACCACTCACGATCCCCGAGCCGTCTCAGCGTAGAGGATTTATACCCGTAGCTCTCCCTAACGGAGCTCCACGGACAGTGCTCAGCCAGACTCCAGCACTAGAACGGCCAGGACGCCGTATACGCACACAAGCGATGGTCGTACGTTCGGGTTCCGACAGCAGCGATCGCGCTATGCGTGCCGAAGCCCTTCCAAGCGACATCTGGATCGTCGTCTTGCACTATCTGTCCGTGGAGGACCTCGCCCACATCGCCCAGGCCTCGAGATATTTCCACGCACTCGTACGTCCCCCCCGCTGGCTTCCCTATGAAACGCTTCTGATTCCGTCCTTCCTTTTTTCAGGTCAGCGAATACGGCTGGAAGGCGTACAACAAGGCAAATCCCCGCCACTCCTGGAGCCTCTCGAAGGCTTTGCAGCTGTGGAGCCCTTACGACCAAGTCCGGTGAGTTGATATCCCATCTCAGGGGCGATCTCCCATCTACTCTGCCGTTATGTCTACGGTGACAACCGCCGAATAGGCGTGTCCGGGGCTGTTTGCGAGCGGTCATGAAAACAGATGGTGCAAAGGTTATCACTGGCTTCCAGGCAAGAACCGGTTTGAATAGACGTGCAGACCCTACTGCCCATATGGGTACACCTCATAGACGTGTGCTCGTCAGGGTCTTCTTTCAGGGTCTCTCCAAGCAGCGCTGCCCTGGCCGATCTCCCACATATCACATTTCTGCATCCATTGACCGCGGAAATGCGGTACATGACACTAATGTGCCTTGCATCCACAGTTATAACACAATCACCGACCGCAACTGGACGCTTCCTAGCTTCGTCGCTCGCCCCCTGGCGTCCAAGTGGACCGGAAAACTTCAGCCCGTGCTGGCGATCAACAACTCGCGCCTCTTCGTAGCCGCCGCGAGCCATATATACTCTTACACCTTCGGACGCTCAGCAGCGCCCGGAACGGCCCCTAGCATCCAGTACGAGTGCGCGTACACGACCAACAAGGTCCTGCAAGCCACCCGCGACATCACGAGTATAGAGTGCGTCCCCGACGGGGGATACGACCGCACTGTATACGTCGGATACGCGGATGGCTCGCTCGAGCGTGTTGTTCTGCCCGCGTGCAAGCCTGGGACGGAGGGCCCGATCCATATCGAGCAGGGTTTCCGGGAGAAGAGGCCTTATCACGGAAACGACGCTGTGGAGAGCATATCGTCGTGCGGAGACCAGCTGCTCTCGCTCTCGTCCAACGGGACGGCCGTCTTCTTCACCAACTCCGCCAACCCTTCACCTCAGTTTCTTGAGCTCAGAGTGCGGAGCTGGGCGACGCATCTAGCGCATCGTCATGCCATTCTGGGAGCATCGTCCTTGACACCTCTGGTTGTCCACGGCATTCACGAGTCGCACTTGTCAGCCACGCCATCCCACATCCTGACCAGCTCCACTCACGACGACCACCCACGCGCCTCTGCCGTGTACGGGATCTGCGGGACACCCCCCTCGGCACCCTGGGGTGCCTCCGAGCAGATCGTCATCTCCGGCTGGTACGACGGCGTCGTGAACGTGCACGACCTCCGCTCCTCCCGACGCGCACACCGCATCCCAGGCGTATCCTCCTACCCCGCGGGGGGCGCACTCTACCCGGTGATGAGCATGTGCGACCCGCTCCTGTTCGAGCCCGTCTACGACGTCTCCTCGGGCGGCGGGGGCGGGTGCCACATCGCCGCGGGCACCGCGCGCCACAGCGTCGTCTCCTTCTGGGACGTGCGCGCGACGAACAAGGGCTGGAGCGTGCACGCGCCGGGGAACGACTCCTCGCCGGTGTACTCGGTCGTGCTCGAGAGCTCGCGCCTGTTCGGCGCGACGCAGTCCCGGCCGTTCGTGCTCGACTTTGGGCCCGGCGCACGGGAGGAGGCGTACCCGAAGCTGGCGCGGCCGCCGAGGGAGGACGGGCTGAAGAGGCGGGATAGCAGTGGGGTCGGGTTCTACGTGACGCGATACGGACATACGCGTTCGCATTAGACGGGGGAGAAGGAAGGTATAGACAACAACAAAGTGTACAATTAGAATACTTCTTGGGACATGTACTTGTATGTACCAGTGTGTGTAACAGGACACAACGACTGTACTTGGCTTGCCACACAGCTGCCTCGCCCCTTGGCCTCGGACTCACCATCCCCCTTGAAGTGCTCAGGAACGCCATCGCACCATATATGGCTCGGGTGCTTCCTTTTCGAGCAGCAACGTCCAGCAAAAGGCAAATGAGCGGTGGTCCGAGGTCGCGCATTTCTTAGCCGCCCGCCTTCCCCGGACTCCTCCCGCTGACACTGACAGGCCCTGCAGGCGACCTCTGCACTCACCCCTTCGCACCGGTTCAAGCTAGTCTCCCTCCCTCCCCGCCATGTCTACGCGCTCAAAGGACGTCTACCTGGTCATCGGCGGCAGCGGCTTCCTCGGGCGACACGTCGTCGAGGCCCTCCTCGCCCGCGGCGACTCCGTCTCTGTCTTCGACATCGTCCAGCGGCATCACGACGTGCCATTTTATTCTGGAGACATTAGCGAAGAGGAGCAGGTCTCTGACGCGCTGCGCAAGGTGCGTCTCGTTTTGCCTTCTGTGCTACCGACGCTGGCTGAATACCTGGGACGGTTTGTAGAGCGGGGCGACATGCATCATCCACACGGCGTCACCACTACACGGGCTCGACGACCCGGCGCTGTACTGGAAGGTGAACGTGGACGGCACTCAGGCCGTCATCAACGCTGCTGTCGCAAATGGGGTGCCGAAGCTCGTATATACAAGTTCCGCCGGTGTCGTTTTCGACGGTCACGACCTGATCGACGTGGATGAGCGGATACCCCAACTGGAGAAGGGGATGGACCCTTACAACGAGTCCAAGGCCAAGGCGGAGGAGATTGTGCTTGCGGCGAACGGCAAGGGCGGCCTGTACACCGTCGCATTACGGCCAGCGGGTATCTTTGGGTAAGTGTCGTGTCCTGTGCCAACCAAAGAACGATATTGACCCGTTCGCTCGCAGGCCCGGAGACCGACAATTCATCACCGGCCTCTTCCAGGTATGGCAGCGCGGACAGAGCCACATCCAGGTCGGCGACAACACGAACCTCTTCGACTGGACGTACGTCGGCAACGTCGCGTACGCGCACGTCCTCGCCGCAGACAAGCTCGGGCCGCCCTCCGCCGAGGAGATCGCGCGCGTGAAGGAGAACCTCAAGGTCGCGCTCCCCTACGTCGACTGCACGACGAAGCGGCACCGCGTCCCGACGTCCGCGTGCCGGCCGCTCGGGCCGTACGTGACCCCGCCCCCGAACGCGGAGCAGATCCTCGCGAACTGGAACGACCCGAATTACACCCCGCCCGTGCCGCGTCCCGCGGTGCGCTCCAAGTTCGACCAGTTCAGCGACGCGGCGCTCGCGCGCGCGGAGGCGGACGGCGCCGAGGCGGGCACGTCGCCGCTGCAGGTCGCGGGGCAGGTGTTCTTCATCACGAACGGGGAGCCGACCGGGTTCTGGGACATGCCGAGGGTCGTGTACCGCTTCTTCGACGAGCAGTTCGACCGCCCGAACACGAAGCGGCGCTGGATCCTCCCCCAGCAGCTCGGCCTCGTCCTCGCGAGCGCGGCGGAGTGGTGGGCGTGGCTGATTGGCAAGGAGCCCGGGTTCACGCGGTACCGGGTGACGTACAGCTGCGCGTGGCGTTGCTTTAACATCGAGAAGGCGCGGAGGGTGCTCGGGTACGAGCCCCAGGTCGGCCTGGAGGAGGGTATTCAGAGGACGCTACAGGTCCGTTGCTTCTTCTTCGCTTCTCTATGTGATAGCGGTTGCTAACCTGCTGTCACAGTGGTGGGTGGAGGAACGGAAGAAGGCGCAGAAGGCGTGAAAAGGCACGACTCGACTGGACTAGCGGTCGTGCCATATTGTTGATGACGATGGTACATTATGCGGCTTCCCTTTTGCTTGACGAGATATACCCCAGACACACGCCTACACGAGTGCGGATAATGCCCCTTTGCTCTATTCATGCCAGATAATGCATTTTGTCGCACACTACCAGGAGGTCATCATCTCGATTCCGGATCCGGATCCACAGTACAGAATTGAAATCCTCAGGACATATCGTACAGTTGTAATGCTTCTGTGGGGTATGGATCTCGTGTCTGTCAGTTACTCTGCGATCTCAACCTTGTTCTGTTAGGTGTATACCGCGTCAATGAAGTGCACCGGTGTATCTAGCCGCAAGTCGCACCTTGTAGAAGGCAACATAGCCCTTGATGTTGTTCGCCTTCTCCTTGGTCTCGGGGTAGTACCTGCGCCCGTTCCTTCAAGTTCCTATTTATGCCTGCAACAGGGAGCTCGAGGGCTCACCAAGCCACGTCCCGCACCTCGGTCTTCCCTCCGATCGTAGCGTCGTAATAGGACGCGACTCTATCGCACGGCGAGGCCGATCAGCATCTCACAAATACACGCGCTCCGTCTGGTCGCGGCGTACATACCCCTTCCACGGGCAAGTGGTGCTACGGCGCGAACGTCCACCGTCAACGTCATCGGGTTGGGAAGCGATAACGCCGGTCGGGGCACTCACTGCGTCGACGACGGGGATAGGACGGAGGTGTTGACGGCGTCGGGCGGGAAGTAGTGGTTTCCCTCGACGACGACGGTCTTGTCGGACTCGGCGAGGACGGTGCCGTTCAGGAGTGCTTTGACCATGCTTACTGTACTAGCGACGTCGAGTGAGTAGTGAGTAATGGGCGGCGCTCGGTTGGGGCTCGGCAGGAGCTCAGGAAGCTGGTGGGTGTAAACGAGGGCATTGTGGGAGCCTCGTGGTTTTATAGGCGTCGATCGCACAGAAGCTCGTTGAGTTCATTCAGCTTGACCGTGCGGTCTCCGCGGACAGTGGTGGATCTTACGAATCCTGTACTTTGTGCACGATATTCTGAGTAAGCTGTGCATCGCACTGGGAGTCAGCTGCCCTTCTCGCGTATCTGTCGTGCGCAACTGGACTGCTACAAAGGTACTGTACTGGGCGTGCATATGGCATGGTGTGGGCGGTGGGAGCAGCGCGCGGGAGGAACCGGCGCGGTCCGGGGGAGGAAATGCGAGGAGAATTTGCGTAGCCGGGCGGCGGGCGCGGGCTACCCCACTCCGACTCGAGCCTCGAGCCTCGACGCGCGAGCCGACTCCGAGCTGCGATAGCTCGTCATCTCCGCCGCAACGCCCGCCCTCCTTCTCCACGAAACCCACGAACAGCCCAGTCCCCAGCACACACCGCCGCGCACACCGTCCGAGGCCTCTTCGTGCTCATCCGCCGCGTTGCTTGCGGCCCCGAGAGTGAGCAGGGATGCCTTCGCAGAGCGCAAACAGCATGATCGGTCAGTCTCGCCCCGCCTCGTGCGACCGTCCGTCCGCCTCCCCGCTCTTTGCTCACCCGTACCCCGTACGCAGCTGGCGCAGGGGGCGGCCTCGTCGCCAGCGTCGCCACCTGCCCCCTCGACGTGATCAAGACCAAGCTCCAGGCCCAGCGCGCCGTCAATCCACAGCAAGGCTACCTGGGTGTGGTCGGTGAGGCCTCTTGTCCCGCTCGTCCTCCGCGGCGCGCCGCCCGTTAGTTGTTCCCCCCGCTCAACGTACGTCCTCTTTCCCCCCCTCCGCACCCCAGCGACCGTCAAAGACATCCTCAAGCACGACGGCTTCCGCGGCCTCTACCGCGGCCTCGGCCCCACCATCCTCGGCTACCTCCCCACCTGGGCGATCTACTTCGCAGTCTACGACGGCATCAAGCGGCACTTTGGCGAGCGGCCGCCGGGCGAGGTCGAGGCCATCCGCCATGTCTATCCTGCCGCGCAGGTGAAGGGCTACCAGCCGCTGGCACGCGAGCACCCGTGGACGCTGCACATTCTGTCTGCCATGACCGCAGGGGCGACAAGCACTATCTGTACTAATCCGCTATGGGTTATCAAGACCCGTTTTATGGTGCGTCGCTCGCCCGCCATCCCTACGACGTCAATGGTAATGCTCATGCCGACATTCATCGTTTCGCAGACACAACCACGAAACGAAGTTCGCTACAAGCATACACTCGACGCGGCTTTGACAATATACCGGACCGAAGGCGCACGCGCCTTCTTCCGTGGCCTTCTTCCGAGCCTGCTCGGAATCACGCACGTCGCCGTGCAATTCCCCCTCTACGAGCACCTCAAACGAATAGCCGGTGAGTGCCCCCCAATCCTCTCACTCCATCACTCCATTCCCCGGACCCATACTCACCGCACACGGCAAGCACAGTCCGCGGGCGGTCCGAGCCGCTGACCCCCGGCCAGATCCTGGCGTGCTCCGCGGTCGCGAAGATGACGGCGTCGATCGCGACGTACCCGCACGAAGTCGTCCGGACGCGGCTCCAGACGCAAAAACGGCTGCTCAGCGACGCGCGCGTGGGCGCGGGGGCCGCGGGGGGCGCAGCAGGGGCGCCCCCGCAGACGTACGGCGGGATCGTGCGCACGACGAAGCACATCATCGTCGACGAGGGCTGGCGCGCGCTCTACCGCGGCCTGTCCGTGAACCTCGTCCGGACCGTGCCGAACAGCGCGGTGACGATGCTGACGTGAGTCTGGCTTGAATTTTCCGCTGCATGTGTCGGGCGCTGATGCGATGTTTGGGCTGTTTCGCAGGTACGAGATGATCGTGCGCTACTTGAACGTGCGCTCGGGATTCTCATAACACGCACACACGCCACCCGACACGTCGAGACTCCCGGCCGGCCGAGGGCGCCAGCTTCACCCGTGCCGTCGTGGACTCTGCGCGAGCAGGCATCGTGCGGGCTATCATGTACTACATACGCGCGCGACATAGCTCTCTGCATTGCCGTAGCTATCGCTTTGCTCAGACGCTCTACACGACCTACACCGGCGCCATTAGATGTGAGGGGGTTTAGGGAGGGGATACAGTAGATGTCTGAGAGGGACGGTGCAGCCGCCACTGCGTATGAGGAGGGGAGGAAAGGGGGGAAGAGGGGAAGGGGCGGGGCGGGCGAGAGCGCATTGTATCATATATACCACACCGACCACCGTGCACACACTCCTTCCCTTTTTCTGCTGTGCATATATACTTCCGCCGTGTACACATGCCACACTAGCTGATGCCCCGGGTGCTGTGGTGTGCGTATAGCTTGCGTAGTATGTATGACACGGTGAGGGCCCTTTCTGTAAATCCTCCTCGAGCTGAATCTGTCCGGTCGATCTGCGCAGTAGTAGCGGTGGCATTTTCACGCTTCGATCTACGCTGGAACGGCACACCCGTTCTGGACGTGTATGTCCTGCTACTTCGCATCATGGGGGCCCACTTGTTGAGAAAGGCAAAGGTCTCGCGCCCATTATCCTAGTCGACGACCGCATGTAGCTATTAGTGGGTGATCTATACCCATGCGTCGAGTATCGGCGTCGCCTTGCGGTGGCCCATTTGTAACCGCCAATGACGCTGACATTGGACGGGTTACCTGGCACTGACACGTACTTGCGCGCACTGACACGTACTTGCGCGTACACGCACAAGGGCCGTTCCCGATGTTGTAGACGCTGATTCTCTAATTTTACCCCCGTCCGCGATATATAGCGGCCCATCGCTCCTCGAACTGGACTAGTGATACGCATGAACCGCGCGAACCAACGCGTCTTATTTTATTTTTCCCCGAAACGCGCATAACGCAGAAAGTACCGAGTAGTGAGTACGAGCGACCGCCCCGAGGTACCGTACGTAGCATACGTACTACTCGTCCCAATCCGACAAGTCCATAACCATATAGGAAAGTACGCGTGCATGAAAAGTAAGTCGACGCCAGACGTCCTCGCCGACAACGTGAACAGCTGCAGCAGCAGCGGCAGCGATCATGACCTCAGTACCGTAGTGGTCCGTGCGTACCTACATACAGTACATACATATATACGTACCGCGCGCGCGAACAAGAACGTACCGTCACAGCTGTCAGCGCAAACGCCTCCAGAGGCGTCGTCGGGCGTCGGGGCGGCGTAAAAGCGAGCATACTACTGCAGCGTAAACGTACAGTCGTGTTCTCATGGGGAGCCGCAGGGCGCGAGAGAGATATGTACGGATATATGTATACTGTTACTGTACGGCACCAGTCCCGTGCTTGGACGAGGGCGAGGGCGAGAGCGGAGAGGGGACCGGGAAACCGGTTGATGTCGACAAGTGGGGAGGTAGAGAGTGAGAGTGAGAGTGAGAGCGAGAAAGAGGAAAGGGAAGAGAGAAGAGAGAAGAGAGACCGCGGCGGAGAAACGAGCGTCGGGCGCCGAGCCACGCTGGACGGCGAGTTGGGCAAGTTGACGAGGGACCCCCAAGAACTGGATGTACGATGTGTGTCTGGTGTGTCGAGATGTCGATGCGTGCAGTGCGTGCGGCGAACCACCGATGGACGGGCGTATGGACACGAACGGACGAAAGGTAAATTCGAAGCGGGAGAGAGAGAAGAAACGAAGTATCGATAAAAACAATACTAAAAAATGCGGACAAAATGCATGCATGCAACAGGCGGGCCGGAACGACGTTGAGTGAAAGCGGAAGGTGAAGGCGAGGCAGAGGCGGGGGCGGGACGGGGGGCAGGGCGCGCGGTACCGGTACCGACCCAGGGGCGCGGGACGAGGAGATGCGGATGGGATATGAAGGGGCGAAGGACGAGGGACAAGGGAGAGTGTGTTAGAATACAGACAAGGCGGCCGCGGGGATGGGATCTCGCGAGCCGACCACAGCGAGGAGGGATATATCGGGCTCGGGCTCGAGGGTACGAACCCGCAAGTCCCGGGGAACGCCGCCCAGCATACGCCCTCGCGCCCCGGGTGGGAAGACCCTTGACGAAGACGGTCATATGCAGCCAGGACCAGAAGCCGGAGCTGGGGACCAGGTGGCAGGGAAGAAGGACGCGTCCGGGTGCAGAGGTCGAGGCGGGAAGTGGGGAGCGGGTGCAGATGAGCTCGTCGCCGGCCGGCCCTAGTACCGAGGGAGAGGAGAAAGACTTGACAGTCGGTGTGGCGAGGTGGGGATATAATGAGCGGACGGGGCCCGAAGAAACCTCGAGCACAGAGCAACGAGGACGGGCCCCATCGCGCTCGCATCCTCGAACCAGGCACTCGTTCGAGCGCCCAGTCAAGGAAACGCGCGCGCAGGAAGGCAGGGATGGGAGGAGGTGCACGAGGGGACCGGGAGAGGGTGAGGGGTGAGTCCAAGAATACTGCGACTGCGGTGCCCAAAACGCGCGGGACGGCGAGAGCGTACGAGCGTGGGTGTGGGAGGGCCAAGCGCACCGAGGTAGGATCGCCGAGGTACGCAACATATACAGTACGGACGTACGTATGTATAGCGGACAAAGGAGGCGTGAGCGTGAGCAATGACGACACCGCGTCCAATGGCGCCGGCCGAACGGGAGGAGAGGGCAGGGCACGATGGCGCGGTCGAACAGGGATCTCGGAGGGTGTTAAAAGGGTCCATAGCATCAAAACGCGAGTGTGGAATTCGCTTTGTCGCTATTAATAGTCCGAGGTGGTAAAATAAACTATAATGACCAGACGAAGGGGGTGGTGGTGCGGACCGAAATGGGTAGGGGGTGGAGGGTGAATGGGGCAGGGGCGGCAGCGAAAGGACGGGGAGGAGGAAGGAGGGAGGGAAGTAAGCGGGCGGGAAGGACGAGCGGCTAGGTGATGCAGTAAGGACGAACGGGCGGCATGTAGGAACAAAGTGGACGGGCGGTAGGAGGGTGGGGTGTAAAAGGAAGCGCGGAGAGGGTACAGAGGAGAGGCAGTAAGTAGTAGGCTTAGCGGGGCACGCCATCGTGGACGGTCCGATCCACAAAGGTGGGCCCCACCACCACAGAGACCCATAGGGAGAACGACATACTGTGACACAACAAACGCATAGCAATGGCGGCGGCGAATGGACGCCGCGCGTCAGTGCAGGCCAGCGGCGGAGAGGTTAGTGGTCCTGCACCGTCGCCGCGTCGGTGTCGCTGAGCGTCTCGACCTTGACACCGCGGGACGAGCTCACGCTGCGAATGTCGCGCCCCTCCTCCGCCAGCTCCTGGTTGATGAGGTGCGAATGGCCTGGGCCAGGTCCGGCGCCGTGCCCCTGGTCGTCGGGGCTCTCGCCCTCCTCGACCGGCCTGTCCGCAAAGTCCGGCTTGCGTAGCGCCTGCCGGAACGCGTTCGCCATGATCGCCGCGTCCGCGCCCGAGAACGGGCCCGCGTCGCTCGTTCGACTCATCATCGAAGCCCCGTCGTGGCCCTCGCCTGGTGGCGACGACGGCCGGTTCCCGTATGCACCTGCGCCATAACCCGCGGCGGCGCCCGCCGCGCCTCCGGCAAGCGCAGAGGAGCCGATGATGGGGGACTGGGGTCCCCCGCTACGGTCGGCGTTGGCCATCATGGGTGTTGACGAGCCCATTGAGTTACGGTGCGAGAGCATGCCCTCGCGGCGTTGCCGGAGCCGGCGCATGATGTAGAAGGTGAGGATGCCCGAGGCGACGAGGGCCAGGAAACCGAGCACGACGATGACGGCGATCGCCCAGTGCGGGAACGACCCGCTTCCGGAGGCACCTTGTACGGAACCTGGTGGGATGTCGGTTGGTGTGCCCCCGGTTATTGTTGTTGAGCCGCCGGTGGGACTAGGGGTGATCGCCGAATCGAGTGTCGACAGGGAGGCCCGGGACGCAGACGATGCGGAAGCGGCTGATCTAGACGACGCTGCTGCCGCCGCTGAGGAAGACGACATGGACGCGATTATAGAATCGGCGAACGTTGTCTCTACATACCCCCGAAACGGTCAGTTCATTCCGTCGTGGAAATAAGCAGTCGCTCAAGGGTCTAGCACTCACGAACGGCGGTAAAAGTTGACTGGGGTATCGCGCTGTTGTCTAGAGGGACATCGTTTCGGGTGATGACGAAGTAGAAGGGGAAAGAGATGTTCTGCCCATTCCATTGGTTGCCTCGCGAGCCCCACCAGCGATCGTCGACTTGGACGTGCTTGAGCCCGGCGTTGAAGATGGGATTGGGAACGTCCGTGAAGTTGAGCACTTGCTGGCCAGAATCCGCTTGGAAGAGGTAGATGTTGACCTTTTCCGTTTGGGCCCACTGGGGTAGCCGGCTGTTCCCTGCCGCGCGGGAAAGAGTGGTGTCGGCGTGGAAGCAGACGAGCGAGAGGGGTGAAACGCGACGTACAAACAAAGGAGGCCCACTCGTGCTGGGCGACGACGGTCGAGGACTGGGGCCAACAGGAGATGACGTTGTTGGGCGAGTCAAAACACCTGTCCTGCGCGGCGGCTATTGGGGGCAGGAGCCGGGGACGGTGAGCGAACACGAACGAACACGGTCACGAACGCGAGTTGCGGCACGGGTTACGCAACGTAGGGCGGCGGGACGGGAATGAAGTGGTCGGGGGCGAGGGCGGGGCGGAGTGAGTGAGATCTACGGAGATTGGGAGGGGGAGGAAAAAAGTGGGACGTACATATCTGGGGCTGGTCGACGATGCTGGTGTCTCTGGGCTTGGGGACGGGGTACCTCCTGCGCTTCAGACTCTGCTGCACGGGGACGGGCGGGGCAGTCTGGGCGGGGGAGGGCGAGCCATACTGGCGGGAGGTGGCGGACATAGGCCAGGAGCGGGAGCGGGAGCGGGGGATGTGACCGACGCGAACGCTGGGAGACGAGGACGGAGTGAGGGACGGAGGGAGCAAACTGGCATTATCCAGAGCAGGACGGCAGTGAGGCGCGCCCCGGGACGACAGCTCTATGTCGAGGGGAAGGAGGGCGGAGGGAGGAGAGCCAGGGTGGGAGCTCAGCGGAGGCGGAGACAAGGCAAGGGCGAGAGCGAAGGCGGAGGCGAAGGCGGTGGGCGCTGGGGACGGCACCAGGGAACAGGACGCTCACACTCGCCCTGGCTGGCCAGTGGAGAGACGGCGACATCAGCACCAAAACGCCCAGCCTGGGAGAATTCTTCACGCCTCCCATTCCCAACATCCCCCATCATCCTCCCCGCCTTCCGCCTCCCGCCCCCGCCTGCATTCTCCCTCCCAATCCGCCCCCGCCGCCCTCCATAGCACGCCTCTCGTCATCGCCCGCGGCGCGAGCAACAGCGCACACACGCGCCGGCATGCGCCTATCGCGCGCCGGCGCGGCCCAGGCGCCCATAGACGGCGTCGCATGCGCATGCCGAGAGGATGCCCCCGAAGCCGTGGCCCATGTCTGCACCCGTTAGGGATCGATGGCCTTCTCCGGCATTCTCGACAGTCTCTTCCACCTTGTCTCCGTCCGTGCGCCGTCGCAGCTCGCCGGGTGCACGCCGTGCACCTCCGCTCGGGCGTCGACTCGGCCTCGGAACGCCTCACTTCATTATCCAGCGGGCAATCCCCGTCGCCCCGGACTCGGCCTCTCCGCCGCCGCCGCCCGTGCGCGGTCCAGACCGTGCGGGCCATCGGGACGA
The DNA here is from genome assembly GCA_022606195.1 of Trametes polyzona. NCBI lineage: Eukaryota > Fungi > Basidiomycota > Agaricomycetes > Polyporales > Polyporaceae > Trametes > Trametes polyzona. The sequence continues at coordinate 270,090 of JABYQF010000009.1, read as the reverse complement.
GGTACAGGCACCGGTGCTCCACCCACCACCGGCGTCAACCCGTCAGAGAGCCTATTGCGCTCGAGGGCCGTGATGTCAGGCTTTCGACATCCCAACCTGCTTTCGACGTCAGCCCGAGCCGTGCAGCTACTCAACGCCTCGCGAGCCGTTCATGGTCCGCTTTCGGCCGTGCTTGAGCCCATGCCCGTGTGCAACCATCAGCGTCCCATCCAGAGTGACTGATTGGCCGCTGCTCAGCTCATGCCGGCCCTCCTCCATCTGCCGGCCTGATATCATGTCTCGTTCGACGGTCGTCTTGCACGTAAACGCGTCTCGAATACCCCGACGTCCGGTCGCCGTCGCAGCACCCATTATGATTCTGCGCTCGACGCCTTCTTGTCCGCCTCTGACAGCGCGCTCACTGCGCACTTTTGGCTGTTTATATTGGCGAGCGAGCCATCGCACCGCCCACGTCCAGAGGTGCTATATCTGTCCCTCGTCTCGAAGGCAGTCATCGACTACCACCACTTGCAGACTTCCGTGCCCTCTTTCTGTTCGCCACTTTGCGGCCGAGCGCAGCAGGACCCGTCTGTCCGGACCCCCCACCGATTGCTATTGCTAGATGCTCTGACCTCTTATGGGCCAGATTGTTCAGGCTCACGGTTACAAAAGTGTCGACGGAATCCCTCGCCAAGCCACAAATCTATCTGCGGGTTTCCTCCTCGCGGATGCACTAGCGGAGAAACGGGCCCGTGTCAATCAGCCCGAACATTGCATCCTTGCATCTTGCGGCGGCAAGACGCCTCACTCGCACCGGGCGTCCTCCAGCAGGCGCCCCCTGCAGTATCATGTACTCACCACACGACGTACGTGCTCGTCCGTTGGCAACTCGGCATCACTGTCATGCCCAACCCACATCGCACAGCGGTCATGTTCGCCGGGCCAACGTCCCCGAGCACGCCGCCCCAAGCACATTACACCCTTCGCTGCTTAGCTCGGGATTCCTCTATGATCCATGATCCCTGATTCGACGCATCCAGGACCGCATACACATGAGCACTCATCGTTTGATCCCGTCGCGGGGACGGACTGTTCGCCCTGCCCACAGGAGTTGCGGCACCGCCCCTGTGTCTCTCACAGGCACGCGCGCACGCTCGTGTGCGTGGTGCATCGTGCCCGGGGAACCTGTAGCCATCTCGTACTCGTACCTGGGTTCTTGAGAGTTGAGGATCGAGAATCGATGGGCCTGAGAGGACGCGTTCTCAGCATCCGCGCGGCCGCATGGTGAGATGTCAGGCCCATGAGCACGCTACGCTATATCTGGCCGTGTACTGGCACCCCCCCCCCTCGGAGATACTGGACGATCGGCGAGGGGTGCGCTGGGGTGCTGGGCATTGTAAGCAGCCACTGAGTATGTACACTGTACGTACTATCTCACACTGACTAATGTACATGTGCGTATGCGACGCCATGTCAGATGGCGTCCGTCGGGTTTCGTTCTTTCACCTTCGACTGTCCGTGCGTCCATGTCAGGACCCTATCAAAGCGTTCGACTTCAATTTCGTATGTACGTGCGTATATGCTAACTCAGAACTGCACGATGTTCGAACGTATTCTAGACCCTCGCGCACGGTATATTCTGGTATATTGGGGGCCCGGGGATCTTACGCCAGGCTCGATCGCGCGGTGCCCCCTCCCCCTTCGTTATAGCCGGATATGGGTCCTTGCGTGCACGGTATGGCATGCGGGGGGTTCGCTCCTGTGTGTCCGTCGTCCGCCCCATGGCCACGTCTGCCCCTGTTCTAGACCGCGCGGGCTCTCGATAGCGCGTCGGTGAAAACTACTTGAGAACTACTGGTGGATTCGGAGGGCATCGGAGGCTTCGATCGAGGGTGGGCATGCATATGATTATGACGGTGTGTACTGTACTGTACGTCTGCAGGACTCGCCTTTCGACTTGTTCATGTCCGACGTGGGCTAATTTCGAGTTGTCACAGTATTAGCAGCTGGGGTGTTACGTGCAACTCGATCCTCGCGGCTTCAAGGCCTCATAGACGAGATATGAGAACGCTACTGCGATATATTGGCACTTAGTCGCATGCGCCTCCGATGGGCTTTCAGTCTCATTATAGCGATCCCCGACCGTTCGAGGTAATGGTGCACGCGCGAACGAATCTCAAACTGAGAGAATCAACCGTATGATAGAACTAGTCCGCACCTGTAGCTGCCGGTAGACTCTCCCTGTCCCAAGCTCTTCATTGAAGCTAGTACTGACGGCCGTGTTACAGGTCTCCATAGTTTTGGGTACTGTGAATCAGATTTACTCGAACTTCTGAGGCCAGAATGACTGGCACTTCTTGGTAACAAAACGAACGTCACGGTGATGGCATAGACTCTTGCATGTATACATACCACTATGATATCGCAGGCGGCAAGTACTACACTAACGTCTGTCAAACGTTAGGCCACCCGAGGAGCTCCTTGACGAAGTTCTTCGTGTCCGCCGCGCGCATCAAACTCTCCCCCACCAGGACAGCATCCACGCCCCGCTCCTGGTACACCTTCACGTCCCCCGGGCCCCGTATCCCGCTCAACGCGCACAACACGACGTCCTTCCCGCGCACCATATCCACCAACCCCGTCGTCGTGCCCAAATCGACGCTAAACGTATGCAAGGTCCGGTTATTCACCCCGGTCCCCGACCACCTTCGCCCCGACCTCCAACGCGCGCTCCATCTCCCGCGCGTTGTTCACATCTACAAGCGGCTCCATGCACCATGCCCAAGCCCCCCGCGCACGCGCGGAGCCGGTCCGGCGCGAGCATCGCGACGACGAGCAGCACGCTGTCCGCGCCCCAGGTGGCAGGGCCACAGGCGCGCCTCCGCCACCTGGTACTCGTCGAACACGAACTCCTTCCGGAGGAGCGTGAGCCGGCCCGTTGCTGGCAGACCAAGGGCGTCGACGGCGGCACGCGCGAGGCGCAGGTCGAGCAGGCTGCCCCTTGATCACGTCTGCTCGGTGGGCATGGAGATGACGGACGCGCCGGCGTGCGCGTAGAGCTGCGGATGAGAGGAGGCGCGAGGCCCATGGACAGGTATACATACGTCGAGCTCCTCTGGCCGCGTGCCCGGGGTGGACTTGGCCACCTCGACGTCCTTCTGCCTCTGGGCGTAGATGGTCTCGAGGATGGTAGATGATTTTGTGGCGCCCTGAGTAGTAAACAAGACGACCAACGACCAATCGATAGAACATATGTCAAGGAAGAGTATGGGCTAGCCGGTAGGACCTCGACAGCCTCCGCGATGCGCTACATATATCGAGTACGTATCCTTGCCCCGAACCTAGATCCCGCCTGATAAGAAGACCCCTTGTTCACAGATGCACACCGCCCGTGGTCATCTGCCATCCAAGCTGGCGGTACGTCCAACCGAAGCATGATCCCCCCAGCGCTGACGCATGAAAGCCGCACACGCTCCTATGCATCCCTGGCTTCTTGTGTAGCCTATCGAGAATGTCCATCTCTTCGGCGGTCAGATGCACTAGCTGGTAGGTATAGTCGCCAGTCCCTCTGTTTATCGCAGAAGCTGATGCCGAACGGCTGCTCACCTCCAAATTCTCCTTCAGGCGTGCGACGTGCAGGGTTTTTGGGATCACCGCCGTCCCCCGCTGCACACCCCAACTCAACATCACTTGGGCGCTGGTCACAGGGACCCCCGACAGAACAGAATACTTGCTCGCGATATCGACGATATCAGGGTCGTCAGCGAACTTGTGTTTGCCCAAGGGAGAGTACGCAGTGAGCAAGATGTTGCGCTCGGCGCAGAACGATAGCAAGGAGTGTTGCGGGAGACACGGGTGGAGCTCTACTTGGTTGACGGTTGGTACGATGGTCGCATGGGCCAGCAGTTTGGTGAGCAGTTGAATGCTGAAGTTAGACACTCCAATCGCCTTGACCTTTCCTGCACACATGGCGTGAGTGAGTCCGTGGTCGGGAAAATCCGCAGTCTACAGTACCGGTCGGTAGCAGGCGCTCCATCTCATGCCAGGTCTCCACAAACGTTGGAGACTCGTCCGGCTGCAGTGTCCTCCCTGGTAACCAGGGAGGTTAGTATTGTGCCTTTTGAGTACGATGTGCTTGTGGCGTTACCTTCGGAGTTGAATGCCATAGGCCAATGCATCAGATACAGGTCCACGTACTCTACGCCGAGTTTTCGTAAACTTCTGTCCAGGGCTTCTTCAACGCGACCATGGTCGCTCTGGCTATCGATCAACGTAGCTTACTGTGAGTTCCTTTCTCGTAGGGCATGCATATGTCTGCTCACTCCAGTTTCGTTGTCAGAAATATATCACTTCGTGCTCTGACGGACATCTTCAGTGCTTTCCCGACAGACTCTTCGTTCCCTGATGGATCAGAGAGTCTGTTAGAATATCACACAAGGAAGTTATGGCATTTGCTGAGATTCGCGCTGTAATTGGAGGCCTGGCGGCGTTCTCAATCAGAATCCTCCCGTGCACCATTGGATTGTGGTACCCACCGTATCGATGTGCCGATACCCCAGGGCCAAAGCGTTCGTCACCATTGCGACGACCTGCTCCCCCTCCCCAGGTGTTCCCATCCAACAACTTGATGGTACACTTCGTAAATGCGCCCGTTATGCCTGGTCTATAAGTGCGTAACTCACCCGATTCCGATTGCAGGGATCAACAAACCATTGTTTAGCCAGAAGTCCTGCGATGAGCACCAAGATGGGGATGTTGCCATCGGGTGGTGATAGTGAATGGCTAGTATGATAGCGATTCGATATGGTACCTGCCGGCGCGCAGGGCAATACATATATGGACCGCGCCCGCGAAGTCTTCTCTGTATGAATGGGCGGTTTCACTGCGGCCTATCAAGGAAAGCCTCCCACGGTGGCCCCACAATCGGCTGCATTCATAGCCAAACCTTGGCTAGTGCGTTCGAGCCTCATGGCGACTCTAGGCCAGGACTTGTGACCACTCAGAAGGGATGAGACCAAGCGGGAAGCTACTACATGCTGGCTGCTCGCCAGGATGCATCGTCGTGTCTAGTCAGTGTTTATGGTGGAAAGACGACAGGCATGGACTTCAATTCCAAGGGTCTGCGTGGAGAGTAAAGTGAAAACGTCGCTACACCCGTCTGCTCTTGAGCGTTTACCATTATTAGCGGCCAACGGAAGCTAACTATTCAGTCCTCACAAACACTTCTCTTGATAGGCGTAACAGACCAGTGGCTCTTTCTCACATGTGCACACCATGGTGAACGCTGTAGAGACGTCCTACATATAAACCCGAGCACGAGGTGAGCACCCAAAGTGTCTGCCGACTATGTCTTTCCCTTCAGACGAAGTACACCAATTACCATTCTGTCCACGTTCACGACGTTGCACTCACTAGCTCGACATGCACCTCTAGGCCAAACTCGTGTCTATCTTTGTTCAAACATTGCTGTATGGTACGTTTACAATTTGCTTCACCCTCCTTGCGCGCCCGGCCAGTACTAGTAGTACGTGCACCTCATCGATTACCCTCGCGCAGGAGCATATACCATTGTATTCATCCTCACGGTATGGGTACTGCTCGTCAGACAGCGGACTAGTACTCCGATACAAGATCCCATGCTCTGGATATCATTTGTCATGTTCGTCGTTGCCACCTTGGTATGTCGCTTCACCATTGCAACGGCATATGGGACCCTGAGGTGTACTTTGATACACTAGCACATTGGAATCAACTTCATGCGCATTGTACAGGCGTTCATCACTTTCTGTCAAGTCCCCGGGGGTCCGGCATCATACTTTAACCAGCTCTCCCGGTTTACCCAGGTCTTCGGGAGCGCAGTGTACATACTGCAAACCATCGTCGGAGATTGCGTCGTTGTAAGTGGGGAATGCAGGTTGATCGATGGAGGCACACTGACAGCGCTCGCCCACTACGCCTTCGTTGGGGCAGTTGTATAGATGCTACTTGGTATGGGGCGGCGCTCGACTGATAGCCATCCCTTCCGTCTTGTTGCTTGGAAGTACAGGTATGCCCTTTGTGCAAGTTGTGATATATCCTTCGAAGGGTTCAAACGGTTCTCATTCGCCTGCTTACAGCTTCAGGCATTGGGATATTGTACTCCTTCGCGAAGACCGTGCCCGACGCTGAGATTTTCGCTGACAAGTTGCAGAAGTGGATCGTCTCCTTTTTCTCTCTCACATTAGCGACAAATATCATCTGCACCGGTGAGTGCCGCGTCGCCACTTGTGCTCATCCAACAGCTACTGTTCGCTGACATCTGTCTGGTACGTCACCACAAATATGGCGGCGAGAAGGCCTTGTTGCCCTCCGCATCTGGTGGATCAATCGTGCAATAATGAAGTTCACCAGTCGTAGCTACCGGCCGATACTCTTCCTCGTTTTGGAGTCTGGTGCTGTATATTCTGTTACTCTGATGGCTCTCCTGATTCTCTACAAGACGGGATCATGGTTCCAATATGTTCTACTCGATGCCGTGCATGGCTTTCTCTTGTCCACTAGCCTGATCATGCAGCTGCTATACGCTGACAGCGCCTGCCATTATAGATATCTCCTATCGTGGGCCTAGTCTTCTCCATGGTCATCATCCGCATCGGCCTTGGTATCACTACAGTTCACGGCGTCTCCACTGCTCAATCCGTGACGAGCTGGCCGCAGCAGACCGCTCGTGCCCCCGATAGTTCTCAACCCATACAGTTCGTACACCGCGTACGGCATAGTTCCGACGTTGGGCAAGCCTCAGACGCGCCGGACGTACTGGAGCTCCGCGTGTTCAGCACCACAGGGACCGAGAGCCTGGAAGGCCTTGCTGAACATGACTTGAAGGTATGCGTGGTCACCTCCCAATGGTGGCCCAACAGACCAACTTACACGATTGCATGTCAGATCGCTGCCGCAGAGTTGCCTTTGGGGGCTTGAGGGATGACTCGTTGCATGAGGAGGCATTGGTCATATTCATGATGTAGTACACGGTCAACTGCACTACGATAAACGACGAGTCTTTACAATACAGTCATCACCGGGATGTGACCAGGTGAAGTAAGAGGCCACTATAGCATCACGGTTCGGAGCACGGAAGCCTCTGAACCTCCGCTTCGCTGGTGTGCTTCTGCTCGGAAGCGGGACACGACGGGATACGCGACAGTTGAACACCGCTTGCAACAGTGGCCACTGGCTCTACGAACATGAGTGCCGTCTCGCCCTCGGCCTTCGAAAGACCGGTAGCGATGCGCAAGATGATCGTGGTGAACACAATGCCCTGGATCATACCAGAATCTGGTAAGACTCGTTCCAGAGTCAACAGGATCATAGCAGTGCTTACGACGATGGGCGACACAGCATCGAGCACAACATACTGGAACCAAGAGCCGACGTTGTATAGGATGAGGAGAGCGAGGAGAGTCGCCGAGTAGACCGCTCCTGATTCAACGATGAGGACCATCACGGGCCTGAGCCTGTGGTGCCGGAACGATGAGTGGCCATGGTTGATCTTCCACATGCGGACCGAAACAAGCGCTACAGGATGGTTGATTAGTACAAAGGGTCGTTCACATGGAGTAACTGATGAGAGCGCACCCGTGCAGATGGCATTGGTGGAGAACGTCATGGAGAAGAATGCGGTGATCCACCGGCTCAGCCTGATGGCAAAGATCGGGGCTTCAGGTACGACTTTGTCGAAGGAGTATAGGATACCGACACCGGTCACTAGGATTTTGGTTTAACTTGCGGTCGGGCGGGGGAGAATCCGGCTTACCGGTGCTGCCCAGCAGTAGGATGCACGGGATTCCAATCACAAAGAGCCTACGCTCCCAAACAAGATAGCAACGATACAGCTGTGCACGATGCGGTGATCTGTCTGGATGGCGTAGGATACCAAAGCAACTGCTCACTTACTACCAGAGCATCCCCTAGGAGTGTTTGTATTACATACAACGTGCTCCCAAACATCTGGGTGAAGTTCGAGAGCTCGTTGAAGAACGCGGCGGGTCCGCCAGGTGCGTCCGCGTGGATGATGAAGGCGAGGATGATTCGCGAGAAATTGGTAGCAATGTGCTAAGGAAACCCTGTCAGCAATCGGCGCTCGCGGAGGGCTGTTATCCGTATTGTACCATGGTGGCAATCGCGAACAAGACGATCGATGTACTGAGCATATCAGAGCGTACCGGGTGCCCTAACGGCCTCTTCCACAGTAGAGCGTTGGTAGTGATCACGTATAAAGTCACATAGATCCCTGTCGTGAGACCGTCAATGTCGTATCTGATTGCAATTGGTGATATGGTGTACCGTATAAGATGGACTGAACCAATATAGACACCAGTTTTGACTAGGAGGACAGCATGAGCGATCGATGAATTATATGGTAGAGTAAGAACATACCTCCCCTGCAGAGAACGGCATGATGAGTGCGACGGTGAAGTCAGAGTGCCCGTATCTCCCGCCAACTTGGGCTCTTATATATTGCGAGCCCTGCTTCTTTTGTGGGCGCACCTCTACTCGTGACGAGGCTTCTAGGGAAAAACCTCGCACATCGCTGCTTGAGCGGTTGATGGAGAATGTAGAAGTGCTGAAGGGACGCCGGCTTATAAGTGGTACCTGTACTACTAGCCTTTCGCTGTATGTGGTCGCTGTCAGCGATACCGACGCACCATATGAACACACGTTCATACTTTGGTGAGCAACCAACTTGATGTTTCCCGAGCATTGCTTGCATTGTTATCCACATGCGGGTTGGGAATGTTCGCTTTACTATGCCATACTTCGAGGGATACTCCGCAGGCGACTGTGATTCTGCTGTTCGGGAACAAAACCATATAATCATCCTGGATGTCAGGGCGTAGTCATACAAAGATACATCTATGGACAAGTCCGTCTTCATAAGATCACTCGCGCATTCGAAGGGGGTTACAACGCTTACGGGGGTAGCCTATTTGCTACTCGTCAGCCAACCATCCCCCTTCCAACAGAGGCTTCAGCGCCTCTTCCCATCCTTGGCCATCTTGCCTCTTGACCGTCTTCCAATCGCGTACATTCTCGCTGCCCAAATCGATCCATTCGCCCTCCCGCGGCGCGTAGAGATGGGGGCATCGCGGCAGGTCCTGTACCCAGCGATATATCCCGCCTCGCTCGAGAGTGGCACGCGTATCCACTTTGAGGAGGGAGATCGACGTGTGCGAGGTGAAGAAAAGCGATGCAGTGGTTGGAACCTGGGACGCGGTCGAGAGGTGTATGAACCCGTCTTGCCGGTCGAGGTCGCTCAGCGGCAGAGCAGCCGGTATCGGCGTTGGGGGAGGAGATGGGACGATTTTGTATGCGTAACGGGGCAAGGGGTATGTCAGAGTGTCTGCGGTGGAGGCCATGGTGAAGGTGGGGGAAGTCGGAATACCCGTCTGGTGTTCGCACTTGGTCGTGTGGTACAAGCTTTGATTGGCCGGTACTTGTACTTGGAATACGTCGGCTGTGTAATTTGCGGCAGATCCTGGAGTGCTAGTACATAAGTAGATCGCAGTGGTCGTGATCATCTGTGGGCGCTTCTGGCACGCAATGCAGGTGTTGTCGACCCACCACCACGAGGTGTCTAGGAAAAGCCGGACTGTGGCCTTTCTTCTTTCCTGGCTGCTATCTTCCCATGCCGAGGGGCTGCTCCGGAACTTTGCAGGTGGTGGGCTCATATGCTACTCAAGCACAACTGCCAGACGTCAGCTTGGCTCCGCTCCAGCCTGCCTTTGAACAAATAGCGGAGCGCACGCACCTCCGTGCGCCCCCCAAGAACATAGGATCGCCATGAGGATGTGCCTAACATTCGACAGAAGCTGACGGCTCGTGCGAACCACCGACGCTGGCCGACATCAATTGTTGCTATTCTCATCGACATCCATATGGTCACCAAATGGCTCTCTTCTCGCCGGTGCCACGCACGTTCTCATCAGAGCCCCGGCCTCTCGCCGCGGGATTCCGTATAAGAGGCCTACTGGCATGGCGAAGTCCGCCTTCTGCTACTTTAACGCTCACGGCCATGACTCTCCTGCAAGCTTGGGGGGTGGTGCTTGTAATCCAGGCCGCGATCTTGGCCGGTGCAGTGAGCATCACTGACATCCAAGGGCCCGCTTTCCTTTCCCCATTGAACGGGCAAACCGTGAACAATTTATCGGGTATCGTAACCGCGAAGGTGGGTCTGCTCCCACTCGCTATGTTATCGCAGGGCTCACACGGCACTGCGCCTTCACAGGGTACTTCGGGCTTCTGGATCCAGGGTTCCGCCGTCCGGAACGCGCGTGTCTCCAATGGGCTGAACGTCTTCACCACGTCAAAGAACATCCTCAACTCCGTCAACGTAGGAGACCTCATCTCGCTCTCAGGTGTGGTCTCCGAGTTCCGCTCAAGCGGCTCCCCGAACAACCTCTTCGCGACGGAACTCGACTCGCCTAAGAACATCGTTGTCCTTTCCTCCAACAATACGATCACGCCGGTTGTACTAGGGCGCGATCGCAGTCCCCCCACCCGGAAGCTCAGTGCGCTCGACGTAGGCAGCGATGGATGGCTCTCCGTGCCGAACAACCAAAGCCTCATTGACTCCGCCAACGCGACACTGGATCCACAGGACTTCGGGATAGACTTTTGGTCCAGCCTGGAGGGTCAGCTCGTGACGGTCCCCAACCCGGTCGCGCTCGACTTTGCGAACAGTTTTGGAGAATTCTGGGTTCATGGCGATTGGGACGTTACCGGCAAGAACAGCCGAGGTGGCCTGACGCTCACACTCGGTGCGGTCGCAATACTCAAAACCACCCTATCACATGTACTGATGAACTCGTTGCAGGACGCGATGGCGTACCCGACGCGAATCCAGAGGTCATCATTGTCGGCTCTCCTCTGGATGGTACGAAGAATCCGCCAGTATCTCTGGGCAAGACGTTCTCCAACATTACAGGTGTGGTGGTCTACCAGTACGCCCCGCGCTTCCTCCACGATCTTCCCGAATACCGAATACACCACGCCCAGATTTGGGTTCTACTACATTCTCCCTCTGACCGCTCCGACCGTGGTATCCACGCCCGACCCGAACATACCCCCTGCGAGCATCAAGCCCAGCAGAGACGCTTGCAAGCTTACGATCGGCGACTACAACGTATATACTGCGCATTCGATATACCCTTCATGGCATTCTGACCCACACCCTAGGTCGAGAACATGGCTCCGACCACTGCGCACCTCCCAACCGTCGCTAACCACATCGCGAATTTCCTTAACTCGCCCGACATCGTCTTCCTGCAGGAGATCCAGGACAACTCCGGGTCAAAGGACGACGGCACGGTGAGCGCGAACGTCACGCTCGCGACACTCGCTGCCGCCGTCGCGCGGGCGGCGAACAACACCCTTACGTACTCGACTCTCGAGATCGCTCCGGAGAACGACCAGGACGGAGGTGAACCCGGCGGGAACATCCGCACTGCGTACTTGTGGGTCCTCCCCTTCTAAGCGTCCTCGGGCCTTGAGACCAAACGCGCTTGACCCCATAGGTTCAATGCGACGAAGCTGGCTCTCGTCCCCGGCTCCCCTGCAGGCGGTGCACTGGACGCGACTGCGCCCATACTCGGGCCCGATGGCAAGGTCACCCTCACGTTCAACCCAGGGCGTATCGATCCGACAAATGCGGCGTGGAAATCGAGCCGCAAGCCGCTCGTCGCTGCGTGGGACACGCCCGGGGGCGCGCGCCTCTTTACCATCAACTTGCACCTTACCGCGAAGCTCGGCGGATCGTCCACGCAGGGCGACGCCCGCCCGCCCGTGAACGGCGGCGTTGAGCAGCGCATCGCGCAAGTCCAGACCGTCGCGGTACGTACTACACTCAACCATTGCCCTAGTCCGCGCCGGTGCTGACGTCCATCCGCACGGCGGAAACAGAACTTCGTGCAGGCGCTCCTCGCGCTCGACCCGAACGCGAGTGTGATCGTGGGCGGGGACTGCAACGAATACGTGCAGACCCGGTCCGTCTTCGCGCCGTTCACCGACGGGGGGCTCCTGACGGAGCTCGACGCCGCGGCGGACGTGCCGCTCGTCGAGCGCTACACGTACCTGTTCGACCAGAACAGCGAGCAGCTCGACCATCTCTTCGTCTCGGACGCGGTCGTGCAGCGGGGCGCGCTCAAGGTCGAGCATGTGCATGTGAACAACTGGGCGCCTTCGCTGAGCGCGCGCGCGAGCGACCATGACCCGACCGTGGCGCAGGTGAGGGTATGTTGAGCCAGGCTGCATCGATCTCGATGTTTTGGGGAATTACCATCGAAGTTCGGCATCATAACAGTGTCTTTCTAGTAAAACATGAGCAGTTGCGGGGGTGTAGTACATCTGATGCCACGTTATCAGTCTGCTATAGTACAACCTCGCTCTCGCAGGTGAGCATCGCGTGGATAATATTGTGGACCCAAGGTATGTTCATATTATCCTAACATTCACGAAGGGTAGTTGCCTCTGTACCAAGTTGCCCCAATCCAACTCGTCCATCGCTCTATTGGACAAGATAGAAGTACCCACCCCCCGGTATACTATCCTGCCCGCCTCATCATTCCGCTGGGTGTCGTTGTATGGAACGTGAGTAACGAGGTGCTGGTGCAGGAGCGAGCAAGCGAGAATGCGGAGGGATAGCGCGGCGAGGTGTCCAAAATGTCTGCATATACCTCCACTGCGTGCGCCGCGCCTTCGTCTTCACGGTGATAGGTCAGCCCCAGCCATTTAGCTGAAGTAGTGGATCGGCACAGCTAGGCGGTGCCGGGAGGTGCTCAAATCCGGATCCTCCTAAGGAGGCGTACTGTATGAGCGACGAAGGGGTCGTGTGAGCGTGAAGAGACAACGCTACTGACCTCACGGCTTGGCCATCCCCGTACCCGTAAAAGTAAGCTTTGCGCTTAACCGGAGCCTGAAGAACCATCGATGTAACACACAGACGTACCCAGGTTCCTAAATACAACAATAATGCACACTTCGACCCAGCTCTACACTTTGAAGCCCTTTGAAGGATTTCTGACCATCTGATCCTCACCTACCCTCATCCTCGCTCTCGCCCCCATCCGCCATGCTCCTACGAATCTCCTGCTGCCACGCGTCCGCAAAATCCGCAACGTCCCGCCCGCTGCTCATCGCCAGCGCCTCAATGGGCACCATATTATGCTGGTGCGCCGGCGCGTTGCGCGCCGCCGCCGGGTGCGCGGGCGAGTCCACCACGCGCAGCGCCGGCCTCCCCGGCCGCGCGGGCGCACCGTCGTGAGCGTCGGGGCGGACGCGCGCGAGGAGGAGGTCGTGCAGCTCGTCGTATGTGAACAGGAGCGGGTCCGTGCGCGGGAGGTACGGGTTGAAGTCGACAATGTGGCCCCGTGAGAGGTCACGGGTGAGGAGGAAGTCGAATGTGTCTGGGTTGGTGGGAGCCGTGCGCGGGGAATTGTCGGAGCCGATGGGCAGAGGGAACCGGGAAGCGATGGTGGACGCGGATTGTGGACGGGATAAGCGTGGAGAGCGTATGATACAAAGGGCGGTGTGCGAGACGCGAAGGAGGACTCGTTAGATGCTGGTGTGCAGATCATGGATGTGGGGGACGAGACGTACAATCGCCTTGGGTCTGTTCCCATTTCCCCTTGATGTGCTTCTCCCAGAAGTCGGAGACGGCCGCGATGACCTTCTCTTGCGTCTCGTGCTCGTTCCAGAAGTCATAGTAGTTCGGGTCGCGCTGGGAGATCGCTGCGACGAATGTGAGTGGACTATGGAGGGGGTACAGTACAGTTTTTGCCGGTCGCACCAATCAGGTTCTCTTGCCGGACAAAACACCGGAGTTCCCTCGCGCGGTCAACGGGGTACCACTTGCGGAGAACGAGCTCAATCTCGTATGGCACGTTAGAAGAATCCGCGGATGTATGCGGAGGCTCGCAGCCGTCAAAGACGTTCTCGGGTGAGAGGTCATGCTGGACAAAGTCGGATGATTTGAGGAGCAAGTAGACGTCCGCGGGAGAGGTGCATTTCAGCGGGGAAGACGCAGGGAGCATCCACGCCGCGTCCTAGAATGTGACAACGTGCGTGAGCATTGTACCACGGCTTTTCTCGGGCCCTGTAATTTGTGCCGACCGCCAGACGAGGTACGCGCAGCAGCAGACGTAAGAGAGGTGACCTGCGCAGCAAGATATAGAATACGGGTAATATAAAGGGTACGCTGGGGCCGCGCGCGGAACGCGAGGCGAGAAATGGTAACGGTCGTACGCACTCTTGGAGACGAGAAGTTGAGCTTTGGGAAGACTGCGCCATACTCTGCGACGGCTTCTCGGATTCGCGCATCGAGCTCTGGGAATGCGAACCTTACAGGCTCCTCGCCGTCATTCTCCGGCTGGTCGCCGTCCTCGTCGTCGGAGAGCGTGGTCTCGGCAGGGCTGCGCAAAAGAGCCCGGTCGGTGTCAATCGAATTGCCGAGGGAAATAACCGCGACATACTGACAGGTCTTCCGCGCCTTCTGGGACAAACACCCCGTCCGAATCTAAATACTCCCGAAACGCGGCCGAGAGCGGTCGGATGATCGTGGACTTGATGCTCTGGCTGGCAAATCTAGGATACCATGACGAGAACTGGAACGCGAGCAGCGACTCTGGCGAGTGCGGGGGAAACAGCGGCGGCGTGTTCACGGGGGCAGGCATCGCGCAGGGCTGAGCGGATGGTGGCGGTCAATAAGCGAGGTGCAATAGTGATGATCGGCGGCGGAAGGGGGCCCCGGATTGGGTCTAGCGTAGACTGAGGGTAGGGTTAGGGGCAGATGTGCGGATGGACGAAAGGAGCAGGAGGTGTCCACGCCTTGGAACCGACGTCGGCCCTCCCGCGTTCACACACCCGCCTTCCGTCCCTCCCCTCGACGCCCTCGGCCCACGGCATGCGTCGAGTCCTCTTGCTTTCCATCCACCACCAGCGCCCATAGCGCCCAGCTCGCACGCCATGGACGCGACAAACACGACAACCATGCTGCTGCCGCCCATCGGCCCCGCACACGAACTCACGCAGACCTTCGGCGTCCTCTTGATCGGCTTCATTTTCACTGTGTCGTTATACGGCCTCACTTTCTTTCGTGAGTGGACGATCTGACGCGTAGGTATGGTGGTATTGATCTCAGCCGCCACAGAAACATACATCTACTACACGCGTTTCCCTCACGACGCGAAGGGTACAAAATACACTGTAGGTTTCGTTGGATTTCAAGGAATGTGCTTACACCAGACCATCTGATGCATGATTTCTCTAGGTCGGTCTACTATGGTACGCGTTACTCATTACGCGCAACTGAGCGCCAACGTGCGGCTGATCGTGAATCAACGCAGGGCGACGGATACGATGATCACGGCGCTCAGTAAGTGCTGGGACTCGCGTAATTTAGATATATGGTAACTGATACACGCCAGTATCACATACGTATGTTCATTGAAGCGCATATATGGTGCTAGTCTCATCTTACCGCCAGAATATACCGCTACATGATCACCGACTTCATGCTACCCTTCGCCCTACTGGTCACGACGAGGTAAGGGCCTGTCTCAGTTTGTATGTGGATATTTTTTTTTTACTTTGCCTCATGCAGGACATTCATCGTGAGCATGCATCAACGTCTGATATTCCCCTTCTCACACCTGACCTGGTGTCCAGGCTGAAGGAGCGTTATCGGTCCGTTTGCTTTGTATGCTTGTCGGGCGCCGCTGATGCATAGCATGCAGGTGTTTTTAGCATTGATCGTCCAATGGTGCGCCCTCACCAGTATTAGATGATATGTTCGCTAATCCCGTCTTAGCTACTATGCGTCCCGGATATGGACAGGTCGGCGTGCAGCTCTGATGTCATATCAAGTCACTGACGACAAATCCAGCCAGCGGACGACGGTCCATGATACCATCTATAGTTGTATGTTGTAACACACAAGCACGGTGGCAGATTGATCATAACAAACTCCTAGATCATCCTGGCACTTGCGGCACTAGGTAAGCATATGCAAGGCCATTAACAAGGCTGATCGGACTGTTGACCTAACTCCTCTGCAGCGTTCAATCTCGGTACGTTCTCGCAACCAACGTATCATCCTACATCCGTTCACCCGCGTGTCCTGCATACAGCAAGCGTGGCGAAAATGTGGGTAGAGCACCCCTTTGTGCGGCATGCTGACGGACTTAACGGGTCATACAGGACAAACCAGACTCTCTTCCACCAGGTTGTGTCGAGAAGCGTCAAGGTATGCGACAAAAACTATCAACAGCTGTCTCAGTTTGACCTCATGTATTTCCAGGTTACCAAGGGCATATCCTGGGGTCTCTCTAGCGGAGCGGACATCCTCATTGCATGGTCAATGCTCTGGTACCTTCGCCCCACCGCAAACCCCGGCATGGCTACGTACGTCAGTCATTTTGCATCACTTAAACCCTAGCTCAACCAGTCGTCGTCTGCGGCGCTCCAGGCCTGAAGGCTGGTACGAGAAAGTGGCTGTCTACGGCGTGAACCGCGGCACGTCTTTTGCGTATGTTCCGTGCGCTTTGAACAGCACAGACCACCTCTAACATTGTCCACAGCATATTCCAAATCGTAGCGCTTATTCTCGTAAGTCGGGGAATGATACATCCAGTAGACGCATATACTCACGACATGTCAGCTCCTCACTATGCCTGACCGCCAGACGTGGATCCTGATCCACTGGGTCGGAAGTAAAGGTACGTCCTCACCATTCTGCATCTTCTCGGGATGGCGCTCACAGCAGGGCACAGTCTACGTGAACAGTATCCTCTCAATGTATGCGTGCCTCCTGCCTGCCCGCCCCCTGACTGACGTACCCCGCAGGCTCAACTTCCGCAACTCGCACCGGGGCCGCGGCGTGCCCGAGGAAGCGAGCCAGAACCAGCACGCGCGCGACAGCGACGGCCGGTCGGGCACGTTCACGTCGCGCTCGGGCTTCACCGGCGAGGAGCACATCGACACTTCCGCGAACATACACTTCAACGTGCACGCGGACTCGAAGAACGCGCCAGAGCCCGTGCCGGTGAACATCGAACTCGACATGATCCAGGCGGCGCCGGGCGTTAGTGCGGATAGCGATGTGGGTGTGCGTTGATGCTTCGTTTGTGTGTATGTGTCGCGCGGTGGGCTTACGGAATGGGTGTGTTCAGGGTGCCGAGAAGGCGGAGGCCACTGGCGGCCCGAGGTATGCCTTTCCACTTTCCTCCCCTTCTTCAGAGCATTGTTGAAGGTGTCGTCGCAGTAAACGCCGCTCGATTGAGGTCTCATAGCCTCCACAAAACTCGGCCTCTGATATTGCTCCTCTCCGACCCTTTTTGCCTGACATGACCACGGTATCCGCCTCCTTGTTCTCGTTTGCATTCGTCCCGAGCAACATGAACTTTCGCCTACACACTAGCTAGTTTGCATTCTGTACATATGCTTGTTGGTTGGTCTGCTCTCTTGTCCGCCCTGCTCTGCTGTAACGTATCTGTAAACTATAACCTTGTCGAGTCTGCACATACTCTTTCCCGTGATTGACATACTACATTGTACCCCCCTTTCCAGTCATCGTGTGCTTGGCAGTGTTCTCGGAGGGGCAGGGCACGAAACTATCGGAGGAACCGCTTTCACCATGACATGGGGATGCCACCCTCGCCTAGACGCTCTCCACCTCTACCTGTGCGTCGCGAATCAACGCCTCCGCAGCTGCCGAACGAGGCTTCACCGTGCACCGGCAGTCCTCCGGGTATCTGCATGCACGACTCGTAAGCGGACCATGGCAATTCCCCGCCAGCCGAGCACTGAATACTGACGACAGGACACCGTGTGTCTGCTGGAACGTGAGAGTGACGGGCTCGCCGTTTTCGTCCACAGGCAGGGTGATGTTGAATACATGCAGGACGGACGCCGTGGTGATGAACAGCGACGAGTGCGCGAAGTACCGCCCTGCGCAGATCCTGTACACGCACGGCCGCAGCGATAGGCGAAGGCGTCCGTGTCCACGGCGAACGGCACGGCATAGTGAGTACTTCTAATGTTCAAGATATGCAGTGCCTCTTACCGCCTGCCGAAGCCGAACGCGAAGTCGGACGGGTCGCGGACGGAGGAGTCGAGTTGGCCGTCCCGCCCGATGAACCGTTCTGGCTTGAACTCGTCCGGTTCCTCGTACGCCTCGGGGTCATGCAGGATTGCCCTATCATACGCGGTATCCCCAATTCACACGTTAAGTGGCATGTGCACCCGACAATCTGGGGTATCTGGCAGCTCGCTCACCAGGTATTCGGGATGACAGTCGTCCCGGCGGGGATGAAATACCCGTTCAGCTCTTCATCCGACGTGGTGACGCGCGGGAGCCCGAGCGGGAGGATGGCGTTCCAGCGGAGGGTTTCCTTCACCACCGCGTTCACGTACACGAGCGCGTCGCAGTCGGAAAAGTCGGGCAGACGGTCGGGCCCGAAGACGGCGTCGAGCTCGGCTTGCGCCTTCTTTTGGACGTCTGGGTTGAGCGCCATCGCGACGAAGAGAGCTTGCAGGAACGAGTATGTCTGTGGGAAGCACAGCGATCAGAATCCCGATGGCACTTATGGGTCTGGATTGGGATTGAGAGGCTGTTATCCTCACCGTATCGGATCCACCTATGGAAAACGTTCAGTAACAAGTAATATCACACGAAAGTGAGCCGACCTACCGTCCACAGCAGTAGCGCATACGTTCTTCAGCGTTTCCTCGTCTTCTTTCGACATGCTATCGCCTGTCCATGTTCCTCTCGCCCTCGTGAGCATGTCCGCAACGACGCAAGGTCGCTCTTCTCCCCGTTCCTATCCGTCATCACACATTCCCGTATATAGGTATGAGTTAGCCGATATTACAGCCCATCAACTCACCAAGGAATCTCTTGTCTCACCGAAGACGGCGTGCTTCAGGTAGTCGTTTCCAACTTTGCACTCGGCGAATATTTTCTGGAACTCTGCTCCTGGGAACCACGCGGGGATGCGCCCTAGGAACCGAAACGTCTCGACAGCGAAACGGCCGGGCGTGGCGCGCCTGATGGCCTCCAGGGCCGCGTGCGGTATGGTGATGCGCTCGTCGTCTTCGCGTACGATGTCGATGTCGTAGAGGACCTTGTATATCGCAGACGTGAACAGTCTACAAAGAACGCCCATCGTGTGAGTAAAGGTGATTCTGAATGTGAGGATAATGCATGGACGCGCTCACTGTTGGATGTGGCTCTGGAGACGAGAAGGCGACTTGAGCAGCTTGCCGAGGAATTGGTGCGTCTTCGCACGCTGGATCGGCTGGTACCTTGCTATCGCTCCAGGATTGAAGAACTGCCAGAATTCACGACGGTGGCGCCGCCATCGTGGGCCGTACGGGAAGAGACCAAAGTTGAAGTCTTGCCCAGAGCTAAGCGGTCACAGAAGCCACGGATGATGCTCAGTTATGGACATCCTCTGAGTCGAGTAGGGTGTCTACTTGCAGAGTTATCACGGGGCTCATTGGTCGGTCGGAAGTTCTCGCCGAGTGCCTCTCGAGGAACTCAATGGCCAGCTGTGCGTCGCCTATCACCAGGAGGCCTTGGCTGAAGACACGCAGATAGAGGAGGCCTCCTTGGAGGGTGTCAGCAGAGTAGTGACTTGCCAAAGCCTCGCTGCCACCACTGACGCACCGTATTGATGGCACATCTCGCGGAAACCTAGCCATGGCCTGACCTTCGGTAGTTGGAATACATTCCCGAAGATGGGTAGGGGAGCAGGTCCTGGGGGCAAAGAGAGGTTCCGAGTGCGTGCTTTCCAGGCGAATCGTGAGCGAAGATAGGCGAGGCAGGCTACATAGGCGATAAGTAGAAGCCAAAGGGGGCTCGCAGGCAGGAAGGGGCTGAAGAAAGGCATGTCGGTTGAGGCCGTCCCACATTCCCAGAGTGCAGTACGACATATATAGCGCCCTTTTCCGAAGTGAACCACGTACCAATAAGAGCTGCGGCCCTAGCGAGAACCGAACGAGGTGCCGAGCAAGGGTAGGTTGAACGTACCTACCTTCTCAATGTCATCAGCTGAGCGTTTCTCGTGAGAGAGATACCTACGCAGGGTGTGATATGCACCAGGGGGACAGCCAACGTTGCGCGATCCCGGTCCTGACCTTCTCACCAGTCGAGGCTTCGATTACGGTATTGAATAGGTGGAGCGATGTACACCCTTGAGTGCAAAATGATAACTTGAAGAGATCGCAGCGAATGACGAGTTTTGCATGATGTACACGAGGAGCACGTCCAACACATGCGTTAAGGTAGGATTCTATCGGTCAGCTGTCCTCCGATTCTACAGGAGGTTTCGTTGAACCGCTTTGATTAAACTCATGGCTGCCTACGAACAAGGTTTGATTGAGCACCTGCAGTCTTCAGGGTACCTACAGCTCCACCAGGCAAATGAATGAAGTGGTGGCGCAGCGCAAATGAGAGGAGCGGCTTACGAGAGAAGTCCATGACGATGTTCGTACTTCAGGGCAGTAGGTCGGCCATTTTCGTCCGTTGGGAGCTCGACGTCGAAAACATGGAGTACGGAAGCGATTGTGACGAATAGAGAGTTGTGCGCGGAGTACCGGCCCGGACAGATTCTCGAGGGATGATTCGTCAGTCGCTCCAACGTGCAACACGGTCAGGTCCGAGCACACCTTCTGCCGTGACCAAACCGGGTCCTGAATCTTGCGATTCAGGGTGCCGTCTAGGATGAAGCGTTCGGGCCGGAACTCGTCCGGGTCTTCGTAGGCCTGCGGGTCATGCAAGATATCCCTGCAGCGGATATCGTCAGTCTTAGATACGAAAGTTTCTGACAGCGTCAACAGAGCGTCAGTGGCGTACCAAGTATTCGACATGACCGTGGTGCCAGCAGGTATGAGGTAGCACGTCGTCTGCGATAGTGCGGTGCGGGACACCGAGGGGAACGACTATGTGCCATCGTAGCGCTTCCTTGATTAAGGCTCTGACGTAGACTAGTGCGTCTTCGTCCCCGAAGTCAGGCAGTCGTTGAGGCCCGACTACGGCATCGAGTTTAGCTCGCGCTTTGTTCTGGATGTGAGGATGCAGAGTTAGAGCGACGAACACCGCTTGAAGCATGGAGAACGATTGTTTCGAGGGTCAACAAATGCATCCGTTTATCTCGCACGGCCTCACTTATAGTATCGAAGGCCACTGTTGAAAAAGTATACATGCATGAACCGAGGGAAGAATACCCTACATGGACTTCAGAGACTGACCTTCGAACGTTATGGTACACACATTCTTCGGCAGGTCCAATCATTCAAAGGGGAGACTGGACGAATTAACCTCTGCCGTGCCAACATGTCGGCAGCGATGCAGGCTCGATCCTGTCCCCGATTCTAAGACAAACCGCATATAGGTCAACCGTTTTACTCTGTGTAATTGCATCGCCGCACTAATGATCGACTCCCGTAGTTCGTCAAAGAATTCGTTCTTGAGGCGATGGTTGGCTCCTTTGGATGTGGCCAGGACTTTCTGAAACCCCGCGCCGGAGAGCCACGAAGGTACGTGCCGCAAAATGGGGAATCTCTCGACAAGGAAATTGCCGGGACTCGCCTGCCTGACGGCCTCCATGGCGTCTTTGAGTATGGAGACTTGTTTTTCATTTCGGTTAAAGCATCGATGTCATATATTGTCTTCAGCATTGTCAAGGTGAATAGTCTCAGGGTCCAAGGGTGAGTACATCGCTTGCAACCGAAAACTAGACGGGGACAGACTGCGTGATGTGCTGAGTGAGCCGCGAGGGCGATTTCGCTAGTCTCCCGATGAACTTATGCGCCTCTGCTCGTTGAATAGGTTGATGGCTCTTCACCACTCCCGGGTGGAAGTATTGCCAGAAGAGGCGTCGACGCTGCCTCCATCGTTGCCCATAGGGCATGAACACGACTTTGAATCCTTGCCCCGAGCTGCGGAATCGCAGCTTGAGTACAAAGAACCTTCAACTTGCGGATACATACAGTTCGAGCGTCGGGTTGGTTGTTCTATCTGCACTATTTGCGGACCGCTTGTCGAGGCACTCCAAGGCCACCTGCGCGTCCCCGAGTACCAGTACATGTTCTTCAAGTACTTGTAGATACATCATATTGCCTCGGGTAGAAGAGTCAATACAGTATCGGACGTATGCTGGAGCACATACGATGAACCGTACTTCTTTCGCAGATCGCGGAACCCTAGCCACGGCTTGAACTTGGGCACGTCAAGCCAGCTCCCGATGAGTGGCCATCGCCGAGGGCCAGGGGGTAGAGGAAGGCCGCGCGTACGCTTCGTCCAGGTAGTTTACTAGAGCTAGAAGAAGATCGCTGGAACGAACATGGCTGCTGGGTGGGCGTTAGGTGGCTGAGTGGGGACCCTGTGAGTCAGCAACAGGCGTTTCTGCAAGTTGAGGATCGCTCTCGAGGTGACAGAACCCAATGTAGCCATCAAATTGCCACTGTCTGCAAACGTACAGACGACAGCGGTCGGTGGACAAAGAGGAATGCCGACATTCTTCGACGCCAGCTCCTTGCCGAGGCAATGAATGGGCGGGGAGTCGGACGAGCAGCAAGGAGGGGGCTCTAAGCGCTGAAACCGCAACTGTTCCTGACCCCTTACACAGTATCACCACATCCACTTGGGTCGTGTGCATAGAAGGTGGGTCAGGAGTGACGATACTGCGGGTAGGATCCGTGCTGATGCTCACCTCCGCGGGATGGTGGAGCGTCGGAGTCCGCGGCGAGTGCGGGTTCTGCGCCGCCAACGCGCTCTCCGATAGATGGCATGCGCCGAGGAAGTCAGAGATCGGATTCAATATTTACTCCTTTAGTACAAGAGCTCAACAGAGGCTAGACGACAGATGGTCTCGTCACGATTGCGGAGCTTCACCAAAAGCCTTTGCCCATTCCTCAATCTGGTATCGTGCATTAGGATTAGCAAAGTCGAGGGTTGAAAGGAACTCATGTACCCACCTGTCCGCCTGTTTCTTCAACTCCAAATACCGAACGAGAGGCATGGCTCCGACGGCATGACCTTCCCCTAGCGAGAGCGAGAAACTACCAGTAGTCACATAACCGATGATACCCTCGGGCGAAGGGGCGACTTGAGAGAGCTATCACAGCGTCAGGGATTCCACACTACTTCGGACATCGTGTATGCGATAGGACTCACCTGGGTCTCGTCAGGCGTGTCGCCCAATAGCGACAGTCCGCTCTTCTTCCTCGCCTCCGCCGCAATCCACTTCCGCGCCTCCTCGTCCTCGACGGCGTACATAACCGCCAGGTCCTCTGGGCATCCTCGTCCGCAGAGGAACACCGCGACCTGTACGAGGGCCGAGCGCAGGAGATCCTCCCCGCGCACGTTCGCGTTCAGCGGATCCAGCTTGCGCTTCGCCCGCGCCTGGTTAACATGCACCAGCAGGCCCGCAGCCGGGTTCAACATGGACGAAATGTCTGCAACGAGGGTGGGTGCTTCGGGTCCACGAAGAAGCCATGGTCGAGCCGCGTTCTCTTGCTCAGAGACATTGACGGCTGGCGCGGGAGGAGGTGCGGTAACGGAGGGGTCTTGCATATCGACGTCCCTCTGCGCATCCAGGAGCTCCTCGCCTTCCTGTACAGCAGACGAGCCCTTCTCGGGTGCGGATTCCTCGAGCCCAAGCACGACGCCCCAGTCAGGTTTCCACGGGCTCCTCGTCCCCAACTTCTCGTAGTTCGGCCTCTTGGCAGGAGGCTTACGCTCCCAAGTCTCCCGATCCTCTTCCTCTCTGTCCTCTGCGTACTCGTTGTATGCATCGGTGGTAGGGAAGTCGCGAGGAAAGTACGCGCACCCGGCTTCGAACGCCTGGGTCTGGCGCTCGCGCTGGCCGCCGACGCGCGTGCCGGTATATATCAGCGATGAAAAGAAGGGCATACCCCATCCCTGTGGGACTATGAGTGTCCAGCCATGCAGTGAGTTTGTTGTGCTGGAACGGGGGCCGGTGGCAGAGGGAGTCTCGGCGAAGGCACCGTTCTCTACCGAACGTTGAATGAGGAACACGGGGACCCGGTCGTCCTTGCGTTCTGCTTTGAGAGGCGTGCCTGGTACAAGATTCTGCAGGATCGGTTAGCGGAAATACCATATAGCAGAATTGTGTGAAATCACATTTGAGCGGCGCTGGTCGATGTCTTTCTTCTTATACCGAGGTTTTCGAAGCGCGATCCGCGTGTCCTCGTCCCAGATCTGGCTTTTGGCAAGGGCGACGGAAGGAAAGACGGTCGCGGATGGTGAGAGTGTCGTACCGCCCTGGAGATCGACTTTCGCGTTTTTGGGCGGGAAGCTGACACAGCGAACGTGAATACGGGGCGACCGCAGCAAATGTCATTGCAAGCCACTAACCTTAACCGTGGGTCGTGCACGGTGAACCCAATCACCATGCCTCTCGGTACGGAGCCCGCGGATTGGATCTTGCTCAACGACGCCCAGAACTGACCATTTTCATGAATAACTGGGATTCGTGCGCGTCAAAGTATGACCCTACCTTCTTGAAGTCCTCTCGATTGTCGTCCACCGGCTTCAGTGCGCCCTTAAGGACCTGGCTAGCCTGCGGACCCATGATCTCAAAGACGTTAAACTGCTCGCGCAGGTCCGCCATATCCACTTCGACCTTGCGACCCGCCTGCTTAGCCGAGTCGAGCGCAGATGATGCCGCTCGGCGCAGGGCATGGTGCACCTCAGCGGTCGCAGCGGGGTGTACTCGTACCCATACAGTCCGGGTCTGCTGCCCTGGGTCGGTGTTCGAGGAAGACTCCGCTTTCTCCTTTCCTTTCCCCTTGCCCTTGTCAACTGGGTTGGGGTCGGGGTTTGCAGAGTCAGCCTGCCAGAGAATGGTGGCAGGTGCGATGAGCCCGTGGGGGTAAGCGCCATAGGCGTAAACGTATGTCTCCAACGCTCGAGAGCCTGTGAGAAACCTTGCGTGACGTTGGGAATCAGCATGATGTACAGTAGAGGGATGTTTCTTCGTTCACCTCTTCGCACCGGGACTTGGGCCTTGGCAATCGCAGCAGCTGTCCAGGATAGCCCGCAGGACATCTTCGGGACCCCGTAGCTCTATGGTGGCGAAGTAGGAAGCATCATGAATGATAGATCCATGGACAGAGGCGCGATGAGAGGGGCGGAACGATTTCTCCGTCGGGGTTGTTGCCTAAGTATATGCGCTCAGCATCTCAGACGCCATCGGACTGGTTGTCATCCCTACCAGCCTGTAGCCCCACATATTCTCCATGTGCATCCTTTTAGCATGCCATATATGCGTCTCAAGCCACGTCTTATCCCCTACAACGCGCGCGACTCCTCAATACACAGGCACGGACGATATTGTAGTAAAAGCATGCCTTACTTTGTCGGCGCAGTAATTGACTCGTCCGACTCGGCTGATTCTTCTTGCTCCGCTGGGGCATACTGCGACCTAACGCTTTGCGACGCGCTGGATCCATCTTCTCGCACGTCGGTGAACCACATCCAACAGAGATACGTTCGATACACGCACCTCTGCGCGGGCCTTGTCTCGAAGTCGCAGCGGGACGCGTCTGACATCGTGACTGGCCGCTCTCCGGCGGAGATGTCGGGGGAGCTGTTGCCATGCTCTCTGTGTAGAGTTTGACCTGCATATGCACGTAGGTACAGTTCATCCGATACGCAGAGCTCTAGTATACACGTACCTAGCGTTCTCCATCGCTTCGTGCATGGCGTTGATTTCGAACGCTCGCGACTACAACGCACTCGTCAAATTATGAGACACATACGGTATTGCATCACGTACTTCAGCGAACCGCTCTACATCGATCGCGCCTGGAAGACCCTTCATGCCTATCCTGCGTGAGCGCGCCTGCCCGCGACTCGAAGCCAAGGTATCTTACTGTCAAAACGGACAGACTTCGACGGTCCAGCAGCCGCGCTCTCGTTCACAGTAGACGATCCTGCCGAGGGCTGCACCGCGATGGTGCGCGCCATCGCGGTTTTCTGCTTCTTGCGTTCGCGCCCGGAAAGCTCATCGGACGGGCGAGTCTCGTTTGGCCGTTTCGGAGGCATGGCGCGCCTTCACCAGGTTTCCAGACAATTGCAAAGTGTGTATCAGAACGCGAAACCACCAGAGGATACAGTTCACGCCGTACACAACACAGCCAGAGAGGACGGAGGAGACGGTGGTGGCTTGAGCGCAAGATCGGCCCGTCGCGTTTACGCGCCCGTGAGCGCGTTGTGGCACCGAAAGCCACACACGCCCATCGGACGCGGGCGCGTCCGCTCACCGTCACCTGCAGCCACCACCATGGCCTCTCTCGCCGCTCGCACCCTCCCTCTCGCCAGGACACACGCCGTCCGGACGCAAAGCCGTCTGCTCTCCACCACGCGGGCCGTGCGCCAGGAGGCGGCGGCGCCCAACTTCGGCAGCGTGCCCCCGCCGAAGAAGCCCGTCGGTGCATTCCGGGGAGGGTGCGTGCTCTCTCGCTCCGGCTGTCTCTGTCTTTGAAGTGTACGGGTTGCTGAGAGATGCTGTGCAGGATTGTTGGGTTCTTGTTTGGGTTCTCGCTTGCGTCGTCGCTCGCGGCGTATCACCTGCTCGAGGAGTACAAGCTCGCGTCCGCAGCGCTACAGGCTAGCGTTGAGGAGCTCCAGACGAGCACACAGAAGGTGCGTTCGTGCATTTTACACTGTGATCAGCCTCATTGAATCAGCCTACTGCAGGTCTCCGCACATGTCAGGAGGATTGAGGCAGTCGAGAAGGACTTGAAGGCGCTGACCGAGTCCGCCGCGAGCAAGGAGGATATCTCCCGCGTACGCGCCGAGATGAAGAAGTTGTACGATGGCTTACATGTCGGTAAGTATCTCCCTCCTGCCCGCGATGGCCGAGAACACCCTCTGACAGACCTACACGTTCAGAATTCCTTGACTTGCGTGCACACGTATGGGGTATCCGTGAGTATCAACCCAGTCTTATTCCGCGGATACCGCTCACACATTGTCATGACCACAGAGGAGGATGTGCACGCCTTGTCCAAGAAAAACAACTCTACTGTCCGCCTTGTGTAAACTTATAGACCAAAGTCGTCCCTCCTTCCGATATATCCAATCTCCGGTTTGTGTCATACCCCCTTGCTATGTCTGCTATGATACCTCATGCGCAACGCTATGAACGACTTCGGCATACCCGGTGAAGACAATACGGTGTGGCCGCCGTTCTTCTGGACTACATTACATGGCGGGCTAGTGCGTCTCCTTCATGCATGCATTTGTGACCTCGTTGCTCAATATGTACTGAGCGCATAACTCGAAGCTTCATATTGCCTTGATAGTCAAGGTCAAGAAGCAGAACTTGGTCACAAAGATTAAACGCGTCCTTCGGACCTCGGGGTGATTTTGAAGCCCAATGTTTACAGCCTTGGCATGACCCGGGCGCCGCCGTCGAGGCCCGATGGAAGTGCAAGACCTCGGACGATCCGGCATTGATGAATGAAAGATTACCATACCACACGCGTCATCGCGAGCGCGAACGGAACACGACGAGGACGTGAATTGATGGCGTCCGCCCTGCGATCCTCGGAACGGTATCCTCAGGGCGTGGACCACGTCCGGGCATGCGTATGGCCATTGGCCAGAATCGGACTACGTGGCCACATCATCTAGGTGAGCTCGGCCATGAGGCCTGCGGCATTTCCGAAGTACCTGTGGCTTGTACGCTACCCACGGCGTTCCTGAGGCATCGACGAGGAGGCCAATTCCCGCGAGCCTTGTGGAAGGTGTGCCTGCATTGACAACGGACCGCTCTGGGCCCGCCGGCCCGGATGCAGCGCTAGGATCGCGCGGCCGAAAAAGGCAGGAGACCTGCCGGTTTTGATAGCAGTTGCCAAGCGGGCAGAAACCAGGACGACGCGGACTGTCGAGCGAGGATGTGCCGACGGAGCGAAGTTCTGGAGAGAACGTAATTTGTGCAGACTCGATCCCCGGGCCCTCGCCCGCCGGGGATCGTGGACGGATGGCAACCGCCGCACGGTGCCTCGCGCGCACACGCCCGATCATCACAATCCGCTTTGGCCCCGGACGGTATAAAGCCTCGAGGGTCGCGCTCAGCTGTCTTCATTCTCCCCTCTCTCCAGCCAAGACCGGGTCTTGACGTTCTCTTTCAAGCTTCTCCGTTCTTGTGAGCCCTGCGTCTCCTGTCGCTCTGTGGAATTTACCCCGCTAACACATCTTTGTACCTCAGGTCGCAGGCGCACCACTCTCCTTTCTAACTTGTCGATACAACCGCACCTTCGGTCCAACCACACACTTTCACCATGGTCTCCTTCAAGTCCTTCGCTCTCCTTACTGTCTTCTCTGCCCTGGCTACGGCTGTGCCCGTCCGCCGTGAGGTCCCCCAAGGTGACCTTTCCTGGCCTTGGTGATGCTTCCATGACGTACTGACGGAACCGGCAGAGCACTCGCACGAGTCTATCCTGAGGAAGGTCCGCACGACCCTCTTCCTCAACAACCCCGACAACATCCAGGACCCTGTCTTCTCCCTCCTGGGTGACGCCGCCGCGAAGGCCGGTGCCGGCAAGATCACCGTAAGCTAGCTTCGCTCCGTTAGCATCTCAACAACGCGCTAATCGCCGTTCATAGGACCTTGCCTGCTTCCAGCAGGCCGTCGCCGACCAGGCCTTCACCAACGCGAAGGCCAAGAACGACGTCGACGGCATGGTGAACGCGCTCATCTTCCGCGCTATCGAGCGCAACACCGGCGGTGTCGGTGTTAAGAGCGCCATCTGCACGCAGACCGCGAAGAACCCTGAGGTCGCGGCGCTCACGCAGCACCAGGACCCCGCCTCGGACGGCGCTGCGGCGACGAACAAGGCGATCACGCTCGAGCTCGCGAAGCAGATCGCGAAGATCGGCGGGAACCCGCTCGACGCGCTCAAGTCCGGCACGTTCGCGCCCGGCAACAAGAACGACAACACAGGCAAGGGCAACTCGTGCGACGACGCGAACGACGCCGAGGGCTGCATCTTCACCCAGAACCTCCTTGTCCCCGACGCAACGGAGGCTGAGATCCAGGCCGCCGTCGCCGGTGTGTCGTCCAACTCGGGCAGCGCCACCTCCACCGACGACGCCGATTGTCCTGACGAGAGTGAGTATCGCGATGGTGTTGGCGGATCTACGAGCATATAACTGATTTCGCGCAAAAGCTGTTACTGTCACCGTGACATCTGCCGCTGCGTAAGACTACTTTCCTGCCATTACATCCAGGGAACCTACTGACCACTACTGGCTGCTCGTAGCGACGCTACCTCCACCTGTGCGCCGCCCAGTGAGTCTCACATACGCCTTCCCGTTGAGCCTATACTGACCGAGATCCCCGCAGGCTCCACGGTTACCGTCACCGTGACCCCCGCGCCGACCGCTCGCCGTTAAGAGGCCAGGGCTTGTAGAGAGCAGGCTTGACGCCTCGCTTGGTGAATATTGCTGCACTGCGGAAGGCACTACCTCGACGTGATACCTCCTTCCGCGTCTCCCATTTATTTTCCTTGCTTCATCTTCTTTCTTCATGGGTACCTGTTTGCAGCAATGTGTGTATTCTTCCCAACTTTCATGGTCCGGGTGTTTTAGGTTGTATCGATACTTTTTGGCTTGGCTTACTTGCGTTTATGTACCTCGCTCGCTCTCTCGCAATTCCATAATGCACAAACATCGCGATTGAGAGGTGTGCGTGACGTGCGCTCGTGTCCGTAGCCTGCTGCGTGTGTAAAAGACGTCGTGGACACAAGCATCGCCGTGGAATTCATCGACCTACGCGGTACTCGCGCTCCGGGCGCTCCGCAGAAATCTCATGCTCGCGTCGCGCGACGCGTCTATCGCCGAGCAATGCGGGGTACACCAGCTCACTCTTGACCTCCATCCAGCAGCTCGCAATCGCATACCGTGGTGGAGCAGCAACAGAGGCCGGCCGTAACGTACACCCCGCAAGAGTACGCCCCGCAACATGTCCGACCGCGGCTACGTGAACCTCATCCGCCACCTCGCCCGCCCCGCCTCCACGCTCCCGCTCGAGACGCTCCAGGCGTCCATCGCGCACTACCTCGCCCGCCCGCCCGTCCCGCTCCCCGGCTCGCCCACGCCGCTCGCCGCAGCCGCGCTCAGCAGCCCGCTCTTCCGGCCCTACGCGCACCGCACGCTCTCCGCGCTCGCGCTCGCGTTCCGCCACGCCGTGCACCTGCGCGTCGGGGTGCTTAAGGAGCTCGCGGAGCGCGCCCCTGCGGGCCTCTTTGCGCGGGGCGCGGGCGTGGACGTTCCGGGGAAGCTTGCGCGGTGGACGGCGGAGGTGAGGGCGGGGTTTGAGGGGAGCGAGGGGGTGGTGAGGCTGGCGTGTGCGTCGGGGCTGTTGTTAGGGCTGGAGGACTGGGACGCGGAGCTGAGGTTCGGGGAGAAGGAGGGGAGGGCGCGTGCGAAGGTGGAGGAGGAAGTTGTGTTGGCGTTGGCGGAGGTCGTGGATGAGTATGCGCGAGAAGGTAGCGGATGGGAGAATGATTTCAAGAGGACGGTCGGTGCGAAGGGCGAGGAGGGTAAGTGGATTGCGAGATGGATGCATAAGTTGGGGGATATTGGGCTTATTCCCTGAAACAGACCCTTTGGCACTGGCCGTGCTCATCGCTTCCCAGTGTGCTCAATGCATAGCTGCGGAGCGGTTGCAAGCACTCCCACTCTCCGTGAGTGTTCACGTATTTATTCGCACATATACGCACTAACTTGAATGTTCAACGCAGGTCGTGGCGGACGTGCTCATGACAACCATTGACCGCTCCTTCTACGGAGGCGCATTCTTAGCTGTAGCATCCATGTCTGCCAGCACCGACTCCGAGGGAAGGGTCAGAATATCGGTATGGACCCATATTCAACCACTTCACCATATATTGAACATGGACGGCCCCAGTCTGCTACACCCTTTGCACAGAACGCCGCTTCGATCTCGAGCTCTCCGTATGTCTCATCCATGTCCTCCCTGGCACGGTTCATGGCCCGGGTACTCACCGTGCTCGTGGAATCACGGCGAGCTGCGGGGTGGGAGACAATAGGGCACACCCTGAAACGCCTCCAGGCTCTCACCGCCGCGGTGGAGAGAGACTGGGAGAAATGCCCGCTCGCCCGCATCACCAAGGACGAAGAGCTCGCAGGTGTGCATCTCCGCCCAACATTCCCTATAAACTATGCGGATACTCAAGCAGACACGCCTCAGACGACGACACGCGCGGGATCGCGACGGCGACGTGGTCCATCCTGAAGACGATCCTCTTCACGACGCTCATGATCTCCCAGTCCGTCCTCTCCGCCGTCGTCTTCGTCCCCAACCCAAACGCCGCCGCTGCGGCCGCGCAGCGCGGTATACCCTCGATACCCTCCCCGCACATCGTTGCGCTGGACGTACTCCGTGTATTGTCGCATCTATCTTTCGTGATGCCCCAGTTCGGCGGGGTCGCATCGACATCGGAGGGAGGCCTTCCTGAACTCAAACGCGCGTTCTACATGGCGCTCGACGTGTTGGCGTCCGATGGGGATGCCGCGGAGCGGTTCGTGACTGCACTGTGTCGCGGTGCGGACACGGTTGGCAAGGGGAAAGGTACGTGACGGTCGCCCCGGTACGTCCACGATCAGGTCGTTGATTTTTGTTCATTGGCTTGAGCAGCCGTGGAAACGGTTCCGCGAACACTGCTTGACGCACGGAAGGCCTATCAGTTGGCGTGCGTTGAGCAGTTGGTACCGGTATTGTCTGAAGACACCATACGAAGTAGAGTGTTCCCTCTATGCCTTCCGTACGTGGCATGATACCTCTGTCTCACCATCTACGTCTGCTAATGCGTGACTTTTACAGGCATCTGTGGGACCCGAGCTACAGGGAGACGTATGAATCCGCGCACTCGGTCATGCTCGCCATCTTCGCCGCGCACGCCAAGGATACCCAACCACACACAGCGTCCTCGACGGCACGGCCACCGTTCGCAGAGAAGCTGGTGCCGATGTATGCACAATGCCTCGTAGAGGTCTGTCTCCTCCACCACCCGACTTGTGGTATGCAGCAGCCGTTGACTTGACCAATCGTTCGAGCAGAACTCGGCAGACGGACGGCTTAGCACTGTCCAGCTGTGCATGGCGTACGCCGCATTGGTGAAGAGCGCAGGCGCGTTGCGGCGCAGCGCGTCCTCGGACGACTCTCCGAATCCCGAGGGCGACTCGATGGCGTGGTTCTGCATCGAGGTGCTCCTCCAGGCCATCCGGAAAGCGTCACTTGAGTCATCTGCGTGCCCAAAGTCGCGTGCTCCCTCTGAGCACCTCCACCGGCTGCACCTGGCACTTGTCGCGTGCGTCCCCGCTGTCTCGCTCTCGCTCCTGCCCCGTCTGCTGGACGAGGTGAAGGCGATCATCACCTCGTTGTCAGCCGACGAGCAGTCAGTGGACATGCGGGACGAGCTCGTGCAGGCGCTCTTCAAGGCAATCTTGCAAGACGTCGGCGATGCGGAGAAGGAATATGTTGTGGGGTGGTGGCTGGAGAACCGCGAGAACCTCGTAGAACGAGATACCACTTCGGCTGCGGACTTGGCTGATCTCCCGGCGGCTCGGTTATGAGCTGTGTTCACCGACTATTCTCCAGGAGAGTCTCTGCAGAAGCTATTTTCTGGTACAGGACTCGTCAATTATGATATCCTACTCTCATGTATGTGATCGCTCGCTGAGTGGAAGAAGGGTGCTAAGGTAAGGGCCGGGTCAAGAAGCGAATTCTCGTCCACTGAACTTCCGCATCTCTTCGAGGGAGCTTCCCTAGTCTCCTCCAACTGGGCCACAGAGCCGTGACTATCAGATGCTCGATATCAAGGCTACGGCCTCCGCCGAACGTGGTTCCATCGCGAATCGACGGTCTTCCGGGTAGCTGTCAACAACGAGCACGGTCAAGACCAACTCAGCCATGACCAAAGGCGTGGTTTTAGGCTCACGAAATAAAGCCGCGGGTCTGTTGCAGCTCGACTTTGATCTGCCGCCCTTTCTCGTCGAGCGGCGGGCTGAAGCGAAAGGTGTGTATGACCGATGCGGCGGCCATGAAGAGCGCGTCGTTCGCAAAGTACCGTCCAGGGCACACTCTGCTTGCGATGTGAGTACGAGAGCAGGATCATCCATGGCGAAGCGCACCTGCGTCCATAGCCGAACGCGTACGCGGAAGGATCAAGCACGGTCTCGTCGAGCTTCCCGTCCCGTATGAATCGTTCCGGTCGGAAGTCCTCAGGATTTGGGTAAACGGCGGGGTCGTGCAAGATGGCCCTATCGGCGGTACGACTATCAGTATGGCCGCTTGAAACGCTCATGCTGGGGACAACACACCAGGTGTTGCATATCAACGTCGTGCCAGCGGGGATGAAGTAGCCGTCGAGCTCCTCGTCTTCGATCGTTGCGTGAGGGAGTCCGAGAGGCAAGACGACGTGCCAACGAAGGGCCTCCTTGATGAGAGCGTTGATGTACACTAGCTCGTCCCTATCTGCCCAGTCGGGCAGGCGGTGGGGGCCAACCACCCTGTCCAGCTCCTCGTGGGCCTTCGCTTGGACGTCCGGGTAGAGCGACAATGCGAGAAACGCTCCGAGAAGCGTCGAGGCTAACTGCTTGCAGGGTCAACGATCATGAGTGAGCGGACGAGCCGATGAGATGACTGACCGTATCGGTCCCAGCTACGATACAAGCAAGTCTATGAGCGCGACGGGGTTCGAAAATGTGGAGTGAGGAGGCCAAGTGTACCTTCGAGGGCTACAATCCCGGCATCTCGAATCACATCCCTCTGGTAAGCCTTCTCCGCCATCGTACCGGGAGCGTCTTCGAGTTTCGAGAGGAGTGCACCAAGCGCACAAGCCTGAAGATGACCCTCAGCCTGAGAATGAGGATGTCAGATCGTGACATGCGAAGAATGCTTGCAGTGCGTAACTAACGAATTTGGCTTGCATCTTGGCGTACGCGACGTCCCTGCTGTACAAGACGGCAGCTTTACATTTCGCGAACTCCTGCTTGAACCGGCCGCCCGGGAACCACGACGGAAAGTACCGCAATATGGGCAGAAGTTCCACTGGGTGAGGGTTGGCTGTGAAGTCTGTAGTACAGCTGAGGCCCTCGTCAAGCTTCGCCAGGAGGTTCGCGTGACTTTCTTCCTCGGCCTCGAGACCGTACATGATCCTCAGATTCATCGCCGATATCGTGCTGGATCACTGCGTGAGCCACCTTCACGTTGAAGCCCTGGGCTTTAGAATAACTCACTAGCGCAGGTGTCTTTCGACCTGACCCGGGGATCCCAGGCACATTCGGAGGAAATTGCGGACGACCTTGCACTCGGTCTCCCGATAGGTCGCTACCACGCTCGGTTGGCAGGTCTGCCAAAATGCACGCCTGCGATCTTTCCATGGCCGCCCGTATTGCATGCCAGAGAAAGCAATGTCGTTACCGATGCTGGTGGTAGCAAGACGAGTTCACATGCGCCAGAGTTGCTGAGAGATAGAGGACATGAAACTCACAGCGGTAATACATGGCTGACCGGCCTATCCGATGTGTTCGCAGAACGTTTCTCTAGTAGCTCCGATGCGGCACGGGTACTTCCTATCACGAGTATGGACTTCCCGACGATATCCAGGTGCACCAAGTCTCCTAAGTCGAAGTGAAGTGCTTCAGTATGATCACCGTTACGGAATTTTCTACAGGTGTTCGTACCGTATACTGCACACATCTCACGGAAGCCATGCCACTGCTTGAGCCGAGGCATGTGCAGGAGGTTCCCTATGATTGGAAGCGGCTTCGGACCTGGAGGTAAAGTACGGCCTCGCAATCGACCCTTCCACACGATCATAGCCTGCATCCTGAATAGGACAAGGTATACAGTCATGAGAACGGCGGCTAGGCTGACGAAGCGTTCGTAGGGGGGAAGGGCTTCCATAGCTGGCGGGATACAGAGGGTAGGCGTCGCATCCGTGGCCCTATATGTACGGCAGGTTTAATAAACTACGTCAGGAAAATCGGGTCAGACTCATGGTACCCGGACCTGCGGCTTGCTGGTATACTTGGTACATAAGTGGCAGCCTTCAAGATTACTTAGCGTAGACGATATTGCTCGGGTTGGCCTACTACCGATGCGCAGCGCAGTTCCAGGCCGCATCGACGCTTGTCGCGTGAGAGGTGGAGTCATCGTGGGGTAAACGCCAACGGATTCAGCGAGTAGTATGCATTACTCGGGAGCACATATCGTTCACTGGTTCCCGTGGCGGGCTCGAACACTGAATAGATTAGCATCATTCACTTAAAATGTCACAAATCGGCACACTTCTGCGCCGAGGGTCACCATGCCGGTACTAGTACATTGCTGCGCTTGAGCACCCTCCGTCATTGATCAGGGCCAACGCGGCCGCGGATCTCGGATTGACAGTGCATCGACAATCCTTGGGAAAGCTACAATGATCGTTGAGCGGTTCGGTCAGAGGGACAAATGGAGAACTACAACTTACGAAAGCACCCCGTCTGTCGGCTCGTAGACAATTTCGATTGCCTGGCCGTCCGCGCCGATAGGCGGGCATATGTCAAAGACATGCAGGATGGACGCAACCGTAAGATATAGGGACTCGTCGGCAAAGTATCGTCCTGGGCAAATCCTGGCGATGGGTTGATGCCGTCCTGGTGAATGTACCGATAACCAAGCCCGAGGGTCTCACCTCCGCCCAAAACCGAAGGCAAAGTCGTACGGATCTCGAATGTTCTTGTATAGTGCTCCATCGCGGATGAACAGCCCCGGTTTGAATGTTTCGGGATCATCGTAAACCTCAGGATCGTGGAGGATCGCCCTAGAAACAACGTCGACTATGCACAACCTTGCGCGGCGAGAAAGCTTCGACGCACCAGACGTTCGGCAATATGTCCGTTCCAGCGGGTATGAAGTATCCGTTCACGACGTCGTCCTCGAGTGCACGGTGAGGAACGGATACTGCCAATACAATATGCCATCGCACGACTTCTTTGATGACGGCGTTGATGTAGACGAGTGCGTCCCTATCATCGAGGTCCGGGAGGCGGTGAGGGCCTACAACACGATCAAGCTCTTCTTGGGCCTTTCTTCGTGCGTCCGGATGCTGCGACATTGCCAGGAAGAATGCTTAAAATGTGGCCAACGTCTGATAGTGTACTGTCAGGGAAGGAAAGAGAAGTCAGACCGGCGAATATATCCTGACCGTGTCTGCGCCGCCTTCGAACGCGATCAAGCCGGTGTTCTTCATAATATCGATCTCGTACGCCGCGTCGGCGCTGCCAATTTTCGACAGGCGAGACAGCAGAGAGGTTAACGCACAGGGGTCATGAGGTCCACCACCCCCTAGTTCCTGGTCAGCATGGTCGGGGGTCGTGACGTTGAGCGATACTGACGGAATGCTCAGAAGCCATCATTTTCGCGAAAGGCGACTCCTTGGCGTATCCAACGGCTCGTCTGCATTCAGCAAACACTCGCTGAAAACCGGCGCCTGGAACCCAAGCGGGAAGATGTCGCAGAGGGAGGAATATGTCGACCACGTGTTTTGTTAACAGGATGTCCGACGTGCACTTGACGGCCTGGTATACGCAGTCAATCTTTCCATCGCCGTCATGCATGGCGTCGAGGCCGTAGATAATTTTCATGAGCATAGCCGCGTGTGAGCTGTGTGGGTACAATGCATTTCAGCCATGCGTATGAGGGTAGGCGCGTTGATACCACTTACTAGCGTATGTGCGCTTGAACGTCGTGGGGAGATTGATCGCTCACCTGTACACTGGGCAGTGTAGCCCGAGCGCTTTCCGTGTGTTATGTGCATAGTGGCTTCCGGGACTTGTACTTATTTTATCAACACTCGACATATCCAAACTCCAGATATCCACGTACTGCCAGTGACACGAAGCAAAGCGAGATTGCCTCAAAGCTTACGTTGAGGAGGAAATACAACAGCGTGAGTAGATGTACATCATCCACCCCTCAGGTAAGGAATCGAGGGAAGGAGACACGACTTGCGTACGCAGGGATGCGATGATGGAGTAGTACAGCCTACAATGACCTCACAGTATTTGTTGCTAACAGTACAAAACGGGCGCTAACAGTTAATATACAGGATTGAGCGTCTAGGCTTCTTAGTAACCAAGTCCCGACATACGCGCTTGCGACGATGGACTATACACAAAGTTATGCACAAGACATCTTCAGGACCAGATGATCTTCAAGCTCTCCTGCATTTTATCCAGACTCCCAATACCAAAGGCACACGTATGCGTGCAGGGCGCGGCTTCAAGGTCCCACCGTTCCAGCTAGGCGTCTCAGGCTGGATCATGGTGAAGGCGATCGTTGTCTTGTTGTCAGCCGGCGAGTGAACAGCGGGCATGCTCGGGGGTCGCAGAGAAAGAGTACATGATTGGATTCCAGCTGCTCGAGACCTCAGCTGCATGTACGTTATCGCCCAGTAGAAAGGTGGGCGCTGAAGAAGGCTATCGTGAGCATGCAGATCATTGGCAGGTCACCACGCGAAACTTCGTCTAACGTGTGCAATACCTACAGAGACTCGCAAGGCCGCGATCTCTATCATACTGCTCCGAGCCACCTGAGATTTCTCAGTCTCTAGGGGCTCGATATCAAAGCCGCGGCCTCCGCTGAACGAGGTTCCACAGTGAACCGACGGTCTTCGGGATAGCTGGCGGCAACGGGCACGGTCAAGAATAGAGTCATGCCAATCAGAATGAGGCTCACGAGATGAAGCCATGGGCCTGCTGGTAGTCAATCTTAATGGGTTTCCCTTGCTCGTCGCGCGGTGGACCGAAGCGAAAGGTGTGCAAGGCAGACGCAGCAACCATGAAGAGCGCATCGTTCGCGAGGTACCGTCCAGGACACAATCTGCTTGCGGTTTGAGTACGCGTAATGATGCGTAAGCAGGGCCTTCCGCCGCGGAACGCACCTTCTCCCGTATCCAAAGGCGTAGGCGGAGGGATCGAGCACAGTGCCGTCGATCTTCCCATCCCGTATGAACCGTTCCGGTCGAAATTCCTCCAGGTTGGGGTAATTCGTGGGGTCGTGCAGGATAGCCCTATGAGCGGAGGTATCAGTCAGCGGCCCGGACCCACGTAGGACAACGCACCATGTGTTGGTCAACAGCGTCGTGCCCGCCGGGATGAAGTAGCCGTTGTACTCTTCGTCTTCCATTGTAGCATGAGGAATCCCGAGAGGTAGGACATTATGCCAGCGAATGGCTTCTTTGACAAAAGCGTTGATATATACCAATTCATGCTTGTCAGACCAGTCTGGCAGGCGTTGGGGGCCAACCACCCTGTCCAGCTCTTCATGGGCTTTCGCTTGGACGTCTGGGTATAACGACAAGGCGAGAAAGGCTCCGAGAAGCGTAGAGGCCATCTGCTTAGTGTCAACATTCAAGCGCGTACTGATCAAGTCTGTGAGCTGTAGGGATGACTTACGGTGTCGGCACCAGCTAACGTAGAATATAGAAGTCAGAGAAACATGATTTGATAGTCAGAAGTGGAAAGACAAAGCCTACCTTCGAGAGCTACAACCCCGACATTTCGAATGATCTCGTCCTGGTAGGCCGTCTCCGCCGTCGGGCTGGGCGCGTCGTCAATCTTCGACAACAGGGTGCTGAGTGCGCATGCCTGGAGGTGACCCTCGGCCTGAAAGCAGAAGCGTAAGAGATGGTTCCGCAAGTTGACGGATGCTGCAAGTTGCGACGCGTCACCTACAGCTTTCGATCGCATCTTGGAGTATGCGACGTTTCTGCTGTACGCAACAGCGGCCTTGCATCTCGCTAAGGCGTACTGGAACTGGCCTCCCGGAAACCACCCTGGAAGGTGCCGCAGTATTGGCAGCATCTCGACAGGGTGGTTCCCGCTTGCGAACTCTGTGGTGCAACTGAGGCCCTCTTCTATCTTCTCTAGGAGTTCCGAGTTGTTTTCTTCCTCGGCCTCGAGACCGTAGAGGATCTTCAGGTTCATTGCCGATAAGGTGCTGGAACGCTTGATGAGCGTCCGCCATAGCGTGGGATACGAGCCTGGAGGAACAACTCACTAGCGCAGGTGCTCCTCGGTACTCCCTGGGGACTCCAGACACATTCTCAGGAATCTCTGAACGTACTTACACTCGGTCTCCCGGTAGCTACCTACCACGCCCGGATGGAAGACCTGCCAAAACGCACGCTTGTGGTCTCTCCACAGCTGCCCATACTGCATTCCCGAAAACGCAATGTCGTTGCCGATGCTGACGGTTGCGACGTCACGGAAGAGCTCCTGCCGAGACAGCGGCATGATAACGAGGACACGAGACTCACAGCGGTAGGATGTGGGCGACGGGTCTACTCGACGTGTTGGCGGAGCGCTTCTCCAGGAGCTCTCCTGCAGCCCGGGTGCTCCCAATGACGAGTATAGATTTCCCGAGAATGTTCATGTATACAACGTCCCCTGGGTCGGGCTGCTCAGCATCATCGTCGTTGGGTTACGGAGAATGCTCACGCACCGTATTCTGCACACATGTCACGGAACCCGTGCCATTGCTTGAGCCGAGGCATGTCCAACAAGTTCCCTATGATCGGGAGCGGTTCGGGTCCTGGAGGGAGGGTACGGCCACGCAACCGACGGTTCCATGCCATAGACGCTTTGATCCGCATCAAGATGAGGTATAGGGCCATAAGGACGCCGGTTACGCCGAGGGAGCGTTCGTTGGGAGAAAGGGTCTCCATGGCGGGGGAGGCAGGGAAGGCGGTCTCGTTGGGATCCCTGGAGTCGTTGAGTTCATGGCCCTATATATACGGTGCGGTGAGTATCGACGTGAAGAACGGCGCGCGTGACTGATGTATTACGCACCCTGACCCAGCTCCTGGTGGGTATCCTTGGTGGTACGTCGGTAGCATTCAATATCACTCCGCGAAAATCGAATGTGGAAGGCTAAGGATTACACAGGCTGCGACGATGTAAGTCTGCACGGCATGGGTGCGGTATGGGATGCGACAGCACCAGCAGTTGCTACCTTGCAGCGATTCGAAATGGAAATGCTGAGACTCAGTATAGTTGGATACTCGGCCCTATTATCCACGTTGAGCGCTTGAGCGCCAACATAGTGCGTACCTACCAAAGGCGCCCGTAGCAGTAATGTTGGAACGCGGAGGCGGACTCGAAACGTTGGTGGCGGCGCACCGGAGATTCAGGTCACCTATCAACATATATCCATCCAAAATGCTACTACAGGTTGTCGACGAAGCGCCATTGCTCGAAACCAAGCTCACAGCTTCGCCTCCTTCTTCTTGGCCTCCGCGGCGGCCGCACGCTCCATCATCTGGCGCGTCTCCGTGGCCGCCTCGGCGAGGTAGTGCTTGAGCTCCGCGGTGCGCCGCTTCAGGCTCGTGATCGTCCAGCGGATGTAGTGGTCGCCGATCGAGTACGATAGACCGTACCCATCGGGAACGACTATGTTCAAGCAGCCGTTCGTCAGCAGAGCGAGTGAACGATTGATCGTCGAGCATACCTTCGCCGTAGCCCCAGCCGTCGAGGTAAGGCGAGGAGAGCTGCGAGGTGGAAAGCTCCCAGTGGTTCGTCTTCGAGAACGCCTCGTCGGTGTAGATCTCGGGCACGGGCTCGCCCTCCTTGAGGCACTTCTTCAAGCCGAACAGGTGGCGGTCGACACCCTGGCCATCCGCGGCCCACGCGGCATACTGGAGGTGGCGCGACACCGCCTTCCGGAAGAGGGCGGCACGTTGCTCGTCCTGTACCGTCTACAGTCAGCATCTGTAGAGCATATACTCAAGCAGACCTTCGCTCACCGTCTGGTTCGGGTCGAGCATCGCCTCCGCCCACGCCTTGCTTTCCTTGCTCGCGCTCCGGATCACCTCCGTCCGGCCTTGCTGGTACTTGCGCGTCTGCGCGCTCTCGTAGCACACGCCCGGGCGGCCGAACATCTTGTGGAACGCAAGTTGCTTCACGAGCTGCGCCCAAGCGTCCGGCGACGCCTTGAACGCCTTGATGTGCTCCTTGCCGTAGCCCTCATAATGCAGGACCTCCATGTCATGCTGCCCGACAAGTGCATCGAAGTGTTGTTCTGCCTCGTGCACGTACTGCCGCGTGCGTGCGTCGAGCGTAAATGGAAGTTCCTGCGGCGGCTCAATTTGTGCGTCCGCAGGCGCGGAGCCGAGGTCGACCTTGCCTTGGGCGAGTGAGGCGAGGATGAACTCGTTCAGGCGCAGGGTGGGCGTGCCGTCCATGCACGAGTGCTCCCCGAGGAAGCCGGACTTGCCGTTCTCGAACACGATAACTGGAACAGACGTCAGCTGTAGCCGGCGATGCTGGTACAGGCAGGAACGTACGCTGGTGCTTATCGTAGAACCGGTTCCTGCCGTCTCCGACCCAGCATTGCCAGCTGGCCTGTTCGCGAGTCACGGGCTGGGTGTCGTCAAGGCATACGACCATGATGGCGGACTCGATCTCCTTCAGCGAGGCGGCGTTGGACGGCGACGCAGCCAGCAGCGCGGCGCGAGCCTGATTATAATATGTAAGTAAAGCTCTGTCACGTCGCTCGTTGGAAGCCTACGTCGGTCCAGATGTCACGGTTCTCCGAGGTCAGCGCGCCGACAGGGATCGCGGCCTCACTGCCCGCCAAGGAGATGATCTTCTCGATCTGTGCCTCGAGCTCCGCCGCGGAGAGCTCGCGCCCAGACTTGTCCGCGAGCGGGACCTTGTAGAACTTGTTCTTGCGCACGAACACGACGTGGTTGTGTTTCGCGGGGTCGAACTTCTTCGCCGTGTCCGACGGCTTGGTAGGGTATCGACACGAGTGAAATCTGCGGGAGGTGTTGGGATGAAGAAGGGGCGAGAGCGAGGGGCGGACTCACAGCCACTCGTAGGAGGACATGGCCAGGGGCGCGCCGCGCACCTTCTCCGGCTCGAGTTGACCGCTGCCGATGGATGAGCCAGGTCCGAGGGGAAAGCGCAGTGTGAACATACCTCTCTACCAAGTACCTGAACGGCAGGATCGCCTTCAGGAGCTGCGCTGCACGCTTCGCCTGGCTTGGCCGCGTCTTGTCGTCGACGTGCACGTAGAAGTAGCTCACGAAAACGACGACCGGGTCGCGGTAGCCCATGTACGCCGCCTCGTTCCACCACTCCGCGAGCCAGTTCTTCACATTCGGGTCCGCCGCGCGCGCCTGCAGACGCTCCTGCAGGACCTTCGCCTGCTCCGAGCCGACGAACGCGTTCACGACCTCTTGCGTCTTCGCGAACTGTTCGCGGGTGAGGTGCGGTTCGACCGTCTCGAGATACTTTGCGGCGGTGGAGGAGAGCGTGGGAACGGGAAGTCGTGGGAGCGACGCCTCGTACCGCAGCATGGGCCCCTTGGTAGGGTCGGCGACATACCCAGGCGGTACGTCGGACTTGCGTGGGGCAGAAGACTTGAAGGAGCGCGTTTTGGACATTATCGCAGGTCTATGGGACTACACGCGGTATGGGTCAGTACCATGTCCGTCACGAGGCGCTGGCAGAAGACGTCATGCAAGGAAGCCGGAAAAGGCCCGGGACGCGATCGAGCGCGGGTGTATTCTCTCCCCTTGTGGGGCATTGCGGGGAAGGACTAGCTCTGCATACCTGCTGCAGGCGGGAGATGGCGCGCATGAAGGTCACCGGAGAACGATCAACTCCTAGGTACGCAACGGCTGGTTTTATACACTCATAGACGGGCGAGCGGGATCCCGACAGGAAAGCACTGGCCGATGGGGTGTTCTTCACGGAAATGAGGCGGTCAAAAGGCCCCTTGCACAGACGATGCAAGGTGCCCACCATGTCCACACAACACCATTGTCGTCGATGACTATGGCGCGGCTATGTGTCCCATAGACGGAGAGGGGATGTTGAGGCGGCTTCCGTGTCAGGGGCTCCATCACGTCCATCTCGACGGCAACTGCAGATTGATCACTTGACTCGCGCCCCGCGAAGTTGCACGAACGTCTCCTGCGATTCTTTACTTTAGGCGTGTGGGAACCTCTGAATTCTCTGGAGGGCCCGCTCTACGAGTGGTTGAATGCCAGTACGATATCTATGACGGCAGGGAAGCGCGCACTCCTCATG
The DNA here is from genome assembly GCA_022606195.1 of Trametes polyzona. NCBI lineage: Eukaryota > Fungi > Basidiomycota > Agaricomycetes > Polyporales > Polyporaceae > Trametes > Trametes polyzona. Next base: position 226,937 of record JABYQF010000009.1, on the reverse strand, counting down.
TCAAATGGCGCCGACATGTGTTCGGCGCCGAAACTCATAGACACCGCTCCCCCGTTTATACGGCTCGTACCAGGCGGCATAGAGTGTCCTTCGCCGCTTTGCCCCCGTTGGAACGGACGCCCTATACGAGCTGAGATACGAAGAGAGCTACGCCACGCAACGAGCACCAGGTATCTATACCCGATGTCTCTGAAGGCGCTCCTCCCGGCGAGGGCGAGTGAACAGCGGAAATCGAGCACTCACGGCCGGTCAGGCGCCTCGATTCCTCCCATTCATTCGCCCTCGCATCTCCCGGGCCGCAACTTTCCCACCCGGCAGAACTCGCGAAGCAGAGAGAAGCTTGAGACAGGTGCGTTCACGTACCAAAGCAGGCAGAGACCGAGTCGAGGCGCGTCGGGTCGACTGGAACATGAAAGCGGGCTGGGCACAGATGCGAGTAGGAGGAAGCAGAGACAGTCAGAGCGACTGGGAGCCTGCTGGCCGTCGCGGAATGCGCGCGGTATATGTATGGACGGTGGTTGGTTGGTGGATGTGCTAGGGGTGGCTTAGGCTGGAATCTGCGCTCTGGGCAGCTCAGGTGGACAGGCCGCGCTCATATGTACGCCGCTCCGGCAACCCGCCACCCCGCATCCGGCATAGCACGGGTTTTGCTCAGATCCCGATCTGGCACCTTACTAGATGGTTCCAGTGTACAATATAGATACCGGGAATGGCTCTTTGATGGTTCAGTGGTGTAGTGGTTATCACTCCTGTCTTACATGGTGCACAGGCGGTCGTCGGTTCGAGCCCGGCCTGAATCATTTTTCACCCCTGTCGATCCCTCTCAGGTCGGGTTTGCTATCGACGCCTTCTCGCCAACACGCCCTAGGCTCCGGCAGCCGTGAACCTTTGCAGAAAATACGATAGTCGTCCGTAAACCCCTTCAGCGCACCAGAAAGTCGCCGGAACAGGCTGCACAAGGTCCGAGTCTGGACCGACCCGGGAGCCTTAGGGGAGCGGCTTCAAGTTCTCAGAAACGGTGCTGCAGAAGTGGGTTGGCTGTTTTGCTAAGAATCTCCACAAGTATAGGAAGTGCACGCACGCAGATGACACCGAAGTAGGGAGCTCGCGGCATTCATCCCCAAGCTGCCCCTTGCCAGAAAGTGTCGCCCTCAGCTGCTTGAGCTTCTCCATCCCGGAGGCCAGGTTGGCGATCCGGTCATCGATTGATTCTTCCGGGTTCTCCAGTGACACGACCCGCAGCAATGCAACGATACGCTCCAACGGAGATATCAGCTGGACCAGATCGAGCGCGCCCTCTCCGGTCGTCGATTCAGAAGGTAGAGCGTCGATGAGGCCGGTGATGGCGCTGCGAAGTTGGTGGAAATCCATCCCGTCTGCCGAGATGTTCTCCGTTTGAATGCGGGGCAGAGTGGTCGAAAGATAGCGGAGCCCTTCGTACACGCGAGCCCTGAGGACGTCCCGCTGAGTATCAGAGAGCTCCGGCTCCACGGTAATTCTCTCCAAGTCGTAGAGTATTTGGATTCCCATGGCAAACGTGCAGAGCGTCGCCAAGCGTGGCTCGCCGTTATCATCGGCCGGCATCTGGCTAACGGCAGCTGCAACTGAATATTGGGCAGTTGTTTCTTAGCTCTAGACATTGGCGGCGCATTGATACTTTCGTAGAAGTGACGCACCATATTCGACGACCGTGTTGCTGACGGAGACGTTGTACATGTCGATGGCAAAGACGATACCGTCGAGGCCCTCCACAGCAGACCTCACCATGTCCTCGTTCGAGAGCAGGCCCGAGGTATTCCAGATGAGCGAAGAGAAGACTGTCAAGGCCCACTCGGCCTGTCGGGGATCCAATCCCTTGCGGGTGAACAATACTGCGAAGCACATATAGCCATCCAGGATATCCCGCATCTCCTCCCAATTCTTGTCGCGGTCTGCAGGCTCCGTGTCAAGCAGGTATATCATGGTGTTGAGCCACAGAGTATTAGCAGCATAATCAGTGAAGAGCGCAACCGAAGGGTAGGGGGTGTCGCCGAAGTGGCCCTTGTTGACTTCATGAAGCCTCGTAAAGCATTTGACCACGCATGTTGACCCCATTTCGTGGTCATGAAGGCATGTCGCCACCGTGGACAGAGTGTCTGGATGGACGGTCGTACTGTACGCCATGACGAGCAGGTCGACATCCAGGTCTTACAACGCGGCCCGCTCGCGCCCCAGCCAGGTCATGAACCGCTTCTGGAAATAACTTCTCCCTGCGCATGTCCAGAGGATGTCGTCGATAGCCTTACTGACTTTCGCGGCCACGCCGGAAAACGCCCGTCGCGCTTGCGGGGACTCAGCTCGTACCCATAGGGATACGCGCCAAATGGACCAGAAGAAGCGATAGCGCAACGTGCGGATCATCAGGACCATTTGCTGGCCGATGGCATATAGCGCGAGAGTCTGAGGAGAGAGATAGGCGCATCCGGGCTTGATGAGTGGCAGCAACGTGGTGAGTACCACGAACGCAAAGAGAATCCCCACAAGGACAGACACGACGGTAGCGACGGTCTGATTGAGGGTCCACAGAAGCACGAGGAGGCCGGCGAGGAACAGGCCGAGCGATACTTGCAACAGAATGGGGATGGCCATGACGATATGGCGCACGTGCCAGCCTATCAGACCGTTGAGGCGGTATTGACGAAGCTGGGCTATGGCGCGCGATGTTCCCGAGGCAATTCCGCTGTTGTACTCGTTCACCCATTGCTTCACCATGATGCCGACGGAAGCCGAGGACAGACTGAGTATGAGGCTCGAGAACCAGAGGGTGTTCAACCACACGGCCGAGAGGGTGGTAGGGGAGTCGGATGGGCTGCTTCCTGGGCCGAGCGCGGGATAGGTAGAGTTGATGAACGTGGGAGGGATACTAGTCGAGAAGCTGCTGAGCTGCAAGGAAATCTGCTGCAACACTGCGAGAGTGGGGTCTGGCGGTGCTTGCTGAAGGAGGAGGTACGATTGCACGTTGAACGCCGTCAGGATGGCGGAGAACAGGCCGGCCTGTCCAGCGCCAAGTGAATCAAACAAATCCGACACCACTACACACACTGCACTTGAGAGCACAGGTTTGTGGAAGTAGCACTTACATAGACCAGGTAGGTGTCAATCTCGGAGTTCCAACGCTGGATCATGTCGTCGCTATAGTTTTTGACAAGCTCCGCAGCATCCGACCATGCCTGATTTGTCTCTTGTGCGCTGTAGAGCCTCGCTCGTCTTTGTAAGAGGTCCTGCACCGTAGGCGTTGTGAGTTTGACTGTGATTTCACCTTTTACCCGGACTCTCACTAACCCTAACCAAGATAGACATGAGGCCTATACACGTACCTGGATGGAGGGAGGCTCTTGTAGGAAAGATGCTCTAGGCTCAGCCGAACCTTCGCCCTTGCCGGCTGTCTCTAGATCAGCCATGGACGGTGCTTCAGGCTCTCGTTGAGGCCCGCGGTCGGTCATGGCGCCGTTGCAGGGATCAACGTAGCTTCTGAGAGAGGACGGCTAACAGGGAGGGGCGGAATTCGCTGCGGAGTAAATAGAATGACTGTGCGTCCGTCCAAGTTGCGAGTCAACGCCGTCTCGGTGCATCTTGGGAGTATACGGACTTGATGGTTATTCCTGGATACACATGAGCGCTAAGGTATAAGCGCCCCAGCTGCTTGCACCGCCACAGCACAGATACGGTATATTCGTCGACGTGCCGACTGCAATCGCGCACTTCGCGTAGACCTCAGGACTCTGGTTGAACGTGGTAGATCTCCGTGATAAAAAGCCCCGAAGCAAGCACACATGTTCCCGACTGACACGTCCGTCACGTACCTCCAAGCTCCAAGAAATACAATAGTCCAGAGTCCATACAAGCGCATTAAGCGCACAGCTTGTCCGCGACCTCTTCCACCAGCTTTCGCACCTCGAGCTTCTGCACCCCTTCCTCCCCACATCCACCTTTTGCGAGCTTACTCTTCAGCGTCTCCCGCGACTGCAATACCTCCAAGAGGCCGCGCAGCTGCGTCTCGTAGAATGGCGACAAGCGCAGCAAAAAGGCTAGCGCGGCAGTCAACCGATGAACTAGAGGTCGAGGTATATTCAGCATACACGCCGTTATTTCCGCCAAGAGCGAGGGGGAGAACACTCACCAACATCCTCGCTCTGCGTCTCGTTCGCGAGCGCCTCGAGCACCACGCTCACCATCTCGACCTCCCACTCCTCGTCCTCCGCGACCTCGACCGGGACCGCGCCCGGCGGCGCCCCGCGCAGCCTCTCGACCCTGCTCTTCTGCAGGAGCGCCGCGGCATCGAACGCGAGGCTCGCCGCCGCCGTGCGCACCGCCGCGTCCTCGTGCAGGAGCGCGGCGACGAGCACGCGCGTGAGCCCCGCGCGCTTTGCCGTGAGCAGCGTCTTGCCCAGCGCGGCGTGCGCGAAGCCGTTCGCGAGCGTGCGCAGGACGGTGAGCAGGTAATTCCGCGCGCCTGACTTCTGCGCGGGGTCGGCGGTGGCGGTGTCTAGGACGGATATCGCCTTGTCGAGGAAGAGTTGGAGCGGGTCGGGGTTGGGTGTTCCGGCGAGCCAGTTCGCGACGCCGTCGTCCAAGACGGCGAGCCGCCATAGGTCGACGAGGGGGAAAAGCTGGGAGGGAGGTAGGGCGTTTGCGATCCTGCTCGTCGTCGACGCCCAACTCGCCAAGAGCGGCGCCGGTGTAGGGAACGCGGGCTTCTTCAGCGCTTCCTCCGCCGAACCCTTAGGGGGGAAACGGGTCTTGAGGAGGGGAATGATGGCCGCAGTAAGGGCTTGTTTGGCGGCTTGAAGCTCCGGAGATGGGGGCGCAGCGTCGATGAACGAGACAAGTTTCGTCGAGACTGTCTCAAGTGCAGGGACCTGTTGGAACAGAATGGGGTTCGTGGAGAGCCCTTCAACAGCGGGGAGCGATAATTTCGTGTGTGGATGGGCTACACGTGATCGCTCAGTACGGGCGTTCCCTCCTCGTCAGACGTTCACACTCACGAGGGAAAGCCTGGAAGAGCAGTAAGTCGACCTGAGAGCGAAGTTCGGGACCATTGGCGCCCTTTAACTCCTCAATCTATGGAGGACAAAAGTAGCGGTCAGCTTTGGGATGCCCGAGAGCAGAGCCGGTTTCCCTCACCTTCTTGCCATCCAGGAAGAACAGGAACGTCGGGGTAACTCGTACGCCCCACTCTCCGGCTACCTGGTTGCCCATGCCGACACCCATATCGACTTTCACGAACGCGACGCGTCCGCTGCCGCTCCCATGTGTCTTCTGGTGCGCGAGGTCCTCGAAAAGCGGCTCGATCATCCGACAAGGGCCACATGTAGCGGATGTGAAGAACACGACGGCAGCGCGGTGCGACTGCAATAACGAGTGCAACGTCGACGGATTCGTGCAGATGTGGATAGGACCGGCCACAGTCGAGCTGCCTGAGGTTGAGTTTGAATTGACAGGCGGCATGGAGGTTGGCGCGGAAAGCGAGCCTGTGGAATACGCTTGGGATGCGACGGCCTGGAGGAGCGCAGAAGCGAGGGCAGGGTTGGGGGACGCGGACGCAGCAGCGTTGAGCGAATCCGATGAGGGAAGCTGGGGGGCGGCAGGGGCAGCTCCAGGTGCGGGCCGGCGGAACATCGCATCGATGGTTGGTCGAAGAGCGGCCCCAAACGGCGTGGAAAGGAAGTCAGAGGGCAGGTCTATATTTGAAACATCAACGTCAGTCGTGCGAGGGGGGTGCAGCTTCAAGTTCGTATACCTTTGATCCATGCCGGTATTGACCCGCCGGTTAAGAAGCCGATACAATCGTTGGTGAACGAGTTGCAGTTAAAGTCTACGCAGTCATCAGCTATAGCTAATTGTATATATTACAACGACGTGAGATACCTAGCAGATGATACTGTGCGTAGCCGGATCAGTACTTGTCTCAATGGTGCGTCTGAAGAGTTACTCACTTTGTCTGCGGTATAATGTTGGCGCATCTCTTCTAAGTACTCATTAAATGTCAGTTCGTCGATGGCGGTTTCTCCCATATCTATGATTTGCAAAGGCTTCCCATGCTGCCCGACTTCTGGTGAGCGAAGCGTCCGAACACAGCTTAGAGGCTACTTACATGGGACATACCGGGCTTGGTTATATCAATGCCCTGCCCGTAGAATATCTCCTTTCCGAACACAACGACAGACGTATGCCTGCGCGTCCCAAGACGCTCAGTTATATGTGTGCCGCAGTGAAGCTGACGCTACGTACCATATACCATCAATTTGTCTGCCTGTCAGCTGCCTCGAGAGTTGCTTGGCGAGTCCGTTGCTGAGGTCGTATACATAGAGCTGAACCTTTGACATTAGGCGCGGTCTATTGTTGGGTATTGCCTTCGAAGAGGCTTAAGGTTAACGATCTGGTAGCGAGATGAAAGCGCAGAAGCAGAGCAAGGGCGGCAAGGGCGGCAAGAGCGAGAGCAGAGCAGTCAATAGGGCAATAGGACCGAGCGCACATATGATAGACGGAGACTACAGTCGACTGGAAAGGACTCGAAAGCCGTGTCGCGATGACGCATATCCCCCGATCGAGATCGAGATCGTGTAAACGTGGCTGCGAGCGCGTCCGCGGTCCGAGACTCCGAGGCGCGTAGACGGTACATATTAGACCTCCGACGCAGCACTACTGTAGTACTCTGTCAGGGACTGTACAAGCGCATACGCACTCCTACCGCCAACGTATTGGTGACTGTGAGGAGCCGTGCTTTGGACTCAAACGGAAGAGACCTTATCCTTGGGCCCCGATAACCTTGCAAAGTCTTCACGCTACTGTCATGGCCGACACAGTCGCAACAGATGGCGCGCTTTCATAGTAATGTCCCGTCCCTGTCCTAGTGGCTCGTCTGCCGCGTTTGCCACGGTATTACAAGCACCATCGTGATCGAGGTCTAAGCACTGGTCAGGACAACAATTGCTTTTTCGCTCGCTCAGTCACATTCGCAAATCTGGATGCTCACACGTCTGCACTCATGCTATTTTCATCGGGGAGAGTCATTGTTCCGCCGCTACGGACGTCGCCAGCTCTGGCTCCCAGCTGAGTATTGGTTGAACCTGACAGGCTGCTTTCAAGGTGAACGATGTATTGTCATTTGCCGTCAGGGCTGCTCATGGCGTTTTCTCAACACAGGCAGTATATCCAATCATCCGGTGCTTGGCACGGCCCGAGCCTCTCGTCAGCCGCAACCTCACTTCCCCGTCGCATGCGCATGGGATTGAGTCCCCTAGAATGAGCAGCTGAGACATCCTTGAGCTTCTGAGCTGGGATTGTGCGGGGAACGCTCACAGCTACGAACATCGATGCACTCGCCTGTGAACCTCCCATGCTTGATCCGGTTGTCCACACACACCACTCATGTGTTCCCCGCCAATGAGGCTCACGAAGAAGACGTCTGGCCCCAACCTTGACGTAGGACATTACCCGATGTCGCGGCAATGTCATAGCTCACCTGCCGAAGAACTGTGGACTGATCATGCGGATATTCTCCAGTGACCGTTATCTGGATGCTTCCACTCTGCCGGTCTCAAGACAGGCACTCGCTGCCGCAGCCTTTATAAGCATCGGTACGCCTTGGGAAGCGCAAAAGAATCTCCTCTTAATTCCACCATGCTGACCCCGCACATACACTGGGGTTTGTGCGTCCTCTCGACCGTGATCTTCCTTTACGTGCGATCTTATTTGCGTTGGAAGTTGCGCACTCGCGGGCTCGGTACTCCCCCGGGTCCTACTCAACATCCTATCATCGGCAACCTGCTTCATATGCCCACGTTGAAGCCCTGGCGGGAGTTTTCGAAGGTCTGCAAGATTTATGGTAAGCATATCCTCGCCATGGTGCCGGTTATCGTTCAATGACCTACCATTTCTGCAGGTGACCTCGTGTATCTGAACGTCCTCGGCACCCCGATCCTCGTCATTGCGAGCAGCAAGTTAGCAAATGAATTCCTCAATACGCGGTCCGCAAACTCTCCGGACAGACCAACTAATCCCGTCGTTGAACTGTACGCCGACCTACATCCACTCGCCACGTGTCTAGTTGTTTATCAACTGCTCGTCCCGATGATAGATCAGGCCAGGACATCAATACCGCCCTCATTCCGTACGGGCAGTGGTGGCGCCGACACCGACGCTTGTTTTGGCAGCAGTTCCATCCGGGCACGATCCAGAGGTATCTTCCCATCCAGCGCGCGTGTGCGCACAAATTCCTTGCCAGTCTTCTCGCACCGTCCCAACAACTCAGAAACAACATACGCTTGTGAGTCGGGGGTGCTCTGTCCGTCTCGGTACTGCTGAGTATTGACGACAAGGACCGCAGTTCATTCCAGGCAACCATCTTGCAAATCGTCTACGGCGTTGTCATCGAGGACGAGACGGACTCCCGGTTGTCCATCGCTGCAGATGCGATCGAAGCCATCGGACTAGCTACGCCAGGTCACTTCGCTGTCGAGATCATCCCACTCCTGCGCTACCTGCCCTCCTGGTTTCCGGGTGGAGGCTTCCAAAAGCTATTCTCGCACTCTAAGAAGGCCAATCTGAGGTTGAAGCACGAGCTGTTCGACGAGGTAAAGGACTCTTTTGTGAGTGTTGCCCAGATGCCACAGAGAGCCCGCCTTCCGCTGGTTAGTCTTACTCACGATGCTCTTCCGTTCACAGGTCCGGGGTGAACATCGGCCGTGTGTAGCAACAGATCTGCTACGTAGGTATGAAGACAGTGCCGGACGTTTGACGCTGGGCGGAGACGAAGAAGAGGTAGTGAAAGATGTATGTGCAGTTGCTGTCGAAGGCAAGTCGTGTGATGTATCATCGATGTCCACGTTAGCTAATTGCTACTGCTTGGGCGCGCAGGTAGCGCAGATACGGTGCGTTCCGGTGTTTTCGCGACGTGTGGAGACGTTGCTCACGCTGCCATTAGACCGGGTATACCTTGGAAGCATTCTTTGTGGCCATGGCCCTCCACCCCGAGGTGCAGCGCAAGGCCCAGGCCGAACTCGATGCAGTCGTTGGGCCCGGTCGCCTGCCCGACCATAGCGATAGCGAACGTCTCGTTTACATCAACGCCGTAGTCAAGGAGGCACTCCGCTGGCACGTAGTCCTACCTATCGGTGTCGCCCACCGCACTTTGGAGGACGACGAGTTCTGTGGGTACTTCATCCCTGCGGGTACCACGATCATCCCAAATGTTTGGTACGTGGAGAGTACAGACCTCTTCGCCACAAAAGTGCAAATTTTCTGACCAGGCCGTCAATAGGGGTATGCTACACGACCCGGAGGTCTACAAGGATCCCTTCGTGTTCTACCCCGAACGCTTCATCAAGGACGGCAAGCTCGACCCCGCTGTGCCCGACCCGACGGAGCTTATGTTCGGATTCGGCCGGAGGTACGTGTTCTCACCGATCCAGTACGCACCGAGCCTCATCACTGCTCCAGGATTTGCCCAGGACGCTATCTCGCGCTCCCCTCGTTGTTCATCAACATCGCGTCCATTCTGCACGTCTTCAACATCGGCTTGCCACTGGACGAAAACGGAGAGCCCGTTCCTCTCGAATATATCGAGTCCCATGGACTCACTAGGTAACGCGCGAATTGACCATTGCATCTCGTCCATGGCTGACGCTGCTCTGCAGTCCACCCGAGGTTTGCAAGTGCACGATCAAGCCGCGCTCCGCGGATGCAGAGGCACTTATCGTGGAAGCGCGCCGCGCCGCAGCTATGTATAACGAGACACTGTCGTGAAATGCTCTCGGTCCGTAACATCGATATGTCATCGTTTTCGACACGTTCCATTCGAAATTGTGAGGTGTGCCCCGTCCCGATGCTTGATGAAGCGAGCCCGTCAGAGATACGTTTCCACATACACGCCAGCGATGTTACGTGAGAGCATGACTTGCAGCCCCGTACAAAGGACTGGCTGAACATCCTCGCAGTACTGCAACCCGGGGTGGCCCCTGGTCCCTGATGCGTCTTGATAATGATATGCTGGTGCAAGCCTCCTGGAGCTGGCGTTCTGTGGTACAGGACGATTCTGGGTGCATGCGTCCATGTGCTTGCCATGTTTGTCGACTTACCTGCATAGTCAAGAAGGTAATGCACAAGACGCCGCCCCGGTTCAAACGGCAGTGTTCTTCCCGTGGCAGGATACGCCCCGGGCGATACCTCGCGCTCCCCTCGCTCTTTATCAACATCGCGTCCATCCTGCACGTCTTCAATATCACCCTACTCCTCGACGACCAAGGAAACCCCATCCAAATCCAGTATGCAGAGGCTCACGGTCTTGTCTGGTAGGTCTCGATGGCGTCGTGGTCTCGTGGCACCGATGGGCGACTTATGTTTCTGCCAGCACGCTCGAGGACTCGAGGTGCACAATCAAGCCGCGTTCTGCAGAGGCCGAGCTGCTGATCAAGGAGGCTCGCGGGGCCGCCGCTGCTTATGAGGGCGTCACGTAGGAGGCTAGTGCATGGTGTGTGGAGATTGTCATGGTTCTGTAGCCGTGTGCATCGTGCGGAGCGATGCAGGTGAGTTCGAGATAATGCATAGAGCCCGACACAAGTCAGTCCGTGTTGCATTCTGAGATTGTACGTGTACATACCCGCTCAGATTCGGTCGTGCCCGCCTGGGTCTAGCATCGAGTGCAAAGTCGAACAAAGGTATGTGGACACTGCTGGCTATTCTCAGCATGACCGGCACTGGACCCGTAGTCGGACACGTACGTCCGGAGCAACGCATTCTTGATACGTCGGTGTATGTAGTCCCACAATGCTACCTGGACTGAACACGTACAAAGGCGGTATGTTGGGTTGTCGCGCATAGGGAGCAATATCGTGACATCCAGATGTTCCGCAATGCTTGCCCGTAAACGTCAAAGGCACCAATTGAATGCAGGCGGCTACCTCCGTGACCTTCGTGAAGTCAAGCTTGTTTGACGCGCCATGGTCTTCGCACGTACGTCCTATGGCAATTCCAGCGAGGGAGATCCACGCACAGATTCGTCCTCAGACGTAAAGACGGGGCTGGGTACTTCCTTCCGAGCTCGTATACATAGATAGCTCAACGAACGGTCGCATCTTCCGTAGACACGGTACTTTCCGCAACCCCGATGCGGCGCGTCTCCCGCGGCAAGGCACGTCCCGTCCTGGGATATCCGCGCGTCGTATGTTTTCTTACGTCAAATGGCTCGGAAACATACCGTCCCGAGGATCTGGAGGATCTTCACGATACGGAAGAACGCGAACAAAGTACCGACACGCTGTGTCTTCTTTGGACGTCAAACGCCACCGCCGTCGTCGAAGCGTAGCAACAAGCTCATCGACCTCCGAGAGGCTGCGCACGTCCGTACACATCCAGCAGGTTTACGTCTAAGCAGCTCCCGCCACAGTCTTGGAAGACGGACATCGCCGTCCGAGGATCTGCGGAGCGTACAAGGACAATCTGCTGGTATTGTCATTCGTTCTTCTTTCCTACCATCGTACATGTCTAGATTGCAGAACGCCGCTTTCCCTTACGGCAGCTCAGCGATAGCCTCAACCTCGACCTCCGCGCCAAGGGGCAGAGCCGCGACGCCGATGCAGGTACGCGCAGGCGGGTTGGAGGGGAAGTACTGAAGAGGCCGTCAGCCGCCGAGGGTATGGGTTTGCGGAGAGAGTAGGGGCTCACCTCAAGGTAGACCTCGTTCAAGGCGGCGAAGTCGCGTGCGAGGTTGGTGAGGTACACATTCACCTTGAGGACGCTCTCTCGGCCGACGCCGGCACCCTTGAGCACGGCAGTCAAGTTGTCCAATGCAGCGCGCTGGCGGGATGCGTCGATGAGCTCTAGATATCCTCGCGGGTCGCACGCAGATCGCTAGTGCACGGCACTCACCGTCTGCGCCTGTACGCCGCCCGGGACCAGCTGCTTATCCTTGTTCGCACCAATGCTCCCCGAGACATAGATCGTCTTCCCAGAGATCACAGCCTGCGCTGTACGCAGGTCAGCATCCGGGCCGTCTGAGCCGATCTGTGTACTTACAATACACGGGGAGAGGAGGGTTGGCCTCCTCAGAGAATACGATTTGCTTCGTCATGGCGTGAAGGTAGGAAAGACTGCGAGTATGCGAGGAGGTCGTGGAGACTCAGATGCAATTGCGATAATGCCTCTTATAAGCAATACAATCGTTGGTCACTTGGACGAATTCGCCATCACGGATCGAGCTTATCGATGAGCTCCAGTCCGAGTCCTGAGTCCCAGGGCGCATGGTGACTGTGTCCTCTAACGTCAGAGGTGCAGAAGCAGTATCACAAGGTGTCCTCGCCAACAGGCGAGCATTGGCGGATTGCGTGATGAGCTCTCACAAGATGGAAGGGGTTAGCAACGGAACATGATATATATTGTAGCGCAAAAGCCAAAGCCGGGGGAAACAGCGTTATATGCAGCGTGACTTGGATTGGACCATGGACAGTTTGCAGGAGAAGACTCGAGCATACAGAGACAGCCGTCCGATTACTTTGTCAGTCCCAGCCAGCGCGCGCCCAAGGTGTTGAGTTCCAGAACGTCCAGCACGCTTCCCAAGCAGAGCATCGCCATTTGTAACAGAAAAGCCACCTCGATGGGCCCAAAGGGAGCCGTTGAAAAGAGCAAGAAAGCGAGTCCAGCGAAGATGGCCGGTCATTGTCAGGTCTCGAAGAGCGTATGTCATAGGCGCCGAAAGACGATTGACGCGTTTGGGTGCCTGTGTGCTGGTAGGCGCCGGGTGTGGCTGAGAATCTTGAAGGGAAAAACTGCACAGCGGCTGTATAGCTGCAACCCATGCTCGCCGCTACCAGCCCTCCCCCGCTGGGGGTCCGTCATTACAGAACGGTGCAGGTGCGTCCTGAATACATGCGTTCTGTGCTGCTCGACCGACGCCGTTCCAGCCGATTCCATTCCTCCATCCCAACCGTCCGAACCCCCATCGTCCGTGAGCGCGAGCCCGAACACCGACGCGACATCCTCCAAGAAGACCTACCTCAGTCTCCTACCGCCCGCGCAGATCATTGAGATATGCTTGCTGTTCGAGCCGCATGTGCCTTTACACGTCAAGAGCACCGTTTGGCCGGTGGATCTTGAGGCAGCCATCCTTGAGCTGAAGAAGAGCTCCCCGACACCTCCCCAATCTCAACCTCAACCTGATGCGCCCACTGCAGCTCCTACGCCATCATCGAATGGAGAAACTACCTCCACGAATGCAGGTGCGCCGTCTCATCAGGTGCATCCTCCGGGACCACCACCCCCGTCGGCGGTGGACGCAGATCCACCCATGGGGTCGTTGAGGGATCCTGCCGAGGAAGCAAGGGAGAAGGCAAGTAGTTCCGGTTCAGGTGCGACAACGATCGCCGCTCCGTCACCAGTCCCTCAAGCCAACGGAGGGGAACCTTCGCACGCGTTTGCGCAGCCGCACGCTGGTCCCTCTCAGCCGGCACCTGGACAAGCGTCGCACGCATCCACACCCCAACCGCCACCTCAAGCTCAGCATGCAAGCCTTCATCCTCCTGCCCCGTACCCGTATGCTCCATACGGGTATCCTATGCCTCAGCCACAAACACAACAATCCGCGTACCCCCACGCGCCGTACTACGCCCCTCCCCCTGCATACCCCTCCCACTACCAATATCCTCCTTACCCTCCCCCTCCAGGTTACCCAACACCCCCACCTGGGCACACCCCTCCTCCCCCACATCCCCACGGTCAACACCCATTGTTCAATTCAAACCCCCTTGTTCGCCCTCCCATCCATCCCACCGCTCCCCCTGCACAACCTCCCCCTCCGCCCCCTTCAGAAGACCTGCCTTCGTACGAAGAGATGATCGTCGAAGCGCTTTTGGATTGCGGGGACGCGGAAGGAGCCGCTCCGAAGGATCTTTTCACATGGATGGCAGCGCGATACCCCTTGCAGACGAACTTCCGGCCGAGCGCGAGCCAGGCGTTGCAGAAGGCGTACAAAAGGGGCCGCCTCGAGAAGCGCGCGGGCGGGAAGTATCGTCTAAACCCTGCATGGGAAGGCGGAGCCGTACGTACTACCATCCGGTTCTCCTCCCGAGAAGTCTCCGACGTGCTCACAGTTTCTTGTGTTCGTCCCCGATTGTTCTGTAGACATCCAAGCGGACGACGCGGAGGCCGCAGACCCTGGCGCAGACGACGTATGCGATGCACCATGCACCCTCGCAATCGTCGTCACCGTTCACGCACGCGCCCCTCCAGCAACATTCCCATCCACCTCCAGCCGCTCAGCCGCCGTACAACGGTTATCCATATGCATACCCCTATGGTCACTACCCGGGGTATCCTCAACATCCTCCCACGGCGCCGTCCGCGCAACCCAAGAGCGCCAGCCAGCCCGCAACGGCTGCCTCTGCGGCCAACACAGCCAGCTCTTCGGTTACGAAGCCCGCAGAGGAGAAGGACGAGTCGGGCGAGGGCAGCGACGCATGGGAGGCCGCGCAGCATATCCTCAAGGCGATCAACTTCGCGAACCTCGAGCTCCCTGGGTCCAGCTCGAACGAACCCTCCGCGCCCGCAGCCTCCAATACGACCGGCCCTGCCGCAGCACAAGGCAGCTCTGGACAGGAAGGGGATGGCACCGACTCTTCGAACCTCGCCGAGTGCACGAGTGAGGCCGACCTTACTGCCATGCTCAGCGCGCTCGTCAACGCGGCTGGTGCCGCTGCACCTATGGAGCCGCCTCGAGCTTCGCTCACCGAAGACGAACGGGCGGCGCTACAGGCCCAGCTTGCGCTCCTCGCTGCACAGCTCACCGAAATCGCGGAGGGCGAGGAAGAGGAAGAGCCTGCGCCCACCGTGCAAGCAACAGCCCCTCTCCAACCACTGGTCCAAGCGCATCCTGACCAGCCTCCTCAACATGTGAGCCCTGCACCGCCGCAAGCACCAACACCTGCGCCGTCCCAGTCCGCGCCTCCCACCCAATCTGCGCCTCCAAGCGAGCCTCCTCAGCTTGCCCAGCCCTCGCCCCGGCCAGCAGCAGAGCTTCCACCACCGCCTATTGCCGCATATTCCGGAGGCTCGCACTTTGTCCTGGACATCAACGCATTCCCCGAGGTTTTCGGATCCGCGGCAGCATCGGGGCCGTCGTCGACCTCCCCGTCCGGGGCCGGCGGCGAGGCGGAGGCGGAGGCGCCTGCAAGCGGGACTCAGACGGAGGTGGACGAGCTCGCGGACGACGACAGCGACGACGACGACATGGAGGATGTTGTCGTGCCTCTACACCCGCATCCGCATATAGGCGGGCACGACGCCGTACGGACATGATAAGTAGCACGTATGTAGGTCCTCTCTGTCGTTTACTGCTGCTTCACGTATGGGTATGTGGTGTCTAGGATGTATCTTGCTCGTTCCCGGAACGCACGAATCGATCGACGCTGTTTGCGCTCGAACCGTCCCGTTCGTCAGTACTGTACTGTATGTCTCCCGCGATGCGCATCTGCTCGCTGCCCATCATCGACGTCTCCTCAGCGTCAACACCATCCGCCGGCCGCAGCTCGCGGCCCAGGCCTCGTTTGAACGCCGGACGCCACGCGACGCGCGTCGTCGTCCGCGACGCCCTCGACAGCGCTCCCGCGTTCCTGGTCGACAATGGGCGCTAAATGGGGCCCAGACCGCCGTACCCCCCTGCCCCACGATCCATCTCTCCTTCCGCTCCTGGCAGTGGCACGCTCCTGGTGGACCTACAGGTGCCCACAGGTGCGTTGCTGGGCCTGGATCGACGCCGCCGCGGACCCTGGACTGCGCGCCGCTGGGCTGCTGGAGAGCGGAGAGCGGAGAGCGGAGTTGTGCCAGGCGCGCGACAGGGGCAGTAGCGGGTCACCCGCCCTGCCCCCCTGCCCCCTCTGACTCTCCGACAGGGGGCGCGCTGGCTCTGAGGTTGAACGGGGTCGACTCCGAGATCTCCATCGGCCGTGTACTGTGTCCTGTGTCCCGTGCCCAGCGGTGCACGCACTAGTGGCCCCGAGCTCCGACGTCGGTCACGATGGTGTGGCGGGGACCCTGTGCCAGTGGTGGGCGACCGTGGGTGCTAGCTGACCGTCCGCGGCGCGCGCGTGGGTGACCTCGGGCCATTCGTCCGCGTCTCCGCAATGGCCGCTGAGTCCAGGGCGCGGGCCTCTCGACGTCGTCGGGTGGGCCTTGCAATGTCCGGGGCGCGAGTTACGCCCGGAGGCTGGCTGGCTGGTACTGTACGAAGGCGGACTTCCTCTCAGACTCCGGCGTACGGACGTCGGTCCGAAACCATGGTACTGCGCGCAGTATATACGAATGGGCATGTACTTGCGCGCGCTCCGTTGGTCTGTTAGGAAATGCTCGGCGCCCGCCCGCCCTCAGAAACGACCCCCGATGTGCTCTGGATAGCGGCGCGGGATCATAGAAGCCGTGGAGCAAGCGACACCTCCGGGCGGGCAGGGACAGAGCAAGCAAGCTCGCCGCACTCCCACCGTCTCGAGGCGTGATGAGCCACACGGACGTCGCTTGCAACACCTCTTTTGCTTCCCCGGACCGATATGCGCGAGTACGAGTGTACATACCGTAGTGCGGCTGTGGACAAAGGACACCCGATCGCGCGCGCGGCCGTGTGCAATTAATCCATCCCCCCATCCCTTGACACTTTCTTACGTTTGTTCGCCTCTAGCTCGCGACGGCGTCCAAACTACTCCCCCTCGACGTCGGCATCGACGGGGTGTATCCTCCCCTCGGAGCGTGCACCCGGTTCCGAGTCTTCCGCCCCACCGCTACTGAATAGACCTCCGCGCTACCTCCCTCCATCGTGCCACCCGCTACGAACCCCCTCCGCGTTGCCCGCGACGGCCTCCCACCGTTGAACGTACGTGACGTTCCAATTGCAAGTCTCCTCCTTCCCTTGCAGCGAGCGCTGCCCCAAACGAGGGTGCCCCCCCCCCATCCCCACACACAGATGGGCGGCCCCCCGATACTGACACTGAGTACTGGCATGCCATTCGCATGCCGCCCGCCGCCCGCGTGCCGACGCGGCGGCGTACGTACACGCGACCCCACCGGTCACGGACGTCGCGTTCTATCTTCCCGTATCAGGCGCTCGCGCACAAAGCTCGCGCCGGGCACTCCAACGAAGCCGTGCGGGTTCTCAGGGGGAGTGGATGCTGTAGTCCTGAGGCCGCGTGTCGTTTACGACGGGTGCGGCGGAGGGATGTGCCACTGGTGGTTGACAAACGTACCGGGAAAGTGCTGTCCGCAATACCAGTTGAAGCATTGAGCAGGTACCGTATCGCTGGGGTTCTACGACCCCGATGCGTCGCGTCTCTGCATGCGCCAACCTCCCGACTTGGGATTGCCATAAGAGGGGGAGCGTCGTCCTACTGCGCTTCCTCCCGAGGCGAAGATACTTTTGGAAGTCGAATGCCTCCGAGAAGCGTAAAGCGCGCACAAGCCCGGACACGTACTGGCGAAGCGGAGGCGCACAAACACAGCGGTGACGCACGACGACGAGTCGCGAGGCACGACCCGCGGAGTACTGGTGCTATCTGGCGTGTCGGGACTCGGGCGTAACAGAAGACGGTGCTAAGAATGGTGCACAAGGACGCTCGAGTCTTGACCATGGCTGTGGCGGCGACACGATGCAGGCGGCAGCGCGCGGCAAGCACTTTGCGACGCAGGCTCAAGTTAGAGTTGGGTGCCTGCCTGTCAGTGTCAAGGGCGAAGAAGCCGCTGTGAACACAAGACGATAAGAGGCGGCATGGGGCGGCGGAATGCGCTCGCACCAGGAACGGACGGCGGATGGACGACGCGGTCGGACTCGGAGATGCGCCGTATATTAGTGTATGGGGTGCTTCTCAATGTGCGCCTTCGCGACTTCTCGTACCTCCGTCTCCGCCGCGGCGTAATTCCAGCACAATCTCATGCCATGAGGGCCCAAACACGCGCGCCGCCGCGGTAGCATACCAGCTACTGTACCTAGGCACCTCGCTCGTCCTTCTGTTGGTCTTACGTGCAGCGAAGCGTTATCACCGTGAATATGGGGAGGGGGATGATCGTCGGCAGAGTCGTGAGGTTGCATGGCAGCCGGATGCGCGGCGTGCCCGTCCGGGCAACCTTGCCCACTTTTACACATGCGCACATGCGCCATATGCGACCGTCGACGAGCCTCATCAGAGAGCCGTTGTTGATCCACGCACGCTGGGGGTGCACATGCCGAACAAACAAGCCCGGCGTGCCGTCAGCGTTCCTGGCCGGCCGCATCACGCTCGCGCGACGGCCGTGGCACGCGCACCGCCCGCTGTGGACAATCTGCAGCTGTGCGAGGCAGGAGCGGCCCCGAGCGAGCGGTAGCCGCGCGGGCGTGGCTTCGGACGCGTAAAGGAGGGTGCCCCGCCGAGTGCTCAGCGCTCAGTGCTGCTGCATGTCTTGCTGTCGTACGACGATGGGTGTGCTTAGTGTGTGCTTGGAGGGTGAAAGTGCGGTTACGGTCGATCGCCTTGGCACGGATATCAGGATGGCGTCCGTCAATTAGGCACTGCTGGCTGGCATGTTGTGCACGGCAGCGAGGGCGGGCAATGACGCTCCGGCAACAAAACAGAGTGTGTTCGTCAAGAAAGGAAATGCAGAACGTCGGCTAGGAGATGAGTGCAGATTATGGAGCGGAGGCGCCTGTAGCGCGGGCTGTGCGAACGCTGTCAGACCGTAGACGTCGAGGGTGGCTGCATGACGGTTTCTGAGGCCGGCTAACGCGCTTGTCCTGCGAACGTTCATCAAGCTCCACTGCGCTTCTGAGCGGGGAGGGTGATGACTGCATGCGTGCATGATACAGCACCGTCGCGTCGGTGGCAGGAGGTGTGCTCAGCGACGGGTCGAACAAGAAATGGGGCACATTTCGCGCGCTGGTGCCACCAGAGTGCGAGCGGGAGGACAGGCACGGATGGGTCCCAATTACAATTACCATTGCCGATTACGATTTGCCTTCCCACACATCCTCGGCGCGTCATGGCACCCGCCGGCGGCTAAACCATCCTTGTTGGCAACGGCGGCGGCGTCGGTGGCGGCGTCGGCGATCGTCGCACTGCGGTCCTCGACGGCGGGTGCCCGTTTATGGCAGCGCGCGCGTCGGGCACCGGCATGCCGACCGGCGCTCGTCGCCCCGCCGCCCCCGATCGGGTGTGTAAATGTTTACCGCCGTCGTCGCCTGCCCCACCGCGGCGCCTGCGCGACCGCCAACGTTTGCGTCTGCGGTGAGTTTTGGGGTGCGCGGGAGGGGCGGAATGCATTGTTCGAAGAAGCGGTCCTTGTGCGCTACGCTGCTTCTGGGACTGATGCGTGTCCGTCATGGCCAGCGCAGGAGAAGAGAGCGCAAGGCCCCCGAAACAAGGACGGATGCGAATGGGCGGAATGGGAATGGGGGGTCGGCCTGCCGAGCGAGCGGACCACACTGTCGGGCTTGGCCGACCCCGATCCGGAAAGAGGGCGCGAAGTCGGGCCGATGGGATCTAGCGACTCCATCAAACGGAGTTGCCAAACTGGGACTCAACGCCCATCGATTCTCTTGCTTTCGCTCCTCGTCCGCCGAAAGAGGCAGGGCCGGGTTCGAAGCGGGCTCGGAGCGAGCGACGGGCGACAAGCGGGCGCGGTGTTTATCTCTGCCCGCAGCCCCAGCCAGCCGCCGCGCTCCCGCCTGCGATGCCGAGTGGCGAGTGGCCACGAACGCCGCCCCGGCGCTATCGCGAATCTTCCCTCCGACCCCGATTCGGTGGTGTCGCTCCACTTTCGTCCAATCTGCACGAACACGCCCGACGCCCGACAGAAATTTTGTTCTCTTCCCCGTCCTCTGCAGCCCACTTGACGTCACAGACGCCCGCCATGCACTCAACATATATAAGACCCGCCTGCTCTGCCGTTTATCCTCACTCCTCACCTCCCAGACAAACACACATCTCCTCTCACACTCCGTTCTCGATACCACACATTCCTCATCATGTCTTCCAACACCGAGACCACCTTCTACGCTGATGCCGTCCTCTTTGACATGGTGTGTACATCCCTCCCAACCCCCGCCTCGTAGAGCATGCTGACCATGGGAGTGTGTTGACAGGACGGTACCCTCACCGACTCCATTGCGGCAGTCGAGGCTGCCTGGGGCAAGGTCGCCAACGACATTGGCCAGGACCCGGCCTACGTGATCGCTGCTACCCACGGCAAGCGCGCAGTCGACAACCTCGCGCAGTTCAAGCCTCACATCAAGGAGCACGAGATGGACCGCGAGGTTCAGGCCTTCGAGGAGTCCATCCTCTACTTCGCCGATGCGTACAACAAGCACGGCCCTGGCTCCCTCCCCAACTCCCCCGCTGCCTCTGGCGCGACCACCCCCGCCCTCACGCCCTCGAGCTCGAACCCCGCATCGCGCAGCTCTTCGCGTGCATCTTCGTTCGTCGGCACCCTCGCGCAGCTCGCGCCCTTCCGCCGTCCTTCCTTCCTCCACCGCGTCAGCAGCCTCCTCACCATGTCCCCCACCATCCGCGAGAACGAGGAAGTCCTCGAGAACCCGATCTCTGAGGAGGGCGACGAGGCCACCGAGGACTGGAAGACGATGGTCCAGAAGAAGCACCAGCTCGACGCGTGGCAGCTCGAGGCTGCGGCCGTCGACCGCTCTGTGCGCATCCTTCCTGGCGTCAAGCGCGTCATGGACTCTATCCCCAAGGGCCGCTACGCTGTTGCCACCTCCGGCGCTAAGACCTATGGTAAGCATCCACGCTTTGGAAAGTCCTCGAACCCGACGCTGACTTCGGCTCTCCAGCCTACGGTTGCATGACCCGCGTCGGCATCACCCCTCCTGAGGTGACCATCACCGCCGACGACAAGCGCCTCAAGGCCGGCAAGCCCGCGCCCGACCCGTTCCTGCTCGCCGCGAAGGAGCTCGGCTTCGACGCGAAGCGCTGCGTCGTCTTCGAGGACTCGCCCTCGGGCATCCGCGCGGGCGTCGCCTCGGGCGCGACGGTCATCGCCGTCTGCACCTCGCACGAGCGCTCGAAGATCGAGAACTGCGGCGCGCACTACATCGTCGACAACATGGAGCAGGTCGAGATCACGCCGGAGGGCGAGGGCGAGAACCTCCGCCTCCGCTTCACGATCAAGCCCAAGGCCGCCGTGCAGCAGAAGGAGGCCGCGCAGCCTCAGCAGTCCTCGCACCCCCTCGCGGCGCCCCCCATCACCGCGCCCATCTCGGCATGAGCGGGCGGCGGGAGCACCTACCCACCCACCCACCCATCCCCTTCCTCCATACATCCTTGTGCCCCGGCGGTGCTGATACCACGTATGCTCCCGATTCCCCCCACCCCTATGCCTTGTAGCTATAGACTGCTCTTGCCTGCTCCCGTTGACTCTGGCTAGTCCGACGATCTCGCGCTCTTCATGCTTCCCACACCTAATTCGTGTTCCGTCTCGCATGCTCTTTGTGTACCCTTAGTGTAACATAGCCCCGTTCTCGCACCTCTATACATTTTTCATCATCTCAAAACTCCGTTTGTGTGTCCAGCCTGAGAAGACATCGTCCGCCCCCGCTTGGACGACCAGGTATGAGTTCTAAGTAAGCAATCGTAAGGCCGTTTCAAGTTCACCACCACCTCGCGAAGAGTACTAAAGCGCGAGTTCTTACACGTACAGCGAGCACGAGGATCGTCTCTTTCCATACTCGTCTTCCGGACCTCCCGAACTTCGCGTTCATGAAACCTGGAGAGGGCAGGCGCGCCCGACGTCATTCGCCCGCTCCGGTCCACGTCGATCTCCCATGTTCTCCCGTCGGTAGACAAACGACTAACTGACAGGGGGAAGCGCCTTCTGCGACTTCTGCGCCCTGGGCCCTAGCGGGCGAAGCCGCGGGGCGCCTAGTATTCATATTCAGTCTCCAAAGCTGGCTGGTACGTATGCATCGTTTACGATGGATCTTGGTTATACAGTACGCTCGAATATGGCAAGCCAGTACACATGGTATGTATGCTTGCCTGCGGGCTGCGGCGCCGGAAGATACCGTTGTCGTACGTACAAACGTACTTCGCGCACTAGTACTGTGAGGCCTTCGGGCCCGGGGACGACTGCATCAAGGTATAATAGTATTACATCCGTGCTCAAGATAGCGAATGGACACGTAAAGCGACGACCTGAATAAACAGTACCCACAGCAACTCTTCCGTACGAGCAGCAGTGGCTCCGGGTATCCTCAGCATGTACGGCTCTTCCCCTTGCGCAGCCGCTGGTAAACCTGCCTGACCACGTCCGCCGCCTCACGTGCATCCTCAAAGTCCTCTTCTCCGCCGGCTGACTCGGTGGCCCAAGCCTCGGGCCTCGCGAGCTGCTTGACGGCCCGAACGCGCTCCGCGGCGCGTTCGCGATATCCGTCCGTTGTGCGGCACAGCGCGTGCACGGTGAATTCGAGCTCGCGCGCGGCGCTCGCGAGAACGTCTGCCCTACAAGACACCCAAACTCAGTGTGAGGGTATGTGTGAGGTCGGCGGAAGAGCGTACTTGGTATCTGAGTCCAAAGTGGAGGATGATGGTAGCCGGCTCCATGCTGCTGCGCTGCCGCCGCCGTCTGGCGGGAGGACCTTGTGGAGGGCTTTGCGGAGCGCGGTGAAGCATTCGTTGCGTACGTGCACCTAGTGAAGAGTAGTCAGAGTCGCGTATATTGCGACCTGGATTGTGGAGCACCTACCGGTATCTTCTGAGAGTAGGCCGCGTCGAGTTCGATGTTCGTCTCGGGGAGGTGCACGGGCGATGCTACGGCATACGGTCATCGCATGTGAGAGGTACACCGCCAAACTCAAACCAGGGGCTTACATGGACGCTCGTCCTCCACCACCTCCGCGGGTATGTCGTCTTCGCCGGTGGTGTCTGGGGCGAGCGGCGGTGAACGTTCTCCTGTGAAGTCCGCATCGCGAGCGCGCTCTTTGCCCTTGACGCTCCTCACAGTCTCCTCGCTCTCCAACGAGTCGAAGCTTCTCGTCTGGGCCACAGGCGCTGCGCCCGCTGTGGATCGCGAGGCGTCCGTGCCGGGCGCACTCTTCAGAGGGACCTTGAACGGGGTCTTGAACGCCCGCCCCAGCGACTGCTTGAGCGTCGTCGCTGTTGTCATATCAAGTCATCAGAAGAGGATACTCGGGCACACTCGTAACGTATGGATTCAAAGAATCACTCACATATATGGACTGCGGGCATTGGTGCGGCTGTCTTCGGCTTCTTCGCAGCCCCGCCGTACGACGCGCGCTCTTGGACACCGCCTGCAGGGCTCCTGGAACGTTTGGAAGACGTTCGCCTGTAACCTGAGTTGCTGACGGCGGACGTTCCGGCACCTAGCGGGGGAGCGCGGTGAGGAAGGCCGGTCGCGCGCCGCGAGCCCGACGATTCGCCACTATGGCTTTCTGGGTCATCTGCACGTTCTTGGGGAGGTCGCCTCCAGGTTATCGGGTTCGCATTTACGTCCTCTTGCGACGACAGGACGAGTTTGCGATTTCGCGCCTTGCCGGGGTACTTGCAGACCTGTAGAAGATTGCGGGGCTCGTTTTAACGTATTGATCAGGAAGTGGGTGGGTAGACTTACGTCGCACATCTTGTTGCAGTATGCTTTAGTTGCTTCCGAGTCCTTCAGATCGATCTTCTCCCCGAAGTATTTGCAGATGAGCTTGACAGGCCATTACCGTGATCATCAATGAGAGACCGGCTGCGCAGGAAACAGTGGTACATACAACATGTCTGCATATGAACGTGTCCTCGGCATAATTGATAAGCTGTAACGCGGTCGTCAGAGTCAACTCGGCATTCCCAAGGTTATGGGCTACGTACTGCTGTGAGGCTATCTGACGCTCTTTGGCTGGGTTCCGGGCCATTGAGCGACTCTGCTCGGATGATCCGCTTGGAGTGAGATTCCGCCACCCAATGCCTCACCCGTGCGGCATCTTCTCTTGCTGTGGTAGTTCTGCGTCAGCGTAATACAAGTAGCGGAGGCAGCCCTAGTCGCTCACAGTAGAACAAGACACACTTGGCCGGCTTTCACGACACTCGTTGATGAGGGATATGGCCTAATTGCTGTGGAGAATAGACTCACCAAGCCATCTCTACCTGCACGCCCTGCATATGGGTCGTCAATATATGGAGTGAACGGACATATGTATGTTGTAGTATTGTACCTGTCTCCTGGTAGTAACCTGGGCCAGCTCGCATCAATATCTAATCTCAGGTTGCACAAGTATGCCGTGAAACACCGACCTTCCAAGCTCTTAGGCAAATCGAAATGAATGATGTAGCTGCGATGGTCAGACGTCAGCGGGGCGGTGAAGAGATAGCAAAGCACGCACCGAACATCAGCCTTGTCTATACCCATCCCGAACGCAATGGTAGCGCAGACCTAGCCCCGATGCACGGTGAACACTCCGAAAGTATGCTTCGCCATACCACGCACCACATCCACACCTCCTGGTATTCCTGAACCGCCCTCGTCCCACTCTCGTAGGGTTCTGTCGAGCTCAGCAGGCCTGGAAAGGAGGGTATTAAGACATCACGCTGGATCCGGGAAGCCCAGTTACTACTCACTTCAATCCCCTATGGTACGCTTTCGCGTTCAAGCCCTTGCCACGGAGGAAAAGGGCTAGATCGTCGCATACCGCCCGAGTGCGACAGTATACGATTCCAGAAGATGCGCGACCACGGCGTTCGTGCAGGTTGTTGATGTATTCGTACACGTCGATCATATGCGCGTTGGGGTTGGGGGATGAGAGATAGCGGACCTGCCCAGGTAGAGAGGAGCACGGTCATATGATGGGAATCACGAAGTCGCTCAGAATCTGCGCACCTCATAGTAGAGGTTCGCTCGATTGAAGGGGTGGAGGGCGATGAACATGCGGCTCCGTGCCATCTTCAGACTCCGGATGATGTCTTGCTGCACGCTAATGACACGATGAGTAGGTCAGAGACCAAACGGTGATCTGTCAATTGAAATCCAGATGGATATGTTCACTTACCCATCCGTCGCGGTTGCCGTCAATGCCATTATCGGAATGTTCGGGAACTTGTCCCTGAACGATCCTAGTCGTCGGTACTCTTCACGAAAGTCGTGCCCCCATTCCTGTACGGGAGTGAGTACTGTATCCTACTCGTCGTTGGCGTCGCCTTACTGATATGCAGTGGGCCTGCGAGGAGTTGTGTTCAGAGACAAGCGCAAATAACGAATTGAAGCATATTAACGAACCTCATCTACCACCAAGCGATTCAGATCTCCTGCATTATGCAGTTGAGACAGAACCCTGCGAATCTCCGGCGTGCAAAATTTCTCGGGACTGACTAGACTCTTGGTTGATGGGCACCGCTGAGCAGGTAGAATATGGCACTCACTGTAGAGAAGACGTATTGAAGGATCGTCGGATGTAATATCTCGTAGAACCTACGCAAATACATCAGCGTTGACCGAGAGGAACACCCTACTAGTGGGGCTCACTTGTGTTCGCTCGCGATGAGGTGTCTCCGACGTCAAGGACGCAACGGCAACCCCCAACTCGCGGAGCTTCGCAACCTCTGCATACTGTCAACAACCACGTCGTGTGTAGGCGAGAATACACCTACGATTTTTCATTAAGGCTACAAGCGATTGTGAAATCAGTTAGTTTCGAACAGTGCAAGTCATCAGAAACGGACCTAGAAGCGGTGATACAACCACAGTCACTCCATGCTATCAACATAGTCAGTTATTGAATTATCAAGTTGTCAAAGTGAATTCACATACCTCTGCAGCAACTGCAGGTATTTGGAAGCATAGACTCTGAAGAGATGTGAGCGTGAGCTGACGGCACATTCAGGGTTATAGCGGACCTTCCCCATCCCTGTAGGTGCAATGACCAAAACGTCAAGACCTATACATAGAGTAGGTGTCAATTATATATCACAAAGTTTAATTGTACCGCATACCAGCGATAGCAGCTCCCACTATTTCTGCTTGCTTGCCGCGAAAGTCCGAGTGTCCGA
Organism: Trametes polyzona; assembly: GCA_022606195.1. Taxonomy (NCBI): domain Eukaryota; kingdom Fungi; phylum Basidiomycota; class Agaricomycetes; order Polyporales; family Polyporaceae; genus Trametes; species Trametes polyzona. The sequence continues at coordinate 200,901 of JABYQF010000009.1, read as the reverse complement.
ATGCTAAGCACATGAGATGTTATGGTTCACGATCTTCAAGGCATCATGTGCTCACTCTGCATTAGTACCCTGCATGCCAACACTTAGTATCAGTACTGTACTGCGGGAGTCCTTCTGTTACCTTCGGCACGCGTTCATGGCCTCGGGAGAAGCGCTGGTAGCAATACCCGACGTAGACGGGCCCGGCGAGCCCCATTCCTCGATTTCGGTGGCATCGTAGTGCCCATCAATCTCATATGTGTCTGCTTCTCCTTTCATGATAGCCTCAAACCCTTATAGAGGCAGATGCGTGTCAGGAAAGGTCGAGTATACGAGATGGTGGCGGAAGGCAAGGCGAGTGTAAGCGCCCTGCAACGCGTTTGTGGCGGTGGCAGGAAGGACGCGTCTAGCACGTGACCGAGTTCTCACGAAGTGCAGGCTGCGAGCGAGCCCGAAGGAACCATGGTCGGTCTTGTGCCATCGTCATCTCTAGCCAGACAGGTGTACTGACATTTACAGTGATACCTTGTGAATTTATGTTTGAAGACGCACTCGAATGGAATCACGCCAGTTGTCCTCAGACAAAGTGCCATATTGAAAAGGATGCGCAACACTCATCACACTCGTGGATTTATAGGAGAGTGCACATAGCCCACGTCAAAGGTGCGGATGCCCTCACACGGCCGTACTGTCGCTCTATAAATTTTTAACACAGTGTACTGTCGTGCGCAGGATGAACTGCCCCCGCTTGCGCAATCGACAACCGTGTTGGTCGCTGACCCGTAAGGCTAAGCAACCTGACTCATTGATTGGCGTATACACATCCTCTAGAAGTCGGCTGCCTGCCCTGGCCAGACAGGAATGATATCATCTCAATCCCACCACAACTCTGGAGCAACGGGGTTTCCTCTTCCCGCCTCAACCATGATATGCGCCGTCGACTGCGTTGGTTGGCGGCTCGCCCGTGCGTGGCGTTCACATCCACCACCACCATCACAATTCCACCATCCGGTACGTCAGTTCGTTCTCTATGTGAAGTGTCTTTGTTCTCATCCATGATCGTTTCCGCACAAAACGCCCGCAGTAGAGGAAACCCGTATTCTCCTTGTGCCCAGCAGGTCCCCAGTACCCGTTGCTCGACCGGCGTTCAACTAGATACTTGACGTCTTCCCTGCGCCACTTACGGCGTACAAACCCTTCCTACCCACGGTCGATCTGCCCTGTTGCTCACACCTGACACAGTATATCGGCTCCGACAACCTCGAAGAGACGGCGTATGTCCTGCAGCAGCTTCCCGTCGCAGGGTACCTCTCTACGCGTCACTTCGTTGCTGCTTCCCTGCGCCACCACTGCAAAATGACACCGGAGGTGCGCCACATATCGATTCAGGCGACCATTGTACGTTACGACGGCGCTAACAGACAAGCCTGAATGGCAAGCAGATTTCAAGGAGTCGCTGTGATACATGATTAGACGACGTCTTGATATCTCTTGGCCTCATGAGCCAGTCTATACCGGGCCAAAGGCATTCGCGGAACCCCGCGATCGGTAGGCTTACGCTCTCGGCGTTGAGCAATCTGAATCTCACATTCGACTTGTGGGCCGTGACGGAGCGCCAGTATCCTCTTGCGCGCCCTGACCAGAACCGTTTGCACAAACGAAGCACCCAATACTCTGCAACTGAATCCTCCTCGCTCCCAACCACTTTTTAGGTTGTTCTACAGCGGCTCTCAAGATGTCAAAGGCACGCCGTCGAGCCTAGGCCGGGTATCCGGAGAGGCGCGCGCTCGGGTGGGCCAAGAGACCGTTTACCGATGCGCGCGCCCCGCTCCGCCGTCCCGTGGGCCGCGTCGCACAATGCGGTGGGCCTTCGCTGAGATTCAGGAGCGGGCCTGCGGATCTGCTGGATGTGCGCTAACGCCGCACCCCGCTCGCCGAGCCCCGGACCTCGATGGTTCGCGCTGTTGGGAAGTTGGAGCCGGGGCACAGAGCGAGAGAGATGAGATTCGAATGGCAGGGCACACCTTACCCGGCAGGCGACGCTGTGCTCGCCCGGCGTAAACGCGTTTACGCGGCTGTTGGTCCAAGTTCGCGTTCGCGCGCCGCGAGCACTGGCAATGTGCAATCTCTCTGTCTCTCTGCATTCCGCCTCTCGTCTGCCTGTTGCGCAGCTGACCGACGTACACCCGGATGCAATGTTGGAAGCGGCTCGCGGAGCGTGTAAGAAGGAAGCGTGCGGGCGGCTGCAGTGCGTTCGCAGGCGTCTCGTACACTGCGACGATCCCCGTAAACGACACCTGCGCGCAAGCCACCACCCCCACGCTGTGGTCTCCCTGGAGCGCACCACGCCCTCGGCAGGGCAGCACGGACGATTGTCTGAACGCCGCGCCCATACGATGGGAACGCCTCTTCGCCTCCCGCCCTGGCGTCCTCGACTTCGCTCACGTATACGCCTACGCGTGCGCGTCGGCCTCGTTCCCTCGTGCGCGCGCACGCCCCTAATGCCGTCAGCCCAACCCAAAGCTGCTCGCACGCTCACACAGCGCACGCGCGCGTACGCGGGCGCAGAGGGGCCCTGTGGCCGCCCGGCCGAGGCCCGTGGGTGCGCGGGCCTCGTCTTCTGCCTCGTTCTGCGCCGTCCGGGGTGTTGGCGGACGCTGCTATCAGACGGCGTGCGGTCGCATGACCGCGCGGAGCGTCTGCGAGGGTCTTCTGGGATTTCTGTTCAGTCACTAATCATGGGCGCGATCCCCCTCGCATGCGAGGATCTCCGCGCCGGAACGTGGAAACGCTGGTAAGAGGGATCGTGTGTAGGGTAGAAGAGCGCGCCGGGTGTAGGCTCACTGGGTCACGATCTCGAGGCTTCAGAGTTCATGTATCATGTCCGCCGTAGCGGTACTTCGTCCGATACACAAGGTTGCACATATCCGTAACATGGTATGACAGGCTCAGTCGGCTCCGTCCCAGCCGTACTGCCCTTCGCACTCCTTCGGACGCACACCCCTGAGAGTACATTCGGGAACATGATGGCGACATATGATTGCGACGGTACACCCGTATCCGGCTCATGACACCATGTCTGTGTATACGGCCATACCAGCTGCGCAGTCGTAGGGCGCCATAAGCCCGAGTCTATGCCCGTGCCCGCAGCGGTCATCACCAAACCTTCGCAATGAGTCACCGCCGCCTGCGGCCTTGCGTCAAGGGGGCGGCGTCGTGGACACACAGAAGCACAGACACTCGCAGCAGGGGGAAGCAGTCGGTGCGCCGAACACATCTAAAACAACTCGCGCGCGCCCTCCGCTAGAACAATGCCGGCGAACAAAGACATGCATGTAGTGCCTACGGCGACCCATTGCGCTCCGATGACGGTCGCAGTGGTGCCTTCATAGACTTCATAGATCCTGTACTGACCGGGCGTCCCGCCGTTGTGGGTCCCGACGCGCCACCGTCGCGACCAGGGTGCTGGTCGCGAGCGGTGGCAGAAACTTGGCAGAACGTGTTGGCGGCGATCGAGGACGCGATCGGCGGGCTCCGAGTCGTACCTCGGTCCTCGAGTGCCCTGATCGATCGACGACCCGCTTGTTGTGCGCGGGTTGTGTACGTCGGTGGTCTACGTATGTTCGGTGAATGTTCACGTATGCGGTGAGCGGGACGCGACCGGCTGTGAGTTGCGAGGGGGCTGGAGCAGTACGTACTACTACATGCATGCGCCTTCGAGATTGCAGCTCGCTCAGTAGGCGAGCGTAAGCGAACGGACTTTCCTTCTCGGTGCATCCCTCCATCCTGAGTATGTTCGACTGACTCGCCGGCTCGCCAGCGACGCGTCGCGCGCTCAACCGCCAACTTGCCCTACGAGAAGCACGCCGGGTAGCCTTGTCCGACGTACAACGTCAAGTAGAGTGGCCGCTACCCATCCCTCATCTCGCCCCCTCACCATCCGAGCGGCGTGGGCGGGATATGGAAGCCCTCGCGCTCGTCGGGATACGCCGTCCGTCTGGCAGCTCGTCAACGGAAATAGAACTCGACATATTTCGAACGCATCACCGGGGTCGATATATCCTACTAGTGATCGGTGCGGCTTCGAATTCCTCCACCGGGTCGAGCCTGACAACATCGACAGACACGTTCTAGACCGGGCTCGCGCATCCAGGTTGTACAGCATATCGTTCGGCCCAGTGACGCTGTCTCGCCCCCCTCGAAGGTCGTCTCAAATCGCCAACGTCGGCCGGGAGGCGGGGACGTCCAGAGATAGAGAGATAGACGCATTGGCTACCACTGTCCACTCGCCCCCGGAACACTCCGGCAGACAGCGTAGCGTCCTAGCGAGCGAGGAAGCCCCGTCGGCTGCAGGAAGAGAAGCACCCGTGCCCGTGCCCGTACCGTACCGTACTTACCGTACGCTCGCGAGCGCGAAGTCGAAGTCGAAGTCGAAGGCGAAGACGACGGCGAAGGCGAAGGCTAGCCTGAATGCTCACGACTCCGCGTTGTGATTCCTTCGGGGTGCTGGAGGCCAGGAATGCCGCCGTTTGGGGGTATCGACACCAGGCTTGCCAATGCAAGAGGACTTACTGAAGTTCAAACCGTCTCGTTGAAGGAGGTTGGGTTGTCACGCACGCAGATGCTGGTGGGCTTCTAAGGCCTAACGCGTAGTAGTAGTAGTAATAGGTAAAACGGAGGCGGCGGCGGCGGGAGGCGGGAGGCGGCCGTCGCGGTATAAACAAGAGCAGCAGCGCGAGGGTACGACTACGGCAGCAGCAACAGCAGCGGGAGGACCGATAGAGATCGAGATAGGGAGAGGGAGAAAGAGAGAGGGAGGGAGAGGAGAGCCGAAAGCATACCGACACGGATCATATACAGAGACACAGACGGTAAACGGAGACAGACAGAGACAGAGACCGATACACAGGTGAGAGTGAGGCGGTGGAGAGTCGTAGAGTCGTAAAGAAGAGAGGACGAGGAGGAACGGAGCCGAGACGAGACGAGACGTACGTACAGGAGGGGGTATTGATGTACACGGGATAGACGTTGGGACGTTGGGTTTCGTTAGACAGAGACAGAGACACGGTCGGAAATTGGCGGTCTTCACCGGAAGACCAGATAATTGACATCGGATTGAAGAGTGTAACGGGTATGCGGATCAAGGGAAAGGGAAGGCGAGGAGGGGTAAGGAGACGGACGGACATCGACGCTGCCAGGAGGCAAAGTGCACGTTCGCGCACGCACGGTCCGTCTCCGTCCCGCCATTGGCAAGACGACAGGGCCCGCGTCGACGCGCGGCGCACTTGGCCACCGGTAGACTCGATGAACGCCAAATCAATCGAACGGCCGAGCGGTTCCCTCTTCCCCTAGTGGGCATTCACGAGCTCGACTTGCGGAGGATGACCATGAGCCCGTCCGAGTGCGCCGAGAAGATCGCGTCGACGACGAGGTCGCCGTTGTCGGCCCGCGACCGCGCCGGCGGGGGACGCATCGTGCCCCGGTCCCTCTCCCGGTCCCTCTCCCTGTCCCGGTTCCGTTCGCCGTCCCTGTCCCGATCACGTTCCCGCTCGCGGTCGCGGTCTCGGTACCCGCCCCCTGCGGAGGACGGGTAGTTGAGTATGTGCGCACGCGAGTCGCGCGTCCGTGAATGCGAATGCGAGTGGGATTGGGACGAGTGCGAGTGCGGATGGGAATGCGAGTGCGAGTGCGGGTCCGTGTGGGGATGACTATGCGCATGTGAGCCGTTGCGGTGGCGCGAGGGCACAGGGTCTGGGTGGCGGATGCTGTAAGGAACACAACGGTGCGCGCACGAGATCAGCCACTTGCACACGAATCTGTCAGGGTCGAGACAACAAGCGAGCGCGGGCGCCAAGAATCCGGCCACGCATGCCGCACACCAGACGCAAGAAAAACGTCCGAACAAATTGCGTTGTGTGCGTGCACGCAGGCGCAAGGTTCGTGCGGTGGAAAGGCTGGCGGAACGCGGACGCACCTCGAGTCGCGCCCGTTGACGAGCACGGTGAACTTGCCGAAGCCAAAGCCACCGTCGCTCGGCTGCCCGCGCTCGTTAACGCCCCAGCCCTTGATGACGTCGATCCAGGAGCGGACGAGGTCCTCGTCCTTGCGGGCGACAAAGTCGAAGAAGCTCCGGCCCATGCACGTTGTCGTCGAGAGCAGGCTGTCGTTCGAGCAGTACAGTATTCCGCAGTTCACGCTGAACCGGTCCAGGATTAACGCGGTCCTAACGGACTGCTCCGGGAGCGGGTCGAAGGTGATCGCGCGCGAGCGGTCGCGCCGGTAGTCGGGGCTCCCCGACCGCGAGGACGGTACTGGGCAGGGCGGCATCGGGTTCGGGTCGTTCCATCGCTATTTGCGTCCCGTCCGGTTGTTCCGTGAATATGCCAATTTGTGTGTACGCGCGCAGTGGGAGGATATCGTCATGAGCGGGCTGCTGCAGCGGAAGGAACGTGATTAGATGGGGGCCGCTCACCCTGAACTCAAGATCTTTGGCCGTCGGCGTGATGATTTTGACCTCTTGGGCGGTCGATGCATTGTGCATCGCTTTGGGACCCGGGGCGGCAAAGGAGACGCTACCTACGAGCACGTTTTGACAGACGGTGCGAGACTATCGGGAGATCTCCGCTGTCAGCGCGCTGCGGGTCGAAGACAAGGACGCGGAAACGCGGCAGACATACAATACCGCAGAGGATGTAGCCTTTGTATGGGTCTTTGTGCCGCATGCGGAGGTAAGCGAGGACGGCTGCTTGGTCTTGGGAGATGGTGGTGTAGTGCAACTCCTTGACCTCGGAGAACTCGTCCGGATGGACGAGGTTGAGCGACGAATAGCCGATGAGCTCATGAGGTTCGTAGCCTGACGGAGAGGTAGTGAGCGGTCGAGTCCGCGCGTTCTTGGCCGACATGACGCACCGAGGAGGTCGTAGACGGATTCGGAGCAGTAGACCCAGTTGGCCTGGACGGGGCGTGCGGGATGAGGTGAGGATCAACTGGGAACAGCGACGGGCGTCAGGAATAGGCGCGCTCACGTCTTCGGTGAAATCGACGATTCCGACTGGACGGGGAATGAGAGTGCGGTCAATGGACGCGGTCATGGGCGGGAGGCGCAAGTGGGACGTACTGAAGGACACACAGGCCGGGGACGAGGAGTCCATGGGAGGGGTAGGGAGCGCGTTGAATGTGGTAGGAGAGAAGGAGAACGCAGGACAGGACCAGGACGAGCGGGGCTCGGGCGAGGATGGGCGATGTATTTCTAGATGAGATAGGCGTCCGGCAGGAGGTGGTGGGACAGACTAGGGGGGAGTCATGCGACGGCTGGGAGGAGGACTGAGGGGACGCCGAGAAGCGTTGGGCGGAGAGAAGGCAGGAGCACGGCCGGCGACGGAGGCTGCGGACGGGGGCGAGGGCAGAGGCTGGATGGGAGAAGGAGGGAGAGTCGCGAGGAGGGCCGTGGACGAGGCGGGGCAGAAGAGAGCGCGAGGGCCGAGCTCTGTCCAAACGGGAATCAGACTCCTCCTCTCGTCAGGCAGGACGCGAACGCAGAGGCGAGGGGAATGCTCCGAGTCCGATCTGCCACTGCCATCCACCCACAGACGCACGTCCCTTCCTCCCCCGCCAGCCCTATCCCCCGCACCCGTCCCCTCCGTCCCGGCCCAGCGCGGCGCGGTGGCGATCAGAGCAGGGCATGGCTGAGTCGACGTGCAGCACGACGAGAGCACGGTGCGCGCTGGCGCAGCTACGAGAGTGTGTGCAGCGGAGGGTGCCAGACGGTGCTCGCTCGACGCTCGACGCTGGAGCGACGGGGGAGCCCAGGTCCGTGGGTTCGGTACCGCGCGTCTGTATGAGATCCCGGGGCACACCTCAATCTTCCCACGGAGTCAGTTACGCGAGATCCGTTTCGGGCAAGATCTTTGCCCAATCCCCGCCTGTCTATCGGCCGTGTGTCTCCCATCGCCAGTGTTTGCGCCCTCTCGCTCGCTCGTCCAGCCACCAGCCTCGTGCTACCTCTGCCTCGCCTCCTTTCTTCTGCGGCGGATATGTGGTCCACTGCGCGCGAGATTGCTGCCGGCGACCTCGTCATCGTCTGGATGGTGCGCATGTCTCCCCCCACGCCTCTCGTTTTCCCGTCTTACGTCTTTCCTCGCCCGCTCCCCATGACATTTCCTCGTTTCTTTGCCGCCCCAACATCAGACGAGGGATCTCATTCAGCCCCTTGTCATTACCCCTGGCAAAGAGCTCAACTCAAAATACGGCTACTACCGCCATGACGAGCTCATCGGTGTCCCATATGGCTCCAAAGTACGCTCGCGCAATGGCAAGGGCTTCATCCACCTCCTCAGGCCCACCCCAGAGCTCTGGACACTCGCATTACCCCACCGCACACAAATCCTCTATCTCGCGGACATTGCGTTCGTGACCGCCTGGCTCGACATTCGTCCGGGCAGCAAAGTGATCGAAGCAGGTGAGTCTGCGTTTCTTCGACACCGTCTGTCAAACATATCCGTCCTTCCGCCATCTTCTCGGGCCTTTCCTCTATGTGAAAAGCCCTGCGGCATTCCTGTCCCTTCACCGATGGGCGGCTCCGGTATGGGCACGGCTCGCACGATTTGGAACACTGTTTCGCTGCGACGTGCGGATCGCTGCGCTCCTCCCTTCCCGAGCCACGGTCCCCGCGCTAGCATCGTGAAGCACCCGCACCCGCCTTCAGGAAAGGGCCTCCTGTCTCCATACAAGCGACCGGCCGCATGCGCTCCGCGTTCAACGGATCCCCAGACCCCGCAGCGGGGCGCGTCGCGCGTCCGTCGCGCCCCTTCGGGGAACGGGCGCGCCATTCCCAGCGGCGGCATGCAGCCTGGATCGGGCGGGGCTGCCCCCGTAGCGCAGGGCGTGTCCGATAGCCTCGCCCGCGCCAGGCGAACCGCCTGCCCGATGCAGCGCGTCCGACGCGCCGGAGACGTCCTACCTATCGCCCAAGTTCGAGTCTGAGTCTGAGCGCGAGCTTGAGCCCGATCCCCCGCCCCTCGCCTCCCCGCTGCGCGATGCCAATCAGGTGTGCGGTATACGGGGGCGCGTCGCGTCGCGTCCGCCGTCCTGCGCACGCACACGAGCCGCGGTGCGAGGCGATGCGCGCCTCCTTTTGGCGCAATGCATCTATACGTACCCCTGCAGACCGCCCTCTGTGCCCTCATCTCCTTCCCTCTGTCCCTTTCCTCGTCTTCCTCTCGGCCGTACACACCCGCCCTCCGCCCGTGCTACAGCTGCTGCTCGTGCCGATTCTCACCCCGTCGCGGATCGTGATGCTGACCCGGCGCGCCCGCGCGCGATCGCAGGCACCGGCTCCGGCTCGTTCTCGCACTCCGTCGCGCGCACCGTCGGCCCCCGCGGCCACCTCTGGTCGTACGAGTTCCACGAGAACCGTGCGGCGAAGGCGAGGTGAGCATCTCCCTTCCCTCCCCCTCCTTCTTTAACCTCTCTTCCTCCTTTCACCACGGATTTTAGCTTTTCTCCGCGTTGGATTTTTCTGCTGTTAGGGGTGGTCGAGACTCCGGAGGATCGCCCTCCGTGTCTCTCTTTCACCCTGCTAGCGGCGTTTCAGCTTTGGATTTAAGGACCGACCCGCTGGCATCCCGCGCGTCCCGTCCCGCCCATTCATTGCACGCACGCACGCACGCACGCACGCACGCGCCCTCCAAGCGCTTGAGCGTCCCGTGCATAACGAGAGCGAGAGCGATCTGAAATGCCGGCCGCCGAGAAGCTCGGGCGATCATGTCCACACTATTCAAGGCGCAAGGCGGTAGTCATCGCGCATGTGCCGACCGCCGTCCTTTATCTCTAGCCCAAGCCCAAGCGCGTGAGATTGGGCTGGGAGCAGGGCGGATCTCCCTCGTGCGCGCGCTGCATCTCGCTCATCTCGCGTAGAGGCCTGGTGCGGTGCGGGATGACGAGAGGGGGCATGTTGTCGGGTTGTCGTGCGCCTGCGCGGGCAGGTCATTTGTGCATACTGCAATGTAGCGTCTGGCACGGTGAAGAGCCCTGCCGTGCGCGGCGGGCGGCGGGCGGCGGGCGGTGGGCGGTCGACTCTTCGTTCTGTGGCTTGATGTCGATGTGTATGGTGGAACGCCTACGCGGGCCAGCGACTGTTGAGCGGCGTAAAGCAATGTCGGTTAGGGCGGCACGTCGTCGGTCGGTCGGGCGGGCTGTACCCGACGTACAAATTTGTTCGGACGTCTCCTGTGTTTCAACGTGTAATACCCTTCGGTGGGACAGTTGGGCTGACGGTAACGTAGGGAGGAGTTTTCGCGGCACGGGATCGACGACATCGTAACGCTCACGCACCGAAATGTGTGCAAGGAGGGGTTCACGGTTGAAGACACCGTCGACGCAGGTGCGTGCTGAGTTACTTTCATCTTCTCTCATTCCCGGGAGATTCGACCAGAATGTTGTACTCATATCCAAATTCACAGTGTTCCTCGACCTCCCCGCACCTTGGGACGCGGTGGACCACGCCAAAAAGGCTCTACGAGCAAGTCCTCTCTTGCACGGTGACCGTAACGCAGGCTAAACGCACGGAATCGCACAGAAAGACCGCGCGACGCGGATATGCTGCTTCAGCCCGTGCATGGAGCAAGTCCTCCGCACCGTCTCCGCGCTCAACGACGCCGGCTTCACCGGTACGTCTCGTCTCTCCATACGCCCTCCCTCGTCTCCCCTCGTCTCCTCTTCCCCCCCTCCCCCTCCCCCTCCCTCACCGTTCACCGCACGAAATTCCCCTGCACGACGCTCACACCTTGCCCCCAACGCTCAACGACAGGCATCACGATGTACGAGACGCTCCTCCGGCCGCACGCCGTCGAGGCCGCGCCCGCGCTCGAGCCCATCGCCGCCGTCGGCGCGCGCCTGCAGCAGGCGGAGGCGCGCCGCGAGGAGAAGCGCCTCCGCCAGATCGCGAACGCGCGCCTCGGCATCGAGCGCCGCGCCGCGAAGCGCAAGGCCGGCGAGGGCCCCGACGACGTCGACGGGGAGGAGGGGGCGCAGGAGGGGAAGCGCGTGAAGACTGAGGAGGAACAGCGCGTTTCGCCGGAGGAGCAGGCGAGGGACGAGGCGGAGGCGCTTGCTGAGTTGCAGGCTCGGGCAGGCGCAATTAAAAAGGAGGAAACGGGGGAACAATCGTCACTTGCGACTTCAGCGTCGACGTCGACCCCTGCAGCACCAGCACCAGCACCGACGGAGCCGCGGAAGATCACGCTGTCCAAGGCGTTCCCGGACGTCCGGGGCCACACCTCCTACCTCACCTTCGCAGTGCTCCTGCCCCGCGCCCCCACCGCCGCCCCGGCCGACGCCGGGCGATCTGCAGCGGCGGCGGCGGTGGCGGTATCGCCCGCGGGGACGACGATGACGCCTGCTGCTGCACAGGCGGAGGAGCAGGTGCGTTCCCGCAACTTTCCCGTCCCACCCAATAAAGAGACTGACGTTCCGTTGTTGCTGATACGTTCAGGACGCGAAGATGGCGGACGCGCAGCTTAGCTAGGCTGCGGCCGACGCCGAGGTACGAGACGCAAGCGGGTCGTATAGTACGCATTCCGGGCTTGTACAGTAGTAGTAGTCGTAGTATGTGGCAGTCGGGCCGCTGGATATGTACGATATAACGATACGATGCGATACGATGTGCGCGATATGGCACGCGCCTCCGTCGATCCTGGAGCGTCGAACTTCGACGCAGTGTGACTGCCCGAAGCTCATAGGCACGGTGCGCTACTCAGCCACCGCACGCCGGTACGCCTCCTCCTGCTCACGCTCCTCCTGGAGCTTCGTCGCGCTCTTCGCGGCACGCGTTCGGAGGACCCGCGTCGACGGCGGAACGGGCGCAGGCGGCGCACGCGCACGCCCTCTGGCCTTGCGCGCCGTCGACATCGACGTCGCCGTCTTCCCGTTCGGCGCAGGCGCGAGGCCGGCATGCGCTTCCGCTCCAGAAGGCCCGTCACCGTCAACCGCGCCGGGCAACGCGCCTTCCTCGCCCCCGTCCGCGTCCGCGTCCTCGTCCTCGGAACGTCCCTCAGCCTCGGATTCGGGCTCGGGCTCGGATTCGGACGCGTCGACCTCCGCCCGTTTCCGCTTCCGCGTGCGCCGCGGAGCCTGCTTCGGCGCGGACGCGCCAGCGCCGCTAGCCTTTCCTCGACCTCGACCTCGGCCTCTTCCCCTTCCTCGCGCGCCTGCACCGGGCCTTCCCCTCGTGGACGGCCCCTCTGCATCAGCAGGGGTCGACTTCGTCTGTTCAGTCGCCGCCCTGGGGGCACGCGTCCGCCTGCCAACCCCGACGCCAGAACCATGCGCTGTCTTCTCTTCGGAAGCGGAGGCGGGTACTGAGAGCGAGAGCTCCTCGACGGTGTCGTCGTCGTCGTTGTGTACGCCGTTCGTCGACCCCGCCCGCCGGGCGGCCTCCTCGGCGAGCTCCTGCATCGTCTTCGGCGCGCCATTGAGTTGCGGAGGAGCGTCCGAGGCGGCGGCTTCGGCGCGGGTGACGGGGACATCGACGACGACGTCCTCCATCTCCTCGTCTTCGTCTTCATCTTCGTCTTGATCATCGGCGCCTTCTCCGGCGGTCCTGCCGCCGTCAATCGTCCGTAGCCTATCGCGCGGGAGCACTAGCACGTCCTCGTCCCCTTCTCCATCCAGCTTCTGGGCGCCGTCGCTGTCGTTCTCGCCGGCGTGCGCGCGCTCGCCGAGGGCAGCCCGGCTCGTGCCCGCGTGCTGGACGATCTCGTGCAGGTTCCGGGGGAGCGTGTACGGCTGCACGACGTCGTCGACCCCGGTGAGGAAGCCGCCTGCTGGCGCGGCCGGCGGCTGAAAGCAGAGGAGAACGAAGTGAGTGGGGTGAGATCAGCGGTGCGGTCAATCAAGGCAAGGCGGGTGGAAGACATGGGGAAGACAGCAGCTAATCGAGCGTATCGTAAAGGAAGGAGCAAATGAAAATCAGGGCCGTTGGCCTGGTCATGGACATTGATTATTGAATGTCGAACTGTGCAGGTAGATTATGCGGGAGAACGGATAGGAAGAATGGGACATGCTCGGGCCCACGGCGGGGTGGAGTCGAAAGGTTCCGGAGGAACGTACACGGGACGAAGTAGTCTCCAAAGCGAGCAAGCGGGACAATCCACGCACCTCCTCCTCTCGCATGACGACGTCTTTCCCGTCATCTTGCGCGGCGCCCGCACGATCGCTCTTGCTCGGTGCCCCGCGGTCGGCGTATTGTTCGAGCAGCCGCTGGCGGATGCGCAGGCCCTGGACGAGCTTCGTCCACCGCTTGATGACCTGCTCCTGGCGCTTTGCGCGCCGCTTCGCTTCTGCGTGCTGCTCCGCTTCCCAGTACGCCTTGAGAACACGTGGCGTCAGCAAACGTCACCCATCCCAGCAGAACGGGAAGGCCATTCATCGGGAGAGAGGAAGACCGGGCGCGCGCGACAGAGAGGGGCAGAAGGGGGAAGGCCGGGAAGAGAAGGCGCGAAGCGCGATGCAAAGTGTACGACGCTGCTACCGAACCACCACGCGTACGAATGCACGCACGCACGCACGCACGCACCTCGAGGAGGGCCGCTTCGTTCTCCGCGGCGACGACGACGCCCGTGATGACGGGGAACGCGCGACGTTTCTTGAACTCGAAACCTGTCTGCGCAATTGCACGCGCGTGAACGGGGCGCGCCGGTGTCAGCGGATCGGGATACGCGAGGGACGATCATGAGAGCCGCCGCCCGGGCGGGGTACGTACCACTGCTTCTGCATAGTCAAACCCTAGCTGACGGGCGAGCTTCGCGGTACCCTTGACTGAGAAAGCATACATTGTGGTGGGAGAAGCGGCGGTCAGCACCCACTCATGTTGATCGTAGAGACGGGAGGAAAGGACGTTTGGAAGCAATGAGGGGAGATGAGAGACGTACAGGGCACATGGACCGCGCCGGCGGGAAGCATAGATGGCACGTATAGGTCGATGTTCCCAAAATCATTCTTCGGCACTTTGCCCTGCGTTCGAGGAAAAGATACACGTCCAGATGAGCATTCGATATCGTCATAGGCATGTCAGACCACGAGGTTAATTGAGAACTCACGTCAACGACCGGAGGCGGCCTGTAGAGCTCGGTCTGGTGCTCGGCGTACAGGCCCTGCATCACACCTTCCTCGCTCGCGAAGCCTTCTCCAGGACCAGGCCCGCCGCCGCCTGCGTCCCAGGACAGTTCGAGCTCTTCTGCGCCCTCCCCATCTTCTCCCGCCGCACCCCTCTTCGCAGGAGAAGAGGACGTAGATGCTGCAGCAGCTCTTTCTCGCTGGTCTGCAAGCGCGAGCTCGATGGCACGCTTCTTATTGACCGTGACCGCACGCTGTTTGACCCACTTGAGCGGCTGTGCGCCTGGGCGTACTGTACGACCCTGGCGCATCCAGTTCTCCGCAGTTTTTAACTGTAAGACGTTGGCCCTGGGGTACACAGACTCGCCGCGGAACTTGCCCAGCTCGGTTGGTGGGTCGACGACCTCGTCTCGCTTCAAATGTCGTTCTAGCACGTATAATGGATGGTCCTTGAACCCGGCCATTGACGTTGGCATGCCCTCTGTCATCTGATTGGCTTGTAGCTCCTCGTCTTCGAGGTCGTCACGTTGCTATACACATCTCCATGAGCTGCAGTTCACGACTGAAGAGTAGGCAACACACACCAATCGATACGGTCTCCGCACCATCCGCAAAATACGTTCCCACCACTCTCGACGGCCCTTGCCGCCCTGCTGCACCTTTGCCACCTTCGCACCATATTCCCGTGCATACCTCGGCGTCACGTCCCTCGCGTATCCGTCCTCTTCGAACGCAAGCACGTACACCATGCGGTTCTCGACGCGCACCGGCCGTCGTCTGTCCGGCTTCGCGTTGGGCGCGTTCGGGTTCGGCGTCGGGTCGAACGCCTTGCGTCGGTTCACGATCACCCGCACGGGGTCTACGGGCAGCCAACGTGCGTCCGCGCGCGAGAACACCTCCGTCCAGAAGACGGGTGCGGTGGTCGTCGGGTCGGGCGTGCGTTCCCCTGCGGAAGAACCGAATCATTGTATTAGATGTGATGTACCAGCAAGCCAGGGGGAGCCACGTACTCGGTCGTGGACGCTCGGCCGCGTCCGTTGTTGCTGAGCCCAACTTTTGTCCTCTGCTCTTGCGCAACCGGATAACGGGCGGCGCCTTCCTCTTGCCTTTCTGCTCTGCAGCGGGCGCGGGACTGCTCCCGTCAAGTCGTTGCCCACCGCCTGGGAAAGGTGTCCGCCCCCTCGGCGTGCTGGGTGCCGAGGAGCCTGGAATGCTCACCTCCTCCATATCGTCTTCCTCCTCGTCCGCTGTAGCTTTCGCCTTTCCCTTTCTCTTCGCATCGCCATTCGTCTCCGTAGCTTTCTTCTTCTTAGTCGTCGGCTTCGGCTTCCCGACGCCCGCCTGCCACGGAACACTCTGGAGGCTGACCACCAAACGAGCGGGTATCCCGAGCGCACGACACAACGCGGTAAACAGCTGCGCGCTGGTATCGCGGGACCCGCGTCGCATGAGAGCATGTTTCATGAGGCTCTTCACGCTCCTAATACGCTCCCCGTCGATCCCGTACCGCGCCTCATCTTCTTCGTCGTCCTCATCCTCTACCGCCCGCGCCTTGCCTTTACCCTTTCCCTTCGGGTCCGCATGCGCCGGAGTAGGGGGCTCGAGCCGAATGGTCTTCTGCACGTCTTCGAACGTCCGCGAGCGGATGTGGCCGGTAGGCACGATCTTGAACGTGCTCGCCCACCAGTCTGCGAGGCGCGTTATGGCAGACTCGAAGAGCCGGCCGCGCTGGGCTGCGTCTGGGACGCGCGACTTGTGTATTGTCGCGAACGCGTTCTGCAGCGCGAGCGGGGTGAGGGACAAGAGGCGCGCCTGTATGTACCAACCATGCCGTCGAGATGATGAGTAAAGCGTCCAGAGACGTCATAGAGTGATAAGACGCAAGATGGACATGCCTGGAGCAGAGGGTCGTTCAGCCAGTGGTTCCGCACTTTGGCGTTCATGAGGAGCGCGACGGTATGGATCTTGTGGCAGTCGAGCCGGACGAGGCGCTCCGCCGCGAGCTGCACCGCACGCGCATTCTTCCTACAGTTCCGCAACGCCCCCACTTAGCACGCTGCTCAACGATACATGGCACGCGACGCACTTTGGGTCCCCCTTCTGCTTCACGCCTTTCGTCTGGATGGTAATCTCGATGTTCGGTCTCTCTGACGGGCCCGGCTGAGAGCCCTGGTCTTCAAGCTCGCCGTAATGCTCTTTCAAAAGCGCAGCGGTCTCCGCCTGCTGCTGTGTCTGCGCTTGCACGTCGTCGAGCGAGAGGGCGGGCGCGGCGACCTCGACCTCCTCCCAATCAAAGTCGTCCTCGCTCTCTTCGCCGAGCACCGAACTGTTCTCGGTGTTCATGCTGGGCTATTCCGTTCCCGCTGTAGTATATCGCTACTTGAGGCAAGCGGAGATGAACCCAGCGCGCGTCGTATTGTGCTTGTGCGAGGCTCAGGCTGCGATCGGTGCAATCGGTGAAGAGAGTCGAATGCCCGTCCCCGGACTTCAATCTGCGCGCTGAGGTCTTCCTGGCTCGCTTGAGAGGGCAGATTTGCACACAAACGACGGTTCTAGAGGACACAGACGTGGGGGTACGAGGAAGGAATGCGATTCAGCGAAGCTTCGGTCCCGCGGCCGCGCGTGGAACCTCGATTCGCTGAGGGACGGAGAGCGCGATCGCGGAGATGACGTTCTCCGACTCGACCCTCCCTCGCGCCACAGCCGCGTCCGCTCTGATGATTCAGCAAACACGCCGTGACACCAGTCCCATGATCTTGGTCACACTCACGCTCCATCTCTCGATAAGTACTAGTAGTCCCAGGGAGAACAGAGATATATGGATGGATGGATACAGCACGAAATGACATGACTTGATACGACACGACACGACACGAAACGACACGGGGCCTACGGACAAGCTAAACTGCAGATGGGAGGGTAAGAAGCTGTGTGTGTATGTACCGCGGCACCAACGCTCAGGCTGCCCCCGCCGAACTCACAATCCCGCGGCCTTGTTGCTGTCTAAGCCGGAGGACGTGCGGGGAGACTGGACGGACGGAGGGACCGATATCTACAGAGGGGACTGATGTGGATGGAACGCGGGCCTCGAGCATGGTGGACGAACAGGATGAGTGAGTGAGCAAGTAAGTGAGAATGGGGGAATCCAGGCCCGAGATCCAAACGCCGACGGCGCGCCAACACCAGACGCACGCGCGGCAGTGACAAGAACAAGGGGTGAGCGAGAGAGCGGGCGAGTGAACGAGGTGAGTAAGTGGAGGGGCAGCGATGGACTGTGGTGGCGGTGGTGGCGGTGGGCATCGGCGCGTGCAAAGAGGGTGGAAAACAAAAGAAAAAGCCGGGGTATGTTGTGGATTTGTACGAATACAGTTCGTTGTGCGTTTACTTCGTTTTCTTGCTCTCCGTGCGGGCCTCGCGCTGTACGGTGGTGGGATGGGGTGATCGTCGTCGTCGTCGTCGTCGTCTCGTGCGCCTGGGACATGCTGGATTAGGTAGATCGAGTCAGCCGGGGTCGTTTTCGTGATGCGAATGTGTGAATGCATGTATTGCTACGTACCCAACGAACGTAGCGTCCTCGCACAGGCAGTCAGGCGGTGACAAGTGTGAGGACAGTGAGGACAGTGCGGTGCGGGAACTCCTCTCTATACACCGAGGAGCGATGTGCGATACGGGATGGGATCGAGGTCAGGAGTCGAGATCAGGATGGGCGGAAGACGACGGCGGGAATCATCATGAATGGTGGCAGCGCGTGAGCGCGCTGGTCTATGTAGGCGGCCGGAAGGAGTGACGGACGGCGATGTGTAAATGAAGAGCATGCGGGGACATAATCAGGGGCGCAAAACCCGGAACTCGAAGAAACTCGAGAGTCGCAACCCGTCGGACGAGTGGGTAGACGCGGTGCAGGGCGGGGGGCAGAGGCAGGGGCGGTATGCAAGAAGTGTCATGTCGGCTTGTAATAGATGGTCGTAATGTACTGCACACCCGACAGTTGTATAAGCACCCGCCGGGCTTCAAAAACCATTCGATACTGAAAACGCACCTTCTTCCTGTAGCGCGTCGTATTCGCGACGGCAAGCACGCCGTTGCGTATCGCGCTCGTGCTCAGATGGTGCAACACCACATGCGACGGCACAGGCAACACGCTCGCATCGTCCGACACGCCGGGACCATCCCATGGCCGCGCCTGCGTCGCAGGCGGAGTCGGCGGTCCCGATGCCTGCTGCGCGAGCAACGTCGCCGTCACATCTGTCCCCGACGCCGTCACCACCGGCAAGTTCAGCGGAGGCGGAGGTGCCGCCGCCCCCGACGCCCCCGCGCGTGCATCCTCAGACGCGCCGGCCTGGAGCTCGGCCGCGGTCATACCGAGGTTAGCGGGGCGGCTACGGCTGTCCCTGTCTCTGTCACCGTCGCGGGCCCGATCGCGCTCGCGCCTCGACCGCTCGCGTTCGCGCCCGCTGCGCCGCTTCTCGCGCTCGCTGCTCGAGGACGGGGCCCCACCGAGAGCAGGGCCAGCCAGGACGGGGCGCGCGTTCAGGATGAGCTTGTCGAGGTGCCGCGGCAGGACGGGTGCAGGAGGGATGTTGGGCGCGGGCATCCCGCTCGTGGAAGAGGTGTTGGAGTCGGCGCTGGTCAGATATGCCTCCTCCTCTGCTGCGGCAGCGATGAGCTCGGGAGGAATGACGGTCGTCCATTCCGCCTCCTTGCCCTTCCCGGAGCTCCCTCCTACGGTCGTGCTCGACTCGCTCCAGAACGAGTTATCATGGTTTGGATGAGCAGTTGTATTGTTGGGCGCAACGTGTTGCTGGACAGGAGAACCCGTACCGGTTGGTGCGGTGACAGCGACGTAGTTGGCGAGAGTGCCATCTCGATCGTCAACTGCACGCGGGTAGTCGTTCGTCAGCCGGATCTGGTCATCGACGATGAACTTGAAGTGGTGCGTTCCAGGAAGGAGGTAAACGGTCGTCCAGAACGTTTGGGTTTGTGGACTGGGGCCAGTTAAGAAGGCGGGCGCGGGGAAGACCAGCGATGACTCACTCGTATTGCATGGCCTGCCGATTCTGCCAGTTGTTGTCCCCCGCTCGGATGAGGTACACCTTATTCCCGCACTGCTTCCACACGATTTTGACTTTGACGGGCTCAGGCCTATGCGCGTCCTCCTCCGCCTTCAGGAGCGCGAGCGGGATGGTGCTGTGGACGACTTCCGGCACGAATTCGGGCTTCTGTGGTGCATCGTTCCTCGGGGGAGACTCCGGCAGGACGGACTGGAAAGAGCGAGTGGAATTGAACGCGCTGAGGGAGGACTTGTATCGCGAGTTGCGGTCTATGCGCGCAGCGGACGGAAGGTTGTTCTGTGGCCTGAACGTTGGCTGAGGGGGGTTGGCCGAGGCCGGGATCGGGATCGGAGAGGATGCGCGTGGACGTCGGTGGCCAGGGTGTGGGGACACGGAGGCAGGGGACGATGCGGGGGTGAGAGTGAGAGACGCCAGATCGGGCAACTCGAGGGACTTCTTCTTGTGCCGGAGGGAGCGATGGACCCTGTGGGAGGTGTGAGATGGGTTTGGGCTGCCACCGCGGATGGGGGAGTGGGTGTTGCGAGAGGGAGAGTCAAGGCGTGCGTTGGCGGCGGAGGGGTTAGAGGATGTGTTGCCCATGCTCGGAGAAGAGGCGCGGACACTTTAGGAGGAGGAGCGGACCAGAAGACAGAGAGAATCGAGATGATCAGCGGCTGCGTGCGTGGAGGACGCCCTGAGGGAGCCGGAGGAGGGAGCAGAGAGCTGGGCAGATGGAGGCTTTACGCCGCTGCCTGAATCTGTCGGGCGCAGTCACAGGAGACGTGCTAGTTTAGTACACGTCTGCGTCTGCTCGCCAGGAGTGCATCACCGCACTTGCTTACCAGTGCTCGCCCAGCAGAGGGTGCGTGCGGGCGATCAGCGCGAGCGGTTCTGAGCAAGAAGGGGAGGAAGACGGCGGGGAGGGGCGGGGCGGGCGTGCGCGGACAAACCTCGAGGGTGGTACAGAGACCGGTGAGAGGGGAGAGGAGGACGAGCGGAGGGGGCCGTAGCTCGTGGAACGCGAGCGAGACTCGAGTCGGAGTGGCCGTCGACGCCCACTGCACGGAGCTCACCGCAGACAGGCGCCGGGCGGGGCGTAATCGCAATCAGCTGCATCGGCTGCCCGTGGAAAAATCGATCCCCCGGCTGTCGGAGTCCAGCGGACATCGAACCCTCCCCTGATGCGCCTCCTCCGATTGGGTCCCGCGTCTCTCCAGGACCCCCGACAACTCCCCAAAATGCCTGATCCATTTTTGGGATTTTGAGGAATATTTGTCCGAGGAATTACGCCTACTTAGACGCCCAAATACGTCCGGATTTCACTAGGCATACCGCCGTTTTGGTCCCTGTGTCCGGGGAAATCCTCAGGCATCCCGGGCGCCTCCCCACAAAATGTGGGCGTCTAGCATCATCTGAGATTTTAGCGCCCAGAAGCTGCCAAAACGGGTTGACTATGTCCAACAATTCCTCAGGCATGGGTCCTCCAGTCGGCGGGATGTCCGGAGGATGGCCTCAGGCATGCCCCATTTTTTGACCCCAAAACGTCCGGATTTCATGAGGCATAGGGGTCTCCAGAAGGCCAAAAATGTCCGAAACAGGCATCAGGCATTTTGGGGAGTTGTCGGGGGTCCTGTCTCTCCCGCCCCGGACATGTCATCGCTAGGCGCCCGTGCGAGCTCGTCAATGGAATGACGACAGCGCCTTTTACCCCGCGTTCAGCTGCGCCCTTCCTCCGTCCAGGTACAGAATACACATCCATACACCACGGGACCCCTCCTGCATACATTCCGCCGTTTCTGCTCTCTCCCCCGGCACGCTTCCATGCGCGTTGCCGTCGTCCAGTTTGCCCCCAAGGTATGCGCACACAAGGTATCGCGGCGCTCTGACCGCTCATGCGCATTCCCCTCACTTGAGCCTCGTTCAGATCGGACAGGTGCAGGAGAACATCCGTAAAGCACAGGCACTATGCGATCGGTGGGTCCTCCAGGCGCATCATCCATACCCGACCCTGAAATCCACCCCCGCACTCCATAGCCTTAGACCAAATACGGTCGACCTTGTTTGTCTGCCGGAGATGATCTTTACAGGTACGCCACCATCGTGTCAGGAGGCAGTTCGCTTCAGGGTCGTACATGGCATGTACTGGACATCACCATCCAGAGCGTACCGGCTATGAGGAGACTTTGTGTGTCCACGTACTGAGCTCCCCGCCTCATGCCGTTGAGGGTGTGATGGAACTGCACGCTCCGTTGCCAAGTCGAGCTCCTCGACGTCGGAAGCGCACTGCTCATCCTAAGGTTGAGCTTGGAGGCGCATACGTTCCGTGTGTATCGGATTGGTAGCAGACCGTCTGTGGGCCCGCCTTCCCCACATGACGCAGCTGTAGATGGCTATGTATCAGAGTATAGCTCCCGAAGGATGGTTGTCTGGGACGAGCATTCGCCACATTCAACTTCTCATTGCTCGTTAATCTACGGGGAATCCTCCTACTGAATACACATTCTCCTCGCACACAGGATACGTCTTCCCCGACGCAGCATCCATCTCCCCATACCTCGAAGAACCGCGTACCGGCCCGACCTCGCGGTTCTGCGCCGAACTCGCCGCCCGTCTGCACTGCTACGTTGTCGCAGGGTACCCAGAACGCCTCTCCCCAGACGAAGCCGAGCCCGGATCCATTCTACTCGAAGACGGCCGAAAAGCAGAGCGCATAGGCGCGAACGCCGCAGCGTTGTACGGCCCCGACGGCCAATTCGTGGGCGACTACCGCAAGACGAACCTCTACGACACCGACATGACCTGGGCAAAACCCGGTAAGCACACGCCCCCCCCCCCCCCGACCAACCCCGGCTGCCAACACACCCATCGCGCCAAAATTCGCCGGCTGACCCGGTCTTCGCAGGCACGGGCTTCGTGACGTTCGAGCTCCCGCCGCCGCTCACGACGCTCACGCTCGGGATCTGCATGGACCTGAACGTGCAGCCGCCCGCGGCGTGGACGAGCGTGCGCACGGGCCCGTACGAGCTCGCGGCGTACTGCCTCGCCCGGCGCACCCGCGTCCTCGTCCTCCTCAACGCCTGGCTCGACTCGAGAGACGAGGAGGAGGAGGAGGAGGTTGATTGGCGGACGGTGAATTATTGGGCGATGCGCTTGAGGCCGCTGTGGGCGCGTGTTGCGGAGGAGGGGGAGGAAGATGGTGAGGAGGAGGAGAAGGGCGATTCTGGCGATGAGGCGAGGGGGGCTAGCGGTAAAAGCGGAAATGGGGGCAGGGACGAGGCTGAGGGCCGTCAGCGAGAAGATGAATCAAATCCGCGCCAGCCCGGGGAAGAGCTGCTAGTCGTGATATGCAACCGATGTGGAACAGAGAACGGTCCGTCATTCCCCTCGACGATTCGCGGTCTGATTGCGGAAACACAGCTCAATTCTAACCTTCTATACTCTGCTTCTAGGAGTCACCTTCGCCGGCTCGTCCTCTTTCTTCAGCCTCACGCCCAACAGCGGCAGGCCGCGCCTCCTCAAAGTGATGGGCCGACGAGAAGAAGGCGTGAAGCTCTGGACGTACCCGGCGAATGACGGGAACGCGCCAGCCAGCACACAGTAGATGGAGTTGGTATGTAGGCTTGCGAGGTTGCGATGGCGATGCTGCCAGATAGCGTACTGACACTCGTCGTCGCACAGTCGATACCTTGGCTCGATTTCGCGGATTTGAGCCTCAGCATGCGCAAAGC
Source organism: Trametes polyzona (assembly GCA_022606195.1). NCBI lineage: Eukaryota > Fungi > Basidiomycota > Agaricomycetes > Polyporales > Polyporaceae > Trametes > Trametes polyzona. The sequence goes on along the minus strand of JABYQF010000009.1, from coordinate 178,031 downwards.
CCAGTGCTAACACGGCTTATGTCCATCCTGCAGCGGATGGATATATATTCTATCATATTCGAAATGAACCACATACTACCGCCGACTACTTCACGACCGCAGCATATCTTGACGTCCCAAAGGAATCCCATAACACTCCCAGCGCCCGACCGCGCCGAGGCAGCGAACTTCCGCTTCTCAGAGCCTCCCACGCTTGATACTGCTGCTCCCCGAAGAAGCCGCCCGCCCCTCCTTACAGGCCCTGGCCTCCAGGGAGGCAGCAAGCTAATTTTGCACACGTCCGGTCCCCACGCTCGTCGCGCCGCGTTGAGGCTGCTTCTCTCTTCCTCTCTCTCTTCCCCTCTTCCTTCGAGGGCGGGGCGGGGCCGGTTCATTGACTCCGAGCTGCTAGACGTTGCATATCGGCGCGCTCTGGGTGGGTAGATGGGTGGGTGCATGGTACGTACGTATGTACGCGGCCCGCCGCACGGGGGCGTTCGTCTTCGCCTGGGGCGTCTTGACGCGGTGCACGGACGCGCGGACGCTCCTTTGAGTTGATCAGCGCAGCGGTCAGAGGAACGCAGGCAGGAGGAGCATGGGACGACGAGTGGCCTTCCCGCGTCTTCCGCGTCTCCCGGGAGGGGCAGACGCACCGCCCGATCCGGATGCGCACCTGGCGGACTCGGAGTGCTAGACGGACAGGCCCATCTGGCCTGGCCATGGGTGTAGCCGATACATATATCGGGCCTGTCGCCGAAGGTACCTACATACAGTACATATCGATGCTGCTGCTGCCCGGGAAGGGGAGGGCTGTTGCAGATCGCTGTACGGCAACTCTAAGGCCATGGCCGTTCGGTTCGATACAGGGGTCTGGGTGCACGTGGGCGCTACTACTATGTACACTCCTTCGAGGGAGGTCAGGGCGGGCTGCCATCCATCATGCGACGTCTCGAAATCGTAGTACGGCGATGGGACGTATGGTATCGGTGGAGACATCCGCATCACACATCGTCGAGAAGTACTAGTACGTCCGAGCACCATGGAGCCTTGTCGACGTGGCTGTCGGCGGAGAGGAGATCGGACGTGCGTCGTGCGCGGCGGATGGTGTTAAGGTTGCGATACAAGGTTACGTCGTGGGGAGGCTTCGCAGGGTGATTGGCAGCTGCACATCCGGGGCGGTCCCAGGGGGCATAGAGAAGGCTTAGGAGTGCGGATAGGGTGCTGCCAGGCCTCCAGGCAAGCTCCCTACGCGCGCGCTACTTGGCTGGAGTTCGCTCATGGGTATAAGTATGAGATCGTCGACCGCTGGGAAGTCCCTTGTATGACGAGGGCTGGGTCTAGGCTGGCTGGTGTCGCGGAGGAGATCGTGAGTGTCTGAGGGATGTGATGTGTGCGATGCCGACAGCGTATATGAACCGCAATTATAGTCAGTTCTCGGCACGACACCTCGCCGCCAGGAACGTACTCGAGGTCTGTGTGATCGTTGCACCTGGAGTCCGTTGGGAGGGATGGACTGTTCTGGCCGTGCATCATGAATGTCTCCGTCTACATCCGCGTACATATACACATGCACGTCTCGAGCACAAGGCATGGGCTGCGGATGTGCGTCCCCAAGGAAGCCTCCGAAAGCGGCTAGCGCTGCAGCTTCAAGTAACCTTCTTTGGTTTATGCCATGTCCGCAACGGGCGAGGAGCGGCACGGCTCGAATGCGTGCAACCCATCCATCAGGGGGGCGGTGGATTCAGGAGGCCGGCGGGCGGGTGCGCACGAGTGCGATGTCATGCATTACGCCAGAGGCGTCTCGAGCCTCGAGGCGGGGCCGGGGTACGAGAATTGCCCAGTCTGGTGGTGGATGTTTCGTATGGACTTCGCTACGCAGGGGCGGCCACGCTCGCTCGCAGTCGACGCAGCCGGAACTCTCCAGAGGAGGGAGTCGCGTGGACGTCGCTCAGCCACAAAGGCTTCTCAGACGATTTTTTACGTGAGAGCGCACGGCACGAGGCGGGGAGAAGCGGTGGTGGGACGAAGGTGCGCCCGGCCAGTGTTCTCGGGGGCACCAGAGGCCCGAACACGGCCGAAACGCACTCATACAGTACAGAGGGCGTCAGTGACAAGTGGGCTGCGGCAGCGCCGGGGGCCCAGGGGTGCAGCAGCGGCGCGCGGGAGCCGGCAGGCACGGGGTGCAGACGAAGGACGAAAGTAGCCTTATATGGAAAGGGGATCGCCGAAAGCGGAATGGGGCGGGATCGATGGCCGGCGTTGAGTAGAGTCAAACGACGGCGGACAGGAGCCACTTCGCTGCGGCGCGCGCGTTCGAGGCTTCGGGCGCGGGCACGAGTCGCGCTTGGTGGCGGCTGGGAGGGCTCGGCTGCGTACGCCACGCGCATGGCGCATGACGAGATGGGGATGGAGTGAGGGGACGGGCCACGCGTGCGGGGGGCGCCGTTCTTAGGCCCGTGCGCGCGATGTCGCACAGGCACGGGGCGGGAGGTGTAGCAACGCCGGGCGGCAAAGGCAAGCTGGGATGACAGATGGTGGATCGTGCGGAAAGGAAAGGAAGCAGCGGAGGAAGATGGTGGAGGAGATGGGGCGCAGAGAGGCTGATAGGACGGAGGGATGGACGGACGGAGATGCCGGGCATGGACGGTGGAGCGCGGTGGTATATATTCGAGCATTGGGCGAGGGTGTGCGAGAGGAGGGAGCGTGGGACGGGGTTCCGGGGTCCTGGATGAGTGGGAAGAAGGTTTGGGCGTCAGCGGAGCCCAAACAAGTCAATCAACGCCACGCCGCCCAGAAGGGCCGCTGTGCCATCCGAGCCCGGCGCTTCAGCTTGAGCCCCAGCCTGCGCCTGCGCCCTCTCCATTTCCGCCATTCAACGCCCCGTATCGCCTCCCATCGTCCTTCGTCCCCGCCAGCCAATCCGCGCTCAACGCGCTTTGTGTCCCCCTCCTGTATATTAGCAATGTCCTCGAGTGAGAATGCGAGTGTGACCCGTGCAGCGCAGCGACGCAGTCTAAGACCCCCGGTGTGATCTCAAAGTGGGACGCGCTGCGTCGAGAGGCTGAGGAAATGTGGGATCGGACCAAACAGCTGGCCGCTTCCCCTGGCCACCACCTATATAGCCCAAGACCCCAGTCTCAGCTTCCCTCCCCTTCCTCCCATCAGCCCCTCCCTCCTCCTCCCTCCGCCTCTTTTTGCTCGCTCGTCCAGGCCTACCCCGTCCGGCCGCCCATGGCTCCGCCCCCGCAGGATATCGTCATGGGTCCTCCGCCCGTCCCTGCACAAGTCGCTCAGTCGACCTCCCAGCAAAAGCCAAAGGAGCCCGACTTCGCCGAGAAATACAGGCGGCTGAAGCGCAAATACTTTGAACTCGAGGAGGTACGCGATCGTCGTTGGTATTCCTCTTCATCCAGCTCAGCTCTATGTCTTCTTGTGTTCGCGTCCGGGAATCCATGTCGCCCAATTGCACGCGCCCCTTGTGACCTGGCAACCGTCCGCAGAAACATAAGGAGGCTATGATCCAGCTACGCAGTTCCGGTGAAAGAAACGTAAAGTGGAGAGCGGAACGAACGTGAGTCCTCGCGACTTCTGTTCTCGTAACTCAAATCCTCAGGTCCTTGCCAGACTGCTCCTCGACCGCATCACAGAGCTCGAAGGCAGCACCCACGGCAACCCAGGTCCACAAGCAGCTGGCCTCCCGTTCTCAGCCTTCCCGCGCAGCCTCATGAACGATAGAACACAGAGGCAGTTCATCGCGAACCTGCATCAAGCGATCGAAGAACTCGAACGCGAGGACCCCGACATCGATCCACACCTGCTCTCGCGCCACATCGGGCCTGCAGCGCGCCGTAGGCAAGAGATAGAGGACCGAGAGCGGCAAGAAGAGGAGGCCCGAGAAGCCAAACGCACCACCCGCAAACCTCGCGGGCCGCAAAAAGGCAAGGACATGGGCGCGCCGCTCACCTTTGCCCCAGCACCCATCTCGGGGCCGCCACCTCCATCTGGCCCTCAAGGCAACCCCACCGCATCGCCGCCAATTCTGGTGTCGAGCACCGGCACAAGGCTCCGCCTCAAGCCGCCTGCACCGCCCGGGAGCGATGCGCCCCCGTCCTCCGCGCCCCTCCCTCATCCTGGAGCCCAACTCTCGGGTGGGTCTCAACATGTTCCTCCCCGTTCCGATTCTCTATCCCCGGCCTTGTCACCGCAGGATGAGTACATGCCAGGTGTGCATCCCGGTGCCATGTCGCCCCAGTACCAGCATGGCCCGCCTCCCCCGCAAACGCACATGCACACCCTGCGAACGTCGGCGTCGAACACACGACCCTCGGACCTCCAGCGACAGACGAAGCCCAAGCGGCTGAAGGCGCACACAGTCACCACGAAAAACTTCAGCATTCCTACGGTACCGCGCGACAAGAGGGGGAAGCCCATCCTTCCTTTGAACGTGGGCATCATGACGGTCATCAACCTAGGCGAGGTGTGTATGCGAGAACACTTCCACACAGAGCGGTACATCTTCCCGGTCGGATACGAGGTGACGAGGTGCGTGCTCTGACGCGTGCACGAGATCGCGATGGAACCAGACGAACGGGCGCTGACGTCGCGGACTTAGGCGCTACTACTCTACGATCGACCCGAACGCAGAGGTCCCGTACCACTGCACGATCCTTGACGGCGGCGACGGCCCCAAGTTCAAGGTCACCGCGTCAGACGTACCCGACAAGCCCATCGTCGCTGGTACAGCAACTGGCGCATGGTCGGTCATCGTCCGTGCCGCGAACCACATTCGGAACCGCGCGCATTCCAACTCCGTTTCGGGCCCAGACTTCTTCGGCCTCGGGCAGAACACGATCAAGCACCTCATCCAGGAACTACCACATGCGAACCAGCTCAAGGACTACGTGTGGCAACACTTCGTAGAGGGAGGGTGAGCGTCTTTCCGTGTATCTGTCATAGGGCCCTTCGCGCACGCGCAAGCCGGTCAGCGTCCACGGCCGTTTCGCTCACATCTTCTACCTTCCCAACTGTCCTCTTTTTGCAGGCCTCTTGGCGGGCGACATGCCGCGGTCATCCCGGCGCTTCCGGATGAACATGACGGGACGACTCCCGGCAATGGTGCGGTGGGCGCGAACGGCGACCCCGCGACGAGCCTCGGATACCTCAACGAACGCGGCGAGCCCGAGCCCGAACCGATCCCCGTCCCAGCGGCGTCCGTCCGTCCGTCGAGCTCGCGATCCCGGGGCGGAAACGGTGGTAGTGGACCCGGCGGCGGGGTCGACCTCATGATCATCGAGGACCCGTCTCTCCGCGCGCGCAACATCCCGCCCCCGCAGGTGAACGCGCCGATGAAGAACATCACGTTCCACCAGGAGTACGCGAACGTGCCTCCGCCGCCGCCGCCCGCTGCGGAGAACGGGCCCCGGACGCGCCGCGGCTCGCGCGCGAGCAACGCGGGGTACGACGAGTACGCGAGCAACCCGCCGGCGCCTCCGCCATCTGGCGGCACGCCGATGCACCTCGACTCCCCGACGCATTCGCACACGCACTCGCGCACCGCGTCGCGCTCGCCTGTCATGCACCGCGAGCGCGAGCGTGAGCGGGACAGAGAGCGCGAGCGAGAAGAGCACTTCTCGCCGCCGCAGCACCTGCCGCCGCCGCCCTCCGGCCCGTCGCGGTCGCACTCCCAGAATAGCGTGTCGTCGCCCCTTGGCCATCGCTCTCCCTATGGCGCGCACGCCGGACCTGCGACGAACGGAGCTGGTGGTGGTGCAGGGGAGACGTATCGAGGCGGCTCGCCGCCGCCGCCGCCCGTGCCTGCGACGTTTGCGAGCATCATGCACGCGTACCCCGCACCGCCCATCGCGGCGTCCCCGCCGGCGAGCGAGGTCGGAGGGGCGCAGGAGTATGCGTATGCGAACGGGGGCGGGCGGCGGAACGGGCATCCTGGAGACCGGTGATGCGCCTTCTCTCTCTCTCGAGAAGACTCGACGTGAGTTTGGCAAGTCTGAAGTCTGGAGTATGAAGCGTGCCCACCAAGCCCCTACAAGTATACCTACACATACAAGTCCATGTGCGAACGATGCCCTCAACGCGTGAAGTCCCTCTGCCTCAATGTTCCTGGTACCGATGCGCATACGCCCTTCAAGGAAGGACCTGATCCTTACCACCCACCCAATTGGCTTTGGCTTGCCCCAACCCTCAATGCCAGGCGCGGCCATCCACCCTCGCCCCCTTTCCCCACCAGCCACAATCCCTACGCTGCCGCCGCCTGTGCTCTGCGCTACTCCCCACCCTGCTGTCGCTGTCTGTTGTGTTCTTGGCCCCTCCCCCCATCATCATCGTACCCTACCCTACTACACACCTCACCTAATCCCCGTCGCCCGTCGCCCGCCATCAGAGGCCGGCCCCGTCGCCTCTGCCATGTGTTTGCTTCTCTTTTCAGTGTATGTGAGCCGCGCCGACGCCTCCTCCCCCTCACCCCCCATCCCGAGCTCTTGGGGAGGGCGCGCGTGCGCGGCGTGTATTGAGTACTTGCGCTAATGCAGCCCATGTTGTATGCAGCCGTGCGTCGGCGCGGATGAGCGAGAGGCATACCTTGCCTTCGACCGCCAACATCAGGTGAGTGAGCCCGAGTGTATTTTCAGGAAGCACGAAGCCCCCCGCCGGTCTCCCCCTCAGCCTGCCTCGTGCAACCTCCCACCTGAGGGCGGAGACCCGGCCGCGGTCGAGCCGCGCGGGGCGGGCGCACCTGCGTCTGTCCGCGCGGATCCCGCACCATGTTCCGTTCCGCACGGTAGCGCCCCCTCACCCATCTCACGGGCGGGGGGGATGCTGCTCTGCGCGCGCGAGGCGGTGGGGAGGAGGGGCGAGAGCGAGCGACTTCGTCCGAGTGGTATCTGACGAAGGCCCCACGTGGGACTCCTGCCGATGCGAGGCCCGTGCCGGACTTGGGGTAGTATATGGGGCGCACATTCTTTCTTCTTTCTCGAGTCTTTTTCTTCTAAGCTTCTTCAATTTTCCCTTGAGTAGTTTTTTCCATGCTAGTGGGGCGGTTGGGATGGCGACGTGCACGTACGATGTACTACTGTATGGATGGGAGAGGTATGGGACCTCGGGTCGAGACTGAATGAGTTATTGAGTGTGGGTGTTTCGTACACACGTGCAGACGGATCGTCGGCGAACCATTCGTTGAGTTACAATGACAATGACAATGTATGTACCCATACGGACCGTACGCGAATATATGTATAACACAACGCGAGCACATGCGCGCGCATCCACGCTCATTAGAGATCCGTGACCCATCAGCTGAGGACGCCACGATGCACCAACATCATCACACGTCCAACTACAGCATGCTTTGCATACGGTGCACGTAGTAGACGGGAGCACGAACAAGTGGGTCCGAGACGTCGCCGAGATGAACATAGTTGATATCGTCAATAACAGGCGCAATGCTACATCATCAAGAGGAAGAGAGGGAGTAGTACGTATGGTGTATAAATATGTCCGACAGGATATACACATACACTCGACCTCGGGGGCGCCACTACCATCGCATGGCCCATGCAGTCCGAATCCGAGTCCGCATGTGCATGCCCATACTAACGTCCGTCTCGACCACACAGCTGCGGAAACGTATCGTGTACTACAGTACGCGCATAGCAAGTACAGAGTAGATAAACCGCACATGACAACGAAAATGAAAATGAAATCAAAGGGGCAGATGGGAAGAAAAGATGAAGATATATGTCGCAGAAGAGGAAAGGGTATATACATCCCGGTTCGTCGTCTCGTCCGGCGGCGCGTCCCGCCCGGGGGAGGCGGGCGTGTATGTGTGCGCGTGTGTGTGCGCGCGCGCCGGACCCAAATGCCCAAGAGCTTTTTCTACACAAAGCGGAAGCGGAGTGGTAGTGAAAGGGGGGGGAGGGGAAAGGGGAGAGGAGTCTGTGAGAACGCTCAGGTCCCAGGGGTGCGTGCTACAACTCGAAGGCTAGGAACAGAGGGTCAGAAGAGGAAGCCTAGATGGACGAGAAAGGCGTGAGAGGAAGAGCGAGCGAGCGAGTATGGACAGGGGTAGGAAGGTCCTGTCCGCAACGGCAACGGCAGCGGGGGAGGCGGCGGCGATAGCCTGCGCAACGGGGGTCGGCGAGGTCGGGGAGCACGGAGCGAGAGCAGGAGCGAAAGCACGGCACATTACGTACGGTAGGAAGCGGAAGGGTATGAAGGAACAGGAAGCAGCTGTGGGATGAACGTGTGGTGGTGGTCGCGGTTGCAGTGAGACGTCGGTGGCGATGAGGGCGATCGTGGCGTGGCGAGCTCGTTGGCCGTCCAGGCTAGTGGGTCAAGGACGGGAAGGAGGGTAGAGGTGCAGTCGTGACGGCCAGCGAGGACGGGGAGTGATAGTGCACGGCAAGTCGCGATACTCAAAATGACAAACAGACACACAAAACAAGGCACCGAGGGAGCACAGCATATGAGGTGGTTACAGGGATCTGAGGCCGCGCAACATGTCATGATCAGCGGTGCCGGGGCGACGGGATGAAGAGCCAGGTACTACTCACGAAGCGAACAGCGGCACCATGCAGTGCCGCCTGATGGAGGACCTACACACCAACTACATTCGTCCATACCTACTTACATTGCCTTGCCCACAGATGTCCCGCTGAGCGCGCTGACGCGCTGCGAGGCCCGCGAGCGACCGACGTAGCTGCTCAGCCGCTTCTTCGCGAGGAACGCGGGCAGGTCCTCCTCGACCGGCCGGAGGGTGTCGATCGGGATGAGCCCCCGCGTGCCCGATCCAAGCAGCTCTGCGTACGCCCAGCCGTCGTCGAACCGGCGAAGGATGCGGACCTGCTGCCCCGGGCTCACCGCGACCTCGTCGTCCATCGTCGGCACGAACGGCCGGCGGATCGTCTCCGTCGCCGCAAAGTGTATCGCGGTCGAGTTCGCGCTCTCCGCCGAGGAGTGCTCCACGGACGGCGCTGATGAGGAGGGGGCCGGGGAGGGCGGGCGCACCTCGGTGAAGTCCAGGAACGGGTTTTCGGCGGGCGACAGCGGGGGGTGCTCGGCCGACTGCCGTTGGTCTTCGGCGGTATAGAAGGCGGCGCTGCTGATCGAGCCGCTGACGATGGAGCTGCCCACGATGCCGGAGGCCCGGCTGCGGGCGTCGTCCTGCGGCGGGCGAGGGAAGGAGAACGTCTCGGAGGGAGAGAAGGGGCGGACGGAGAAGGGGGATGGGAAGTCGAGGCCGTAAGGCGATCCTTCCGTCGCTGCCGGGTCGGGCGCAGCGAGGTACTGCGACGATTGAGAGGGCGGGCGGCTGCCGCCTCCAGAGGAGAGGGAGCTGATGCTCGTCCGGTCTGGTGCGGCTCTGATGGTCGGGCTCGGCAGCGACTCGACGGTGCGGGAGGCAGGGGGGAGCATGATGGAGCCACTCATGTTGCTCGGCCACACCTGCGACATCTCCTCACTTGACACGGGGAGGTCGATGTACGGCGCGGGCGTGGGTATGTTCCCGCGGTCGAAGTGTGTCGCGAAGCTGCTCCGGGCGGACCTGTTCCCGCCGCCGCCGCTGGCATCCCTGTACTCGTCGTTGCCGGCGTACGCCCCGGCGGTGAACCACGTCCTGCGGCGGCGGAGGCGTTTGGCGATGGCGCGCCGCCTGCAGCAGAAGGCGAGGAAGAGGAGGGCGAGGACGGCGACGATGACGCAGATCGCAACAATGATGCCCACGGACAGGCCATGATGGACACTCGCGTCCGTCGCCTCGGCTGGGCCCGACGGATCAGCGTTGGTCGTGCTCGATGTCGAGCCTGCGTCTGACCCGGTGGGCGATCCGCTGTCTGCGCCTGCGGTCTTGTGTGCGCCGCCGCCCGTGGCAGCGGGGCCATTTGCGGGGTCGGTGATGGTACTGCCGCCGAGCGTGGCCCCGGAAGTGTGGCCTGGTGAGAGCGCGGCGGTGGTGCCCGACACGAACGCGGCGCCGTTGGCGTTGATGACCACCCCGCCGCTCGCGGCGCCCCCGTCGCCGAACGCGGAGCCGCGAGACGCGCCCGAAGCAGCCGCCGGGTCGAGCTCGGCTCCCGACGCGCCCGCAGACGGATCGGTAATGAACGTACCAGGGACGGCAGGGCCGCTGCCAGACGCGGCGGGGTCCCCTCCTGCGCCTGCGCCAGACGCGGTGGGGCTCGAGCCTACGCCCGCGCCCGCGCCGCCGCCCTGGTTCGCCGGGGTCGTGCGAGTGCCAGGACTGGCTGGGGCGGAGTTGCCGCTGGATCCGCCGCCCCCGCCACCATTCGAGTCGCCGCTTCCCCCACCGCTGCTTCCGCCAGCACTCGGGCTGCCTCCACCGCCATTGCCTGGGGGATTGCTGCCGCCTCCGCCGCCGGGGCTCGGGTCCCCGGTGCTGGGCGTGGTTGGGTTCGGTGTCGAAGGCGTCGTCGACGTCGGCGTCGGCGCCGGCGCGGGGGCCTGCGGGGGTGTCGTGCTCGTCGTGTGTGCGGTCGGCTTCGTCGTCGTAGTCGTGTGCGTTCTCGTCTCGGGGTGCTGGCCGTCTATGAGCGGGGTGAGGAGCGGTGCGAGCGGTTTTAGGATCGGGTCGAGGAGGGGAATCGAGGGTATCGGGAACGGCAGGTTGATGAGCGCGCGGTCTTCGAGCTCGCCGACACGCCTGTGCCGGTGCTGCATCGTCGTGCGCGCGACGAGAGGGGTGTGCATGGCCGGCGGCGGGCGAGGATAGTGCGCGCGCGGGGCCGGGGGGCGCTAGGTAGCTAGGTAGCTGCTCCTCAGTCCTCCTCCCGGGGAAGGAGGGCGGGGTATAAAGGAATGTGGGTGCGCGCAGCTCGCGCTGGCGGCGGAGAAGAGAACGGGGCGCGAGGGGCGCGGTGGTGGGAGGAGGGCAAGCGCAAACGGAGCGACGGCCGGCGCGAGAGCGAATATTATGTTTCCCATCCACCGCTGGGAGCCGGCCTGGGGTCTGGAGAGAAGAAGATCGGAGTGCTCGTGTTCGGGCTCCCCGCGCGGCGCGCTTCGAGCGCAGACCTCGCTCGGGACGTGATCTTGAGTACATCCCCACGCGAGCGGGGCTGCCATCAGTTACTTCAGTACCCGGGGCTGAGCCCGACGTTTATCCACCCCGTCCCAATCCGGGCTGCACCGTTCTCCCAGATTAAATCCGCGCACGCGAGCCTTGGCCACGCCCTCGAGACCATCTACCCGAGATAGCAGTCCTGTTTGCGATCGCCTCGTACCTGTCGTCTCGCCCAGCTCGTCAGTGCCCGATGGAGAGGTCCTTGTGAGGGCCTCCAGTGAGGACGCCCTGCCATACGGCCGGGGCCGACGGTCGGCAGCCCCGGCCAGGGCGCGGAACTATTGTCGACGACGAATAGGAATCGAACACCGCCCAATTGCAACGTCGACGTCGCAGACGGCATATCCAGCCGTAATAGATATGTAGAACAGACAGCCACGCCCGCGCACGCGCGTGCGTGCATGCATGCGCAAGAGGAAGCAGCTGAGAGCTTCACGAGCAAGCTTCGGGCGCGAAGGGAGCAGCCGCTTCCCGACGAGGACAAGAAGGCCCGTACGAAGCCCAAGCACACCGACATTTCGAGCCGCCGTTCCCACTCTCATCCCATCACTCCCATCTGCACCGCTCGACGCTCGACGCACGGCGCACGGCAGACGACCACAAGGGCAGCCGCCTGCCCCGTACGGACCGACGTCATACCCCATGCCTCCCGCGCGCGCTCGAGCGCTGCGGCCTGATGCCCAGGGGAGGAAATGCAGATGCCGTCTCGAGGGCGGGGGACGTGCTCGTTATCCCATCGCAACGTCTCTCCGGCCCCCCTTGCGCTCACGCCGAGTCGAGTCGCTCCTTCCGGGCCTCACGCTCCCAACGCAGGCGTACCTGTGAACGTCAGCCCCGGCGATGGTCTCCCGGGCTCCTACAGCCCCCGAGGGGCAGCCTGCCGCTGCGCCCTAACTGAAAGGGCTGCGTGAAACCCCGCCGGCAGTTGCCAGCACGCACACGGGCCATGGGAGTAGTGTCTTGGGCAGCCTTCTTGCGCTCGAGCGCGTCGGCCGGCACGTCGATAGTGCGGAATCGTCGACGCACAGGCTGGCTGGCCAGGTGCGCACCTGGTCCTGGCAGCGATGCCGTCCCGCACGAGCGAGCGTCGGAAGCGCAGGCGGCCGGCCTCATTCACATTCAAACGCACGCGCTGGCGTGGTCGGTCGCACGTACCCGAGCAGTTTGGTAGAAGAGTGGAGCGCAGGCAATCGGACGTCCGCCCCCGCACGCGCACGCCCCATATACGGCGCCCCTCGCCTTCTGCAGCGGCCCTTCGGTATTGATCACGTCAAGCAGACGCAGTGCTGACGGTATGGACGCGAGGACGCAGGGGCATCTCGGGGCGCCTGCTCCCTGCTCGATGCGCTGGCCCCTCGTCGGTCAATGCCTTGCCTGGACGGCCAGCAAATACCCGATCGAGCACGGCGAGAGCTTCGCGGGCCCGGGATCATGAGGTGGGAGAGTCGCTCTGGATAGCCTGTTTGGCAAGTGTTCCCGTAACTCCGACGCGACTCTCGCGTAAGTGAGGGAGAGAGCACGGCCCCGCTATGCGCCCGGCGACGTCTAAGTGCTCGACGACGGCTGATTGTGGCGTTGCGGTTTGCGGCGACAACGACACGAGGCGACGCGACACCGACGAGCTTTGTTGCGCAGACGTGGGTGGGCAGTCGAGCAGAAGGTCCGCATCCAACAGGACGATATTGACGTCTGCGGCGCGGTTGGTGCGTATTCATGCCGTCCCGTAAGCTATGGCGATTGGCTTGCCAACCCCTGCGCGTCGAAGGGAAGAGTGGGCCTGTCAGTCCCTGAAGATCCTTCGAGAAATGAACTACTTACCTACGAGGCGGTCGGCATCGACCGTGCCAACGAGAGCTTTGATGTCCGGGAGGGCATACGTATAATGAACATGGGAATCCGGCGCGGTGCACTCCGACAAGGGTATCTGTGTGTTGGATCGTTTGAACATCATCCCATTACATTGCTATAGTGGATTAGCAAAGAGTACTCTGGGGCGACTCGTCATATCGTGCATGAAGCCCATAAACATACGTGCGTCTTCGGGATACAGAGGGCGAGAGAGGAGAGAGAGAGAGGCAGAGAGAGACAGTTATGGGAACAGAGAGAAGAGGAGGCGGTCGAGGACGAGGATGGAAAACGCGCAGCTCAGCCCCATGGTGCTGCTGCTGGGCATTGAGACCAAGAATGAACGCGAATGGAAAGACTACGAACTGTCCGGCGGATGAGGCCTTACGGGGGACGAAGACAGGTGCAAGGCAGCCCAATGGGGCTTAGTGGACGTGACGAAGGGAACAGTAGGTCTGATCTACAGTCTAACGTAACCTCCAGTCAGCTAGAATGCCTTCAGGGCCGCAACATAGGTATTACGCACCCAAATGAGACGCAAAGAAAGGCCTATCTCTGGAAAATCTCGGTAATGGTCCTGCGGCGTTCCTTGCGAGCGGCGGAGTACGATACAGTTGCTAGGCTTCGGTCTGCGGCATCGATAGGGCTCTCCCCGCTGCGGTTACTGTCCAGGGACGCACGGGGGCGGGAGCTGAGGGTCTTCCACCGTGTCTCCCGCTCTGACTCCGATCCCGAGGTGGATGAAGAGATGGGTGCTGGGGGCGCGAGCACTACAGTCTGATTATCAGCAACAGAGGAGGTATTCGATACGGTGCGGCTTCTCGCACCCCGTTCATGTTGTTGCTGTAGGCCGCTCAATGTAGACGACACGGACATCGCCGCGGGGCGAGAGAACGTTACGCCGTTCGACCGCGCCGAGCTGCCTGATTCGCTCCGGAGCATGGGGAATGGCGTCCGAGATGTCTCAGGGGATGCAGAAACTGTATGCGTGGTGACAGCGGTGGTAGGGTTCGAAGGCTTGATGACAGGGACGAACGTGGAGGGTTCTGCACGGACCGTAACGATCGAGCTGGACGATATTTTACGTCGGCTCGTCTTATCCGTTGCGCTGGTGTTACTGCGCGACAGCAGGGACTCTGACGGCAGCGTGGGCAGTGAAGGGGGTACCGCTAGCGGGGGTAGTCGGCGTTCGGGGAGAATGGCATGCGATTGCCTGGAGATGGGCGTCGGGGAGGGTTCGTAATCAGCAAGGAGGTCGTCAGAGCTGAGCGACGTTACGAGCGGCGCCGCAGCCTCCCCACGATCCCTAGGGGCGTACAGCCGTCGCGCGACGGAAGTCGCAGCGTTCACAGGAGCTGACTGCCGAAGCGTAGCTGGAGTGCCGTCGTTCGCCGCGTCGCTGCTACTCCGCCCTTCACTGCTTGAGGTAGCGGAGCTCCGCATCATGGAAGAGCCTGGTCGTGAGCGCGTCCCACTCCTTTCCAAGCTAGACAGTCGCGTCAACAGTCGGTTGGTCTCCTTGCCCGGCTCCCAGCTTCGTCGTGTCTCTCGACTGCGACGACCATCAGAATCGCGGCCGCTGCTGGCCGGTACTTCTGGAGTCCCTCTGCGCACGACATCCTCGTCCAGGCTCAACGTCCGAAGATGTTGCTGTCCACCGTAGGAAGTGGCATCACGGAGGATCTTGCCCACGCCGAGCAGGAAGCCCGTCATGTTCCGCACAATCTCGTCGCTGACACGGAGATTCTCGCGATGTTCGGCCCCTACCTCCCGCCATAGCTCCACGAGGTCGACACCGTCCTTGAAGTCCGCAAGTTCGGCGTCTATCTGTGCCTCTAGCGCCCGGTTCGTCCCATCCTTCAGCAAGCCGTTGAGCTTGTCCATGGCGTGCACGAGGTGCTGGGCGCTCTGGAAGACCTCTGGAATAGTGCTGGTGGTGGTCTGACCCATGGGAGGCAGTCGGGAGAGCTGAGACTCGAACATCGAGAGCGACTCGAACATCAGCCGTCGGTGCTCGGCATTGTTGTCCCGACCGCCGCCTTGCGCAGTGGATGGTCGATGAGAGGCAAAGGGAGAGGATGTGGCACGTTCGTGACCGAACTGAGCCTGCAGATCGTCAACTACCCGGGTCGGTAGCGTGTACGTCGACCGGTACGATCGCAGAGCTGGAGGAGCGGTACGCGGCGGAGCCGGGTCGTGACTCTCGTGGTGAAGTGCGGCCATTGAGGTACCAGGACGAGCAGCCATGCCGCTCTGAGGCCTACGGTCGGGAAACCTATTGAGCGGCGTCTTGGGATCCCGCGGGGGGCCGACACCCTCTTCAACCCAATTGGATCGGTTCTCCCGACCCTGCTCTGGCGACCCGTTGGATGTCGCCCCGGCTACAACTGAGGAGTTCCCTGTCGATCGTGTTCGGCGTGGTGGGATAGCCTGGATGTCCCCATTAGCTGCCATGAAGACGTCCTCGTCCCTCCTTTTCGTCAATCCCGCAGCCCGTAGTCCTTCGCCGATCAAGCTCCTCCCTCCGGCGGTCCCTAACAGACCTTCAGAGCTTCCGGCTCGGTGACCTTGGCGTCTGCCCATACCGCCATTGGCCCCCTCGAACGATTCGTCGTGGTTTTCCCTGGAGGGAGAGGAAAGATCCTCCGACATCCATCGAGTTTGGTGTTTGCGGGTCAGCTCGCGTACGGTAGAATACCTAGACTGTCCCAAGCGACGAGGGGACGCAGGCGGGTCGGAGGCCACGACCCTGTTTTTCCGAGGCGATGGGGATGCGCGTCCAAGCTCGTTACGCGCCGTGTGTCGATGAGGCGTTGCGGGCTCGACGTATGACTACCGACACAACGCTGTGTCAGTGTCCTCACTAGACCAGTGCACTACATAATAACCTACTTTCTCATCGGAACTCTTCCGCTCCATGAACTCTCTAGGAAGAGGCTGTCTAGGCTTCTTGCCACTACTGCCTGGGCTCCGCCTGGATGATGCTACAGCAGCCAGCGCAGCTGCGGTAACGTCATCTTCATCTGACCGGTACTGCTCATAGCCCTCGTCCACAGAGAGTGCGGTTGATACACGCTTGCGGGTTGTTCTTGACGGTCCCGGTGAAGGGGCACGATCCCTGTCACGGGTGGATCTGCCAACTTTACCTGGAGATGGTGGTGCCGATATCCGCCGCTGTCTCACAGATGCTGGGGCGCGTATGTCAGGAAAGGCGGAGGGCGGGTACAGCGGCGTGGTTGGCCTGCCATCAGATGATTCCGAGTAATTTGATGGATGCTGGCTTTCACGCTCGGTTTCAGAGCCAGAGAGCTGAGGCTCGCGACGGCGACCGTTGCTAGAGCCGTTTGAGACTGACTGAGGGCGAGGTTGAAGGGTGGAAACACGAGAAGAAGACGTAGCAGAAGACGAAGAAGAACCAGCCGCTGGAGGAGACATAGGAGATCGAGAATGGTTGGAAGGAACTGGAGAGCCGCGCGAAATCGAAGAGAGTTTGTCAAGTACCTATGAAATACACGCGGTTCCGAGGTGATTGCACCCATTCGCGACGTGGGACGTAGTATAGCAGGATAGCAGGACATGCGTTGCGCAGCAGCAGAACAACACGTATCGCGGAGATCGACAGCAGAAACAGTGAGTATATGCGCATACAATAGTTCAGATTCACATACCATGCGATTCCTCTGCGTAAGGTTCTTGACCCGCTGTAGCGCGGCCTGGTTATCAGAGGCTGCCTTGGGGAAGGAGCGCCTCCGGTCGTCCGACAACCGCGCGGTATGGTCCTCATCGTTTTCGTTCTCATCTTGCTCTTCGTCGTCGTCTAGGGAGGAGCCCCTCTTCTTGTTGTAGCCATAGGACCGGTCGCCGGAGCCACCAGACATATCTGATGAGGACTTGGAGCTGGGCGTTCGGTGACGGAGACTGCCGGCGTTAGTGCTGCCCTCGCCGACGCTTCCGCTGCCTGTGGAGTTGGTGGCAGGCGGAGAGGGCAGGCCGGAAGCGTTGGAAGACGTGCTGGGGCTCGGTGGTTCAGGTAGATCCGGGAGCGCGGGGGGCGTTGAACCAGCAGAGCCGATGAAAATTGCCGACAAAGGACGAGACTTGGGGGCCAGCACAGGGCGGGGGGTCATCGGACGAAGCTAGAGAGCCAGAAGGTCATGAGAAAACGAGAGGCGGGCGGAAGGAAGGACGAAAAGCAGGGCCGTCGTCGTCGCAGACGGCGGGGACAGCGACGAACGTGAAGTGAAGAGACAAGGTGCGCACCGGCGTCACTGCCAACCGTCCACGCTGATTCCTCGTTTCCATGTTCTCTCCCGCGCGCTGCTCAGTGCTCTACCGTCGATCCTGTCTGCACTCGACGCCCGCCGCCGTCGCGTTCCCCGCTTTATCGTCTGCGATCCCTCAGCCCTGCATTCCGTGCCTTGTTCGACTAGCGCGGTCTCTCCTGTCGCCGCAGCCGTCCGCCCCTGCCATATATGGCTGTATGCGGGCTCTGCGGCAGAGCTCTCTGGATCCAGCGGTCCTTCGCACGTTCAGTGCTTGTTCCGAATGTCTAGAATGAAGGCTTCGCGCTATCACTCCGTTGCACCCGCCGTGATAACCGCTGACTCCATACGTAGCAATTGAAGAGATATCTTACGTCTCTTACCGCTACATCAGCACCCAGAATCCATAGCCTGTCAGTATTCGGTGAGGAAGCCGTACATACGCTTAGTACATCGGTTTGTCCGTCTTCTGCATTTTACATGAGCTGCTGCTAATATCCTAGCCTCTCAGTCTCCATCGGTGGTTTGGTCTCATACGTAATCCATGTCCGCATCGAACCTCCATCGCTAAGTCAAAGATCCGTGCTGGACCTTCCGCCGAGCCGTCTTCTGACCATCAGACTCTCGCGAGGGAGACGGCCGTGGGTAGCTCTCCAATCACCGAACTCACACCTTCGGACGGCCGTCAACATCTAATTCGCCACGAGGATGCTAATTTACTCACGACGGACACGCCGGTGTGGTATCCGAGCGCGTGCGCCTTCTCCTTTGCGCCGTTGACCTGTAAATCCAGTCTTCAGACGTACGTATATTTGCGACTACAATTCCAACTCACGTCGGGGTTGACAACCCGCATCGAGGTAGGTCGCACGGGATACGTGCTCTGTGACTTGACAATATCATTCCACAGGCTTTCATCGGGTGTCAGCGTAGCTGTGGAATCGCGGCGGGTCGAGCTTGTCTCCGAACGCGGTTCGGGCGATACGCTCAGGACGAATGAGCTCGGCGCCGACGGGCGCCGCTCAGCAACGCTATGTTGCGGGCATGTCAGAACTCAGAAAGTCCCAAAATGCGGGGCAGATCCTACTCACCTTAGCATCACGCTGAGCGTGTAGACTGGCGCGCAACGTGAGCGGCGTTCTCGTCGTGAGATATCAACGGACGGAGAAGCGTACGGTTTCCGAGCACAAAGGTGATCATGAGCCAGCCAAGGCTCAGTCCCATAATAGACACCCCGATAGCATTGTACAGCGAAAAGACTCTGTGAGGAGCGTTATCGGGCAACGGTTGCGGTGCAATGGCCGTGCGGACTCACCCGCAAACGAAGAGGCTTTTGAACGTCCAGTACTCTGCTTCGTCCATCACTGTGACCCTGCCCCGTCTGCAAGGTAGTTGATGAGTTCCCTTGCACGATACTGACAAAGCGTATTCATACAGCTTGAAAACGTACGGCTTTTGCAGCCAAACGTAGGCTAGAGCAGCTATGGTGATATTGAGACCCCCAGAAATGCCGAAGGTAGTCGCCATCGGCCACTGCGCGAATGAGGACAGTATCAGCAAACCTGCGAGACAGGGTACGTGCGTGCGCTGACAATATCTTTGCTGTCGAACAACATCACTGTGGCGTATCCTTGCTGGAACCTATCGTAACAGTGTCATGAGCCCGTGTCCTCAGGTTCGATGATTACACCTACATTTGCACCACGGAGTCTGCGCCCGTCGCGATGAAGGTAAGTTGGACGTCTCAGCAGCGTGTACGGTCTGCAGCACGTACATATTGCGAGCACTGAAAGACGGCAGCTCATTAGCCTGTAAATGCATGTATGGCTACTGAACGGGACACTCACCAAGTTGAACGAGTACAACCAGCATCTACGAGACGGTGAGAGTTATGCGATAGCGGACGGATGGTCTACTAAGCACGTACAATAGCGACCGTCAACGCAATATAATGCCTGGCTACGTGGTGCAATGAGTACGTGAGCGCCATGTACTCAATCATATACACATGATCACGTACTGGCATGCAGGCGACAGGCGAAGTAGCTGATATAGGAAGTAAGTTTACACCGTGGATATGAACAGCGCTTCTAAAGCTCACGTCTGAGCTATAGATGCCGTCAATGTCTGCCCGGGTCACCTTTAGGAATCGTGAAGGTGTCTAGAGGTCAATTATAAGGAGTGCGCACCACGATCCCAATTTGAACCTATATAGCATTGAACGCGATGAGACTGTCAGATCTGCAACAATCATGACATGCCTCGCGCACCATGATGCTCCTGAAGATAGGCAACTTGTGAGCACAGAGTCCCACAAATACATAGGCTCTACAGTTGGTCCGTACTCACCACTCGTCCTTGAGAAGCGCATCCAGGTCACCGAAGTTCACAATCACCGAGGTATAGACGGCGTGAGCGGTGAATATCATCTGAACCAAATTCAGTAGCCTGGATGTCATTAAACCACTGAACAACCGTATGTGCCAAGTGGTTACGTACACAAGGACCACGATCTCCATAGTCAAGCCTGGTAAGTGCGGATTGCGCCAGAACTCAAAATGTGGCTCACTGTGAGCCAGGTGGTCATCCGATCCCGGCGCGAGTGACGGAAATACATCAAGGCCTTGGTACCCACAGCTCCAAACGAGCTATGTAGTTCAAGGACTGTCAGGACAGCATACAGGAGCGAGCGTGCATCGCATCCGACGTACATGGACGCAAACATCAACCCGATCAGCAACAGACTCAATGAGGCATTCAGTGTCGAATTGAGGCCGATGAACGTGTGGAGGCCGGGGATGTCTGTCACCGAGCCCGCCGCGTCCGTCGGCGTGGGGGTTGAAGTCGCGAAGGCCATGTGGGATGACGAACCAGAGGGGACGAAGCCGGTGCTAGTAGCGAACGAGCGGCTGAACGATGTCCCTGTGTGGAACCTGGAGCCGTGGTCGTCGTCTGTCGACACGTCGAAATGGGACGGGGTGGGGTTGGCTACGCTTAGAAAGGACGACGAAGGGTTCACGCCTTGGCTCGTGAACCCGAAGGTGTCGGAGAGGCCTGAGGACATCCTGGACACGGTGGGGGCTTGTACCGATCACTGTACGGTCCTGGGGGTCAAAGCGTCGCGCTAGGAGTCCCGAAGAGACATCGCGGGGTGGGGCGGGACTTTAAGTCGGAGGCGAGCGTTCTTGCCTGCGGAAAGGATGCGGCGAGGGGGCGGTGGCGGCCAGGCCTGTGCTAGTGATCATAAGGTCATAAGGTCAAAGTGCAGCAGGCGTGGTGTGAAGGGTAGGCAGGCGGAGATATCTCACGCGAGTAGACGATGCAGCGAGAGCGGCTTCTCCGGGCCCACGCGTTCCTGCGCGCAGCAGCTAATGGCGATACACCGTGTCTATCCCATATTCACTGTAAAGCCCAGATTCCTGCGCCCGGGTACTGAAGAAGCACTTCCGCAGGCAGGGATCGACGACCGAGGTTCAGAACATATGTCGGGATCTCCCAATGGCATGACAACTCCTGAGACAGTCCGACACTCAGCGCAAGCATGGTGTGCGAAGAAACTTACACTAGCGGGCTTCATGACCTGTATGGGAAAACAGCGGGTGATACTGTATGTGCTAGGATCATGGATGAATCTGAAAAGTACGGCATTGCTGGCGCTTACGTGCCATTCGTTGCTGCGGTCCTTGGGCGAAGCTCCCCAAGTTTTGGAGAAGTAGACATCGGGGCATGTAAGTTTCTTGAGCATATGTATATAGGCCGTGCCGCTCGCGACTAGGCTCGCGATTCGCCTGACGGGTGGCCATCGGGGTGAACCACAACACAGACCCTGGAGTATCAGATTGGGACAGCCAAGGGTGTACTCCAGAGACAACCATGCAGACTAGATTCCCTCAAAGGAGTCCTAGGCGGCGAAGTGAGTACTCTGTATATCATGATGTCTCAGCAGTGAGTATAGGCGTACGTGCTCAGACAGATCACGCAGTCAGGGTTCTCGTTGTATGTCGACGCGATCCTCGGGCAATGTTGGTTGATTAGTAGACAACAACAGCCAGAACCCGAGCACAGGTCACAGAATGGGCGGTTCGCCGAAAGTTATGTCCGACAGCGGCGCGCCTGTGTTAAGATCGGCGCAAGCCACTGACACGAAGATCTCGGCGGTGAACAGGGTTGCAACACAGTATGGCACGCGCTGCCAGTACGAGCAGTAGCCAGATGTGTACCAAACGAGCTGATTGCGTAGACGGCGTGGTAAAGGCGGCTCGCCGAGATGATGTCCGCAGAGAACAATGACTTCGCAAGTCGCGCCGAAAACAAGACAACAGGTTGCGAGGACAAGGCCTATTCGAGAACCTTAGAGAGCCGCCAAGTGAAGCGAATCGGCCATTCAAGCATAGCCAAGGCGGTGCAGCTGCCGCAAGCACATCCGACGCAAGCATTTAGACGAGCCTTTGTTCGGCCAATGGAGGCCATCTAGATTCCACGGTGCGTTGGCAGCCCTATGGGGATATAACCAGACGATGGCGCTGAAGACGAGCACAACAAGCTGCTGTTGCCTAGTATGTCGTACCACCAGGAAATCGTTCGTAGTGGTGAACCGTCGACGGCGTCCAAGTCTAGGCAGTCGAAGAGACGTGGCGGCGGACTCTGGGCGCACAAGCACCCTCCGAGCCTTCTTGCTATCCGCTGCGGATTACGTAGCGCCAAGAGGCGAGCGTGTCGATCGCGTCGCGGACGCGTTGTTTGAAGACCGTGGTCGACACGAGTGAACGGCCCACAATGAGCATCGCGGGACAACTCCCTGGATCGACGACGCGCACGGCGGGGCAGAATCACGTCTTCTGTGAACTCAACAAGGAAGATGTCGGAGGAGCAAGATCACAGGTATGCGGTGATGATGCTATTCACAGACGGAATTGTTGTTACAGGGCCGGAGGAACGAGCATCGACGTTGCGGACTAGCAGTGCGCGGCAGGAGAACACTGTTCTAATTATTGTCCGCTTATATAAGAGGCGGGAGCAGGGGCCGCCGCCCGATTCGGAAACCTCCAATTTCCGGCTTGCTCTTGACCATCGCGCCGCCTCCCCCTCCTCCTTCTTTCCCTCGATACGCTCTTTAACCCGCCCTCGCCGTGCTGCCAGCCAACATGGCATCCTCGATATCCCTTGTCCTCTTCCTCCTCTGCGCCCCCGCGCTGTCCCTCGCGCACGGCGCGCGTGAATATGCTCGGTCTCCCAGTCCGCTCTGGCGGAGAGGCCGTAACGTGCCCCCAGAGGGCTTCTACAATCCCACGCAGCTCGGAGGCAGCATGCTCACGGTATGTACACTCTCCGTCGTAGAAACGCGTGATATGAACGGGTGCGCCAGATTGCACCAAACACCGGCGGCCTGGGAGAGCCGCTGAACGTCATCTTGTCCGGACACTCAGACGAAGCCGTGCTAGTGGACTCGGAGGATAACGGTGGCCTGCGCAACTACTGGCTGTAAGTCCTCAATGCATGTTTTTCCCCGACCCTCCGCCGACGTCGTCGTAGATCCGTTGGTTTCGGTGCGGAATGTCTCGGCCAACACGCGGGAGATGCGCAGACAGCCAACTTGGGGGATGGCAAGGGTCAAGGTAAGTACTACTCGGTCGGATGACGGCTACACGCAGTCCTAACGCGATGCGCAGTGAACGAGACGAGCGAGCTGAGATGGAACTACGGTGATCCCGAGCTGGGCACATGCCAAGAGACTATCAAAGGCGGCAACCACTTCCGCTACTGGATACAGAATGGCGACCAAGCAAACAGGTAACTCATCATGTAGTCACTGGAGCTCCAGTCATGCTGACGCGTTGCAGTGGTGCGTACTTCATGGCCACGTCCTACGAACTGCCCATACAGAGTGAGTTTTGCTTCTATTGACTCCGTAGTGCACGAGACCAACCCGCGTTACAGTGGGCCATGATATTGTGTTTAATGGGTGAGTCGCTATCTACGTAGAACCAATCTCGAGGCTGACCAGGTGTCGCAGATACAACCTTGGCCGGTAAGAACGCCTGCATTGCTCGCACCAGCCCCACGGGCTCACTTTTGCCCGTCCAGTGACTGGCTAGTCGGAAACGCGACCGCGCAGACACAGCTCATACCCACGGCGAATATCACGAACGGGACGACGTACTCCGGGCAGACGTCGTTCGGCGGCTATACCTACAAGACCGACGCTGTGTACCTGTCCGGGATCGCATCCAACTCCAGCCAAGGGGTGAACCACGATCAGACCGTGGGCAACGCGAACACGCTTCCTGTCGACGGCTTCGTCGCCGTGTTGACAGTCAGCATCGTCTCGAGACCCGCAGCCCCCAAGTACGTGTGACATGGTGTTCGCCTACCCCTCGGTCCGAACAGTTCTGACGCTCGCTTGCCATTGTAGCGGTGCACTGTCGGCGCTGTCAGCGCCGTCGTGGTCATTGGCCGCCGCTGTCGCGGTTGCGTTTGCTCTATCATTATCAGCTTAGACCGTCCGCGTCCATTCCCCTCTGTCGTCTTCGTTGGGCCCTGTCGACCAGCCGGCTCGCACCGTACTGTACAAAAGGAACCTAGAACCCCTTCCTGCTTCGTCTCGCCTCCCGCATCGTACTACCGGACAACTCCCCGCCCCCGCCTTCTCGCTCACGTTTTCCTTTCCTCGCCTACGGATCGTCCCTGCCCACGCCGGCACAGTTACCTCCCGTTACTCTGCTATACCCGACTCCGGACGCTTCAACCGACGGGCACCGCGGGTCCCCAGGTCCACCCTCCCCCCGGCGCGCGTCCGTTTGTTTTGTGACCATTACCCGTGCTTGCTTACTGCCGCTTTTACGACCTCTCATGATCATGACTGGCTGGTGTGTATCTTAGCGGCTCAACTCATAGCCAAAGCTTTGTCTCCCCTTCCCCATCTTCTTCACGCATATAGACTTTCCCCGCGCCGTGCGGCGCCGCTGAATGCGAGGACTCTTCACTGCCCCGAGGACATTTTTAGTATCGACAGACAAGTAGGAATGGTACAGGAACTGTCACGGCATTGGCAATGGACGTGCGAAGGTTACTGGGTATGTCCGACGCGTTTTCGTTATAGGCCGGTGCATCGTGGCGTGCGTGCTGGTGATGTAGGGTGGTGTGCTATAATTGGCTGCTTCCAAGTTCCTGCCTTTTTCTCTTTCGCCTCCTCAGGTAAGTCTTACTCGGGTCTTACGCTCACTCATAATAAGGGAATACACAGTCAGGCGGTCGATGGTTATTCCACGGGTAAGTACTGGGGAGGTACCTGACGCGCAATGGCGAGCTTGACAGGTAGCGTGGCGAGCTACGTCAAGGGTCCCTTGAACGCGGTATTCGAAGAGCGCAGGTCTGATGCGTTTGTGCCACCGACGGCGATAGATAACGAACACCGTAACTCTGCCGCCTTGCATCGATTGACGGTCGTACAGACGCGCATTTTAGACTTTCGGCACAGGGTGTCAACGCTCGGGGTGTATTGCATACAGGTACCAGATCTATCCAGCGCCAGCGCAAACGGTTCTACAGCACCTGTACGCAAATGTTGCAAGGCGGCCGCGTTCATAAAATCGTTCGACTGCTCGAGTTGCAGGATCTAGGTCAAACAGGACCGCCCAGACGTGCGTCCGTTCCTTTCACCCGCTCATACGCGTCGCCAAACATCATTGGGCGCGTCGGACACGAAGCACTGCCTGCAGGTGCAGGATGCACGCGCAGGCGCGATTCGCGAAGAGTCTGAGAGTCGGCCCGGACCGCACTGGGTGTGGGCGCTCGTTGGACCGATGGCCTAGATCGGAGGGCCCTCGTCTAGAGCAGCGGCGACCAGGCGTGCTGAGAGATGCGTGCGGGTGGTTGGTATACCTTGCAGGGGCATGCAGAGGGAACGCAGACGTCGTAGGCAAGCGTAGGAACGGCGTTGGACGAGTAGTGGACTGGAGAGGTCAAGTGGACAGGGCTCGGGACTCGGGAGATCGGGGCGAGATAGGGATTGTCGCGGGCTGCGATCTAATCTAATCTACGCGAGCGACGTCAAGGAACGTCATGGCAGACTCAGCGCTCAGGCGGGGGAGAGGCTCTGAGCGAGGACCGAGTGCTGGAGAGACCCACCTAGGCCACGGACAGCCCAGCTGAGTCTGCGCGCCGACTCCGACTGGCCCTATCCGCTCTAGTCCCCGCCGGCTTATCCTCTCCATCGCCCATCGCGCCCTCCTCCACCTCCGATCCTCGTCGACCCATCCCGTATATAACCCTCCATCCACCGCGGACGGTCGCCACAACCCCCTCACTTCCACACACCCACCCACCCCCGCTAGAACTTCTAGACTAGAATGTCGTCGACCTCGACTGCTCAGGCCGTCGCGTCCCTCCAGTCCGAGGTCAACCGCCTCCGCCATGAGCTCCAGACGCTCAAGGTCGACGGCGAGTCGACGATCGCCGGCGAGACTCTCTACGTCGGCCAGTACCTCGTCGAGCGGCTCGTCCAGCTCGGCGTCACCGTACGTCCCTCTCCCGCCAGCGTCGTTATCAACCCGCTGATCGCGATGTAGAAAATGTTTGGTGTGCCCGGAGACTTCAACCTCGGTATGTACCCGTTGCACCTCGGATCCTTTCGCGTAACTGATCGGCTCGTCCTCGTCCAGGCTTCTTGGTACGCGCGTGCCGTTATGGTGGCGGTGGCAGGCTTTCTGACTTCCCCGTAGGACTTCGTCGAAGATCACCCCAAGATCGACTGGGTCGGTGACTGGTTAGTCCATTCCCAAATTTGCTCCGAACCTAGCTGACCCTTGATTGCAGCAATGAACTGAACGCGTCCTATGCCGCGGACGGCTACGCCCGCGTTAACGAGGGCAAGATTGGTGTCGTGCTTACGACGTGAGTAGACTTGACCTGATTCGTTCTGATTTTGAACTGAACATATCCTCTCAGTTTCGGTGTCGGAGAGCTGAGTGCCATGAACGGCATTGCCGGTGGTAAGTCCCACGCGTCATTCATGCCAAAACAGTACCTGATGACTATATGCGCGTAGCTTTCTCCGAGCACATCCCTGTTCTCCACCTCGTCGGTGTTCCCAGCACCACCCAACAGAAGGCTAAGCCCATGCTCCATCACACCCTCGGCGACGGCCGGTATGTTGCTTGATAAACATCCCCTGAACTGACGCTGACTGTAATATAGGTACGATGCGTACTACAAGGCGTCGCAGCAATTCACGATCGCGCAAGGCGTGCTCAACAACCCCGACACCGCGGCCGCCGAGATCGACCGCGTCCTGACCGAGTGTCTTGTAACCGCCCGCCCCGTCTACCTCATGCTCCCCACCGATATCGCCTACACCCGCATCCCGGCCAAGCGCCTCCAGACGCCGCTCAGCATCGAGCCCCCCGAGAACGACCCCGAGGTCGAGGAGTTCGTTCTCGACGAGATCATCGAGCTCGTCGAGGAGGCCAAGAACGACACGATCATCCTTGTTGATGCTTGTGCTATCCGCCACGGCGTGAAACACGAGCTCGAGGAGCTCATCAATCGCACCGGCTTCCCTGTGTACTCTGCCCCCATGGGTAAGAGCGCTGTCCCCGAGTCGTATGAGCGCTATGGTGGTGTGCGTACCCTCTCGAGTGCTGGATGTTACCGAGATGTGCTAAGTTCTGATTTTCTACTAGATCTACGTCGGCTCCATCTCAAAGCCCGCGGCGAAGGAGAAGGTTGAGTCTGCGAAGCTTATCCTTTCCGTTGGTGCCTTGAAGAGTGACTTCAACACGGGCAACTTCACCTACCACATCCCCGTTACCCGGACCATCGAGGTATACTGAGAACGGTCACTCCCACCTACAGTAGCTAATATGTATCTCGCTGCACAGCTCCACTCCGACCATACGCGTGTCAAGCACGCTACCTTCCCCGGCATTGGCATGAAGCGCCTCCTCCCCAAGCTCACGTCGCGCCTTCAGCCCTTCAAGGACGGCGCGGTGCAGCTCTCCGTGCCCAAGTTCGAGCTGCCCGTGCCGAAGGAGGACAACGAGATCATCTCGCACAGCTGGCTCTGGCCGCGTGTTGGTCAGTTCTTCAAGTCCAAGGACATCATCGTCGCCGAGACGGGCACGTCGAGCTTCGGCGTGCTCGACATCCCCCTGCCCAACGAGGCGATCTTCGTCAGCCAGATCCTGTGGGGCAGCATTGGCTGGACGGTCGGCGCGACGCTTGGCGCTGCGTTCGGTGGCTTGGACCGTGGCCTCGGCAGGACGATCCTGTTCGTTGGTGACGGTAGCATGTACGTTTGTGCTTTCGCATTGGCTTTGAGCGGCGTGCTGATGGTACCTCTTCACAGCCAACTGACGGTCCAGGAGCTGTCGGTCATGATCCGCTGGGGCCTCAAGCCCATCATCTTCGTGCTCAACAACAGCGGGTACACCATCGAGCGGTACCTGCACGGCATGCACCGCAAGTACAACGACATCTCCAACTGGTACGTCTCTGCCCCTCCCATCCCCCCTCTGCACATCCCACGTCGCATCTTACTCACCTGACCTCGCGCGCGTGCAGGAAGTGGACGAAGCTGCTGGACACGCTCGGCGGCGAGGAGGGCAAGAACTGCAAGTCGTACACCGTGCGCACGAAGCAGGAGCTCTCCGCGCTGCTCGACGACCCCGCGTTCGCGCGCGCGGACACGATCCAGCTCGTCGAGCTCATCATGGAGCAGCACGACGCGCCCCGCGCGCTCAAGGTCCAGGCCGAGCTCAGCGGGAAGACGAACCGCTACGTCGCCGACGCGTGAGCGCGAACAGCGGTCGCGCGGTGCCTCTGCCCCATGAGCCGGCGAGGATCCGGAGTAAGACGTAGGGAAGGAAGAATGAAGGAATGAAGGATTGACTCGAAGAACCCAGTTGGCGCCGGTCCATTGTACCATATGTTGCAATAGTTTTGTTGTTGTAGTACCAGCGCGCGCCTCCGCATCATAGACTTCGCACCACTCCACGAATCGCAGGTTTTCCTAGACGTTCTCTTCGTGTGCGTTCGTTTGACTTCCCCGCGCTTCCATAGAGCCGTGGATTCCTCGGCGCACTACGTAAGAGTGGATAAGAGGGAGGAGTGGAGTATGATGATTGCACGCCACCAGAGCGGGTGAGACAAAGGGATACAAGAAATGGCAACATGCTCAGCCAAGAAAGAAGAGGCTGGATACAAGAAGTCGGGGGTGCGATCCACGTGCTACAGCAGATACTAGAGGCTACAGAATACATCGTAGTGCGGTGCCACGATCCAGGCGGCCGCATCTAAGCGTGCTGCTGCTGGGGCGGCGGGAAGACGTACGCCTGCGAGTCGACGGCGCGCTTCGTGCGGATCATCGTGAGCTCCTCGACCAACGTCTGCCTGCGATACTTGAGCCGCAGGTTCGGCACGTTCGTCTATGGTACACCATAAGACACGCAAAGCGTGGTCGTGGTGCGTAGTGCGGTAGGAGGGGGGCGGCGGGCGGGGGCACGTCGAGGAGCAGGAGCAAGGGTGCTGCGCATGAGCTCATCCTGCACGCTAACGGCGGGGGAGGTGGGGACGCACCTTGTTGATGTCGTTGCCGGCGTCGCCGGGGAGGTACCACTGCTTGCCGAGCCAGTGGCACTTGACCTCCATCTCGAACCCGGACTGGATGACGGAGTTGCGCGCGAGCTCGGCGAGCGAGCTCTGCGGTAGCTTGTAGATCTGGCGGGAGGCGTGGGGTGAGCGCGGCGGTTAGGCGGCGGTCCGGGAGGATGGCGAGGGAGGTAGGGGTGGGAGACGGGACTCACGTGTGCGGCGACGCTGTACTCCTCCAGGAGCGGTTCCTACAGGCGAGTACGAAGATGCTCATGAATACGATGTCGCAACAGGTTAGCTATGTGCGGCGCGCACCTTGGTGAAGTGGAACTGGAGCGGGTCGTCCGTGCTCAAGCTGACGTTGAGGCCGACCTTGAAGAAGTCCGGGAGCGGGTTGCGCTCGTATGTGAGGAAGAGCGCGTTGTTGCTCAGCGGGCTCATGGCGAGCCCGATCTGCTTGAGGTAGAAGAGGTACTGCAGCGCAGGCACCTTGCGGAGCAGGATGCCGTGCGAGATCGAGTGCGCAGTCAGGTAGGCGGAGGCGAGGTGCTCAGGGTCGCCGGCTTCGCCGCAGTGTGGGCGGAAGACGAACGTGCCTGTAGGAGTAATAGTCAGGACAGTGGCTGGGAGAGATGAGGATCGACTTACAGAACCCCCGTTGACGACGCCATTGGTTCAGACTCGAGATGTTGGCGTACATGTAATACACCCTGATTTGTGGGCGGTTGGCGAGATAGACAACGAGGTGGTGAAATGGCATACCAGTATGAGTACGGCGGCGACTCCTTCGCATCCCAGAGACGCGGGTAGGGGAATTTCCTGTGAAAACGCCTCTCGGTCTTCGACTCGTCGTCGACAGTGTCAAAGCCGATCACGCGCTGCAAGAAGACGTGCAGCTCGGGGTGTGAGGTCGGGTCCTTGGTGACCTCGAACAACGGCTCGAAGACGTCTAGCGCGGTGGAACTCAGCGAGCGACTCCAGCAAGCGCATATATCCACTTACTTCTCACGATGTCCTCGAATGTCTCGATCGAGCTGTTGTGTTTGTACACATCGTATAGCCGGGGCACCTGGATCAGCCACCGGACGTTGTGCGAGAAGAGCTTGTGGTTGACGATCCACTTCGCGAGCTTGTCCCACTCGTCGCGTTTGCGGCCGTAAATGCTAATGCGCCATTCGCAGTTCTGGACGGTTGTTTGTTAGCCGAGCGCTGTTGATGAGAAGACCAGTAAGCCGTACCTGGTATTTGCTTTGCTCGAGGTCCATCATCACCTCTGAACCCATACATCAGCACCGCGCAAGGGTGGGCATTGAGCAGGCTGACGGTACCTTTGGTAAGCTCGGCCAGGTACCTGCCCTGGATATAGTTGTCGGTCTTGAGGAAGATCTCCCTGAGCCTCGACTCGCCGATGGGGTTGTACTTCAGGTTGAACTTGTCGAACCGGTGGAACGAATCTTGGTGGGCGTGCATGTCTAGGGTATCAATCGAAAGGTCGTATGCGCTTAGATTGAGCGACTGGAACACCTCTGCGAGGGTTAGCTCTTTGCCATCTCGGAAGATGACAACGTCCTGCCAACGGTGATTAGCTTCCGTCGACGGCTTTCCTACGAATACGTGCGGATACCTGTGGGCTTCGCTTCATCTTCGACTTGATGAATCGTAGCAAGTGCTTTTGGTTCATGCTGCTCGAGTGGTGTACGTGGGTGTCGACTTTACGGACATTGTAGAAGTCACTAACACAAGCAGGTCAGACGCATGACACGGTGAGATGAAGGGTGTGCGCTACCGATGGGGAACGCTCTTCATCTCCGCCAATTCTTGCGGCTCGTTAAGCAGAGTGTACATGGTGAACTTGCTCGCGAGGTAGTTGAGTCTCCGGAAAGCGAAGCTCTTCGTCGGGCCATCACATATCACCGCGAGCACCTTCTCCAGGTCGAGGAAGTACTCGCGGATCGTAGGTACCTCGAAGACGGGCTTTTTCGTGTCTCCTACTGACCCTTACAGCAACCGTCAATGATTATTGCGAGTGACTTCCCTTACCTGCGGACGGGTCGTAGACCTGGTACACCCCTCTCTCGTCGATGCTGAAGTCCAGGTTGTGCGGACCAGGAATCTCGCAGGACGCAAAGTCGAACTCCGCATGGGCAGGAACCTCATGATTGACGTTGTTTGCGACGACCGTCTGCTCCCCCTTCACATGCCAATGCGGCGGAGGGGGAGATGGGTATATCCGCCACTTGTTGAACGGGCTTTTCTCCGGCTTCTTGGAGGGTTCCCAGTCCACCTCCGGGCGCACACCGGACACGGTCGCTACGTCCTCGTCGAGGCCGGTGAACGTCCCGTCGTAATCGCGCGGATTGAACCCGAGCTTCTGCCCTGAGACGCGCATGTACCTGTCCCGGAGGTCGAGGCAACGCTCTAGGGCC
This sequence comes from Trametes polyzona, assembly GCA_022606195.1. Lineage (NCBI taxonomy): Eukaryota > Fungi > Basidiomycota > Agaricomycetes > Polyporales > Polyporaceae > Trametes > Trametes polyzona. The sequence continues at coordinate 146,838 of JABYQF010000009.1, read as the reverse complement.
TCGAAGATCGGGACATTCTCCGGTGGGATCGTGGGTTCTGTGGATGGCGTGCTCAACAAACGTTGTATTTTTGACTTCCAGTCAAACTCGGAATGGGCGTACCGGGAAGCCTGCCCTTGCCCTTCGAGTCTGCCGGCGGCACGACGGGGCTCTTGGCGGGATCGGCTAGGCGCCCGCTAACATGGAGCTGTGTGGGCTCGGCGATGGCGGTGAGCTTGAGGTTCAGGTGTGGCGCGTCGACGTGATGTATGTTCGGGAGGAGGTTCGGTGAGTTTGCAACGGAGATGGGGCGGGACGCAGCGCCTGCGTCCGAGCCGCGGCGGTGCGCGAGCAGTTTCTCCTCGATCTAGGGGTCCGGTGAGTACGGTGGGAGGATTCTCTCGGGGCGCTGATTGGGAGGCGTGAGCGCAAGCGATCGCGACATACGTGGTGCAGGTTTTTCTCTTCGTTGTAGTCGAAAAAGCCCTTCTGTGAGTCCACTGCCGGCGGCGAGCGCGACTCGTCCCTCGAGTCTGCGTGCACCGTGAGCGTCGTATGCTCCGGCCGGGCATCGTCGCTCCCGGTCGGCGTGGTTGAGTTGTGCGCTGGGGGCATGTCTTTCGTCAGTCGCACAAGATGTTCGGTCGGGCAACTGGGGGCGACCCGAGCAAGTGAACGTTTATTATCAACCCAAAACACCGCGACCGCCGGCGCGATCGAAAACTTTTGTACGGAGCGCTATCGCGGGCGCCTAAGCCATTTGGGCGAGTGCCTCGCCGAAACAGGAAACTGACCAAGTTCGCTGCCGACGATCTCCAGGAAACTGAGGACCGAGTGAGGTAAGGTGCAGCGCGGGCAACGCGTGGGGAGTGTCATGAAGAAACGTGCATCACGCCTGTGGGTGGTACAGTATAGCTACAGCCAAAAGCGTGTAGGAACGGACAGCAAAGGAAAACAACATCCCGACAATAAGCCGGCTCTCTGGGCTCGCCCTCGCTCTATCGTACATACAGCCTAGTCCTCAATCTCCAAGTCACCATACGGCTTCGCGCGGAAGTAGCTCTCGTCGAAATGGTGCACACGCACGAAACCATCCTCTCCGCCAGATGCATAGCAGTCACCCTTTGGTGACACAGCAATACTATGCGGGCGGGATCAGCGAGCATTCGTGGGATCGCGATGGAATTTACTCACGTGTTGACGGGGCCGAAGTGGCCCTTGACACGACCAACCTCCTCCTCGAAAACCTTGTGCCAGAACCGCGTTTCGAACTTGCCCTGCCGCAGCGACGTCGTCGTGACGCTCATCGCATCCTGGCCACCACCAAGGAGGATGTACGGTTTCCCGGGTGCGATTGCGGCGCTGTTCAGCGGCGTCTCCGTGACGTACGTCTTGAGCACCGTGAGCGTCCGAGTTTCGTGTAACTGATGTAATGGATGATCAGCGAATCAAGCGCATTGCCGGAAAGGTGGGCCACGCACTCTAGCAGTCTTGTCCTTGCTGCTGGTGATGAAGTATGACCGGTCGGGGGCAAGCTGCAGATCGGTCACGGTGTCGCGGTGTGCGTGCTCATTCGAGAGCACCTCCTCTCCGGACTTGGCGTCGAATAGGGAGACCTTGCCTGACTCGTGACCGGTGATGATCAGGTCTGGCGTGTGCGCAAATGCGCAAACGACAGCCTTCGAGCCGACGGGGTTGAACATAGACAAAGGCTCCTTGGATTCTGAGACAAGGTCAGACATAACTCCGGCACGGCGATAGTCTAATCATATATAGGCGGGAACTCACGTTCAGTACCGTCGCCATCCCTGTTAATGTTGAATATCCGGACAGCGCCCTGGTAACCCATACGCTGCTCGGTGATGCAAACGACTTGGTCGTCGTCTTCGCTGAACGCAACCCGCTTCACCGCAGTGGGGAACTCCCAGCGGAAGAGACACTTGCCAGTCTCCACGGACCAGAGACGCATCGTATTGTCGGCAGAGCCGCTGACGAGGAAGCGCGATTGTGCTGCATGGGTGCGAGGCAGCGGCAGGACGGCAGAAGAGCGCAGAGAACGGGCGGAGAGGCAAGAGAATCCGAGGGAGAGAAGCAGTAAGGCGTCACAGGAACGCGCAGAAGGGTGGGGTGTAGTGTATGATGAGTCGAAGGACCGCGGAGTGGGCAGGAAAAAGACGTACAGTCGACATCGATCGTCCAGACCGTCCCGTTATGCCCATCGTATGTCCCGAGCCGCTCTCCGTTGTGCGTGTACCAGACGTTGATGATGTGATCCTTCGAGCACGAGAAAAGGAGGTCGCCCTCGCGGTTAAACTTGATCTGGGTGAGCGAACGCTCGTGGCCTGAGAGAGGTCCCGTTTAATATTGCGACCTGTGCGGGCGAGTGCGCTACACACCTTGCAATAGGATGGGCCTCTGTGAGTTCGGTATTAGAATGCTGTCTCTAGTCTCTGATTGCTGAGGCCACACACCATTTTGTGTTAGAGAGAGGGTCGGACGGCGAGGCGGAGGGTGTGTAGGACGTGCGTACTGTGCCGCCGCCCACAGCCAGACTCCCAAGTTTTCGATGCTCGGCGTTTGCCGCTCCTGCCTTTCTGGGCCTATATAGGCGCCCGCATCTATCTCGACAGCATCCGGGTGTTGAACGAAAACGTTCTCTCTCCAGTACCACCACGCCCCGCTGTGTCATGTTGCTGTAACTCAGTCCTACAACTGCTGTATATCAAGGGAAACATATGAAAACACTTGTGTCAGCTCTCCCGTTCTGCAACGATCTCATAAATCGTATATTCTCGTCGTCAGCGGTCATCCCCGCTCGGGGTTCGGCTCAAGAACATCCTCACAAAAATCCTTGCTATCTCTCCGGCGAGGGCTGAATAACAATACCGATCCATCTTCGAACAACTGATCTTCACCCTACTAGCTTAACCCTGAGAGACCCCACAACGCCCCTTTACGTCTGCACCAGTCCTTCCACGCGGCCTTCGCACTTCCCGACTTCCTCGGACGGCCCTATGGAGCCTTCTTCCTCCTTCTCCAAAACCAGCTCCCTTTCGTCTGAGGCGCACGAGCCCCCACGGAAACGCCAAAGAACAGTGGAGCGCGAGCTCTTTGACCCCATCCGCAGCAGCTCAAGCTCTAACGCACATGCCACAGCCGTGCCGGGCGAACCTAGCGCTGCCGGGCCTTCTTCCAGCTCGCTGTCACCGGGCCCAATGTCAGTATCACGTTCTATTCCCACCTCCCGGGGCGCATCTTAGAGAGCGGTGTGAATCATTCTCCTAGACTCGACCCGCTGACTTCGGCTCTCACAGAGGGCGTACGTTTCCTGCCGACGATACTCCTCACATGGACGGTGCTGAGGTTGACTCGTACGATGAGACGCGTCGGAGCCCTGTGCCTCCCGACGGAAACGGCCCAGACGGTCAGGGCAGTGCCCAGAACTGCATGCGAGGTATGAAAGCCAGGCTCGCCTCGAAGAACAAGGGAAAAGCAAAGGCATCCCCAACCCCGACCATGAACTTGAACGCGCACCCTCTCCCGCTAGTCCCGCGAGTGCGCTTACCGTCGGCTGCCCAGCAGAACGGACCCGTCGCCCGGCAGGTCGACAGCGCGTACCGCGACGACCGTGACTGTGACGATGGCGGCGGCGCGAACACGCTCCGGCACGCGGCAAGTGGAGCTGGTGCGAACGCGCACTTGGCGATGGCCGACCACGGTCCCTCCGGATTGGCTGGCGCGGCGACGGACGCGGAGGACGCGCCGGTACGGGACACGGAGTATTATATTGAGGGCGCGGACTGCGTGATTCGCGTGGAGGACACGTTGTTCAGAGTGAGTTCTCGTTTCTGCCTTTTCGCTCTGTTTGGACGCGTCCGTGCGTCCGTGCCGTGGGGGATCATCGCGAGCTCGCCCGGGATTGGCCCTTGCGCATCGGGCGTTGCGGCGCCGCGCGGCGCGTCCTCCCACCTCGTAATAATGGCCCCCAGGGCCGCTGGCGTGCCCGCCCCGCGCTCCAGTCTCCAGGGCTGTGGTACGCTGGAGCCCGCGGCAGGGCGTCCTCTCCCTGAGTCTTCTCGCGCCGATCCCGATGCGCAATCTCAGATTTTGTTTGTACCAGGCCGTGTTGCGGCGATCGTGCTAACGTGGCCACCGTTCTTTCTCCGGATTGGTCGGGCTGTGTTGTAGGTCCACCGCTACTTTCTTGGGCGCGACAACTCCGCGTTCCAGTACATGTTCAGCATGCCCGTGCAGGGCGGTGCGTCGTGGCATGGCATGGAAGGCTCTTCTGACGACAACCCTATTCGCCTCTACGGCGAGTCGGCGGAGCGTTTTCGCGACCTTCTTTCGGTGATATATGACTTGTGCGTACGAATCCTCTACACGAAGCGGTGCAATTTTTCCTTACAGGCTGACGTGGACCCGTCTGGGTGGACGCGTTTGACAGGCCACCCCAGTTGCAAGCATACAACACGCCGGCAGGGAACGTCGACCGGCTGTTGACAATTTGCGAGATGACGAACAAATACCACTTTGCGACTACGGAGACGTGGGCGGTCAATGCACTCTACAACGTGGTCACCGGCTTGCACGAAATCCCGCCACCGCAGCACCATCCAGATCACTGTTCCTCCGCATGGATGAAGCGGCTGCTCGAAGTCGCGCTACTCTGCGGTCACGGGAAGCTCCGAGAGCTCGTCGCGAAGTGCTGGGTCGACCGGATCATCACACGCGATTTGCGCCCTATCCATGCCCTGGAGATCGCAGCCAGGAGCGGCGAACGCCATCTGGCAGGGTACGCGTATTACGTGCAGCTGCTCGAAATGGGGCCCGACTTCGACCCCGGCGTGCTCGAAGACGGGAAGCAATTCGCTCGCTCGCGACTTGGCAGCCACCCCGCAACGGCCGCCGCGACTGCAGCGACGGCCCCCGGCGGAGGGGCGGCGGCGCCGAACAGCGAGCCGAGAATCGGGACACCCGCCGTGCTCACCGTCGAACAGAAGCAGCGGTTGCTCGCGGGGCACTGGTCGCTCACCCGGCTCTGGGAGCGGCTGCGGGCGAGCCCGCCTGTCTTGGACCGGCCGGATGGGTGCACGTACCACAAGCACGGGTGCGTGTCGACGTGGACGGAGGTCTGGCGGGCGGTGGGCAAGTCCGAGGTGACGCTGCGGCACGAGAGCGCGGACGTCGTCGGGCGGCTGCTCGCGATGGAGAGGCAGCTGCTCGTGCACCCGGACCTCCTGTGCGCGCTGACGCCGCAGTGCAAGCGCGCGGCGGAGCTCGTGGTGCGCGCGACGATTGCGCAGGTCAAGGAGGGCTTGGCGGGCCACTTCTGCGCTGAGCTCGCTGTCGACGCGGTGCGCGTCGCCGCGCCGCCGACGCATGTGGACCCTGAGGCCGGAGAGCAGTGACGGAATGGCTGATAAGGTAATTACGCTGCTGGCCATCCATGGGGTGGCAGGCAGGCGGGCAGGCGGTCGGAACCCTCGGGAGTCGGAACGCTTGCAATTGGTTGGAGACGGGGGCAGCGCTGTAGCCTTATGCATCTGTACGAATACGCGGATACGGACGGACGATAATTCCCGAGGACTCTCGGAGTGCCCCCCACTAAATTTGCTCACATGGCGAGTGCACCGAGGACGAAGAGGACCCCGTTCTTGCGAAGTCGGCTGCTTCGTTTCATTGTGCAGTGTTCTGCGGCGGGTGACATGGCCGGATCTTGTAGCGTACGTACCGCGTATCAGCGTGCAGGAACAGGGGGACAGACTGGGCGGCTGCGAGTGCTTCTGAGCGTTGAGTAGCCGGACGAGGGACTGGCCGTGTTTGGGCAAGAAGGAACCGTGTCTGCGGGGAAGGCGCATGATGTCATGGAGGCGAGTATAAGTTGATCGGCCCAGCAATTGTATCTCGCACGGGCAGATCTGTGGAGTCGAACGCGGGTTCGCTGTCGCCAGCTCGCCAGTCGCCACGCCTGCCCTGGCCTGCGCTGACATCATTCCTCGCCCGCCCGACCCGTGCTGCTGGACACACACCGGCCCACAACGGTGCACTACTCAACACTCGCCTCCCAAGCGAATCCGGGGCGACTTCCCGCGCCGGACAGCCGGACGCGACGTCGGCGTCGACGTCGACGCGATCCCTGCCCGCCGTCCTGGCTGTCGCTGGGGCGGGAGCCTGGGGGCAATGCGGGGGGAAGACAAGCCACGTTGCGGGGTGTGTCTGTGCGCGATCTGGGACGGGGATCGGGGGGAGTTGGGCAAGCTATGGATGCGCTGCTGGTGGCCGAGTGTGCTGTGGTGACGTCAGTGGGAGGCCTAGCGGTGTGTTGGATTGATACGACTTCTTCCATCCCGGGTCGTTTCTCAGGGCAGCTGGCAGCTGGTGTCATGGATGATCTGCTCGCCATCCTCTCCTCTCCTCCTGCCCTCGATGGCTCCCAGTGACGGTACGGTCACGCCTGCGCCCCCGGCCCCCGCAGCGCCCGGGTTCGCCCATACCGCGCGCGCCGGGTCGGTCGTTCGCTGCCCGCGAGCTGCGAGCTTCCCCCCGACGGCAGCTGCGTCCGTCCGCCGTGACCTCGCCCGCCCGCTTCTCGGCGTCCTGATCCACAGCGTATTCACAAATCACCACCCCTCATCATGCCACCCCCTTCGCGTCTCCACCCCATTACGCCTCCATCCACCCTCCCGATTTGGCTACCCCCCTGTCCCCCCGCGTACTCATAACGTCCGAGATTGTCCACCGCCACCGCCCACTCGAATTCGCCGCCGCACCGCCCGCGTCCCCACATAGTCACGCCGACATACCACTCGCCCGCAAAACTACGCCGTGCACGTCCTCTGTACGTCTCCTCTGAGTCACCCACGACGCTGCTCACTCCAACCCCGCACCACTCTCGAGCGCACCACACGCACACTGCCTCTGCTCGCACTACCTGCACCGTCACGAAGCCATTCAGTTTAGGCGTACCTCGCACCCGCCCACATGCGCGCGACCTTCGCAAGCACGTCCACCTCAAACTCTCCCGCCCGGGATATAACCCCTCGGCCGGAAGCGCAGATGCTGCACTCTGCCGAGGCTGCGAGCGTCCAGCAGCAGCCTTCGCCTTCCCCGTCTTCGGGGCCGACGCACACTCCACAACCACAGCACCCACAACCACAGCTGCCACACGTACAATCATACCCTCTTCCACTTCCGCTCCCGCAAGGTCGCAGCCACCCGCCGCCGCCTGGGAGTGCATCCGCGGGGTCGCCATTGCTGCCAGAGCTGCCGACCGAGGCCGGCTCGCCGCCAAGCCGGGTGGGGACGTCAGGAAGAACGACGCCGACGACAGGTGAGTGATCCGCAGGGCGGCTGTTGTGTGTCATTGGGTGCGAGTGTTTGGGGGTGAGGGAGAGGGCGTAGTGCCGTGGCCGAAAAGACCGCAGGAGGTGGACGCGGAAACGGATGAGGCGAGGCTCGACGGTCGATCGGGGGGCGTGCCTCGCGCGCGGGGCACGTGATTGGGCAGGGCCCTCGATCGCGGCGGCGGCGGAAGCGCCCACGACATACCGGAGTTTGAACGCCACGAGGGCGAGAACAATCCCTGATTTTAATTTGTTGTGCGTGCGCGGGCGCGGGCGATTTTTCTTTTCGCCTCGCGATCTCTCCTCCGCGTCGCGAGTCGGTAGTCGCTGCTGGCATTGCCGTGCGCCGTGTGCGAGTGCAGCTGCGAGTGGCCGCCCCCGACGCCCGTGCTCTGCCCGCCCTCCCTGCCGATCCTTTTTCAACGCCGTTTTATTTTTGCTGACATGTCCTCTTCCCGTTCTGCCTTCTAGACCCTGCAGCCACCCCCACCCGCCGTCCCGCCGGTCTGCCCCCCTGTAAATATCCCGCCCGCTCTCTCCCTCGCCCGCCCATGCTCACGCCCCTCGTCCCGCACAGCCCGCCCCGTAGTGCATGAGCTGCGCGCACCCGCCGCTCAGCCCACTCCGGCCCCCGTCCCGTTCGAGAACAGTCGAGAAGACCTCATCGATCTGCTGCACTTGCACGCCGACAAGCCGCCCTTAAACCCGGGGAATGCTGCCCCTGCCTCGGCGTTGAATACCATGTCGGATTCACGCTCCACGAGCTCCACCTCCGAGCACAGCAGGCAGCAGTCTTCGCGCGCCAGAGGTGTGTCCCAGTATGGCCCGTCTCGTCGCCTACCCGCCCGCCCCTCCTTCCAGACGTCTGCTGGCCCCCTCTACCCCTCGCCGATCCCCTCCTCCTCGCAAGAAAACAGGTCGGCCCCGCCCGCGCCCGCGCCGTCCTTCCCGGGCCCCCCTCCCCCGCAGTACGCGTACGGCCAGCGCGGTGCGTATGTCGGACAATACACGATGTCCGCACAGCCGCACGTGAGCATGGTGCATCACTCCCCGCCCCAGTACGCGTATCCCCCGCCACACCCTGGCCTGCACGCGCCTGACCAGTCCATGCTTTCGCCGCCGCACAACCAGCTGCTCGGCTACTCGCCCACCACGCTCATGCCCATGATGCAGGCCCACTCGCCCGTGTACCAGTTTCCAGGTCACTCGCCCGAAAGCAGTTCGTCTTCCAGCCGCTCGTTTTCTACCAGCCCCGCCGTCTTCTCCCCGCACACAAGCCCGCAGGCGCATCCCTCCCCTCCGCCGCACTCTCCTCTCGCTCCCCAGTCCTCCGGCCCGCCCCACGCCCACACCGCCGCAACGCTCCCGCCGCCGCATTCGACGTCCTATGCTGGTCAGACGCCGTACTCCCCCATGCGCTACTCCACGCCGCCATTTGCGTATCCACCACACTCGTTTTCTGCCTCGCCCTCGCTTTACGCCCACTCCCAATACCCCTCACCCTATCCACAGCCTTACCCGTCCGAGCAGGAAAGCCAGGGCACGTGGTGGTATCTCCCACCGCAACCGGCGACCGGTCAGTACGAATCCTTCCAGAGTCCGTACGCCATGTCATTTAGCCCTGTGAATACACGCGAGGGTGAGCCGTCCCAGCAGTACGGCCAGCCCCCCGGGTCCTCGCCCGTCGCGCCGATGTTCCCCATGTCGCCAACGCACCAATCGGGTCCAAGCCCAGGCCCGAGCTCGCCTGCAGGACAGGTACCGTACTCGCCTCCCCCATTCAGTCCATCGCAGGCGCAGTACGGCCATCTGATCCCTGACAAATCCCCGCCGTTGCCGCGAGGACGACCGCCAGAGCAGGGGCCTGCGACGATGTCCCCTGCGAGCTCGAGCAGTCGACCTGCAGCCGAGCGCCCGCCACCGGCCCGACGGCCGTACCATCCCAATCCACCAGCGCACCGCTCGGAATGGGTGATGTGGACAGGGAACGTGCCTTCAGACGCGACGCACGACGAACTATGGCGGTTCTTCAACTCACCGCCTTCCCCCGGTTCCAGTTCTTCCGTCGGCCCGACGTCTACGCAGAGCGCCCCCGCTGGCCCCGTCGGCTCGACCACCACGGCGTCGACGAGCTCGTCCGACTCCCTCTTTGGCGGCGTGTCGTCGATCTTCCTCATCTCGCGCTCGAACTGCGCCTTCGTCAACTTCCACTCCGAGGCGCACCTGCAGGCTGCCATCCGGCACTTCAACGGCCTGCCGCTCCGTCCGAACGACCCGCGCTGTCCACGGCTCGTCTGCCGCGTGCGGGCGCGGGAGGACGACTTGAAGGCGGGTGTCGGCGGACAGCGTGGCTCCGGGATTCACGTACGGTGGGTGAGGGAGAAGAAGGAGCGTGAGCGTGAAGCGGCGCGGCGGCAGTCCACGTCGTCGTCCGAGCGTGTCACGACGCCATCAAGCTCACCGACGGACCCCGCGTTTATGGTCGCCGGGCTCTCGCTGGAGAGTGACGAAGAGGGTGGGCACAGACGCTTCCGGAAGCCGGAGCCGCACTCGAGCAGTTCCGGCTCGTACGCGTCGACGAACTCGAGCATCCTCACGGCGTACTTTCCGAAGCGCTACTTTATCCTCAAGTCGCTCACGCAGGTGAAGCCCACTCACCTCCCCAACTTCGTTGTATGCGCGCTGACTCGGACCTTCTTCTGTAGTTTGATCTGGACTTGAGCGTGGAGAAGGGCTTGTGGGCGACCCAGCCGCATAATGAGGGGATTCTGGACCAGGCCTACCGTACGAGTAAGGAGGTGTACCTCATCTTCAGTGTGAATAAGAGCGGCGAGTTTTACGGATACGCGAAGTAGGTGCCCCCTCTCTCCCCCCCTCGCCCCCCATCTAACACGCGTGTGAATCTGTATCAAGGATGGCAGGTCCTATCATGCGTGGCGAAGAGCGCGTCTCCTGGGCCTCCCGGACGGACTCTCCGTCGCACCGTCGGTCGTCCGCTCAGTCTTCCCAGCGGGATAGCCCCCCAACAGGGCGCCGAGATCCGTTGTACTTCTCGCCGAGCGAACAGCGGTACGGCGAGTCGCCCTTTCCCATGTCGCCCGAGGCGCAGAGCCGGCCGCCGCCGTCTGCGTCGTCCCGGGCAGCGGCCCTTGAGGCGATCGAGCGCGATACACTGTCCGCGCCCGCAGAGATGCTCCAGCCGCACCGCAACCTGAGCCTGGGCCATGAGGGACACCGCGGCCACCCGCCGTCGTTCAGCGCGGACGCGAACGTCGTCCGGCCGGTTGCGCCGCTCATCGCCGGGCGCAAGCAGGCTGCGACACAGCCCGAGGAGATCCACCTCGACCGGACTGCCCCGCTCCGTGCCGTCCGGAACCCACAGGCCCCCGAGGCCCCACGGCCGAGGGAGGACGGCTCGCTGGGCACCGTCGCGGAGGTCGACGAGCGGGCGCACGCCGACGAGCCCTCGCGCGGTAAAGGCAAGGGCAAGGAAGTCGAGGGCGAGGGCGAGGGCGCAGGTACGGGCGCAGGCGAGGGCGAGCCCGCCGAGGCTCCTGCGCGGGACGAGGGCCCGGTGTGGGGCGAGCCCTTCAAAGTGGAGTGGGTCCGGACGGACCGGCTGCCGTTCACGCGCACGAGGCACCTCCGCAACCCGTGGAACCACGACCGGGAGGTGAAGGTCTCGCGCGACGGGACGGAGCTCGAGCCCTCGGTCGGCCAGGCGCTCCTGGACGAGTGGGACAAGCTCGAGGAGGCGCAGGCGCAGGCCCCCGCCACGCCCGCCGCGGTGGACGTCGGCCGGCGGATGCAGGGCAAGGCGTCGGTGTCTGCCGACGCGCTCCCCGGCCGCGCGACGCCCGGCTCGTCGTCGCGCAAGGGCGGATGAGGTCGCGTCCGAGCCGGAGTCCGGGAAGGGCGGTCGGACGGAGAGTCGACCGGATCCGCTTTTTTTCTCTCACCAAAACGGCAATCATTCACGAAACGACCCCTTGCTGCTAAGCAGCAACCTCACGGCACCGCACGCACGCATATACACGAACGCACGCACGCACCGCACGCTTCATCGTCATTAATGTTATACACTACTCACGGCGCCCCGCCGCGCGCTCGCCCGTAATACACGCTTGGGCCGCGCGCCGCGCGGGGCGGTCTTCTGTTTTCTGTTTGTTATATTTTCCCGCCTTCTCTCCGCGCTTTTTGGTTGGCACATTGAATACACACCACACACACACACCGTCAGCATTACCAGCACACTACACCACAATCATCATCATCGTCACCGTCACCGTCACCATCAGCACCACCGGCACCAGCACCACCCCCCGTTCCGTCGTCACCACAGGGCTTTCTTTGCTGCATTTTTGGGTCAACTGTTGCACAGTACTTGTCTCGTTCGCTCTTCCGTTATCTGGTTGTAACGCGCTCTGTGGCTCCGCTCGCTCTGGCACCGCTTCTCCTCCTCGATCGCCCCCTCCCCCCTTTTCCCCCTTCCCGCCCTCCCCCCCCCCCCCTTCCATGCATCTGCTCGCACCACCCCGCACATCGAATCTACGCTGATGTCCGTCGTCGTCGATCATTGCCCACCCATCCGTCACCGTCGCCCCCACCTCCCCCCTCTTCCCCCAAGATATCTGTAGCAATAGGTAGAGTCTTTGCATACATACTGTAATACCTCGCATCATGGCATTATACACGACGCGCCGTAGTGCGCTGGTTTTCGGATACGTCGTTCGAGTGTGTCTGCTCAGATTGACTGACCTGCGTCGAAGATACCGTCGTTTGGTCCTAGAGAGCCTGTGCGTGGTGTGTGCTGTGCCGTTCACAGGTGATGGTGAGCAGTATGTCGGTTCCAACGCGTACACGGCGGTCCCCAGTGTTACAACTACACTTTCCATTCATGTCAGGTCATATATCATGGTTAGTGCACGCATCACGCACGATCGTCCCACACCTCCGGAACCCCCGCAGCCCACAGCCCAAACCCCATAAACCACGACAAATTGCACAAAATATATTAATTTGGCGCGCCGCCCCACCTCACCTCACCGCGCCCAACGCACGCGCCATCACACCGCGACTCGCCCGCCGGCATCACATCGAAACGCGTCTCGAGGAGGGCGTTCCTTGTGCCGGTCGGTCACGGACCCGAACAAGAGCGCGGGGGCGCGCGGGGGCTCCATGATCCCAGCATCGAGACTGGAGCGAGGGGGCTTGGCCCGGGGCAGCACTGCCCACTGCCGCCTGGCGCCTCCCCGATCTCTCGCCCAGGGCCGACGGTGGTGGCGGTGCTTCCCTGGCGGAGTGGGAGCCTCGTGGCTTTCGCTGGGTAAGGGGCAAGCGCCCGCAGGCACACCGGGTTGTGGATGTCTGTTCGGGGTGTGCCAGGGCCAGGTTCGTATGGAGACATAGTTGTTGGCGCGTTGATCCGGGGGTGGTATTGGCAGGTACCAATGTTGATGGAGGGAATGGTACTGAACGCCGGTCGGATTCTGCCTAACTTGGATGGTCGGGCAATATATGCAGTGGTGTCGACAGGATAACCAGGTACATACCGATACCCGGACTTCGAGGGCCTTCAAAAATCCCGAACATCTATCCAGAGGAATAGCTTGCGGCTCTCGCGTGAGCACCGGTATTCGGAATTCAAGCCACCGGTCTCGAACCACATACGCGACTCGGACTCGTCTCGAACAACGACTGATACATCATACATGCTTGCTTGCAAGTTGATCCTTCCGGGGTATACAGTACGAGTACACAAACACACACTTGCACATACACGGTTTCTCCCCTCCCAGACTGAGACTCTCACCGGAACGCCATCTGGATCGGCCGCTGGCGCTCGCCGTTGATATCCGCGTGCACCCAGGCCGCGAACGGCTCCTGCCCTTGCCCCTGCCCCTGCGCCTTCCCTGGCTTCCCCGCCTTCGCGTGCGCCTTCTCCTCCGCGGCGGCTTCGTGCGCTTCGCTGGGAGACGACGAGGCGTTGAAGCTCGGGCTCGGCGCGTACCACCACAGCGTGGTGACGCCGACCGGGAAGGTGTACGTCGCCTGCGCGTCCCGGAACTCGATCGTCGTCTGGATCGGCGTCGGGTTCCAGGTCCCGCCTGGCCGGTCGTCCCTGTGTGCCCATCGCGATCAGCCGACTCGGCAGTCTAGGAGGACTGAGGATGTGTGTGTATAAGGGTGCGCTCTCACCAGTTGAGGACGACGAGGCTGTAGCGGAGCCAGTCGGAGGGGTTCACGCGTCCGGTGACGAAAGCGGTGGCGATGAGACCTTGCGCGTTCGCGCCGCCGATGGTGAGGTGCAGGCGCTGCCCGAACGGCCCGTTGACGTCGCGCGGGAGGATGGCCTTGCCGGCTTGTGCCATGGCGTAGACTGCGAACGTGGCGTGAGCATGACATGGAACAGCGCAGTGATCAGGAAGGCTGCTACGCACACTCTTGATGGAACACAAAGCTTCCGTCGCTATTGACTTGCACTACTGGACGACATGGCGTGCCGCAGCTTGTCGTTCCCGGAAGCTTGGGGTTCCCGTTCCCGTCGAGGGCGATGTTCCACATTAGCCCGCTCTTCGAGGAATGTGTCACGGATCCAATGAAGCTGGGGGACGCAAATGAGCTTGTGCATGGTTGCGCGTGATTGTAATTCCTACTGACATGTTCTCCATGTACCACTTCACGAGGCGCGGTCAGCATTACTACACGCGCCGTTGAAAGACGAAGAGAGCAGTAGCATACCTTGATATCACCCCACCAGTCGCTCCCATACTCTCCCGTACATTCGGTGAAGTACACTTCCTTGCTAGGGAACGCGTTGTGGAACGAATCTTGTTGTGTGAAGTTGCCGGCATAGCAATGGAACGCCACGCCGGAGAACGCGCTCGACGCGTCGTCCATCTATCCAAAACGACAGCGGGCATAACGCGCAGCATCAGTACTCCGCCTTCGCTGACGTTCATCACACATGGATGGCCCATCCCGACCAGCTAGATGTGGACGCACCAGCTGAACAGGGTACCCAGCCGCATCGCTCCAGTTGTGGTCGTACCCTACGATGCGCACACCGGAGAAACCGTTCGCGTTCATGAGGTTCCGCAACGCCGATCCTATCTGGGCCTCTTGGCTCGCGCTGATCTTGCATGTGGGATACGTCGGGTTGCTGTTCTCCGGTTCGTTCTACGTCCGCGACATGCCAAGGGATGCGTGTAAGTCCCGAGTTACACGCGCCCGACGTGCGCGTATAGGATGGCAGCAAGCGCGCACCTGAATGCCGATGGCGTACACGGAGATACCGTGGCTTTGGAAACCTTGCAGGCACTTGAGGAGGTAATTGGCGTCTGTAAAGGGAGCGTGCGTGTGTGAGACGCCCGTCGAACGAGCCAGACGCGTGAGATGCACATGGTACGCACAGACAGCCGTGTATGCTGAGAGGAAGTTGCCCCCGTTCATCGTCCCAGAGTCCTTCATCCAACCTGGCTAGGGAGAGGTTGCGAAGTGAATGAACGCGCGCCTAACTGAGAACAGTGTGGGACTTACAGGAGACCATGGTAGGATGTGGATCTTGAGGTAGGGGTTGATGCCTCGGATGTCGTTGATGACGGAGAAGAGGTAGGAGGGAGCGTTGTTGATATTGAAATTGGAGAGCGAGTTGTCCCCGCTTACGTCGTCAAAGCTGTACACTGCCCCACATCCTCCATCAGCGCAGGAGGCACACAAGGAGAGGGCGTGCGACGCACCGTTAGCCGAGAAGTCGGACGCGCCGAGAGGGACGCGGAGGTAGCTCAGGCCCGCGGCATTTGCGCCGTCGGTTGCTGGATGAAGGGACAAATTAGCACGCCGAGAGAGGCGTTATGGACGGTGAACGGAACGCCTCACGGTCGAAGAGCGTGTTGAGAATAGACCAGTAGTTGTTTGATTTCTGATTCTATCACAGACGGTGCCTCGCATCAGGACCCTCTGCGTCATGGGTACGCGCACATGAGGAGTGCTCACCTTGAGGTTGTTCAGGATGAGCGCGGAGGAATCAGCTGGGACCGGCGCGCGTCACCGTCAACCTTGTTCTCTATGTCCGAACGCTGTCTATGCACGCACTGAGTGTCGCCCCGTAGCCCACCATAGCCTGAGCGAGGGTTTCATCGTTTATCGTGATGTCCGCTTGGCCTATTGCGCCGGGCGAGCCAAAGGTGATCGGACTGGGTGAGAGGTTCTTGTACGTGAAGAGCTGTGCGCGGTCCCAAGTCGTAGTCCACTGCCCCAGGACGTCGTGTGAGCGCCGCGGACAACATATGACGTAGCTTGGCACGCACGATGTCGTATATCTGCTGGCCCAGCGCGGGTGCAACGGCGAGTGCAGCGACCGCGAGGACGGGGAGGCAGGGGACCATGGTGGCGGCGAGGAAGGAGGGCGAGGAAGAGAGAAGCCGTCGACGCAGAGCCTGGTCAGAGCCTGTTCGGGAGCGGGGCCAAGTCAACTGTGCCGCTGCCAGCAGAGTGGCGCAGGCATCGTAGCGTTATATATCATATGTCCCGTTCACGCTCATCTCCGAACCCTGCCCTGAGAACGCGGACCCCCATACGCGCCTTGTTCCGCGCGACAAGGGCAGGCGAGCTGCCCACCTGAGGGCACGCCCGCTCCCGCGCCCGGCTCGACAAATCCCCCGGAGGCAGGCTCGCGGGGGAGTGCCAGAACCAGGCGACCATCATACCAGACGGACTCGGATGTTGTGCGCAGTTCGAACCCAGCGCGAACATCGCGCGCGTGCGCACCGGAGGCAGAGGGTGCAGAACCACGCTTCGCAGGCAAGCGGCCGGAACGGGGCTCGTGCGTGCCTGTAGATGACGAGGGCCGGGAGAGGAAGCTGCAGCTGTCTAATCATAGGCGGGTCCGTCGACAGCCAGGGCGATACGCTGGGCTGACAGAGTTCAGACTATCGCGACGCAATTCAGACAGCGGGCCCGCGGCGACGCATGGTCGGGGCGGAGGAAGCACCATCAAGTGACGTCCTTTCCCGGGCCAACGTACGAGAGCGTGAGCACAGTCCCAGGGTCGAGGCTGGCGGGAGCATCATCGCGGCCTTGTCACAAAGCCAAAGGAGCATGCGCAGTTCTCAGGGAGCGGGCGGGGCACGATGTTCTGCGCACATCGTGATGGTTGTCATGAGCGCGTTCACCGAGGTCGACAAACGGGGTCGAATGCAGCCGTGTCGTCACCTGTTGAGCCAAGCCCAACCAATTCCAGAGGCAATTGAACAAATAGATGGCGCTCCGAGGACACAGACAGAAGAGCACTCGCGACTCCTATGTTCTCTCTCAGAACAAGAGCTGGAGCTAGACCTAGTATCTGCGCGGCACCGAGGACTCTGCATCCGGCCAAGCAAAAAATAAGCTAGAAGAGACGTATTGGAAAGGCACCGAGATCACGATTGCACAAGACAAAAGCGTCGGGACTCCGATATGTCCTCAAAATAACTACCAGGCAACCAGGAGGATCGAAGTGAGCTTATTTGAGAGTTTCACGGCCCGTCGAGTGATTCAGGGCGCATGCAGCGTGGTGGAGGGCGCGAAGGAGCGAGGCAAGGGATGCCACGCACAAGGCAACAGCTCATCCACGTGACCGCGTGCTACGCATGTAAACGCCCGAAGTCCGGACGCGCCAACACCCAAGTGGGAATGGCAGTGAGAAGTCTAGGTTTCCACGTTCAACGTCCCTGAGCAATCCGCTATAACGTCCAACTCTACTGAGCATACCACCACAGCGTCGTAACCCCCACGGGGAACGTGTACGTGGCCCGCAATCCTCTAAACCCGATCGTTCCCTCGACCGAACGCGCATCCCATGTCCCGTTGTCTTTCTTGTCGTCCCTGGATGAAGGGGTCAATACCGTGATCTCACTGTGAAAATGTCTTTCCTGAGTCACTCACCAGTTGAGGACTACAAGGCTATACCGTCTATACTCGGAAGAGTTGCTGCGTCCCGTCACGTACGCAGTGACTTGCAGATTGCTAGCCAGCCCGTCGTCGACAGTCGCCTCGATTCGCCGCCCAAACGGCCCATCCAGGTCTCTCGGGAGAATCGCCTTGCTTGTGTGGGCCATCGCATAAACTGAAGTCACAAGCAACTGTAAACCCTCTATTTGCACATCGCGTATAGAGAGAATTGTGGCTCACATTCTTGATTGAAGTCGTAGCTGCCATCCGAGTTGACGGTGACAACTGCTCGACAGGGCGTGCCGCAGCTGGCCGTGCCGGGCAGCTTGGGGCTCCCGTTCCCGTCGAGCGCGAGGTTCCACATGAGCGCGGTGGACGAGCCGCGGTTCACAGAGCCGATGAAGCTGGTATAAAGATCGTGTTCAACGAGTCGTGCCTTGAGCAAGATCGACGTAGCAGGGCTTACATCTTGTCCATATACCACTGTGCGTTGAGGAACCAAGTTAGATAGGAGGTACAGAGTTAGTTTACATTAGACTGGCCTTGATATCACTCCACCAGTCGCTGCCGTATATGCCCGTACATTCAGTCAAGTACACCTCCTTGTTCGGGAACGAGTGCCTAAAGGCATCCTGCTGCGCGACGTCGCCCTCATAGCAGTGAAACGCGACGCCTGCGAAGGCGCTCGCTGCGTCCTCCATCTATACTCCCAGGTCAGTCATTCATATTGCTGCGCAGGTGACGTAGAGGATGACCGACAAGCTGAACAGGATGGTCCCCGGCGTCGTCCCAGTTGTGCTCGTACCCGACGATGCGCACGTCAGAGAACCCGTTGTCGTCCATGAGCGCACGGAGCGCAGCGCCGACCTTCGCCTCCTGAGTAGCTCTCATGTACGTCGATGGGTAGGTCTCGTCGCTGTGCTCCGGCTCGTTCTATAGAGGAACGTTTAGGAGTTAGCTAAATACAAGAACTAGCTGGGATGCGAGACGTACCTGGACACTGATAGCGTGCGCGTAGATCCCGTGGCTTTGGAAGCCTTGCAGGGACTTGAGCAAGTAGTTGGCATCTGCGTCGGTGTGAATGCGTGCATCCGGGGACCTTGGGATTGAATACTTCACATACAGACGCCGACATAGTCAGAATTGAGGCTTCCGCCCTTCATCGTCCCGCTGTCCTTCATCCAACCTGGCTGTCAGTATACGTCAATCAGGGCCCAGTTTCGACTACTATGGTAGGGAGACCCGGATGCATACCGGAGACCAGGGGAGTAGGTGAACCTTGAGGTAAGGGTTGATACCTTGGATGTCCTTGATGATTGAGAAGAGGTACCAGGGCGCCTTGTTGATGTCAAAGCTTCTGAGCTCGACATCGCCGTCTGCGTCGTTGAAGTTGTACACTGTATCAAATGAGCCAGCAATCAATGGCAGCAACACCTTCGAACCGCATGGGCTTATGCTCACCGTTGGCGGAGAAATCGGATGCTCCGAGGGGAACGCGCAGGTAGCTCAAGCCCGCGGCCTTGACCCCATCGGTAGCTGGAAGAAGGAGCGCGTGCTGTGATTGAGGCAAGTCGCAGTCGGTAGTGCATGTACATACGGTCGAACAACGTGTACATCAAGGACCAGTAGTTGGCCGGGTTCTGATTCTGCGAGCCCGCAACGTCACTATATCTCCTTAAACCAGAAACAGATCATACAATGACGAGTTACCTTGAGGTCGCTCAAAACGAAGGCAGCGGAGTCAGCTACAGATCCGAATGTGAGTTCCTTGCCGACTGCTAAGTAGTCGCGAGGCACTTACTAAGACTGGCCCCGACGCCGACCATAATCTGGTAGTATGTGCCATCGTCGATGGAGATATCGGCGCGGCCTGAAGAGCTCGGTGCGACGAAGTTCACGGGGTTCGGAAGGAGGTTCTGATATGTGAAAAGTTGGGTACGGTCCCATGTCGTAGTCCACTACATTAAAGATAAGGTATTGCTCAACATCATATAGCTGGGATCTGGGGATCCGAACACGTACAACATCGAAAATTTGCTGTGAGAGCGCCGGGGAGGCCGCGAGGCCCAGGTATATCGCTAGAGATGATACATACATCGTAAAGGTCGTTCAAAGTCGTCTCAACGTCACAGTAAAGAATAAAGTTGCTTTTGAGTGCGACGAGGCAGAGAAGAGCGGGCGGTGCGGAGAGCGTCGCCCGGGGACGGTGGAGTGGTTGGGCGAACCGATCTTTATGCGCGCCATAGCAGTGTCCACGCACCACTCGGCTACGATGTGATAGAGGAGAGTGAGCCGGAGAAGCCTATACGCAGCGCAGTTCCTGCAACGAGGGCGCTGCAACGTGCTGTGTGGCGGCCTGGAGGGCTTTCCGGACGACACCAAGGTTCTGATATCCGATGTCGTCGATCGTACTAATCTGTGAAGCAAACATCGTGTGCGGACTCCTGTGCCCGTATTGAGCAAGCTGCTCTTCTAACTATCCACTCTCAAGGCAGAAAGTAGCAGGATGCTTTCCTTGACGGTGGCCGTCAGGATTAGCACGGGGTGAAACAATAATTGCTCCGCATCTGTCTACTCACGTCCCGGTTGATTCTCGATGGGTGACGATCGTATCATAGAGATACAGCGTGGGTGTGCACTTGCTTAAGCCCCTAATGGGGTACTGTAACCGGAGTCGACTGCCAGTAATTCATGCACTAGAGGGAGACATTGTGTGCGGACGGATCTGCTTGCAGAAAAGCCCGATGGTCCAATTGGGAGATGACGTCGCGTAAAGCGCAAGACGGCGCGGGCCACGCGATATGCACGTGACCGTGAACACTGATGTTGGACTTGTACGCGAGGCGTGTCGAACCCGGCGAGCGCCCTGGATCCAGCAGTCTCAGCCTCTGCCGCACACCGCCATTCCTCTCCATCTCACCACCACCAGCGGCACCCACACACTTTAACCAGCTATTTTGGGGCTTGCATAGAATCCGAGCCACAATACCCTCCTAGAGGCCCATCGCACCGCCTAGCCGGTCTGCACCCTACGCACTACACGCGGCCACCACACTATCGACAACAGAAGCCACCCGCATTCGCACCTGCACCATGGCTCACCGCCAACAGCCCAAATACCCGCGCTACGTGGGCAACTACGAACTGCACCAGAAGCTCGGTGCTGGCTTCTCAGGTCCGTGCCATCCTACCCTACGGTCCGTATCGCCCTGAACCAAACTCTGTACCACTAGGCGCCATCTTTTGCGCCCGGCACGTACACACTAACCAGTGGGTCGCGCTTAAATTGCAACCTACAAACGAAGCATGTCCTACCAACAAGTACGAACGTGGCTTCTACCCGGCACTCCAAGGAGGGGAGGGCATGCCTACGCTATGGGCGTCTGGCGTGCAAGGTCCTTGGGATTACCTTGCCATTGATCTGTTAGGAACCAGCCTGGACAGCCTACACCGATCCAAGACGACAGATGTTTGGGACCTACGCAGTGTTTGTTGTGTCGCTCAGCAAGTGGTCAGTCGCTTCTCCTCTCTTACCGGATATATCCTGTTCCGCAACGTTTGATTTTGACGATCCCATTACCACTTATTTCTGCGTTCGAAAGGGTGTTAACGTCTCGTTACGCCTTCCAGATTGCCCGGTTGGAATTCATGCACGCCCGCGGCGTACTCCACCGCGACATCCAGCTCGGAAACTGCGTGCTCGGCCTCCCGCCAAATAACACGACGATCTACATGATCGACTTTGGGTTCTCCAAGTTCTACATCGACCAGCGCACGAAGCGGCATATACCCGACAGCAAGGCGCCGCGCGACTTCATCGGCAACTACTGGTTCTCCTCCGTGCGCGTGCACTGCCGCGGCGCAGTCCCGTCAAGACGGGACGACATGGAGGCCGTCGCGCTCATGCTCATCCACATGCTCACCCCGGGCGGCCTCAGCTGGACGCGGAACGGGGTGCCCAAGACGGACGAGGCGCACGACCGGCTCATGTACGAGAAGCGCAATGCCCGGCCGGAGGACATGTGCCGCGGCCTGCCACCGCCGTTCGAGGAGTTCCTGCGGTACTGCCGTCGGCTGCAGTTCATGGAACGCCCGGATTACGAGCGGTGGATCGAGGAGTTCCGTAACCTCGCGGAGGACTATGGATTCCCTGGTAGCCCTGAATTCATCTGGCCCCCTCCGAACCCAGAGGTAGGGACTCTTCCTTTTCCGATCGGACGCTCCCAAGCTGACCAAAATTGGTCCGCAGCCTACCGTACGCGTGCAGGTCGCGCCACCCCGGAAGGACTCTGGAGAGCTCGAGGGCGTGCTCAACGGTCTCGCTCATATGCAGCTGGGCGAGCGGCAGGTGCTCGGCGTCCGCGACAACCTCGTTAACCGCGACACCAACACCCCGCCCACCAAGGACGGCAAGAAAGCCGCCGCAGCTGTCCCAGCCAAGCCCGCCAAACCGTCGCCGAAGGGCAAGGACAAGGAGGTCATCAACATCAGCGACTCCGATGACGAGAACGCGCACGCGCGGACACGTAGCCCCGCCGTCGGGCGCGCGCCAAAGGCCGTTCGCCTCGCACAGATTGCGCGCGAGGTCGCGGCGGCGACGGACAACGCGGCGCTCGCGCGGGCGGTGCGCGAGTTCTCGCGCGTGATGGAAGAGAACCGCTCCCGGATGCTCACGAAGGAGGGCTTCGCGGTGCTCGACGCGCTCCACAAGCAGCTCGCGGACCCGAGCGTGTTCGTCGCGCCGATCCGCGCCACCACCCGCGCGGCGCGGGCGAGCGGCGCGTCCGAGGCTTCCCACGGGCAGGGGGACGCGCGGGAGACGCGGCAGGGGAAGATGAACCGGCTGTGGCGGCTCGGGCAGGACGTGCGCCGCGCGGGCGGGAACGAGCACCTCGCGCGGCTCGTCGTCGAGTTTGGCGCGGTCATCAACGGGACGAGCGGCCGGACGGTGACCAAGGACGGGTTTGGGTTCTTGGCTGGCCTCGCGGGGCGCTTGGAGGCGCTCGCGTAGACGGGGTCAGGGCTGCGCGCACTTCTTTGTGCCGGTAGCTGTCGCGACCCTGACTTTCTGCGGTCGGTCCGCGTTTGGGGCCCTCCGAGTCGGGCGACCGATTTGGACGGGGCCGGTGTAGGATATTGTGTGGTGTGTGCGCGGCGCGGACGTTTGGTTGTGGACGCATGCATCTACTTGTTTATTGCTGTGCTTGATATTGTACTGTATAGTTGTGTCTACCCCTTTCCACGTTTTGTTGTGAATACAGCGGCGGCTTCACCAGTGGCGCTTGACGGTTGCAGCACAGAGTGAGCGGGACGTACTCGGGCAACACGGTTTCGCTTCGACGGTTATTGTGCGTTTCGACGGAACAACCGGGCACACCATACAGTAGCCCCTCGTGCCGGTGGCGGGGGTGTTCCAGTGAAATGACGACGCTCCGGCGTATGTGATCCCGTGCAGGGTTATCTCCCCGTCGACAACGGTGGGGGCACCGTAGACGGCCGTGACGTGCGGAGGAGAGGCACGATTCATGAAATATTCGATTCCCATGTATAACGCACCGCATGTATACAAGCAAGGTGTCGAGCGATCTGACGTCGGGGTGGCAGACTCACACAGGAAGCACGCCTCCCCCCGCGGCGTTATCTATGAGAGTTGACACCGGTAATGGAGTATCGACAGTCGAAGGAGGGGTACGGTGCTTCTCGCCAAGCGCGAGGCATCTGGGGCATCCGTCTAGTAGTAGTAATAGTCGTAGCAGTCGTACGACGGGATACTGGGAAGCTCGCCCGGAGACGAAGAGCGCGCCATTACGTGAACTTGACGGCGATGAGGGCGAGGAAGCACGCACACGCGCTCGACGGAGATGCACATTGCCAAACCTCTTTACTGTGTACATTGCTGCAGTTCTGCCGTGATCACTTTACGCCCGTAGGGCCGTACTTACCCAGGCACGTTTGCGACGGCGCGGCGCGAGCGTTGACAACGACCCGGCCACAAACGTGCCCGTGGTACGACTTGCCTATGGCCGAGTATAAAGTCCGGGTGCGACGCGGTCTGCGTGTTGTTCCCCCATGCCCTCTGAAGCCCGTCTGCACCGTGTTCGATCACCATTGATTGGGAGGGCACATACCGTACTCCGAGCGGGGTATCCACTGCGGAGGAGGGCGGGCGCGTAACAGATACACACGGGGCCCCGCGCTCCGGGGGTCGGAGGCGGAGCTGCCATCTACGAGGCCCGTGCAAGTGCGACAGTGCTATGGACAGGTTTTGCGGCGATTAGCATCCGCCGGGAAGTAGACAGACTAGTGCGGGCGCAGGAGGGACGAGGGTGGGCGGGATGGACATGTGAGCGATAGCGGGCGCGAAGGAAAGCAGGGAAGATCGCGTTCTGGGAGCGCACGACGCACGTACGCGACGCCGCACGGCGGAGTCGGGGCGAAGGCGGACCAGGGGGCGGTGGTCGTCGGGAACGGGCTGCAGGACTCTGGAATGGGACGGGGCGGTCTGGACGTGCTCGGCCTGTGGACGCTGGGAGGAGTGGGGAGAGCGCAGAATGTGGCAAAGTGGCATGTCGCTGATGGCGCCTGTTTGGGCGACTGGGATCCCCAACGGATGAGGACTGTCAGACTCCAGCTCGCCCGCTCGCCTCCCCGGAAAACTCCGCACTTAAGCGGACACCCCAATAAAAACCCGGGCCCTTTCATTTGCTGTCCCCGCCTCTCCCTCCCCTTCCCCCCGCCATAGACTCCCCGTAGACGGCGCAGGCCACTTAGACGTCGACCCCGCCCCCTTCTCTCCTTTTTCTCCCTCCCACGAAGGCCACGCCCTCGCAAAAATGTCGACAAAGACAGAGTCCGGCAGGACCACCATCGAGCAGCAGCCATGTGTCATCCCAGACCTCACCGTCAAGGATTTGCTCTCCGCTATCCCGTGAGTTCGTGCGCGTATCGTTCCAAATGAGCCCGGGCTAAAGTGCGCGTCGCGTCAAAGGCCCTACTGCAACAAGCGGTCTGCATTTAGGTCTTCACTTTACATGTACGTGTCACTCGCGTTTATGGTCGCGTATCTGCTTCTAATCACCGCTATGGCGCCAGTGTGATGGACATGGCCATCATTACCGCCATCTACAAGGGCACCTACTTCCTCGACGCGCTCATCAGGCCCGAGCACATCGCCCTCCCGAACGCGTACCTCTACCCCGCCGCGCGCTTCGTTCTCTGGGCGTTCTACTCCTTCTTTGTCGGCCTCTTTGCTACCGGCCTCTGGGTCATTGCGCACGAGTGCGGTCACCAGGCGTTCTCCGAGTCCAAGACGGTGAACAACGTCGTTGGCTGGATCCTCCACTCTGGGTGAGTCGCGTCTCGCCGTGCTCCGCAGTTACCCTTTGCGTGCCAGATTTTTTAGACGTGCGACTAACATGTGATATGCTCTGTCCCTCCCCGATTCGGTGCTTCGGACGTGGTCGCATTCAACGCGTAGGCTCGGTGTACCTTATCACGCGTGGCGCATTAGCCATGCGAAGCACCACGCTTCCACCGGGCACATGACGCAGGACCAGGTCTTCGTCCCCAAGACCCGCTCCCAGCTCGGCCTGCCCGAGTTCGACCCCACTCAGGAGAACCTCGCTGGCTCCAGCGTCAGCGACAAGGTCAAGGCCGAACTGTACGAGGCCCTCGGCGACTCTCCCATCGGCGCTATCTATGGCTCGCTCCGTTACCTCGTAAGTATCAATCTTCCATTCCATCTGGTAACTATATGCTAATCGGCGTCCGACAGGTTGGCGGCTGGCCAGCGTACCTTCTGTTCAACGCGTCCGGCCAAGCGAGGTACCCCAAGGATACGAGCCGTGCGTACAACTTGTCTGTTTTAGCGTAGAGCATCTGTATTGACTGTCAATATTAGACTTCAAGCCCGATTCCGTCATCTTCCGTCCCGACCAGCGTAACCAGATCATCATCTCCAACGTCGGGATCATGCTGTGGATGACCGCCATCGGCGTGTCGATCGCTCAATGGGGATTCTTCGAGGTCTTCCGCGTCTACCTTGTCCCCTACCTGTGGTATGTAGCCGCTGTTCACGGGCATGAGATTGCACACTCTGACAAACGTCGTTTTCGTAGGGTCAACCACTGGCTTGTGCTCATCACCTTCCTCCAGCACACCGACCCCCTTCTGCCGCACTACCGCGCGTCCGAGTTCACGTTCCCGCGCGGCGCGCTCGCGACGCTCGACCGGAACCTGCTCGGTGACCTCGGCAGCGTGATGGGCTGGCTCGGCGCGTTCGCGACGCACGGCATCTCGGAGACGCACGTCGCGCACCACGTCTCGAGCAAGATCCCGCACTACCACGCGTGGGAGGCGACGGACGCGCTCCGGAAGCTCCTCGCCCGCAACGGCATCCACCTCCAGGGCCGGCCGGGCGGCTGGGCGGAGGTCTACCGCGTCTTCAAGGAGTGCAAGTTCGTCGAGGACGAGGGCGACATCGTCTTTTACAAGAACGCGTACGGGCTCGCGGCGACGAAGCCCGCGTTCGCGGACAACACCGCGAGCGACTCGGGCATCGAGATCGTCGACAAGGACGCGTAGAGCGGCGGTAGCGGCGGCGGCGGCGGCGATCGTCGCTGTGGCTATTCCGTCCCGACTCCCGATCCCGTCCGTGTATTCCCCCACTAACACCCACCATCTTGTAACATTTTGACGCATCCCCCGCCCCCGACGTCCCCGAAGGCAGGCCACCCTCGACTGACGAGTTCACGCACATACACCGCATACCCCTCCACGCACGCCCCTCCACTCCCCCGTGCTCCGTCCCTCACAACACAGACGAAGGCCCGTGTCCCTCGCCGCCCAGCCACCACGGCGGAGAGGCGACGGCGGCCGCATGTTCCCGCGACGTTGTGCGGAGGGATGTGCTTGGGCGTGTGTGGTTTGCGTGGGGGGTGGTGCGCATGTATGCGGCGTTGACGAGATAGACTTGGTCTGCTTTACGGGTTTTAGGTTAGAGAGAGAGAGCATATAATGATCTTGCAACACTTCCTTCGTGAGCGAGTGCGAGATTGCGCGGACTGTGTGGGGGTCGTGCGTAGTGCGGACGTCTGTCGCTGTGCGTGCATGCACGCCAGAAGAGTGACATAACTTCGTGCTTCATGAAGTTCGCGCAGGTATATCGTACGTTCACGGGGCAATTGGTGTCCGAGTTGCCTGAGAATGGCCTCATGAGGGAACAGATTGCATGTGTCGGTATGCAGGTGGCCGTAGCACGAGCTCCCAATCTAACTGTCTGTCATACCTGGTCGGCAGACGATAGGAGGCGAGAAAAGTCACGAACCGCGTTGATGAGAGCATCGAAAGCACCAAAGAAAAAAAAAGCTGCCATGGATGAGATACAGTGTACTGCCTAGTATTTTGAGAACGGCATGTAGCATACGTCGTGGTCGCTCGTGTCGGTGGCCATGGGTGTTGGGAAGGCGCAAGTGGAAAAGAGGGGGGCGTGCAGGTGAGGGAGGGAGGAATGGTTCATACAACAACACGGAAGGGAAGAGAAGACGCGCCCTCTCGCCCGCCCAGCAGCAGACCGCTCGCGACCACCCGCCGGATGGGGCGATGTGGATGGGGGGATCGTGGGGGCGAGGCGTTTACTCCTCCTCCTCCTCCTCCTCCTCTTCTTCCTCCTCTTCCTCCTCGGCCTCGCGCGCAGCCTCGACTACCGCGGTGGCGATGCGGTCCAGGTCGCGCTGGCCGTCCTGGCTGATGCGGCGGCCGCCGTTGTCGGTCTGCTCGAGCACGCCGATCTTCTCGAGCGACTGGCAGATCTTGCGCTGCACGGACGCGGAGCAGTCCGCGTGGTGCGACGGGCGGTTGCCCCTGCGGTTGCGGCCGCCGTGGAGCTTGGTGAGCGCGCCGATGCCGACGTCTTTCCGGAGGTAGATGTGTCTTGCGATGGCGGCTGTTTTGGTGTGATGCAGCAAGGGGGAAGGGGCGGGGTAACAGTCAGGTTTCATAGCAGGGTGGGCAGTTTCATACGGGTGCACACGGACCTGCGCGGACGTAGTACCAGTCAGCGTCGTAGGGCGCGAGCTCCTTGAAAGAGCCGGTCTTGACAAGGTCGACCCAGGTGGGCACCTCGAGCTTGCCCGAACGCTTGAGGTGGGATGCGTATGCAGAGATGAAGGCCTCCGCGCTGATTCGGGAGAGTGAGCGGGCGGAATTCGGCCGTAATTTGCGGGGACGACGCACCTGATGTCACGTACGCCCGGCATTTTGAGTCGAGGAGAAACGAATGGGATTACCTTGAGGACGGGCGGGAGAGCGGCTGGCGCGTCGTTGGCGGCGGTATGTGGAAGGCGGGAAACGGGAAAATTGAGTTCAGAGCCAGCACCCAGTTCTGTGCAGTTCTGAGCTTAGTCAGCCTGCCATATTGGGGCCGGGCCGGGACGCCGTCTGTCCTGCGGTCATCATGCGGTGGGCGCCTGGTGGAATGTGACACGCGCTGCTTCTGTCGGGGATTGTGGTCTGTGTCCTGTCTGCGCCAGGGCTGGCTGGTGCGTGTACGGTGCGGGCGATGTTGTGTGGCATGTTCCCCCGCTGGACGGCGCGCCGGGGCTGCGCTGTGCGGGCCCTCGGCTGTTTCGCGGCGACAGAGGAGGCGTCTGGTGCAGTCACCTACCATATTAGCGAGCCCCACCTCCACCACCGCGCCTTGTTTCCCTCTTCGTCGTCCGCACCGACGACGACGCCGCCCAGCACGATGTCCGCCCACGCCCTCGCACGCCGCCAGGGCCAGTCGCCCATCCACCGTCTCCCGCCCGAGCTCCTCATCGACATCTTCGTCTTCTGTTCCGACGACCCTTCTGACGACCTTGCTCCGATCGTCCTCGGCCAAGTCTGCCGGTACTGGAAGGACGTCACCTACCTCTCCCCCCGCATCTGGCAGCGCATATATCTCTACGAGCACCACCCCATCTCTCTCTCCCACGACCAGGCTCAATGGTGGATATACAAGGCCGGGCCACTCGCCTTCGACGTCCGCGTCGAGGCACACACGATCGACATGATCCTCCCCATGCTCTCGCCCGTGCTCTCCCAGATGTCGCGTCTCCGCAAGTGCGTCGTCGCCGGAACACACCAGGAAGAGTTCGACTTCTCAATGTACAACTTTGACCGCGACCGGCCCTGCCTCGTCGACGAACTCAACATCCTCGTCAAGGGCGTCTCCGCCATCTTCGCCGCGGACACGGACTCGGACGCCACCGAGGACCGGCCGTTCTCCAACATCTTCCGCTTGCACGGTCCCCCCGACGCGCCCCCGGAGCTCTCCATGCACTTCTCCCTGTACGCGCTCCCGCTCGCGTCCGCGATGAAGCCCCTCGCCGTCCCCTCGCTCTCCATCACCGAGTTCTCGCTCGACGTCACTACGGACGTCGTCCGCATGCTCAACTTCCTCCGCTGCCTCCCCCTCCTCGAGACCTTCCACTTCGCCGGCTGGCCGCAGGACGGCGAGCCGATCCTGCCCGGGCTCCTGCACCCCGTCCGGCTCCCGAAGCTGCGCATCCTCCTCCTCCGGAGCACGTGCTCCGTGCGCGCCATCCTCGCGCACCTCGACGCGCCCGCGCTCGAGGAGCTCTACCTCGAGCACACCAACGTCGACTTCGAGCTCCGCACGGACCCGTACGTCGCGCAGCACGCGCCCGCGGAGGAGGGCGAGTCCGACGACGAGGCGCACGACTTTTCGCAGTCGCCCTGGAGCGACCACGCGACGGGCATGGGCCTCCGCGCGCTCCTCCGCCGCGCGCGCCCGCCGCTGCGCGTGCTCCACATGGACTACGCGGACATGCGCACGAAGGACTTCCGCTGGTGCTTCGACCGCCTCGACCGCCTCCGCGAGTTCCGCATCGTCGGCTCGGACATGTCCGACCGCGTCGTCGCGATGCTCGCCCCCGTCCGTCGCAGGCCGTTCCTCTCCTTCGGCCTCGCGCACCCGCGCGACGGCGACGACGCCCGCGGCGCGTGGGGCGTGCGCCTCCCCGCGCTTGCGAAGCTCGCGGTGTGGCACTGCCAGCGCGTGTCCGGGGACGCGCTGGTCGACGCGTTGCGGGAGCGCACGCGGTTCACGGACTTGGCGGCCGAGGAGGGCAGGACGGCGACGTTGGAGAGCGTGGCCATCGTGGGCTGCTCCGAGTTCCGGTTCGAACATGCGCAGCGGCTCGCGGAGAGCCTGGGTGAGCGGTTGCGGATGACCTAGGGTTTCTGGAGTATGGGATGGACAGCCGGTTCCGTTTACTTATCACTTGTACTGCTATGAGTCTCTTGCTGTGGATCACCTCTGTATTTTATCAGCTCTGCTCGTTTTGTTCATGATCTTGAGCCTCCAATGTATTTTCGTCGTGTAGAATATGGATTTCCCTTTCCTGTCCGGGATGCTGCATCGCAACTCCTTCATCGGAGAACCAGCACACAACTATGAAGTTCCCCTGAACAGTCATTGGAGAGCACACTCATCACTCCATTCGTTGTGGTCTATCATGTGTATTATGAAAGTGACAGGGTGGGATGCGCGATCTACAGTACATAGTCATAGCCAAAAGAGCCGGATGCCAGTGCGCGGAACGGAAGAGATACATGGAAGGAGGAGAGCGATACATGAGAGCTGATACACCGAACGTCCAGTACGAAACCCAGCGCCGCCACACCGCTCAGCCGGAGCACATGAGGCACGCCTCCTTGTTCTCCAGAGAGCACATCAGCTTCGCTTGCTCGAGCTCCCGATCGCGCTGGCGCTGGAGCGCCGCCGCGAACTCGGGGTCTGCCTCGGCTGCCTTCTGCGTACGCTCATCAAGGGAGAGGGTAGCAGTCGCGTTGGCGAGAGCAGCGTCGTTGACGGCCGCGGCAGGGGAGGGGGATGGGGGGTCGGAGGTGATAGAGGCGCCGTTCGTCGCAGGGGTACTGAGCGAAGGCGTCACGGGCTCCTGCTTGATCTGCACGTTGTCCACGGAACGCGAGGGTGTTGAAGGAGCAGAAGGGATGGAGCTCGTGCGAGAGACGCCGTTCGTGCCGTTCACCTGGGGCTTCTTCGCAGCGTTCTTCAGGAACGAGCTGTCGACGGTGAACTTGATCGCCTGAGCGGCGGGGCGGGTGCGGAGGTAGTACATGCCGGTCTTGAGACCCTTCTTCCAGCCGTAGAAGTGCATGCTCGTCAGCTGGCCCGTGGTAGGGGCCTGCAGGTGGACGTTGAGGGACTGAGACTGGCAGATGAAAGCGCCACGGTCGGCGGCAAGGTCGAGGACCTTCTTCTGGGAGATCTCCCAGACGGTCTTGTAGATGGCCTTGACATCGTCGGGGATGATGTCGATGTTCTGGACTGAGCCGTTGTTGGCAATGATCATGTTCTTCATGTCGTCATTCCAGAGGCCCAGCTCGACGAGCTCACGGAGCAGCCATGGGCAGACAACCTGGAACTCTCCCGCAAGGACACGACGAGTGTAGATGTTGCTACACAATCGGTCAGCCATTCGTTCAAGCTACGGCACACGGTCTGCATCCGCTTACCTGGTGTAGGGCTCGAAGCACTCGTTGTTACCCAAGATCTGGCTGGTAGAGGCAGTCGGCATCGGGGCGAGGAGAAGCGAGTTCCGGAGCCCATGCTGCGCGACCTTCGCCTTGAGGCTTGCCCAGTCCCAAAGGTCCGTAGGCGTCACCCCCCAGAGGTCGTACTGGAGCTTGCCCTCAGAGGCAGGGCTGCCCTGGTACGTCTCATAGGTGCCGAACTGCTGCGCCATCTCACAGCTGGCCTCGACGGCGGCGTGGTAGATGGTCTCAAAGATCTGCAGGTTCAGCTTGCGCGCCTCAGGGGAGTCGAAGGGCATGCGGAGGGCCATGAAGGCGTCGGCCAGGCCCTGCACACCGATACCGATGGGACGGTGGCGCATGTTGGAACGCCTCGCCTCGGGAATCGGGTAGTAGTTGACGTCAATGATGCGGTTCAGGTTGAACGCGACCACCTTCGTCACGTCGTGCAGCTTCTGAAAGTTGTACTTCCCGTTCTCGATGAAGGACGGGAGAGCAATGGAGGCCAGGTTGCAGACAGCCGTCTCATCGGGGGAAGAGTACTCGACGATCTCCGTGCACAGGTTGGAAGACTTGATAGTACCGAGGTTCTGCTGGTTCGACTTGGCTGTAGAGGCTTCGTGAAAAGGCGCCCTAGATCACTCGACACGGTCTCACTCACCATTGCACGCATCCTTGTAAAGCATGAACGGACCACCGGTCTCGATCTGGGCCTCCAATATAGCATACCAGAGCTTCTGAGCCTCGATGGTCTTCTTGGCACGACCTTCCCGCTCATACTGCTCGTACAGCCTCTCGAACTCCTCACCCCAAACCTCGTGAAGGCCAGGAGCTTCGTTGGGGCAGAATAGCGACCACTTGCCACCGCTCTCAACGCGCTTCATGCTAGAGGCCATCGTTAGGATGCGTACAACCGTAAAGCAAGCCGTACTCACAAAAGATCGGGTATCCAGAGCGCATAGAACAGATCGCGGGCGCGGACCTCCTCCTTTCCATGGTTCTTGCGAAGGTCAATGAACTCAAAGACGTCGGCATGCCACGGCTCGAGGTAGATGGCGAAAGCGCCGGGACGCTTGTTGCCACCCTGATCGACGTAACGAGCCGTAGCGTCGTATACCCGCAACATAGGGACGATGCCGTTGGAATAGCCGTTGGTGCCCGCAATGTAAGAGCTAGAAAACTATGAGCTTATGGCAAGCGGCGGAATACCGAGGCACGCACCCCGTAGCACGGATGTTGTGGATGTTGATACCAATGCCGCCAGCCGTCTTACTGATCATGGCACAGTCCTTTAGCGTCGAGTAGATACCTTCGATGGAGTCATCCTTCATCGACACCAGGAAGCAAGAGCTGAGCTGGGGGTTGGGAGTGCCGGCGTTGAAGAGTGTAGGTGACGCATGGGTGAAGTAACGCTCGGACATGAGGTTGTAGGTCTCGATCGCGCGCTCGATGTCGGATCCGTGGATGCCGACAGCGACACGCATGAGCAAGTGCTGAGGACGCTCGGCGACGCGACCATTGATCTTCAGGAGATATGAACGCTCGAGCGTCTTGAACCCGAAGCTGAACCATAGGATGAGCGACGTCGAGCATGACTGGGACACGGAAGTCTCACTAGTTGTAGTTGAAATCCCGATCATAGATGATGGCAGAGTCAAGAGTCTCGGCGTTCTTCTGTACAATCTCGTAAGTCTCTTTCGAGATCATGCCGGCGGGGCGGCCGTTCTTAGGGTTGACTATGAGATGGTCAGCGATGATCCAACAGGCATAAGCCATCTGCCATACCATAGTTGTACAGATCGCTGATGACAGCGGAAAAGCTCTTCTTCGTCTCCTTGTGCAAATTTGATACAGCAATACGCGCCGCAAGAATAGCATAGTCAGGATGCTTGGTCGTGAGGTACGCGGCGGTCTCAGCGGCCAAGTTCTATGAAAGGGAAGGACAGGTGAGACACAAAGCATTCGGTGGATAATCAAGCACCAACGTCAAGCTCGACCGTAGTTACACCAGGGTACACGCCCGCGATGACCTTCTGCGTGATGCTGTGGGGAGTCAGATAGCCCGCCAACTGTACGGGAGCACAGATCGCGTACCCAATGGGATCCACATGATCCTTGTCGAGGCCGTAGCACAACTTGGCTATCCGCGCCGTGATCTGCGACGAGGATCAGGATGATGGTTGAACATACACGCGTCAAACGGCATACCTTGTCAAACTGGACGCGTTCCTTACGTCTGGGGGAACGCGACGCGTCAGTATCGCGTAAATGAGCGCGTCGCGACGCGTCATGACGCGACTTACCCGTCTGACAGTAAGCGGTTCCCGAGTCAGCGACGACGCCAACAGCCGTAACACAATCTAGACGTACCTCGCTTGAACACGTAGGAGGCCATCTCTGTACGCGTGTGGTGTAGCAGGAGAGAGGCCTGGTGTGAGTGGAGGAAAGAAGGGGGAGGTGGTGGTATGCAGAGAAGAGAGGGCGAGACGCGACGCGAGGCTCTTATAATTACGGAAGCGTGTATCAGCCGCTGACAAAGACACGCGCGGACGGTTTTTCAACGGACGCGTTGTTTTCCTCTGTATTTCGCGCGTCGCGTCATTAAGCCACGCATCTTATCCGCCCGTAATTCCTCGCGAAACTCCTCCTGCCTCCCTCCACTGGTTCTCTACGCCATTTGGCTCGCTGCACCTAATCATATCCGCACTGAGCCAACACACATAACATACGATGCCGAGCCAGCAATACATCGTCCATCCGGCGGACCTGCCCTATGTGCCCACCATCATGCGGGCGCCCTCGCCCTCAAGCACCATCGGCACAGACTACGGCCCGGACGAGACCGACTTCGTGGACGCTGACCTCGAGGAGCTCGAGTTCAGGCGCAAGTGCGAGGAGATGGTCGGCATCAACAGACCGCGGCCCGAAGAAGAAGAGGCGAACAGGGACCCTCTCGTGCACCCTCGCCCTCTGCGCCAGAAGTTCACGCCGGTAGAGGAGAAGCGTGCGTCATAATAATTCGTGTTACCTGTTAGAGGCGTGTGGCTGACATCGGGACACGACAGAAATGTTTGAGCATATCATGAACAACCTCCGCGCGACCGTGAAGAAGCTGGAAGAGGAGGAGCTGTTCGAGCAGACCGCGGTCAAGAGCGCGGCGGTCGCGCTCGACGATCCACTGCCTACGAGCGACAATCTCGACGACATCCTTCGCGGTCTTATGATTGATCCTCCGCCGACCGCTACGGCGAACACCACTGGGACCGCGACCATGCTCGATAGCACGCGCTTCACGGACAGGTCTGCGACAGTCACCCCGCAGCTCGGTGCAGCCGCGACAGCGGCCCTAGCGGCGATTCGCAACATGGCCGGGAGCTCGAACACGACGCCTGGTACTGGGTGGCCACCTCAGGCTGGGGCATGACTTTCGTTATCTGTAGGAGGAATATCCGGACGTGTATTTGTTGCCAAAATTGTTGTTGTACTATAGCTCTTTTAGCATACCCCGTCACAATGATTCCCGACCCGATTGCTGACACCGTACATAATCTGATACGTCCGGCGAATGACCAAGATTCTGAGACACACCTTCGTCAACTACTGGTCCACGCATAAGTCGCGGTGCTGACATGAGTTTGACGGCACGATGGTGCACGACGATGAGATCCGCATTGCTATAGTACACCCTTAGGTACATGATAGTCATACATTCACGAGTACATCTTGCATTTTGCACAAACAGCTCCACCCTCATACATCATATGCGACACGGGCGCCGACCCAAGCGTACGGGTAGTTGTGCTGGTAGTAGTTGCGCAGCGTGCGTCTCTCCGCCAGACGCGGTATGGTCGCGTACGAGCCGCCGATCTACAAAGGGGAGTAGTGCAATCAATACCTACAGCTTATACAGATCGAACAGAACGAGCACTCACGACAACTTGGTGGTGGGTATCAAAGAAGTCGGTCGAGTACCTAGCGTGCACTGTCAGGACCAACGACCAAGGACATACGCCATGAACGGACGTACCCAGGGTACAACTTGGATGGCACAAACCCATCATGCTTTTCAAGCACGGTCGACGTCCATTCCCAGACACCGCCGTTGTGTCCACGGCCACCATACTTCGCACCGCCAGACGTCGCCCTAAACATTACTCGTCTGAGTACGAATGCTTCGGAGAGAGTGAGGTGATGACGTACGGGATGGGGTGCCAGTTCCTGAAGCCGACGTTCGCACCGCCCTCGTAGCCGCACTCGAACTTGTCGTAAAACAGTCTGAGCTCAGGCTCGGTCGGGATGCGGCCGCCCTTGACGCTCGCGTACGTCGAGAGGTTGTCGTACGACGTGATCAGGGGCCAGTTCCTCGCAATCCTCATCGGAATGGGGCCGTAGAGCGTCCGAACCTACACCGTCCCCGATGCGTCAGCAATCCGTGCCACCCGGACGAGTGGTATATACTCACAAAGACCTCGCCGTCGATCTCGACCCAGCTCTTCGGGAAGTGCACTTTGTCCATGTCCTTGCCGCCGCCATTCACGTAAAAGTCGTAGAACTGCCCGTTCGTAACGGGGCGCCACTCGATCTTGAACTCGCCGACGTGCACCTTCCGCTGCGGGTGCTCGTTGTCCCACCCGAACGCGTGGCCTAGGACGTCCGTCGAGTCGTCGTCCGCCTCGTCGTCATCGTGACCCAGGGTGATCTCCTCCGGGCCGAGGGTGACAGTCTCGCTGATGGGTTCAGGCTGGTTGTTCCACGACTCGGCAAGGACGTCCCAGACGGGAGGGATGAAGCCGGAAGGAGGGATCGTTCCGGTACCGGCACGTTGTAGTAGCATGTAGAGGAGAGTCTTCACGAGGCTCAGCAAAGAGCCTCTATGAATGAGTTTATGGACATACCTCGGCATGGAAGGCTTCATGCTCGAGCGT
Organism: Trametes polyzona; assembly: GCA_022606195.1. Classification (NCBI taxonomy): domain Eukaryota; kingdom Fungi; phylum Basidiomycota; class Agaricomycetes; order Polyporales; family Polyporaceae; genus Trametes; species Trametes polyzona. Next base: position 111,098 of record JABYQF010000009.1, on the reverse strand, counting down.
CATGAAGAGAACGCGGGCTATCTTGCGGGTCAGTGTGATCTTGCCGGAGTCGATGTCGCGGTACAGATTCAATACGCGCTCGCGAACGCGGGACTGGAACTCGAGGATGCTAGGCAGAGAAGGCCAGTCCTCGTCGCGCTGAGGAACCTCAGAGTGCGGCTTATGGAGCAAACGATTCAGTTTCTGACAATGCGCCGGCACACAGCGTACTTACATGGCATTGCGTAGGGTCGTCGACGATAGGATCGATGCCTCTCTGCAAAACACGTCAGTACACTACTCACTACGGCTACAATCGTTGATCGTTACCTCGAAGATATACTGCACACTTGCCGTCAGCGCTGAATTGGAGGACCCACGGTTGAAACACGTACCTTGAATTCCACGGGCTCGGTATCGGGTTCGTTCAACAAACGTGACAGGTGAATAGACAAGAACGTGGGTATATGCCCGCAGTAGAACAAGCAAATATGCCGTAGGTCGATCGGCTTCTGGAACAGCATCGACGGGGGAATCATTTCGCGAGTGATGAAGTCCCAAGCGGCCCACATGTTCTGCCATTCCTCGACCGTTGGAAGGGAGAACGGAGAGCGCGCTGCCTCCTTGCCCTCAATGGAGGGAGACTTCAGGAGGGGGAACATGAACTTGGGGCGCTCAAGCAGCCATAGCGAGTATTGCGATGCGTTGTCAGTCCAGCGGTGAACAGGACGGAGACCGGCCTCGCTGAACAGCGTGTACGCGTCCTCTTCCGAGAACTGCAGCACACATCAGTCGAATGTTGGCGGCTAAGACGATGTGTGGCACGGACCTTGTACGAAACCTCCACACGCACGAGCTCGTCTTTGACAAACGGAAAGTGCGCGTGTGTGACGGGGTCGACTACGGTCTGGTCGCATGTCGACTTGTAGTACGCCTCGTGACGACCTGCGGCGGCTCGGGTTAGCGCGAGCACGCAGGCGTAGCAGTCACGAGCCGGACTCACGGAGCTCAGCGTTGTACCGCCCTACGTACTCCCATTTGTCCTGCTCGAACAGACGTTCGTTACCGAGCGCCCTGCCTGCGCAGGTAAGGCCGTTCATGATGAATTCGCGCGTAATCCCCTTCGAGTCGTTGTACGCGGACTCGATCTTCTTCGGGTCGTTATCGTGGTCGAGACCCAGCAGGAGCGTATCGCCCGAGCCGGGGCGCAGCGGGAGCGACTTCAAGAACGCCGCATCCTCTCCGCGTGTGAAGTTGCCCAGTGAGGAGCCAAGGAACAAGAGGTGCAGGGGCTGATGGCCTCCGGGAGTCGAAGGCGGCGTCCCCTCTGTACCCTCAGACCGACTCCTCGAGGAGCCAGAATCTGGGGAGGCGTCACGCCCTACCCGAGATACAGGGTATTTCTCTGCAAGTGCGGTATTTAGCTTGCCAATCGCGCAGCGGCCCTCGAGGCTGCCTTCAGCAATGAACTTGAGGCCGTCGTCGTAGGTGCCGCAGAGACCACTGGTAGATACTTTCCCCTTCATTTCAGCGCCAATATTTGACCTATTCAGTTCGTCGAGGGTTCTTTCGAGTTCGCGTTTCTCGAGGTCGAGAGCGTAGTAGCTGATAGGAGGTGCGGGGGAGGGTTCTGGGACGAGGCGCGAGAGGGCACGCAGGATGAGGGACGTCTTCCGTAGTGCACTGTAGAACCCAATCAGCTGCTGCCCGGCTTATTTTATACCGCGACGAATGCCCAGAGAGCGGGACTCCGCAAGCGATAACAGAACCAGCAGCGTCACCACACGTGATGTGCCTCACGTCTGGAACGTCGCTCGCGGTGTGGGAGAGGAAGCGCACAGCGCGGAGGAAGTGTGTGCGAGATCCAGGGGAAGAGATAGCCTCCGCGCGAGAAGCCCCTTTAGGGCATACTGGATGGTGGGCGCGTCATGGACGCGTCGCGCGTAGGCGGGGACGCAGCGGGACGTGTTCGTTGAGGTAAACGCTAAACTCACCCAGCGCCAAGTTCCACCACGACCTCGTCCACAGGGCGGCCGTCTGAGACCCCGGCGTGCATGACCTTGACGATGTCGTCCGCCTTGTTCTTCAGGATCTCCTCCTCGGCGGGGAAGAGGTAGTACTCGGGTGCACCGGTGGTGATCTCGTCGTAGATGCGCAAGCCGCGCTCGTCGTAGAGGAGCATGGTCGGCAGCCATTTCTGGCCGGCAGGTTGCGAGAGGCCGGCGACGATGTCATCGCGGATGGAGTGGTCGGCGAGCGCAGGCTCGCGGGCGTGGATGTCGATGATGTTGACGGCAGGGGCAGCGCTGGATGCCATGGCGGACGGGGAGAGCGGAGACGGTACGGAGGATGCATGCTGTGGCGGCGGGGCGGTATATATACGGCGGAGAGACGGGGCGGGAGGACCTCGAGACCTCTGACCGGGCGCTGAGCTGGGACTCGGCTCGCATTACTCGGAGTCGCAGTGGCGGGCGCGTCACCGATGGGTGCAGCGTCAGCTTAGGTAAGCAACGCCTTCGTTCCTGCTTACCGTAAACGCTCCCAACGTGCCCGGACCTCTTCCCCAGCCCAAGCCAGGGATCATCACTTGACCCCGCCCGCAGCCCGCCGCCCGCAGAACGCCCACCAGGCTTCGGGCGAGGACAATGTATCGCACCGCCCAAGCCTCGTTCCGCCCGCACCGACCCCTCGGCCTGCAGAGAAGCAAACCTGCTCCTCTCCATCGCGGCGAGCGCACTGCGATGACGACAGGGGCTCGCACCCAAACGAACCGCCTCGAACTGCCGTCGTGATGCGCGAACGTGGACATCGATAACCCCCTTCGACTCGTCCGCCGCGAGCCGCGAGCCGCTGTGTGCGGCACGTCCCCATGCGCCGGTAGCAGCACCTGCCGCCCGGGGACTACACGGTCTTCGATGAACGTGCAGATGCCGCATGGCGAGCGAGGGAATAGAACGACGCCCCTCCAATTCCAACACTCACAAAGCGGGCGCCCTTCTCAGCCCGAACCTCAGCTTACACACCATGAAGCTTCCAGGGTGCATCTAGCAGAGAACTCAGGTCTGCGTTACAAACTGGAAGCCCCCTCGATGCGGTTAGGGACGGCGAATTCCCAACCCACTGACTCAGCGCTTGTCCCATCCATCATGCTTAGGTTCCGTCCCATTGGGCACAGATACGATCCCCATCTCTCAAAGTCTCCCCGAGCGACACAGCGGACAAAAGATGACACTCACCCTACCGCACATCAGACAATATGAACAGAACAACAGAAACAAAGTTGATGTTGTTCTGCAATACGGTCCTGGCGACGACGGGGTATATGATCCATTAGTGTGTAGGGTATATGGACAGACTGGCTAGCAAACCGCAAGTCTCCTAGGTAAGTTATCAGCGATCCTTGTCCGCACTCACGAGGCCGGCGGCAAGCCGAGACAGCATCTCGTCCGAGCGGGGATTGCGGGGGAAGGTGCGGCCGTCGCCCGTGCTGGCGCGCGCGACCAGACATATGGAAGCGGCGGGAATGGGCGGTCAACAAAGCGCGGTCAAAGACGAAGGCGAAGTTAACCGCGTACGTACCAGCTGCCCCCCAGCCACAACCGATATAGCCAACCCCACGGCTTCGACCATCCGAACACTTGGGCCCAGTTCTTCCGCCACCCAACGTCATAGAGGCGGATGTGTCGGTGGGCATCACGTACGAGCATGCGTTGCTCGAACGAGAGCTCGTGCTCGAGTGGAGGGTGGGATAGCTTGCGCGAGTCAGCGTTGTCCGGCAGAGGAGGAATATGTCTCAGCAGCAAGAACGGGGAGAGCGACTCTAGTGTAGTTTGGTTCGTCCTGGGGTGCGAGCTGTTAGCCTATAGCTTGCGATACGCTGCAGGTTGCACATACGTTACGAGGTATAGATGGTACCCAAAGAACGAGCCGATGACCATGGCGATGACCATGCCGTAGAGTGCCAGGGAAATCGCATGTATAGGTGTTGTCGCATCCTAAGATACAGACGGAATGAGAGACAGCCCAGAGCAGACTAGGTGAGGGAAAGAGCGAAGGAGGACAGGTGGGAGGGGGGATGGACTCACGATGGCGAGCGGGTTCGTAAACGCCCAATAGACGACTGACGAGCAGAGGATTGCGACATATGCCGCCAGCGCGGTCACGCAGAAGAGAAAATGCACGAACGAGGCGTGCGTCCTATGACCCTGCCGTACGCCGTGAACAGCACGTTAGACACCTTATTCGACATCGGCGTGCACGCATGCACTGTTTAGTGAGTGGTCCGCTCACGATGCATTTGTGTCCCAGCCACACGCAGTGGTGGTCTATTAACCAGCGGGCGAAACCGACGTTCAGCCAGGGCGTTCCACGGTCCTTAGCGGGGAGAATGCGACGCACCCATCTTCAACACGCATCTTCCGCAGGTCCCGCAGTGGTGAGCCCGTTCCGGCTTCGGAGCGTCGCATTTCTTGCACCACCTGCCAGGCCCGTGGGCTCCTTCGCCCTCCGGAGGAGCGAGCAGCGCTTCTAAGAAGCTCTCCCCCTCTCCGTCGTCTCGACCGCCTGTCTCTTCGCCCTGCTTCTTCTCGCCAGTGACAGGTCCGGGGTCGCGTGCGAGTACAACAATGAGAGAGGAACACGCCATGAAGGTGAGCGTGTAAATGACGAGGAGATGTACAAGGCCGCGCACGCGCGCGTCGTGTACACGATAGTAGTAGTTCACAAATATGACAAGGAGCGAGGGATGCGGGGCCAGTAACATGACGATGGCCACTGCGTTCAGCGTCCCGCGTAGTGCTTGATCAGCGTTTCCTGCATATCCGGAGAGAACAAGCGATGATGCCCACCGAAGAGGGGTATGAGGTGGTACCATCGTCTGCGGAGCATTTCGCCGTCCATGATGTCGTCGTCGTCGGGAGCGCGGAGTCGTGGCGGTGAAGGCAGTCGTAAATCCAGCAAGGGAGTCTGAGTGTCGTTTCTAGGCATTTGTCACAGCAGGCGAGTGGGCCCTGAAAAAGCGGCTGAAAATAGTGTCAAGCGAGAACGAGAGGATCAGGCCGACATGAGGCTGTCGCCGAGGTCAGAAGAGGAACGAAGAGAGCAATACAGAGTGTATGGCGGGGAAAACTGGGGAAGAGCAGCTCGGGGCAGTGGCTGCGCTGAGCTATCCATGAGTTACCGGACCGGCATTCTCCGTGATCGGAGCGCCGGTTACTCAACGCTCTCTCCACAGTACGCGCTCGGTTACTCGTCTCTTCCTCCTCCTCGTGTGTTGGTTAGGCGTCGAGGGTTCACAATCTGAGAAGTAGGTATGCGATCGCGCATTGCGACCAGATGATATACTGACTGGCGCCCCCTCTCAGATATGGATGCCTTGCCTCCAGAGATACAAATGCTCATCTTCTCCTTCGCCTGCGCATGCATGGACGACGGCTCTACCGGTCGTTCCCTTTCACGGGTCTCCCGAGCCATCCGAGATCTATCTTATCCCTATATGTGGAACTCTCTGGCGATTTATGGCTACGCGCAAGCGGAGGCGTTTGCCAAACTCCTACACTCTCAACCGTTTGGCATGCTGCAGCGACCTCGCCCGATACTCAACCTATTGATCACTACCCGACCGGCGCATTCGGCCTGCGACCGTAATGTCTTGGGGGACACACCGCCGACATGGCCGGGCGTACTGCGTAGTATCCTACGTCATGCTGCGCCCTCACTGAGTACGCTCGCTATCATATGCTTTGAACATTCTCTGGATTGCGCGACTATGCTGTCTTACGCACTCCACGTCCAATACCCTGCACTAGTCGAGCTCACTATACGGGGTCGATGCACACCATCCCAGCTTTCCCTGTCAAATCTGTCAAATCTCTCTGTGGATGACGGCGACGGTACACCCGACGGCCCTGAGGGACCCAACGATGGCGGTGCCTCTCCGGAACCTACGTGGCCTTTCATACCCACTCTCCGTAGGCTGCATATCGCCTGCATGTTCCAAGGTCTGGTGCGGGGTACCCACGCCGAGCACGCTCTCATCACCCAACTGGCGCCTTCTTTGACTCACCTCAGGCTGTCTGTGCTCGACCTCTGGGGCAGCAAGCGCTTCGCAGAGGTCGTCCACGCGGAATGCGCAGAGAGCGGTATAGTGGGCACTTCGGTCGAAGTACTGCCCGCGCCCGCCCATCCTCGTCCTCTTACTGTCTCACCCGGAACCGCACAGCCCGCCACTCATCCTCCTCCCCGTAGGTTGTCTCTCCCCCGATTCGCTCACGTTCCCCGTCCCCGTCCCAACATCATCCCTCCGAAGCCCGCGCCTCGTACCCCTACGCCTACCATCCGTCGCGCCGTCGAAGTGACCTGGGACAGGATCCTCCCTCCCCCCGATCAACTGGAGCTGTTCGCGCTGCAGCCGCCCCCCCACAGAGCATTCGGCCTTCTACTGTTCGTGCTGCATGGACGCGCGCGGGGACAGCGACATCATGCGCGTCTTTGAGGCGTTGGCGCGTTCCTCGGACGAGCGGTTCCTGTATCTACCCCTGAACACGAAGTCGGTGTACGGTTTCGCGGAGGCGCAGGCAGATTGGCTCGAGCGCATAGCCGGGCGTCCTGGGTGCTGGGCCGCGCGTCGAGAAGAGACCGAGCGTCACGATGCTAGGGAGACGGCTGATAGGGCTCCTGACGGTGAGGAGGAACGCGCCGTCGGTCCGCGTACGAGCAGGAAGCATAGAAGGATTTCTACGCTTCTGTCGCCGATGAAGCAGTTGCAGAAGGCTAAATTCTGGTAGTGGGTTTCGGAGCTCTTGTTCGTCCTGGTTGATTCTCTCGCGACGATGGGCCGCCGACGCACAGCTCTAGCGTTATTTTCGGTCGTAGCCTCATACAATCTTCGTTTAAATGGCACCGGGCGTATATGTCGGTGGGTGGGTCGGTTCTATACTACGTGAGAACGACGTAGTACGTCAATCGTTGTCCAAGGGAAGTCGGATTCATTACAGACCTTCGATACCAAATGTACTCTCCATGTCCTTTTACACCTCAATGCAACGGTCGTATGCTCGATCACGGATTACACAACGTAAGAGAATATATTCAGGGAACTAGTACAGACAACAGAGACGCATTACTACACGACACGCTTACTACTTCGGCGCACGTTGGTTTCCCCGCAATCGCATAGCGGCAGGTACTTATCCCGAGGGCCACGAAAAGGCCTGCGCCAGGGGTCGCGCGCGGGTCGCATCCCAGCTGCGCAACCCCGTACCTCGGGGAGACTTGAAGCACGCGGTCTTGAGGCACGCAGATTTGAGGCACGCAGGACTTGAGGCACGCAGGGCTTGAGGCACACATATCACACGGGGTGTGGCACTACGGGCGATGGAGGTCAGCGACACCGATAGAGAAACACGAGCGCGACGACGAACTGACATGCACAGAGGCCCGGGGGCGCAGGTACGGTGACGTTGCGCGGCGCGCATGTCACCGGCCGGCGTGCGTGTCTGTCTTCGACCGCAAAAGAGTTGTTGTTCGTCGCGCGCCCGGTGGCGTTGAGAGGGCGCGCGATGGCGGGGCCCGCGCCTGCAGTGGTGGAGAGCGAAGTCGCCGAAGTGACCTGCGCGAGATGGTTGTGAGCGCGGAGGTCACAGATCAAAGAGAGGATGCACATACGTTTCCGCGACGGCGACTACGCTCTTGTGAGGGTATCCGCTAATATCAAGACGGAGTCAACATCGTGCGGCGACAACCATTGGGTGAAACTTACCTGCAGGACATGCGTCCCCGGCGGGCAAAGGAGTGGTGGTGGTAGTGGTGGGTGAGCGCAGTTGGCTTCCCCGCAGCCGTGAGGCGGCAGGTACTGGTCCCGGGGGCCACGTAGAGGCCGCGCTCGTCCCCGGGGTTCCTAGAGAAGAGAGATATGTGTTAGTGCAGCGGTGAGTCATAGAAGTGTACCATATAGCCCCGTTGGGGGCCGTCGTCATATGCATAGGGGTGGTTTTGTTTTTTCTTGATCACGCATAAATACGGTCTCTGGCTAGAAGTCGGGGTTAGCAAGACGTCCGGGCACTGAAGAGCGAGTGAAACTCACCGATTACCCAGAGGCCGGCGTCACCAGCAGTGCATATGCGGACGCATATGCACACGGCTTCTCGCCCTTGGCGCGACCAGCGCATGCCGAGGACTCCCTCCTTACCGTTCCCGCCCCCGCGCCATATCAGTAGGCCCGTGGACTCCCCCCGCGCAATCGTGCGCCACTTACTCTTCCCGCCCCTGCGCGCCAGGTGGTCAGGCTTGGGGACTCCCCCCGCGAACTGGTGTTAGTGCTCGACCTTCTCGCCCTCGGGCTAGGTAGGATGGCCCGAGGACTCCCCCCACCTTGTTGTTGGATCTCGACCTTCTCGCCCTCAGCCCGTGTGGGCCGTTCGAGGACTCCCCCCTCGGCCGCCCCCGAGTGGAGGCGGCTCCCGCGCCAGAGTCCGGGTCCCAGCGTCGAGCCGCAGGCGTCGTGCGCGGCCGCTGGTTCCCGGACCTGAGCGGGGGCATGGAGGTGGTCCCCCGCCACCGGCGGACGGTGGCGTTCCTAGGATGCGACGCTTGAGTATGGTGGAGGGGCGCACGACGGATAATAGACTTACAATATGTGCGGGGACCACCGCCTCCCACCTACGGCGGGTGGGCTTCGTGCGTCGGCCGTGAGGGCGGACGCGTCGTTGGCGTTGCCGGGGCCGCTCGATGTGGTTGAGCTGGACAAGAGCGAAGGCCATCAGCATGCGGCTCGTCGAGTCCTAGAGAGACACTTACCGGTTAGTCCCCGGTGAGGACTGTGCACGCCGTCGAGGAGCGACGCGAGCACATGTTGAAGGCCTTGTGAGGGCTGGCAGTGGAAGAGCTGACCGATGGGAGCTCTGAGGAAAAGGGAGGGCGACCACCCGCGGCCTTTTATCCGCCCAAGGGGCTCCGCGTATCGGCCTTTCCCAGGAAGAAGCGCCTCTCATCCGCCTGGGCGTGGACGCCTCCGCACAAGGACGCGTCCGATTCCGGAAGGCGTCCGCAAGGGCGCGTGCTCCCTTCTGTGCTGGGTTTGAAATGGGCGCCGTGATGGTGCGGCGTTGAGGAGCGACGATCACCTATAACGGGGGCTTTGGGACGTCCTGGCAGCGGCGGAGGTGGCCAAGAACGGAGTACGGGGGAGGTCCTCCCGCGATGGGCTGCGCGATAATCAAGAATCCACATATCGTCGTCCTTGGGCGGGGCCAGCCTGTGCAGAGACAACAGCCCTTTTTGAAATTTTGCCGCGAAGACACACCATGTGTTCAAAAGTCGAACCCACCGTTGCCTTGAGGCTACGTGGAGGAGCACCGTCAGCTCCGAGCACGCCACCGGAGGGCTCTAGAAGCAGCGAGAGCTATTCAGTTGCCGTAGGCACGCCTCACAATTGCCGTGTGGGCGAGGAGATTCCTGGGAGGATGTCTGATCCGCTGGTTGAGACTGGGCTTGGACACCAGCAAACTGGAGTGACTATCGTCAGCTAGTACACCAGCGAACACTCCTTGTGCCATTTGTCTCCGCTCTGTTTTCTGAGGGCGCGCTCCAAGCAGAGCATACAGTTTACTTACGTGTGGCCTCCTTTCGTTTTGGCATACGGATCCCCTCGGGTGTTGGAGGACAAAGCCTGTGGCGAACAAGGGGACGGGCTAGCATCCCATACACGCCGCGGCGGGAGCACCCTAGTTACATTAGACCAGTTGGCAGTTGTCAGAGGTCATTCGTGCCGCAAGTGTATCAATAGGACGATAAACCGCCATGCCGTCGGTATCAGGATGCGGCAAGAGCCCACCGACGGCGCGATCATGACGGATCGTCGCTGACTGGGTTGTGGAGTCGCACTAGCCAACATGCCGCCTCGATGTTGAAAGTTATCACAGTCCGTTGCATATATGCATGTAGCGTACCTGATGAGGCACAGTAGACATAGGGAATTCGCAGAGGATGGAGGCACGGAAGCAAGAGGTTGGCGCGCCGCATGCATTGATTCCACGCGCCACCCGCCGCGTCGGTGATGTACATTGTACAGTACCACGTGATCGCGTTTCATTTAGTGAGCGATACAAGAGTGACTTAGATCTCGTTTCGAGTACGACGGGCTCTCGCAGCATGCATAGATAGCAGGCAGACGAGCGAATACCACTGCAGCCTCTCCAAACCATCCAGTTTCAGCCAGCTCCCAAAAGGCAAACCACTGTCCTAGCCTAGTCATCCGGGTTGGCTCGCGGTCCGACATTCCCGGAGTCGAGGTATGGAGTCATATAGTAGCCCTGGTTCTGGACGTCTTTCGTAGCTATCTACCACCACCTGCTAGTACCGCCTCAGTAACGGGAAGCTTTCTCAAGAATCAGAGATGTCATCTGCAGCGGTGGAGGATGTATGCATCATTGGCTTCGGCGGTGAGTTCAGGGGCCTTTGATGGACGACGACCTTTTGACAACTAAACAATGCGTGTCTTCCAAACGATTGGTATTCACAGCTATTGGAGCGTTGTATGCATTTGCTCTCGGACGATCAGGAAAAGCGAGGGTAACAGCCATTTGCCGGTAAGCGAGATCTTGGGTCTGCTGAGATACTCGGTCTGAGGACACCCACGACACCAGGTCGAACTATGACTCTCTCAGAGGTACTAGCCCTTATACCTGACTGTCTTGACAAACATTTACCGAATACAACCAGAACGAGGCCTGGACATTGAGTCCGACAGATTCGGTACATACTCCCAGTGGAAGCCAGATAGAGGTGCGGTCGAACACCGTCGACTCGATCATGTCTCCCTTCCACTGACGTCTTAGCCCGACAGTCGTACGCACTGTAGAAGAAGCCGCAGACCGACATTACTCCTACGTGATCTGCTCGTTCAAATGCATCCCGGAGATCATCACCACCCCCGCCCTTCTCGGCCCGCTGCTCTCGCAGCTCAAGCCTGGAGGGCCCACGACGACGTTCGTCCTGCTCCAGAACGGCATTGGGATCGAGGACGACCTCGTCGCCGCGCTCGCGCAGATCGATTCGCCGACCGCAGTCGTGTCGGGCTGCTGCTGGGTCGACACAACTGCCATCGAGGGCGGGACGAAGATCGTCCAGCGCAGCCGCGAGCGCCTCGTCTTGGGCTGCCATCGTATCCCCAACGCGCGCGAGCAAGTAGGGGAAAAGGCGCTTCGGGCAATTTGTGAGCTCTTCAAAGCTGGAGGCTCGGACGTAGAGGCTGCCGTGGATATCGACATCGCGCGCTGGCGCAAGGTTCTTTGGTGCGCCCGTCTTCGTTGGCTCACGTCACTCGTACAGGCGTTGATCACGCATCTCCTCTCTCCGCAACAGGAACGCGTCCTTCTCAACGCTCTGCACACTCACACGCGCGCACGTCGGGAACGTTCTCGCGCTCGAGACGTCACGCAACGCGCTCAAAGACATCATGCGCGAGGTTCTCGCGGTCGCGCGTGCCACGCTCACGCCGTCATCGGCGGTGGACGAGGTGCTGGCCGATAGTGTAGTGGACGAGATCGTCGACACCGAGAACCATGCGTCTGTGTTCCGGCCGTCGATGCTCGTTGACCTCGACTGTGGGCGCCCGATGGAGGTGGAGGCGATCGTGGGAGGCGTCCTGCGCCGGGCGAGGGCCAAGAACGTGCCGACCCCGAAACTTGATCTTATCTACGCTGGGCTCTCGGTCATTCAGAGCACGCTCATCAAGCCGAAGCCATGAATTCGGGGGTAGTATGGCAAGGCGAAGGTCGGGGTCGGAAGCAGTGGGTCACTTGAAACGTTGTACATTGGGGGTTTCATCGACAGCAGACGGGTGTAGTACATCCAGAACACAACATCGTATTCATACATTCGCGACACCACCGACGCGCCTAAGCGTAGCAGAGGATGCGGTAGTTCTGGAAGATATGTCAACACTGGACCACGCCAAGATGATACTGCACCAACCTTCTCCTCCTTCTCCGTCGAAGCGTAGGGAACGAAAGCGGCATCGAGGCGAGGGCTGCACTTGCCGGGCACAATCGCGCCATGGTGGTGGGCCTGGGCGATGAAGAGCGGCGTGCCGTCAGCCTCGCGGCCACCCTCGACGGGGCGTGCGCCAAGGCGGTCGAGGTCGACACGGCCGTGCCAGTCTACCCAGCGAAGGGCACGCATGTCACCGACGAGGACTTCGAACTTCGGCAGCTGGAGCGGCACAGAGGCACAAGCACGAAGGTGTCAGCTTCCGTGGGCGTAGCCGGACCAGGTCTCCGCGCGCCGGGCTACTCACATGAATCTCCTTGTGGCCATAGCCAATGACCGCACCCTTCTGGAAGATGGAGGACGCCTTGCCAATCTCTGAAGATGTGATTAGATAGTGAAGAAAGGACGCGTGCGGGTACGTCCGCTGCTGTTATGACTCACGAAGACTGCCCTGAATGATCGGGAATACAGTGGCGGTCAGCGGGGGAAACACCGCAGATACAAGAACGCCGGCGCACCTCGTGGAAGCCACGACAAATGTAGTGGGGCTGGCCATGTTCCTCACCACCGACAATAGCGATGTTCGTTGGGATCCTGTTCTTGTCCTCGACGAGGACCCAAGTTGCGGGACCCCGGGGGCCATGCTCGTAGTAGTCGCGCGTGCGTTGCTCAGCCTCGTGGAGCCAGTTCTGGAGAGCCCAGATATTCGCCTTTTTCTGCATTGCCCCAACGGGAATACACGCAGTGTTAGTACGCGCTCGCCAAGGAAGTATAGAGTTTGACGCGGCGGACCAAGACGCACCTCGTCTTCGTTCTTCTCATGCTCGTGGTACGCGAAGTAGCCCGCGCCGATGGCAGCAATACCGGCAAGGAGACCGCCGCCGATCTACGGTACAGAATATTGACAATCGACAATGAGCGAAACATGATCCACACATGGTCACCTTTGCTGAGCTCACCTCGATCTGCTTCTTGCGGTCGTCGCTCAGGCTGTCCCAGCCAGTCTTGCGCTCTTCTTCATGGATGGGAACTTGCTGCTGGGGCGGCGGTTGATCGTAGTGAGGCTTTTCGCCACCATAGGCTGCGGTCAGGATTGGGTGTCATCAGCGCAGTTGACAATGTATGGTAGCGGGAACAACGAACGTTGCTGTGGGGGCTGCTGGCAGCCTGGATTGTAGCCACCCTCCTGGTGCTGCTCATGGTAATCCTCGGGGAGACGACCCCAAAGGGCAGGAGTGGCGGGAGGTTCCCAACCAGGCTAAGTGATGGTTCAGCTTAAATCTCGTTGCAGTGAAGGAGGAGCTACCGACCTCCGACTGGTGAGCCTGGACGATCTTGTACTTGTGGCCTGGACATGGTCAGACTGCCATGATCGACTCATAGCATAGCGATGACATGGTTCGCTCACCTTGGTACTCGACGATCGTGCCGAGGTCGTAGAAGGTACCGGGCTCCCATTGGTACACCATGGCTGCGGTTTGTTGTCGAAGTGAGAGGACGAAATTGAGTATGAGTGCGAAACTGAGGCGCAGTCGAGGGTCGATGCCGGTCTTATATACCGCGGTGGCTCCTAAATGTGGAGAATGCCGTGCTCCCGCCGAGTACCGCCATAGTGGCAATGGCTCTGGAGACCGGCGGCGATGATCAGATTATGCTGAACAGGAAATGCACGTGGGACGCGCGCGCAGGCCAGCTGCCGATCCATCCTCGGCTTGCATTTCGTGAAGACGGCGAGAACGCCGTGAAGTGAGCCTCGCGGCATTCTCCTTCTGTGATCGTCATGTATTTCCAGGAAGGAACGGCGAGGTCGTGCTCCAAATGGTGTCACACCTATAACCCGGAAGGATGTGTCTCCGGCGAACATAGCGGCTTCCATGTGCACGATGCTCTCGATGATCGTTGGAGAATAAAGGCACAGCTGCAAGATGCAGCGTGTCGCTCCTTTCCTAGCGGTCCGAAGATGACGTACGACAAGAGCATAAGCAGGCACCCACGCGGCATGCGTTCTACTCAGGTTCTACTACATGAAATGCCCGATTGCGGCCTATTGCAGTTCGCACTTCCTTGCAATGTCACTGAATATGATACGATCCACGGGTCCCACAGGAACGTGTGCCAACATGAAGAACAGTGAGTAGATGCTTACAACTGCCAATCTACGTGCCCGCCTCTATCTTGCCCGTCCTACCGCACTGCAAAAGCGTATCATCCTCAGCCTACGGCGTCACGTCTTACTGCCTGTCTTATGTCGAGCTGGAGGCCTTCTACCACAGTCGGTATGGGGAAGAAAGCGTGCGAGAACACAAAGCAAGGGCGCTGGACTGGGCGGTGGCATTCAAACACGGTAAAATCGGGTACAAAAGCGCGCCCGGGAGGGCGGATCCTCCGGGCCGACTTCCTAATCGGGCACTGCGGGCGCCTCCAAGTTTTCGAGCAAGGAGGGAGCAAACTATGCCAGTTGCCCCTTGCTCTTTATCCTCTCACCCTCCGGAGTTGTCTGGATGGCCATGGAGGGACCTTCTGAGCCCTTCAGGGACCCTCTCAGTCTGAACCTCAAGAGGCAAACCCAAAAACTGCTGGACCGGCTTCCGACCGGAAGCTCCTACTTCAATGCCCTCAAAAATGCTGCTTCTCGCACCGTCTTGCTGAACTTGCTCTCGGAACTCATGCTATTGTCTCAGCAGTATACTACGCTTGTTGCAACACTATTCAGGCCTCTCCTGTTGGACTTATGTGCCAGATGGCTGCATAATACCACGAAAGCTCTGCAAAAATTCGAAGCACTTAGCCTGCTTGTGGAGATCCATGTAGAGCTGTATCCGTGAGTGAAAGTCTTTCCTCCGCCCAGAGACGCCCTCTCATCATTGTTTGTTAGAGTCCTCTCCGCATTACTACAGCAGCCCGATTTGAAGCATGGGCCCCTCAATAATGCAAACTCTCCATTTGAAGGGGTCGATGCCACACTCCTACACCGAGTTCTACTCGCGTACTACCGCCTCCTGCAGGCCAACCGCACGCTACCGCGACTGCTTGGCTGGTCTCTCACACCTCTGTCCCAACTCATGTCCTTGCATCCCGACTGCGGTGTTCGTCTCTTGGCAATCAGATGCTATTCGCTCCATGCAGGCATGCTGGAGGCTGAGCGCGTCAAGCTCGAGCAAAAGTACATCGGGGACGTCAGGGAGGTGGACTGTCCCGTGACGTATTCCATGAGCGAAGATGGTTCTCAGCGCATGGTGGACGGATGGGTACTACCCGCACTAGAGGCTGAACGGATCTCGCATGCAAGAGATGCCCTCTTCGACGCTGCAGATTTCTATTCATCGGAGGAGAATGACTCGAGCGAGCCTATTCATCCGGCCGAGCTGAGGTACGTCGCGTCTGTGGTCGCGGTTTCAGAGTCATACTGACGGTTTCCCAGTCCCATGGTTGTGAATGTACATGGCGTGCTCATGCTCCGTTCATCTGTGCCTACAAACGATGCCGTCCCGTTACAATTGATTGACACACCCACAACGATTCAAGCTCTGCGCCAGATTGCTGTTCACATGTCCATGCAGCTGCCCATCCTCCTCACATCCGCCCCGTCGTCTGGCAAGGCTCTCCTGATATCTCATATGTGTCGACTACTCTTCCCCCAAGCGCGCAACCACATCGTCACTATTCACCTGGCAGACACCTCTCTTGATCCGCGATCGCTCATGGGCTCGTATATCTCATCCCCGACGCGGCCCGGGACGTTCGAATGGAAGGAGGGCGTGCTTGTCCGAGCCATGCGCGAGGGAAAGTGGGTCGTTTTCGAAGATATCGACCGCGCCACGATGGAGGTACTCGGTATCATCAAGCCGCTCGTCGAGTCCCTCGGAGCAGACAAGTGGATCGGGGGTCGCGCACGGCTGGAAGTCCCGAGCCGCGGCACGGTGGAGGCTCAAGACACGTTTGCCGTGTTCGCAACGCGCTCAGTCCAACCCTCGCGCAAGGGCGCCTTCCCGAGTCCCACCTTCTATGGTGCCCACAAGTTCTATGAGGTCGTTGTCGGATCACCCAGCGCAAGCGACCTCCGTATGATTATCGACACCAAGTTTCCTCGACTCTCCGGGATGCTCGCTCAGAGTCTCATCAACCTTTGGGAGGGCGTACGCTCCCTGGGCACTCCAGCATCCACCCGAGAAGTCGGACTGCGCGAGCTTGAGCGGTTCTGCACTCGGGTCAGCAGCCTGCTCCCCAACAGCTTCCAGCCTATGGACGTCGACCAAGACCCGGCGCAGCCCGTGGACCTCTCACAAATGTTCCCCAACCCCACCGTGCGGGAGGACATTTTCCTCGAAGCGCGCGATGTCTTCTTCGGCGCTGGTGCTACCACCACCGCGGGTCGCGCACACCTCGCCGCGGTCGCGCAACTCGTCGCTACACACCTCGGCCTGTCGGAGGAACGCAGGGACTGGATCATGCACAACCGCACGCCAGAGTTCGACGTCGAGAAGGACGTGAACGGGCGCATCACCGCCGTCCGCGCGGGCCGTACTCGCCTTCCCGCACGCGCTGCGAAGGCAGAGATCGCGCCACCTATGACACGTCCGTTCGCGATGCACCGGCCGGCCGTGTCGCTGATGGCGCGCCTCGCGACCGCCATCTCGCTCGCCGAGCCCATCCTCCTGACTGGCGAGACTGGTACGGGCAAGACAAGTGTAGTGACGCATCTGGCGTCGCTCCTCCGACGGCCTCTAATCTCCCTGAACCTGTCGAATCAGACGGAGTCGTCGGACATCCTCGGCGGGTTCAAGCCTGTCGATGCACGGGTACCCGGCGCGGAGCTGCAACAGCGGTTCTTGGACCTCTTTGGTGGGACGTTCAGCCGGAAGAAGAACGCGCACTTTGAGGAGTCGGTGAGGAAGGCTGTGCAGGAGCGCAAGTGGAAGCGCGCAGCTGGATTGTGGCTGGAGGCGACGAAGATGGCGAGGGGGAGGATCCAGGCGAAACAAGCCGAAGAAGACGCGTACGTTTACTATATTGGTTCTCTTAAAGTTCAGGGCACTGACGGGAACTCATAGGAAGGAGCTGGAAGGTGGCACTCCCCGCAAGCGGAGGAAGACGGAGCAAGCGGGTCTGAAGGTGTCTTTGGAAGCGTGGAAAGAGTTCGAACGGGACGTGCAGACGTTTGAGGTACAGCACGTTCAAGGGAAGAGCAAGTTCGCATTCGCATTTGTCGAGGGGCCTTTGGTGAAGGCGTTGCGGAACGGAGACTGGTGAGTATCGCGCTTGTTGGTTTTTCGATTTTCTTCCAGCGCTGACGGCGTCGCCTGTAGGATCCTGCTGGACGAGGTCAACCTGGCGACGCCCGAGACTCTCGAGTCGATCTCGGGCCTGCTCCATGGGCCGACTGCTTCCATTACTCTCACGGAACAGGGGTCACTGGAGCCCATCCCTCGGCATCCTGACTTCCGCCTGTTCGCCTGCATGAACCCTGCGACCGACGTGGGCAAGAAGGATCTCCCTCCGAACATCCGCTCCCGCTTTACCGAGATCGACGTCCCCCCGCCCGATGCTGACAAGGAGACGCTCCTCACTATCGTCTCCCAATACATCGGTTCGTGCGCGGTCGGCGACAAGGGCGCAATCATGGACGTCGCCGAGTTCTACACCTCGGTGAAGCGCCTTGCGGACGAGCGTCAGATCGCTGACGGCTCCAACCATCGTCCTCACTTGAGCATGCGTACGCTCGCGCGTGCCCTGACTTTTGCGGCGGACATCGCCACCTCCTACTCGCTGCGAAGGGCGCTGTGGGAGGGTTGTCTCAAGGCGTTCACGATGGTCCTTGACGGACCCAGCGCGACGGCAGTCACCGCCCTCGCACAGAAGCACATTCTGGCGGGCGTTCGGAATCCGAAGTCGCTCCTGACAAAGGAGCCTCTACCGCCCGGCGATCCCTCCGCGTTCGTGAAATTTGGGCCTTTCTACCTCGAACGAGGCCCCCTGCCCGAGGATCCCGCCGAGGACTACATCATGACCCCTTCGGTGGAGACCAAGCTTGTCGACCTCGCGCGCATCATCTCTGCTAAGCGCTTCCCCGTGCTCATCGAGGGTCCTACATCCAGCGGAAAGACGAGTTCCATCGAGTACCTCGCGAAGCGTACCGGACATCGGTTCGTGCGCATCAACAACCACGAGCATACCGACATCCAAGAGTACATCGGGACCTACCTCTCCGATCCCGTGACCGGGAAGCTCGTCTTCAAGGAGGGCCTGCTCGTTCGTGCCCTGCGACAGGGAGACTGGATCGTCCTTGACGAACTGAACTTGGCGCCGACAGACGTGCTTGAAGCGCTCAATCGCCTCCTCGACGACAATCGGGAACTGGTCATCCCGGAGACGCAGGAGGTCGTTCGCCCGCATCCTCACTTCATGCTCTTCGCCACCCAGAACCCGCCGGGGCTGTACGCTGGTCGCAAGGTCCTCTCTCGCGCATTCCGCAACCGCTTCCTCGAGGTCCATTTCGAGGACGTCCCACAAGCGGAGTTGGAGACGATCCTCTGCCAGCGTTGCCGCATTGCCCCTTCATACGGCCAGCGCATCGTCGCTGTCTTCCGCGAGCTGCAGAAGCGCCGGCAGTCCAGCCGCGTCTTCGAGAGCAAGCAAGGTTTTGCCACCCTCCGCGACCTGTTCCGCTGGGCAGGGCGCGATGCGATGAGTTACGACGAGCTCGCCGCGAATGGCTACATGCTCCTCGCGGAACGTACTCGGCGGGACGATGACAAGGCGGTAGTCAAAGAGGTTATCGAGTCCGTCATGAAGGTCCGCATCGATGAGTCCACGCTGTACGATACGCGGAACCCCAAGTTCGACCCCACGGAGTTCCTGGGCTGCCCCCTCCCCTCGTCTTCGCAGGTCGTCTGGACGTCGGCGATGCAGCGCCTATTCGTCCTGACGGCCCGTGCGCTCCGGTTCAACGAGCCGGTGCTCCTTGTAGGAGAGACTGGTTGCGGGAAGACGTCCGTTTGCCAGCTCTACGCTGAGGTCCTCGGGCGGACCCTCCGCTCGGTCAACTGCCACCAGAACACGGAGACGGCTGATCTCATTGGAGGCCTGCGACCTATCCGCAACAAGGCGGTCATCGAGGCAGAGACTGTACGGGAAGCGGTCGCTACACTGTCACAACTGGGGGTAACGGGAATCTCTGAGGAGGCGGGCGCGCTCACGACGGCCATCGACACCCTGCTCAAGGCTGGCGCTCTCTCTGTTTCACAGGAGGCTGCGTTGCGCGACCTGCGAGCGCGTCTGCAGCGCTTGTCCGCCATGTTCGAATGGCGCGATGGTCCCCTCGTCGAAGCCATGAAGGGAGGCGATGTCTTCCTGCTCGATGAGATCTCTCTCGCGGACGATTCTGTCCTCGAACGCCTGAACAGCGTATTGGAGTCGGGCCGTACCATAGTCCTTGCGGAACGCGGCGGCGACAACGAAGATATCCCGGCCATCAAGGCAGCGCAGGAGTTCAAGTTCGTTGCGACGATGAACCCGGGTGGTGACTACGGCAAGAAGGAGCTCTCGCCTGCGCTGCGGAACCGTTTCACGGAGATCTGGGTCCCTCCGATCACTGACCGCGGCGATCTGGAGTGTATTGTGGAGACATTATGGCAACACGAGTCGCTCAGGACTTACACGCAGCCTCTTCTCGACTTCGTAGAGTGGCTCTGTGCCGCTGTGGGCGATAGAGCATTTGCGAACCTTCGGGATATTCTGGTATGTGCATTTACCATCGCCTCGTTGGCCTTCGCTCATCAGACTTCCAGGCGTGGGTGTCGTTCTCGAACGCTGCCATCTCTCGCAATGCGGATACGCTTTCTGCGAACGCCGTCTTTGTGAGTCTACTCGCCACTTTTTCTCGCTTTAGTCCGTCAGAGGTTGACGGTGTGACAGCATCATGCCGCGGAAATGACCTTCCTGGACGGCCTTGGCTCTATGCCTCAGCTCTCTGCCTACTCCAAAGAAGCTCTAGAGAAGTTCAAGTCTGAAGCCCTAGCCAAGCTCCATTCGCTCGTTCCGCTTCCCTCGACTTCCCTCGCCAACCAGGCACTTTCGTACGATGCTGCTGGCGTTCGGTTTGGCACTTTCTCTGTGCCTCGTGGCCCGCACGAGCCGTCTTCACAGAGCTTCAGTCTAGAAGCGCCGACAACACGCGACAACGTGATGCGTGTAGTACGAGCGTGTCAGCTTCAGAAGCCCATCATGCTGGAAGGTAGCCCTGGAGTCGGGAAGACCAGTCTTGTCGCGGCGCTGGCGAACATGTGTGGCTACCACCTCTGCCGCATCAACCTTTCCGACCAAACCGATTTGGTTGACCTGTTCGGCTCGGATCTGCCTGTCGAAGGAGGCCAGCCAGGCCAGTTCGCATGGAAGGACGCGGAGTTTCTCAGGGCGCTGCAGCAGGGTCACTGGGTTCTCTTGGACGAGATGAATCTGGCCCCACAGTCTGTGCTGGAAGGCCTGAATGCCGTGCTCGATCATCGCGGTACTGTCTACATCCCAGAACTCGGCCGTTCTTTCGTCCGACACCCGTCGTTCCGCATCTTCGCTGCCCAGAACCCTCTTCACCAAGGTGGCGGTCGCAAGGGACTGCCGAAGTCCTTCCTGAACCGTTTCACGAAGGTCTACGTCCAGGAAATGTCCCCTGCGGACCTTCTCCTCATCTGCCGCAACCTTTTCCCCCATTACCCGCATCACCTGCTGGAGAAGATGATAACCTACATGAGCGTGCTCAACGAAGAGACCATGGTGAAGCGTTCGTTCGCACGAGAAGGAGCGCCTTGGGAGTTTAACCTTCGCGATGTCATTCGATGGGCGACTCTTCTCGGCGCTTCGGAACCCCCAGCACATCCCTCTCGGTACCTCTCCCCTGTCATCCTGCAGCGATTCAGGACGCCGGAAGATCGCGACCGAGCACGCAAGCTCTTTTCGGATATCTTCGCGGAGGAGCATGGCTTGGATCGACCCGCCATCACTGTTACGCCTTCCCATCTCCAGATTGGACATCACTGCTCGAGTCGTTCCGGCAGGCTATCTGCCTCTCGCGGCGGCCGTATTCT
This sequence comes from Trametes polyzona, assembly GCA_022606195.1. Lineage (NCBI taxonomy): Eukaryota > Fungi > Basidiomycota > Agaricomycetes > Polyporales > Polyporaceae > Trametes > Trametes polyzona. Next base: position 90,051 of record JABYQF010000009.1, on the reverse strand, counting down.
GCAAGAAGCTCTCCCTGCTCTTGAGTCCATGGGGATGTGCATCGCTCATGGGTGGCTGGCCATCCTTACCGGTCCCAAGAACAGTGGCAAGACCACCCTCGTCAGGACGATAGCGAATATGCTAGGTAGGACGCTGCACGAGGTCCCCATTAACAACGCCACAGACGCGACCGATATCTTGGGGAGCTTCGAAGAGACTGATCTAGGATACCGTGTCGCTGGGGTCGCCCGTACGGTCCTCGATCTCGTGGATGAAGTCTCGAGCGCCACCGTCGGTACAGAAGTACATATCAACTGTGACCTGACGTCCCTTCTGCGAAGCATACCAGTCACGATCTCTCAGGCTACAATCTCTCGGCTCTCGGAGGTTCTCAGTCAAATCCTGGATGCTCTTTCGTCCGTTCCTGAGCCGTATCGAACCCGTTCTCTGGCAGCTCGCGAAGAAGTACAGCGACTCGCACAAGGCGTGCATTCGTCCGGACGTCTGGAATGGGTCGACGGGCCGCTGGTACGCGCGATCAAGGAAGGTCACTGGTTACTCCTCGATGGCGCCAATCTATGCAATGCGTCTGTCTTAGATCGGCTGAACTCGCTCTGTGAGATGGGTGGTACTCTGACACTAAACGAGCGTGGGGCGGTGAATGGCGAGGTTCAAGTCTTGCGTCCTCATCCTGACTTCCGCCTCTTCATGTGCTCTGACAGCCAATACGGGGAGCTTTCTAGAGCGATGCGGAACCGTGGTATCGAGATCGCTCTTACTGCCCCTCTGCACTCGGAAGACTACGGACGAATCGTCGAACATCTTCGCTGCTCTCCCAGACCGGTTCATGCGGCTGATCTGAGGTCTGTGGTCGCTTCTCAGGCTGGCATACGCCGAGGACTGTATGATGATACTATGCTGTTGCCTGGAATCGTCGACTGGCGATCTGATCAGCTGCTCATCAACGACTCGGCTGTGGCACACGCGGCGGACCTCCCAATAACTTGGGCATACACACCATCGTCAAGTCGGGCAGTCCAGTACTTCATGGCGGCCAACGCCATCCCAGATGCTCTCGCCTATCTCTCCCGGCTTCTCCCTCCCTCCAGCGATACCCTCGCATCGTTGTCCAATCTTCGCGCATTCCTACACACGATAGAATGTAGTGACGTATACCGTACCATCGTTCAAATGCGGAGGAATATCAGTCACTCGTCCCCAATACCGTGTGATGTGCTACTCGCGCAGGTGAGTGGCGTACCCTAAGGTGAGTGATCGACGTCGCTCATGCATGTATCCGTAAGCCGCTGCACTCCAACGCCGTCGCTACGGCGTCCGCGAAGTCTCCTGAGTTACAAGAGGAGACTGTCATACTGCGATTTCTCCGCCTCCTCGTCGCTGCGACTGCGGACTATGCGCAATACGCAGACGCCAAGCAACCCGAGGCGCATATGCACGCCAAGGGCGCGCGAAAAGCTCGCCCCGAAAACCGGGCATCTATCAGCACGAAGACGCTGGTGGAGGCCATACGGTCTTCTTCGTCTGCCTTCCTCGAGAAAGCGACTCTAACCTCAGGATCTGTCGTAAGTTTCATCAGCGGTTTGCGGAAGTGGTAACATTAACACATGTTTTATCAGGATGTCGACGTAGTGGCAAGACTGGTTGCATACGGACGCTATCTACAGGGTGCGACGCGGACAGAAGGGACATTCGACTTCTCCCTAGCATTCGCAACTCTAGAGTGGATAGAGGAGGCCATCGGCATCTCCAGCTCCGCCTCGGCTAGTATTCGTGAGGTCTCGCACGCCGCATCGCGGTTGAGAGAGGTCGTCTCGTTGTCGACAGGAACTGGTTTGATTGACATATGGAGGAGGATGTGGCCTAAGTTGCGAGATTCCCCGTCTGAGGGGAAGCTTACCGAGTTGGAGGACGCGGCTCGTCGTCTGTCCGGTTCTAGTCAAGACACGAGTGAGCCTTTCGCACCGGCAGCTTGGAGCTATTTACTTACTGTGAGCAGGACTCCGTATGCAGATCTTGGACTTAATGTCGTTATGGACGTTGCCCCAACCTGTTCAAGATAGCGATCGACAGAGTTTAATCCAGCTCATCTCGCACGTGGAAGCTGTGCGTGCTCCTTACGGCCTACAGATCGACACTCTAACACGTTTCCATCAGCGTATCAAGGATGTCGTGAAGGACGAACCACCGGCTCATGCACAGGTAGACCTGTTCAATATCTGCGTACGCCTCCGCGCGCTATACGTAATTTCGTCCGACCCCACGGCGTCGAAATCGGTATGACGGTAATATGCATCTCTATATGGCATTCATCTGACGGTATCATGCAGGCTGTGCACGACATACTTGACCTGAGTTGTTCCGATGCGAAGATTCCCTTGAGGACTCTTGTGCCATACAAGCAGTTATCTTGGGCCTGTGATACCGGAGAAGGTGCGTCCTGCCCCGCGCTGGCGCCCGGGTGGATATTGAAGGTTATACAGGGTTGACACCTTCCTTCGTGCGGCTCTTGAAGGGCTGGCTGAATGAAGTTTGGGACGCAACTCCCATATCCGAGGTTTGTACTTTGCTCAAGCATTGCGAATTATACGCTGACAGACTGCCAGAACCTGGCAGGACCATCAGCCCTTTGCCATCCCCTTGAGCTTTCAGAAACTATACTGTCCTGGTACGTGCCTTATATTGGACAGTAAAGCTCGTTGACTCAGACAATCGTAGCGACGAGACCATACGCCCTCTCAACGGTCTCTCAGAGTACGAACGAGCGCTAAGCCGTCGGCTCACGGTCCTCTCCGGCTACCTAGTGGACAGTACATCGAGGTGGTCCCAGCTCCTTTGCCTACTCTTGCGCACTGCTGTATTGGTAGGTCTCGCTCATTTCGTGACGAATCGGGGACTAACCACCACCCAGGTCGTCTCGACGGTATCGCATGGCGACCACTCACCCCCTGAGCCATGGAGACTTTTGTCAACGCCGAGGCTCTCCGTCAGCGAGGTACTCGACGTTTTCGACCGTGCCACCAACGGGATGGCTGCATCGCCTTATCAGCAACACCTGCGCGCCCCTCTACGCTCTCTGGCCAACCCTACCAATGCCGGTTCCTACGCAACCCTAGGACAAGGCTGGATCGGACTCTCCAGGTTCCTACTCGAGCTCTATGTCCCCGACATTCCCATCGATCCTACCGCGATACAGTCATGCTCGCATCAATTCTGGGATCAGCAGCGCGCTCTCATCGAAGAGGAGCTCCTACTGCATCGGAGATACGAGGAACGTACGATTGGCAGGCGCGACAACTTGGCCATCCGGTACTTGTCACAGCAGTTGTCAGATGCCCAAAAGCGTCTGGAGGGAGATACCACCACAACGTCCGGGCGGGGAGATATGACCAGGCTCCACGCTTACTGGACTGAAGCAAGGCAATTCCTTGAACAAGCTGCTTCGCCCTCAAAGGTGGATGCCATCGTGTCTGCTTTGCAGTCCGGCGAGCCATCGGCGATCATGCGAGAACAGATGGTTCAGGACTCAACGGCGGCTTTCTCTCAGCGACTGGATGGTGTCTATTCCGATTTCGAGGACATCAACGGTCCTCTTCACGTCGCGCTGCTCCAACAGCGTCTCGGATTGCGACTCCTCGCCGATGCCAGCAATGTGTCCCACGCGGTCGACCCGGAGGCAGGCCGCATAGGAGAGGCACTCGTCGTTTTCCCGTCTGTGAAAGGTCCCGAACTCCTGCGGAACACCGCGCGGTCGTCCACACCATCGTTCCCACTTGTGGTGTACCGTTTGGCAGCCGTGGCTTCCGACGTTTCCTCCGGGGTGGAACTGCAGTCGCTCCTTCCCGAGCTGGATACGATCTACGAGCAGTCGCTTGGGCTGTGGCTCATCGACAAGGCTAGAGCGGAAGAAGCGGAGAAAGAGGCCCAGTCTCTCTACCGCCACAAGACCGAGACCAATGTCCCGCAGACAGAGGCCGAGATCGAGGAGCAGGAGTTCTTGGCTCTATTCCCCGAGTACGAGGACCTAGTCGACGACGAAGCCACCCCGTCCACGAAAGAGGCTTCCCGAAAGCCCAAGTCCCTCGTCATGGCCGACGAAGTCAAGCGGCTGTGCACCCTACATCAGGCACTCTTTGCAGCTGATCAAGCTTCGTCGCGTGCTCTTCATTCCCGTATAGGGCACGAAGAACTCAGGAGGCATCTCGTGCAGGAGCTCGTTGTGGCCCAGGTATCGAACCTACCGGAGACGCTCGATCAGCTGAGCCGACCCTACCAGCTAGCCGTGCTCTTGGGGCGCCTCTCAAAGCTTCACGGGACGTCTTCTGGAGGTTCTAAGCCTTACAACTTCTACGCCGACTCCAACGTGCCGGAGGTGCACAAGGCCCTCGAAGTGTTGCGGAGGATGGTCGCGCGACTCGTCGTCCTCATCAGGGAGTGGCCGGAGCAAATGGTTCTGCAGCATCTCAAGAGCAGGTGCGATGCGATCCTCAATCTCGACATCCTTAGCCCCGTTGCCAAGGTCCTTTCCGCGATTGAGCAACTGCTCCTTCATATGGAAGACTGGGAGATGTACGCCAACAGGGAGAACACCCTCAAGGCCTATCAGCACGACCTTGCCACTCTCGTTGTCTCGTGGCGACGTCTGGAGCTGACCTCTTGGCAAGGCCTCCTGCGGACACAGGCACAAGAGTTCTCCGACGGCGCCTCAGAGTACTGGTTCAGACTCTACGAGGCCACTGTTCGCGGTGTTGCATCCGCAGCGCACGAAGAGGAACAGGGCGAGATCGGGGCGTTGGCAAAGTATCTCGAAGGCCTAGTGCCTCTCCTCGATACCTTCATGGGTTCCACCCCGCTGGGCCAGTTCACCCAGCGTCTTCACTACCTCCGCGCATTCGAGGAGTACTGTGCTCAACACGGCTCGTTCCAGGAAGAACTCTTGTCTGAGGCCTTCCGGCGAGCACACCGCGTACTCCGGTTCACGCGCGCGTACTACTCCCAATTCGTACCCAAAGTCACTGCCTCCCTGGCCACCCAACAGGAAGCACTCGAAAAGGAGATTCGTGGCTTCATCAAACTCGCTAGCTGGAAGGACATTAACGTGTACGCCCTCAAGCAGAGCGCGCAGAAGACGCATCGTCAGCTGTACAAGTGCGTTCGGAAGTTCAAGGAGATCCTCCGTCAGCCAGTCACTCCGCTTCTGGTCCCTGGAGCGGCGAACGCCGAAGAGTCCACTACCTCCACGCATGTCGAACCGTTGCGCCTTGCAGCGGGCGTTCCCCAGCTTCCTCCATACTCAGAACCCACGAGTCGACCCGATCATCTGGTCAACCTTGAGCGGACGTTCCGGAACTACCAGTCCGTCGTGCAAGGCCGCATCAGCACCCTCGTTGACGCCCTGTCGCCGCTTGACGTGGAGGAACTCTCGGCAGAGATCATCACTACCCTGCAGAGCTTGGCCTCAGCGTCCGTCCCCGCAAACGTCACGGGCGAGCAGCGCGACAAAGCCCAGAAAGCCCTGCTCGTCCGCAAACGCAAGGCATGGAGTGACCTGCTGAAGGAGCTTAAGCGGATCGGTCTAGCAGTGAACGTCAAACCAGAGGTGCTCGAGCAACAGAGCAGCCCGCGCTGGCTCAGAGAGCAACCCGTCCTCACTTGTACTCATGTTGCTGTGGGACCGTTCGAGAAGAGCGAGAGTTACCTGCTTCGTCTCTCAAAGCTCCTGCCCGACCTGCGTGCCAGGCTGTCCGAGCACAGCCCCGATATCGGGACTCGGGACCTCCAGCGAGGTACAGGCCTGGTGGAATCTGCGTTCTCTCTCGCGGTAGAGGCGCGTAGCTGGTAAGCTGACATGAGTTGTTTGTACGTACCCACAGTTGCTCATTCTTTCGCTGTAGGTTCGTGGAGACAGCCGACCAATACGCGCAGCTTCGGGACCTCGCTAAGCGCCTCCGTATGGTCTCGCAATGCCCTCGTATCGTTGGATCTGGCCCCGAGGTTTTGCGCCGCGTAGTACACGTCAAGGAAGACACCGGTCGTCTCGTCAACGCGCTCGAAGAGACCTCTGCAATTTGGAGACAGTACCTTGAGGAGCTCCCAAGCTCGAATTCGCTCCCAGCGGCGGCCGAGGAACTTCAGTCTGTCATCACCTCCTCCAAAGATATGTTCTCCCGCATCGCGCAGGTCGCAACAACAGCCAAGCTAACAAGCATGCCGGTCCTTCTCGAAGGTATTGCAGACTTGCATGTCGATGCAATGAACAGATAACTGATTCCTTTCCCTTCGCCAGATGAGGCTGCGATCCTCGCGCAGACAGTAGACCACGTACAGACAGTAGGCCAGCTCCTTCGCGGGTGGGCGGACAGGTCGGATGTGGTGGCATTGTTTGCGAAGCCCGTCCTCGAGTGGCTAGAACAACGCGAGTCCTTCTCCCATGCACAGCTCGAGCATGTTCCAAGCGAGAAGTCTCCGGACAACACCGGAGAGCTCATCGACCGCCTTCTACTCAGTGCACAAGGCATTATCGCAATCCCACCACCCCCTGCGAAGAGCGAGGAGGACATGGACCAGACACCGGATCGTTTCCTGCGCGACTACAACCGTCTGATCGTACAAGTTACACGCGCGCTCAAGGTTGAAGAAGTGTCTACGCTCGTCGCGTCCGCATTCGAGAACGCAGTCCGCTCCAGCTCTCCAGAACTCGAAGCACGTCTCAACCGTGTTCTGCCGTTCCTCGATACCTACCTCGAGCTTTCCCGCGTACAGCTCGTGAACCACTGCGCATGGACGAAGGCGCTGTTCAAGCTCGACTATGTGATCTGCAGCGTGATGCGCACTATCGCCCAGGATGGCTTCTGCAAGCCACCCGACGCCGGTGAGGCCGAGGCCGGGGAAGGAGACGCTCAAGATGCAGGAGGTGTCGGCCTCGGCGAAGGGACGGGGAAGGACAACGTCAGCAAGGAGATCGAGGACGAGAGCCAGGTAGAGGGGTTGCAGGGTGAGGAAGGAGAAGACGAAGACGTGGAGCGGGCAGAAGAAGGGAACGCGCTGGAGATGAGTGAGGACATCGGCGGGAAGATGCAGGATGTGGAAGAATCGGAAGGAGAAGACGAGGAGGAAGACGACCAGGGAGAGAGCGACGAGGAGCCCGAGGAACAGCTCGGCGATCTCGATGCGGCGGACCCCTCGGCGGTGGACGAGAAGCTATGGGGTGATGAGAATGGGCCGGAGGACAAGCAGGATACGGGGAAGGCTGGTGAGGACCACTCGACGCAGAAGCAGGATTCTGAGACCGTGGCGAAGGAGGACGAGCCGCATCAGAAGCCGAAGGAGAAGAAGGAACAAGCGCCGGAGGAGGGGAAAGAGGGGCAGGAAGGCGAGGAGGACCCGATCCCGGAAAATACAGCGCAGGAGGAAGCGATGGATGAGGGAGAGCAAGATCAGCAGGACGGTGCGCCACTCGACGACTTCGTTCCGGAAGCGAACACCTTGGATCTACCAGAAGACCTCGACCTCGGCAAAGAAGATGGGAAGCAGCCTGAAATGGACGACGACATCGATATGGGAGAGGAGGAGGAAGATGGAGAAGACGCGGAGGGGTCTGAAGAGGAGAAGCCGGGAGAGGGCGTGGACGAGGGTGCTGAGGAAGACGACGCTATGGACGTGGAGGACAACCCAACTGAGGTCCCAGAGGATGCCGCACAGCCGGAGAACGTTTCTGAAGATATCGTGGACGGGGCTACGGCACAGCCTGATCTCCACGCTGGGGCCGGGCAGGATAGCGGAGAAGTTGGTGACCAGGCTATGGCGGACACGACCCAAGGCCAGGGTGGAAAAGGTGCCTCATCGTCAGGGGAGACGGGGGGACAAGAAGAATCAGAGGAACGGGAAAGCGCTGCGCAGGACGGAAGTGCACAAGAAGAGCGCGCTCAGGAGCAGTGAGTAGCTCGCGTTCGAATATTTTCGTTTCTAGATGCTTACCAACGATGATTAGAAGTGCTGAGGCTGCTACCGCCCCGACCGACTCTCTTGAGGAGAGTCAGAACACCACCGGCTCTGCGCGTTCCCTCCAAGGTTCAGCTCCAACTCAGGCTCGATCGCAACCTTTGCAGAACAACCCTCTTCGCAGCCTGGGCGATGCTCTACGGGAGATCAGTCAGCGCATGGACGAGATTCTCGAGGGCGAGGGGCCACAGGAGCGCCCAGAGCAGCAAATGGATACCTCCGGAGCATCCCAGCTGGAGTACCTACGACCGGAAGCAGACAAGGGCGAAGATGAGATGCAAGCTCTGGGGCCTGCGCAGAAAGAGGACGTTGCCAGGCTCAATGAGCTCAAGTTCCTTGACGATGAGATGCAACCCACCGAAGAAGTCCCTCCCCTCGAAGAGGACAATACGACCGCCGACCCTTCTTCGCAGCCCTCTTCTCATCCGCCTCATTCTGCACTGCATGCTGAGCCCACCTCGCACTCCATGTCAGACGATGTCAAGAGCGCTCTGACGCAAACGGAGGTTCGCTCCCAGCGTCCTGGACAACAGCCCACAGCCGACGCTGTCGATCGATTGCCCTCAGACGATATGGAACCCACCGAAGAGGAAGAGCACGATGCACAAAAAGAGGTTGAGTTAGCGTTGCGCCAATGGCAAGCAGAGGGCCAGCCCTCGAGCCAAGCCGAAGATATATGGCGCAAGTACGAGTCCCTCACGCACGACCTCTCCTACGCGCTCTGCGAACAGCTCCGACTCATCCTAGAGCCGACGATGGCGACGCGTCTCCGTGGGGACTATCGCACCGGCAAGCGGCTCAACATGAAGAAGATCATCCCGTACATTGCCAGCGAGTTCACGAAGGACAAGATCTGGCTCCGGCGCACGCGTCCCAGCACCCGCGAGTACCAGGTGCTCGTCGCGCTCGATGACTCTCGTTCCATGGCCGAGTCGCACTCCGTCCACCTTGCTTTCCAGACTCTCGCCCTCGTTGCGCGTGCCCTCGGCAGACTCGAGGTCGGCGACGTTGCCCTCGCACGCTTCGGCGAGGCGGTCGACGTTCTCCACCCGTTCGACGCCGGACCGTTCACCGACCAGGCCGGCGCACGGGTCATGCGCGCGTTCCGCTTCGACCAGAAGGCGACGCAGGTTCTCTCGCTGCTCGAGACGAGCCTCACATTGCTCGAGCAGGCGCGGGAGCGTCGTGCGACCGCCTCTTCGACCGCGGCAGATCTCTGGCAACTCGAGATCATCATCTCCGATGGAATCTGCCAGGATCACGAGCGCCTCCGGACGGTGCTCCGTCGCGCGGAGGAGCAGCGGGTCATGGTCGTGTTCATCGTGCTCGACTCTCTGCACTCGAAGGGTGGCGGCGCTGGAGGCGCGGGCGAGAACTCGATCTTGTCGATGAACCAAGTGGCGTACAAGATGGTTGACGGGCGGATGGACCTTCAGGTCGAGCGGTACCTCGATACGTTCCCGTTCGAGTACTACGTTGTGCTGCGGAACGTGGAGGCGCTGCCGGACGTACTTGCAGGCACTTTGAAGCAGTTTTTCGAGCGGGTAGCGGAGGCGTAGCTTTGCGTGGATTTGACAGGGAAGGGGGTGGTACTATGGCTCTGGATAGACCGTCGAAGTACTGTAGAACACGAAAGTATCTGTACTCTTATGTTTATGTCGAACTGTAATGCATTTCTTGGAACTATGAAATTCTTCCGAAGGGAACTCACAGACCAAGGTATGTACGGGCCTTCAAATATAGAGCGTGATATGCACTCGGCCTACAGAGACGATTGGGTTGCGACCGCGTACGATATATCGATAACCGCCACGGGAATTCGGTACCGGGTTGCGGCCGCGAGGGTTCCGGGGACACGGGTGCGTTCATGCGCCCAGAGTCGAGTCGTCGCGTGAGCAGCCCACTTCGATGTGTAGCGTGAATACAGCGAGCGCGGCGATGCGGGCGAGAAGTGCGCAAGTGCCTTCATGAGACGCTTCGAGGTGAAGTAGGCGTAGCCGGTCAAGCCGCTTGGGCTGCCGCAACGAAGCGTCGCCTAGAGAATCCACAAGCAAGTAGGCGCAGAGACAAAGTTCCACTAGGCCTGGAAAACGTCTCATCGTCTCAACGACGCCTTGTAGAACATGTAACGAGTCTTCACGCAAAGGAAGCGGATGTTTGTGATTGTAGGGAAAAGCGGGTAGGTTCTTGGCATGTGTGCATAGCGCTTGTAATGCGGGAAAAGTTACAACGTAGTCATCGACACGAAAGCGCGGGCATTCATCCAGCATGACGCTTCGAATGGAGGAGCTATGTGGTTGGAGCTGCGAGCAACGCATCCGCGACGGTCTGACGTTCGAGAGGATCATGTAGGCGGGTGTCGGCGAGCGAGCTCCCAGATAGTGCGAGGGGATAGGCAGGAGTGTCGACCTCGAAGCCGATGTGTCCAATGTGTTACAGGTATGTTACTGACAGAATGATGTCGCGCCAGTGTGTGCACACCCAGAGGAGTCGTACCCATTGGTGGGTATGATATTTGTGGCCGTACGGTATCAGAGGAATCGAAGGAGTGCGATGATGAATATCTGCGTGGTCATTTGCGAGGACCCATAGTAGGAGCTCATTGGGAAGCTTTTTGATGAGCACCATCCCTCGGGGAGAACGGAAGGCTAAGCGTGCAGGCTTGAAAGGCTTGAACAACTCCGAGAACGCTGTGGATTTGTAAAATGCTTCACTCACGCAAACGTAGTGCTTACCCTATCTACCGAACAAAGATGAGTATTTGAGACATGACAGCTGGAGTTAGCACACTATGTTCTTACTAAGACGAGAGTATGTGCACGAACCACGCAGACGACGTCGCCTTCGTTTGGTCCACCGTCGTGGCGGACGTCAAGGGCTACTACGTAAGTATGCATGGTCCGCCTGTCCGAGCTAACAGAACGCACGCGGCGTCGGATCCAAGGGAGTAGTACTGACCATGCAGTATGTTATGGGCAAGTGGCGAGCAGATTTGTAGGACATATATCCATGTATATAGTTTGAACACAGAAGATGGATATATCTCGGTACCTAGTAGTGTCCGACAGCGGAACGAGCCACGCACAGCGCTGGCAGTTCTGCCGTAAGCAGACTGGCTATGCGGGTCAAAGTGCTTCGAAGGTTGATATCTCGAGCAATAATAGGTCGGCGCTTTGGGAGTATGCAGCGCTGGCCTGCCCTTGGTCTGCGGCTCGCCGGGAGGCGGTCGCAGACCGGTGCTCGAATGCTAGGACGATGAAGTCACTGGGGTGCTAGTTTACCGTGTGGAGAGCTGTTGGCGCATGAAGCAGGTGTGTCCGTCCAATGTAGCATCCTCCAACTTCTAGTCTACGCTGACTAGCCTGACACCGAGTACCGAGTATGAACACTGGGAGCGCAGAATGAATGTGCAGAAAACGTAGAGGTTTGCACTGTTCTTATTCATTTGAGAGTTCAGCGTGACACCACACGGTGCACCGAGTGTAGGTTGAATGAGTGAATAGACGATGATGATGGTCAAGAGCAAAGAGGCGCTTGGAAAAAAGACGCCCGAAGGAGTGGCTGACATGGGCGTCTCTTCATACTGCGTGTGCCTCGAACCTTTAGAGGAACTGTCGTAAGTTGACGACCAACCATCTCGAGCCATTCATAGACCATCGGCGTGGGTGTATACGAGCCTGCGTATGCTGATGGAACAATTCCACGCAGGAACTATGAGGCGTACCTTGCAACGGTGCTGTAATGTGCCACCGCCGCCAGGACGCAACCGCCGACTTTCAAGCCGAATCCTGGTGTGCGCTCCGAGCAGCGCGAAGACAACGTCGAACCCATGCGGGTCCATCTTCGCTGTCGCGGGCTGTGGTCATAGATGGCCCGAAATTGTTGTCAAGATAGTTTACCGCCCTTCCGAGCTCGCCGTGGCTGAGATCGAAGACGTACGACGGTGACGGTGCAGTACGTGCTGTCTGTCCCAGATCTCCCTCTCCGCCTCCTTGGCGCTCTCACCCCCATCTCCGGCAACCATATTTACCACCTAATCTTTCCCTGTCATCGTTTTCGTTGGACGGGCTGCGCAGCGTCGCGAACGCCCTGCGTTCCCCCAGAGTTCAAAGCGGTGCTGCGCAGCGCGTCTGCTGTATCGTCGTACACGCTCCGACTGCCTTCGTTGTTCCCACCGGACATCTTAAACGCGGTCTGATAGCGCGATTGTAATGTTCGACATGTCCACGCGCTGCGGGGCGTTCTCAGACTTGCGTGCATTGCGATTCAATCCAACACCCTCTCATTCGTCACATCGTCTGATTAACGACAGCTGGAATGCCTTCTCCCGCTGCCCAGCCTCGCCGTCGGGCCTTCGCGATGTACTCTTGACCACGGTCAGAGCACAGTGATTCCGAGGTCGACATCTCCCCAGGCATATCGGGCTCCCACATCTCATCTCGCCTGCACATTCGAGCAACAGCACCATCATCATCGCGTGCGCGCCGCAGCCCCGCGTTCCCTCGGGCTCGGAGGCACGCACGGGCATTACGCTCGACTCCTTCCCGGGCCTCTATCTGCGTCGACGGCATCGCCGCGATGCCGTCGCGCGGATCACGCTGACAGCATGCACGCGTCCACCCTGCGCCTCCGCAGACGTGCTGGAAAATTTTCGCGTGCAGGTCCGCCCGCTGTGAGTGGACGATACTGTACTTAAGCTTTAAGTTCGCGCGCGCGTCACGGTCGAGCTGAGCTGGTCCAGTACAGTAATGCGTATAGCTATACGGGGCACCACCAGGTCCGTACTGCACGTCACGCCCGCCGCCGTCGCCGTGCTTCTGCCGGGACGACGGCTGACTGTACGCACTTCGTATCTGCGCGTCCTTGTCTAAAAACAGTCCCAGAGCCCCGCGGTGCGCTCGAACTTTGTCCGGCGTCCTGCAGAGCTTGTAGCAGACGCTCGCCACGTCGCGCAGGTGAGAGGAGCGTGGATTGCCCGGTGCGATACGGCCGGCGTCTGCTGCGAAGTACAGTAGCTCGCGGGATCAGAACGTGGGCGTACAGTAACGTTTGAACGTTCGGACGTTCAATATCGGCGCGGACGCTCCCAGCTGGGAGCGGGTTTTGACTTCGGTCCATGACGTTCTCACCGACGTGTTGGGCAGGGGCGTAGCCGAGAGCTTATCCGCTGAACGTCGCGCCATAAACGGGCCTCTCGTTTGCGAGTCGGGACGATTTTCGCGCGTGCCGGGAGCCGCGGTTGGGCACGGCGGCCCCGTACCACGGTCCTGTCCCCGCTGTGTACCCACGCCGATGGTACGTGATGATGATGCAGCGCGGTGCGGCGCTCCCCTTTATAGCCTCCGCGTCCGCCATATCCGACTTTGACCGCCCGAAGTGGTTTTCAGATGTAATGTAATGTAAAGCGCGAAGTGCGCAACATATGCGTCGTTGCTCGGATGTCGTCTGTCGAATCGCGAACCGCGAACAGCGACTTCCGAGCATGTGCACATCGACATCTACGCATGACACCGACGCGGGAAGCCGGAGGCTCGCAATGGCACGTCGGCAGGCCAGACAGCGTTCCGATGGGCCGCGCTGTGCCTGCCAGCCTGTCGAGCTGCCACCCATGCGTGGAGGGCAAACGCCTCTTGCGGGCGGGAAGCTGGAAGGCCTGCGATACCGTGCGCGATGTCGGCAGATGCGATGCGGTCCTGGAGGCGCGACGCTAAGCGGTGGGGGGGTTCGCCTTCGTGGCGCGCGCCCGTCAATGTGGACGATCTCGTATGGCATCCGCTTCGTCCCTTCCCGTGCTGCAGGTCCAGCCGCGGCCCGTCTTCTCTCTTTATCTGATACGCAATGGGCTCGTATCTGCCCCGGCTGGGGCTCGATTGCTCAGTCGAGCCTCAGCCGAGGGCGTGATGACACCGGCGATGCGCTTGAAGAGCGTGTCCTGCGTTCCATGGCCGGTGAAGCACGCATTTATGTACTCTACACAGCCTCCCGCGGGCAATCGAGGTGTGTGGGCAGCGGACCGATGATCTCATAGTTCGCCGTACCCTCGTCACCTCGCCGCATGCCCGACAGTGCATACGCATTCCGCGGCGTGTGCCCCGCATGCGCATCATGGTCAATGTTATAATTACGGGATAGCAAATAGCGCCAGTACCGTCGATTACTTACTGCGTGCGAGATTCATTGACGAGAGCCTCGCTCCGCTCTGGAGGGCCCCTCGACCCCAGCCGCCCTCCCACATTAGCCCACCCCGCGCTCGGACTGGTTCCGCGTCCGGAGACGAGGCCGCGCGCGCAGCAAGTGCTCTGAACGCGCGGCTCGGGGAGGAGGACAGGGTTCCCATGCATAATGCGGTGCTTTGCGTTGGGCTCGTTCAACGGATCCCGCGCGGGCGCCATGCAAGTGTACTGCGCGGTGCCGTTTCACCACCACCACCACCATGACCACCACCCCAAGCGCGAATCGACAAGCTCGAGTCGCAGCACCAGGGAGACGCGTTCGAGGAGAGCGTTCTGTTCGAGCTTCGCCCCGACGTCTGACTTGTGCTTGAAGCTTCATGAAGGCGTGCATCACCGTGCGACGACGTTTTCGTGATGGAGCGAACCCTCTCCTCCCTCCCAATCGCAGCCCGCAGCCCGCACGCCCCGTGGCCTCGCGGACGTACGGACGGACGGACGGACATACGGCGGATGCCCAAGGCGCCGATCTCGCTCTCACTGGCTAGGCGATGGCAGATGATGGGGGGCTGCTGTGCATGCGCCATCTCTGGGTCCATCTCCCATCTCCCATCTCATCGTCGTCAATGTTGACAAGTCGACGTTCGACGTCGGGTCGGGGGACGTCGCATGAGGCCGGAGCGAATGTGTACCGCCCGCGCGCGCGTATGCCTTACAGAAGATCCCAGCAGGATCTCACAATCGCGTCGACACCGTGTTGACAGCACTGGCGAGATCTCCGACCGGCCGGTAGACGTCACACGGGCAGGAGAGGCTGCTACAAGATGTGCGCGATTGAGATTACCGACGACACGGGCTTAGCATGCCACAAAGGCGAGGGTCGAAGAAGTACAACAACAACAACAACGACGACAATATGATCAGTAACAGTTCAACGAACGGCGAGAGTCGCGCGCACGGCGTTCTGCCGCTGGCGACAAGTATCCTTCGGGGCCCAACAAGTTACTACGGCTACTGCTCCCTCGGCCAGGGCGGGCCCTCGTCCGCCGCGGGGTGTGTGCGCGGCTTTGGAGCGGTGCCGATCAGGCGGAAGGGACGTTGGGGGAGAAGAGGAAGAAAAGAGTATGTTGACTGTATGTACACTTGAGGCGGGAACCGGGACCGGAACCGGGACTTGGGACCACAGTCGCGAGAGGGAGGGCGGCGAGCTTTGGAGGACGGCGAATCGATTACGGGAAGGAGTGTGATCACCACCCGGCCCTAACGGCGGGGGCGATGGTGGTAGAGTTTGGGAGCGGTCCGAGTCGTGGGCTGCAGCGGCGCGGTCGGGCGTGTCAGCGTGACAGATCGGGGAGGGGGATGGGGACACACAGACCACGCTGGTGTGGTCTTGGCTGGGCTAACACTCACCACAACAAGAAGAGACTCGGCAGGCAGTCACACTGCAGCGGCGAGATCGCGCGATCGCGCGCGGCGATCACCAGTCGGCGACGGTGATGTAGGGGTCGCGACGCTCCACAGGCTCCTGGATTGGGTGCGCGAGGGGAGGAAGGGGCGAGAGGGTGGTCAGGATGCTGTTAGGCGCGAGGGTGGAAAGCGCGCGCGCTGATACTCACGGGGACTGGGGACGCCTGCGCGACGGTGAGGGCGGCCGCGATGAGGGCGGCGACGGAGAGGAAGTAGCGGAGGGAGGCCTGCATGGTTGGGATTGGGCAGAGGACGGGAGGGATGCTTCGCGAGGGACGGGCGGGGGCGTGCGAGAGCAAAGGAGGGGCGGCGGGCAGGGAGGGAGAGTCAGCGAGGCTCGAGCCGGGGAGGGAGCGAGGACGGGAGCTTATGTATAAGGACGCGTGCGCGAGATATTATCTCGGGAATGCATGCGCATATGGGAACGGGAACCTGCCCGTCGGTGGCCCCTGCGCAGGTGCCCGATGCAGCTGATGGCTGCTTTCCTATCAGGAACTCCCTCCGGCCGTACCGTGGCAGTCGTGCATTCCACCGAGCCCCGTCCGCTCCCCAGGGCCAATCCTCCGCCCGCCCGCTCCCCTGGGCGACCGCACACCGCCCACGGCCCATGGCCCCCTCCACCGACCCTGGGAGGCCCGCGCGCCGTGGGCCAGTGTAACGCCTCGCTCATTCTCTCCCTGCCTTTCCCGTTCGTTCGCTCAACGTTACACCGTCTTAATTCTACAATACTTACCGCCGTTACTTTACTCTACAGTTTGTTGTTTATTTCCTTCTCTGGCTACCGTTCCCTTCTTTAGCAACTCGTTCCCATTACAGTTCTTACTAAGCTTTCCGACGGTCTCGTGACCTTCGTACGAGTATATATACACCCCAGGCGTGTAGGGCGAAAGGCCAGTGTTCTTGCAATCGACAGACTTCAGACCTGTCAGTTACCGCTCGAACCTCTGCTTGTCGCGTCACCGGTTTGCGTGCAAACCGCGAGCGCGACATCTTTTTGACAGCACAGTCTCTCTCGAACACACCCTCGCTCTACTAGCTTTACTCTCTTACTCTCACGACCACTCCGGTCTCCCGTCTGGGCAACAACGAGTCTGATCAACTCGTATATCCTCACGGCCACCGGACTACCCCTCAACTACTATGTCTTCGCGCTACAACCTCCGGCGGCCCCGCGCGGCCTCGCCGCCTGCTCCGACGGCGGGCCACCCTGGTGAGTCGTTCTCCACTGCTAATGAGAACGTTGACAACCACGCGGGATCTAGCCCTCTGACCAGTGCTGGCGTTCCCGAGAGCCCCCGCCTCGGCGCCGAGCGCCGCGCAGACCTGACCTACAGTCAAGTCGCCGCCTCGAGACCCCCGACGCCGTCTCGCGACGCGCGGCCGGAGACCACTAGTACCGAAATTAAAAATATATTTGTGTCGACTAACTCACAAGAGTTCGACGTCACTGCGGAAGGTGCAGTCGGACGTCGCCGAGTGACAATGGAAGAAGTCACTGATGAGGAAGGCGGGCCGTGGATTACGGTCCAGCGGCGTCGTCGCACCCGAAGTACGGGCTCTATGCCCAACACGTACGAGGCCTCTACGAGGCAGCACCCCCGCCTATCAGTCGCACAGCGAGAGGCCGTGCACAGGGCGGAAGAGATGCTCGCGCCGGCGGAGCGCGAGCGCATTGCTCGCAGGATGAAGGCGAGCCGAGGCGCGACACATCGCACGGACAGTGAGAGCTCAGACTCTCGGGAAGAAGGTCCGTCGGACCCTATGCGCAAGGGCAAGACGGTCGACGCGCGCAATTGGGGCGCGGTCGGCATTCCGGACGAGGAGTTGGATCCGGAGGCTCAGCGGCGCGAATTGGACCTGTATTCGATAGGACGATCCTGTCGTGACGATACCATGGACCGTCCTAATGTAATGGTCGAGTCCACACGCGACACTAGTGTGTCGTGCACAGGAGGCGGCGGTGACGATCCCCTCCGCCTCATGCGCCGAGTCGAAGAGCTACAGCGGGAGCTCGACACTATGCGTGTACAGGCGTTAGCTGCCGCGGGACGCGCGGTTACAAAGGACAGAGAGAAATCCTGCCGAAACGCAGCAGCACGTTCATCAGATCAGGGGCCGCGGGATACCAGCCTCGAGGACGTACCTCCTCTTGTTCCCT
The DNA here is from genome assembly GCA_022606195.1 of Trametes polyzona. Lineage (NCBI taxonomy): Eukaryota > Fungi > Basidiomycota > Agaricomycetes > Polyporales > Polyporaceae > Trametes > Trametes polyzona. The sequence continues at coordinate 72,257 of JABYQF010000009.1, read as the reverse complement.
CGAAGCCCACAGCTCGACGGACCAAGAAGGCCCGCCAGCCGTCCCTCAGACCCGTCGCGCAGCTAGAACCGGGGAGCTACCTAGGCCGCGCGTTTGAGAATCTAGTAGGAGGCGGCGACCCCGGGGATTACTCGAGCTCGAGCTCATCGAGCGACTCGTCTTCGGAGGCAGGGCATCGCGCCCATCCACGCCGCGTAGGCACCTCCTCGGACAACGGCAGCGACTCGGATATATCTGAAAGCAATGTGTTAGCGGCGCGTTCCAGAAACAAGAAGTTACGACTCAAACCTGAGAAGCCCGAGCCGTACGACGGCCGTCCCGACGCGCAGGTCTTTCACAAATTCATGCGGCAAACGATAGAATATCTGTCCGCATTCGACATCGATAAGCGCATGCTTGCTTCACATGTATCCAATTTCTTGAAAGGGAATGCTTACAATTTTTGGGTAACCACCGTCGAGTCACGGTCGCCTCACAAATGGAGCCTGCGGAGGCTATTCATAGAACTATTCAACTATTGCTTCCCTGTGGATTACCGGCTTCAGATGCGTGAAAAGCTGAGAAAAAGTGCACAAAATCACCGAACCGTGCGCGAATACGTACACGAGCTAGAAAGCCTGTTCCTGATGGTAGGCTTTGTGTCAGATCGCGAGAAGGTAGACAAGCTATGGCACGGGCTCGCCTACTCGATCCAGAAACAGCTCTGGATGCGTAACCTGACGCCGGCCCTGTCCAGCTGGGAGGAGGTGCGCGAAGCCGCTGAATTGATCGAGATAGCGGAACGAGTCGGTCAGCGTACCGGACGAGAGCGGACCTCGGAGCACGACTCACGGAGGGAGGCTCGGGATAGCCGCGACCGCGAGCAGCGTAAGGACTCGAGCTCGCGGCGTCCACTGCGGCGTGACCGACACAGCTCTGGAGGGCGGGACCGAGGGCCGCAACGTGAACCAGCGGGACCTGAGCGACGAGTTAATGGTCGCCCGGGATATCCAGAACGTAGTCGCACGACGGGTGTCGGATCGAGCCCCCAGCTCTCCAAGGAAGAACGCGAGGAGCTCGCGACGGCTGGGAAGTGCTTCACCTGCAAAAAGGCGGGGCATTTCCAGCGAGACTGCCCTCAACGCAACCGGGTCAAATCAGACAAGAACGGCAAACCGCCCGGGGTAACGTCTTACCATATGGGCCTTGGAGTGTCCGATGACACCGAACAGCTTCGCTTGCTCGCGGAGACGACAGAATCCACGGCCGGGATCGACCTCTGCACCGTGGGATATGACCTGGATCAGAGTGAAACCGCTATGTCAGTATCCCGCCTACCGCTTTCCGGCGAGGCAGAAAGATACGTATACATTCCTCGACGTGCCCTACTTCCAATTACGAGGGCAGAAGGGCGGCCTGAAACACAGTTAGGGGACCTATACGCCCTGCGAGCGGAGGAAATCCTGAACCGATGCGCACCTTACTGCTGTGCGGCGGCGGGCTTCGATGGCGGGGATGAGTATGACGCAAATGTCTACCGAACTTCCCCCCTTCTGCACGTCATAATGCACTACCGCTTTGACACGCTGATTGAGTCCGTCCGCCTGAAAGACCCGGATTTCGACTTACCAAGGTGGTACCGACAGATGGTCGTGCACTCCTTTGCTCCAGACCATCAGTCCTGTTACCTGTCAGCGCGGGGCGAAAGAATGGGCCACGCCCTCGCGATAGGAACCCAGCGTATACTGGAGGCTACGATACCGTGGCCGGACCGGACGATGGCGGATGTCATGCGCTTCTCTTGTGTACAGCGCGGGGCCATGGTACGCGTTTTCGATATGTACCTAGACGTGGCGGTCGATATACCCTGTCGCGTACTCGAGAACATCTACCTGGACTTACCAAACTTTTACGCCACTCACGTCCGAAGACATTTCCGATCGCCATCGTTCTCGCTCGATGACCTGGGCGGGGAACTGGACCATCTCTTTCCTAGATGCGTGAGCGTGCGGGAAGTCAGCGACTCCTTGGAATTAAACGCAGTATCTGCGCGGGGCGCACCGGTCGTAAGCGTCGCCGCACTGGAGCGTAATGCTGCCATCGCGCGCGATTTCAAGCGGCTAATACCCGAACCTATAGTCGTGGTAGTTAGCATAAATGGGCATCCCGCGCGAGCCCTGCTTGACTCTGGCTCATTGTCTGACTTCATGTCTGCTAAGCTGGCTCATCAGCTTGATGTGAAAACGTTTGAGCTGGAAAAGGCTCTACCAGTGCACCTCGCCGTGCAAGGGTCACGCGCTAAGATCAACTATGGATGTCGGGCGACGTTGGAATATCAGCGCATTAGGGCAGATCGATATTTTGACGTGGTAAACCTACTCAATTACGATCTCATCCTGGGGACGCCATTCCTGTTCCAACATAAGGTATCTTTCAGTTTCAACCCCACTACGGTGGTAGTAGGCAGCCCACAGGCCTTACCAATCGAAGGGAAGTCAGTGCGGGTGCTTCAGTCGCATGCCGCGGAGATCCTGGAAGATCGACTCGAAATGGCACGGCGTGAACTGCGGGAGTACGCCGCACCCATTTGCAAGGAGGCAAGTGACTCACCCTTGCCGCCATTGCGTGCTATTAACCACAGAATCCCGCTTATAGACGAAGATAAGGTCTATTCATGGCGACCTTCGAAATGCCCTGACGCATTGCGCGCACTCTGGATTGAGAAGCGTGATGCGTACCTCAAATCGGGCCGATGGCGTATGACAAACGCCCGTAATACCTCGCCTATGCTCCTCTTGACGAAGCCGGGGACGGGCGTGAAAGGGATACCTCCGAGGCTTCGTGTCGTGTGCGATCTACGAGAACGAAATGCCAATACAAAGAAGGTGACCTCACCTCTGCCTGACATGGAAGGCATCCTTCGCCGTATTGCTCGACGACCGTACCGGTCATTAATAGACGGCAAGGACGCCTACGAACAGATCAGGATTGCGCCCGAGCATGTTGAACGTACCGCTATGACGACCCCAGATGGCAACGTCGTGAGCCTTGTACTACAACAAGGTGACTGTAACGCAGTGGCTACTTACCAGAGCCTAATGAATCACATATTTGGACCTTACATCGGTGTCTTCATGGACGTCTATCTGGACGACATAGCTATTTACTCTGACACCCTTGACGAGCACGTTAAACACGTTAGGCAGGTGATAGACATTCTGAAGCGAGAGCAACTTTACCTGAGTGCCAGTAAGCTGCACTTCCTGTGCCGAGAGATGAAGATTCTCGGCCGCATTGTTGATGACGTAGGCATCCGTATGGACCCAGACAAGGTGGACTCAGTACTCAACTGGAAGGTGCCCACGAATAAGGAGCTCTTACGGGGGTTCCTTGGGTCGGTGGGGTATCTTGCGGACGATATTGCGACGATCCGCATACCCATGGGGATATTGACATCGCTAACGGGGGCGGACGTATCCTTCAAATGGGACTATACTCATCAGCGCGCGTTTGACGATATCAAACGACTCGTGCATGCTCACCGTGAACACCATCGCGTGCCTCTGGATTACTCACCTAACGCGCCGCCCATCTGGCTCGTAACGGATGGCTCACATGGAGGGATCGCTGGCGTGGTTACCCAGGGCGACGACTTCCGGCGCGGGCGCGTCGCGGCCTTCTTCTCGGCTAAACTATCTTCCGCGCAATCGAATTATCCTGTGCATGAGATAGAGATGTTAGCTGGAGTCGAGGCCATGCGGCGGCATCGTGACATACTACTTGGGTGCCCGTTCACCTGGGTAACAGATCATAAAGGTCTTGTACACTTCTTGAAGCAGCGTAACCTGTCTGGAAGGCAAGCGCGATGGCTAGAGCACATATCCGAGTTCAATTTCAAGATCGAGTACGTACCTGGAATCGAGAATGTTCTTGCAGACGCCTTGTCACGTCTCTACTCCAATGACCAACCGGGAACGGTTCGGGCAGCGTCAGAATATGCTGCATTCGATGACGACGATGCCTTACCGGCTTCACTCGAGTCCCACGCGATCTCGGTACCTGTCCTTGTTGACCTTGAGGGACGAGCCGCGTCCGCACTCACAGTGGCAGCTGCCAAACCGGCAGCGCGACGAGTACGTGACCGCACCGCGGCTGCACCGCGGGCGGCGCCATTGGGTGGCGAAGTGCGGCAGCAGTCGGGAATGGAGGGCGCGCGCATGAGCGGGGGCACCTCTTTCCTGGCGCACCAGTTACGGACGAGCCCGCGTCGGGCCACACGCGACGCAGACAAACACCGGGAGGATCCACCCGAGTCGGGGCGACCGGAGACTTCTGTGGAGTTCTCCAAACGTATCCGCCGTCTCACTCTCCACGGGCCTCGTAGAGAGCGAGAGGAGGGCGCGAGGACCGGGCATCCCGGCCCACTGGCACGGCACGGTGCTCCTAGGAACGACAACAGTCAGATATTAGCAACAGACACGGAGGACGCACCACCGCAAATGGAGGGCGCACCGAAGGAGGACACAAGACAGGTGCGGGAGGAGTGGCTGAGAGCTTCTCCATCGGCGGGCACTCAGGCGCAGGAGGCGGAGCCACTTCTCGAGTACCTTGCAGGTTCCCCTGAGGGCATCCATTTGCAGGAGGCTATTCGGAACCGATATGAGGAAGACCCGTTTTTCGGCGACATCTTGAAGAACCCGAGGCAGTTCAAGAACTTTGTGGTCGAAAACGGCCTGGTACTACTTAGAGAACAGGAGCGGGAGCTTCTCTGCATCCCGCATGTCATTGTCCATGGAAGAAACGTCCGCGAGATTGTTATCTCACATGCTCACTCATTACTGGCGCATCTAGGACCGCACAAGACGTCCAGTCTTCTGCGGGACCACGTCTGGTGGAAGAGTCTCCTTCCAGATGTCCAGAAATATTGTGACTCCTGCAAGACATGTAAGCGAAGTAAGCCGGCCAATCAGAAACCGTACGGCCTACTTAACCCACTCCCGGTCCCGAGTACTCCTTGGGAGGCAGTCGGAATTGACTTTGTCGGGCCACTACCGGAATCGAGAAATCGTGATGGCAGCTTTGACGCGATCACGACCATTATTGACCTACTCACCGGGATGGTTCACCTCGTGCCGAGCCGAACTAACTACAGGGCGCGCGACGTGGCGGAACTCGTATTTTCGGAAATTTACAAACATCACGGGCTACCTAAGGCTATCATTAGTGATCGTGACGTCCTGTTCACCAGCACGTTCTGGACGCACTTACATGAACTTATAGGCGTCGAACTGCGCATGTCCAGCGCTTACCACCCAGAGTCTGACGGTTCGACCGAGCGGGCGAATCGCACTGTTTCGCAGATGTTGCGGCAGTGTGTCGGGACTGGACAGAAAGATTGGGTGAGCAAGCTGCCGGCAATTGAGTTTGCGATCAACATGGCACGGTCAGATTCCACAGGGTACGCACCCTTTTTCCTGAACACCGGACGAATGCCCCGACCAATGATATGGGACCACGCGCGGAGCGATGAGTACCCGGGCGTCCGGGTGTATGCTCAAAAGGTCAAGGCGGCCGTCATGGCGGCACACGACAGCCTTATCGCGGCTCGTGTAAAGCAAACGCGCGACGCGAATCGTCGACGCCGCCCGGTGCCTTTTGCGGAGGGCGACCTGGTCTACGTCTCGACAAAGAACCTGTCCCTACCTAAGGGATTAGCTCGGAAGTTGGCCCCTAAATTCCTAGGGCCTTACCGTATCCTTCGTGACTTTGGCAATAGCTCATTTCGCCTCGAGCTACCGCCTTCCATGAGACGGCGAGGTATCCATGACGTTTTCCACGCGTCCTTGTTACGTGTGCACGAACCCAATGACGACCGTCTATTCCCCGGACGGCTGGACACTCAAATCCTCGACCTAGATGACAAGGAGAATGAATGGGCCATCAACAAGTTTATCTCTCATGCGGGATCGGGCGAACGTGCCTTGTTTGAAGCCGAGTGGAAGTCGGGTGATCGAACCTGGGTACCCTATTCGTCAGTGGCGCATTTGGAGGCACTACGGACGTACCTGGAAGCCCAGGGAGTGGACCAGGTGGAACGGCTGCCCGAAGGCTCGGGGCACCCGCCGAACGACCCGCAAATTTTCGTCGGGACGATGGACTTGATTCTGGAAGAGCTCGCCCGGCTGGGTGGTCCTATAAAAGAGGGGGAGGCGGTCAACATACGAACTCGAGCCTCCCCTGACCTCCAACCTCGCTCCTACCTTTCCTCAACTCTGTCTCGTCCCCAATCATCCTCTGCCCGGCCCTCTCACCCAACACCTCCCTCCTATCCTCCTTGCTCCTCGCCCTATGACGAAGTCCACCAAGCGTCTGCCTCCCCACTTCTCCGTCGACCCCGGCACGGGGGACGTTTTCGCAACCGACCCTGCCTCCCGCCGGATCTTCCGCTTCGCGCGAGAGCAAGTACGGCTGATCCTCGCCCTCGACGAGACGCTGCGTCTGGCTCGGTTCGACCCGGCGAAGGACACCATCCCTGGGGGTTACGAACTTTTTCAGCACCTCTGGGAGAGCGACGCTGGCAACCGATGCGGCCTTGCTCACCTTCCCGACGACGCGGGCACCATCAACATCCCGAGCGAGCGGATCCCCTCGTTCTTGGTCCTTCCTCGGCGCGAGGACGACGAGGCCCGCGACCCACAGATGTATCGACGGCTGGTCAGCGTAGCGGCTCAGGCGTACCTCAACGAGCGCGACCGACGGGCGTACCACGTCACGAAGCGGCTCCACAACAAAGCCCAACGCAACGCTGTAGCCGCTCACCACGCCTCTACTCGGCTGCCGTACACGCGCGCCAATTCGGTCGTGTCAGAGGGGCCCATGACGGACTTCGGGTTCGACCAGTTCTTCCACGACATCGGGACCAGCGACTCGACCACTGCCAGTGCTGTCCCCTCGGACAACGGCGGCCCTCCTTCCCACCCTGCCTCAGTAACGACCCCGACTCAGACCACCCCTTCGACCACTACGGGCCCTGTCGTCACTCAAGGTGGGAAGGCCCCGTCCTCGACCCCGTCCGACAGCCTGGGCGACACACAACACACGACCACGGCTGCGACCGCCGCCGCCAGTACCTCTTCGGATGCACCCGCCGACCCAACTGCTACGGAGGTTGTCAACTCATCCACGGGGGACCGAGACGTCTTCATGGGTGAATAAGCCGTTGTCCCGGTGCCCCTATTCGATTGTTCTCTTGGACTATCGCTAGCGATAGTCGGAGGGCGTATGTAACGCCTCGCTCATTCTCTCCCTGCCTTTCCCGTTCGTTCGCTCAACGTTACACCGTCTTAATTCTACAATACTTACCGCCGTTACTTTACTCTACAGTTTGTTGTTTATTTCCTTCTCTGGCTACCGTTCCCTTCTTTAGCAACTCGTTCCCATTACAGTTCTTACTAAGCTTTCCGACGGTCTCGTGACCTTCGTACGAGTATATATACACCCCAGGCGTGTAGGGCGAAAGGCCAGTGTTCTTGCAATCGACAGACTTCAGACCTGTCAGTTACCGCTCGAACCTCTGCTTGTCGCGTCACCGGTTTGCGTGCAAACCGCGAGCGCGACAGCCAGGTTCCCCCAATCGAGCACGCCTCCTTCCAGCGCGAACGCACAACAATCGTCCCTTCAAGCTCCGCGCGCCGCCCCCTTCCGCGCCGTCCCTTTGGGCAATCCTCGCGCGAGAACGAGGCGCGTTCGCCCAACCCGCCCCGGCCGACCGAGCCCCGCTCTCACCCCTCCGAGCGAGCTGCCCCGGCCGGGCGACTGCTCGAACAGGTCCTGCACGCCGGGCTCTGCTCCCGTCGCCCCGCCCGGCACGGCCGGTAACGTACGTGCACCTCCTTCTCGCGGTTGCGCAAGCTGGGTTCTTGCAGACGCCGTCGCGCAATGCAGTCGCAGCGCCCGGGGGGGTGCGTATCGCAACTGCAGCCTGTAGCTTGTTCGCCGTCGCCTCCGCTGCGTCGAGACGTTCGATCGTCGTCGACTCACACCGCCCCTTGTGCCTGATCGGAGCAGTCAGATGCGGATACCCCCATGCTGCTCGTGGCCAGCGGATTGCATGCTGGTCGATACACAATAACGGCAGCACCCATCCTCGTATCGCTCTTGAGTCTCGGCCGAGAGACATGCCGTCCAACCGGTGACCCAGCAAATCATCAGCCTTTGCTTGCACGATGAGTCGATCTGCGAGTTTGTCTGTAATCTCCGCCTGCGTAACTCTCGCCTCTCAGTGGGGGTGGAAGGTTTCAGTGCTGGCATTGGGACCAGATTACCCGCGGCCACCGAGACCCGGCGGCGCACCGACCGACGGAAGGGCGGAAAAGGTTGACGAACGCCTCGAACAGGTCCGAAGCTGCACTCTCTTCCGCACACGAGCAACGTTCGTTTGTCGTCGTCGCTCTGGCAGAACTCAACGCTGATGCGTATCGCACCCTCCGCGCGAAGTACGAATACTGAATGCCGCGTTCCCACCCAGCCGTGCTTCGCCAGTCCCCTCCCGGCCGGCGTGCGGGTATTCCTGGACGCGGGTCATACGGCCAGGCTTCCGAACGCGGGCGCGCGCGCGCGTGCAGTAGGCAACGCCAGAGAGGTCAGCGGGCAAAGGCACCAGCGAACCTTAGGCCCCGGCTGGAATTTGACGGCAGCCAGCCAGCTGGCCAGCCTGACCCACTGGCCTGCACCGCGCCCGCGCAACCCTGTGCCTTGTGATTTCCTCTGACGTCAGTCCTCCCGGGGTACCTCTGCGGTGGTGTGAGAACTCGGCGCTGCTGGGAGGTGCCATGGGGGGTGGCCAGTCGCGGACGTGCGCTCGGACTTACCAGAGATCCAGACTACTCAGGGTACCCCCCTCCACCCCGCTCCTCCTCGTTCCAAAGCAAAATGCACGCCACCCGCTGTCCCGGAGACGATGGTTGGCTGCCCCGCGCAGGCGTCCCGAGTGAGAGCGCCACCATGGCGCTCTGCTTCTCTCTCGTCCAGGCACATCGGAGGGCCATGGGCGCCTGCGCGCGTCGTTGGGGCCGGGGACAAGACGTCTCCCGTCAGGCCCAAAGAGCCTCCGGCGTGCTCTGCGCGAACCTGTCGTAATCGCACCCATCCTCCGAGCTCGTCGCGCACACGCACGAGTACTACTGATCGTCGAGGGTGGGTATTTTTGGCGTTGTATATACAATAAGGCTTCTTCTGCATTCACGTAAGTTGTATTGAACGTGCGGGCCTCGCGACGTTCGATACGGAGAAGGGGGGGGGCTCTCGACCCGCTCTGCGATACAATTCCTTGGTGAGCGGGGCTGTATATACGCGGTATGCAGCGCGAGATGGCGACGGGCGTACCTGGCAGCAGCGCTCGCCGAGAATAGGGCGACGGCACCGTCGTCCCGATCGTGAAACTCTGAACGTGCCGTCTGCCGTACCGCGGTTACTGTATGTGTGTGTGCCCTTCGGCGACCTTCGAGAGAGGCTCCGGGCGAGGAAGAGACGATAAGGCTTTGGTCATGCGGACCGTGAAACTCTGCAGTAGCTCGAATGAGAGCCGGAGGCGAACGGAGAGACGCACGCAGGTCTAATTGGCTATACGCCCAGTAGCTCGTGCGCTCTCAGCTCCACTCGCGTCTGTAAACCGAATCCGAAAGGTTTCAGTCAGTTACGCTCATGCATGCGTATGCACATGCGCGGCCGGTTGGGCGAACAGTGCCCATTGATTGACCGTGGATTTAGAGACGAGCATGGCGTATGACAGGCTACGGCGATGAACGTGCACGCGCGCGCAGACCCACCGGTTCCACCGCCCATCCACGAGCAAGGGCACGAGATGATGGGCACCCATGAGACCGAATGGGAGTACGCATGCACGTGCACATCGAGCGTCGAGCACATTATGGGACGGCATACGTACCCGCGCGCACACATTCCATCTCGGGAGCCTGGAGGGAAGTGAGCGCCAAGATAGCGTCGAAACGGGGCACATGGGCTCGCGCCCGGCGCGTCGTCGAGCGATGCACCATCGAGAGCCATGACGCCGAAGTGTCGTACGCCGTGCGCGCACGGCCGAGTATAGCACTGGAGCGCACGCTGCGTGCCGGTGCGCGTGCGGGAGAAGGGGGCCCTCGCGCGCGCATGTCTGCGTGCCCACTCGAAATTGTCAGAGAGAAATGGAAGATGGCCTTGAATCAGAGAGTGCCCGTCGTCCGCCCGACGATGTACCGTCTCCTCCGGGGCCGGCTCAGGGACGGGTGGGACCCCCTGGAGGAAGCGCGCCGGCGAGACTAATGAGGCTATATGAACTGCGGGGCCGGTGTCTCTGTGCTGATATGGGTGCTACCGTGGCCTGTTACGGTGAGAGTAGGGTCAATGGGGGAGGCGCCGCGGCGGCAGGATGAAAGTAGTTCGGTATCACCGATCCATTCACCTTGTTGCAGCAGAAAAAGGTCTCGGCGCGGAAATAGCAACTGCTCTTTATTGATAGGGAACTGTCAGGTTTCATCAGATGGTACTCATCGATCCCTAGTGTACTTGCACGCACCAAGTCAACCGACCGCGCCTTGGTCATCGACAATGTCTGAGGGTACGTCCGGAGCTCTCGGGTCGCCCTATTGTAAAGATGCCGGAGGCGGGGGCCCCGTAGAAAAACCTTGTGAGCTTGATTTCATGGGGCGTAAGTGGCGGACAGTGTTCCGGCGTTGCCACCATGTCTATGCTCGTACTGCCCGGCAGTTCTAGATCTGCTACCTGTCAGTGAATGCTACCCCTACGGAAATGGTCTTGCCGCCAAGAAAGTGCATCATTCCGGGGGGTTCAAGAAATAGAACGATAGATTTCGTCGATAGACTGAGCAATATGACCAAGCTGTCGTTGTGGTGGTGGTGGTGGTGTGCAACCAGGATGTTGCACCTGCGCTTGCGGGAAATTGGCGTAAGCGCCCATAACATTGTGGCGGGGGATGATGCAAGCGCCTATCCCATGTTCGCTTCGCTTCTAGCCACTACGAGCACTCGAAGGTACCGTACAGCGGACATTGTGAGGGGAGAAGTAAACTGAAACGATGGAAGGGGTAGATACCAACAACCCAAGCGGCACAAGACACGATGTCGACTGCTCGGGGCCGCGGCAACAGAGGAGTTCGCGGAAGGCCAGGCCCTCCGCTGCCGCGAGGCGGCGGAACCAGGCAGCTTCGCACGGACGCGGCACCCTCGCATAGAGTCTTCCAGCCGGGAAAGCGGCACATGGAGCTCATTCCGTCTGTCAGTCGCAGCAGCGGCCTTGACAAGGACGGCGACGCGTGAGTGTGCTCACAATCAAGCGATTCCGGGGCTCGTCTTCCGCCGCCACCGTCACCGTCCCCTCCTTCATCAGGGATGTGGCGGAGATGGCTTCGGTGGACAGTACGTCGTATGGCACGTGTGCCATGTGCTATGTCTGCCCCGCGCCTTTCTTGCGTATATGGATAGTAACGAGGCCTAGCCCTGCAGGCTTCGGGATCCGAAGGTCCAGGAGGAGTACCGGGCATTTATCCAAACCAAGGTGAGAATGGCGATACAGCGGTAGCGACGGCGATGGCGGGACGCTTTGGGCGATCTGCGTCTTGTGATTCTCCCGACCGCCTCGTCGGCCCTCCGGCTCTCTGGCCGTGGACGCTGAAGGCTTAATTTACCGCTATTGTATGCATCAGGTCGACGACTATTGGAAGAAGTATCCGCTCCGATCTGTGCCTGGGTCGGGTGACCCAGACCTGGAGGCGGCACGACACAGGAAGGAGATGGAGGGAAACCTGTTGATCTTGTTCCGTGAGTCCACCTTCTTCGGATATTATCCATCGGGTGTCCCGTGCTCGCCGTATAGAAGGTGGATGGGGCGACTTGGCCTGCATCGATCGTGTAGCAGCATGGTCATGACATGCTAATGATCGTGATGCACAGGCAAATTGCGCGAAGGCCTGTTGTCCACGCAGCGCAAAGACGCGTTTGCGCGCGAAGGTGAGGCCTAAGTGCCTCATTCTTACAATATGCTCAGATCGAAACTTGTAGTCTACGAGACATCGCTGCATCTCTCTGTCTTATTCAGGACACCAGTGCAGACGACGTCCACGCTCTCCCATCTGTTTCCGGCATTCTATGTCCCCGACGGTCGACCCACCGTCTCCCCACCCCGCTCGGGAGACACGTCGTCCTCGGCCACGACCACGCGCAGCGCACGCCACGAAGCAAGCGTCACACAGCCCTCCGTCGACAGCCCATCTCCACCCCCGACCGCTCTCACATCCACGCTGATCTCTCTCTTGCACCACCTCGACGCGTCCTACCCGTCGCAGGCGTCCTTCCAAACCCATCTCCGCCAACTGCACCCTGCGCTCCAGGAGCTTCTCCGGGCGCCAAAACCGGCAGGCCATGGGCCTGGCTCCGACACGTCCTCCTCATCGCCGCAGCCCGAGCCGGCATCGCAGCCTGCTGACCGGCGCGTGCGGCGCTCAACCCTCGCCGCTGCTGACTCGGCCAGCCCGCACGGCTGGGTCGCGGCGTTGGCGCGTTGCTTACGGAGGCGGGACTATGCCCGGCTCGAGTCGCTGACAAGACGTGAGACGTTCGTCCGCTTCGTCGACGGAGAACCCGGGCGGACGAGGGAAGACCGAGGAGAGCCTGTGGTGCCGAGCTTGGCTGCCGAGGCGGTACAGGTGCTGGTAAACTCTCTCGTGGAGAAGGCCCGCGTGCCGACGTGGAACATAATCCGGTCGGCGTATCGGGAGGTCAATCTGCGTGCGACGCCAACAGGAGCACCAGCGGAGGATTCTACTGCGGCATGGCTTGTGCGGTCGTTGGTGCTGCGCTCCAACACCGTTGGAGAGGCCGGGCGAAATCCGCCATATCATGATATTGCTCAGGGATGGCTCGAGGAGCGAGGCGCTAAGCAGGAAGCGAGGAAAAAGGAGGGGGAAGGCATGGAAGGTCGGTGGATCCTTGTGAAGGCATGAAGGTACGGTGCATGGACCAAGCCCGTGAGCTGAAAGGGTTCCCGCATATACGATATTGAATGCATTGATGTATAGGTGATGTAGCATTATTCAGGTCGTCCTCACACAGACGACCTTCGCTGTAGATTGAATCTATCCACCACAATTTGTACGATATCTCTCCACTCCGTCATTGCGCCCAAACCTGTGATTTATCCGATTAGCGGGCAGAGCGGTAAAGAGACACACCATCATGCTCACCGACATCGCCGCATGCGAGCTTCTTGCCAATCGGTCCGACGACTGTGTAACCTATGACCTCACGCACCGTGCGGAGATGTTGCTCGGTGAGGGGATGCTCGTACATGAGCGTGTTCATCGCTGGGAAGACGTATGTCGGTGTTGTCGGTGATAGAGCCCTCAAGAGAGATGTCTGTGTCGATCAGTCATCATAGAACTGATTGATCAAGCAGGAAGCAACCCTACCGCAAGGTTGTCGCACAGACCATTGGCAATCTTGGACAAGGTGTTTGCTGAACATGGTGCAACGAGGACTATGTCCGCCCACCGCCGTAGCTCTATGTGCAGGATAGGGTCACCAACTTTGTACTCGCCCTGGTGTCCATCAGACGCATGCGGTACAAGGTAACGGTAATACGGCCTACATATGACCCCCATTCGTCTTTGTTACGCCACACCCGAACGCCGGTCTTTTCTACTTCTTCGTGGTTGTAGAAGGAAAGAGAAGCCTCCGTGGCTACTACTTCGACTTTGACGTTCTCATACTGCGTGTCGGTATCACCGAACGGCTCAGATAGGGCTTATATAAAATTTAGAATCCAAGCAAGCGCACCGCTAACAGTTCGGCTACGATGAGTGGGGCTTTGATTGAGGCGACACTCCCGGTGGTGATAAGGAGCACATGCGTGCTCCCTGGCGTACGCTGCTCTTCGGCGACAAATCTTCGTTGCATAATTCTCTCCTCTGAGAATGTCTTATCAGGGTACACTCTGGAAGAAGGGAGACAGGGCGGGGAACCTCTAGTGCTACATGGATGACGACCTCAGTCAGCAATCGGCGGAGAGGAGCCCGGGGTTAGGGTCCCCTGCTACGTTGTGGCTGTGCCCTGGAAGGACAGGACCCCCGACATTTCACCAAAATCCCTGAGGCCTAATCCGGACCAAAAGGGTTGAAGAAGAGGCCTTATGCCTGATATAATCCGGACATTTTTAGCCGAAAATGGACGTACGCCTCATGTCATTGTCCGGACATTTGGACCCCTAAAACGCGATGCCTCATCCTACCCCGGACATTCCGACCTATATGAGGTGAAATGCGGCCAAAACTGGCCAAAATGCCTCCAAGAGTGAGGCAAGCGCCGGCTGAGGGGCCGTAAACGCCCAAAAGGCTTGGTGAAAAGTCCGGACAAAATGATCCGAAGTTGGCCAATGCCTGGTCCAATCCGGACAATGCATGGCGCTAAAGAGGCCTGATCCTCCGGACAGACATTGCCATATTTTCAGAAATTGGATCAGGCATTTTGGTGGAATGTCGGGGGTCCTGGAAGGACACGTGATCACTGATTTGGATTCCGAATAATCGACGCGTCCGAAAAGTTGTGCCTCACTCTTTCCCCGACCACCACCGTCTGCACTCACAAACACGCTCATATACCATGTCTACCGTCTTCTCTCTTCTTGGGCAAGGCCTCAAACTTGATACCCGAGCCGATATCGAGGCTCACCTTGCCGGCGTCGACCCGACAGTGATCGAAGAGATCCATCTCGGAGGGAACACCATCGGTGTTGAGGCCGCACAGGCCCTCGCGGACTTCCTCGCGAAGACCACTCAGCTGAGGGTGCGTGGTTTACATCTTCGCTCACTGAACCGTATACTGACAGTTGACAATCCGACAGGTAGCCAACTTTGCGGACATCTTCACCGGTCGTCTGATCTCCGAGATCCCTCCCGCTCTCTCCGCCATTTGCGACTCGCTCATCGGGAAATCGACACTAGTCGAGATTGACCTGAGCGACAACGCGTTTGGCGGTCGCTCCGTCGACCCCATCGTCCCCTTCCTCTCCACCGCGCGCTCGCTCCAGGTCCTCAAGCTCAACAACAATGGCCTCGGTCCCGCGGGTGGCACCGTCATCGCCGACGCCCTCCACACTCTCGCGCAATCGCTAGGAAAGGGCGAGCGGTCAAACCTCCAGACCATCATCTGTGGCCGGAATCGTCTCGAGGATGGCTCCGCCGACGCTTGGGCGGCGGCACTTCGCGCGCACGGCACGCTTCGGGAGGTGCGCATGCCCCAGAACGGCATCCGAATGGCAGGCATCTCCGCCCTCGTTCGGGGTCTTGCGGCAAACGCGGACCTGCACCATCTCGATTTGCAAGACAACACGTTTGCGGCGGAGGGCGCGAAGACGATGGCCGCGGAGCTCAACCGTGGCGCCTGGCCACTCCTCCGGCAGCTCAACCTCTCTGACTGTGTCCTCGGTGAAGAGGGCGAGGTCTCGCCTGTCGTGGAGGCGCTCGCGAAGGGTCTGCAGGAGAAGTTGGAGATCCTGCAGCTCCAGAACGACAACCTCGAGACCGAGGCGTTCTCCCTCCTCGCGGGCGTCGTGGAGAAGCTTCCGAAGCTACGCAGGGTCGAGGCGCAATGGAACGAAGTCGACGAGGAGGACGAGGGCGTCATCGCGTTGCTCACTGCTCTCAAGAAGCAGGGCGGCAAGCTCGTCATGAACGATGAGGACGAGGAGGAGGAAGAAGAGGAAGCTGAGGCCGAGGCCGAGGCTGACGAGGCTCCGGCAGAGAAGGCACCTGCCAAGGAGACTGTTCCTGCTGTCCAACCTACCGCACCTGCTCTCCCTGCCGCAACAGAAGCAGCGCCGAAGTCAGTATCGGACAAGGCAACGGACGCACTGGCCGACCTACTTGAGAAGGTCTCGATCCGGTGAGGCTCGACCTCGTGCTTGCAGTTGGGTTTAGAAGAAGGGTTACAGGGAAGTTCGCGTTTTGTATCTTAATCATCATATCTCCACTGTTTTCTGCTGTCGTACGTAAAGCCTGGGATCATTGGCAGACTTGTATTCTTTACACTCGTTCACATATACACATCATGTATACCAATGACATCGGCTATACGTACCGCCTAGAGAGTCAAGCGTTCTGTAGCACCCAATCACTTCAATCACTTCAATCCAAACCTCCTTGTAAGTTGTGGGGGAAATTGCTTGTGGCGTGTCTGGCAGCGCACGCGATGCTCTCTGATCCTGCTGTGCTTGGCTCTCTATCCCTCTCTTCTTTCCTCATTCTCATCACCAACACTCCTGCGCACACACACCGCCTCATGCATGTTTTGGACAATGATTAACAAGCCAACATGTCTGTTTACCAGAGGTTTAGCCTCACCGGCAGACACTTGCGGCCTTGGGACTGCCGCCGGCGCGCGGCATCCGCGATGATCATCCACCGTGCTCTACGCCTTTCCTCCGCCTTCGGCCCACCCCGGCGCACCTATCCTACCACGACTATCTCCTAGAACTCTCCTGTCAGGCGCAGTGAACACCATGACTGTGAATGGGCAGCCCACTACCGAGCTCTCGCCTGAAACCGTTCCACTGGGCACCGGCCCCCCGACGCGCGAGGAGCTGCTTGTGTACTACCCTGCAAAGTTCACGTGGAAACAGCTGAAGACGTTTGTCAACTCTGGGTATGTGTTTGGCCCTTTCACTCTTTGGGTCGAACATCGCGACCGACGTCTGTTGGTGCTATCAGGGACCTTGGCCTGTTGAAGCGTGATAGGACGCTACAGAAGCGCTACGACGCTTGGTCGGAGAGGATCAAGGAGAAATATGGATCTATAGGTGCGTAGAATGACCATATCTCTCGCACACGGATGCTCATTGAAGCCCTGTGGATCAGGCAACTACCTGCTCAACTACCGCCTCCAATGGGGCCAGACAGACTCCATCTCTGTCCTCAAATCGTCCGTAGAAGAAGATAGCGCGAACGTAGGAGCAAACGGTACGACATCATCTCCAGAACAGCAGCCGGTCCTCGATCCGAAGGTCCCGCGGAAGCTTCCTCCGCTCCCTCCCGACGCGCCCCCCTACTTCAAGGCAGACATGCCCGCGGAGCTAATCAGTATCACCATGAACGACTGGCCTTACTCCGGTATGCCGCGTACATCTCGCACTGTACATGACCCATCTACTAACGCGTCGCCGAACACCATGTGCAGTTCCGCCCGAAGTCGAGCATAGTCTGATCTGGTCGCGCGTACCGTTTCTCCCGCCGGACTTGCCCCCACCCTCGGAGTCGCGCATCACCGCGCGCCTGTACCAGGACGGCTTATGGGGCTTCACGGGTTCCGAGTCTCCTCCGCCCTCACCGAGTACTCTGCCGGAGTGTCTTCCCGCGCTTGCGGAATGGGGCGTCACGATGGACAAGCTCGTGCGGTCCCCGCGCGGAACCGAGGAAGAAGAGCGCGAGGTGCGCAAGTACGGCGCGGAGCTCGAGACGTTCGTGAAGCGTCGCTGGAACGAGCGCGAGTGGGAGACCGCGTGGTTCGTGAACCCTCCTGTGAGTGCGCGTGTCTTCGGATGGGGCTGGGGGATGCGCTGAGCTGACGGTATGGCGATTGCAGAGGCTGCAGAGCGTGCCAGAGCTGACGCACGCGCATGTGTTCGCGCGGCGCAAGACGCCTGAGGAGATCGCTAGGGCCGAGATCAACACATCCCAGCACTGAGTAGACTCATATCTCTTACAAGCTCACGGACAAGGATTGTCACACATACATATGGACGGACTGAATAGATGAACCATATACAGGTCTTGCTACGATAAACTTTGGGGGTTGGCGTACGACGTCCTCGTCGCGTTGCCCGGTTTCGGCGAATGACGACACGGAGTGCCGCGCTGTAGGCCTCGGCCTTATGATATCGGCCAATGCAAGTACAGGACACGTCCTGGTGCCAAGAAATGCGTCGACTTGAATGGCCCATTGTCAGTTTGTCACCACGTGACCGTGCTAAGCGGGAGAGGTGGCTAAGTTCGCGCCTACATCTACCCCTCGTCGCTGGTTCTTTCGATCATTTACGCCTCTCACACCCGCCATCTTCCTTTGCTGCCATTTTGATGATGTCTTTCCAGCCTTTCAAGAAGCGAAAGTTGGCATTGCAGTCGTCGCTTGCTCAAGGCTCACGGCTCACGAATTCGACGGCTTGGTCGACATCAAGCTCTCTCGGCCACATGGCGAGGCTAGTAGCGTCTGAAGGGGCGAGCCATTTATGTGAACATAAATCAACGTGGAAATCGATCAGGCCAAGCTCCAACGCGGGGCGTCGCGCCGTCGGATTCACTTCCGAGCTCCAGATACTCGCCCTCCCGTTCGATGTCTGGTGGAAGGTAAGTCTTGCCATTCACTAATCAGACCGTCCTATTCCTCCCTAACCTTGTTGCTTACGGATTTTGCACTCTTAGATATGCGCATATTCAGGGCTATATGAACTTCTACAGCTCTCGCGTACGTCCAAGGCTCTCCGCACGTATCTCCTGAGCCGAGGGCAGCGGAAGCTGTGGTC
Source organism: Trametes polyzona (assembly GCA_022606195.1). Lineage (NCBI taxonomy): Eukaryota > Fungi > Basidiomycota > Agaricomycetes > Polyporales > Polyporaceae > Trametes > Trametes polyzona. Next base: position 53,696 of record JABYQF010000009.1, on the reverse strand, counting down.
CCTGGCATGGCAGAACCTGGAGGGCCTTCCCGTGATACCACCCCATGTTAGCGAGATTGCGTTCGCCAACTTCGTGTACACAACGGACTGTGAAGTGAGTGATCACACCGAGAGAGAAGGGTGTACGGTGAGCCCACACTGAATGTCTTCTAGAACTGTGCGGCTCCCTACTCCTGGAATCTCGTAGAGGGCCATTTGCTACGCCTCTGCGACGACTGTTACCGCTCGGAGTACGTCTCCTCTCTACCTGTAAGCCCTGCGCTCAGACGATGCCCTTTCGCAGGACTGTGACTTTCTCAGAGGCAATCGCGGAATATCTACATTTCCAGCCGCTCTACAACCCCTGGGATTGGGCATGTAACACAGGCTGCATTCCGAAGCAACGTCCTCTCCCGCAAGTCCTCCTTCATACATGGCGCGATATCGCACACGCCCTCTGACATCATGCGTTTCCACTGCTCTTAGGGGCCGATTTGAAGAAGAACGTCTCCTCTGGACAGATGTCGTGGCGGTTTGCCAGCAATTGGAAGTGTTTGCCGCCTATTATGCGCACTCCGAGGACGAGGGCGACTCGGAGGGCAAAGGGAGCGACGCTCCATGGAAATCGGCCATACAGCAGTTTGAGAGCATCTTTGACGATTGGGAGACGGTGGGTTGAGGTCTGCTGAGGCTCCGCAACTTCGTGCGGGCGGCTAACGTGCTGTCCCGCGTCCCACAGGAGCTGGAGGATGTCGTGGCCTGGGTCCGCAAACAAGATGAGCGTCGACGTGAAGGGTTCAAATGTAGTTGGAACAAGTGATCCGCTGTATGAGGCAATCTCGTCAAACATCGGCGACCAGCGCATGTGCTGGACACGTTAGTGATGTTGCCTCTACCAATGTATCATGTACCCACGCAGATACCATGATGCATGCACGTGCGATTCATCAGCAGAGCTGTCTCCGCCCGTCAATGGTAGTGCAAAAGTACTCGCTTGTTGATGGTACAGTGCACGTTCTCTCACAGACCCGATGCGTGTTGCAGAGGAAAGTGATCGAGACTAGCCTCCTAGCCAACGGATTGACTTCGAGCTAAGTATGATTTTGAAGCATAGGGGGCAGTTTACCTAGCTCTGTCCGGCATCTAAGCGAAAAAGCACACGACAAAGGATTCCAACGAACACGACTCTTCGGTTGTATTGCTCAACGTGATCCTGGCAGCGCGTCCGCCGCCAGCCCTTATCCTACCGCGAACCAAGGACAAAGAGACGACCAGTATCAACTGAGCCGTACGGTGGTCCAAGACCAACCTCCCGACCTCCTACCCAACCTACGTCTGCCGGCCAAACAGAGGTACATCGAATAAATGAGGAAGAGAGGATCGGTGAGAACCCCGAGGTATCGTGTCCACCAGCGAGATGAACGAGAAGGAAGTCCGAGGTGGGCAGGGACCCCTTCTGCCGGGTAGGCCATGGGAGCGAGAGGCCCGCCCGGTGTCCGATGATGTCGCCTGTTGCTGGCGCGGGAGACTACGGACGTTCGTCTTCGTTGTGTTGCAAGGCGATGATGCCTCTTCGTCGCTTTCAGTGCCAGCACAGAAAGCGTCGAAGAGGGGGCATCCGCCTCTCCCTCTGCGGGACGCGCGTGCACACGCGCCTCGTAGAGTTCGAAGCTGTGAAGGCGTGTCAGACTTGAGTTGCAATGTATGAGGTTGCGATGGTCAACATACCGAATGCGGGATGAACATAGGTCGCAGTGGACCATGAAACGCCTCGTGGGACGGCGTGGACATCTTCCTGTCTTCCTCCGTCTCCCGCATGCACGCAGGGGACGGCGAAATCTAGTCTGCCATAGCATAAGCGTGGGGAAGACACACAGAACCCAAGGCTACTTACCGGATGGTGTGATGAACGAAACCACTCAGCCCGGACGGTCACGTCGGAGGGGCGAGTAGTAGAAGGGTGCCAGTCTTCCTGTACCCAACCGCCCATGCGTATGCACACGCAGGGCATCAAGGACAGGTCTGTGAAGAGAAAATGGTGAGAAACGCGACGCTAATAGAGCACTCGATGGATTTTCTCACCGAAGGCGTGTTGAACGAGTGCGCGCACCCGGACAATGTTGAGAGCAGAGCGTCGGAAGGGGTGCGCAGCTTTGGCATCATATTGTGCTTCGCTGTCTTCCGCATGCACTCGGAACATGACTAAGGCACATCTGCGAAATAATCAGTCGGTTGGAGGTGTACAGGCGTGAGGGTGTGCGTACCTGACGCAAAGATGAACAAAAACCGCTCCTCCCCGGGGAACATCGGAGGGGCAAACAGGGAGTGTGCCATTCTCATGCGCTCTATCGTTCACGCATATGCACATGCGCGACAACATGAGGCAGTCTACAAAACGCGACTGGGTGAAAACGTAGATGAATGCACGATCGGTTGGCTTACCGAAGGCGAGATGAACAGGAGTGCGCATCCGGACAATGTTGAGCACGTCGGAGGGGATGCGCGGGGGCGAACTCGCGACGAGCCGAGGTCCGCATAGAGGTGGAGGTTTGCTTTCGACCGCTGTATGCGCAGGGCGCAGCTTGAAACAGAGCGAAGTCGAATTGAACGCGTCCGAAGGAATGAACGAGGTTTTGAAGCGGTCGCCAAGTCCGCTTCGGTTGCTCGAGGGCGGGAGTGCCGAGAATCGCCGTCCGTGAACGTCCGGATCCATGACGAAGACGGTCGGCGTGTCGGGCTTGAGTTGACGATGGGGTACGCGGATCAGCGTGCAAGCATTCCCCAGCTGGCTTCAGGAAGGATCCATTCCATTGCACTAGCCGGAGTTCGCTTGACGCTGTTGGGGGGAGTTGAGGATGAACGTGAGGATTCGTCGGGACGTCGCGCGCCGGGGAGACCGTGAGCGGCGGTCTGCTTGACAGCCGGCGGGAGGCCAACGGTGGTAGAGGAGTAGTCGGATCCGCCACGAATTAACGAACACCACGAGGCCGAACGGCGCCGAACAGCTTCGTGGGACACGGCGGTTGGAATGGAATGGTCGAGCGGAGCTGCCGAGGGGACCACTACAGCAATCTGTGGTCGAAGTATCAGATGCTGCGAAGACGAGCGATACGAGAGGATACCTACACTTCGTCGCTAGCGTACATATTATAATGCCAAACGGGTATCGATCATCTGGATTTGCTGCCGGTTTCTATTGTTTGTGGTGTTTGAGCAGTTATCGTGCAGTGTTCTGGAGCTAGGGAACGAGGCCAGGACCCAGAGGGTTGAGCAAGGTCAGACCAGATAAGAGTCGCCGCCGCCAGACAAGCGCCGCATATGAGGTCGTCAAAGACTGCCGCATGGAAGAGGGAGTGGAGAGGGACACTGCCAGAGCGGAGAGGAGCCGAGGACAACGAGCGCAGCCAGGCGGCCAGGAATGACTCAGGACATGAACAGTGAGACGTAGAAGACGTCAGGAACTAGAGACCAGAGACCAGAGACGATTGAGGGCAAACAAGCTGCATCGATAGGATAGGACTGCCGAAAGGACGGGCACAACGCATCCCATTCTCAGAACCCGGGGTGTCGACTCCCCGGGGTCCGAGGAATGAGCGGTCGCAGTGGTCTTGAGGGCTGGTGTCGACTCCAGTCGGACCAAGTCGAGGCAATCCAGTATCATTCGTGCTTGCAGCTTTACCCGGCCGGGTATGGTCGAAGTTGAGCGAATAAGGCGAGAGGGCTGCGGCTATCAGCACACACGAACACGGGTCGACGAGGCTGGGACACTCACCTCAAGCGCGCCCGCATCGTACCCATCCCAGTTCTCCTATAGCGTGCTTGTCGTAGCTAGGAGAGCGTTCCTTGATGCGTGGGCCATTGAGCCGTTGAAACACAAGCAAGGACTAGAAGACCAGCTGAGGCCCAGAGGGGGAGAGACCTGCCAGTCTAGAGGGGGGGTGGTGGTCGTGTGGAGGGAAAAGACAACGAGGAGCAGTCCACCAACGAGTTACATAGTTTTACGCATGGAGCGAGGTTGACATGGGGCGGACCTGTCCGGGCATGGTCAGCTCAAGTTCTTTGGCGGGAGGTTGGATTTTGATCGCGACTGCTGCAGCCGAGGACCTGAGCAATGTTAAATACTAGTCATGCATGCAGCCAGTGCGTATCATCGTCGATTTATGAGCTACAGAGCGTGACGGAAGGACTTGTCGAGAGCGGGGGTCAGGAAGACACGACCTCGATATTCAAGTGCGTCTATTTCTGACACGTGATCGTGTTAAGCGAGGTGGTGGTTCGTTCGTTGGCTTGGCTCTTGCTATACTGTAGATCGACATATCCCGAGAGAGCACTGTCCGAGTTCCCTGCCATAGACCTTTCAGTTGACATACCTGGAGAAGGTGCGCAGAAGTACATGTTAGCTGACGACTCATTGAGGCTGACTCGTGCATTGGGCTTCAAACAGCTTGGCCGTGGTTTTACCTTATGTATATAGCGCTCTCAGCGTTGCCGCCTCTAAGCAGTCGGTATGCAACGTTTCACGTTCGATTCCTGGTGAATGGTACTGCAACACTGCTTCTTTGCGTGTCGACTACCTGCAAGCCATGGACATCTGCGGGCCTCCGTTCTGCATGCGCACAACTGTGAAACAATCACTCTGTGCGGGGAAGTTCACGCGTAAGCCCGAGGTCACGAAGTTGCGAGGACGGTGCACCGCGAGTGCGTTTTCCGCTTATGCGGCACATGCGTTCATTGGAGAACTAACGAAAGGCGCGGGGATTGTGCAGCCTGGATACACCGCTTACGGCTGACGCGAAGATCCACTTCTGAATGCAGACGTTCGACGGCCTCCGGCATGGAGACGGTTCACTTGAGCGGCTGCACAATCTTTGTGGACTCATCGAATGGAGGCTTGTCTACTCGAGGTCATTAGATATCGGAGACGATCAGGAGGTGCCCTATTCCAATGTCGAGCTACAGAGCGTGTGCAGGGATTGAAAGGCCGCCTGGACACACTGGGGTGCCCTGAGAGTCTAAGACGGTGCCACATTGTTTTGACAGGAACGATACATCGCGAGTACAGCTGTACATGCGTAGTTTGCCTAGATCCACGACGGTCGTCGCCGCCGGGACGAATGTGTTATCTGATAAGATCGTGATACGAGATGCGGTGCACTGATGGGTCCCGATAGATCATCTTTTCGTGCTTGCCTCTTGCCCCCATCCTCAATGCCCACGGCGACTTACCACGAGTACCTTTCCTCAACTCCACAAATCGTAAAGAGTTCACTGGGATCGTCGCGCAAGATAGGGTCACAGACCCTCAAATGGATTTCCAACAAGCGGTCAAGTACACAATGTCCTGTCCCAGTCTCGCGTGAGTACTCACTGCTGCATCGCCACGCGTATTCATCCATAGTCATCTCCATGCCGTAGAAGGGACCCCCATCGACGTCGCAGTAAGTGTTCCAAGCAACGCTTGCGCTTCCTCCATCGACAGGGATCGTGGGCGTGCTCACGGGCACAGTCGTGGCAGCGGGATCGTACCCTGTCGTTGCGAACGATCCCATCTCGATCCCGAGGAAGGGCGGGAGGCATTCTTCGCTCGTCGACGAGGACGCTCCGGGAGACTAACGAGCATCGGTCAGTTCGCGAGCAGGCCCGCTGCATCAAATCAACAGTCACCGACGAAAGGTCGGGGATATTCTCGTTGTCGAGGTACGACAAGGCGCTGCTTGTGTCTCCAGAGTTCAGTGCATTCGAAAGCACCCCCTCTAACCCCGCGGTGATGGCCGCGGGCCCTCGAGGGTGGCCTCCTGCTACGAACATGTTCTGGTCGATTTCGTACACCGCGTGAGTCGGCACGCCGCCGCCATTGAACGTTGACGGGTCAGCACCGAACGTCTAGCAATTGGTCATTAGCAAAGCACGATGGATTGCAACATTGGTGTGCGCTCGCTCATCGGTACGAAGTGCATGATCTCAGTAGCGTCCTGAGAGGACAGCCCAACCAGCTGGTGGCCGCCCTCGTTTGGACAGAAGCTGCCCTGTGTAGAGTGAAAGGTATCGATTGATTGACACACAGGGCTGGTTCTGTTCAAACATGTGTTGCCGTTCCGATGGTGCGCACTTCTGCCGTACAACCAAAACATAATCAGACACGTGTTGAAGCTGCGCTACACACGCTGCTTCGTTGTTTCTGTATCTTGTTTGGTTGTGCTGTGAGGTTTTTCCCGGCACCGCACATCCAGATCGGTAGGGTTCTGCATCGAGCCTTACGACTGTGTCATTCTGCTGATATCCACCAAGCACCATTGCCGCCAGGCTTTGGTGATCCAGGGGCCCCGTGCTTGTGCAGCCGCTGTTCCCGAAAGTCGCTTCCCCACATTCAGGTCAGAATAGATGGTTTGGCTAGTATGGACATTGTAATGACTGCATCACACACCACAGCCATTCTTAGTTAGTAATGGGCACTCTATGTACAACGGACACTTACGATAGACTATGCACACTCGTAGCATACTTGTATCGGCTTCGGACTTGTTCACATGCTGTAGGCCCAGTTAGCGCTCGTCAGATCGGATCGTTACGAGATGCTGGCGCTTACCACCGGCGCACACACCCCCCTGTCGCTCGTGTGGTTTGTATCCCTTCATCGAACCAACACCAGTAATTGCCAGAACTCCTTCTCGCTCACCTCGCTTCCCTCGTCTCGCCCTCCCCTTGCATTCTCGCATTCTCGAACGGTTCTGACCGTTACAGTTTGGTTCGACTGCCAAACACTCGCTTCCTCCTCGTTCTTGGTAGCTCCAAAAATTTCCTCAGCTCGTTTGGACATCGCCAGGGCTCCTGGTAACGTCCCATCCTCTTCGAATATTGCGTCTTGCCCTCCCGGGCATTTTTACTACTGACCATCGTTGACGAATCACATCGTGCGAACGTGGGTACAGTCCCGGCTACTTTTGGCTCGTATGCATTCCCAACGCAGGACACAAACCACAGGCTTACTACGCAAAGGTATGCTCACACTCCGTCTTCTGCCAAAAACGGACTCAAAGGGGAGAACGACGAGGGGGAACTGCTTAGCGGGGTGATATATATTCACCTCTCCGAAGACGGTACAAGATCAGAGGTCAAGCTCGGATGGTTGACATACGGCAGCCCCGGGACACCGGCATGCCTGTTTGAGAGTACCTCCGTAGTCTCCAGACAGCGCGCAAGGTGCTGGGCGTCCATTCCATCCGAGCAAAACGCTAGTAGCACCGTAATCTCGCAATAGTGGGGCGGCACAATCCAGAGAACAATGCTCGGTCCCGTGGGATATCTGCATCAGTCGCAGTCGAAGTCGGAGCGTGAAGAGATCGAACGAACACGAATCCTCGGTTGTATTTCTCAACATGATCCTGACAGCGCGTCCGCCGCCAGCTCTCTATCCTACCACGAACCGAGGACAAAAAGACGACCAGTACTGAATGAGGTATACAGTGGTCCACAACCGACCCCACGACCTCCCACCCAACCTACATCTGCCGGCCAAACAGAGGTATGTCGAAATATAAGTCGAAAGGAATCGGTGAGAACCCCGAGGCGTTGCGTCCGCCAGCGGGATGAACGAGAGGGAAGTCCGAGTTGAGGGACCCCTTCTGTCGGGCGGACCATGGGAGCGAGCGGCCCGCCCGGCGTCCGATATTGTCGCCCGTTGCTGGCGCGGGAGACTACGAACGTTCGCCTTCGTGGTGTTGCAAGGCGATGATGCCTCTTCGTCGCTTTCCGTGCCAGCACAGAAAGCGTCGAAGAGGGGGCATTCGCCTCTCCCTCCGCGGGACGCGCGTGCACACGCGCCTCGTAGAGTTCGAAGCTGTGAAGGCGTGTCAGACTGGAGTTGCAATATATGAGGTTGCAATGGTCAACATACCGAATGCGGGATGAACATAGGTCGCAGTGGACCATGAAGCGCCTCGTGGGACGGCGTGACCATCTTCCTGTTCCTCCGCCTCCTGCATGCACGCAGAAGACGTCAAGTACTAGACTGCAATAGGGTGAGCGCGTGGAAGACGTATTGGACACGAGACTGCTTACCGGATGGTATGAACGAGACTACTCAGCCCAGACGGTCACGTCGGAGGGGCGAGTAGTAAGGAGGTGCCAGTCTTCCTGTACCCGACCGCCATGCGTATGCACACACAGGGCATAAAGCACAGGTCTGTGAAGACAGGACGGTCAGAGACGCACAGGAGCATCTAGGGCTTTGATTCTGCTTACCGAAGGCATGATGATCAAATATCCGCACCCGGACGATGTTGAGAGTGTCGGAAAGGGTGCGCAGCGCAGCTTGTGCCTCGCCGTCTTCCACATGCACGCGGAAGATAACGAAGACACACCTGCAAAATGATCAGCTCGTTGGAGGTGCGCATTGATGGGGGTGTGCTTACCTGACGCAAAGATGAACAAAAACTGCTCCTCCCGGGAACATCGGAGGGGCGAAAGGTAGTGGGCCATTCATTTCCGACCTGCCGTCCACGCATATGCACATGCGTGACAACATGAGGCAGTCTACAAAATAAGGATGGTTAAACACGTAGCTAAGCACAAGGTCGATGTACTTACCGAAGGCGAGACGAACAGGAGCGCGCGTCCGGACAATGTTGAGCGCGTCAGAGGGGTTGCGCGGGGCGAACTCGCGATGAACCGAGGTCCGCGGTGGGGTGGAGGTTTGCTTTCGACCGCTGTATGTGCAGGGCGCAGCTTGAAACAGAGCGAGGTCGAATCGAACGCGTCCGAGAGAGTGAACAAGAGTTGAAGCGGTCGCCAAGTCCGCTTCGGTTGCTCGAGGGTGGGAGTGCCGAGAATCGCCGTCCGTGAACGTCCGGATCCATGACGAAGACGGTCGGCGTGTCGGGCTTGGGTTGACGATGGGGTACGCGGGTCAGCGTACAAACTCACCCCAGCTGGCTTGAAGGAGGATCCTGTCCCTCGTACTAGTCGGAGATCGCTTGAGGCTGTTGAGGGGGAGTTGAAGATGAGCGAGAGGATTCGTCGGGACGTCGCGCGCCGGGGAGACCGTGAGCGGCGGTCTGCTTGACGGCCGGCGGGAGGCCAACGGTGGTAGAGGAGTAGTCGGATCCGCCACGAATTGACGAACACCACGAAGCCGAACGGCGCCGAACAGCTTCGTGGGACGCGGCGGTTGGAATGCAATGGTCGAGCGGAGCTGCCGAGGGGACCACTACAGCAATCTGTGGTCCAAGTATTAGATGCTGCGAAGACGAGCGATACGAGAGGATACCTACACTTCGTCGCTAGCGTACATATTATAATGCCAAACGGGTATCGATCCTCTGGATTTGCTGCCGTTTCTATTGTTTGTGGGGTTTGAGCAGGTATCGTGCAGTGTTCTGGAGCTAGGGAACGAGGCCAGGACCCAGAGAGTTGAACAAGGTCAGACCAGATGAGAGTCGCCGCCGCCAGCCAAGCGCCGCAGGTGAGGTCGTCAAAGACTGCCACATAGAAGAGGGAGTGGAGAGGGACACTGCCAGAGCGGAGAGGAGCCGAGGACAACGAGCGCAGCCAGGCGGCCAGGAATGACTCAGGACATGAACAGTGAGACGTAGAAGACGTCAGGAACTAGAGACCAGAGACCAGAGACGATTGAGGGCAAACAAGCTGCATCGATAGGATAGGACTGCCGAAAGGACGGGCACAACGCATCCCATTCTCAGAACCCGGGGTGTCGACTCCCCGGGGTCCGAGGAATGAGCGGTCGCAGTGGTCTTGAGGGCTGGTGTCGACTCCAGTCGGACCAAGTCGAGGCAATGCAGTATCATTCGTGCTTGCAGCTTTACCCGGCCGGGTATGGTCGAAGTTGAGCGAGTAAGGCGAGAGGGCTGCGGCTATCAGCATACATTCGAGTCAACGATGTCGGTATGCTTACCTGAAGCGTGCCCTCATCGTACTCATCCCGGTTCTCCTATAGCGTGCTTGTCGTAGCCAGGAGAGCGTTCCTTGATGTGTGCGCCATTGAGCCGTTGAAACACAAGCAAGAACTCAAAGACCAGCTGAGGCCAAGAGGGGGAATGACCCGCCAGTCTAGAGGGGGATGGTGGTCGTCAGGAAGGAAGACACGGCGAGGTGCAAGCCACCGCCGAGCTACTTAGTTTTACGCATGGAGCGAGGCTGACACGCGGCGGACCTGTCCGGGCATGGTCAGCCCAAGTTCTTTGGCGGGAGGTTGAATTCCGATTCCGACCGCCGCTAGAGATTCTCGAGCTTTTATCCAGTGTGTTCATGACCCCTGTCAGCATAGATACATAATTGTGACAGTGAAAGCCAGATTGTACTTCGCAGAGGACGAGTGTATGAGATCAAGAGACGGCGCGTAATAGAAGTCGATGGACAGGATGCGTGAGGTGAATCCGACGCGTCTCGGCTAAAGGCCCCCGTCTCGTGACCGCGACATATGTAGCTATCCTCTGGGCGACATGCCCGCACGTACGGCTGGCAGAGCGCATACAGTTTGCAGGGAATGGTAATTAAAAGAGATGAACAATTCAAAGGCGAAGGATCTCACATGCTCCGTGTCAAGACGGGAGGCTACAAAGCAGGACGGATGACAGAAAAGGGTCCACCATGTCGTCCTCGCATACGACGTCTTGAAGCCTAGTGCGGTATCAGAGTGCATCTCTACGATACGCGCGGAAGAGTAGGATATGTTCACGTTGCGGTATCTGAGAATCTATATCAGCCTATCACGACGACAGGTACAATCTCTTGGGGTATCCCGGTTCCGTTGGACGAACAAGTACTGAGCATTCTTAGCCATACACTCAAGATGCCCCGAGCGAGCCTCCTGTATGATCTCCGGTGAGCTCAGGGTAGTAAATCGGAGTTCCCTGGGCAAAGAATAGCTGCTCAGACTGGGGAAAAGAAAGCGGCTGGGCCGCCACCACGACCTCCAACGACGCCAGGTGCTCAGGTGGGATGGCGCTCCCGTCGATCTGGCAAGGAAATGAGTGTACGTGTAGGCAAGGACAATATAATGCTCACCTTCCGTACCCTCCAGCTCAATTTCCGTCGCAGGTATGGCTTGACGATCTCCGGCTCCATTGAGTGAAAGGCGGCATGCTTCGCGAGGGCGTCATTCAAGTGCACGAAACCCTCGATGAGCGCGCCTGCTCGCCGGCGACAGCTGACGCAGCGCTGCTGTGCGCTATTCACGAACGCGTGGTGCGCCCCGACGTACGTGGGCGCCGCGTACCAGTCGCGCGGATCGTCCGGCACCCGGCCGAGGAAGACGAGCACGGCGAAGCCGCGTCCGACCTCGTACTTCTTGACACGGACGCGAACAGACCATTCCCACATGTGGCGCGACTGCGAGCGGCGTGATTGAATGCTTGGGGGTTTCGGGAAAAGGGCGAGGTAGCCGGCGATGACGTCGTCAGCGTCCACGACCGGTACTTCAACGACTGCGTATGCCTCGTCGAGATCTTCAGAGTCATCCAGCGCGACGGAGCGGGCTAGGGGAACTTCCTCCCAGTCTACCGTTAGGCGCTTCGAAGACTTCGCCACCCGGGGTAGCAAGTAGTGGCGGAGTCGCTGCGGCGCGTAGAGGCTGTTGACTACACCCGCTATGTGGTGAGCAACCGCCGCGATGTCGTTCAGATCGAGCCCGTTGAACTCGGGGTAGGAGTATCCCAGTTGGCTTGGGCAGGGTACGACAGTCTCGCGAGACGTCCAAAATGTATGTTCAGTGCTTCTGAACGGCGTCAGGTCTATTTTACGAAAGGACCCACGACGATGAGAAAGGTGCGAGTCGCTGCCGAAGCAAATGGCCCAGCTTACCGGTGTTTTCATTGACGATAGACTGGGAAGGGATGGTGAAGGTACCGCCGTCGGAGGACGATTCAGATACTCCGACACCTGGATTGAGCGCCGACCACAAGGAAAGTAGGCGGTCCACTTGGCAATGGTGGAACATGAATATGGGGTCGAAGCCTTCGAAATGCCATCAGCGTCCTCGTTCGTGCATGCAGTAGAGAAGATCTTCGGCGTACCACCATAGGCCGTATCCCCCATGTGGCCCATGCCGCCAACACAATCATGAATGGCATCGTGTATAGCCTCCAGGCTGCTGCTAGTGCTACCTCCGTTTCCGGGCGTATGAGAGCTGAACGCTGACCACGTCTTCGTGCGCGTAAGGAGGCAGTAGAGTTTGGACGTAAAATCCGCCTGGTTGGCCTGCAAGGTGCTTGAGGGCTCCACTGTGAGCGAGCTCGCACATGCCAATACCACAAGGTTGCACGTACGATATCAGTCCCTCTACGTCGTCCTTCGCCTGACTATCCTCCCGGGTCGGGTGCCGGAGAGTGGTCTGCCAATTCGAGAACGGCGGAGAGAAGCTGGGTTCAATAGGCTCAAACCGGTATCGTAGCAAGGGGTTCTTAACCAGCGTTCTCCGACCGTCTGATGTGATTATGGAGATGCGTTCCATAGAGATGAGCTCCGGCGGAGGCACCGCAGCCCTCGCCCAGTCCCAGTCGGTTGTCGGAGATCTGATGCGGCCTTCCTCCAACAACACCCTTCGAAGACGTACTGTTGAGCGATCTGGATCGCATGCTTCTGCAGGATTTGCTGCCGAGCGACCTGCTGTCAGTACCGCCTCGCCCGGGCAAGAATGACGGTACGGCGTACCTCGTAGAGTGAAACGTATGCCCGATGCCAGGTCGGAAAGAGGACAGACCCATGGGTACAATACCCTGCGAGTTCCCCCAGTGCACTCTCCCCGACTTCGTTCCACGGTGCATACGGGAGTCCGTGGATGCCTGCTATCTGGTAGAAGGACTGCGGGTCGTCTCGCGGCGCATCCATCATGGCCTCTTCGCCAAGTCGACGAGTCAGGCCTTCAAGCATACACTCTATGACAAAAACAAAAGGTTGACATACGGAGCGCTTGAATGTAGAGGGAAAACATCTTCTCGTCCTTTATGAACTCGTTAACCTCGAGGCGATTCGGGGCGACGGCTCCCGCAGTCTCGCCACCTAGGCCGCCGGTGGTGACGACGCTGATCCTGACCATGGCGATAGGTCAGGATTACCGCAGTGTCTTTGAGAGAGATGTAGAGTACCGGGATACGTGGGATCGCAGATGGCTTTATATACAGTTGAGCTGGCTTGCCGGATGACGGCAGTCGTTCCAACCATTACCTTGGAAGTTCAGCATGTGCACCTACGAATGCGGGACGCACGACATACCTCGGAACACAACTTTTAGGTAGCCGGATGAATGTACAAATGGTTCGGAACTGGTCAGAAACATTTCCCGCCTGACGCTTTTTGGTAACGCGACCTTCTATGCGATACCCGTTTCGCGAGCGGTCGTAGTCATCGAGGATGAGCGGCGGTGTCACGACCCGTGCCGGACCTCCGCCGGGTTCCGCTTCGGGACTCCTACCGGATATCCTCCGGACATCCGCCAGTTTCCTTCGTAAGTAGTTAGCTAGACCTTTCCTTACATTACGTCATCCTTCCCCTTATCAGTTTACCCTTCTTCTTGTCTTACGTCAAGGGTGCTCGGAACGTCCGGAGTTCCGACGCCTATGATGTAAGGCCTTCTTATCGATCAGTCTCGCTTAGTATATAAGCCGCTGCTGGAAGTAGCGTTTGCCTTAGTTCGGACACTACGTTACACTACTTCGCTACATACGCTACCTCTACGCTACTCACCTGTAACTCCGCCTTACTCCGAATATATCTCTTCCCCTCAACTCCGACATCCCTCCGGAACTCCGTCAGTCCGCCCTCGGTCATCCCTCGGCCTCCCCCCGCCCTTCGGTCGTTCCCTTCCTCCTACTCCGCTTCCCCTCGGAACTCCGTCGGTCCTCCGTCCGCAAATAGAGGACAACCGCGAGATCGCTCAGGGCGTTGCCAATAGCTTCGCCGAAGTCCTCACCCCTCGTGCCGTGCCCCATCGGATCTCCCCGGACCTCCTCCCAACCCCGTCTGCCCTTCGGACGGCACGCGTCCTAACAGGCGGTATAAGTGCTACTCATCGCTTACTGGAGGGCGTGTATAGAAATCTATATGTTTGCCACCCGGTCAACATTCTCGCCACGGCGTACATTCACAGTGATGTCTTGCAAGTCTCTTGAATGCGCCTTGTCGTCTTCCAGATCCGCTTGTCAGCCCTATACACGATACATCGCCCGTAGCGTCGAAGGATCGCCATGCCCAAACGATGATGATCGGCAACAACTCTGTCAACATTCGCGGTCAGAGTCGGGATATACAACTTGTCAGAATAGATGACGCGCCGGACCTATTGGCCACAACCACCATCGTCAATGGCCTTCAGCGGCGTCCCACATAAAACTACGTTCGAGGGTCTTCGGGGATTCACTGTACTAGCTACCTGTAGGGTTTACTCTCAGAGCATGAGCATCTTACCTACATTGAACGAAGCGAGCGTACCTCAACCCATCCTGCACCGATACAAATGAGCGGCGAAACAATAAAGGCGAGTACTATATATATGCGTATGATGGCAGGGATGAAAGCATATTGTGCAGAACTGTTGTGCCGCAAGTAGACTGCGCGCCACGGTGGTGCATCGGGGCCCACCAGCGACGGCGATTCGATTGCAACTGTGAAGGTAACCCGAGAAGAAACCCGTGCCCTTGCATCAAGAAAATATTGAGTCGTACATACAGTAGGAGCGCGATTAGCCGGCTTGTACCCTATCATGAACCAGAACCAATGGGAGCCACAAATCGAGAGCAGAACGCATAATGCAAAACAAGACGTAGCACGGTTGCCGGCGGCCGGTCGTACAGCATCAGAGGCCGACCACGTCGACCTGGTCTCCGTCTTCGAGGTCCGCATCCCCGATCTCGGTCTCGGGATCCATCTTGTCCCCGTCGACGCTCAACAAGGGCGTCTTGGCTGGAGCGGCTTTCCCGCGGCCTCGACCCTTCGCGACAGGGGCGTTCGGGGGGTACTCGCTGTCCAGGCCGGCCTTCTTGAGGAACGCGCGAACGATAGCACCGCACTTCGTAGTGGGGCGCACGAGGAGCGTTATGTCCCTGCCCTTGGTTCGTTCACTGCGGATGACCAGATGGAAGGTGTCCGCGGGTTTATCGTCCTCGTCGCTGACCGATGCTGCCCTGGCCGGGCCTACATCGGAGAACTGGAGAGGCGAGGGCGATCGGGCATGGGAGGGAGAGCGGCGAGCGAGATCTTGGAGGCTCATGGGAGCCACAGACTCCGAACGCATCCGTTTATTTTCTTGAAGATATTGGTATGTGGCCTTCTGGCAAGCCTCTGCACATGACGGTGGTGAGATGCTGCAGCGTCCTAGGATGGTGGGCACAAACCTAGTTCCGCTTCTGCCCAAATTCCGATGCTATGAGGCGTGGATGATGGAAACACGCGTTTCCCGTCGTGCATCAAGACTACATTATCCTCGAGCGTACTGACGCCGTCAGCAATCTCGGCGCATAGCGCATGGAAGTCCTCATGCTACGAAGAGATAATAAGCGCGGCGTCCCACCACAGGCAACCAAATACAGACCCGCTTCTGAACTTTATCCCAGACTTCCGCTTGGCCATTGGGATCCAAAGGATGAGGTCGCCATAGGATTGTCAACCTGACATTCTCTGGGCCGCCTCCTTCGGGGACGGGAGTCCCACCGTTTCGCAGCATTTCCGATCTGATACGTTGGGCTACAGCAGCTAGCTCTGCATCGGCTACTATGGTGTCAAACGAGTCGTCGACCAGATTCGTAGGTGAGGGGGCTCGAGGCACGTCCCCGACAACTTGGCTGAGCGCCAGGATCGTCAGCCCTGGTACTAGAAGGCACGTATACGCCGCACTCACTTGACAGCCTCTCGCGCGCGCATGATGGCAAGCTGCGGCAGCGCAGGAGGGGGTGTAAGGGAGCGCGATCGACTCCGAGCGCAACGCCCCTTAGAAGGTGCGTCGGGCTTCCCCTCGATCGCAGCGGTCTTCTTCATGGACTTCAAGACATCATCGTCGGAGTCGGAGAGGTCGCTGAAGCGTGTTCGAATTAGTACATACGCCACCATGCCTAAGTCAGGTGCGATCGCATGCACAACGGCGGTCTTCATCCAAAGCACCATTTGGACGCGTACATGCCTCCCAACGCGCGAGCGCGCGATCGCATATAGCCATCCATGAATTTGCGCAGAAGGACGCCTGCTCACATTATATCGGTTGGATTCCGTCTCGTCCAATCCGGAAGGGTATCCTGCTTGCGGCCTCTCCTCTTCGTCTTCTTATTACGCGACCGCGGTGAGGAGCCGGACCCACTGTCAGAGTTATCGCTATCAGACGGCGCAGCTTTCCTTTTCTTCTTCTTCTCCTTCTCTACGCATAAATCTCACGGTCACGGAGAGGGGCAACTACGCGAGGCTGGTCTGGGGACAAACCTGCGTCGCGCTTGTTCAACGCTTTCCATTCCTGCTCCGTGCGGTTCTGATTACGCAAAAATAGTGCGTCGTCGTCATCTTTGCGTACAAGTGGTTGGGGTGGTATCGAGGTCGCGGCGGACGACGGGCCTGGTGACGAGGGCGTAGGGACGGCAGTGTCGAGGGCGGGAGTGGCTGGAGACGCGCGACGCACGCGAGGACGCGGTTTCGGGCCCATCGCCGTCACAAGCTAGAAGCTAATCGTGGGAACTTTTCCGTTCGCGGGGTTTTATTGCGTCACGTGCATGAGCGTCTGTGGCGTCCCCGCGCGTCTGTCCCGCAGCGTCGCCCGGACTGGGACTTGCGTTCGAATCCTACGTCTTGCCTCGCTCGTCTTCTGTGCTAGGACTCCTAGGTTGCGCTTGTAGTGTTCTCCGGTCTGCGCGGTCTCTTAGGTTATGGCGGAACCTCCGGTTATCTTCAAGCGAACAAAGTCCAAGCCCTCTCAACGCGCTCGGGCAACCACCTCAGAAGTAGACACCGCACCAACTACCGGGACAGAAGCGGATGGAGAAGCAGACGAATCTCCCAGTGCCGTTGCTGCGAAACTCAAGAAGAAGACGCGCGCAAAGGCGCGGTCTACGCTTAGCTTCGGAGGCGATGAAGAGGTGAGATGTAAAGGCTTCTGGGCGAGACATGTGCTGACAGTCCCGAGTCGCGCAGGAGGGCGGCGGCGAGGTCTTCAAACTGAAGAAGTCAAACCTGAGCAGGAACATCGCTCTGCGTAACGCGTCACCGGGGTACGCACCTGTTCACACCCGAGCGCGAGGATGTTGCTTGCGCTTCCATGTACACATCCATGTCAGTACTATACACCTCAATCTATCGGATTATCGTCTTCAGCGCGTTACATTGTATGTGTGCATGGAAGCCCAAGTTCAACATGAGATCGCGCCCCGACTGTTCTGTTTATATGCTCATGTCCCCGCAGCATCTCACCAGCCCCCTTTGAACCTACGATTGCCCC
The DNA here is from genome assembly GCA_022606195.1 of Trametes polyzona. Lineage (NCBI taxonomy): Eukaryota > Fungi > Basidiomycota > Agaricomycetes > Polyporales > Polyporaceae > Trametes > Trametes polyzona. Next base: position 36,292 of record JABYQF010000009.1, on the reverse strand, counting down.
TCGATCTACTGGGCCTACCTATGACGCCGCATACCTCAACGAACTGAAGGCAAGCACGCCGACAGCTCGTCCTTCTGTGCCTCAAGACGAGACCATATCCTACGATGCAGACATCTCTATGGATGTCGACCCTTCCGCTCACGTTTCGACCTTGACTGGTCTGGCAGGTGAACATGATGTTGGCCTCGCGTATTCTGTATCTGACCCTGTCGATATAGATCCTGGAGATGAGGCGGCCATCCCGTCTGCCTCTTCCATCCTCGCAGCGAAGCAAAAGCGGGAGCGCCTACGGGCGAGCAAGGCCTCGGGTCAAGAAGACTACATATCACTTTCTCTCACAAAGAGGGACGATTACTCGAAGGGTCCTCATCCCAATAGTAGGCTTGTAAGAGAAGAAGATGAGCTGGGCGAGGCGGATGATGGTCAGTCCTCGCCGAGTACGCTTTTCGCAGACGACTGACAGTGCAGCTTAATAGAATTCGCCGAGTACACTAGTGCTCAGGAGAGGATAGCTCTTGGGAAGAAGTCGCGCAAAAAGGAAGCGCAGAAACGGCGTGAGGAGATGAACGAGATGATCGTCGATGCGTGAGTCTCAAGTCACTGATGAATCGGAGCGCTTGCTGACGTCCCGTACTCGCACTAGCGAAGAAGAGGACGAAGAGACCCGAGAATGGGAGCAAGAGCAGCTACGCCGCGGCGGCTTGCGTCCGGAAGCCGCAGAGCCCGCCCCCAAACCGGTGTACAAGCCAGCGCCAAGTACGTATCCATTCAGACAATATGTGCCGGATCTGAACAGACTCATAATCTTCACAGTACCGTCTGTCACCCCCATCCCTACCATGGGGGCTGCCATGGCTCGGCTCACTCAATCAATGAGTGAGCTGACGATGTCCCATGCGGAACACTCTGCCGCGATGTCGAAACTGGGCGAAGAGCAGCGCCTGCTGGAGCAAAGGGAGAAGGAAATGCGGGAGATGATCACCAAGGCAGAGGAGAAGCGCAGCTGGTTCTCTGCCTTCCGTGAGTGGGTAGAGAGCGTCGCGACTTTCCTCGACGAAAAGGTCAATACATCCCAGTGGACACTCACCCATGCACATCATGCTGATCCCGCTTTCGCGGATATAGTTCCCACAGCTCGAGAAGCTCGAAGACGAACACATCTCCATCATTAAGGAACGCGCGGACATGATCGCCCAGCGCCGCAAAGCGGAAGACGAAGACGACCTCACGCTCTTCCTCGGCCTCCCTCCGCAGCTCCAGCCCGGCCCGGACGAAGTGGACGACCTCGGGCGCATCGTGCCCTCCGCCAACTCCGCCGCCTCCCGCGCAGACCGCACCGCCGCGCGTGCCGCCCGGCGTCTCCGGCGGCGCGCGGCAAACCAGCAAAAGGCAGCGGCGGAGGAAGAGGGGTACTCGACGGACGCGTCGCTGCCCCCGGCGGACGCGGACGACTACCGCGCGGCGATGGGCAAGCTCGTCGCGGACGCGCAGGCGATCATGGCGGACGTCAAGGCGGAGGAGTTCCGCGACCCGCGCGCGGGGCTCGGGAAGTGGTTCGGGGAGTGGCGCGCCAAGTTCGGCGACGTGTATCGCGGTGCGTGGGGCGGGCTCGGGATGGTGAGCGCGTGGGAGTTCTGGGCGCGCCTCGAGATCCTGGGGTGGAATCCGCTCGAGGTGGGTGTCTATATGCGCTATGAATTGCGTGTATGTCATTAACATGCCTGCGTAGCGACCGCGGAGCCTGGACACGTTCAACTGGTACAAGGCCCTGTATGCGTACTCTCGTCCTGCTCCGGCAGATGAGGATGGAGAGGACGAAGACGAGGAGCCAGAGCTCGGACCGGACGGCGACCTCGTCTCCGCGATGATCTCCACCGCGCTCATACCCCGACTCTGCCGCATCGTCGAGAGCGGCGCGCTCGATGCGTACTCTGCTGCGGACGTGCGCCGCCTCATCGACCTCACCGAGCAGGTCGAGGCGTCCGTAGACAGGCAGAGTCTCAAGTTCGAGGTGTGTCTCCCTCCTCCCTTGCGTTCTCCATATCCTGACCATACACGTTCTCTACAGCTGCTCCTCAAGTCGGTTCACACCGCCTTCAGCAACGCGGTCGCCGCGACCGAGACGCTTCTCGAGCCCTTCCTCGCCCTCAACCAGCCGCGCTTCGACCCCGCCGCGATCCCTGCGCGCCGGCGCTTCCTCGCGCGGAGGCACAAGCTCCTCCAGAACCTCCTCCAGTGGCGACGGTACGCCGGCGACAGGTACGGCGTTGGCGCGCTTGCGACGCGCCTGGTCGCGCAGAGCATGCTGCCGGTCGCAGAGACCGGGTGGGAGGTCGGCGGGGAGGAAATCATGCGCAGGGTGCGTTGTTAACAGTACATACGGGCCAATGTGAACGCAGGGGATGCTGACTCTCGAATGCTTCAGGTCGCACAAGGCCTCCCCACGGAGCTAGTACCGCCCGCGCTACAAGGATTATTGCGTTCGTCGTAATGATATGTACAATGCGACGGCATGCTACCAATGCGCTGACGGAATGGACGTCGCCATCGTAAATATATGAAGTATATTGTACTATCCACACCATTGCCACGACTGCCACGACACAATTGATCGTACATCTCATTTGAACTGCTTCTCAGAGTGCCTACAGCTCTTCCTCCGTGCCGTCCGCGACCTCAACCAAATCGGGGAGGGCGACCGCTTTGCCCTTGTCCAGCGATGTGGCAGCAGTAGCGGGGACAGGGCTGAGGAAGTGGTCCACCTCTTCACAGGGCGTCACCACTTCGTCTTCGTCTTCGGTGACCTCACCGTCCTTGATGGCTCCGGGATTGTCGACGCAGTCGTCCGACAGAACCGACATCGACAGCTCGGGGATGACTGCAGAGGATTCGAGAGACAACGCGACGTCGCTCATAGCGTCGCCTGAGCGATACGTCAAGCTACGATTATCAACTCGTGTGTGGTAACACGTACCGGGGCTTTGCGCATGAGCGGTGGGGCCAGCCATGTCGGGGGAAGAAGCAGCAGCCTCTGAATCGAGATGTTGACCGGCGGCATGAGGACCCGGAGCAGCAGATTCGCGCAACCTCTTCGTGAGAGCGACGAGGTCAGACATCCGGATTTGGTACGAGAGAGGAGTCGGCATCGGTGTCGAGAAACCAGCAGCATGTTCAGAAGAGACCGGCATGACATTCGACGGAGCCCAGAGGTTCGGAGGCATATCAGATGGACCAGCGATGTTGCCAAAGTAGCACGTCGAGTGCAGCGGAGGGGGTTCTATGGCAGTAAGATCGTTGTCGGTATCGTTGAACAGACGAGAGAAGTATTCTCCGACGGGTGTGAAGCCTCCGGGCACAAGGGGTCCTGGAAGAGAAAATGCCGCAGGCGGTGCCGAGAATGGAATCGGCTCAGATGCTGGATGACTTCCGCCAGGAATATCCAGGCGAGTAAGACCCAATAATTGAGCTCTCCCAGCAGGGACGCTGATATGAGACGCTTGAGCCATAGAGAAGAAATCTGAACCAGGAAGGTGAATAGGGAGGAGACCGTCTGGTGCAACGTGAAGAGAGCGAGACGTGCCAGGATAAGGCATCCCAGAGGCATCCGGCGAAGTCAAACCAAAGCGCAAGGGGACAGTGAAGGAGGAACCGGGACGAGCTACTTGAACAGGACGTGTAGGCAGGATCACAGGCGGGTGAGGCACCCCAAGATTCACAGAGGATGGGCCCACGGCCGGGGCAGGCAGAGCAGTCAATGTATGCGGCGTTGGGGAGACAGATTGTGCGGTCATGTTGTCGGAGCAAGAGCCTTCGCTACGAGAAGGTGAGCCATCGCTAGAGCCTGTGTCTGAAGACGAGCCAAGTTGTCCGGGGAGCAGGTGGTGCCAGTTTGCTCCAGTGTAAGAGAGATCGAGGGATATCGACTCCATTGGGTACACACTGTGAACGGCGGTCTGAGTAGCGTCAGTAGAAACGGACCCGTTGGAGACGGGTGATTCTGCATGCTTGCTCGGGGCGGATCGCTTGCCCTTGCCTCTCGGAGCGCGTTGTCTCTTGATCCACTTGCGGATCCACTTTGCCTCTCTACCGAGCCGAACCCCATCAGCGATGCGCGCGGTCCATTGCAAAAAGGCGGGGAAGGCACGCACAAACCAGTCTCCCGAGATACTTCGTCGACATCCTCCTTCGTGGCATCCTCGCCTACCCGCGCGTACAGCGCTCGGAGTATGACAAGCTGCTCTGCGTTTGCAACCACCCTCACAGGACGTGCAGACGACGTAGAGGGAACGGCCCACAGGCAACGCATCGTGTACGTCGTCGGAAGCGGCGGATGAGGGGCAGTTCTTGCGCTTGATGCCTTGGGTGAGGCAGCCATGTCCGCCGCGGGAGATGGTGGAGGTTCGGACGGAGGAGGGCGGCGGGCACGTTCGTCGAACGCGTGCCGAGTCCCGATGTCTGTCGCGGCTGCCACCAACGGCAATCGTCACATCCCATTCACAACGGTCTCGATGCCTGGACCCCCCGGCCCATATGTGCTCGCGATCATATACATATATCCCACCGGCTCTATGAATGCTCGCTATCTTGCCCAGGATTCTGTATACTACGCGTAGCTATATACATGATGCATCGCGCGCACGCATGATGCATGGACTTAGAACAGATCTCCACTTGCAACGCCTCCGACGACCGGGCCCGGTGCATACTGATGCATATAAACAGTGGCGTGATTCCGCCGGTCGGCTCATCCCATGGTGAGACTGCAGCGTTATATCCGTTGTGCGTGCAAAACCGTGACGGACGTCCGCCTAGGGGAGACTAGCGTTACATATGCCAGTCCTCCATGACCTCTTCTGACCATTGCGAGTCAGAAATATCTTGCAAAAAAAGTCATGCCGCAGCCGAAGCTCATGGTGAGTACGTTTGGGTACACCAGTCTGACCAAGAGCTGTCAGTGCGCAGCTGTTGCCGGAGCGTCGCGTACCCGCCGACTTGAACCTTGTCAACCATCGTACTCGCGTTCTCACGAACGATCCTCATGCGTTGACCTCGGCTGAAGCAGACTGATGATTGACAGGGTACGCCCTGCTCGGTTTAAAGCACGCTCAGGGCTACCTACGCGCCGGTTGTCCTCACTCGCCCACGAAGCCGGGTTGCAAGCTATGGGGGACAACCTCTCTGCAGCTCCGCCGAGGATGGACGACTCCTTTGGTGCGATGCTCCTATCGACGATCATCGTCGCGGCGTACGTGCCCCCGCAAGTACTACAGTCTCCTCCCTATGCTGAAAACTATGTCGTCGACGTGCAGGTTATACGGCGTGACCTTCCTCCAAACGCTCTACTACTACGACACATTTCCGAGGGACAGATGGTCCCTCAAAAGCGCGGTACGTCTTTCGCCGGGCACAGTGCATGCGCACACGCCTGAAGCTGGCTTTATGCAGGTCGCGGTCATATGGTGAAAGCAGCCCGTGTAGATACTACCAGTTCCCAGATGACCTACGTATCCTGCGCAGGCTCCTGGACACAACCGCAATCATACTGAACGCACATGAGGTCTACTACTACTTGGTGGCGAACTACGACAACCCGCCCGCTTTGCTGACGCAAGTTTGGTACGTCAGCATATCCTTTCATTAGCATTGATTCACGTTGAACTTCTCCACTCTTGCACGCAGGAGTGCGCAGGTTCGTCTTCGAAGTATATCTACGAAGAAAGGCGACGGGCAAAGTTGCCCTTTCTGACCTCTATGACAGGCCGAACTTCTCATCACCGTGAGTGCTGAGAGTTTCTTTGTCTTCGGATCTGCTCATCTTATATGAATAGTATACGGTGGTCGTGATAGCACAGATGTGAGTGGTCTCCGCACTTACTCATGCATGTGAGGTGTCCGACGCTGGTCCCGCATCGCACGCAGGTTCTACATCCTACGCATATACGGGCGTAAGTGCATGCTCAGTCCGCAAATCCGTGCAACCATCTAATGATATGACGGACATAGTCCGTCCGAATATGTGGTACATTCCGCTAGCTATGGTGAGCGGACCGGTGCTCGTGGATACCTCAAACACTGACGGCTTGGATGGCAGGGATTACTCGCGATCGTGTCTTACGGCGAGTAGCCCGCGAAAATGGCGCCCGTGGCCCCTGTTCTCATACTGACTGTATTCGCCGCATACAGTGCTTGTAATCGGTGAGGGGTCCCGTTACTATCATGCATATGAGTCCTCTCACGTTCTCCTGTAACACCGAATGGTAGTATTCTTCGCGCGACTGTACGAGTCCGCAGTCCTGACCTACAAGCCGTGACTAACGTGTTCGGTTTGTGCCGGATAGGTTCGAGAATGCCGCATGGAGTGGTGTATCGAGCCCTGGCATTCTCGTACGTCGTGGAACTGGAGTTGATCACACACCGTTGAATGCCTTCTTATGCAGAGGCCGCGCATTGCCAACTGGGCAACAGGAATGGTGGTCGATATCGCCATCACTGTCGTCCTGTGTTGGTATCTTGCTGCCGAGAAGACAGACTACACTCGTCGCAGGTAAGATCAATTTGAACAGTGTCCTACGTATGAACCGTTTTGAAGCATTGGCAACGTCGTGCTTGCACGCCTAGCACCCATCGGCTGATTAATCGTATCATTATATTCAGCGTCCACCGCGGTGCCATCGCGGCGTAAGTGCATTCATATCACCCATCGGAGATGCGTATCTTGACGCCTACATTACAGGGTTGTGCAGATCATGACGTTCCTGTCGGTAAGTGTCGCCACAGTGCTCGTGTCGATTGCGAGGTCGTGATCCAGAACCACTTCATGTCCAGAAACTGGTATGGCCGCATAGTCTTGTGTGGCTCGCGTTCCATAACGCGCTTAGTAAAGGTGCGCTACCGGGTTTTTCTTCATCTACGTAGGGCTTACACGCACGCGTTAGTGTACGCGAACTCCATGCTCGCGACGTAAGCCTGCCCAACCCAACCATACCAGCCGATGTTTTCCAATTGACCTGCACCACTAGGTTGAACTCGCGCACTACTCTTCGCGCTATCATAGACCATACGGGAGACGGAAGCGAGCTCACCATCCCCTCGGCAAGGACCAGAGATTCAGGTGTCGACGCACCAACCGGGCGTCTCGATGCCCACCAAGCCACGGTACGTCTCCAGACTGGGCAAGAATGCGTACAGAGACATCGCTGACAGCGCGTCGTTGCATTGAAGACGTTAGAATTTGCGCACGCTCCGTCAACGACGCTGCAAAGTATATCGACGTTTGGAGACTCGGATAGCACAGTAGATTACGGGAGGAAAGAGTAGCGAACCTCATGATAGCACCTGTTGTGCTCGCATGGCTCTCTTCTTGATATAACTATCCCAGTTTAGGTGGCTTTTCTTCGCCCAGGTTGATGCTCTGGGCATTGTGTGCGCTGCAGCCGTACGTGCGTACAGTACATGTCGCGCCATGTCGCGGTCACGAGACGCGGGCCCTAGCCGAGACGCGCTTCACCGAACGCGCCTGCGCATCTTATCCGTGTATTTCTCTGCGCGTTGCCTCACTTCTGAATATACCCGTCCTCTACTGCGGGCGATTCGGCTCGAAACTCCCATACTGCACAAACTCGACGAAAATTCCCGGATCTCTAGCGGCGGTCGGAATCGGAATCCAACCTCCCGCCAAAGAACTTGGGCTGACCATGCCCGAGAAGGTCCGCTACATGTCAGCCTCGCTCCATGCGTAAAACTAAGTAGCTCGGCGGTGGCTTGCACCTCGTCGTCTCTTCCTTCCTGACGACCACCATCCCCCCTCTAGACTGGCGGGTCTTTCCCCCTCTTGGCCTCAGCTGGTCTTCTAGTCCTTGCTTGTGTTTCAACGGCTCAATGGCCCACGCATCAAGGAAACGCTCTCCTGGCTACGACAAGCACGCTATTGGAGAACTGGGATGGCTGCGATGGGACCATGCTTGAGGTGAGCATACCGACCTCCTCGACTCGCGTTCGTGTATGTTGATAGCCGCAGCCCTCTCGCTTTACTCGCTCATCTTCGACTATACCGGCCGGGTGAAGCGGTATGCACGATGTTCAACGGGTAGCACCGATTTGGTCCGACTGGAGTCGACACCAGCCCTCAAGACCACTGCGACCGCCCATTACTCAGGCCCTGGGGAGTCGACACCCCGGGTTCTGAGAATGGGATGCGTCGCGCTCGTCTTTTCGGCAGCCTTATCCTATCGATGCAGCTTGTATCCCATCGAGTGCCTCTGGTCTCTAGTTCCTGACGTCTTCTGCGTCTCACTGTTCATGTACAGAGTCATTCCTGTCCGCCTGGCTGCGCTCGTTGTCCTCGGCTCCTCTCCGCTCTGGCAGTGCCCCTCTCCACTCCCTCTTCTATGCGGCAGTCATTGACGACCTCACCTGCGGCGCTTGGCTGGCGGCGACTCTCATCTGGTCTGACCCTGCTCAACTCTCTGGGTCCTGGCCTCGTTCACTGGCTCGAGAACACTGCACGATATCTGCTCAAACCCCACAAACAATATAAACCGGCAGCAAATTCAGATGATCGATACCCGTTTGGCATTATAATATGTACGCTAGCGACGAAGTGTAAGCCTCCTCTCGTATCGCTCGTCTTCGCAGCATCTAATATTTGGACCACAGATTGCTGTAGTGGTCCCCTCGGCAGCTCCGCTCGACCATTGCATTCCAACCGCCGCGTCCCACGAAGCTGTTCGGCGCCGTTCGGCTTCGTGGTGTTCGTTAATTCGTGGCGGATCCGACTACTCCTCTACCACCGTTGACCTCCCGCCGGCCGTCAAGCAGACCGCCGCTCACAGTCTCCCCGGCGCGCGACGTCCCGACGAATCCTCTCGTTCATCTTCAACTCCCCCTCAACAGCCTCAAGCGATCTCCGACTAGTACGAGGGAATGGATCCTTCCTGAAGCCAGTTGGAGAGTGCTTGCACGCTGATCCGCGTACCCCATCGTCAACCCAAGCCCGACACGCCGATCGTCTTCGTCATGGATCCGGACGTTCACGGCCGGCGATTCTCGGCATTCCCGCCCTCGAGCGACCGAAGCGGACTTGGCGACCGCTTCAACTCTTGTTCACTCTCTCGGACGCGTTCGATTCGACTTCGCTCTGTCTCAAGCTGTGCCCTGCGCATGCAGCGGTCGAAAGCAAACCTCCACCCCCACGCGTACCTCGGCTCGTCGCGAGTTCGCCCCCGCGCATCCCCTCCGACGCGTTCAACATTGTCCGGACGCGCGCTCCTGTTCATCTCGCCTTCGGTAAGTCGAGCGATTGTGCACCCATCTACATTTCTAACCATCCGTGTTATTCAGACTGCCTCATGTTGTTGCGCATGTGCATATGCGTGAACGATAGAGCGCATGAGAATGGCACACTCCCTGTTTGCCCCTCCGATGTTCCCCGGGGAGGAGCGGTTTTTGTTCATCTTTGCGTCAGGTACGCACATCCTCACGCCTGTACACCTCCAACCGACTGATTATTTCGCAGATGTGCCTTAGTCATGTTCCGAGTGCATGCGGAAGATGGCGAAGCACAATATGATGCCAACGCTGCGCACCCCTTCGGACGCTCTGCTCTCAACATCGTCCGGGTGCGCGCACCCGTTCATCACGCCTTCGGTGAGAAAACCCATCGAGTGCTCTATTCGCGTCGCGTTTCTCACCATGTTCTCTTCACAGACCTGTCCTTGATGCCCTGCGTGTGCATACGCATGGGCGGTTGGGCACAGGAAGAATGGCACCCTTCTACTACTCGCCCCTCCGACGCGACCGTCTGGGCTGAGTGGTTTCGTTCATCACACCATCCGGTAGGTAGCCTTGTGTTCAACATGTCTTCCCTTCGCTCATCCTATTGCAGTCCGGTATTTGACGACTCCTGCGTGCATGCGGGAGGCGGAGGAAAACAGGAAGATGGCCACGCCGTCCCACGAGGCACTTCATGGTCCACTGCGACCTACGTTCGTCTCGCATTCGGTACGTCTACCATCGCAATTTGAGACATATCGAAAGTCTGACGCGCCTTCACAGCTTCGAACTCTACGAGGCGCGTGTGCACGCGTGTCCCGCAGAGGGAGAGGCGAATGCCCCCTCTTCGACACTCTCCGTGCTGGCACGGAGAGCGACAAGACGCATCATCGCCTTGCAACATAACGAAGGCGAACGTCCGTAGTCTCCCGCGCCAGCAACGGGCGACATCATCGGACACCGGGCGGGCCTCTCGCTCCCATGGCCTGCCCGGCAGAAGGGTTCCCTCAACTCGAACTTCCTTCTCGTTCATCCCGCTGGCGGACGCAACGCCTCGGGGTTCTCACCGATTCCTTTCGACTTATCTTTCGACATACCTCTGTTTGGCCGGCAGATGTAGGTTGGAATGGGAGGTCGTGGGGTCGTATGTGGACCACTGTATATCTCATTGAGTACTGGTCGTCTTATTGTCCTCGGTTCGTGGTAGGATAGAGAGCTGGCGGCGGACGCGCTGTCAGGATCATGTTGAGAAATACAACCGAGGATTTGTGTTTGTTCGATCTCCCTGCCAACGCCGTGTGTCACGCTCCCACTTCGATTGCGACTTCGGCAAATACCAATCATTGTTCTCTGGATCATGTCGCCCCACTATTGCGAGCCTGCAATGCTACTAGGCCTAGCGCCTCTTGCACTGCCTACTACCAATCCCATACCCTGCTTAGTTTTCAGGCGTGCTCTCGGACAGGCATGCTGGTATCCCGCACGCCACCTATCTAGGTGTTGCGAGCGGTCCGAGTATGTATTGAATCACACGCCAACCGCGTCGGTGTGACAAGTGGGTACCGACGCGCATAGCTAGTTGCTCGTCCAGTGATCTACCAGTGTCCCCCGGGATTATCCTTGCTGGTAACCGGGGGGCTGCCGTATGTCAACGATCCGAGCTTGATCTCTGATCTCGTACCATGTTCGGAGGGGTGAATATATATCACACCATTGAGCAGAGCCTCCTCGAAATTCTTCCATGTCAATCCGTGCCTGACAGAAGACGGAGTGTAAGCAGACCATCGCGTAGTAAGCCTGATAGCCAGAGTCCTGCGTCTGGAACGCGTACGAGCCAAAGGTAGCCAGGGTCGTAAGTACTCACGTTTGCATGATGTGTTTCGGCATTTCGGACGGGATGGAAAGGGACCACCCATATGGATCATAGTAACCGCTGGTTGAGTTGAAGTCTGCACAGAGCGAGCACGAAACACGGATGCCTGAGGCCACAGGGTGTGTCTCGCCGTACTGGCAGAGGATCGTGCGGATGCCAGCCGTCTCCGCTTCGTCGACGAGCATCCATTCCGCGGGTTTCAAGCGGCGCGCGAGAAACGGGGGACATTCACGGCGACTCAGATCCTCGCAGTGCCACGCTCGATCGTGTTGCGCCTGCATGTGACGTTGGTATGTCAGTATCGGTAGTGTAAGGTCAACGAGGGGAACAACGTACCGCTGATAGCCACGTGAATGCCACCACATCGTCCTTCCTCTCACAAGCAGCGCACCTGAGCCATCTCCCGCACTGTTGAAGCTCATCGAACGTCGCCCGTGCTGGATTGAATCCGAGTGCGGAGACGACCCGACGGAAGGACTCGATCAAGACACGCGCAACCTCGGGCTCCGCGAGTCTCGCCAGTGAATATGGGACTCGAACTTCAGAGAACTTCTCTTCCTTGTCGGTTCCGTCCGGGGATGCGGTCCTCCAATATAACGTCTTGACGGCGTAGGCATACGAGTCTTCCTCATCGGGGTGGTTGTCATTGAGGGGAGCTCGGCGAAGATGATAGGAATCTGCACGTGTCGATGGAGCGAGGATATCGGGATACCGCATCAGGCCGTCGGAGGAGCCCCATTTGGTAGTACCTCCAGTCTTGAAATAAGCAATCGCCAGTCGCAATGGATCTACGTCGTCGGCGATATCCCCTAGAAGAGGCACGATGTAATCCAGTAGCGCTTGTCTTTGTTCTGCGTCCCATTTCTCAGCGAGCGGCGGTATGATAGAGGAGAACTGTTCGGGGGTGACAGACACGGATGCTGGCACGTCGAGGATCGCCCGGCACTCTGGCGTAAGCGCAAAGTCGATGGGCTGTGGTCGACAGTCCATTTCTGGGGTCCTCGGAAGGGCCTTCACGTAGTGTGCAACGAGAGCTTTCTCGAGGACCTCCATACGAGCGGTGATAAGATCCCTGTATTGCTTGTCCCGCAGTCTTTCCCGCACGCCTTCTAGGAACTTGCACAGTCCGGGATATACATCCTGCCAGTCTTCGGGGTTGACCGCCGTCAGCCTAAGACCCGCTGAGGTGAGAATGAGAGCTGACCTGTTTCAGTGAGATCATACGGTAGGGATGCCGAGGGGAGAGTTGACATCGTAGAGAGGCCTTTTTCGCCCAGGTATTCTATCTCTTCCTTCCAGCCAAGGTCTTCCAACCTGGCGACGATCCTGCAAGCGGCGATCATGTTAGTGACATGATCGCTACAGGAATTCGTCTGTGGTGTGGGGACTGACGCTTTGAACCGTTGTTGCCGCCTACGTTCTTGTTCTGCACGCCGGGACTGGTCTTGTGTGCGCACCCATTGGAGCACCCCTTTGGTCTCCTACGGGACATTTGTATATCAGGTGCCATACACAACACACTGACCGTCGTGACGCCTGCTCACCGCCGTGCTTTCGCGGAACTTGTTCTGCAGATCCTCCAGCAATGGTGCGCAGCGCGCACGGACAGCTTCAAGGTCACCGTGGTGTGCTTCCTCTCCAGTGTCCGCTCTCAGGGAATTGGCCAAGACTTTGATCTTGCTGCACATCTCGTCAAGATCGGCCTTCAGTATCCGACAAGCATACGTTCTTTCAAATTGTCACATAGTATGCGACGTCAGCTGAAATCGGTGGGCACTGTGCATTGCATTTACTACATACCCTTCAGGTTCTTGTTCCAGGAGACACTTCTTCTTCCTAGCCCAATGAGCGCCGTACAGATCGTGCATAGGCCAGAGCCGGAGGCGATTGTTGGCAGTGGGGTAGTATCTTATAGTCCTACGGGACAAGGATCTTGAGAGCGAGTTGATGTGGATGAACGAAGATCAAACGAACTTTGACTCAAAACATTCCTCGCAGAGGCGAAGGAAATGACCATTCAGGAGCCTCCACGCGTCGGGGGCCGCGCAGTTCTATAGTAAATCGGAACCCCTCAATATTGGTTGTCGTACACGTACAGCAGATCGGGTGCACGACGGGACTCACCTCGCATGTGATCGAGTACAAGAAGTTAGCAAAGGCGGGCTCGCTGAGCGAAGGCGGGCGTTCGGGAAGGCCTATTTGATTTATTCGTGCCAGGACCCACAACTGACAGTGCGCGCGGTTCAGGAGAAATATCCGGAGTTCCTTGGAGCTTCGCGCGAGTTGAAGGAGCTCCAGAGGCCCTAGCAGTCTACATATCTGCGTGCCCGACGACAATCAGCTCCTCAATATGTGACGGGACACGCACGTAGAATCTGTAACTCTACCTACCTCCCATCTTATATCGAGCGGCATGTTGAGGAACGTGGATAGTACTTCTTGCTTGTTTGTCTCCTGCTCAAATGGATGCCGGAGTCCAAGATCTCTGAAACACTGACTTACAGAGGGGATTGTTTCGACGACCTGGGACTCTGTCTCACAGGGCTTGGGCAACGTTTGTGCTAGTATCGGTAGCGGTTGAACATGCAGCGAGAGGGTGTCATCAGGCAGCGTTGTCGCGCCGAGTAACGGTTCATCGGCACTTGGCTTGGGACTCTCAGAGATATCAGCATGCATGGTACCTATAGACGAGGATGATCGTGGTGTTGAGTAAAAACAATGAAAGGAACAAGTGGCACCGATATAGGCGCGGGCTTGGCCACATTCCTCGCTAAACACGGTCACGTGGCAACAATGGTGCCGCGCCATTGTGCACTGCCCGAGTCGATGTCCCACGCGAGAACGGTGAATACTTGTTTTTATCACCTAGCTGGCTTTATGGCATTAATGCATCTCGGTGGCTCTGCTAGGCCATGGTGTATCTCACTCTCCACACGCCGTGGGCCACGAAGCGGCTCGGGCGCCGAGCGACCGAAACAAACTTCCTCTCTCATCCTTGCGGATGCGATAGATTCGACTTCGCTCTTTTCCAAGTCGCATACTGCGCTTATGGTGTGCCTCTCCGATTCCACGCGCACCTCGACGTGTTACAAACTCGCACTACCCCAATCCCTCCGACGCGCTTAATCTTGTCCGGACGTGCGCTCCTGTTCATCTGGCCATCGGCGCGCAACCCACTTGTGTGTTACTCCACATTTCGCACCATTCACTTGTTTTACGATGTCTTATATTGTCAAGTGTGTGCAGAAGCGTGGAAAATAGGTCGCAGGAGGATGGCCCTCTACTACTCGCCCCCTCTGACGTGACTGAGAGTGTCAGGACGCTATGGGTTTCGTTCATCATTGCGTCGGGTAGGCACGCCCCTATAAGTGCTAAATACCGCCACAACGGACTGATTATGGTGCAGAGATGTCTTTGTTGTCTTCTGAGGTCATACGCAAGATGGCAAGCGCGTGATGATGCCAACGATGTGCATCTCTTCCGACGCTGTCAACATCGTCCGTGTGCTGGCTGTCATTCATCATGCCTTACTTCGGTCAGCAAGGCAAATTACCTGAGCAATGCTCTTTGCTTTTAAATGCTCTCTTCTCACAGGCCAACTTGTACCTCCTCATGTGTGCATACGCGCGGGTGATCGGGCGTAGAAGGATGGCGTCCCCCTACACTACTCGCCCCTCCGACGCGACCGTCCGGGCTCAGAAATTTCGCCGTTCATATCATGCAGTAAGCGTCTTCATGTTGTACACATATTTCCTGAGCTGTTTCAACCTTGTTTTTGACTGCGTGCATGCGGGAGGCGGAGGAACATAGGAGGAGCAGATAGATATAGTAGCTCACGCTTAACACGGTCACGTGGCCTCATTGAATTGGACGGTTCCTGATGCGGGGACTGAGGCTCATTCTGTCTGTCAACTTCAAGGGGAGGTCAAGTCCTCCGGGATCATGGCAGAGGTGGCGACCGTGGACGTTCACATATCTATAGAAGCTCACGAACTGGTTACTACGCGAGGGCCAGGCCCGGGGCCCTGCCTATTCGACGTGACCATTGTTCGCTACAGTACAGCTGTGTCCCTAGTCGAGTGCCCTCATGGGTTTCGACAGGGCCGCAATAGTCAGGCTACCATCAGAGGCCACCCGGTAAAGTCACTTCCGTGATCTCGTACACCGACCGATATGCCCTTTGGGAGGGGTGGATGTATATGACCCCGCTGCGTAACGCCTTGTCGTAGCCATCCCACCCAATGCCGTGTCTGTCGGATGCAAAGTAAATAGTCAGTCTGCAGACATGGGGAGACGAGTCAGTGCTGAAATAAGCGCGGGGGTTTACATCTTTCGCATGTGCCGGGGCATTTTTCCTGGTGACTCCGCGTAATCGTTGTAGGTGTTGTAGTCCGGACAGAGCGAGCACGACAAGAGAACAAGTGGGAGTCGACGCTTTCCTTCCTTTTCTTTGACGAGAGCTCGAACGCGGGCCATGCCTTCTTCGTCAACGGTCTGCCACTTGATAGGAAGTCCGACCCGGAGATTCGTAATTCGGGACGGCCTTCTCCTGTTCGACGTGTCGGACCCCTTCGCATCATGGTTCTCGTCCCGACTAAGAAGGCGAGGAGATACCACGTTATGATGCATTCGGTCATGTTCAGCCTGCGATCAACACGAAGTCATCAGCAAATGCACCCCAGCGACGACTTGTGGGGAGATAAGAGATGCCCGGAAGAGTAGGAGACAAAGACCCACCGCGCCGAGCCACGACCACGCCCTGATCTTGCCGCCTTGAGGCCTCTCGCTCTCGCACGTCGCGCACCGGAGCCATCGGTCACACTGCTGCAACTCGTCGAACGTTGCACGTGCTGGGTCGAACCCAAGGGCGGCGACCACGCGCCGGTAGGAGTCGACGACGGCCCTGCCATACTCGGCCTCGGCGAGTTTCGCGAGCGAATGCGGGACGTGAAGTTCCTTTTCGGGGTCATAATCATAATACGCCGCGTCGCTTCCGTCGGGAGCAGGAGATCCCCAATGCAACCTCTTGATCGTGTACGCGTACTTGTCTTTATCCTCGTCCTTCAGCTCGCCGGTTACGTCTTTCTCCATTGCATGTCGGAGGGAATAGCGGCATTCGGGTGTAGAAGCGAGGATGTCGGGATATCGCATGATGCACTCGGCCTCATTCTGCCTGCTGCATATCCTGTAGTCGGCTCGAAAGTGGGCAATGGCGAGCCGCAAGGGGTCCACACTCGGAGCGACCTCCCCTAGGAGAGGCGTGATATAGTCGAGCAGCGCCCGTCTTCTGTCTGCATCCCACTTTGTCGCTAATGCGGGGATGATGGGGGAAAGCTGTTCGACTGTAACGGTCTTGTCAACAGGAACGTCGAGAATGGCTCGGCACTCGGGCTCGAGAGCGAAGTCGATAGGGTGCGGCCGGCAATCCATTTGGGCGGTCCGAGGCAAGCTGGGGACGTAGTGAGCGACGATGGCCTTCTCTAGCACGTTCAACCTCGACTTGAGGGTCTCTCGATATGTGCTTTCCGTTAACCTTGTTCGTACGCCCTCTAGAAACTCATTCAACGAAGGCAGCATACCCTGCCATGCTGTAAGCAGCGCCTATGTATCAGTAATCCGCACAGTCCGCCACACACTATGGATCAACTTACCGGCTTCGGTCAGGTCCGTCAGGAGATTAATGATGGGGAGCTTCGACATTGTTTTCAATCCTTTTTGGCCAAGGAACTCTATCTCGTCCCCCCATCCGAGCTCGCTTAACCGATCGATGATTCTATGAGGTAGCCGTCAAGCACGGTCAGACAAGCACATCCACGACGCAGCTCCTATGCTGACTTACATATGGAATCGTCGGTTCTCGATACGCGCTTGCCGTTCACTTCTCCGTTGATCCTGCTCACGTACCCAATCCAACACCTTTTCAAGTTCCTATAGGAGTATACATCAGTACACTGCAAACGAAAGATCAGTCCCGACTCACCTCCGCGCGCTGTTGGCGTCTGCTCACAAGCTCGTCGACAAAGTCCCTCCATCGTTGGTAGATTACTTCTCGGTCTCCAGAGTCATTCTCGTTGGGGTTTGAGCTCTCATGCAAAGAGCGGCCGAAGGCTACGACCTCCTCGTATAGGTCGTCGACATCGCTCTTCAGCACCAGAGGCATACAACCGGGGCTATCGCACGGATGTTGGCTGGGACGCGGGGAGATGCACCGTCAGGCCTGGTAAACCGCGGAGGAGCAGTGGTACCCACTAGTAGGGCTCTTGCAAAGGTAGGCACTCTTCAGCCCAGTTGAACCCGTAGATTTCGCGAGGGGGCTGGAGATTGAGACGACGGCAGGCTGTTGTGTGGAAACATACGGTCCTGCGAGCGAACGTGAATAGGGCACGCTGAAGACAGACGGGAATCAGACCTACAACTCGTAGTAACACTCCTTGCAGAGACGCAGCGCGTGTCCCTCCAGGGTTTTCCAGGAGTAGGGAGCGGCGCAGTTCTGGTTGGAAATGGTCAGTAAAGACGTGCCTTCTATAAGAGTGGAATATACTCACACCACATTCGCTGGAAAACATAAAGTGAGCGAACGCAGGCTCGCTGGTCGAAGGCGGGCGCGCGGGAAGAGCCTTGACATTCCGCCGCGCCTGTTCCCATAGTCGGTGGCTTTTGCGGCTCATGAGGAACTTCCGGACTCCCTTGGTGGTACGCGAGAGCTGTAGCAGCTCTCTTGGACGTAAAAAGTGAAGGATCTACAAAGACGATCATCGGCAGGGTGTCGAGATGTGACGTTCATGCACGCGTACCTCCACCCACACGTCGAGCGGCATGTTCAGGAGCGTGGAGCCATCCCCGTTGATGAGTACAGGTGCCTCTTGGTTCTGAGTTACTACCATGGGACGTTCATGGCTCTCTTTCTCGCCTTCTGTAGCCGGAGTAGTCTCCACGGAGGGAGCTGTATCGGAGCGGCCTGCCAATGGCGCCGGCGGGTCGTCGGTAGTCACGCCGACTGGCGGGTCGTCGGGGCAGACCTTGCGCTTCTTCGGAGGCGGGAAAGTCATGGTGTTTAAGACGAGAATGCCAAAGAATGGTGGTCGATGGTAGAGTGAGCAACAATGAAACGGACGGGCAGATATAGGCGCGAACTTAGCCACATACTCGCTTAGCACGGTCACGTGGCGGCTTCAAGACCATGGCGGCACATGTGTGTTCGCCAGAACGCGTCCCCATTGTGTACTGTCCCCTGCTTGGAACCCATGATGCATCTAACGGGAGATTCAGTGGGTTTATGGTGACCGCAAGCACGTGAGATCAACTTCACTCACCCGATATCGCTAGCAATTGCAAGAGCGCATTAGTGACTGGACGACACCAACGTGTCACTCACCACCACCGCACGCATTGTCCTGACCGCGCAAATATATGCACTGATAGTCAGCGTATCTCAGTAAAGCCAGACGACTTGGGGGATATGATGCCTCCGTAGCGTCCACAAGGCGAATGGTGGCCGCTGCGCACCTTCGCCGACGGCGCGCCGTCCCACTTAAAATTTGGGCTGGACGCCGAGAGGGGGCGCCATCATCGCACTGGCCGACTCGTCCATCGGTAGCATCCCTCCTGCGACTGCAGCATACCATGTCAGCGAGGTTGAGCTTCGCGCCGATGCGGGGATGAGTGGTGGGTCGTAACCATAGGCACGTACGTGTAGCCAACTAACATCGCCTGCGTGCTGGGTCGCAACCCATGAGCGTAGACAACTTTGGGAAAGATTGTCCAGACCCACTTGCACCGGGTGCACCCTGGTGATCGTGTACTGGGTTGGTTGAACCTATGAAGGACTTCAGGCTCGTTGGGCGTAGTATACATATCTGCAGATAGTGCTCGTCGTCCGTATAATTGCCTAGCATCGCCCGCGTAAAGGCAACGGTTCCTCACGGCAGCGTTTGAATAGCCTGTTGTATGCGCCCCCTGAGAGTAGACGCACCCCGCGTATGTGGTTGTCGGTAGAAATGCAGGCACGAGGGAGTGCCAAGGCACAGTGCTGCCGCGAATACCGTATAATGACCTCACATCGCGGACGCACGCAAAGCGCTTCTCCTGTCTCGGTCCTTCAGTGTCATGCATTGCACTACAGAGCGAATTACGCATTGTTCCTATAGCTATGATTACAACCGAAGTGCCAGTTCTCCCTCATAAAGTTGTGCAAAGTTTTCAACCATCGAAGGTGAAGCTCGCGCCGACCTTGTGGGCACCCTGGGAGGTGGGGTCGTTCAGGCGCTGAGTGTCAAGGGCGAGACCGAAGGACGCCCTGACACCAGGGCGGAGGGATTGAGTGTAGCCTGCGGAGCAGCAAGTCAGCAAAATGCAAGACAACCCAATATATGCGTGCGCCACATACCAAGGGCGAGGACACCGAGGTTGTTGATCTTCGCCTTGACGAAGGCGGCAGAGTCGAGGTAGACCTTAGCGCCGACCTCAAGCGCGACGTTGCCCGAGGGCGACGCGCGGGTGTCGTAGACGGCCTTCGCGCCGGCCTCAACGTCGGGGTTGACGCGGTGGTAGTAGCTCGCAGCGAAGGTGCTGAGGTTGCCGAGGCCGTGGAGGGTGACGGCGTACTCGGGCGCGCTGTAGCCGATGGCGGTCGCGTACTTGGTGATCTTGCCCTCGGTGACGTTGTACGACGCCTCAGCACCGACGAGGAAGCCGTCGCGGCCGATGACGGTGTCCGCGGTGAAAGTAGGGCCCTAACGAATCATACGGCGGGAATTGGAAGATCCGGTCAGGTGAGCGCGCCATGTCACGTCATCGCGGCGCGGAGGCGCGTACCTTGAACACGTCGAGGAATGCACGGGTGTGGAGGCCGGGCTGCTTGTAGGTGGTGGTGAAGAGCGCGGACTTGGCACCGGTGTCGGGGGTGAGAGCAGTCTGGAGGTCGAGCTTGACGCCCTTGGCAATCTGGTTGTCGACCTCAACCTGAGTCTTCAGGATGTTGGAGGTCGTCCAGCTCTGGGTGAAGACGAGGCCATGGGGCTTGTTGAAGAACTTGGCCTCGATGTCGCCGGTGATGAGGCTCGACTTGGTGTCGCGAGAGCCGCCGACCTTGAAGGCGACGTTGGAGGGGGTCAAGGTCTTGACCTCAAGAGCGACGCTGCTGATGGGGAAGTCCTTGCCCAGGAGGTCGTTGGACGACTTTCCGAGGTCCTGGACGGGTCGAGCGCATGAGCCGACGCCCTAGAGGACGCGACGGACGACGAGGACATACCTTCCAGGAGGGGGGAACGGGCTGAGGGAGAGACATGGCGAGAGGAGTAGTGACGTTGGCAGCAAACGTTGGGGAACGGCCACGCATTTAAGGCGCCGGGAGTTCCCGGATCGCGCACGCGTGTCGCCCGCTCACGTTCGTGCCAGGAAAAGGAAGCCCGCCCGCGCGTCGACACCCCAACGCGATGCACGCCGCCAGCCCCGGCCGCGGTCGACCAGTCTCTCTCCGCCTCGTCCATCATGCGCGTCCTCCTCGCACCTCCCACCGCCGTCTGCGATACGTACGCGGCTACTTCCGCGATAGTCGTTGATTGGTCCTCACCCTAGAACACCCGGGCGCTCCGGCAACGCGCCCGCACCCGAAGACGCGTCGACGTCACCGCAACCGGTCCAGCAGATGAATGCATCTGCCCACCAATCGCTGCCGCTCCGTGGCCAGCGTCGCGTTCTCATCCCGCAGAGCGCGCACCCTCGTCCCGACCTCCGTCGGTCCTCGGCGCGGTTGTCCAACTGAGCTCGCGGTGCACGCTGAGCGTCGCTCGCATTTCCGCCGCGTTCCACGCGTTTCTCATCGTTGCTAGCGTCGCCTTCCCGATTTAGGATGCGCGCAGCCCTCCCGCAATTGCTCCGTCGCACCTTCTCCCCTTCTCCAGCATTCCCCTTGCATTTTTCAAGCTCGCACCGCCCTTTAACCTGCCCCTCTTGCTCTCGGCCCCTCCTCGACCCCGGTCGCCGTCTAGTCGCCTCGTCCGCATTCGCCTCTTCCGCTGCCGCGATGCTCAAGTACATCAGCCCAGACGTGCGTTCGCGCGCCTTCCCACTTGTGATTGTTCCTTGACTGACATTGTCACTCACGCGCGCAGGAGCTTGCTGCGATCATCAAGAGCGACAAAGTCCCTGGCAAGGACTACTGCGTTATCGACGTTCGCGACGACGATTGGGCCGGCGGGAACATCAAGGGCGCGCAGAACACCCCCTCGAGCCAGTTTTACGTGCACGTCAACGATCTCGTCCAGAAGACGAAGAACGTGCCTACCGTAGTCTTCCACTGTGCTCTCTCACAAGTGCGGTGCGTACTGCGATGCCCTCTTCACTGCCACCGACACTTGCTCACGCGCCTTTGTCCGTCCAGGGGTCCGAAGGCTGCTAGGGTACGCTATGGAGAGTACGCCGTTGTCGTGTGCCTCAGCTAACGAGTCATTCAGATCTACGCGGAGGCTCGAGACCAACTCGAGGGTGACGGCGAGGACATTCCCCACCAAGTCCTCATCCTCCGCGGCGGGTTCTCCGACTTCCAGGCGAAGTACAAGGACGACCCCGAGCTCGTCGAGAATTGGAGCAAGGAAGTATGGGGTCACCCTGAATGGCTATAGCACATGCTCTGCCCGTGACACACGCTTGGGCAACGGGCATCCATGGGAGAGAAGAAGTTTGGTTCCGGTGTATTAGCAGGCAGCAAGTATATTTATACAGTATAATCGTATCGAGTAGAGCCACCATAGACGGTCTGCGACCTTTTCTAACACGCAATGTTGTCGAACCTCCGAATCGCCTGTGCCCCGATTGCCCAACGGCCAAAGGACGACCGGAGAGGAAAGCGGTCTGTATTCACCTTCCTGGACCGCCTTTGTAGCGCGGCTACGACAACACTTTGTCCGGAGTCAAAGGCTCCCCGTCGCGCCTGCGAAACCTCCCAGTCCGTGGGACTCATGCGGCCTTCGTGTTGTCCGACGGTGCCTCCTCCGTCTTCACGTGCCGTGTCGGCATGGCCTCGATGACCTGCTGCACGCGACGCCGCTCCTCCTCCAAATTCCGGCGGCATATGGTCCTGCATGCAGCCCATGAGCGCCCATCCTCGCACGCATGCGCACTAACGATAGACGGGGCACGCACCAAGTGCCCAGCGAGATGAGCATGAACGAGCCTACGGCCCAGTTGGACGCGACGAACACGCCTGGACCGTACCACCCCAGTCAGCTCCGGCACAGCAACGAGCGAAATATACAGGTACAGGGGAGGAGAGGGAGAGGAGAAGGACGTACTGGCAGACATGCCGCGAATGACGCCGATCCCGACGCCGCTCGCGATCCCGCTCAGCAGACTGCTCCGCGCGCACGGTATCTCGTTGATGTGCGCCAGGTCATCGCGCACGGATATCCTCTTCCTTAGACGTGCCCGCGTCAGCCGTGTTCTTCCCTCCTACATTCCGGGAGCGCGGCTCTTCCGCGCGAGGAAGGCGGAGCGGTCGAGAAGGGGGGAGTTGGGAGCAATGCGGACGGACGCACCTTGACGGCTTCCTTGAAGTCGCCCCAGTAGCTCCCGGTCGTCTCTACCTGGTAGACGATACGCTTCGGCGAGGTCGCGGAGCTGGAGCCGGACGCGCCAGGCGTAGAAGAGGTTTGCGAGTCCGGTGAGGTTGCGTCGGTGGAGGACATGGTGGAAGCTCGCACTGAGGGTGAGCCTTGCGCGCGCAAGCGTTTCTCCTCGAAAGCCGGGATATTAGGCGCCCATCTGAACAGACGGAACGCGGAGATGTACTTCCGCTCATCGGGCGCTCCGAAGGTTCCTCCGTCGATACAACGCCCTTCAATGCAAGTTCACATCGAACATAGCAGTCTCGGAGGCGAAGCCAAAACGTTCAACGTAAGTGCACAACAAGCCCACTGTGAAATTGCAAAGAGGCCCTTCAGAAACACCATGAACGAAAGCCCAACCATTCCATTTGCCACACCGAGCTCCTGACCAACTGGCCAGTCCCAAAGGTGCAACAAAAAGAAGGTGGGGGGATCCCCCGACGACACAAGCCGGTACTGCAGTGGCAAGGTCATCGCGCCCCCGGGTTGCAAGCAGAGCCCAGGGGACAGGGGCGGCAAAAATTAGATAACCAATAATGGGGCCGGTGGCCCCATAATAGTGGTTAAACTATTAAGAACAGATACTACACTTGATCTAAGCCAAAAGGCCAGAGTGGTAAAGAATCGAGGATGCGCGGAGGAGGGTTATATACTGCTGGGCTACGCGCACGGACCATTTGGATGTTTGTTCCCTGCGCCGGATTTGAACGTCAAACATCATCAGGCATGCCAAAAACGTACCAACCTGCGAGCATTAATGGGGTAGTGGTAACCTGGGTTGTTGCCATCGACCCGCCGGGGGTTCGATTCCCCCTTAATGCAGATGAACTCTTTTGTGCATCTTTTTGGTCCTACGACACGGTACGGAGTACAACTGTACAACTTGGAGGACACCGCAATTCGCGTTGCACAAAAGTACAAAAGTGTCAAGCGTCGCATTGTCATCTATAATACAACTTAGAACCCTGCTCTAACCGCTCCAATTCACCCGCTATGCAAGCACTCATGAAGATGGGTTGTGTGGATGCACAGAACTCTCCGTCGTGAGGGTCTCCAATGCCGACTGCTTCAGCTCCTTCCCAACTGGCTGGTCACCGAGGACGCCGTCCTGCTTCGGGTCGGTCTCCTCCTGTGCGCCCTCCTTCAAACCGCGTCCGCGGTGGTCGACAGCGACGTGACTGAGGCCCTCGTTCTGTGTGAATTTGGTAAGTTTACAGCTCGGCGGGGGAGGATGGGGGGACTCACATGAGGAGGGTCTTGTATGTACTGCTCGTGGATGTCCCGCTCCGTGACCGGCGGGCGGTCTACGGTCTGGAATGGCTTCTTGAACGTCTGCGACTCGTCCGTCGCGGCGGCGCGGTCGGCAAGATCGTGGCGGCGGGTGCTCGACATGATGGTAAAAAGTGGTGGTAGTAGTGGCGGTTACGAGATGAAGTCGTCAAGTGCGAGTGGTGGTAGAGGTCGTGAAGTTCGTAGATGAGTTGCTGGCATGTTGCTGCCGCTGGAGGTGCTTCTTATACCATGGGCGAGCGAAAAGCGGGTCCGGATGCGTCATGGTGATGTCAAGAACCACGGCGGACCCACAACGCCAACGCTCCCCAATATGGTCATCGCTCCACCATATTGGGCCAATCGTGCGCAACATCGTCCAGACCGTGCGAGCGTGCCGAGTGTTCATTGAAATTCCGCTGGGGTCGTGCGTGCGGCGATGGTGTCATACAGCGGATCGAGGACCTAGCCCGCAGTTAGGGCAGAGGATAACAGAGGGGTTTTGGTCCTACATCGACCAGTTCTCGCCATGAGCTGGCGAAGTGGGCTATATTGTATTTCCTCACGATAGAGGCTCCGCATTGTCAGTATTCTCGTCTAATGGTTTGGAGCGTCGTCGTGCATTCTCCTCCTCGATCTCCTGGGCCATGCGGTCCAACATCTCCCTATTCTCCGGGCGACCCAGCTCGACTTCCCAGGCGTCGGGATCACGCAGCTTGAAGCCGAGCTCACGCTTCACCTGGCCAACGTACCCGACCTCACTCGCTCCACGGGCGATCGCGTCCAGCCGTCGCTCCCGGGGAGACATCAAGGCGAGACGGTGCGCCGGAGGGGTCTGACGCATCTGCCGTAACAAGCGCTTTGTCATCTCTCCGCGTCGTTCACGCTCGCGTTCGCGTGTCTTGTTCTCGACCTTCGCGCGGCGTGCCGCCTTGATCTGCTCGAGTAGCTCGGGAGGGTACGGTGTACGCGCACGTTTCTTCTCGCGCTCGAACGACTTCCCGAGCTCCTTGAGATCGTCGTTGATTGGTCCTCCTAGATCCTAGTCAGTGATTTGCCCTAAGCAGCGGGGCAGTTCACAACGTACGCCAGCTGCCTAGGTTGTCAGCAAACGCGCGTTCGAAAGGCGCCTCTTTGACGTTCTTCTCGAGAGCTAGTTCGAACGAACGCTCGACCTCGACGAGCTGTGTCTGCTCTCTGAGCATTTCATGACGAGCCGTCCGGCGTTCGCGAGCTTTCCTTCGAGCGACGATCATACCCGTGATATGTAACGGCTGAGGGCGTAGTCGCGGCAGGGGCCCGTTAAATAAGGTGGGTTTGAGGTATGCACCAGTGAGGACGGGACGCGTTCGCTGTCGCTCAAGCCATTCCTACGGGGCATACAATCATTAAGATGAGTCCCTCCACATAGGATATTTCACCCACTAGCTCAGCTTGATATACAGCATCCGCTTCGTCTTGTAAAGCTGCGTTCCGTATCATCCTATGATACCGCATACATATAGCTTCTGCGCGCTCGTCGCCATCTCTGGCCTTGCGGAACACGTCCCACCGCTGCGAGGCACTCGTGAGCAGGCGCATCAGCAGGCGCGTGCGACGGCTTTCAGACGCACCCTATGCGCGATCTTCAATGCCCGAGTGACAGCCCCTTGCTCGCGGATATTTCTCCGCGTGTGGAAGAACTCGCGCATATGAGCGCGTATCTTGACAGAACCCGAGTCAGACCGTCGAGAGGGATTTTCATACATCCCACCGTCTGGCACGAGCGCGTCGCGCATTCGCCGTCGTACGAACTGTCACTCACCGTCTCCGAAGGTGCATCCCGCATGATCCCTCGGTAGAGCGACCATAGCGTAGGAATGCGGTGCGCTTCCAGCCGCGTCAACGGCGCGCGAAAGTGGGTGGGACGTAGCTCGGATATCAGTGCAGCGAGACGAGCACGGTGGGCGAGAGACTCGAGGGAGGGTAGGGGCACCGTCATGCGGCTACTGGCACAAGACTCGACAATACCTAATTTCACCGGTTCTCAGCCATATAACCATACAACTGAGCAGTATAAGACAGAGAAAGCCGGTAGCTGCGACCAGAGCGAGTGAGTAGTAGGCAGCGCGAGTTCTAGCAGGTGGTGGGTCGCGACAAGAGCAGTTCGGACATGACGCGCTCGTACAGTGGAATCACATGCGCAGCTCTGCCAATGTGCTTTCCCCACACCTCAGACTCGGACCACCATCTAGCTGAACACACTGGCGGCCCTTCTTTGTCGTCAGAACCGCGAACTCTGTTGTAACCTAGGCGTCGTTGCGATTCCATCTGGTGTCTACAGCTAGAGATTCAGGCAGACAACCCATCCCTCCCGCACGACCGGACATCTCACGAATTGGCATTTGAAGCGAGTGTATCATACCTTAGGTATGTTCACCATACAGTCCCCCGGGGATTCGCATAGCTGACCTACTACGATATTCTACAGTAGTATCCGTTGACGTACTTTTTCTGAAGTCCCCCTTCCCCTTGGGTGAATCGACCATTGCCTCGAAACTCCTGGGAGCAGGCTCGACTTGAAGGACACATCGCGCAAGCCTTGTGGTTACGTGTATGCTATGATGGCGACGCTAGACTACGTTGAGATACCCCCGTACGCTACCCGCCTTCGCTCGGCGGAGCCCAATAACGACCTCCGTCCTGCGGCTAAGGTCGTCACCTCCTTCCCTCGACCAGAGCATTCGCCTGTTCGCAGCACTTCACCCATGACACAGCCCATGTCTCCCTCCAAAGCGGGATCCAACCTCACATCAATGCTGCTCACTTCTGCCCTACAACTTCCTGCCAATGCGCCCGCGACTCCTCAACCTCATGGCCCGAAGAAGGGCAGTCCTCGCTTGCTCAGTACACGTGACCCGTTGTCAATCCCTATCACTACCACCAACTTCCGGAGGTTCGTGTCTAGAGCTAGACCGGTGTTCTGGCTACAAGACCGCATCGAGGAGATCGTTCTCTGGAAGAGGGGCTGGCGATACACACTGGTGTGGATGGCGGCCTATGCTTTCCTGTGTAGGCTCATTCGTCCTCACGGATTGTTCCCCAATTGACTCTCCGTGTTCGTCAGGCTACTTCCCTCGGCTCATATTCCTGATACCCCACGCCGTCATACTGAGCGTACTTCTTGCGACGCATCCCGCGATACGTAAAGGAGAGAACCTTGATGCTCTGCCGCCCAAGGTGATCCAGCCAATGCCGGCTACTCAATCTAGCGAAGGTAGTGCCGAGTGGCTGGCCAATCTGCAGGCAATTCAGAACCTCATGGGTGCCGTGTAAGCTTCTCCAAGCGATTCCGCTTTCTTCCTCGCCTCCACTGACGCCCATCTCCACAGCTCAGACGCACATGACTTTGCCGTCAAGTTCGTGCCGTACCTCACCCACTCTGCTCCCTACACCGGAACCATCTTCTCAGTCGTTTTGGCGACATTTCTCCTCATGATCCCCGCGGTGAATATGCTGCCCATGCGGACGACGTGCCTCGTCCTGGGGCTCCTTCCCTTCTTCTTCACGCATCCCTTCACGCAGCACTCCCTCCTTCCCACCCTCCAGTCCGGGCTTCGCCCGGTGCTGAACTCACTGCGCTTCCGTGCCTTGCGCGCCGTCGACGACGATAACCTGGAGGACAAGCACTGGCGGACGGAGCTCCGCGAAGTCGAGCTGTGGGAAAATGAACGCTGGGCGCCTGGACCGAACGGCAGCTCCGACGAGGGCGGCAGGACGGAAGGTTCCTGGAGCAAGGCAAACCTGAGGCCCGGCGAGCGCAAGCCCTGGACACGAGGGCGGGACGGGTGGAGCGGGGTGTCCGACGATGGGAGCGGCGAAGTGAGGTTAGTGCGTTCCATGAGCAATGCCCTGGGATATGGCGCGCAGGATGGCTTGACGTTTCTTATTTGCAGCAGCAATCTCACATTCTCCTTGGGTGCCGGCTGGTATTTCGTCGAAACGGAGGACTGGCGCCCTGATCTAGAGGGCTCCTGGGTCGGGCCAGGCGGAGCGGACGAAGGTGAGCTCGCTTCAGTACCGTTGTTGCAGCCGCGAAGGAGGCTGACTAGGCGATGCCACAGGTGGATGGGTGTATACTAACGACTCTTGGCTCGATCCGCACCCGTATCCGCTAGAAGAGTGGAGGAACTCGGGCGGCATGACGAGAAGGCGGCGGTGGACGAGGAGAATCTATTACTCACCAGGCGCTACGGTGTAGATCGCGTCGAGAATGGCTTGGTATCTGGCTGTCTGTATCATTTTGTTCGCTTCTGGCGTGATGCATCGCTGGCGACTTTGGTACGCAGCCACCGCTCTTCACTTTCATCGACTGAAGACGCCCACACTACAGCTTGAGATAGGTGCACGGTGGTTCTGCGTGAAACACGAACCAACCCCGGACAAGAGTAGTGGTGAAACGTATGGCAGACCCCAGAGAAGCTGCCGGGCTACAGCACTGAAGGGATGTCAGATGGTGCTATCACGGCGTGGTCGCCCACGCATGCTACCCTTCCTCCCGCCATGCGTAGGTTTAGCGAACCGATTAGTTGGGTGGCATCGGGCGACGATGCGCCCCTGGTCTGCCTTATAATCCGACTTGCCTCACTGTGCCTGACAGCCGATAGCTATCCACTTCCCACTTTCCTGCTGTTCACCATGCTTAGCGGGCTCCAATCATCGCTCGACGTCGCGGTGATATTCGCCGTATGTTTCCTCGCGTTGCTGTATATCCGTTCGGCCATCGTTTGGAAGGCTCGAACGCGAGGCAGACTGTTACCACCTGGGCCGAAGCGACTCCCTTTCATAGGTAACCTGCTGGATCTACCGCGCTGGAAGCCGTGGCTAGGATTCCGTGACCTCTTCGTGCGTCACGGTGAGTAGTACCTCCCATGAGCTCGCAAAGTGTGTCTAGTCATGCTGATCATTTTTCACAGGCAAGATTGTCTACCTCGAAGCTCTCGGCCAATCAATACTCGTCCTCGGGAATCCAGCAGATATACTCGAACTACTGGAGAAGCGGTCCGCCAACACCTCCGATAGGACGGTGTCCCCCCTGATCACCCTGTGAGTGCCTCTCTAGGCTTCTTGCGCGATGGACGTATATATAAGTACTAACAAATGGATCACTGTGACTCTTAGAGCTGGGCAAGGCTTCAACTTCGCGTTCCTACCATACGGTCAATACTGGAGGCGGCACCGCCGCGTGTTCTGGCAGCATTTCCACGGGACTGCGGCGCGGAACTATTGGCCCGTGCAGCGCGCTGCCGCGCGTGACTTCTGCCTCAAACTCCTGGACAGACCGACCGAGCTACGGGATCTCATCCGATAGTAAGGGCTTGATTCACATCCTCAAAATGGCGAACCGGTTCTCACTCCTATATTGGGTCGTGTCCACCCCCCAGTAACTTCTCTGCGCCGGTCATGAAAATCGTCTATGGCGCGGATATCAAGAATGTAGAGGACGAGCGCATCGAGATCATCGACTCTGCATTTGCTGGCTTGCGAGAGCTCACCGTCTCCGCGCAGGCGCTGCTGGAATTTCTGCCAATCTTTGGACGCTTGCCCGACTGGGTGCCCGGGACAGCTTTCCTGCGCGTCTTGAAACAATCCCAGGTTCCGAGCGATCATGTGCTACACGTCGAGTTTCAGAACACCAAGTCCGCACTCGTACGTACACCTGTTAGCAAGTTCTCAGTAAAGTGGTAGATGCTGAATTAGTGGACGATGGCAGGAGCAAGGGAAGGAGGATAACTCCATGGTCGCCCAACTGCTTACAAGGCTCGCTCAATCTGCTCTGGATGAGCGCACAGTCGAGGAAGAGGAACGAATCGTGAAGCATGTTGCGGCGGCTGCAGTTGAAGGTACGATGGTCGTCCCTGTTTGGCAGTACGATTGACATGCGCCTTCTCACTAGGCGGTGCGGATACGGTATGCTCCATGTTGGGCCAGACGATTCCTACAACATTACTCAACCGCTATAGACGTTCTCAACTACGGAGAGCGTCTTCCTCGCTCTCTCGCAGAACCCTGAGGTACAGAAGAGGGCCTGGGAAGAGCCCGATAGGGTTGTTGGGCCGCACCGTCTGCCTGACTTCACCGACCGCGAGTCCCTCGTTTACATCAACGCCATTGTTAAGGAGTCTTTGCGCTGGCACAACGTCCTGCCCCTAGGAGTCGCTCATAGGACTGTTGAAGACGACGAGTTCCGCGGATACTTCATCCCCGCTGGCACGGCCGTCGTCGGTAATGTCTGGTACGCATCCGTTTCCTGTACTGTCTTGTAGCGTCTCATCCCTCTGTTGGCGTACATCAGGAGTTGTATGCACGACTCGGCTGTCTATCCCGACCCGCATCAGTTCTACCCGGATCGCTTCATCAAAGATGGACAGCTCGACCCCGATGTCCTGGACCCAGCTTCCCTCGTGTTCGGATGGGGTCGAAGGTGAGTAGCATCGGCTCGGCGCATCCTGTAGACCAGTCTCGTTAACGTCAAACAGGATTTGTCCCGGTCGCCACTTCGGGGATGCCGGGTTGTTCATCACGATTGCAACGGCCCTGCACGTATTCGCCATCGGCCCCCCGCTCGACGCCGACGGGAACCCCATCAAAGTGGAGCTGAAAACGACGCATGGTTTTCTCTCGTAAGTCGCCCGGCCGTCGGCCGCGTACACTCTTACGGGAATGCTCTATAGGTATCCGGAAGACAGCCGTTGTACCGTGAAACCGCGCTCAGCCGAGGCTGCTTCTTTGCTTCGCACATCGGGGGTCATGGAGTGAATCACGAGGATGCGCACCCGATGCTCATGTATGACGTACATTCGAATTCATTAATGACTTTGCCCAGTGTGTTCTATTGACCGCGGATAAACCTGATACAGAATCTTGGCGTATCACTGGCGCAACCCGATCTTGGTTGATCGCACCAGGTCTGAAGCACGACGAGATCCATTCTGACCGGGAAACTGGCAATGAAAACAATGCGGTAAACGTCTCTGTACCCCTGATTCCACGCCACGCGTCCGACATCTTCTGCTAGCTGAACTCTACAGATGCCGTGCCGTAACATTGCTCCCTCTTCGTCCACCATCACCGGAGGTTTCGTGATTGTGAGGGTATCCTGCGACTCACGCCTGGCTAGCCGGAGACATACAATGTCGACCCATATATCGATATTCTCTGTAAGACCTCAGTGCGGGTCTTGTACAAACATAGAGAGACAAAACGAGAAACGTGAGTAGTTTGACCGTTGCTCGAGAAGATCAGAGCGGCTTTCAGCAGAATCGACCCCATGTCCTAAATAAGGCCCGGAGGAGCTCAGGGTGCCACACGTATCGGCACGCAGACTTCCGTGAGTGGTCCGAGGTATCAGATTGCCGGTAGAGGATACTCTTGACAAGGTTTGGTCCATTGTAGTCCCTATATATACGCAAAGATCGGCTCCCCCTTCTCGCGCTATCTGAGTCGCTCACTGGCCACCACTGTCTGTGCGGGCCACCGTCATGGAATCCCTGAACACGACCCGCCTCGCTATTGACATCCTCTGTATCAGTCTAGCGGCAATAGCGTTGGCCTACATCCGCTCAGTCATGAACCGGAAATCAGGCACGCTTCGGCTTCCCCCGGGACCTAGGAGACTCCCGTTCGTCGGGAATCTCTTCAGCATACCGCGGTGGAAGCCGTGGCTCGGGTTCAGCGACATCAGTGACAGATATGGTCGTCGATGTGTTTCCTGTATGCCTCCCTATGCAAGCACTGATATTCTGTATCTTGCGCAGGCGACGTTGCCTACCTCGAGGTGTTCGGCCGGTCGATCCTCGTACTCGGGAGCTCAGAAGTGATTTTCGAGCTGCTAGAAAAGCGGGCGGCAAACACCTCGGATCGGCCGCTTTCTCCTCTGGTAGAATTGTATGTGGAGTCATAGACGACCGCAGGCTTAACACATACTAATGACCTGCTGGATATACGCAGAGCTGCGCAAGACTTCAACTTCACCATGATGCCGTACGGACAACTTTGGCGACGCCATCGACGCGCGCTCTGGCAACACTTCAACGCCCGCACGGCCGAGGGATTCCGGCCTATTCAACGTGCATACGCTTTGAAATACTTGAATGAACTCTTGGACAGACCTGCCGGGCTCCGTGAGCTCATACCACTGTGAATCAGGTCTTTACCCCCTTTTCGCACATACACCCGCTCACGCCGAGACCAACTATTTCACAGAAATGTCGCTGGAGCTATCATCAAGGTCGCATACGGTGTCGATATTCGTGACGATAAGGACGAACTCCTCGGCGTCGTGGATGACGCTTTCATCGGCTTGCGCGAGCTGACTGTATCAGCTCAGGCGATGCTAGAGATGTTCCCTTTTATCCGATATCTACCTCCGTGGTTCCCAGGGGCAGGCTTCATGAAGAGCATGGGGCGTTCTCAGGCGGCGTGTCATCGCTTATTGTTCACCGAGTTCGACGAGAGTGTAGCCAAGATGGTGAGTTTGTCTCGGGGTGCGCTCGTGAAACCAGGCTACTGAGCGAGAGCTTCTAGCAGGAAAACCCCGAACATACTTCCCTGGTATCATCACTACTGGCGAGGATGGCGAGCTCGTCCGAAAAAGAAGGGACTGCATCACCGGTGTCTGAACAGATCGCTAGGAATGTCACGGGTATAGCGGTCGAGGGTACGCCGTACTTTCTCCTCGCTCACATAACGAGGCGCTCACGCACATGCAAGGTGGTTCGGATACGGTACAACATGATCATGAGTTCCCGCTATACACCGGGACTGACTTACATGACTGCTTCCTTAGATACTCTCTACCATGGAAGGCCTCTTCCTGGGGCTTGCGTGTAATCGGGAAGTGCAAGAGAAAGCTCAAGCCGAACTCGATAGAGTAGTCGGTACCGATCGTCTCCCAGACTTTGCGGACCACGACAAACTGGTCTATATCAACGCGATTATCAAGGAAGGTTACAGATGGCACAACGTCACTCCCCTCGGAGCTGCGCACAAAACGGTCCATGACGACGAGTTCCGGGGATTCTTCATACCTGCCGGCACAACGGTCGTCGGTAACGTGTGGTGCGTGCCAACACTTCGACCATGCATATCGCCACTGTGCTCATCTCCGTTCAGGAGATGCGCCCATGACGCGAGGATATTTCCCGAACCCGAACGCTTCAATCCAGACCGCTTCATGAGGAACGGACGGCTGAACACCGAGGTACTGGATCCCGCTTTCTTGACCTTCGGCTGGGGCCGCAGGTATGTTTCCGGTGGCTACTCTTCTACACAAACCCAACTGACTCCAGAGGTACCATACGTAGGGTATGCCCTGGAAAATACTACGCCGAAGCCTCGCTCTTCATCACAGTTGCTTCGCTGTTGCACGTCTTCAATATCGGACCGGCGTACGACGACAGCGGGAAACCTGTCACCGAGGTGGACTCCGATGTTTCACACGGCCTTGTCACGTAAGAGCCAGTGCAAAGATCATGAATTCCTGGTGAATCATCTGACGTATCCCCACCAGGTATCCTGTGCGCTTCCATTGCATGGTAGAACCTAGGTTTCCCGAAGCTGCCGCTTTGCTCCGGGCCGCGCAGCCTCAGTAGTCGTAGCAAACCGTCATTGCGAACGTTGTGCATGGAAATGAAGGGTCTCCTCCGTATCGTTGCTCATCTGTTGGGCTCGCGCCGACCCGGCCCCTAGTTCCTCGTCCCTGACCCACTTGTATGATATACCTCGCGCTCCAGCAGCCTCTTCCCTGGGTAACATCAATACAAAGAGCTCCACGATCCCCATAACGGCGTCCAATATCTAGCCGGGGATAAGCAGGTAGAAGTCATCAGTATTGGCCGTTCGCGGAGACCGAGACGGCAAGACGTTTCCGAGAGGGGCTGGGGCTCCGGGTGGCGTATCGTAGCCATGATTCCCATGTTGCCTCGTCGACAGGGCGCATGACGGAACGGCCGACTACCGTTCGTGACGCCAACCGAGGTGGCGGTGCAGTGCCACGGGTCCCAGGGATCACTGACAAAGGACTCACAGCAGTACACATGTCCGCTCACAGTCGTACGCATGTCCGCCTTGACATTTCGCGCTCATTCGAAATCGAAGTCTAGATCTCATCATGACCGTCGTGTGCAGGCCTCTAAGATATTCGGGTATGCTCTGTGGACGACCTAGCGTCGTTCTTGGACGTTTTCGATCGCGACCGCCAGCGATACACGTCCGCAGGAATGTCGCTGGTGTGGATTGCATGTTCCGGATACGCCTATCTTCTCTCTATCCTCACACATTCGGCGGAGTAGGACTTTGGGATCGAGGGACCGTTGATTCTGACGCTCAGCAGTGAGAACGCTCGGTGGGAACCGGAGCAACACGTTCGAAGGGGACTGGACTCTCTGGGTTCTTGACGATTCAAGGAGGTCGCCGTGAACGTCAGTTCGGTGTAGTTGCACATACCTCAATGACCTCCGCGCACATCATCTTGGAGCCGAAGTCAACAGAATCGCCGGACACCGAAGAGGTAGGCAGGAGGCTCGTGGCGAATACCCATGATGGAGTAACGTACAATACAAATACAGCGGCAAGCAACCAACATCCGACCGATCCTCGCTGAGGGCCGGCGGCCTTCCGTGCGCGCCCTGCACCACGGGATCCCATACAGGAGACGTGATGTTTGTTATACTACCACCTGTCGGCAATCCGTCCGACGGCCCAAGCGAAACCTCCCCCACCGACGGGCACTAGGAGGACCCAGACGCCAATGTCCCAGATCAGCCGTCTGCCAAGTCGGCGCCGCTGCAGCGTGCGCTCCTTCCGTTGAAGTAGTTCATCGTGCCGCGAATCGCTCCCGGTGGCAGACGACGGCGAGGGCGCGAGTGCAGGGTTCGGCGTCGTAGGGGGGATGACAATCGACAGCGGGCGGCGGAAGTTGTGGATGACGATATGGATGAACGCTGGGAGACAAGCGAGGTCAGCATGGTGTGGATGTCTGTCAACACAGCGGCGGGACTCACCGGGAACCACGTACGTGCTCAGGAAGGCGAGCACAAGTACGATGTCGCTTCCCAGTCGCGCGACGTTCGCAGGTAGGAGGGACAGAGAGACGGTGATGAGATACACGAGGACTTTCGACACCGGGAAGTTTGTTGAGCGCCGGACGGAGAGAGGCACGGGCAGTGCAGGCGTTGTTACGAGGATCGACGGGATGGAGAGGAGGAGCGCGGCCGCGCTGAACACCGCCACCGTCGTTTTCAGACTCGCCGACGGAAGTTCCTGCGCCTGTAGGCTCAGTTAGCGGTCCAATAGACGCCGTGCGACATATATGCTTACCCTTGGGGTAGACGCGTCGAAGAACGCGAGGGGTAATACAGCTGCTACAGAAACGGCTACAGAGAGGGCTGAGAGAAGCTTGAACGACTGCGCTCGTCTGGGCTTCGGCGCCGTCGGATGCACAGTGCCCTTAAGAGAGGCATACAGCGGGACTGTCCACGAAGTGCTGAAGGTAAACGCCACAACCGCTATTTTGGGTGTATGTTAGCGGGCGCAGTGACGAGAACTGGGTGGGAATGACTCACGGATTTCTTGCCACAGTTTGCCGAGTGTGGCAAAATTCCCAACAGGTACAAGCACACCCTTGGCGTGCATATATGCTGTGCACGCAAACCACGCGGCATAGGCTGCGATAGACAACCAAGAGGCGTAGATGACACGGCGAGACTGGAGAGACCGTGCGGAATACAGGGGGGCGATGAATGTCGCAAAAACAAGAGTGGTGATAAGTCGCGACGGCAGTGCAAGCACGTCGGGTACATATGGCAGCAGACAGTCAACAGAGACTGACGCACGTCCGTTAGTCCATAGGACGGCATGTAGGTGTAGAGCACTCACATCGGAGGTACAATGCCGCGATAAGGACTCTCAGTGCGCCAGTGCAGAAGCGGACGAGTTGGCGGAGGACCATCCGCCGACGCTCCTTTCCCCTTCCCCGCGCGAACGTCTCGAGGACAATTTCTTCCATGTCTGAACGTCGGACATAGCGCGCGAGCATGTACCATATCTGGCGCGTGAACGCAGAGAGAGCGGCGAATACCGCGACCGCAAGCACCCCGGTCTTGCCCGGCACGCCTGCTTCGGGTAGGAGGAGCGCGCCGAGCTTGAGGTATGGCGCGAGGAGGTAGAGGAAGACGGAGATGGAGGAGAGGGGCGGAATGGAGGAGTTGCGGAGACGCTCGAGCTGGTGGTCGGACTC